>OW121699.1:1545000-2795000 GCA_933228785.1 Lasioglossum pauxillum
ACTATTATATCACATAGACAATAAATTTCCTAGTGACGAGTAGAAGCTGACTGAAATACAGTTGTGTGATTCGATAGAATCGTTGTGAGTATTATAAAAACATATCGTATATAATCTCGCAGCATCGTCATCGTCATCAATATCCATAAAATCACTATTCACATACACACCGGCCACGCACTCCGCAATTCCGAGAAAAAAGAAACAAATTCGAAATTCAACTTTCTCAAATATAATAACAAATTCGTGCTATCTGTACAAGCGTTCGACCAATCGTGAAGTTCGTTTGTGTAAACAATCTAATTCGAATAGTATCCTATCTATGCCAGATCTCGTGCTACACGATAGTAAACGGCTCTCGATAATCTTGTAAATAGATTCGTTTGTTTCTGTAATATCTCGTTAAAAAATGCAAATATATTCCGCCCTCGAAAATTTTCGTAAGATTAAAAAACGAAATCTTCGTAGAAATTTCGACGCGCCGCACGTCGTTGTCCTGGCATTTCAAGTACTAAGCAAAATGCAACAATGTTGTAATTGTACGTTTATTTGTACTCCTCCAGGAACTTAAGATGAAACTGTTTCAAACTCTCGAGCATCGTCTTGATCTTCTCTTTTTGAGGCAGAATCGTCGTTCTGAAATGATAGGTACCGGGTCGTTGGCCAAAACCTGATCCAGGTATCACGCAAATGCCTGTCGTCTCCAACAATTTAAAAGCATAGAACACGTCTGGCTGCTGACCCTCCGCTTCGGCTGCTTTTATGGCTTTCTTCGGCAATTCGATCCTTGGGAACACATACATAGCACCCATCGCTGGATTCACCTGTAATTTCGAACGAAATGTTAATCGACACTGTATCACCTAGGCGAAGAAAAAATTAGATTTTCATGTTTGTCATATTAAATATACACTCTTATTACTAGACTGCGGATAAAAATTGTCTGCATCGATTGCAAGAAATAGAAACTAAATTGAATGTTGCTTCTTTCCTTAATGATTTTAATAGAGGAGAACTTTGAATCCTTCGAATCTTCGGAATAGTAACAGCCCTAATAAAGATCAGCAGTCTACTTATTACATTGTACAAAGGTTACAAAACAGTTTTGGGTACCTTAAAACCTGGAATGCTGTTCAACGTATCAACTACCAGTTGAGACCGCTCCGCCAGTGATCGTAGAGTGTCTGCTCTTTCTTTTACAAATAATGGATAAGACGGTTCATTGGGCTTCGGCGGATTGACCACAACATCCATAACAACTTGGCCCAGAACAGTAGGGCACAACATTGCTGAGATAGATTTCAACAGAATCGCCATAACTTTGGAATCCATGTTGATTATTTCCCCGTATCCACCACGAATACCGCATTCACCCATGTATCCTGCGACAAAATCAAATAAATATCCCATCGTATACAAGCTTAAATCTGCAGTCTACCAATAACCGAAAGCGTACCCTTAGACACAGACATGAAAGATGCCAGTTCCATTTTAGAATACGGTTCTCCCATCTCTGTCATGACTTTCTTGAACGAGTGGAAGGCACTGTCCTTGTCGTACACATTGTCCTGATAGACCTCGTCGGCCAATAAGAACAACCTGTTCTTGTACGCGAAATGAATGATGTCTACGATGTTATTACGTGTGAGAACCTGGCCGGTTGGGTTACCAGGATTGATCACTACTAGAGCACGAGGGTTGCTGGTCCTGCTTCCTTCGTTCAAGGCTCTTTCTAATTCGGAAATATCCAGGGCCCATTTGTTCTCTTCGTTCAGATAGTAGCCGATCTGAGTGAGGCCAAACTCTGCCAACGTGGCGGAGTAGAGCGGATATTGTGGTATCGGGATCAACACGCCGGACGGCTTTCCATCCAACATTTCATTGAACAGCTTCAGGACTGACTGTAACAAGCCAAAGTGCGCATAACTATGCGTGACACATTTCCTCGTCGCTTGGAGTACACAGTAATGACTAGACTCTACAACATTTTTGATTTTTATCGTGGGAGCCACTACTGAGCTTCAAGAACTTAAGAGAATAGATGGGATATACTAAAAATATAATATAAGAGAAATAATCTGCACACTTTGATTCCATCCGAGGCGCCATTAGAAAGGATGATGTTGCGGTAATCGCAGGGAATCCCATCACGATCCTCTATATATTGGGCAACATGCTTTCGGATGATTTCAATCCCTGCCGATTCCGAATACGAGCCAACGCTGCCTCCTTTGCATCCGCACAAGATGTTCCTAGCTCGTGCCTTCGCGTCCTCGGGGTAACTGGGGTCACTGAGGAGATTCGGCGACACTGTCAGAGTCAGTACTTGCCTCAAGAAGGTGATCGGCTGCTGACCCATCGCATGTGCATCTCCCACATTGGCTTTTATCACCTCCTTGAATGGCTTCTTAGCTCCCTGAAAAAGAACAATAAAGTATAAGATTAGGTAGAAATAATTTACAAGGTTTTTCTTTATCGTTTTACAGTTAGTCTTTCCATTAATTTTCTTATAATATTTTTCGTAATACAACAAGTAAAAGAGGTATTTATATCGTATATTCCTCATCGAGTCACTGTTTTTGAGCCATGATTACTATCTTAAGTTACAGTGATTAGATAAGAAAATCAAGGCCTAATAAAGTCGGTCAGATTGTAGATATCCTGACCAACCCAATGATTAAGTTGGTACATAATCGAGAAAGGAAATTGACTAATTTTTCTTATAGTGTTCCATAATTATTCCTGAAAGATGAGTCATGATGAGATTTCCTGGACAATGTCAGTTTTGTAATTATATTCAAGGTCCTGTCTAACTCTGAAAGAAGCCTGCGAATTTTAAAATGGATGAATCTATACATTGGAAAGTTTTTCTTAGTATGTACATGTTAACATGCTCGGCTGTTCCATTTGCACCTGCAATTTGAATTGCAGTTTGCATGTCATGTTCAATTATGTTCTAATAACTGTTGTTGGCACTACTGCACCGTATGACTCGCAGTCACTGCATACTCTGAAAATGCATTATTTGTAACTAATGTTTTCTATATGTTAAACAAAAATGATTGTAATACTTTTCATTGAATATACGAAGGGGAAACATCAATTTTATTTTCCAAAATAAAATAATACTAGGTACTTCATTTTATTATTATTAATTTCTAAACAGTTTGTATTGTGTCTATGTAGTTTAAAGATTATATCTCCAGAAAATTGAGTTTCTGTCGTATGATTTTTATTACGGCTTTTAGCCTAACGAGACTCATTACAGCTGTCAATTTCAGTGAACAGGAAGAGTATAGTAATGACAGTCGATAACAATAAATGGACAGTTCCTTTTACGGCGGGCCTTGACTCTTTTCGTACGTATGCAACTATCCAACTACGTCAATAAGAGGTATTTGCGCGTAATGTGAGCACCGTTTCGCGAACGTCGGATGTCACAAGTTTGCGAAATGTTTATTTTGTCTTGCTCTCTCGGCTTATGGTTTCGAATTACATGACCAAACCGCTTAAAACAGGTCATGTTACCGAGTTGCAATGATTCGTAG
This sequence comes from Lasioglossum pauxillum, assembly GCA_933228785.1. Taxonomy (NCBI): domain Eukaryota; kingdom Metazoa; phylum Arthropoda; class Insecta; order Hymenoptera; family Halictidae; genus Lasioglossum; species Lasioglossum pauxillum. The sequence goes on from OW121699.1 coordinate 1,548,549, forward strand.
CGTATGATTTATCGTCGCCAAAGAAAGATCATTCGAATATGCACACGATCGTTTGATTTATGTGCAATCAACGGATCAACTCTGGATTGGGAACGTTTCCGCGCAATTTCGGAAACTAGTTCAGTCGCATCGATATTGCGTGATAATCGATGCTCTATTTTTAGGTGGTAATAAACTCGATATACCTGTCCGCGACAGGTGGTTCGATCGATCGAGAGAAATCGAGACGGGAAAACGATCGATACGAAGTTCAGAACTGTACGAATCTTTCCACATTGTTCCTATTGCTAGTTTGTAATCGTCGTCACTACATCATACAAAATCGTAAAGGTTCTCGAACAATAAACGTCATAACTATTGTTTATGAGCAATGAAAAACGGGCGATAACGGAAATGTCAATTGTGTTGAAATAGAATACACAGGCCAAGTGTCATGTTTGCATAATATAATTAAGCGAAACTAGGAAATATTTTTATCAACGATAGCTATAGCATACGATTCGAATTTAGCGGGCTTTCGCGAACAAATTGACAAACTCCCGAATAATTGATCAATGAACAAAAAAGAATAGTAAATAAAAATCTGCAAATTGAATAGAAATATACACATATTTATGCACATTTATCTTTCACCTGCTCGAATCTAACATATGCTTATCTCTGCTTATCACAGATTCGCAGACGAATCTATTCTACCGTGGAAAAAATATTTCCGTGACAATATTTTGCAATGTTTGTTTAAATATAATATTTGCAGGATATTTCACGCGTGTCCCCGAGATTTCCTAATATCAGTCTAATTTCACACAACATAACCTCTTTCCTTTAAATAGTCTCTTCAATTGAATTCATCTGCTTCATCGCTTGCAAATTAATGTATCATTCACGCGTGTAGGAACGTCTATCGCATTCATATATGTTTGTTTCAATCATTCGCAAGCATTCTCACAGTCATTTTCCATTATTGCATGCGATAAAAACAAAAGTTGAGTCGTACGACTCGGAAACAAAAACAAAACAATAGATTACGTCAGACAATACGAGTTCCCGATTATCTTATTCTTTTCCAGAAAATATTATATACAGAAAAACGGATATGGATCTATATACATTTCTTTGTATCTCGTTGGTACACGTTTACATCATACCGTCATACTTCTCACATTAGCATCAATTTCAGCAATTTTATGGTCTGTAGAGTCGAAGTATATTTAGCCACGCTTTTCAAACTTTAGAGGAGAATAGAAAATCAAACTTTACAGATACGATAATAATATTTTAAAGCACACGAAGGGTGTACATATTGTGTTATTGATCGAAAGTGAAAGTATGTGTACATATCCTGCCTAGGATATTATTAAATGAGCAAGAATGAAAATTGAACATCAATTTTAAGATGGACTCGGCGCACAGGATGCCAGATGGTCTCACTCGCAATTACCGAGAGTGCATCTAACAATGATCTCACACTCCATTAAAAACATCCTGGCTTGTAGTGAGCAATCAAATCTAAAATGATTCCAGAACACAACAGTAGAACATGTAAGTACGAGAACGAGGGGGACTAATATTGACAGATATTATGGACACAGATGTTTTCATTCACGCTCTCGCGCACATCCACATCGATCCTCGGTCCCATACGCGGGTTCGTTCAAGCCTAAAACACCATGCTCGCCGTAGTATAGCTGGATGCGTCTCTGAATAATTCTGTGGTTGTCAGGAATAACGCCGCGTGTTACAATTAATTGAGCTTCATAGTATAGGATTTACGTATTTACCAGGAAAAAAGTCATGAAAATAAATTCGAAATGCCCCGAGCTGTAAAAATGTTGGGTTAGAAATAGAAGTTGTAAGAAAACTCTCAAAGGAAAGTAAAAAAAGATGAGTGTTATGAAAACTATCCTATGGTATCCCGGGGTCCCACGCGGCCGCGTTACTTGTGTCAAAGCATTAGCGATGAAAACTTTAAACAGCAATATCTCGAAAGCAAAATTATGCGAGATGCGGCATTCGTTCCTGACAACCATACAGGATTAATTGGCGGATCGAAGGCGTTCGCTTACCTTCTGGAGCTCTTTCTCGATCTCGATGGCTCGTATGAGTAGCGGTCCTCGTACCGCGTACTCCATTTTCCTGAGGTTGGTGAATACATTGTCCTCGGTGAGGACCTTGCCGGCGGGCGTGACGCTTGACATACCGCGACGAAGTGCTCGGTCGCAAGCCGGCCGCTGGACTACCGCCTCCGCAGCCGTGAAACGTGCGGATGCTCTGCCTCCTGGCGTCCCTGACCCCGCGGAGGAGGCAGTCAGTTGTTTCCACGTTCTAGTCCGACCAGCCGCGATAACAGCGTTCCACCAGCGTGGCTGCGGCATCGTTCCTCCCTAAGGTCCTCTTCCTCTCTTCACCTCTTCTTCGGCTTCGGCTCGATCAGCCGCCCCGGAAAACAGTTCCGGTGATTCGCCGACAAGTAGAAGGGGAAATTCGCGCAGGCGCGCCCCAAAAATCTGCGAACAGTCGCGCCGGGAGAGGCTCGTTTATAATAGCTACCGGAAAGACGATATACCTGTCGTCGACAAGGCATACGTTGCACATCCGCTATACACGCTGTTATGCAATCCATATCATCTTCAGAGGATCCAACATCGACTATCCGCGCGATGATTGATCTTACGGGTACGACTTATCATACTCACTAGACTCAATTGTGGTTTGGATCGATAGGCAAGCTAGTTGATGGACGCGGTGGGTTCGTTTGGGAAGGTTGACTTTTGGATGGCCTTCGCAAGACAGTGACTATTCGACCGTGACTGGGTACTCGCTTAATTCGGCGACTATTGTTGGGAGTATATATGTATAGTCAGTACCAAAGACCGCGACTTTTAAATCAGCCAGTTTCACCTTAACCCTATTGTAGTGGGATTCCTGCAGGTTCGGGCGAACCTCTTCATAACTTCTTCATTTTATAAGTTACAGGATTTACCGAGCAAGAATAGATACCTTTTATATCTATATATAATCTAGTAATTATATAAATATAAGATACTTTAGAGTAGATATTTTACATTACTTTGTAAAAATAAGAGAACGCGTCCATTCAGGTTTTTAGGAATTTTTTCCGATAATGTATTAACACATTCAACAAGTAAATAAAAGCGTAAGAGATTCCACAGAAAGTATATACAATTCAACGTTTTATTTTGTGTCTCTGGAAATGCTCGGAAAGTATATGTATAATCAAAGTGAATGACTCTCTCTAGACTTGCACAAAGAATTACACATTACCTAGATCAGCTTGGCCTTGAATCTTCAGTCTTCTCAATGGATTCTTGCTTTCCAGTAACGTAAGTACAGCTCTTGGAAAAACCTACAGATATACAACGACTACCGTAATATAATTGTTGCAGCTCCGCTGCAGCAATTTGTGTAATTAGTGCGAAAATCGTGTAAGCAACGTGGCCGAGAGGAGATATTCCTTATCAGTAGTGAATCGATCGCTGTTTGCTTTACGAAAGTGTTTGAGTTCGACGATAAGATTGTAGGAATTTTCCACGGGAGTTCTGTTTTGCCGATCGGTGTTCTGCTGCGACAATCAATAATGTTTCGCGCAGTTGGCACTGTTTCGAAGGAACATGGATATCCTTTTTGTGATTGCACGTACTCCGATACTTATCTCTTGAAAGTTCTAACACCGACCGTTAAACGGTCACTTGGGTTGTTTCAAGGAAACACAGTTACTTTCGCGGATTGCGAGCGCTGCGCGTCGATCCATTTAAATTTTGCAACAAGCCTCTCCGTCGCCGATTAATTGCGAGACTGACCGGCCTTATGCAAACGCGTTCACATTGTTTGCGATACCGTTCGTCATGCTTAGTTAATCGATAGCCCCGATCTAACCTCTGCAAACTAATCGTTTGCGACCTATAATACTCCTCGAGTATCGGCTATAGACAAACACACCGACGAATTTTTCTAATTTCCCTGACTCTATTTGGAAACGATAATGTGCCTCGGGTAAAGTCCAACCGATGGCAATGATTCTTTAATAGCTATCAAAGGTCCGGAATACGATGAAGTAGTTAACACGACAATTATCTTCGAACTCCAACAAGACAATATCCTTTCCCCGCTGCGTCGGACAATGAACATTCCTGTTGTCCCATCTTGTATGAAGAATGAGTCAAGTCCAAGTTATTGTTAGCGTTCCGTGGCTGCTCTGACAAGCCTGTTTGCTGTTACCAGAAAAAGCGAAACACCAATTCGTTCATGACTGCTGCAACGATAGGCTTAAGTACATTTCACCGCGTGACCTTGAAGCGTCCGCGGGGTACGCTTCATTAGCATTGTTTAGTGGGTTGCCATGGACACTTCGAGGTCACCCGACGCTCGTAAAATGGGAGCTATATGGGGTACTTTGAGCATTAAATACTAAGTAAAGGTGCAGCTAGCCGGGACTCACCTAAGCTTCCGATGGGATTCCCGCAGGGTTCTTCGAACCTGTAGATGTCTGGCAGACCGGGTTACATGAATCAGCCCGGGAAAGAAGCCTCGCAACGACTAAATCCTGGTGTCGGCTGGCTTGGCCGGTGCTGAATCCCGCCCGCGATGATCTATATTCAGAATTGTCGGGTCAGAGAGTGTCTGGGGAGACCGGTCCAGCGGGTCGTATCTGCCGTTTCACGGTAAAGATTCCGATGCGCTTACCTTCGCGACAAACGTAACGCCGCGCCGGCGAGGGAACGGGTCCGACGAACTGACTGGGGGCCGGGCAAACAACAACAGTTAGCAGACACGGGCAGGCGGGGGCCCACGGCTGATGCGTCGCGTCGTCGCCTAATCGACGACGCAGATAAACACACCACAAGGAAAATAGAGGAGACCTCCTCGAGCGTGAAGCCTCCCGGGGGTTTTGACTCAACGGCGCGGCGTGAACGCGTGAGGCGCGCGATGGCACGCGTTCCAAAGTTTCCTGCTTCGTCACACCGGAGAGCGCCGAGGCTAAATTAAACAGGAACGGCGGGGCCCTCTAGAAAGCTTTCGCATTCTTCGGGCACCGGTGCACCGTTCTCTCACCTTAAAACCTCATTCGCGGTGCCATGCCATGCCGGAACGAACGCGTTTCGCGGGTTTCACGGAGGATCGGATCAACCGGAGGCCGGCCGTTACCTTCCACGAATTCTCGCTCGAGTTGTGTTCCTCCTCCGACGGAGATCGAAGGGTCTCTGCCGTATTGGATCATATACGAACGCTGCGGAACGGAGCGTGCGCAACCTGACGACGAAGAGACAGTAAACTCTTTACCCGGACACAAATTGGATCATCATACTGTTTCATAGGCGAGCCCCGCAAGGGGTTCGCATCTCTGCTGTGGACCATACTACCAGCCCCCTGGCTCCGCAGATGAGCTATCGCTTTGGGTACGGGTCAAGCTGTAATACACAATACATTCTTGAACGTCATGACCATTCTGTTAATACATACTTGAGTTTCTATACAATATGTAGTATTGTTTGCATCGAAGATAGTTTAGGTTCTACTTATCTAGGCTCAATTTAGATTAGGTACATCAGGGACTCTTCTCCACGGCCCATTTACTTCATAATGTTCCCAGATAGCACCGTACCTCCGTAGGACGTCCATTTTATGGCCAAGGTTACGTAGCAAAATGGTCTGTAGTATCCCAGAGCAAAAAGATTACCTATTTTTCATCATGCGTTTTGCATCTCAAGTTTCTGCTTTCTAAGTTTCTTCGACCAGAAATCGATTTCTTGCAGCAAATTACGGAGTTCCATTTTTGTAACATTGTAACTGTTCCCTACCCTCTCATAATTGTTCATTTAATCCTAGCTCGATCTATTACACGTTACAATCTAGATTTTTCCGTGGCGAATATTGTTGCCTCCTTGGTTCAGTGACCTGTGCGGTCAAGGTCAGCGTCTGCAACGAAAAAGTGGCATGCAATTGGTTCCACTGAATACCAGAACTAGTTCAAGTGGTTTTGCTACCTGTCCGTAGCCTTGAATGGCCTTCTAGGTCATCGAACCCGCCCAAAAAGCGCGTCTTGTCCCACAATAAACTGTAACGTTCCATTTCGAAATCGAATTTGTCCTTGGAAAGTACGCAACAGCGCCATCTATCAAGAAACACGTTCTACGGTCGAGCGAATTTTCATCTGTAAATTTCTCACGCGAACAAAACGAAAACATTCGGATTCGTTGTTTTTACCTGCTCTTTCAATATTTTATGACAACGCGAACTGTATGTTAATGGGAGTTCTCTTCATCTTTTATTGCAGTACGAGTTGCCTGGAACTCGTTCGGCCGGTTACGAATTATAGAAACGTCCGATGCTAATTTATGGAAACTTCTCTGCATAAATAAACAGCCGTGGAACGATTCACCGCGGTCAATTTATGCGAACGTGTGCGAACACAAACGAACGGATGCACATGTCACTGGTAAATACATTTAAAATTCAAATGGGAGCGTTATACTTCACGAAAAGCGATTCGAACTTGTTCGAACTTGAATAAGCGTCCGGCGACTTATGTACGGGAGTGTACTTGCGCGAATCGTGTGACCGAAAGCGCGCGAATCTGTTTCGAATTCAAATTACAGCGGGAACGATTAGATATCGATAAGCTCACTAACTTCATGAACAATTTACCATAGTACTCGATCTAGTTTTATTACAGTAACCGTTGTCTTGGAAGGCTGTTTTATCACAGTAATTTCGAAAGAAAATGAATGAAACGATTCGAGGTAATTCGTCGGCATTGAACTTCCGCGCCACGATGACGTGATGCGGTCTACCGCAAAAGCTGTTAGAGGTTATGTACATTGAAATAGTCAGCCATAATATAAACAAATTGTAATCATGTTTCGTTGACTCGCTATAAGAGGCGAGGGGGCAACGGGGGCGAGAATGTTGTCGTTTTTACGAAAAATCTCGGTCGGGAGGAAGATAAGAGATGGTATTCCGACAGGGGACGGAATGGAGGTTACCGAAGGCTACCCTAATCGAGCTCTGGCCTCGCAAGCCGACACCGAGCTGAAAGAATCCGTTTACGGCAAGTTCACGCGACTAATTCATTCTGAATCCACAGGAGAATGGAATCTCCTGTAGATAACTGGTTGTGGAGCATGATTCAACTCGTTATTTCTCTAACGTCTTAATCCCATTATCGATTCGCCTCTCAACTGATAAAAACGCTTCATGCAATCTACATTTTTCAGTAGTCACATGTTAGATTAAGGTTCTTCAATATATTTAATTGATTTCTGTTGTTTAGCAGCGATGCGATGGTAATATTATATTTACACAGAACAAAATCATTACAGATCTACTCCGAACCATCAAAGACCCCGAGAAGCCTCAGACGTTGGAGCAGTTGGATGTCGTTTACGAAGACTGCGTTGAAGTCTCCAGACAAACACCAAGAGGTATATCTATTATACGCATCGAATTCAATCCTACAGTGCCACATTGTACCCTGGCAACGTTGATCGGCCTTTGCATTAGGATTAAACTGGAACGTCAGCTAACGGCTCTTTTTAAGCTAGATATATTTATCAAGAAAGGTGCTCATTCTACGGAACAAGAGAGTAAGTGCTGTTTGTTGTTATGTAGGACAATGTAACTGTTACAGTCTATTGATTCGATCTTTTTGTTTCAGTAAACAAACAGATTAATGATAAAGAACGAATAGCAGCTGCCATGGAGAATCCAAACCTGAAGGAGCTAGTGGAGAAATGTATCCAAGAAGAGGAATGAGGGGCCTGCATGATTTTACGGTGCTTGGGTTATTTCAATAGACTTGACACTACATCGTGGTGTCTGGATTATTTTTATATGATACACGATCGAAGAATGTTGCAAACTGTACTGCAGCATTTGTTGAAGTTGGAAGACCATTTACAATTACGATGATTGCACAATGTAAAGTTTTGTAACGTTGGTCCGTTAAGTCTACATTGTTGTACAATATTTAATTCTGTAAAGTGTACAGTGTCATCTAGAAAATACGTTGGCGAACGGCCACATATTTCTAGAACGACAAACCTTGAGTTACCAATCGATTTAGAACAATTATGCCATGTTAGCGTTACAATAATTGTTCAAGGCGGTGTCTGTATGTGCGTGTACAGAATTGATTATATTTAATTAAAAACAAATTATTAGAAACATGCTGCTCTCTTTCCGACCCTCGTGAAACCGTATCCGTTGGTTTTCGTTCGTTATAAATAAACGAACTGTTGACGGCTCAGCATTTTTATTTCATTTACAAAGCTGTACCTAAGATGACAAAGTACATAATTAGAAATATCAATCTGCAAATGCGTTCCACTGTGCAAAAGAAAGTTGTATAAGATCGCCGCAGAAGCTTATGTCATCTAACGGAAATTTAAGTACCTCTTTCAGAAGAGTTAATCTCGCAATGTTTTATACGTCCGACATGATATTGTGAACGCTTACTAAAAGACTTCCTCTCATTAGCACATGCCCATTTCCAGCGACGATCTAACGATGGCATAACGACATTACCTAAATAAAAGGTAATCAAAATGTTGGAGACGGTCACGGAGTATTTCCAATCAAGCCGGATGATTAGGATCGCGAGGAAGTGAACGATCCGGCTGGCGGAAGGACAATTCCTTTCCGAGAGTCGATACGTCGAGCTCCAAGAAAGAAAAAGGAGGAGAAGAAAGATCAAGAGAGAGAGAGAGAGGAATGAATTCTGCCACCGAAAGCCGCTGGGGGAAGGCTTCGAGGAAGCTCGAAGGTAACGGGTGAGGGGAACACGATCAGTGAGAGGTGCTGGGGCAAGCTGGGAATTATCCAGGGCCCCTTTCAGGCCCCCGAAGATGTTCCCCAGACGGTCGGGTGGGAAGAATCTGGGTTACTCGAGCCAGAAGGGAATGTGGGCCGGCTATATACCGGTTGCAGGCTCGTACGCCGCAGTTCATTCTTCTTTCTCGTCGCGATCGACGAGCCGTCGACGAGCTTTCCGTCAGCTTTGGCCCAGGCCGAAAACAAAAAAAAAATAACAGAACCGACCTCAGGCTTCGCAACCAGGGAATTCCTCATCGACTGATACCGTACAGCTATACCTACAGTCTTTGATATAATCTACCTGGTGCTTTTCGCGAAGGACCTAAGCCGAGCTAGACCAGGCAAGGAAGTTTCAGCGGGTAAGTGCACCCGGAGAAATCGAAAGCGGCGACCTCACGATCGAACGGTCGCATCGCATGACCCGCGCGGAAATCGCCCGGGAGCTTTCTCTTTGCCGATCGTTCGCCTATTGACCGTTTTCGCGCGTTCCGACGCGGTTGCGCGCCATTTTCCTGCGCCCGGTTCGAATCCTTTTGACCGGAACGTGGTTCGGAACTAATTGGTGAGTTCAAAGGCGGCACCGGACCTGTAAAATGACGGAGAATCGATTAGGTAGAATGTTGAGGAGTCTAAAAACGAAGCCTAGAATCTTCGAGAGCCTAAAAATGAAGCATAGAGTCTTGGAAAGCCTAGAAACGAAGCCTAGAATCTTGGGGAGCCTAAAAATGAAGCCTAGAGTCTTGGGAAGCCTAGAAACGAAGCCTAAAATCTTGGGGAGCTTAGAAATGAACCTAGAATCGGGGGAAGTCTAGAAACATATCCTAAAATCTTGTGGAGCTTAGAAATGGAGCCTAGAGTCTTGGAAAGCCTAGAAACGAAGCCTAGAATCTTGGGGAGCCTAAAAATGAAGCCTAGAGTCTTGGGAAGCCTAGAAACGAAGCCTAAAATCTTGGGGAGCTTAGAAATGAACCTAGAATCGGGGGAAGTCTAGAAACATATCCTAAAATCTTGGGAAGCTTAGAAATGGAGCCTAGAGTCTTGGAAAGCCTAGAAACGAAGCCTAGAATCTTGGGGAGCCTAAAAATGAAGCCTAGAAACGAAGCCTAAAATCTTGGGGAGCTTAGAAATGAACCTAGAATCGGGGGAAGTCTAGAAACATATCCTAAAATCTTGGGAAGCTTAGAAATGGAGCCTAGAGTCTTGGGGAGCCTAAAACGCCTAAGTTAATGCAACACTTCTGAAAGAATGTAATAAATTTGTTCAACAAAATGTGCTGGTTGCATACCCCAAAGGGCAAGGACCAGATGATCACAACCTGTTCCCGAAAAGAGCGCACGAAAGTAAGAACAGGTTCTTCTCATGTTATTTTCTCAATGAAACTTTCCACTAAAAAATGAGTAAAAGAAACAGTAGAATAATAACTCTAATCGAACCGTATGACGTCGTTACTTTAAATTTTTTGTGACGGTAAACTATACTCTCGCCGAGTCTAAACAAACTAAAGTCCCCTTTGTTTGAGTGAACAAAGAGGCTCGTAATGGATCCTCTTAATTAACGACGCCCGGTGGATTACCTGTAATTAATGACTTTCAAGATCTTCGAGCGCAGCTGTTTTGTTTTGTTTTTTTTGTCGTTGAGATTGTTCCAGACCCCATCACTTTACCAAATTCACACTATGAGAACCGTCTTGTCGTTCGCACGCTTTCCATATTCAACGGGTTCAACAGACGATAACACCGCTAATTGCGAAACGATTAGATTTTCTGAAATATTAAGATTCAGATGTAATGATTATTATTGTAGAGGAGATATTTCGAATTGTTCGCTTAAGGAGGAAAAAAAGATCGTTCGATGGACCTGGTATGTTTGAGATCCTCGAGGTTTTAGGTAAACATGCTTGTTTTGAAGATCGCACACTTTCTCTTCGATCGGCGAGCATAGAGGTTTATCTTCGGCGAGGTACTTTCCTTGCGTAAGATCGGTACAAGTTTTACGCAACGATGCAACTTGCAAAGCACGTGAGTGTGAGGCATTACTTCGAGCGGGAATTCATTGCGACGAGATCTTACGATATCTCTGTAAAAGGCAAAAAACGAATGAAACTTGCTCTCCTCCCGGACTCGTCCTGCATAAAATTCACCTGCCGCAGGGGAAATCGGGCGCATCATCGGTCGCGCATCTACGAACAAATTTGCCAATTGCCAACAAGCAACATCTTACGCGAACATGTCCGCGCATAGTCGAAGAAGGTCAAACGTCTTTATTTGGGAGAATCGGACCGAGGATTTTACGCGTTTCTGATCAAATTGACCAGACGAGATGTAAAACGTTATTCTTTAATTCCTGTTTCAAGAAATTCTTATTTTATTAATTTAACATTCTAAATATATAATTTTTATAAAAAATTTAGAATTTCTAAAATTATAATTATACATTTGAAATATTTTATTCCCGTTTCACCAAACAGATGCAGTACATTCTTATTTTCCATAAAAATCTGTGTAATACATATTAGTCAAAGACAATAACATATTTTTGATGTTTTTCCTGGCTGAAAACTTTTCGAAAAATGATTCTATTGTTCTAAAACATTTGTAAAAGTAAAAGTAGTAAAAAAGACAGGTGACACAGTGGCCGGGCGTGCACCTAGTCGAAAAAGTGGGTCAAACCGGCCGAATTTTCAGTTAGGAATTCAAACGCTGATTGACAGTTACTTTCGGGACCGAAGCCACCACTTTTTCTCGCACACTGATCTGATTCCATATATTGGACGTTCACAGAATAGTAATCGCGGTGACATTCACTACACTTTCGTGACCAAACTATATTTCAATACAAAAAGCAAACGAATTACATTTAACACATTAAAAATTATATTGCACAAAAATCCTAAGTGTAAGTGAAAATATGACTCACATGGTATTATACGAACAAGTTAAACATTACCCAAGGACTTCGACACTTTCTCTACACAATTTTTTATTTCGACAGTGTACCGTTTCAGTTATCACTTGACCAGATCAAACAAACCGAAAGAACTGCATTAATATCTCTCAACTTTGTAGCATTCCACACGTTTAGAAAAAGAGAACGGAAAGAATTTCAATTAACGAAAGGAAGAAAAACATACCTGGTCGATAACGTAGGAATCTAGTCAAAAAAGTTTACAAACAAACAAAGGTTCGTAGTCGGTGCGTGTCTGTAATAATTTCGAGCGCCAGGAAGAATAGAACGGTGAATTAATTTCTACGAGAGATCAATGCCGATGGGGCAAAAGTCGAAATCGAATAGGCACCTGTGAGCCTTTCTTTTTGTTCTTCCTTTTTTGTCCTACGGACGCATTGGTTTTTGTATGATGGTACTCGTCCCAAATACACGAGCATGCAGCGGCGGTGTGCTTGTCGCCGGCAGTCTCGGGAGCCGTTAAGAAAGACGCAGACACACAGTCAACTTCGTAACCGGCCGATATAAAGCCGGCCAGATAACGGTTTCACGGGCACACATGCGGATACGAAATAAACCCACCGATCTCTCCCTGTTTCCCTCTCCTTTGAACCCCTGGAAACAATATCGAGAATGCCCGGGAAACTTATCTAAATCCCACATTGGACGTGTTTTCAAGTAGGGCACACGCTCCGACGCTTTGACCGTACCCTCCAAATAAGATAATGACTAGACAGTGGATTTGATGCAATTATGACAAAAGTGAGAAATAGGTGTAATTTAAAACAGTAAAAACATTGGAAGAATTTCAAAATACTGTTATGTTATTTTCATATTAAGAAAGAAAATAATATTCTGTTTCACTACAGTTTGTAGCAATTCAGGTAGAGACTTTTTATTTTTCATAAAGATCCGCTGTCTAATAATAACACAGGAACCAGAACCTCCGCGGAATGCGAATTAGTCAGAACGGAGAGAACTTGAACCAAATTAGCAATCGTAAAACCACCGTAACAACGAATATATTCATTATCGGTAGACAGCGGATTTGTGATGTTATACTATTGGGTTGGCAAGAAAGTAATTTCGGTATTTTAAGGTGAAGTAAGACCGAATTTCTTTATTCAAGCCATGAACTTTAATCAATAAAATATTTTCTTATTTATTCTTTTTGGCAAAAGATCATCGAAGAAAAGGGAAATATCTTGTTCATTAAAGTTCATTGCTTGAATAAGAAAATTGGGCTCTATTTCACCTTAAAATACCGAAATTACTTTCTTGCCAACCCAATATTTCCAACCACTTAATCATGCTAGTCAAAATGGACACAAATACTGCAGCGACTATTTCTTACGCAACCGCTTATATGTTTATCGACCGACGTTTCATAATTTTTAAAATAATCCAACAGCCTTGTCACGCGTTTCCTTTCGAAGATTACTTTTTATGGCACCGGTCGATTTCGAAACATAATGTACGAATTATCGCAGGTACCTCGGCGTGAACATGATCAAAATATCCGTGTTGACTAACCGGAAATCGCGCGGCGTGTTGGTGGTAAAACCGGGACAATAATCATTGCGCAATCTGGATGGTTGTTAATAGAATATTATGACGACATTCTCATCCGGTCTAGGACTGTTCGATTTCAAAGATTCATCTAACACCTTCCGCACGAATCACGCGTTACAACATATCCCGGGGGACCATAGTCTTGTCACGTCCGGGCTATGAATTTTAAACACAATGCCGAACGCGATCCATAAAATCCGAGTATTATAGCGGTTTTTAATGCACTAGGAAGAAGTAAAGGTATTTTATCGTGTCTATTAAATTTGCGGTTCGCAGAGCAAATTGCATTACGTCAGCCAGTAATTGCCGCTACTCTGCTACTTCAATAGGATTAATGGATTATTATCTTACCCAAAACCATTGCAAACAAATTACACGGTTCGCCCAACGATTTCCCAAACACGGTAATAAAAGAGGGCCCCTATTGTGTGTATTTGGAGCTTGTGCAACTTCGCAATTATTTCTTTTACAACTCTTGACCCTTTCTGGATAGAGTGGAGCACCCGATCCAGGTGAACGGCCCCACTCTAATTTTTCGCGAAAGCCGTCTCATTAAGAGCAGGATTTCATTAAGCTTCCAACTGCTCGGAATTCGAAATGCGGGTCATTGTTATTCAATACCGGTGACCGAACACGAGCGCTGAAACAGCAATGCGGTTTATTTAAATCACTAGAAAGCACTCTAAGATTTCCTCCTTGTCAGCTCAGAGTTTACATCGTGTTCCTCTTCATTAAATTCAATTCAAAACCATCGAATCAATAGAATGGAAATATTCTAGGTCGGAAGAAATGTTTAATTTTCAAGTTGAAATTCACTAAAGAGAGAAATAAGTCCCTACTTGGTTGCCGTGTCTTGCAAATCATGCATTTTTATTTCACAGTCCATTAATCATCTTTGACACTGGAGATTGCCGGTAGCGATTGAACGATGAATATATGTAACCCTATGATTTTCTACTCAAAGTGAATTGTTGAGGACGTCTGTTGGTTTCTATTGAGAGATAATTGTTTAGATTGTGATCGACGAGCAGGCGAGCGAGCGCGCAGACGTTCAATTAATAGCGCGCTGTCAGCCTAGTGTCGCGGAGACGATTTAGAAAGTTGCAAGACCGTCGGGCAACCGAGGAAAGTTAGTCGCGGCGTTATAAAAAACGACGACCTGTTGCAAAATCTCCCGTCGCATTTTTCACTGTCGTCGACCGCCGTGAGAGAGGGATTCATCGTCTTCTTCTCCTTTCCTTCGCGGATCATAATTCACTCCTGAAAAGTTTCCTTTCACCCTCGACAAAGATTCGTTCCCAGAGAACTTTTACCTACTAGAGATCAGCACACACACCGCGGAAAATGATCTCCAGAACGCTTCCTCTTATCGAGATTGAAACTGAAACCTCTTCCGAGTCGCGTGTTTCTCTTCCGCGTCGAGACTGAAAAGACAAAGAGCATTCAATATTTTTCAATCTTTCGAATAAAAACTTCAACGAAAAATTGTATTATTTTCCTTTCTTTCAAGAACCACGAACATGAGGACGTTATGGCTGTTAGTGCTCCTCGCAGGCGTCGCAGTGAACGCTCAGCGTCGGCTCGCACTTCCCGATCCACGCAGTTGCGCCAACCGTAAGGACCTCTTCATTCGTTTTTCTATTTTACTTGAAATAGTCGACGTAAATTGACGTGATCTTCTGTCGCAGGGGTACGACACGCCACGTACAGAGACGCCAGAGGCGTTGCACACTCATACTTCTTCAGTTGGGAACACCAGCCCACCAGAAGCCTAGAGGTGGACTGGCTCGATGCTCGTAACATCTGCAGAAGACACTGCATGGACGCAGTCTCCCTCGAAACGCCGCAGGAGAACGAGTTCATCAAACAAAGAGTTGTGCGAGGTGAAATACCTTTACACTAGTAGCGCAAATTGTAGTGGAAGGTTCTTCCACTCTGTCATTCGCGATACTTGACAATGTGACCTTTTAACAGGAAACGTAAGGTATATCTGGACGTCAGGACGCAAATGCAACTTCAACGGTTGCGACAGACAGGACCTTCTGCCGCAAAACGTCAACGGCTGGTTCTGGTCCGGTTCCGGAGCCAAAATCGGACCCACCACGCAACGCAACTCTGGCGATTGGAGTCACACCGGGGGATACGGGCAACCGCAACCTGACAACCGTGAAGCTGCTCAGGTACTTAATTCTAACCACTGCGGACCTTTATGCAAAGCAATAATTGTCGGCATCTGTTAAACAGACGAAGAACTACTAATTAGAAAATTATTTGTCAATCCTCGAAGGTGTGTAACTAAATGTTTGCATTGCAGGGCAACGACGAGTCCTGTCTGTCGATCCTGAACAACTTCTACAACGACGGAGTGAAATGGCACGACGTGGCCTGCCACCATCGAAAACCGTTCGTCTGCGAGGACAGCGACGAGCTTCTGAACTTCGTCGTTTCCAGAAATCCCGGCATCCGCCTCTAAAACTCGCGTGTAACAGCTTCTGTTAATTCTTGAACGTTCAACGTCGTGGGAGCATTCGATCGACGAAAAAGCTGTTCGCGCGAAAGCTTCTGTATCATATAAAGCGTCATTGTATCATGTTCTCAAACAAATTCACACTGTCTCCTTCATTTTTCTTGACACACTTGATTCGAACGCGTATTAGAAATGAAAGATGTTACAACGATAGACGATGAACAATCAAGAATTGCGTTAGATATTTTTCTTAGCTGGTAGAAGCTGTCCAATCTAACTGTAACTTTTGTACCCTTTTTCTATAGAAAATAAAAAGCATTTTTTCAATATGTTCTCGGAGTTCGCGCGTCGTTTTCTTTCGTCGTACAAGAGTAATGCGGTGTTTTTGTGTTTTTAGAAAAACGTTTTATTTTATTCCTTATCAGTACCTCTCTCAGCTTACACCTTTAAAGCATACTTTCTCGGAGGGAAGGCGGACATCTTGCGGACCTCTTTCGGTGTCTTTCTGTTCGCTTGGTAAGGTGTCAGCGCTCTCCTGATCGCTCTGGTTTTCTTTGGCCTCAGGTCCAGGGGCTTGTACTTTTTGTTTTTGTACAAAAGACGCAAGTTCTCCTTCTGCTTTTGGTGCATGATAATGTACACTCTGGCGATCTCCTTCCTCATGACACGGCTGGAATACAAAAATCGATGTAATAGGGTACTCAACGACACGGGTCAAACATTTTACAGGGTGATTCTACAAACTAGTCTCAGGTTTTCATAGTTGTTAACCTCCGGTTACTCGCAATCCATTTTCTACAGAACTGGTTACATGGAACTTTATACGACTCCAACATAAATTAAATTTTATTCAATCAAATAACTACTTTAATGCAAACTGTTGATCAACAACATTTGTTGATTACAGCAGTGCGTAAGCGAATTTTCTGCCACAACTAAACGTTTTTTAAATGTAAACAATGTACATTTTCACGTTCTGAAAAGAATAAGGGAGTGTATTGAAAATGCAGCATTTATACGTACATCTTTGAAAGCTTAGAGGCAGCTCCTCCAGTGACTTTGGCCACACGGAGATTGGTCAGCTCCGTCTTGAGCTCCTCGAGCTTCTTCAGAAGCTCCTTCTTATCCTTCGACCTCATCTCGGTGCACTTAACCTTACCCTGAAATAAACAATCACGTCACTATTTTGTGCATATCACTTTGCAACACTAGAAGTCTCAACAAGTAGCAACACATGTTTTCGTTTATGTTACTGTCAACGAAAACATAATTTTCGAATTTCTTTGCAATGTTAAACGTCGATAAAAATAAGAAACGATTCTAGCACGACGTTCGGACGATATTAAGTTTTAATCAATATCGTGGAAGTAAGTCGAAGAATAAGAAACATTAAGTATAATTAATTCTTTTGCGGTTTTGATACAGCATAGAAGGGTTATGTATAAGGTTATGTTTGAGGGTTGTATGCCATTTGATGGAAAAAAATTTATATGTATTTCAATTCGTATTGCGATGACGAAAATGATGATAAGATTGATTTAGGGCGATCGATTACGATGTTTTAAGTAAAAACGGATTTCCACTGATTCACTAACCATCTTGCGGTAATTCCTCTTCCACGGAAAAAGAAACAAGGAAGAAAATCACGGATAAAAGAGACAGTTAGATCTGCGATGGATCTGCGTCTTGGAAATAAAACAAATGCACCATCTAGTGGGCAGAGTGAACATTTCGTTAAGCATAGAATATTTTTGCAATGACGAAACTCCCGCTTCGAACATTTCCAATGTACATGCGCAAAACAAATATATTGACAAGTATATATATATATAGATTTTATTTATATTATTATTTTTCTGAAAGTATGCTACTAATTTATTTTTAGCACTTAATCCTGTAGGGTTTCCGGGATAAAAGCATATTTGTGTACTAATAATTTCTGCAAACTAAATGAATATCATTTTGCATTTTGAATATTGCCGCGCTTTCCAAAGAAACGACAACGCTGTTTGTAAACACGTGGGGTTTCAAAGTCACACAATTTAAAAATATAGTTATATAGCTATAAAATAATTAATAAAGACTACTTCGTTGAGAAACGTTTATTTTATTTTTTGTTGTTGTTTTCATACGATAAGAAATAAGATTGTAAAAATGATTAAAAATGTTACGTCGCAGTTTCCATGCTACGAATTTTGCATTTCATGCCTCTGTACAGTTTTGCGTTCATAACCTAAAATCAAGTTCGAACTTTTGAACGTCAATTTTAGGGTTATATTTTGAAAGTATATTGTAAATAATTATCTAAATGTTGTTATACTGAAATATTACGTATTGTAATTATAGTTAGTATAATGAAGCTAAATAGATAATTTGTACGGTTCTTTCGAAATGGTAGCTTTGTAAATTAAAATTAACGACTATTTAAGGAATCTTTGTTATGATATATTGATGTACAATAAAGAAATAAATACTGTTATTTCTAAATGATTCTGTTTGTAAATCTCTTTACAGTACTTAGTAAAGACACGAAGTGGTATCAGAGATACTGTTTTAATAATGTACGATAAACAGGAAATTCTGGATTTGGTGTTCACCAAGGTAGATAGCTAGAAAGAAGATAAAATACCTTAATATGATTTCAATATTAAGCCAAAATCAATTCTTTTAAGGGGATAGAACGTAACGAGGAACAGCGTAAAATATGGACGAACTATAAGCGAGGCCATCAGAAAGTTGCGGAGGCACTGTTCACATTCCGTAAAGATGTATACGTAAACTGTATGGTACCAATAGGGAAGAAAGCGTTCTTGAAAGGAAAATTAATTCACACTAACGAGGTGCTTGCTAGCCTTGGCAATGGATATTTCGCCAAGTACAGCGCGGATGGTGCAGCAGCGCTTTGCGAAAGAAGAATAAAACGTACGTTACCTAGATTGCATTTAAATCACATGTAGTCGTAGATATTCATTAATGTACTATGTTAGATGCGGAGGAAATGTTAAAGAATCTAAGTGGTGAAATTGATCTGTACGAGACCAGGATGATGGCGATGGAGAATAATCTGTTTGGAGATTGTGCAGGTAGCGAAATTGTGGAACATTGGAATGAGGAGGAAATTCAGGAATGGAAAGGTAACTATAAAGATTCTACATTTAATTCTGTGAACTATAAAAGACATTTCTTGCACAGTGAAACATAGGGAGAGGGAGAGAGAGTATCGTCAGAAATTAGCAAAACTCAGGCAAGAGAAAAAGCCAAAGGTTGAAACGGAGGAAGATCTGATCTGGAGACTCGACCAGCTCGAGCTAGAAGAAGAGTTAGAGGATGAATGTAACAGGTATATTTCTTTCTTCGTAATTTACAGTTAAGATAGAACAAATTTTAGAAAATGTAATATGTTTTACAGACAGTCTGGGTTGTCCGAACATTCCGGGGAAGAGCTCGAAGAATATTCCTATGAATCAGAAAGTTCAGAAAGCGAAGAAGAGAATTCTGAAGAAGCGAAGCAACAGAACGAGAAGGAACAAGAGAAGGAGAAAAGAAACGCGAAGCAGTTGAAAGATGAAGAAGAAAAGAGAAGGCGACTGAAGAACGAAGAAGAGGAGAAACAATTGAAAAACGAAGAAGAGGAGAAACAATTGAAAAACGAAGAAGAGGAGAAACAATTGAAAAACGAAACGAAGAAGAATCAAATCAAAGAAGTTAAAGTTGCAGAAGTCAAGAAGTGTGTTTCATTCGTACAGTTAGACGATGTAAGTAAGCAGAAAGATGAGAAATCAAAGGAGAAGACAGAGTCAAGCGAAGAGGTCACTGTAGAGGATATTCTTCGGATAGAGTTCAGTCATTCCGAGAACGCCGCAGCTACAAGATCGGAAGGAGACTCTATCGAAACGCCAGCAGATATTTATAGGATATACACGAAGCCTAAATCAATTTTGAAAAGATCACCGAACGATATACCACTTATTCGGGATTCTCCACCGGATTACAGTACAGAGGAGGAAGAGGACGAGTTCAAACACGTCGACAAGCCTTCTGCGTACGAATCGGTAAGATTACAACACCGGTTTCTTTATATATTTTCGCTGGTAGTCACAATAGCTGTCCACTCCACTCCTTTCGTTCGCGTGTTGCGAAACTGGAGCGGTATAAGAATCTCAGATTTTTTAATCATGATTTTTTCATTTTCAGATTGTGAAAGATATTAAGGAAAGAGATACAACGAAAATAGTGGAAATCGTTCCGGAAATAGCACAGAAAACTCGTCCAGTTAGTAAATTTAAACGGGACCGCCAGCACAAGAGATAAAAGAATAGCGTGCAGCAGTAGTTTTCATATTTTGTTTATTCGCTAACTCGATTAACGCTAGGTTTACGGGACACGACCAACTTAAACGGTCTAATATTTTTAATTTCCGTTTATTGAGATTGTAAAGCTGTTTTCTATCGAAGGAATTATTCAACGAATTTATTTTATTAGGTATAAAATAATAGTTTTTAGTGGTTCGTAAACCTCGTGCTGACTATCGATAAGGTTGTATAAGATTTTACGAAATAATGTAAAATAATATACACTTTTTTTCTTTTTGTATAGAGCGTAGACTGAACTACTTCTTCATTATCCTAACACCACTGTCTTCTCTTTTCATCTTCGTAATTTACATGAGCAATTTACATGTGCTGTAATGAGGCGTCGCTGTAATAATAGGCTGCGAGCGAAACAATCTTTATGAACGGTCAATGGGATGTTAATTCATTCAGTCCCGATTACTATAATTGCATAGATAGGCCAGCACTTGTGTAACTCTCGACTCATTGTCATCACATATTTTTTATGGCATCGACATGTTTCTATAATACAGTTGATTTAATATTGACACTATTTTCCGTTCGCATTGTTCAACGTCCATTAGTAATTTCGCTGCGATGATGATTGACGCCGACCGAGGAAGAGAGGAGCATAATCTCGCGGTCGAGGTTCCTGATATTGCGAAAGGTTTCGTACGCGTCATTACTTCGATGATGAACCGGAGATATTGTCTCGGAAAAATTCATATCACGGAAGAAGAGGCAATATGCATTCCTGGGGACAGACAAGTATCATCCATCGTAATGGTTTTCGTCGCCATAATAAGGAAGAGCAATTGAGTTGTCTCGAATCGTTCCTGGAAACCGAGAAGATTCTTTTTAAAACGATGGTCGCGAGAATCGATTCTACAATTTTTTAAAAATAAATATTCATTAAATTTTTTCATTTTCAGATTGTGAAAGATATTAAGGAAAGAGATACAACGAAAATAGTGGAAATCGTTCCGGAAATAGCACAGAAAACTCGTCCAGTTAGTAAATTTAAACGGGACCGCCAGCACAAGAGATAATAGAATAACGTGCACCAGTTACAGAAGTGTAAAAGATTCTAGATCGGGTTTCGAACCCCAGGCGTTCTATTGGGAGTCATCGAGATAATCGTAGAAGCAATTATGAAGGATTATTGCTAGTGTTTTAATATTTCATAGACGTTTTTAGACTGCGTATGTTTATACAATTTCCAATTTTTGTAGACAAATTTGAAGAAAGTGGAATGGAATAGATTTTTCATGGAAACTAGTGCCTTCCAAAAAAAGTTTGCCGACCCGTTTCTCAATTTCCTCGATGAAGAAGTCCTCCAGTTTCCACTCGGATGAGTCAATTATCGAGCATATCTTTCCGTTCCGTCTCGACTTTAGGCGAATTCATCCCCTTCACCGGTCTTTCTTCGCGGCCGGTTTGCACGCAGGATTCGCACCTGGTTTCGCAATGGTTTCCGCACAACCTATCTATCAAACGATCTCAAAATCCTTGGATCACTTTCGATCGCCGATAATAATCGAGCGGGACGCGTCTCTTGTGTCAAAGGTGGCGAAATAATGGGCATTTTGTTAGGCGATCGCCTAGGCGATGCCTTTCTTAATTCATTATTCACTGAGCGTCGTTTCATAACGAGCTCGATGGAACGGTATGCGAAAGAAAGATCACGCTGAAATTGTCTGACCGATCATTGCACAATATCGAAATGAATTTAGAGCATCCTCCTTTGACGCTGTATAACGACCTTGTCCATCATGCTCGCTCGAGATAATCGAACGAAAGAGAGAGAGAGAAAAAGATCATCATCTGTTTGGCCATCAAGAAAGTAGAGTAAGATCCATTGTGCAACACCTTTTGCCGTTTTGTCCGATAAATGACTACCTCTCGTTCCACTCATCCCTCTTTTCGCGTTTATTCCGACGCCTCCGCCGGTCGCGGTCGTTAGAATAATTAATGTTGCTGACGTGTTTTGTAACGTTTAAAGACGTTTAGAAACCCCGCGTAGCCTGATTTTATAAAGTCCTACAAATGCGATAAATGATCATTATGATGTCTAACAACGTGAAAAATCATACAATATAGCAAACGAAGAAGTAAACCGCCAAAACATCGGGAAACTCGTAATTCGTAGCTCACTCATGTTTATTTAAAGAAAATCGACGTTCTTTGAACGATTATTTAGCGAAATAATTAGCCAAACGATAAACTGGATCGTCCACGAATTTATTGCGACGCAATGGCTTCGTTTCCGTTGACGTAATGGCGAACAACGGGGAAAGGTTACGAAAGGAATCGAAAGTGAGAATTCGCACAGTAAATAAACAATAAACCTGTCTTGATTAGGTTCCGTTTGGCTCATTGATCGAGGAGATTAGATGCTGTGATTGCAGTCGGCCCATTGTCGTAAACGAGATCAACGATTATTAATCTTGTTACGCCTCTCCCGGCGACGAATGGAGGCGAGTCCTCTAGGACAAGTTCCTGAGGAATCCTTACCATGAATCCGCTAATTAGATCGAGCAAATTACACGGCAAATCGCGCGTCTTGTCTTCCACGAAGTCGATTTGTTGCCGGTTTGAAAAAGTATCTCGGGAATGTCTTCGTAGAGAGTGGCGGTGCAAGTCAAGTGGAAGCTCCAAACGGTACAAATTTTGGGGCCCTCGAACTCGAGTTAAAGGTAGAAGTTGCAAGAGAACTCTTGTAAACTTTGTTAACAAAAAAGAAGTCCGCTTATCGTTAAATCCGCCACTGTTTGTAGATCTGAAATAAATAAAAATCGAACTAATTTATGTTTAGAAGCTATGAATGCGTAAAGTTCCGTTGCCTAGAGATGTCGGTGACGCGAGAGAGGAACAGAATCAGTGAAATTGCGAAACTCGATTACAATATCGCGCAATGACAAAGCTAAAACGCAATTTTAGCGCGATTCAGATATACACGTTACTTTCTAAATTACTGCGTGCCGATCTCATCGGACCCGATGCTCACGTTACACATACAGTTATACGCTTGTGTCATTGCGTGATCATGTGCGCTGATTGTAATTGAATTTTCTACTCCTTTAATTAAAATTGTCTGAAAGCCTTGGAGGTCCAGAATGTAAAATTAGGAGCAACCCAGGCCAAGGAGGATTTCATACTGACTGACGCCTTAATAAGTCTAATTAACAAAACCATCCGGATCAGATCATGTCGGCTCAACCTAGACCCAGCACTGTCTAATGTATGCGCATTCCACGACTCAATTGCATCCACGGTGGCACAATACGTACGTCCAACTTACCAAACATGGGCAAACCATGCATCGAATCGCCTCGCTATACTCTGTGCAATATAAACTATATATATAAGTTTTGCACTCCAATTTCACCGTTTTGAAAATCAATTTCACTTTTATCTCGTCGAAGAGTGTCAATTTCTTATATTTGGCAAACTTGGGAATGTACGAAA
This sequence comes from Lasioglossum pauxillum, assembly GCA_933228785.1. NCBI lineage: Eukaryota > Metazoa > Arthropoda > Insecta > Hymenoptera > Halictidae > Lasioglossum > Lasioglossum pauxillum. The sequence continues at coordinate 1,572,162 of OW121699.1, forward strand.
TTGTAATAACTTACATTTTGGTTCAGTAGCATTTCTCTGTTAACTTTTAAATTTATTTATTACTACCGTTGATGATTTATGCTCCCCTGTAAATAGAAATATGAATGCAACCCCTTGCAGCTAGCAAAATGTTAGAGGGGGATGAAAATCCCGTCGGCAATGCAGGGCTCTACCCAGTTGCCCCTGGAGTAGCTATAGAATCTTACTAGAATCTTACTAGAAAACATGGGTTTGCGCGCTTCGGTTGTTTGACCTTATTTGAGCAGATTTTGGGCTGGATGAGGGCTCATTCTAGAGAGGAAGGTTCATCACACTGCGCTCTGGTCATGAGGTTAACGAGATTATGTTTAATATGTATAATATAAGGGCCCAAAGTAGAGAAAAAATCTAGGAAAAAACCCGCAGATTTCAATGCATTTTTCTGTCTCTAAAAAGACTTCTTGACTGCTATGATGACCAGAGCGCAGTGTGATGAACCTTCCTCTTTAGAATGAGCCCTCACTCAGCCCAAAATTTTCTGATATAAGGTCAAACAACCGAAGCGGGTAAACGCATTTTTTCGACCCAGAATCTAGTAGGATTCTAGTTATTTGCTAATTTACTAGAATCCTACTAGATTTTGGGTCAAAATAATGGGTCTGCGCGCTTCGGTTGTTTGACCTTATATCAGAAAATTTTGGGCTGAGTGAGGGCTCATTCTAAAGAGGAAGGTTCATCACACTGCGCTCTGGTCATCATAGCAGTCAAGAAGTCTTTTTAGAGACAGAAAAATGCATTGAAATCTGCGGGCTTTTTCCTAGATTTTTTCTCTACTTTGGGCCCTTATATTATACATATTAAACATAATCTCGTTAACCTCATGACCAGAGCGCAGTGTGATGAACCTTCCTCTCTAGAATGAGCCCTCATCCAGCCCAAAATCTGCTCAAATAAGTTCAAACAACCGAAGCGCGCAAACCCATGTTTTCTAGTAAGATTCTAGGGTGGGACTACCCCCTTAAAACATTGATCTGAAAGAGGAGAATCCACCAAAAAAAAAGAAATCTAAAAAGATCAAGGATGATTCAAACGAATGTTACAATGACTATCACGATCCTGGCAGAGGTCCTAGAAGACCGAGGAGGCCCGAAGTATTGCCACAGAGGCGTGTTTCGGTTGTAGTCGGTGAGCCGGTGAGTATTACGCTAGCTTGGGGACCGGGTGGCAGCGGCTGGACAATGGTCCTGGCTTAATTAAGGCTCAATTGGCTAATTAGTCGGCTCGAAAAGCGAGCGGTGCTCGGCTGTCGGAGCATAAGAGAGCTTGGTGGTGGTCCCACGCGGTGAAGTAACCAACTTTCTCCGTTCTGGAAGCGAGAACTATGCTGCTCTTCGTTTGCTGATACTCATTCCTCTCATACGCGCGGCACGCTGCCATGCCGTCCCCGAAATCGCGCATGCCTCTCTTCTCCGGCTAGGAGAGAGAAACAATGGGAAATAAAGCGCGGGCTTTCCTCACGCTTGATGCGTCCTGAACTATGTGAACTGGAGTAACTAAAGAGGAGGGTTACCAAAGAGGAACAGAGATATACACAAAGAGAGAAAGAGAGAGAGAGAGTAAACCAGAGTTTTATCCGGCTGGGGATCCTCGAGAGGATCCACCTCCTCTTAGATCGGGCCTGTTCTAGGCGAATCCGTGCCCGACAGGAAATGAATCCTCGTAGGCGTATACCGTCGCTCTATATAAGCAAGCCGGGCCCCGGCGAAACGTCACCATAATATTCAGCATTCCAAGTATCACGGTGCTCGGTTCCCTATCGGTGAGCTCCTCTCGAGTATGGACAGGATAGTGCGACAGGTAATGACAGTGACTTTGTACAGTAGACACTTGTTCGGTGAGCAAATGTTTCACCCTTGATCCTGTGCCGGGTGGTGATCCGCGAGACAGTGATAAGTAGAGATATCGGTGGGCCATAGGATCTACGTAACTCGTTGGGTGATCGATCATGATGATGATGTTGTTCTTGAACGTAGTAATCGGGTGGGAGTGGTGGAAACGGTGCAACTGCTTCTAGAGCGTAGGCTGAAATGATTTGCTATTATCACTTGTTGCCAGGGAGATAGAATTTTAATCCCTGGTGAACAGTTATCGAAGAACGTATACGGTATCCGATAGATATAAAGGGTATAGCCGGATAAGCATGGGCCAGCGGCCCCCGCTCCGATTTTCCTGATTCCTGTCTTAAAACATCGTTTTATGTCTAAAAAAACATTGTGTAAAATTTCAAATGTCTACCCCCACCGATAGGGGTGATATTGAGGTAAATTCCCCCGCACTTAAATGCTATTTGCTCTAAAACGAGAAAAGATATCGACATGGGATAAACGGCAAATAAAAGATATAGATACACTCTATATTTCAGATTTTTTTCAGAATTTTTTGCTAATTATTTATAGTTGAAAATAATTAATTAATTTTTTGGGAATTTTTTTAACTATCTTCCCCTAGGTTGACACCTACCAAAAAATTCTAAAATATTCCTATGATTCTAACCTATTTTGCAAAAAAATCTCAGAAGTGTCCGTTTGGTGGAACAGTGTCAAAAAAAATAAAGTATGTCGGGCGAACGAGTCGTTACTGATCAAACCGAGCGTTCGCCGGCATACTTTATTTTTTTTGACACTGTTACACCAAACGGACACTTCTGAGATTTTTTTACAAAATAGGTTAGAATCATAGCAATATTTTAGAATTTTTTGGTAGGTGTCAACCCAGGGGAAGATAGTTAAAAAAATTCCCAAAAAATTAATTAATTATTTCCAACTATAAATAATTAGCAAAAAATTCTGAAAAAAAATCTGAAATATAGAGTGTACCTATATCTTTTATTTGACGTTTATCCCATGTCGATATCTTTTCTCGTTTTAGAGCAAATTGCATTTAAGTGCGGGGGAATTTACCTCAATATCACCCCTATCGGTGGGGGTAGACATTTGAAATTTTACACAATGTCTTTTTAGACATAAAACGATGTTTTAAGACAGGATTCAGGAAAATCGGAGCGGGGGCCGCTGGCCCATGCTTATCCGGCTATACCCTTTTCTCCTCTTTTAGGAAATTATGATCTACAAAAATGTTCTAATCACTGAAACTGTAAAATAAATCGTAGGGCAAGTGGTTAATTATATCTCTGTCACTTGTCGTAAAGGAGCTAGTATTTTTCATTTTGTAACTTTTAGTTGTCGACGTCCAGTCAATTACAGATTTGTTAATTATCTGTCGTGTCACTGGGACCACGGAGCACGAGCAAATCTCACGATAGCGATCTCTCAGATCTAACGATAGATCCTCTCGTCCGCTAATGATTCCCTTCGGGGTAAGATGCGTTATAATCTTTCCGAGTTTGCGCCGATTATCAGCCGAACCTTACTTTCACGTGGTTACCCGCGTTTCAACGTTTTTGCGTCCCACCTTCGGGCTGGAAAAATCACGAATGCTAAAGGTCGAGCTGCGAAATTCGATTTTACCACGTTTCTGTAATTAGCTACGAACTAATGCACGACGTTAATGCGCCGTTCAATAGCATTCGCTATCGCGGAGCATTCAATTACCTTTCGCGCGTAGGAATTAGTCAATTAATCCTTTTTGCTTAAAAAAGAAACATCTTTTCGAAGGAGAATCTCAACAACTTCTGTTTGTTAGTTTATCCTTTTATAGTGTGAAAACGAGCATAATTGTCTGTTAGAAGAAGCTAGCAATTATGATAATTTAATTGTTGATTAGAGAGTATTTATTTTGTCATTCCGGACTTGTTTGCTCGGTCTTGCTTCATGCAACAGTGACTATGATAGGATTTTCTTCACAGTTTCGAGAAATGAAGAAACAGAATCGACCACAAGTGCGCCATTGCACTTTACAGTTGCTCCACTTGCAGTTTGCAGTGGAAGTGCAAGTTGCAATGTCTCTGGACCGTTCTCTAAGGTCTCTTCCACTATTCGCCTAACCGCAGGCGTTGTAAATCTCCTTTATAAGTCCTCGGTATAGTGAACTGCCCCAGAACTCGTAACACAGTCAAAGAAAATTGCATTACACCCGGTGAACCCACAGAATTGCATCACACGTACATTTTCCAAGCTCTTCTTCTTCTTCTTCTTCTTCTTCTTCGAAATAACGGAGACGCTAGATTTTGCATGTTTATGTTGTATTTATGTAAAAAATTGTTTTAGAGGTTCACGAGGTTAACGAGCAACAAAAAAATAAATAAACGAGTCTTTAATGTGTTCTCTCTTGATGTCACCGTCAGCTACGGTTGACAAAATTATTTGCAAGGAGAAAGATAAACGTCGGGGCTACAAAATTGTTTTCATCAAAAAATAAACAAACGAGGTTATAATGGATCTCTACTAGCCGCAAGAGATTCCGAGATAAAATTATTTTCAATCGTGGAATAAACAAATGACTCTTTAATGTATCTTTCATAACGCCACTGTGTATACTGTGGCTGATAATAGTATTTGCAGAGCTGAGAGAATAAACAAACGAGCATATAATTCGTCCTTTTCACTGCCATTACTGTGATCGGTAAAACTAGCATCGACAAAGGAAATTGGTCCATGAAAATATTTACTGTTTTCCAAAAAGTCTCTAATAAAATCCAACAAAATTTACACCAGCGAGCGCGTTCAATTTCGGTTGCTGCAAATGAATGAAATGCACTTGGCAGAGTATAGTGATTGAAAGAGAACGGTGGAAATTGTATGCAAAACCGCGTCGCTTCCTGATTTCGTCTACTATAGTCAACCGTAGTAACAACCGGTGTGTTTCCAGATGCACTCCGATGATGCACGGTTCATTTGTCGGTGCAGCGTGCACAGTAAGCCGTTGCATTTCATTATGTAAGTGCACTTGGTCGCGTGTAATCATCTCCGTTAATGCAGTACAAGGGACGCGGCGGTTTACACGGGAATATAAATAACAACATAAGCATTTCGCAAGAGGCGGCAGAGCAGTGGCTACGTGCAACGTGCAACCATTCTAACATCATCGTGTTAAATGACATAATGCACACGCTTCGGTATTCGCGTGTTACGAAAATTACTACGTATTTGAACGGGTGCAAGCCTGGTGCGCCTGCCGACCCGGTTCGAACATTCCTCGAGGCTCTTTCTTCATCCCTCGACGCCATTTTGGATCACACTGCCATGCCGGTCCTCCGTCACCAAATATTTATACATATCAGGCACCCAACATTTAACACAAAATTATTACTAGACTGCGGATCTTTGTGCATTCGTGAGAAAACTGGTTGGGCGAAGTATGAAACAGTAAAGGATTCGAAAACTTTCAGACAAAGTGATTAGGGTATGAAATCCATTTTTGTTTTACTTCTGCTTTCCACAATGAGCGCCCGCCCTAGCGGTCACGTCGCCTCGGACAAAAAGACAAATTGCCACCCCTTAAGAATATATATCTATTTTTAAAATAATGATACATATTTTTTATTATCAACAAAAATCAAATAATTTTACTAAAATTTTAATAAAAGCATGCATTTAGAAAGAAAGATATGACATAACCTAACATTGATAATCAACAGTACAATACAGTAGAAATTAATTAAGAAATATCTGTACCTAGCCACAAATTGTTAACGATATAATTTTTTACATTTTAAAATATTATTAAAAATGTGTATTATTGCATATAATATAACAATCAAAATGCCATTATTTCGAAAATAAAACGCGGTAACATCAACTACGCTAAAATCACAAAAAACTTTTTTTTCTTACTTTCAATTCCGCAAACGTTTTTATTACATCTTTTAAAGGGTATAGCCGGATAAGCATGGACCAGCGGCCCCCGCACCGATTTTTCTGATTCCTGTCTTAAAACATCGTTTTATGTCTAAAACAACATTGTGTAAAATTTCAAATGTCTACCCCCACCGATAAGGGTGATATTGAGGTAAATTCCCCCGCACTTAAATGCAATTTGCTCTAAAACGAGAAAAGATATCGACATGGGAGAAACGGCAAATAAAAGATATAGATACACTCTATATTTCAGATTTTTTTCAGAATTTTTTGCTAATTATTTATAGTTGAAAATAATTAATTAATTTTTTGGGAATTTTTTTAACTATCTTCCCCTGGGTTGACACCTACCAAAAAATTCTAAAATATTGCTATGATTCTAACCTATTTTGCAAAAAAATCTCAGAAGTGTCGGTTTGGTGGAACAGTGTCAAAAAAAATAAAGTATGTCGGGCGAACGAGTCGTTACTGATCAAACCGAGCGTTCGCCGGCATACTTTATTTTTTTTGACAGTGTTCCACCAAACGGACACTTCTGAGATTTTTTTACAAAATAGGTTAGAATCATAGGAATATTTTAGAACTTTTTGGTAGGTGTCAACCTAGGGGAAGATAGTTAAAAAAATTCCCAAAAAATTAATTAATTCTTTTCAACTATAAATAATTAGCAAAAGATTCTGAAAAAAATCTGAAATATAGAGTGTATCTATATCTTTTATTTGCCGTTTATCCCATGTCGATATCTTTTCTCGTTTTAGCGCAAATTGCATTTATGTGCGGGGGAATTTACCTCAATATCACCCTTATCGGTGGGGGTAGACATTTGAAATTTTACACAATGTTTTTTTAGACATAAAACGATGTTTTAAGACAGGAATCAGGAAAATCGGTGCGGGGGCCGCTGGCCCATGCTTATCCGGCTATACCCTTTACTTGATCAGCAATTTCATGCTCAATTGCCAAAATGGCCAAACCATTAAGACGATTTCGTGTAGTAGTTGAATGTAAAAAGTTAATAATTAATTTTAACTTGGAGAAACTCCTTTCGCCAGTTGCTACCTAGTTATTAGCATCGTTAGCAATATTCTTAAAGCAATAGTGAGGTTTGGGGCAAAATTTAACTTTGTAATTAAGCTCAGTACATTGCTCAGGCTTTCTTTTTTGCCCAAAAGAGCAGATACTGCTGAAATTTCCTCTGCTAATTCTACGTAATGTGAACTTTTCTATTAATTGGGTATTTAACACGTCAATATTTTTCTCACACGTCAGCCAAAATGGCGCCCCGGACAATTGTCACAATCAATACAGAACATTTTTATTTTGCATAAAGATTCGCAGTCTAATTATTGCAGACGTTAACTGCCTCTGGAATTTCGATTTTGGTTCATTTTTCAGTGTACTGGGGATTTCTGCATCCCCCAACGCCATATTGGATCTGACTTCGCGCGGATAACATATGTAGCCTAATTTCCTTTCAATTAGTATCTAATAATGGCAACAGCGTCCTGAATACATGCTCAGTTATAATTACGCTCTCATAATTAGCGGCCTAAAAATCAGCACAGTCCTTTGTCACAGTGATAAACAATGGTACCCTTCAGCCTCGTAAATCATTGTCAATCTCGATCTCCTAATTTCAATCATGCTTTCTTATAATCCGTGCATCTCCACTTTCTATGCAAATAACTTTCGCGGATGATTCCTGCTGTCATCGCTTCCATATTCTTCTTGGGAGATTCCTCTTATGCGAATAGAGGAAGAGGAACTATAGTTACGTCCTTATAGACAGACGGAAGCCATCTTCGATTTCTGGTCAGATAGCGTTCCCAATTTTTAAGTTACGTGTACATTATGAAACGTTGAAAATATTGAATATTATTTATTTGTATACTAATCGTGGAATTTGCACTGAGAAAGCCAGGAATTTTTTCACGCAACCGTGCATGTAACAGAGGCCATTACACGGCGGAAACAGCGTTAAACCGACTAATGAAAATTCATTTATGCTAACAATAACAGGAGACATTTATACTTATCTTTGAGAACTGTGTAACAACTGGAAAATGTCTATGAGGATAATTAACAACCGGATGATAGTTGTGCTAGATAATGATACATAGTCTGAAACGACTTCAGTTAAATATTGTGTGCAATTTCCATTTGTTCTAAAATCGGACACTTATTCTACACCAAACACACCACTTTTTATTTATATACAATTTTATGTGTACGTAACGAAGCAATTAGCTAATATGTATAGTTGTTTAGTATTGTCTCTAATCAAGACCTAGTTCCAGGACAAGTGATCTACACTGCTCCATCGTGTAATTAAATGAAATGCATCACGGTGTAATTAGAGAGTGACTAATACATGGATATGAAAGTCTATCTCTATTTTAATTCAACTAGTTCTATTTGTTCGCAGCATTGTTTCAGGCATTTTTTCTTATGTTAGCCTTCGAAATGATTACTAAAATTAATAGAAAATCGCGAATTGATTTCTTCTCTGACACCTTATTAGATTAACGAATACGATTTATTCATGAACGAAAGTTCCTATTCTATTCATTATGTCCAGTGAACAATGTGTGAAAGCAAGCTGCCATAACTCTTCCTCTACCTGGATATGTGCTTTACAAATTTATTCATTAATAGGAAGTACAGTTTGTAAAATTATGTAACACATCTTCCTACTACGAATAACCAATTGCTCTTTGAATTATTCATTTTCTTCTCGTTTTGCCAAAATGCCGAAGGGGCCATAGTACAATTGTTACAACTTCCGACAGGATTATTATTGGTTCATAAAAAAATTCTCATACGTGCTTCTAAGGTAGTTTAACATACCCGCGAAGTTTGAATTTCGACGGGCGGACGGGATCGTTCAGTTCGGATCTCGCTTTTCGTGGTTCTTTTTTTCGCAAGTTACGTTTACGGTTGCGCCGGTTTTAAACGGCCCAATGATGCAACAGCGAGCACACGTTCTCACGACGCTGGAAAACACTAATTTCTCGGGTACGCAACGCGAAACGAGTTGATCATCTCGCTTTCGAGCGACGCATCAGCCTCACGCCTGGGAATCTATCTGATACGTTTGCTAGTATGTATGTATCCTGCGGTGATGTGGCGCAACAATAAAATAGATTTCGGCAACACCGTCGCTGTGCATTGTGGGGACGCGTCTGGAACCAATTATCAATTTTCGATTATTTAACCTCTTGCCCTACGATTTATTTCACGGTTTCAGTGTTTGGAACTTTTATGTATTGAGAGTACAAACTAGTTCGGTCCGATTGTTTTGGCTGTCCAGAGCGAGGCTTGTTTTCAACGCTGAAATCAACATCCTTGAAATTGTCACCATAAACTTCTACAAGCATTCGATGCGCTTCAGCAGCACTTTTCTTCCAATTAAAGCAGAAAAGTAAAACCTCCCGCAAATGCTGCTTGGTCACCACAAAATTTGACACATTCAACACAGTAAAAAACAAACGTTTTGTATGAAAACAAAAGCGATATAAACTGAATATTATTGGTAGATGTCTAACCTCTCTGAAAACATCGAAATCAGCTGTCACTGTGAAACATTCATAACAGTCAGAGACATCTTTTAAAAACGGACCGAACTAATTTGTACTCCTAATAGATATCGTAATTTCCAAAAAAACCAAAATAGAATTCGATTTCGTTTGAAAGGAAATTATTAATATTCATTTTTAGCAAGGGGTTCAAATGGATTAAATTGAAAAATTGAATTTTCAGTTGTCACTCGCTCTGATAGTGAGCATAGGAATCGCCCATTGCGAGCCACCATTGAGCAATCAATACGGTGTCCCAGGGAATTATGCTGGCAACAACAATAACAACAATAATAACAACAACAACAACAACCATGGTTCGTCGAATGGTGTAAACGGTGGCTTCGACAACCACGGTAATCATCACTATGATAATGGGAATGACAATGACTACGTTGACCAGGTGAGTACAGTGGAAAGAAACGAATACGATAAAGGTGTGATCGAGTTTTAATAGATCACAAAATCCTTGAGTCATTCAACCTTTCTTCGATTACCACACCCGTTTATTCCCGGAACGTTCCGCGGCGAGGATTCAAGGGTTGCGAGAGAGATCACTAGATCTGGGTTAAAGCCGATTCTATAAGTAACATTGAACTTTGTCGAGCTACATTGTAGTACGGATCGTTACTAAATCCTCTAGATTCTGGATCATCGGCGTCACCCTCTAGCTCCAGCGATTAGCATAATTTTATACTTCTATAGAAGTCTCATTACTAGACTGCGGATTTTTATGCATTTATGAAGAGATTGGTTGAGTGAAATATAAAACGGTAACGTTGTTTTTCATAGAACAATGTCATTAAGGGGTGAAATCAATTTTTCTTTTATCCCTGCTTCCCACAATCAATGCAGAACATTTTTACATCGCATAAAGATCCGCAGTCTACTTATTACACATCAATGAAAACATTGTAGCTAATCATCGAGGATTAATGTTGGAATTTAAATGGCTCTTGACACGAAAGTCTAGCTAGCGTTGATACACGGTCGCACCTTAAAGCCGCTCCCGTAAATTGACAGCCGTTTACACCTGGAAAACGTCGCGGGGAATGATAGTGTTTGCTCGTTTGGTAATTCGTAATGGCGTTTCATAATTGATGATCCGAAGCGGAGCAGAAGAGGAGGAGGCGTCTCTTCTAAACGGGAACATTTCAAGGAAATTAACTGCTCGTTTCGTGGGATACGGTTATTAAGCGAATTTATGAAGCTGCCCCCCTCGAGCCGATTGCGAAAGACAACAATAACCGCTCCTCCGCCGTCGAAACGCTATGATGAAACGTGAAAACGCGCGGCTACAAAGTTGCGAAGACGACGGCAACCTGGCTGGCGTCTCCACTCTCCTTTCGCGCGGTCGGTCCATCTGAAATCGTTAGAAAATCTTCAGTTGGAAAATTGCAAGTTTGCTAACCCCTTGCCCTACGGCCGTACGATTTATTTTACGGTTTCAATGATTAGAACTTTCTTAAAAAAGAACAATATGTTCTCCTACAGCTGTACGTTAACAAAACCAAAACAGAATTTTATTTAGATTACTGGAAATTATTATGTTGTAATATTGATGAAATTGAAATGAGGTGCTAAGGGTTACCAACCTTTTACTTGTGATAAACTCTTTATTTTTAGGTTACAGAACTGTCAAGACTAACTTCAGTTTATTGAATTGAACTCTGTCACGTTACCTTGCTAAACCGTTGTATCTTTTCTACTTGATTAAAATCAACAATTAGTGCACACATCCTGTTAATATTCTTTTCCTCAAACGGCCTCGCTAACATATTAACATACATTTCTATTAGAATTAGAAAGAAATATTGTAAGGCAAGGGGTTAACTATCAAACTATTCGTATTAGGCCGAAATTAATTATTATTTTATCATTATTTTTCCAGTTCTTTGAAATGTTCATACACGTTGTTGCAATCTCCATCGTTTCCTACAACCCCCGCGAAAGATCCCAATTCTGCGCGAAGAAGATCGGAGCTATTTTAACTGGAAAATGAAACCGGAAATGGCGTCTGCCAAGCGCTACACGCGAATCTTGTGTGGCCGCAGAACTGATGCAAGAATATTAATAGAGTGAACCGCAGGCGTAATCTACGGTCGAATCGTTATGCTGCCGATTAGCTAATCGTCCTGGGAATCTAAACGGTCCGGTTATGTTTGCGGCTGGACGTGTCCCGAGGCTCTGCTTAGCCAGATTAGACCCGCCATCTTCGAGCTCATCTGCTGCTCCACTTCTTCTTTTTCGTCTCGAAGAAAGCGAACGTACACGTAACACATCGCGTACACCAGGAGCCTCGATTTTTGCCATACCATTTTCGCGAGATCCTGCTGGCTTCTCGCTGAACGATGATGATGATCTCGAGGATGATAGATGACGGCGCTGCGCAGGCTGAAGCGATGCTGCAAAGCCTGCAATTAAAACTTTTCGGCTGGGTTAATTAATTTTAGAACTGGGTCAACTACTCGGAATTCATTGTGACTGCGGATCTTTATGCATTTATGGCTTACAAAAATTCAGTACTTTTTTCATTTATTTCGAATCTACCACTTTCTTCAAACTTGTTTACAAAATTTGAAAATTGCATAGAAATGAACAGTCTGATTATTATAAACAACAATAATGAACGTGTTACGGGCGTGTTATAATGAAATTGTTGAAGCAGGCCGCGTTTTAATAGCAGGATTTTACTATAAATGAGAACCACGCGGGCAGAAGACACAATAGAAATTATGGGATGTGTCGCGTCATTGTTCCATGGCTTATTATTATTATATCAAACAGAGATTTGCATTGTGACCCGGTATGGCGACTAGCGAGAGTAGTAGATTAGACTACGGATCTTTATGTATTTATAGAAAAATTAAGTAGATGAAATTCAAAATTGTTAAAAAATTTTGTAATTAAAGATGTCAATATATGATTTCTCCTCTTTTGAAATCATTAAGGGAAGAAATAACATTCAATTCAGTTTCTTTTTCTTGCAATCTATCTAGACAATTTTTATTTTGCATAAAGATCCGCAGACTGTACATTATACAGTAAGGAGCATAACGACTTCAATTTCTCCGGGGGCTAGAGGAATTAGTTTAGTAAATGACGTGTAAAAAATATGTTGAAAAAATGCATTTGGACGGAATTATGAAAAACAATAGTAAAAACTGATGTTTACAACTTTTTTAGCTGGGCCAATAACGAAAATTCAAAAGACGTGTCTGGTCAACTGGTATAAATTATATGCGCTCTGAAAATTTCATTGAAATTAGTTAATTGGCTTGCGAATTATAAACGATCAAAATTGGTGAAAATTGTAATTCTTCAAGATTTTCGACCTTTTTACCACTTTTGATCGTATTGTATAATTTATACCAGTCGACAAAACAGATTTTGTGAATTTCCGTTATTAGCCAGCAAAAAAAGAAGTGAAAATCAATTTTTACTATTGTTTTTCACAATTCCGACCAAATGCATTTTTCAACTTATTTATTAGACGCCATTTACTAAGCTAATTCTTCTAGTCTTACAGAGAAATTGAAGTCCTGGAATCATGCTCCTTACTGTATGTCAGAGATGGACAGTATCTAAATAAAAAATTATTCAAATAAGTTCTAGATAAAATAACCTGTATCTTTTGCCTTTTATTTGAAGTCGATTGCAGCGCCACAATGTATCTGTAACTTCATCTGTCTCTCCGACGATTTTCTGGGTATCTTCGACTTTTATTTGAGAGTCGAATACAGCGCCACGATTTATCTTACGGTTGTATCTGTCGTTAACTCTGCAGCAGAGTTATCCGTCAGATTTTATTGGAAGAAATAGATTCGTAATCTTATGGACTATTTGAATCCAGATGTCGCGCGAGATTTATCCGTCATCTTTTATTTGTGACGAGTAACTGGAAGAGATGAAAATCACATGCATCTTTATTCGTTATCTTTATTTGATTTCAAATAACTGAGATTTTGATCCGACGTTGCCACATCGTAATATGTATACACAAAACACTCTCTTCACATTTCTCTACGAAATCGATTTCGATTGCTCACGCGATTGCTTGACAAGAGAATTGGATTGAAGGTGACTCCCTGTCCCCGTACACGAAAGGCGTGATGACGTTTATTGGTGGTCACGCGAACTTGTGTTACAGCCGATGTCGTACGAGTTCGGGTACGCAGTGAAGGACCAGGCGACTGGAAACGATTTCGGCAGACGAGAGACCAGCGACGGCGAAACTGTCCGAGGCGAGTACAGAGTACAACTACCCGACGGCAGGACGCAAATTGTGACTTATACCGCTGATTGGAGGACGGGTTTCCACGCGGATGTCAGGTACGAGGGCACAGCCATGTACCCTGATCAGTATAACACCCAGAACAACGGCTACAACAACAACAACAACAACAACAATCAAGGGGGACCCGGATTTGGCTACCAGGGAAACAATATTGGCAACGGGTACAACACGGGTAAGCACTTGATCGTGTTGTTCTGAAAAATATATTTCGTTTGTACTTGAATCAGAAAGGTACTTTAGTTTGTGCTTCAATCAGAAAACTGTCAGGGATTTAATGATTTTTAAAACGTTAATAACTATGGAGAGCAGCCGTTCTAGCCTGTTCTGTTTTCGTTGAAGGGAACAACGGAGGATACAATTACCAGACACCGAACAATAACTACAATAACGGTGGGAATTTTAATAATGCCGGAAATTACAACAATGGCAACAACTATCAGTTCGGATCGAACGCTCTGGACAGCGGTTACAACTTCGGTGCACGCAATGGCTACAACTCCAGGGTCCCATCGCCCACGTACGGACCTGCCTTCCGTTGACTATAGCGCTATTTGAATTGCTTAGGAGAACAGGCGTTTTGTAATATTAGCTTCTTTTCTAATAAAAACTTTTTTATACTTTGTACTGAGATTTCGTATTCCCCTGTTCCATCACGTAACAGAGTCTTTTTTCGATTGTAGTAAACAAAGGACAGTTGTAGATGTGAGTGGTGATGGTTTGTATTGTGTGTGTTGGTTCAAAGCGAATGATATAGAATAAATGGAAGTGTGAGCGCGCGTGCGCGAGAGAGAAGCCGGAATGAGGAGAGGTTATGTTCGTAGCGCGATGCTTGTGAGATGTACGCCATGTGATTCAGAGTGTCAAAGAGATATGTTACTTATACGTTTAAATATATATTATTAAATTCATGCTATATTATAAATCAAGGTTTCCACCCATTTATTCATAACAGTAGAATGGTTTTGCGATTAGTCTCAACGTTGTTGGGGATGAAGAATGATTTAACACTAAACCTACTACTGCTGGTTAAATGACCGGTTTCATATTTTTCATTACACAATTATTGAAACTATACATATGAAGTTGGTTACATGACAATTGATTCGATAGATTTTTTTACTCAGGCAGATATTGTACTACAAATTGCACGGAATCTAGACACATACACTAACGAGCATAACTCATTCAACACACATTAAACCAGAATAACTTTTTTATTGTGAGAAAGAAAGTGTTGCAGAAGTTGCGTAATCAAACCTCTCGTCAAATGAGGATTTATTAGGACCAAATGATTCTAAATGAACTTCTAAATGAAATATTTGTTTTAAACCAGAATAACAATTTCTCTGTAAGGCTAGAAGAATTAGTTTAGTAAATGACGTCTAAAAAATATTTTGAAAAAATGCATTTGATCGGAATTGCGAAAAAATAGTAAAAATTGATTTCTACTACGAAAATCTTGAAAAATTGCAATTTTTGCCACTTTTGATCGTTTATAGCTCGTAAACCAATTTCAATGAAATTTTCAGAGCGTGTATCATTTATACGAGTTGACCAAACACATGTTTTAAATTTTCGTTATTGGCCCAGCTGAAAAAGTAGTAAAAATAAATTTTTACTATTTTTTTTCGCAATTCCGACCAAATGAATTTTTTCAAAATATTTTTTAGACGTCATTTACTAAACTAATTCTTCTAGCCTTACAGAGAAATTGAAGTCGTTTGGCCAATTCATAAAAAAGTTATTCTGATTTAAAGTGTGTTGGATCAATTATGCTCCTTTCTGTAAATAGAGCTTTGTAATTTTTGTAAAGCCAAGACATTTTAGTCGCGTTTAGTGCTCGGTAGGTTTAGCGTTAACGAGAGATTGTTGTTGGATACGGAGGAGTATACTGCTGCAGAGAAAAAGCAATTCTGTAACAATAATGGCACCCGGATGCGCATACCCGTACGCGTTTCATTGCGAGGGTGAGCACGGACGGTGTAAGGTTGCGAAAATGGTTTCGTAGAACGGTGTCGTAACCGGTAATGCGTTCGACCGAACGTATGTATGTGAATCTTGGTCATAGTTCGATATGAAACACGTCAGCGGTTGCAATGGAACGCGACTGATGATGAGGAGAACACCAACGCTTTGGATTCGTGATGAAATCGGATATATTTAACATCTTAATGTTAGACTGAATATTTTAATATTAAAGTGAATCGATCGGAATGACTGAATCGAAGACGAAGGTGAAGGGTAGACAGGACCAACGATCATCGAGAGCCCATTTGCGATGGCATTTGCAAAAACCATCGGATGTAACATAATATAATCAAGGTCCCAGGATCTGCACCACATCGTAAAAGATGAGTGGCGCGATTTAATCGACGCCAGAACAGTTCGAAAGTGCTTTCTGCGAGCAACACTCTTGGCACTCCATTTACAGATTATTTCCTTGACTTCGTTTAAAGACGGAGAACGGTCAGCACAGGATCATCCTTAGTATAGTATGCATACACATGCAATCCGATGCGTTCGATGCATACTGATTCTCCTCGAATAATCCTGATTGAGATGTGGTCCGATCGTAAAAAAGATATTCGATTGCTGCAACGATTCCTGTCAAGCCTCTCCTCTTATCTCGCGCATAAAAATTCTATAATTAGTATAAGCTGTTCTCGCCATTCATTAAGGTAATGCAATTATAATGAAATTATAGTTAATTGATTGAAATGTAGTTAATTGGATAAAATAGTGACGTTCTTTGTAGGGTCCCCAAACATTCGAGATTTTTATTTTCACGGATATGGTAACTTCTCTTGAGCCAAAGACGAGAGTGGTATTAGCCCGAAACCACAGTGCAGTCCAGGAGAAGGACAGAGCTTATGGGGGTAGTCTATGCGCTGGTTACAACTAGAATCTTACTAGAATCTTACTAGAAAACATGGGTTTGCGGGAAAACAAATGCTGTCCTTATTTCAGCAAATTGTGGGCTGGTTGAGGGCTCATTCTAAAGAGGAAGGTTTGACGATAGTCGCTCTGGTCATTAGGCTAACGAGATTATGTTTATATCTAATAATATGAAGGCCCAAAGTAGAGAAAAAATCTTGGAAAAAAACCCGCAGGTTTCAATGCATTTTTCTGTCTCTGAAAGACTTTTTGACTGCCCTAATGACCAGAGCGAATATCGTCAAACCTTCCTCTGCACAATGAGCCCTCACCCAGCCTACAATTTGCTGAAATAAGGTCAGCATTTGTTTTCCCGCAAACCCATATTTTCGACCCAAAATCTAGTAGGATTCTAGTAAATTAGCAAATAACTAGTAAAATAAGAAATCCTACTAGATTTTGGGTCGAAAATATGGGTTTGCGGGAAAACAAATGCTGACCTTATTTCAGCAAATTGTAGGCTGGGTGAGGGCTCATTGTGAAGAGGAAGGTTTGACGATATTCGCTCTGGTCATTAGGGCAGTCAAAAAGTCTTTCAGAGACAGAAAAATGCATTGAAACCTGCGGGTTTTTTCCCTAGATTTTTTCTCTACTTTGGGCCTTCATATTATTAGATATAAACATAATCTCGTTAGCCTAATGACCAGAGCGACTATCGTCAAACCTTCCTCTTTAGAATGAGCCCTCAACCAGCCCACAATTTGCTGAAATAAGGACAGCATTTGTTTTCCCGCAAACCCATGTTTTCTAGTAAGATTCTAGTAAGATTCTAGTTGTAACCAGCGCATAGACTACCGCCTTATGATCCTATTTTTAGTAAGTATTTTTTCCGCCCACATCTTTAAACTAGAAAGAGAGAATAAAAGATATGGTAACTTCTAGTGTCAGTTCGCGTGATCCAGGGTCCCCAAAAATGAGATTCCTTCGGAGGCAGCTCATATGCATAATCTGCAGTTGCGCCCCGGCGAATTTGCAGGGCTCGCGCAGCGACGAGTGAACGTTTTGACGTGAGGCCTGCACCATAATCGGGGATAAACGGCGATTGCGTAATCGTTGCGATGCGGAAGACGTGTGGAGCACTCTGCATACGTGTTTCTACTCTTCCACATCTCGATGCCGGACAACTAGAGGGGAATCTTTGATCGACGGCTTCGCTGCATGCTGATTAGGGGGCTATTCTAGTCTGGAGCGCAACTGACTTTGCCGATTTTTTCCCCCGTGAAATTGCTACACCTTTCACCGTGCCATTTTTCTCCACGCTTTTGGCAATGTTTTAACTAGCCCCGGAATCTGCACCGGCAAAAAACCAGCATTTTTTTTGTTTAACGTTGAACTTTTCTGCGCGTTTTTCGATTTTTTGTTTACTCTGAACATGAAATAACATAATTCCGGTCCATTTCGACACTTCTGATTGCGGTAACTTCCGTCCATTATTTTTACGACCCGGTGGTCCAGTTGTCAACGGCAATTAGCAGTAATTATGTCGGTATTAATTAGCCACCCCGCGAGGTCGAGACGTGTATCGCGTTCAGTAATAAGATAACGCAACTCGCCGGTGATTGCGAAATCAGATTAAGAAATGAATTAGCGCCGCGGCAACCGTAAACACGGGGCCGAAGGCGAATAATTATAATAAATTGACGGTACCCCCGCCAGCATGGACGTGCCCGGCCGTCGGTGATCGTTTGCGTAATGAACGATTATTAATGGACGATCGATACCAGTCCTGGACCGATTCTTTCCCAAAGGTGTGTCTTCGAAGATCAGATGAAGTTAATCTGATCTGATTAGGACGCTTCGTGGGAAGTTTGGAGAACGTTGGTCCCTGAATTGTACATTTTAATTGCAAGAAGAAATTTGTACGACGCACAGTGATCGATTCCTTGATTCTAGGCGGACAAAATGGTAAATTTGATTAACTTCAGATATCTTCGCTGCCGTTCTATATTGTTTACGAACATTTATTTATTCGATATATAACCTAATATTTCGATTGCACGTGGTTATTACGACGTAATACGGCGTTAAAGTTTTGTCTTTGCGAAATACTATAAATAAGCTAATTCTTCTCCATCGTATAACTTGTTTGTTTGTTGTTTAAATTATTATCTAAAAAATGGAGCGTGTAAGCGAAGGTAAGTATTTAATTTTTACATATCGGTATAATTTTATTTTGCCGTGTATATCATATACAACAGGTTAACTAATAATATTATTTAAGAAGAGGTCGAATTGTATAACTTCTTTCCCCGGACTCGGCCGGACTTCGTTCTTTGATAGTTTTGAAGAATACTTATTTCAAAATAATGTTACTGAATATCGCTTGCCCGTTTTTGCCCGTTAGTCATTTATATCATTTCTTAGAAAAGACATGGAGTATGCCACGAAGACTGATGTTTGAAACCTGGTATTCAACAAGTTCTAAAGATACCAAATCCAAAGTTGATGCAATAATAGGGCTGATTCTAAACTTTTTTAACATCGAAGCTATTAATGATTCAGCAAAAAATATTTTGCATACAAAAATTGCAAGTTTTTGCAAAAGAGTCCAAGAAAAATGGCAGAAATGCCATCGCACTATGGACCGCTTTTTAAAAGAAAATAGAAAAAAAAATGTAGAAGACATATTTCATATGTTACTTCTAACGTCCGATCCACTTCTAAGTAGTAAGAGGAAAATTACTAAAAAATGTTCTAAAGAATTAGCAGCAGAGGCAAAAAGTTTACTCAAATCACCTTAAAAAAGGTACGAGATTTACATATGACAATTATAATTTATAATAATTTAGGATATGCACCTTTGTCATGCACATTCCTTATTATAATGTTGTAATTTTGTATTATATTTTCGTACAACTTTATCTAATTTTTAAATATAAGTTAAGATTAATTCTTTTCATTTTGTGTATTGTGTATTCACGTATTTAAACAAAAACTATAAAATATTTAATTTATGTTATTTTCACAAATGATACAATTAATTGTTTTATTTGTCCATTATAAAGAAATTATATAAATCGTTAACGTTCATGTTGTTTTTATACACTTGTCATGATTTCTGAGAAATAAAGCAATATTACTACAAGAAAACACAAAAATTTGAATTTTGTCCACCTAGAATCGAGGAATCGATCACTGTGCGACGATCACGAGGAATAAACAGGGAAAATAAATGTTGAAAATAATTTGACAGTGAATATTCGTGTATAGCGACTGAGTAAGCAGGGTCCGAAACATCTTCAGGGGGTCTAGAAAGGATCTGGGTGGGATGAAAGGACAACCCTGAACTGGCGGAGTTCTCTGCATTGTTCTCCTCGGAGGCGTTGCCATAACATTGTAGAGTAAAAGTGATCTGGAATCATTTGATCCTAATAAATCCTCATTTGACGAGAGGTTTGATTACGCAACTTCTGCAACACTTTCCGCAGTGCCTTGCAATCGGAATTGGCAATAGTAGATTTCTTTTTCACAATATTCTGTTTCATAATTCAAAAAAGAAGAAGTTGCGGTTCTATGGACTAGTTCTTCTGGAAGAAATGGAACGAAAATATGCAAAGTCAGGGACGATCAGCACGCGTCACGATGAGATCGACTGTTACTCGACAACACCAGGATCCGAGTGAATCCTTTTCGGAAAGTGAACGCTCTCGAAGGTCTTCATCACTCTTCGCCGATGATTTCATACGTAGCATGACTCCGAACATCAGTCAACTTTCTGCGGAGCTACAGCTCCAGATCATTCGCAATCCGGAGACTGGAAATCAATCTTGGACCAGCGCAAAATGCTCGCTCGTTTTCGTAACGAAATTCCATTGAGATGAGCAGGAAGAGAAAGAAACGCGAAATCTCCGATCCTCGAACAATTCGAATGTAGAAGATTCGCGGAGAGGATTCGGGAATTGTAAGAATCCCGTAAATCGCGGAGACGTCTTTATGGTCGCGATTATATCAATAGCCGCCGCGGTAATTACTATCGTTACCACTTAGCCGGCGCGGCGCTCGTTTTCCCTAACCGTCGCGCTATAATAAGCTCGTTAACGCCGCGTTAGGTTTTTATTACCTCTACCACAGGGTTTAGGAGTCATCCGAAAAAAATTGGAATGTTCTTTCCGTGGATGACTTTATTCCAAGTCGAATAAATTCGAAATCTTTTCCTGTGTGATAGTTCAATACGGAGGAAGAGGTTACCGGTAATTCCCGTCTACGAACTTTCCAAACAATCTCCTACACATCTTGGGATTATAATAATCCTAATTGTAATACTTTTTAGATAATTATCTTTCACCTACGACACGTGAGGCTCCCGCCGCGCTGCGTGCCGTGTTTATTAACTGCATACTCTCGGTGAACGTGTATAATGATAGGCGACACCTTCTTTCCTCGTTGTTTGTCTTCCTTTCCTTCATGGTTTTGTTGCTGCAGCTTTGTATAAATTATAAATTAAATTAAATTATAAATTATATTATAGAAATTAAATAAATTAGTAAATTTTTATTATAATTGAAAATAATAATTTTTTAAAAGAAAATTTAGTATAAAATTAAAGTTGAGGGGATTTAAAATTATATTATAAAAATTAAATATATTAGTAAATTTTTATTAATTTAAAGCTGTTCAATATTTTTTCGGCATTTTTTAAGAAGAAACTCTGGGAGAAAAATACATTTTTCACCAGTTCACGAAAAATGTCCATTTTCATTTCCATTCGTCTATTTTCGCGAGAGATCTTTCTAATTTTTTAAACATCTATTGGGTTGCCAAGAAAGTAATTTCGGTTTTCACTAACTGATGGCGTTATGTTTTGTTTGATTGGCTTCTGTTAACGTTGCGTTTGTTTTCTTTCTGACATTTCATAACTGCATCTTTTAGGTTACTTTTGAAGCAAATTACACGTAATTTTGATTAAAATTGTTAGTTGTGTGTCAATTTGAACATGGAGTGCAGAAACGAACATTATAGGCATATATTGCTTTTTTATTTCCGTAGAGGTAAAAAAGCTGCCGAGGCTCACAAAGATATATGCGAAGTTTACGGTGTAGATTGCTTAACAGAACGCACGTGCCAGAATTGCTTTAAAAAATTCCGTTCTGGAAATTTCTCACTTAAAGACGACCAACGTTCTGGTCGATCATCTGGAGTTGATGATGACCAAATGAAAGCCATTATTGAATTGGATCGTCATATAACTGTCCGAGAGATTGCAGACAGGTTAAATGTCTCGCATACAACCATAGAATATCGTTTAAAAAGTCTCGGAATCGTTAAGAAGCTCGATATTTGGGTTCCACACGAGTTGAAAGAAATTCACTTAATGCAACGCATCAACATATGCGATATGCATCTCAAACGAAATGAAATCGACCCTTTTCTCAAGCGAATCATCACCGGTGATGAGAAATGGGTTGTTTACAATAACACAACTCGAAAACGATCATGGTCCAAGCGTGATGAACCAGCCCAAACCACACCGAAAGCTGAATTGCACCAAAAGAAGATCATGTTGTCAATTTGGTGGGATTACAAAGGTATTGTGTATTTTGAGCTGCTCCCAAGGAACCAAACCATCAATTCAGATGTTTATTGTCGACAACTAACAAAACTGGACATAGCAATCAAAGAAAAACGGCCAGAATTGGCAAATCGCAAAAGAATCGTGTTCCACCATGATAACGCTAGGCCACACACATCTTTGGTAACACGTGAAAAGTTATTGGAGCTTGGTTGGGAAGTGATGTCACATCCACCATATAGCCCTGACATTGCACCATCAGATTATCATTTATTCCGAAGTTTACAAAACTCTTTGAATGGTAAAACATTCACTAATGATGATGATCTGAAATCGCACTTGGATCAGTTTTTCACCGAAAAGGATCAGAAGTTTTATGAGCGCGGAATTATGAAGCTACCAGAAAGATGGCAAAAGATCATACAACAAAATGGAAAATATTTTATTGATTAAAGTTCATTGCTTTGATAAAAAAATTGGATTTTATTTCATCTAAAAATACCGAAATTACTTTCTTGCCAACCCAATACGAAGCGATTTACATTGTTTTGCCCCCTCGTAATTAATCGGAGCGAACTCGTTAGCGAGCCGTACGCAAAGAAGGCAAATTGATTTAGCAACTGCGCAACTTCTCAAGTTTGGGTTAGATCACCGCCATTGTCGTCAATTAGAAGAAAAAAAAAATGAAGAATCATGCGAGCTACCGAATGAGATCAATCTGTTGGGACAAAGTTCACAGGCAGATCATAGATATTGCACCAGGATTGGAAATTCCGCGGTTCGCCGATTGTGCATCGCGATTTATGGGAATACGGCGATCTATGCGGACCGGATTCTACAGCGTGTAGATCAGCGATCGAGGATCGATATTGCTGTGAACACGGTGTGATAAAATTGAGCTATTCCGTTCGACCTGCTCGCATAAATCTGTAATGGGCTGTCGATTGTAATTAGAAAGACGCCTAATTCGCGCTGCACGAACTCGCGAGACTATGAAATACGGTATAAATAATTTTCGTTTAATAAAACTGTATCATCCTTTTGCTTTCTACATTGTTCATGTTTTCATTTCACTTCTCAAATGCATTAAGATTTCATTGAAATTGAATAAAGGAAACCATCGAGGGATTAATAGTTGCGATGACAAGTTGAGGAATGCCTCCTGACTAATATCACAGTTAACTCATGAGCAATCGTTCAACAATGTATATTAGAATCCAATCTATAGATTTGATGAGAAGAAAGTATGACGATGTGACTTTATTCACGGAAGATATGAACTCAACCCATCTGGAATTTTAATAGTTCCCTCTTCTTCACTTTCATTCCATTGTACAGAGTTGGGCATTAATCGATTAAAATTTTAATTATGATTGATTGATTAATGTGTACGATTAGAAAAAGAAATCATCGAAAAATCGACGATTGGATTAATCGACGAAGTTAATCGTCAATCGTTGATTAAAAGAAGAAATCGTCGAAAAATCGACGATTGGATTAATCGACGAAGTTAATCGTCAATCGTTGATTAAAAGAAGAAATCATCGAAAAATCGACGATTGATTCAATCGATCGAGGAAGTTAATCGTCAATCGTTGATTAAAAGAAGAAATCATCGAAAAATCGATGATCGATTCGATCGATTGATGAAGTTAATCGTCAATCGTTGATTAAAAGAAGAAATCATCGAAAAATCGACGATTGATTCAATCGATTGACGAAGTTAATCGTCAATCGTTGATTAAAAAATGAAATCATCGAAGAAAAAACATAAAAGCACGTAAACAGAGTTTGTATTATATGTATATGTATAGACCAAATGACAATACACCTAAATTCAGTTTACATTCTTTTCAGTATTCATACAGTTTTGATTCTGTACTTCATTTCGAAATTTCAGCAGGTAATCATTCATCAATTATCCGATTGACGATTAATAATCGTTAATCGCAATTAACGACTAAAGTAGAAATTTAATCGTTAACCGCAACTAACGATGTCACGTCCGGTGGTTCAGGCATCGTTAATAATTAATATAATTAATGATGTATTACATATACCTTTGAATTTCTTTTTACGTTTAATCTAATAATGTTGTACGAGAATTAAAATATAAAGTACTATTGTTAAAAATCAAATCGAACTATCGTGTATTACACCACATTGCGTGCGATAGAATTAAAGAAATTCAAAGGTACATGTAATACATCATTGATTATATTCATTATTAACAATGGCTGAACCACCGGACGTAACAACGATTAATAAGTGTTCAATCGTTCACCGCAATTAACGACTGAACTAGGAGATTAATTCTTAATTGCGATTAACGAATGAAGTAGAAATTTAGTCGTCAGTCGTTGATTAAATTTTTGCCCAACTTTGTCATTGTATCTGTAGCGTTAAATTACAAAAATGATGCTCCGATAATGTGCTTATGCATGACCAATCAACTGAATAATCTCCTACAGAACAACCTTTTTTTTACGTGGGAAAAGTGCCCCTCCTGGGGGTGAGGCGGGGTTATGCCGGGCTCTTCCGGCCTGAGGGCCAAAGCAACCCTTAAATCGAACCCCCTAACTGTAGAAAACTGAATGGAGAACCTCCAAAAGAAGTGTTCCTGGTTACCGGTTGCTCGTCCCGGTAAAGACAATTGCAAAACGAGGGAAGAAGAAGCGGAGGCTGCGAAGTAACCCGAAAGGGGAACGGGCAGACCTCCCATTCGGCTGATCCCGGGGCTCTTTCCTTTCGTGGCTAGCCCAATAGCCGAACAGTCACGTGCGTGGATCCAATTAAAATTTAAAGCTGTTTCAGTCATCATCAACGGGATGATGCGCCTCTCTTCTTCCCATGATGCATCGCCACGGGATAGTGAAGGGAAGATGCGCCCGTCGCATCCTCCTCGTCGTGATTCTCTCTCTCGCTCTTCTCTCCACCTCCCACACCCAGAGAGACGGTCATTCTAATACGCTGGTTAATACACGTGGATATATGCAACGCTAAGGATAAACTGTAACAAAGGGTCCGCACGGTATATAAACTCTGCCGGGGATCATCTTCTCAGTTCGCTCCGCGTCTTCGCTCATAACACCAATATGAATTACCACCAGGTAGGCTATACGGTCGGTTATGGTCGCCCCATAAACGGCACCGGCACCTACAGTCTATCCGAGGGAGACACCCGGCTCCCGAAGCGTCTTTTTCCAATTCAGTCATTCCGGTTGATATAATTCTTCGTTGTTTCTTGATAAGGCTCTGGGATCCTTGAGATGAAAGGCAGCTTAACCCTCACCCTCATCAAACAGTTATTTTACGTCTTAGGGTTTTCAGTTATGTATTTCGCATTAGAAATATAAAAGACACGAAGTTTCGGGAAAACCGTGTGAAATTGACATGAAGGAAAGATGATGGTTAAATTGAAGTTGTCAGAATTGTTCAATTTTCAATGAAAGTGCACGGTTTAGCCCCTTATGGGGCCCCACAATTTCTTACATTTTTGGCGAAGTTTTGACATAAGAGGAAATCAGAAATTAGCAATCATCATTGATAAAGTTTGGAGCTGGGACTTCAGAAATTAGCAAATCTCATTAACGAAATTTTGAATTAGGATTTCAGACCACTTAGCCAAGGTTTGAGTAGCTATTTTGTATTTTCCATTTTATTTTCCACTTGGTCCCCGGGCTACCCAGGCCTGTTTCGTCATAGAGCGAGAGTGAAAAAAAGGCAGTCGAGAAAGACGCTACCAATTGGAAATCGCTCAGTAATCATCCCCGGGATATTAATTTCGACATACCGACGAGTTACGCGTCCGCAAATCATTGGCACGCGATACACGAAGCTTTCTACTCGTCTCAGCATCAGCGTTCTCTACGATTCTTTTTGTCAGAGGCATTAATGACGCTCAGTGACGAAATCGGGCAATCAGTTCATTCGGGAGACACGCTCGTCGCGTGTTTGAATAGCTTTTACGAAGTAACTCACTGACTTTTTGCCGGTACTGACTCCGGTGTTCGAACGAGGAGAGCATTTTCTCTCTTATTAGATTTTCATCAGCTCGAGTCGATCTTTGCTCTCGATACATTAAACGGTTTTCCTTTTGGATTTTGAATTTGTTTCTTAAAGGCCTGTTGCTGTTCTCGCTAGCCGAACCCATGGAATCAATTATGTTGATTAGATTAACCAAGTACTCCGATGACCGTGATTCTCTTTTTATCAACTATGAAATTAAGTAAGTCTGACGATTGAAATTCTCTGTTGCAGTTAACAACGGGGCTGCTGTTGCTCTCGTGTCTCAGCAGTAATGCACTTGCTGGACTGTTGCCGGGTGGCGGCGCCGGTGGAAGTGGCTACCAGTACAACAGACCAGGCGGAGGAGGATTCGGTGGACCTGGTGGTTTCACAGGGGATGTAGGCGGTGGTGGTGGTGGATTCAGGAGGCCTTCGACGACTTATGGAACGCCTGGGGGTGGCGGTGACGGCGGTGGATTTCCTGGTGGACGTCCTTCCACTAATTACGGCGCTCCTGGACAGTTCGGTGGTGGTCCTGGAGGATACCAAGGTGGCGACGGAGGATACCAGGGAGGATTTGGTGGTGGTGGATTTGGACGTGACAATGGCAGGGTGAGTGGCATTTCTTCAAATTAAACGCTTGTTAGCACCAATCGCTATATTCATACGCCACATGTACAATAAATTCGAGTAGATAAGCGTGAAAAATCTCAACGCAAAAAATCCGATGGTTTCTCAAAAACCAGTAATCTTAAATTCTTGAAAAAGTAGGGGTGGCGGGTACCCGCCACTCGTAGTTGGGTACCCTCCACTCGTAGTAGGATACCTGCCATTCGTAGTCGGGTACTCTCCACTCGTAGTAGGATAACCTCCACTCGTAGTCGGGTACCCGCCACTTGTAATCGGGTACCCGCCACTCGTAGTACTGTATTCTCCACTCGTAGTAGGGTACCCGCCACTTGTAATCGGGTACCCGACACTCGTAGTAGTGTATTCTCCACTCGTAGTCGGGTACCCGCCACTTGTAATCGGGTACCCGCCACTCGTAGTCGAATATCCGCCACTGGTAGTAGTGTACCCGCCAGTCGTAGTAAGGTACCCGCCACTCGTAGTCGGATACCCTCCACTCGTAGTAGTGTATTCTCCACTCGTAGTCGGGTACCCGCCACTTGTAATCGGGTACCTTCCACTCGTAGTCGGGTACCCGCCACTTGTAATCGGGTACCCGCCACTCGTAGTCGAATATCCGCCACTGGTAGTAGTGTACCCGCCAGTCGTAGTAGTGTATTCTCCACTCGTAGTCGGGTACCCGCCAGTCGTAGTAGTGTATTCTCCACTCGTAGTCGGGTACCCGCCACTTGTAATCGGGTACCTTCCACTCGTAGTCGGGTACCCGCCACTTGTAATCGGGTACCCGCCACTCGTAGTAGTGTATTCTCCACTTGTAATCGGGTACCCGCCACTCGTAGTCGAATATCCGCCACTGGTAGTAGTGTACCCGCCAGTCGTAGTAGGGTACCCGCCACTCGTAGTCGGATACCCTCCACTCGTAGTCGGGTACCCGTCACTCGTAATCGGGTACCCGCCAGTCGTAGTAGTGTATTCTCCACTCGTAGTCGGGTACCCGCCACTTGTAATCGGGTACCTTCCACTCGTAGTCGGGTACCCGCCACTTGTAATCGGGTACCCGCCACTCGTAGTAGTGTATTCTCCACTTGTAATCGGGTACCCGCCACTCGTAGTCGAATATCCGCCACTGGTAGTAGTGTACCCGCCAGTCGTAGTAGGGTACCCGCCACTCGTAGTCGGATACCCTCCACTCGTAGTCGGGTACCCGTCACTCGTAATCGGGTACCCGCCACTCGTAGTAGTGTATTCTCCACTCGTAGTCGGGTACCCGCCACTTGTAATCGGGTACCTTCCACTCGTAGTCGGGTACCCGCCACTTGTAATCGGGTACCCGCCACTCGTAGTAGTGTATTCTCCACTCGTAGTCGGGTACCCGTCACTTGTAATCGGGTACCCTCCACTCGTAGTCGGGTACCCGCCACTTGTAATTGGGTACCCGCCACTCGTAGTAGTGTATTCTCCACTTGTAATCGGGTACCCGCCACTCGTAGTAGTGTATTCTCCACTCGTAGTCTGGTACCCGCCACTTGTAATCGGGTACCCGCCACTCGTAGTCGAATATCCGCCACTGGTAGTAGTGTACCCGCCAGTCGTAGTAGGGTACCCTCCACTCGTAGTCGGATACCCTCCACTCGTAGTCGGGTACCCGTCACTCATAATCGGGTACCCGCCACTCGTAGTAGTGAATTCTCCACTCGTAGTATAGTACCCGCCACTCGTAGTCGGATACCCTCCACTCGTAGTCGGGTATCCGACTACAAGTGGCGGGTACCCCTACCTTTTCAAGAATTTATAGGAACAGCTTTTTGAGGAACCATCGTTTTTTTCACTCTTATCTACTGGAATTTATTGTACATGTGGAGTACGAATATAGTGATATCCATGTTGAAACAAATTTATCAAATGAAGCTTGTTATAAAGACGTAACGCGATCTGTTATGCTTCCGCAGCCTCAACCATACAGCTTCCAGTACGAAGTGTACGACCCCCCAAGCGGCAACGACTACTCCCAACGCGAAAGCAGCGACGGTAACGTGGTAACAGGGGAGTACAGAGTCTTGTTGCCCGATTTGAGGACACAGATCGTGAAATACATGGCTGACGATGCTAACGGATACACCGCTGATGTTCAGTATGAAGGACAGGCGCAATTTAGCCGCGGAGGCATTGGTGGTGGTGGTGGTGGTGGATATCAAGGAGGTGCTGGTGGTTACCAAGGAGGTGCTGGTGGTTACCAAGGTGGTGCTGGAGGATACCAAGGTGGTGGTGGTGGTGGTCAGTATTTCTTTTTATATTATCCTTAAATTATTATTTGACCATTCACCGTTGAAGGGTCGTATAAAATGTAGAGGTACCCTGTTGAAAAAATCACAGGAAAAATATGAAAAAATTGTGGATACATGAAATTTTGTGTTTACAGGCAGGGGTGGTTTCGGTGATGCCGGCAGTAATCAGTATCTTCCTCCACGCACCGGTAACTACCGGAAATGATTGTGATAAAAGATCAGAAAAGCGACATCCCCCGAATGCTGGGCGACAACCGTCACGGACCTCCCTCGTTTTTACAGCTTTTTTTTACCTTTTTATACACACAAATAATCTTATTATTACCACTGAGTCACATTGCACATTTACATTTAACAATCACCCCACCACTGGTATTTATCTTGTATATCGATTAGGATAATTTAAATGCGTATATATATTCCACGTAATTTTGTATATGTATACACTTACTACTTTTGTACATGGTAATTCATTATTATTGTGAAACATACGCTTGTACCTTCTGCTAAGCGATTGATCGTCGAACTTTATATATTATAACATTGTGTACGTATTTATGCGAGCTTGTAGTGAAGCAGGAATGAAGTATAAAAATCATTATGCTGAAACGCACTGTTGTACCGTTTTTCCTTCGCTCGAAAAACCCTTTCGTCTGGAGACCTCTTCGACGAAATATTTTATTTATTAAAATTAATAGCTTTTATTAACAGATTAAGTTTTATATAATTAAATCGAGCCAATCCCAGCGGAACTGCAATGCTGGGCCGACTCATGACAGAGGTGGAGCAAGCCCCAATCCCTCCGTCACATTTCAAAAATCGAGTTAATATTCTGACTGCCCGATGGGCAGTGTATCAGATATTAAGCTGATAAGAACAGATACTACACTTTGATCTTAGCCATAAGGCCGAGAAGCGATAAATAAATGTATTAAAACAGCCTTTATAATGTATACCCCTCTCATAATCAACAGCGAGAAACGTTTCGCTCGAAAAATCCATCTAGCGGTCGAACTCGAAAATTCTCGACGGACTGTAGCGGGGTCTCATAACGCAGGCCCCTATTGCTTTCAACAGGAACAGAATCTATAATACAGTAGAATCTTCCCCCTTCAATTTAAATCCTATCGGAAGACGTTCAAAAATCAACTTCGAAAACGAGACAATTTTTTTTTCGATCTGACCGACGGGTTTTATCAATTTTTCGGGCATGCCTGTGTATTTCCTTATGGAACCTAAGTACACTTAGTATTATGAAGAGAAACCCTTCACCTTTAATTTAAGCCCTTGAAAGTTAAAATATTCGTACGGGAACTCAGTTTAAAATCGATTTGAAAAGTCCCCTCAAAATCGAGTATGAGTCGACGGTCGAGTCTTGGAGCAGTTTGGTATTGTGATACATAATATTTGAAATATTTCCAGTGGTTTTAAGAAAATAGAAGCATGGAAGAATGGGAAATCATCTTTGGACTAAAATGCAACATTTGAAAATGAATGAAGGGATATATAAGTTAATAGAAGCCTGAAATAGACGAAATTATTGTGACGAAGTCGAAGAGGTTAAGTGACTGCGTGTATTTATTTATATTTACGTCAAAGAGATTGGGTAATCAGTTACTGAAGAGAAAAGTTGTGCAGGTAATATATTATATTTATTATAATATCGTCTTATAAAGGATAATTTTTTTTGTCGTAAATTTTTAGAAATGATATGTGCATTCATTTCTAATTGACTATTGTTTATAGTTTTAACATAATCATTTGGTAAAATATTTGAAAAAATTTATGATGATTAAACAAAATACTGTGATAATTTTTACCACAAATGCATCTATCTAAAAATGCTACATGATTAATTTACATAAAATGTGTTTATGATTTTCAGATTTCAGAAAATCTGATTCCAAATTAGGAAAATTCATTATGGCTTCGATTATTGCACACATGTGAGTAAATACAATTGTTACATCTTCTGTAGAAGTGGAAAGACCACCCCTTTGTAAATGATCAAAATATTCATTATTTACAATTGTACCTTTGTCCTCCATAATTAATAATTTATATATATATATATATATATATATATATATTAAAATTTAATTTCTTTTGCAACAGAATGGAACCCATAACTGGATATATAAAATCTTAATGCAATCATCAACAATACAAGTGGATAAATAATCAGTGTCAAGAATTTTTGAAAAACTGCTGACATCAACAGGAAGATTATGAAGATCAGTACTATCATCATCGGAATTCATGAAATAATAATTCATTACTTTCTTGAAAAACTTGTAATTTCGTGACATTACTAATCACAATCTGTGTTTTAAGTATCAAGAAATCAAAAGTATCACTACATACAAGCATGCAAAAATAAATTTTTGAATTTGTTATTTTAATACTCCAATGGTTCGAAATTACAAGCTTTTCTTTATAATTATTCATTAATTTTAAGAAACCATTAATTAAATTAGAATCAATAAACTCCGTAACTAAATTTTCATGCTTTTCAATTATTCTTTCCCTGCGCTCTATCATAAGTCTTGGATATCTGAACAAAACATTCTCCAGTACACCGTTAGGAGATGGAATATTCTGATACCTTTGGATATCAGTTTCTGCAAAATGCAGACTACAAACTGCAGAATATTTTGTTGGTGTCCAATTTTTACGGTGAATAGCCATCCATTTTTCCCACAATTGCTCATCTTTGGGTAATTTAAATACAGAAATATTTTCTTTCAGCATACTATGTATCATAGTTTCCCTTACAATTGGGGAACAACAACGCCGTGGCATTATTAACTAATAAATATAGTATAAAACTTGTGAAAAGAACTATGTAAAACAAATTTTCGAAAAACTCTCTATGTATATAATACATACGATTTTGTAAAACTTTAGAATGTTATTGATGTTATGTTGTTGTTGTTCGAAGAGAAGTTCGAATAAAAATTTATTCGAATAACCTAGCGAGCGAATAAAGATATCGAATAAAACGTTATTCGTAAGCTACGAATAATTTCTCAGCGAATAAAATCGTTATTCGAAATAAAATTTGCCCAACTCTGGTACTAGAGTAGGCTGTGGTACTTTCTTTCAGCTTTATTTAGAGCCCTCGAGCCTCGAACGTTAAAAAATTCGTGTAAACCATGGACATAATGTGGAAACGCTCAAACTTTTCACCGAATTAGTTTCATATTAATTAGCCAGATGACGCTACTAACAAAGCCAGCGATATTTATCTTTGAAACTGAATTTTACCTTTAATATTTATATAAAAATGCATAGAATTCTTTTATACAAATGTGTACAAATATTTAGTCACACATCCGACTCGATGAAAATTTACAATTCGTTGAACATGTTATTATGTATTCAAATATTCCCGCGTTTTCCAACGTTGCCAATTTCTCCCGAACATCAAAGGTTCCGTCAAGAGTTTCGCCTCTGAAAAAATCATTGTGTTGCTGTTGCTTTCAAAACGTGTGTCGGAAATAATCGTTCATTCTCGTTCGGATCCTTCATCGAAGAACGTTCCAAGGTAAGCAAATGTTACATTTTCGTAATCCATCCTGATTCATATGCATCGCTACCAAAAAGAATGAATAAACAATATCGTTTCGATCAACAGACTATCGCCTCGTCGATCGTTGTTATATTTTTCCTAATTTCTCGTTAGAAACATTAATAATATTCTTCAAAGAATGATGATATCTATAGTCTCGTTCGTATGATATATTTTATGATTACGATTTTCAATTGATTCTGATTGCATTGAAACATTTCAATGTTTCTCTTTATCAGTTTACCAGTCATTCGGAGTACGATTGTTTTTTTTTTAGGCGCTTATGGTAGATTAGCTTCCCGAAACGTGCTTTGGATCATTTTGGTTTCAGCTTGTTAACGATCGTGCTAGTGAGTATTATTCGTTTCTCATATGTACCCATAATTTTGAAAGTGGTCTAAGTGAAAATTCAACAATCAATGTGTTTATCTTCTATGTACTTCATATCACGTTTATTTGAAACGAAATTAATTCAATATAATTTTTACGATATTGCGAAGAAATTGACCGTTCGATAGCGCTTGTTATTTCAATTTTATGGGTACATACAACGATTTATTCTGTTTTTCTATCATTCCACATTTATTGTTTCAATCGTATTATCGAATTTTCAAACACTTGCTTTACACCATCGTTTTCATCAAACTTTAATGCCATTTTTACTATGATGTTATATTACTGCCCCAGTCTGAATGTTATTGAGTGATTCAGTTTTCTGAGACGAATTTGTTCAATTAACAATTACGATGTACGTAAATACGTTTCCATAAATGTTGCACTTTTTCTTTACAGGGAATATGACCAAGCTTAGACTTTGGTATCTTCCAATGGCTATGTTTCACGTTAACACTGGTAAGTTAGAATGCAAGAAAAGGTTATACCCGGGTTTGGTGGTGAAATGTGCCCCCGGCACATTAGTCCTTAAAATATTTCGAAACAGGAAATATATGCCTTAAACTACTTTATTCTGTTTTTCTACCATACACATTTATTATATCAATCGTATTATCGAGTTTTTAAACGCTTAATGCCACTTTTACTATGATGTTATATTACTGCCCCAGTCTGAATGTTATTGAGTGATTCAGTTTTCTGAGACGAATTTGTTCAATTAACAATCACTATATCGGTAAATGCGTTTCATTAAATATTGCACTCTTTTCTTTACAGGGAATATGATCAAGCTTAAACCTCCGTATCTTCTGACAGCTACATTTCACGTTGACACTGGTAAGTTATTTTAATATCATGAAAATAGCATGGAAACGATGCAATTTCTATTATGAAGAAATTGAGCATTCAAAATTTATTACATTCATCTATCCATCATTCTGCATCTCATTTCCTACCCTTATCTTCATCAGTTCAATATATTCGTATCAACTTTTGTATCAAGATTCATAACTAACTAATTTTGGAATCATGATGAATAACCACCCCAGTCAATCAGAAGCATATCATGTAGAGAGTGTATCCTGATCATAACGCACTAGAAAAACATCATACACTAACATATGTATATAGTTTATTAACACGAGCGTTTGTAATTGTAGGAGGTAATGAAAAAGGTTGAACAAAAACATTAACTGAAAGTATTTTCAATGAAAGAAATTTTAGGATGATCCCACGACAGCCTGAAACCATGAAAGTCGGCTGAAAAATCTTTGCACGGGGAACTGGAGAAGGTAATAATATTACTTTTCCATTATTCGTGATTTTCTGAAAATTGTTTATGATGAATTATTCCCTGTCATGCATACTCATATGGTGATATTACTATACTGATACGGATTTAATTCTTCAGAAATTTAAGGAACTACATGGACTGTTCTAATGAACAATACATTTTTTATTACAGAATCAATGCAAGAGGCCATCTAAAAGTGAGCTTCCCCTTAAAATGGTATTTTCAATGAAAGAAACCATGAAAATCGGCTGAAAAATCGCACGAGGAACTGGAAAAGGTAACATTAGTTTTCCATTATTCGTGATTTTCTGAAAATTGTTTATGATGAATTATTAGTTATCCCTGTCATACATACTCATATGGTGATATTACTATACTGATACGGATTTAATTCTTCAGAAATTTAAGGAACTACATGGACTGTTCTAATGAACAATACATTTTTTATTACAGAATCAATGCAAGAGGCCATCTAAAAGTGAGCTTCCCCTTAAAATGGTATTTTCAATGAAAGAAACCATGAAAATCGGCTGAAAAATCGCACGAGGAACTGGAGAAGGTAACATTAGTTTTCCATTATTCGTGATTTTCTGAAAATTGTTTATGATGAATTATTAGTTATCCCTGTCATACATACTCATATGGTGATATTACTATACTGATACGGATTTAATTCTTCAAAAATTTAAGAAATTACATGGACCGTTTTAACGAACAATCAATATTTTATTACAGAATCAATTCCAGAGACCAGCTAGAAAACGGCATTCCCTTAAAATGGCCTTCGGAGAGACGACAAAGGTAGAGCAATTTCTTTTTATATAATTGAACTGGTCATTACAGACATAATTTATGATTAGACTGTGGATCTTTATGCAAAATGAAAATTATCTGCATTGATTGCAAGAAATACTCAACTTTATTATTTATGATGATTCTTAAATTGACAAGCATATGTCTGAATAATTTGATGCAAATTTTTTGTCTGACAATATTTCGGAAAGGATTAACTTGTCTTTTTGTGACCAGTATAAAAAATTAAAAATAAATTTTTCTACTGTTACAGATTCTTTTATACCTGCGTGATGTCCGAGACGAAGTAACATCCCTTCGAAATTAGGTAAGAAATTATATAAATTTAATATAACATTTTCAGATTGTCCTTAACGATGATGTTAACAATAGATATACGCTAATATGAATTACCATTATGATTAGCACTTGCCCTCACTGAGTTGTAAATCGATAAAAAACTACAGATTGTCTAAAAAGAATTAATTTGCCTTTTTGTGATTAGTATAAAAAATTAAAAAATATTTTTTTCTACTGTTACAGATTCTTTTATTTTGGTGCGTGATGTCCGAGACGAAGTAATATCGTTTCCAGAAGTAAGAAATTATATAAATTTAATATAATATTTTTAGATTGTCCTTAACGATGATGTTAACAATAGATATACGCTAATATGAATTACCATTATGATTAGCACTTGCCCTCACTGAGTTGAAAATCGATAACTATACATTGTCTATTAAAAAAAAAACAATTTCGTTTCAACATATTTTATTTTTCTGTTTTTTACAGATATGTAGTGCAAACTAAATTACACAGCAGTACAAAAGAACATACCCGGACTAAATAGGTAGAGTATTTTTCTCGTGATTTTTGTAGGACGGAAGTAGTTTGTTATCTTTAATGATGTTTCACAATATACGCTATGAACTTTCGATGATTACAAGTCTTACATCTGAATTAGTCTTGCGTGTTTATACAACGATAAAGTGTGTCTATGTAAATTGTAAGTTTGTGTGTATGATCTTCTGTTTCAGATGATTGTAGAAAAAGAGATGGAAATGAGCGTGGTTATTTAGGAAAAATTAAATTTATTTCATAAAAGATGTATGATACATTCAAATGGTACTATAAAATGTAATAAACACTACTAGACTAG
Organism: Lasioglossum pauxillum; assembly: GCA_933228785.1. Lineage (NCBI taxonomy): Eukaryota > Metazoa > Arthropoda > Insecta > Hymenoptera > Halictidae > Lasioglossum > Lasioglossum pauxillum. Next base: position 1,608,404 of record OW121699.1, read on the forward strand.
ACTGTCTTGTTCGTTTCGAAAAGTAATAATGCACAAAATGGCACTGGTACAGTTTCGATATATATATTTATATTCAAATAAAATCCTAATAAAACAGAATCATTTCAAATTTATTGCTACCTTCAAAACAATCTATTGCCGATAAAAATGTTTTCAGTATTTCGAAAAGCCGCCATTTAAAATAGAAATTCTAAGTGCCTGTTGGTAGAAAACTACGTTTCCGCTAAAATTGAGCATTAATACTTAATGCAATATACTTTTTATACAATATATCTCGTTAAGTGAACTATCAATTAATCGATAACTATGCAAAATATACTACAAATGCAATATATAAAATTTATTAAAAATTCATGCGAATAACTTTACAGTACGATCTATGTTCAACAAAAAAATAATCAAAATATAAAAAAACGTACTCGTAAAATGCTCTTCAACGTTTTACCTCTCTCTGTCACGGTGTTTTTTAGGCTATTGGTTTACGTTTCTTTCAATGTACACCACCGAAACAAAATCACCTATGTCTATGTACATTTAAAAAGAAGATATAGTTTATAAAAACTTAATGTAATCTTCTAGTTTTTGGCATAAAGGCCGGTTACATGGAAACTATTGAGAAAACGAGTGTGACCTAATATTTCTGTTTTTTTTCTCTTTCAAATTTATAACAGTAAGAGTCGAAATGATTGAAATTGTGTGTGGGTGCATAGATTACCTACGTCGTAGAAAACGGTGCTTGTGTAGTTTCCCGATTCGAAATTTTCCTAAGAAAAGAAGTTAGTGAAATAGTTCTGCATGTGACACGGTCCTTTCTGGTAAGGTTCCTGTGAAAACGTACGGACACCCATTCTCATCGTTAAACTTTGAAATCTAAAAAAGTGTCGCACGATTTATGATTTCGCGTGATGCTTGATATGGATATTTCCTTGTTGCACGTCCAGGGTCTTAGGAACAACTTTCTGGTCTAAAATCCTCGTCTACCGTGCAACAAGCTTGAAGAGCACTTGCGCGTCCTCTTAAATTCTTTTAAGGAACAGATTCACCATTGGTCTTGCTATCAATCTTGGAGAATATTAACGAAAAGATTGATTCTATTCGTGTCAGAACTCTTACTAACCGAGCACAGGTGCTCGAACATTGACGGATCCCTTGCACGTTTATAGCCAAAAATATTCAACACGTATTTCTCTGTATCCACAATTAGGAGATGAAAGGATTCCTCCTAGGTTCAACGATTTCTCGAGCTGGAATTCCCATAGTAAGAGTCCTGAGTAGAGTCCACGAGGAGCACCTTTTTAAATGTGAATTACGGCACTTGTGATAATTCCCGGTACGTACGCGATGACCAGATAAAATACTGTTCTCCGGTGATATTTATGATAAAAACTATCGTCACAACTGCAAACGGTACTCTGTGAGAGGGTCGAACTCTTTCTGATGGGTAGAGTTTGACGCCATCACGTAGCCCCATAGTCTCATGGCCTCCGCGCATACTCTTTGAATTTCATCCACCTCCTCGAAGTCGAGATCTGCTCGCCAATGAAACGGGGCGACTTTCGAATTGCGGAATGTGCTCGACACACCACCGACGTCGTTCTTTGTATGAGTATCCAAAAATCTTTTTACATTTATATGAAAGTCCAAACCATAAAAATTGTATAGCTCCTTCACGTGTCTGTAGGGGTCTACAGATAAGTCTTCGTAACGTACTACCCTGTTCGAACAAATCAAAAGAAATGTTTGACGAGTTCAGTGAACTATTCCTTGTTCATCGAGAAAGCTCACCTGAAAGTACGTGAGTATTTTTTAATCAATCTCACTGCAACATTGAAGTCCGACACCATGTCAGCGCACACTAACGCCGGATCTGAACAATCTGGTTTCGTGGGACACCATTCCCTGTGCTTTCGCGACTGCAAGATACCTCTAGGGTCGCGAACCAACAGGACTAATCGTACGCCTAAACTGCAATACAAAATTCCACGTTAATCACCCTGAATAAAAAAATCAATCGGCTCGTATTAAACATGTTCTCACTCTTCTTGTTCTAAAAGTTTCTCCGCGGCGCGCAGCCTCAGCCGAACAATTTTCATCGACTGAAAGGGGAATAGCTTGCAAAACTTGGAAACGAAACGTGGATCCCAGCAGATCTTCTTATGTGCCTGACACTGCCTCCACAAATGCGTGTTATGATTAAAGACCCAAGGATGCGTTTTACCATAGTCCAGATATCGATCTGGGAGAATAAATAATCATTAATTTTACTGTACGGTTGTTTCTAGAATTGTACAAGAACAAATTTACCGAGGTTGTTGAAATCGCATCTGAGCAATGACTCAAGGTTCGTCAAAGCCTCGTCTGCGAGCGGAGCTCCTCGGATTTGAACGATTCCGAAATCGAGTAGTGGCTCGTAATGGTAAAAATTTGCTGGGTGCGCGTTCACCACGTCGCCGAGAAACGTGCTTCCACTTCGCCAACTTGTTAAAATTACACTTCTCATTGGTCTGCCGCCCTTCTCCATCACCAAGTCCTCCAATTTGCTGAAAAACATACAAAAATTCGATTATACCACGTTTAACAGCTTCAAGGGGATTTCTTGATTTGTTTTAATCACGTGTACGTACCTAGCATTAACACCATATTTTCCATTAGGGTACATGTAGTCCTCCATTTCCCTCAGGATCGCTCTTCGTTGCTGGTCCACCACTTCCTGTATTCCAGAAAGCGTGACATTTTCCATGGATCCCCTAAAATATGTCTGAAGAGAAAATACAATTTATGTTCAACATTCTACATCCTCTCGCAATCGAAATTTTTAGAACAAAAGCTGAAGCAGAGGCGAGTATACTGTTTGTTTAAAAGACTTCCTTCCATTGCCATGTGAAATGTGTTATGAGTAGACTGCGGATTTCGTGCAATTTAATACAATGGACAGATTTAGAGAATTCAAAAATATTTCGTTCGTTCGAACTGATTAAAATCATTAAAGAAAGAAATGTTTATTTTGCATAAATATCTGCAGTCTAGTTATAAGTGAATAGTTCACTTACCAACAGCATTATTTAAAATTAAGGATAAATGAATAGTGTTTTAGAAATTCTAATGTTTTCTGATCTCTGATTATGTACTGATGTTTATTCGATTTGTTATTATCTACTGTGCATGCACGTTATTGCTTACCGTAACTGGCTCCTGAATTTTGACGAGGCGGGGCCTTATCTCAACATCCTACATTAAAGAAAATATTGATAGTTTAGTGTCCCAACTGTGCACATTACATAGTGATCACGATAATGTTGTTGACTTAACCAGGACAGTATCTTTCTCCCTCTTTCTCTATATGGGAACTAGTGTTGCGAACTGTGCAATGGTGCTGATTATAATTTGACGATTTTCAAAGGTGCATTATAAAAACAAAAAAGATCTTTCGCATGCATTCCCTGATGCCGATACAAAGTACAAAGCTATGTTACATGAACAAGTTTATATTACCATTTTCATATGAATAGAGTTAGCTTAATATTTACAGCCCAAGTTAGAACGACTATTACATACTGTGTTACAGACTGTATTTAGAAGTTCTGTTATTTCCAGTTAACAATTAATTCTCCCACAAAGATTTCGAACCTCAAGCAATATACATTATTATTTGCAAGAAAAATGCTGCCTAGTAATAGCATGGAGATCCCAGACTGCTGCGTGAAAATAAAAGGATGAAGGAGGAGGTGGAAACAGGGAGAAAGAGAGCTGGCGTACTCTTGGCATGGCTCACGAATGTCATTGTTAGCGTACAAGTGGAAAAAGAGTTAGGTGCAAAAGTTAGACTTTACCATCAGAAAGAGCGTGTTTGGCGTGACTCAATTTAGAGCAATCCCCACCTCCGATTTTTTACTGACCGATATCACCGGCTGCAGTCGATGCTCGAGGTAGCTGCTGTAGCGTTGGTTAAACGCTAAGAAGAAGATGCAAAGGGACGCCAGGCCTACCAGACCATAGAAGCTCAGCCGTTTTGACATCCTTGGTCCTTTCATGAAACAAAAGCATACAATATACATTTGAACATTCAATATAGATAAACCTGAGGTATTAAAACATGCCTGTTAACACAACATAACTTGCCTCTGATAACTACGACATACAATGGAATACTAACTGAATTGGACACATAACTTACAAGCTCTGTAGTGACTATTATCGGTAGTGGAGACCACAAAACCACACTATATATATAGATATCTTATCTTAACTGAAAACGGAAATGGTCATACTTGTGACAAAATCGTTATACTTTTCTGTAATAGGAAAGTTTCCAAAATGGTTTTGTCATTCTTGATTTTCTTAGTTCGAGCCGTATCTCCTTGACCTCATTTGTACACTTGTAACCAAGTGTACAACCATAATCCAAGAAAATATGGTCACCATACTTGCAGTCTACCCTATACAAATTTACAGACTGTCGCAGGAGAATTAAACAAGAAACAAGTATGATCTTTCTAGTTAGGAGAATGTGGGGCAACAGTATTATTTGTTTAAAAACCACATAGTGCATGGTGTGCGAACAGGTGCGCCCAATATTGTCGTATTTGGACATTGTTGCTCTGTTTACTTAATGTATCTTAGGATACACAGTTTGTAACACGAATAAATATGATTGTTTAGGATTCCTATGTTGCCCCATCTCTCCGTCTGTAACAGTGTGGCCGGTAAACAGATGAGACTGTGATTAGATTAGTTTCGGTGGAAGATTAGAGGTAAAGAGGATGGGTATATTTAGTTGGAGAGACCCCCTCTACGATTAGATCCTAAATTCTGCTAATGTAAAAAAGGGGGAGAGAGCCTGGAGGGCGTTAGGAGGATCCTCACCTCAGAATCGAGCAGTTCGTCTCATTTGGCGGTTCCGGGTGAAAGAAGGACGGCCAGTTTAGTTTTTTCGCAAAGGCCTCTCACGTGTCTCGTGGCATTTTAAAGCGACGAGGGGCAGTGTGCGAGAATCGTACGCCCATCGTCGCGATCCGATGACGCAGGAGGCCCGTATTGCGGCTGAGGCGGCCACCACACGACTCGCGGCTGCACCCTGCACTCTGCACCATGCACCTCATGTGCGGTGCAAGTGCATCGAGCGTGCGTCGCGTCGCGTCGCACCGCGGTACATGCACAGAAAACTGCAACAACGGTCTGCGACAAACGATATCTTCGTTGTCAACTGTTGTCAACGGACTAGGGCCATGGGAAAGTCGAAAGCGACGCGACCCGCTTCGCACTCGAGATCTATGATTAATTGATCGCCGTTGCAAAATTGAACGCCGCCCTCGCGGCCGAATCGATCGCGAAATGGTGGCGTGTTTATTGCAGCAATCTCATCGTCATAAACCAGACTCGATATCCACGACCACGATTCACGCGTGCGATTTTCACACTGACGCTTTCCCGGTTCTTGAAAAAGTACATTCCTACATTTCCGCTGATTGCTGACTCTACACGCCGCGGAAATGAGTCAGGAATCAAACACGCAGGAATTAGAATGTTGTTCAGCGGGAACGTGTATCAACCGAGTATGCGGGATACTTGTCTGTGTGACTTTTGTCCTTGTTCTGTTGATTGAGGACAGATGCATTGCAGGAAATCTGAATGTGTATATTGTTCGGACAATGTATTGTTGACAAAATCACCAATCATGATTGGTCACAGTGATCGCAGTCATCCTATTTATATATGTAACTCTTCATCCCGATCGAATTATTCAATCAGCTTGCATAAAAATCTCCGCGTATAATATAAATTTACTTCAATGATAAAAATAAAAGATATTAAATTCCCATTCTGTTCCTATTATTTCAGTGATCAATGCTTCCTCTTCATTTCGAAGTCGTAATGTTTATTCATATAAATAGTGTGAATAAAGTGCAGACAATTTCTTTCATGTTTACGTATATATGTTATGCATAAAATTTTACGAAATACAATGTGTTACTTATTGACAATTACAGGAAACGCAAATGATAGTTTCAACAGATTTGATAAAAACACGGGTTATGTTTCTGTGACTTGCGCGAGGAACAGTTATTCTCTCCGCCAATCGGAAGCAATCACGAATCACTGTTATCACGAGAAATCACGAATCACACAAATATTTATGTCGACGTAGATGTTCTTGGTTCTTGCACAGACTTAATGGTGGTTTCCCTACGTTACCGACACGGTACAACTAATTTACCCACAGAAACTCTACAAAAAATCCGCAGTAGGTGTCGCGACGGTTCAGAATAACTGTCGAAGCAATTCAAAAACGAAAAATGGCAGAAAGGGGTTTGGACTCTGTGATTACGGTGAAAGAAACTGGGTCTAGAAAACGAGTAAGAGGTATTTTATAGATCGTACAACTTCAAATAATAAGGTTTTTTCATTGGAAATGATTTGGTGGATAAGCAAGCCCCCTGGTGGTGGTTTTCAGAGAGGGGTTGGCGCAGCATGCGTTGCCCGTGGCGTTTAGGTTCCGAGGAAACCAGTCGGATGCTGTTGCTCGAGCAGCTCGGATGTGGTTGGCAGGCGATTAAACCATCCACGGTTGCACGTTCTCTGCTTTCTCCTCGCGATGTCGTGCTCTCGGACGTTCGAGCCTTGAGAAACAGACGTACCCGCGTGCAACCCGCATGATCTTGCGTCTCGTCTTCAGTACGTGAAAACACGGGTCGGGTCTACCGGGCGCCAGATTCTCGAAGAGGCGGAGAGACCTCGTGATAACTGAACGTCCAGACAGAAAGAGAGAGGGACGTCCAGGGTGTGCGTCGCCAAGAAGACGTCGCGTACCCGGTCCCGGCTTCTCGGCGACTGAATGTGAGAGACACAGGGTTTAACCGCGGCGCGAGTGTAGTGTGTGTTGAGGCTGTGGCCAGGACTCGGCGAATTTAACCCGTGTGCGAATCAGCAAGGTGTCGACGGGATGTCACGCTGACGGGATTCACGGTGAGTTGGCTAGCTAGTCGCTGTCTCTTCTGTTCTTCTCTCGTCTATCTTGGCTCCTTCTCCTCTCGCCTCTTCCGTTTCTGGAATTTTAGCGGCGCTACCAGAACCGATACCCGTCCAACCGCTTCCTCCCCTCGCTCCGCCGCCATCCCTGCAATTCCTCTTCGCGGATATATATAATATTTTGAGGTTTTGTTTACGATCCGACACCAAAATACTCTCCTGCTTTCGGGGATCTGAAAAATGATCGTCGGTTTTGATCTCTGGTATCTAGGCCAGGGGAGGGGGAGCAGGATTTTTGTGGATATTTCTTTGCGATGAGACAACGAGGCTAGGTGCTTCGCAAATACTTTGCTGCTATGGGGATAGGGGATAATTAGGGATCTAAATTGATACACAGGGATTGATATTTAGGCCATGGACCGTGCAGGAACATTTTTGTGGATACTGCTAGGTGAGGGTTATTGTTTCGGGAATTTTTGTTTACGTTGCGACAACCGAAATATGTACTCTCTCCTGCTTTCGGGATCTGAAAAATGATTCTCGGTTTTGATCTCTAGTATCTAGGCCAGGGGACGGGAGCAGGATTTTTGGGTTTTGAGGATTTGTTTGCGATGGGACAGCGAGGAACAAAACTTTCTACTTTGGGTCACGAAACTGATATCTAGGCCGTGGACCGTACAGGAGAATTTTTGTGGATACTGCTAAGTGAGGGTTATTGTGGTGGAGGATTTGTTTGCGATGGGACAACGAGGCTGGGAGCTTTCCAAATATTTTACTGCTTTGGGGATATCATAATTAGGTATTCAAATTGGCTCCGAGATTGATATGTATGCTGTGGAACGTGCAGGAAAATTTTTGTAGATGCTAGTCAGTAGGGATTGTAGTTTCCGGATCTCTGGGAGGTTATGATTAGAGATAACAGTGCTGTGGAGCTCTGTTATCAATGGGATTATTTTCAGAATGGGTTATTAGTGCGATGAGGCTATGGTGCTGCTGTACCATGTGTTTAAAGGGGCTATGATGTTTCGGCGGTTGGTGGTGGGGTGATTAGGGTGAATACTCTCTTTTGGCGTTTTTGCTACTGCTTTAGGGTTAAGGAAAGATTGGAATTATGAACATATGGAGAACACATTCTACATGCGTTCGTTTGGTTCATTCTGTAAAATATACGTTTGCACACGCTGCTAAGTTGCACTTCAGAAAATGACAACAAACATGGCCGCCAGATACGCGAATCTGTGACCACGTGATGTTGTTCCACTGCGGATTTAGCACACGTAGGGATAAAGATCAAATTGATTCGATATTAGGATTGAAATGACTATTTTAACGCAGTACTCTACGTTTGTATAAAAAAACAATACAGTCCGCTGATGATTTATCGCGTGGGGCACCGTTCCGCGGTAAAACAAATTCTTTATTTCGATCGTTTCCGTCAATTTGGCAGCGGAAAAATGTTTTCGCGGATTATTTCGTACGCTATCCATTTAGCCAGCTTTTATGGGAACCTGGCGAGTGAAGTCGCATTCTTATCGCGGATTCATCAAGTTGGAAGACTGCGGTCGCGTCGACACATGCTACGCGTGGGTTTCTGTCTATCTATCATGCTGTTTCGCATATTTCATTCCATCTAGACTCGGATCGGATTCCCCATTACCGACAATGAAAATTTTATTAACATTTTACTCTCTTCTATGGAGGTTGGGTGAGAATGGAGGTTTTCTCCGTTGTTTAGCGAAAATAGAATAAAAGTAAAAAAATCTATATGAAAATTTTGCAGTACTTTTGCAACGTCTGTCCAATGAAATTGTTTTATCACGTACTAAAATTGTTATTTAATTTTGAGAAAGGTTTGGAGGGGTTCGATCGAGGTTTGGGTGAGAATGGAGGCTTCCTCCATTGTTTAGAGAAAATAGAATAAAAGTAAAAAAATCTATATGAAAATTTTGCAGTACTTTTGCAACGTCTGTCCAATGAAATTGTTTTATCGCGTACTAAAATTGTTATTTAATTTTGAGAAAGAGTTGGAGGGGTTCGATCCAGGTTTGGGTGAGAATGGAGGCTTTCTCCATTGTTTAGAGAAAATAGAATAAAAGTAAAAAAATCTATATGAAAATTTTGCAGTACTTTTGCAATATCTGTCCAATGAAATTGTTTTATCACGTACTAAAATTGTTATTTAATTTTGAGAAAGGGTTGGAGGGGTTCGATCGAGGTTTGGGTGAGAATGGAGGCTTCCTCCATTGTTTAGAGAAAATAGAATAAAAGTAAAAAAATCTATATGAAAATTTTGCAGTACTTTTGCAACGTCTGTCCAATGAAATTGTTTTATCGCGTACTAAAATTGTTATTTAATTTTGAGAAAGAGTTGGAGGGGTTCGATCCAGGTTTGGGTGAGAATGGAGGCTTTCTCCATTGTTTAGAGAAAATAGAATAAAAGTAAAAAAATCTATATGAAAATTTTGCAGTACTTTTGCAATATCTGTCCAATGAAATTGTTTTATCACGTACTAAAATTGTTATTTAATTTTGAGAAAGGGTTGGAGGGGTTCGATCGAGGTTTGGGTGAGAATGGAGGCTTCCTCCATTGTTTAGAGAAAATAGAATAAAAGTAAAAAAATCTATATGAAAATTTTGCAGTACTTTTGCAACGTCTGTCCAATGAAATTGTTTTATCGCGTACTAAAATTGTTATTTAATTTTGAGAAAGAGTTGGAGGGGTTCGATCCAGGTTTGGGTGAGAATGGAGGCTTTCTCCATTGTTTAGAGAAAATAGAATAAAAGTAAAAAAATCTATATGAAAATTTTGCAGTACTTTTGCAATATCTGTCCAATGAAATTGTTTTATCACGTACTAAAATTGTTATTTAATTTTGAGAAAGGGTTGGAGGGGTTCGATCGAGGTTTGGGTGAGAATAGAGGCTTTCTCCATTGTTTAGCGAAAATAGAATAAAAGTAAAAAAATCTATATGAAAATTTTGCAGTACTTTTGCAATATCTGTCCAATGAAATTCTTTTATCACGTACTAAATTTGTCATTTAATTTTGAGAAAGGGTTGAAGGGGTTCGATCTAGGTTTGGGTGATAATGGAGGCTTTCTCCATTGTTTAGAGAAAGTAGAATAAAAGTAAAAAAATCTATATGAAAATTTTGCAGTACTTTTGGAATATCTGTCCAATGAAATTGTTTTATCACGTATTAAAATTTGTAATTTAGTTTTGCGAAAGGGATGGAGTGGTTCGATCCAGGTTTGGGTGAAAATGGAGGCTTTCTCCATTGTTTAGAGAAAATAGAATAAAGGTAAAAAAATCTATATGAAAATTTTTCAGTACTTTTGCAACGTCTGTCCAATGAAATTCTTTTATCACGTACTAAATTTGTCATTTAATTTTGAGAAAGGTTTGGAGGGGTTCGATCCAGGTTTGGGTGAGAATGGAGGCTTCCTCCATTGTTTAGAGAAAATAGAATAAAAGTAAAAAAATCTATATGAAAATTTTGCAGTACTTTTGCAATATCTGTCCAATGAAATTCTTTCATCACGTACTAAAATTGTCATTTAATTTTGAGAAAAGGTTGCAGGGGTTCGATCCAGATTTGGGTGAGAATATGGAGGCTTCTCCTCCATTGTTTAGCGAAAGGTATGCTGCAGTAGGGCCACTTGTGAGGGGCCGAACGAAGAAGAAGGTCACTTTATATTCGGTTCGGCGAAGGTATGCCAGTTGCAATGAAGGCATCGAGTGAGTTAGACCCGACGGACCGGCCTGGTCGGCCTACATACCCGGCGCGGAGCGTGTGTTTACCAATTTCTGTTCGCGGGTTCACCTCCGCGGGACTTTTTTCATTACGGAAAGTGTGTCGCCGCTCGAAAACAGCTCACGCACAGACTACAGAATTTTTCGAGTGCCCGGGAGCACCTCCGGTCTGCTCTCCATGGTAACTTCATTCCGGTAATTAATTTGACAGACCGGCGATGGGCAAACTGTTTTCGCGACTGGTCGTTATCGAAAACCCGGTGGCCTGCAACGGTAACTGCAACCTTGAGATCCCTTGATAATAAACTTCCCCCTCTGTTGAAATATACTAAATTGTTAATCCCTCGCCGTATAATAACGAGTCAGGCTCGTGACGAACGCTTGAAATGTAGCCCGCTAAATATGAAAATGTTACGTCTTTCTTTTAAGACGGAATCAAATAAGTAAATTAGGTGTATAATTGATACAAATTTTCTAAAAAGCCACGAAGGAAATCGTCCGAAAATACAAACGAGTTCGTGTATCGCTGCACCATAAAGCGATGCTTTTTTTTTTAGAAGATCCAGTTACAAAATCCGAAAAAGCGACTTGCTGACAGAGCTCGTGTGAATCGCGATTTTCATAGCAATTAGACTGAGCTCTCGTTATTCGATTTTCCATTTTCCGTCGGCTCAGACGTGAACGGGACGATTTCGCCGAGGGCCAGCAATTTTTTCGACCATTTTACCGAAATAACAATTTTTTCCCTGCAACAATTTGCCCGCAGCGGTGGAAAAGGCATCGTGCAAAACGAAACTGCGGTGGCAGAGCAAGTGTGCGCGTGTGCGCGAGTGTACGCGCGCATGCAGGAAGTTAGTCTTTTTTTCCGGTCGAATACTCCCAAATTTTCTTGTCGGAGACGAAGAGATTGTTCGTACGAAATTGAATTGCGTATCCCCACCTTTTGGCCCACGTCCAAACGACAACAACGAAAACCTCGGGGACTGTCCGTGGACCGAGACGATTTGAGGTTGAAAATGTTTCGACCAGTCCAAAGAATTCAACGTTCTTTTTACGCAGCACGCAAGCTCAAAAATTAGAGTGGCACCGATAAGATCGCGATGAATGGTGACTCTGTTCCGGAGGCAAAATTGCGAAACGAAAAGCGATGTTTCGTCCCGAGGCTTCGCAACAGTCTCTTGCTACGATTTGTTAGATCGTTTAGCTGGCTTGTACTAACAGCGCGAAGCCGGTCGTGCTAAACAATGTTTCCTCGCTTCGGAACAGCGAAAGTGTAATGCTCCTTCCGACAGAGCTGCGAATTCTAAAAATAAGGGTGGAACGGCGCACGAGACGTTTTTGTATCGTTGCATTGAATGACGACAGAGGCCGGCCCGTTCGTCGACCTATTGGCACGGTCGTTGTATTTTTGCAACCCTGTGAATTATGCGCACTTCTGGCTATGCACCACGACTTTAAAACGGACTAAAAAGTATAAAATAATTTTTTCCAACCCCGTACAGATAGTCCTGAAAATTTGTGACTGCGAATTTTGAATAGCTATGAAAATACTTGTAAGATTTAAAACGAAAAACGTTGGGCGCATGCAATAGATAATTGATGCATGAATACCTGAATCACTAACAATTTTATTGCACTGTAAATGATATGAACTGTTGTGCGAGTTTTCTCAACGGCAGCTACTCTGTACACTTCTTACTATGTATTATCTTGCGCCCCACGTTTTTCGTGTAACGGTTATATTTATTAATAATTTATATCTCCTAAACGCATAGGCTTTTTTTTTAAAAAATTTTAAATATTGCATTGTCATCCAGTTCTGAGCTATGTTTAAAATGTCAAGTCTCTAGCTCATCGGGAAGTTAGTTTAAAATCAATTGCAAAATTTGTACCGAACAAACAGACAAGAAAGCGAGCTAATAAAAACGTGGTAAAATTGACAATTTTATGTTTCTGGGTTTTGAAAAATTCTGAAATAATTCACTGATGTGATTGCTGTTGTATAGAATGTTTACGAATTTATTCGTAATTTTTTGTCGAGGAGTTCAGAAGAAATACCGACTCGGAGCTTGTCGCAGAGGGTCGCAAACAGACAAACAAGAAAGCGAGCTAATAAAAACGTGGTAAAAATGTCGTAGATTTTTCATTTCATAATTATTGAAACGATACAGATGCTTTCGTGGTAAATGATTAAAGAAATATTGTCATATGGACCGCACAAAGTTGAAATAAATTTAATCCGGTCAACGCTTAAATATTGATCAGTAAACTGCGGATATTTACGCAAAATAAAAAATGTTTGCATTGATTGCAGGATAACAGGAGCCAAGCACTTGCAATACGCATTTCTACCCGTAATGACGAAAGTAGCTTAAGTGAAAATTAAATAAAGAAAAATAAATTTTTAAAAAATACCAAGTTTTTAAAACTGACTAAAAAGTATAAAATAATTTTTTCTAGCCCCATACAGATTCCTATCTCCGTACAGATAGTCCTGAAAATTTGTGACTGTGAATTTTGAATAGCTATGAAAATACTTGTAAGATTTAAAACGAAAAACGTGGGGCGCATGCAATAGATAATTGATGCATGAACACCTAAATCACTAACAATTTTATTGCACTGCAAATGATATGAACTGTTTTGCGAGTTTTCTCAACGGCAGCTACTCTGTACACTTCTTACTATGTATTATACCCACGTTTTTCGTGTAACGGTTAAATTTATTAATAATTTATATCTCCTAAACGCATAGGCTTTTTTTAAAAATTGTTTTTAAATATTGCATTGTCATCCAGTTCTGAGATATGTTTAAAATGTCAAGTCTCTAGCTCATCGGGAAGTTAGTTTAAAATTAATTGCAAAATTTGTACCGAACAAACAGACAAGAAAGCGAGCTAATAAAAACGTGGTAAAATTGACAATTTTATGTTTCCGGGTTTTGAAAAATTCTGAAATAATTCACTGATGTGATTGCTGTTGTATAGAATGTTTACGAATTTATTCGTAATTTTTTGTCGGGGAGTTCAGAAGAAATACCGACTCGGAGCTTGTCGCAGTGGGTTCTCTATGAATATCGTGCACGAATATCGAGGCATTACTGTAGCAGCGACTGCTGCGTCAGATTCGGCTGCTCCGATTGTCCAGGAGCCGGCATTGATTTTGCCGCGGGTTCGAGGAGGCAATAGGCCTGGAAACAATAGCGCGGCAATAATAGAATTCGGGTCGGCCTGTTAATGTAGCTCCCATGGGGGACCCGTGTGTCGCCGGAGATATCACGTTTCGTTCCATCGGGGGAGGGGTTCCGTTTGCAATTAGCGCGATCACACCAGATGTGCGTCGTCCCGTCTCTCCAGCCGCTGTCGTCCCAAGTCAGCGTCGTGGCGTCGCGTCGGAGTCGGACATTAATATTCAGGTCCGCTGAACGAGTGAACGCGGTGGCAATGGCGGGTGTAATTGCTGTGTACGCCGGAGAAAGATAAAAGATAGAGGAGAACTACCGAGAAATTGCGTGCGCGTCGCTGTCCGTCAGTCGAGGACATCTGGTCTGGGCTCGGGAGTTCGTGCGCCCCGGGGCTCTAACTTGTACGGGACCGGGCTGGAATATTATTATTATTATTAGATTTCCCGCGAGCTGTTAACGTTAACTGTCCCGTAGAATTCACGGTAGCAGCGTAATCGCGTTCTATGACCTGTTGTTTCTTCTTGTATTGAAAAAATACCCTTTAACTTCTGCATATTCTTCGCTGTAACTGGAGAACGAGGTGACTGACCTCTATGTAGACGGGACTTATGGCAATCGAAAAATAACCGAAATGGAGAAAGGTATTGCCAGGAAAGATTAAACACCAAAGTGAGACACCAACGCGACTGCTCAACTTTTCATTGGAAGAATAAAGTTTTTTCACGAAATTACAAGGTCATCGAATTTTTACCTTCACTTCGATAGTCTTGTAGAGCACTAGAAGACGAGTCCAACGAGTATAATAAACGTACCTTTACGATCACTGTATAGACGTGATACACTCTCAGAGTTTTACTTCGATGTAAAATTGACAATTTTATGTTTCCGGATTTTGAAAAATTCTGAAATAATTCACTGTTGTGTGTGCTGTTAGAAGAATGTTTACGAATTTTTCCGTAATTTTTTGTCGAGGAGTTCAGAGGAAATACCGACTAGGTTTTTCATGAAATTACGAGGTCGTCGGATTTTTATTTTCACCTCGATAGTCTTGTAGAGCACCAGAAGACGAGTCCAACGAGTACAATGAACGTACCTTTACGATCACTTGATCTCAAGATATTTGTCTCTGAAAAATTCTTTTGGAAAGTAATTCACGTTTTCGGGCACGAGTGTCTCGAGATCGAATGCTCGGAAGGGTACGGTCATGGTACTCGTTGGACTCGTCTTCTCGCGTTTTATAATAATATCGCAAAAAAACTGTATAAAATTTTTCCGTAATTTTTTGTCGAGGAGTTCAGAAGAAATACCGACTAGGTTTTTCATGAAATTACGAGGTCGTCGGATTTTTATTTTCACCTCGATAGTCTTGTAGAGCACCAGAAGACGAGTCCAACGAGTACAATGAACGTACCTTTACGATCACTTGATCTTATGATATTTGTCTCTGAAAAATTCTTTTGGAAAGTACTTCACGTTTTCGGACACGAGTGTCTCGAGATCGAATGCTCGGAAGGGTACGGTCATGGTACTCGTTGGACTCGTCTTCTCGCGTTTTATAATAATATCGCAAAAAAACTGTATAAAATTTTTCCGTAATTTTTTGTCGAGGAGTTCAGAAGAAATACCGACTAGGTTTTTCATGAAATTACGAGGTCGTCGGATTTTTATTTTCACTTCGATAGTCTTGTAGAGCACCAGAAGACGAGTCCAACGAGTACGATGAACGTACCTTTACGATCACTTGATCTCATGATATTTGTCTCTGAAAAATTCTTTTGGAAAGTACTTCACGTTTTCGGGCACGAGTGTCTCGAGATTGAATGCTCGGAAGGGTACGGTCATGGTACTCGTTGGATTCGTCTTCTCGCGTTTTATAATAATATCGCAAAAAAACTGTATGACATCGTTGAAAAAAAATTCAAGAAAAAATAAATGATGCAAATATTTAACAGACGTGTTTGTTAATAAAGGGGATATTTATAAAGGGGACCGGGCTGGAATATTATTATTATTAGATTTCCCGCGAGCTGTTAACGTTAACTGTTCCGTAGAATTCACGGTAGCAGCGTAATCGCGTTCTATGACCTGCTGTTTCTTCTTTGGTTGAAAATACCCTTCAACTTCTGCATATTCTTCGCTGTAACTGGAGAACGAGGTGACTGACCTCTATGTAGATGGGACTTAATCGAAAAATAACCGAAATGGAGAAAGGTATTGCCAGGAAAGATTAAACACCAAAGTGAGACACCAACGCGGAGGCCCGCTGGGGAGGACAAATGGTGTTTGCCGGGGGTACACGGAGGCTGGAGAAGCTTGGGACCCGCTGCGAGAGCAGGGCCGTCTTGGCAGTGGTGCTGGGATTTATGTTTGCCGGGCAGCCTCACAGGGAACATACGTCATCAGTTTAAAAATGCCTGTCTAGCCGGCGGTAAGCGAGACGCGGATAATGAACAAATCGATCCGCGTCATCCGGAATTTAACGTTCGGTGTCACGCGCCAGGGGCGAATATTACTATAGACGACGATTCGCAACGACGGGGCATTCTATTTTCTTTTCCGGCCTTATTGATTACGCCCAGGCTCCTTCTCTCTCTCTCTCTCTCCCTCCCCATCTCTCCCTTTTCTAGGTACCCTAACGCTGGAGTGGCTCTTTGACCGGTCGCTCACCTCCTACCTCTTACCCTCTGAACGCGCTTTGTCTCTTGCAATAAATTGACGATACAGCTGTGAGGGAACCAGCCGGATGTAGACAAGAGACCAGGGTGGCTGTCCAGAGTCAAACACCCGACCCGATCGCTGCCTGCCGCCTCCACTTGACTCCACGAGCCTTCACAAATGTCCGCTGGCTCTGCGGGCTGGCTAGCCCACCGGCCACCGCCATTAGCTCTGATGCGGTCGCCACATTTGCGTTCTACTCTGAGAAACTCGTCGTGTACATCCCTTCCACATTTACCGACCGTTTCAACCGGGTAGATACGCAACGGAATAGACCGCTTGTGCTTGCGCCCTCAACCCTCGGGGAACACGTCGCTCCGGGGTGGCGCGCTTGAAACCGAGAGATACATTCCCCGTGCTCGAGGTTGTCATGATTCTTGTAAACGCAAACGTTCACCAGGTGGCCGGTAACAGTTTTCACGAGGAAACGGCACCGAAACGCTGTTGAACATCCCCGCGAAAAACGAACGCGCCTGCTCCGACTCTCATTAAAAAAAAAGAATCGTAGCACTTCCTCTATTAGCGCGGCAACAATAATGAAAGCGCGATGGTATCGCGGGCGCAGGTCCTCCAGCCGACAGCATTGCTACGTAACAATCGATCCCACAAGTTCGCGGCGAGTAATTGCCGCTGCCGATTCTCGCCTCGCCGTTGTCGCGTGGTGTTTCGCGTGCGTGTGTCTCGATCGGTTCAATTAGATCCACCCGGTAGCTGGATCCTTGGGATCGACGCAGGTTCCCATGCCGCCCCGAGACCACTTTCACGCGTGTGCCATCCCTCTCTTCCTCGCGTAGATAACGAGCCCGCGATCTCGATCCTGAGATAACAAGCGACGCCGATGATGCAACGATTGTGTAACGTCTCCCGCGACCCACTGACACCCAGATTTTACTTTCGACCGATGCATGACCGCGTCTGTGCGCACGTATATTTATATGTGCGCGCGTCCTCGGGACCAGACGAAGAAAGTGCCTCGAGAGCCGCGGACTTTCCCCGTTTTCACGGCTCCGAGTCTTTAGCACACTTTCCTCGCGTGACTGAGAATGCGAATGCGAATGCGGGAGGAGAAACGTTCTCCGAGAGAGGATTCTTGACCCTCGAGGAACGTCTCCGTTACATCCGGATGTCTATGGTCGGCGTCACCTCCCCGGCGAGACTCTGGCAATGATCTTCGTTTGACATTGACCTTAGATCGTACCGTAGGTTCTTGATCTATTGATCGATTCCCGGCATTCTCTTAATTAGAATCAGCCCAAACACATCGGGAATCGGACAACGTCGAAGGCGACATAGAGGTACATAGAATTGTCGGTGTGTCCAGTGCTAACGTGCGCTACTCTATCTCCATTAGCATCTCCCCATTAGCATTCGCATTATCATCCGAGCGATCTTTATGACCATACTTACGCTCTTTGCATACAGTAGCCCGGGGAATATCCCCCTAATCAGCGAGTCTGCTGTGACTCGTAAAAATCCAATATCCGCGTGACTCATTCACGAAACTTTCTACCTCCGATCGTTTTGATGCTTCTCACCTTCTAACCTTGTTACACACGCATTGAACCAAGGTATCTGTGTATGTATATCGATCATACTGATCGGTAGACAGCGGATCTTGATGCAAAATAAAAATGTTCCATGTACAATTGCGACAAACTGCAGCGTAGTAGAAGTTGATTTCCTTTCTTGATATTTAATGTTTAACAGGTTGAAAATAATATAATATCAGGACCTTGAATAAGTTCTCGCTGTTTTGAAAATTTCGAATGGTAACACACATGCAAGTCAGTAGTGTATCTAACCTTAAATTTCAGTGTATGGTTATTGCACTATATATAGTTATTGCACTACTTTATTCAAAAGAAATCTGCAGCTGAAGCACATAGAATTCTTGTTGAGACTTATGGTGACAATGCTTTGTCGGATACGACATGCAGAGACTGGTTTCGACGCTTCAAAGATAATGATTTTAAACTTGAGGATAAAGAACGTTCTGGCGCACCGAAAAAATTTGAAGACGAAAAGTTGGAGGAATTACTCAATCAAGACCGATGTCAGACGCTAGCAGAACTTGAAAAAACATTACAAGTAGATGAGTCAACTGTTTCAAAACGTTTAAAAGTTTTAGGAATGATCCAGAAGCAAGGACATTGGGTACCGTATGAATTGAAGCCGAGAGGCGTCGAACGGCGTTTTCTCACGTGTGAACTACTGCTTCAACGGCAGAAAAGAAAAGGTTTTTGCACCGCATCGTGACTGGCCATGAAAAGTGGATACACTACGATAATCCAAAGCGTAGAAAATCGTGGGGTAAGTCCGGCCATGCATCAACATCGTCTGCAAAACCAAATATCCATGGTTCGAAGCTTCTTCTCTGTATTTGGTGGGATCAGCAGGGTGTAATTTATTATGAGCTGCTCAAATCGCGAATGAGACTCACGGGGGAGCGCTATCGACTTCAATTGATGCGTTTAAATCGAGTCTTAAAAGAAAAACGGCCGCTATACGAGCAGAGACAGGACAAAGTGATTTTGCTATATGACAACGCTCGGCCTCATGTTGCAAAACCAGTGAAAACCTACCTGGAAACGCTTCAATGGGAAGTTCTACCCCACCCGCCGTATTCACCTGACATAGCCCCTTCTGATTTTCACCTATTCCGTTCGATGGCACATGGCCTAGCTGACCAGCGCTTTCATTCTTATGAAGAAGCTAAAAAATGGATCGATTCTTGGATAGCCTCAAAAGACATGTCGTTTTTCCGACGCGGAATTCATGTACTGCCAGAAAGATGGGAGAAAGTGGTCGCTAGTGATGGGCAATACCTTGAATGAAATGTTTTTGTTCCTTATAATTTAAATAAAGCTTTTATTTTGTAAAAGACACAGCGAGAACTTATTCAAGGTCCTAATACATTGCGACAAACTGCAGCGTAGTAGAAGTTGATTTCCTTTCTTGATATTTAATGTTTAACAGGTTGAAAATAATATTAGGTTGGGGAAAAAGTAATCCATTATTTTTACCTTTATTTCAAGACTTTATTTAACTTGGTTCGGATTGTCCGATTTGGGTCAAATATGCGCCATTTTGTTCGACAATTTGTTGCCATTTTAAAGGTAATTTCATAATGCTTCTCTCATAGAAGCCCTGGTCCCTATTGGCGAAAAACTCTACTAAACGATTTTCACAATCTTCTCTTGACGCCAATTTCTTATCACTAAGAAAGTTTTGTAAGGACAAAAAAAGATGATAATCGCTTGGTGCCAGGTCCGGACTATAAGGTGGATGCATTAAAACTTCCCAACCAAGCTCCCGGAGTTTCTGGCGAGTCACTATAGACGTGTGTGGCCTGGCGTTGTCCTGATGGAACACGACACCTCTCCTGTTGGCCAATTCTGGCCGCTTCTGGTCAATCGCTACCTTCAACCGGTCCAATTGTTGATAGTAGAGGTCCGAATTTAATGTTTGGCCATATGGAAGCAGCTCATAGTGGATGATTCCTTTCCAGTCCCACCATAAGCAGAGCAGAACCTTCCTGGCCGTAAGTCCTGGTTTAGCCACCGTTTGAGACGCTTCACCGCGCTTTGACCACGATCGTTTTCGCACGATATTGTCGTATGTGACCCATTTTCCATCCCCAGTCACCATCCGTTTAAGAAATGGTTCGATTTCGTTCCGTTTGGCCAATGCTTCGCAGATGGATATTCGATCCATCAGGTTTTTCTGCGTCAATTCGTGTGGCACCCAGACATCGAGGTTCTTTTTTAATCCAGCTTTATGCAGGTGGTTTAAAACTGTTTTATGGTCGATCTTTAGCTCCTGGGCGATGCTACGACTGCTAACATGTCGGTCTACTTCGATCATTTCCATGATTTTATCGACATTTTCGACGACGGGCCTACCTGTGCGAGGTGCATCTTCAACATCGAAATTCCCGGAACGGAATCGACGAAACCAAAATTGCGCGTGATTAGCTGTGACTGTATCCGGACCATAAACCCCATTCACAGTTTCAGCCGCCTGCCTTGCATTTTCGCCTTTATCAAAGCAAAATTGTAAAATGTACCGAATTTTCTCTTTGTTAACCTCCATCTTTTATAACCTATAACTCTCGACTGAATCGACCAATAGCAAAACTGTAGAAGAATTTATTCTAGTACGGAATGCCACTTTTCCAACGAGCACAAGCCTGAAGTTGTCTGACCAATACTTTACGAGATATATATCACTAAAGCCATCTAACGAAGAAATAATGGATTACTTTTTCCCCAACCTAATATAATAGTATTTTCAAATTCTTGTAATATTTTTACCGTGATAAATGCACATGATAAAATGAATTTTCCAACCTCGTCGCGGTAAACCGGGGCGTGTAGTCCGCAGAGATCAGTGTCTGCGGCTCGTCGAACGCGATAATTGCCAGGGAACTCGTTAACAAAACTTTCTACCCTTCCGATACAGCCTCATTAGAGACTCGCGCTAAACCGGGGCGTGCCCTTTGCACTAATCCGTGCCGGGGTGATAGCTCCTCAGCGCGGACCCGTCACTCATTAACAGGGACACACGTTTCCACGACCTTCTTGACGCAGCCTCATTAGTCCGGATGCACTTTCTCGAAATCCCAAGCCCGATCGTTACCGCGTTTTCTTCGATTGTAGGGATTAACTATCTCTCGTTCTCGCAGAGGCGGGATCCCGGGGCCGGAACCGCGTGACTCTCGCGGGAAAGAGAGATAAGAGCGACGTCCCTGAGCGTCATCGTCATTATCGTTCGCTCAACTTCGCCTCCACGTAAGACAAGAAGGCCGAGCTTTCACCTTACGATCGTCCCCGTTTCTAGCTTCTCCCCGGCAACGACCGTCAAGGTCGTCCCGAGGATGTTAGCCGACCTCTGGCGTCATCCGCGGATGGAATATGCATGCCGGCCCGTGACCGGACGGCTCGGGTAAATACTTAACGACCCACCGCCGCGCCGCGAAGAGTTCGTTGCAACCCGTCGCGTCGCCCGAGAAACGGATGACTCAGAAAATCAACTATAATGGCGTAATAGTGATTGATGCCGCCGAGAACGTCGGATATTTTTCGCTCGGGCTTCTTCTCCGAGCTAGAACCCACCCGTCCATTACCTCCGACCGGGTCCGTCCG
Organism: Lasioglossum pauxillum; assembly: GCA_933228785.1. Lineage (NCBI taxonomy): Eukaryota > Metazoa > Arthropoda > Insecta > Hymenoptera > Halictidae > Lasioglossum > Lasioglossum pauxillum. Next base: position 1,630,165 of record OW121699.1, read on the forward strand.
AGGGGCGGGGCCAACAAACGCGCCCCGGGGCCAATTCGAAGAGCGCACGCAAGATTTTATACACCGAAAGATCTCTTTCAGTACAGAATTCTCAAGTTTCTTTCAAAAATACAGCCGAACCTAACCGACACGCTCGAACGAAAATAATGAAACTCGAATCGCGAACGAATTTCCTGCGCATTCTTTTATTTTCCATTCTCCTTGAAGCCTGGACTGTTGCAATCGATCGAATACGCAGCGCGCGTGTTGTTGAGCAACGAGCCTGTCGATATCCCGGCACTCGCGGAGGAATACTATTTGTTTAAATATTGTAATGGAATTTCCGAAGGCATCCGATCGTCTGACGGTAACCGGATTCTATGCATAAGACCGCTTCCTGCTACTTTCGTTTTGCTTCTGGATAAAGGCTCCGCCGGCGCTATGATAAATATTCCTCGTGATTCCCGCCGGAGTTTCCGTTTCCTTGATGTTTTTTAACGTTTTGTACCAGACGCGGAAGCATCCTCATCAGTATTCACAAGCGGGTGATAGAAAATTTTAAATTACACTTTCCTAGTACAAAATTGCATTCTTGTTCTGGCTGTTTTTAGTTGAAAAGGATTGCGACGCGAATCCTGCTGTTAGCGTAAACGCTGTTTAGCGTGAAACGTGGAAGGGAGACTATCGCTCGGTGAATATCAATAACTGATCACGTTTAGCATTGCGTGCTGCCGCTGCGCTGACTCATTTTAATTGCCAGTGAAAAATGTGGCAACCTCGGTCATGGTATAACAGATCTATACCTAATGTCTAAAACCGAATAATAGCTACGCAGGCGATTCGAACAGCGATCCTTCGCTTTTAATCACTCCGAGGAGCCGAGCGTTAATAATCCTCAAGGTTCCTTGCCTACGACGCACAGTGGGGTATTTGGCCTGAAAAAGTGGAAAAAACTATTGTAGCGTTATTTATAGGCTCAAGGTTATAATATTATATTGGGTTGGCAAGAAAGTAATTTCGGTTTTCACTAACTGATGGCGTTATGTTTTGTTTGATTGGCTTCTGTTAACGTTGCGTTTGTTTTCTTTCTGACATTTCATAACTGCATCTTTTAGGTTACTTTTGAAGCAAATTACACGTAATTTTGATTAAAATTGTTAGTTCTGTGTCAATTTGAGCATGGAGTGCAGAAACGAACATTATAGGCATATATTGCTTTTTTATTTCCGTAGAGGTAAAAAAGCTGCCGAGGCTCACAAAGATATATGCGAAGTTTACGGTGTAGATTGCTTAACAGAACGCACGTGCCAGAATTGGTTTAAAAAATTCCGTTCTGGAAATTTCTCACTTAAAGACGACCAACGTTCTGGTCGATCATCTGGAGTTGATGATGACCAAATGAAAGCCATTATTGAATCGGATCGTCATATAACTGTCCGAGAGATTGCAGACAGGTTAAATGTCTCGCATACAACCATAGAATATCGTTTAAAAAGTCTCGGAATCGTTAAGAAGCTCGATACTTGGGTTCCACACGAGTTGAAAGAAATTCACTTAATGCAACGCATCAACATATGCGATATGCATCTCAAACGAAATGAAATCGACCCTTTTCTCAAGCGAATCATCACCGGTGATGAGAAATGGGTTGTTTACAATAACACAACTCGAAAACGATCATGGTCCAAGCGTGATGAACCAGCCCAAACCACACCGAAAGCTGAATTGCACCAAAAGAAGATCATGTTGTCAATTTGATGGGATTACAAAGGTATTGTGTATTTTGAGCTGCTCCCAAGGAACCAAACCATCAATTCAGATGTTTATTGTCGACAACTAACAAAACTGGACATAGCAATCAAAGAAAAACGACCAGAATTGGCAAATCGCAAAGGAATCGTGTTCCACCATGATAACGCTAGGCCACACACATCTTTGGTAACACGTGAAAAGTTATTGGAGCTTGGTTGGGAAGTGATGTCACATCCACCATATAGCCCTGACATTGCACCATCAGATTATCATTTATTCCGAAGTTTACAAAACTCTTTGAATGGTAAAACATTCATTAATGATGATGATCTGAAATCGCACTTGGATCAGTTTTTCACCGAAAAGGATCAGAAGTTTTATGAGCGCGGAATTATGAAGCTACCAGAAAGATGGCAAAAGATCATACAACAAAATGGAAAATATTTTATTGATTAAAGTTCATTGCTTTGATAAAAAAAATTGGATTTTATTTCATCTAAAAATACCGAAATTACTTTCTTGCCAACCCAATATATCGTTGGATTCGCCTTCAGATCAGCTACAACATTATGAAATCCAAAATACATTTTAGTATTTGAAAAATCAAATTTACATCAATTTTTTGAAAAAAAAAATTTTTTTTTAAACTTTTATATATTGAAATTTGTAGACGTCTGTATACTGTTCCTCTTTTGTTCGAAACATTTTTTCCTCAGATTATCGAGAACCCCTGAAACAGCAAGGCGATAGTGGAATATTTGCACTGTTATAACTTGAAAAATATTTAAGAAAAAAATATTTTAATATAGTGCTTTGGAAAGCTGTCAAAACAAGCTACAAGAATATGCAACAAAAAATAGGGAGTTCTATTTAAGAAATGGAAGATGACCTTCACGTGATTTTCAAACGACTATCCAAGGTCAAATCAATGACACCATTTTATGCCCCCCTCTAAATCATACAACTTTGGTCTGAAACATTTTTCTCCAAAATAGCTTCATTTCCCAGATATACGTCTGTTTCACGTTAAATGACTCACCCGGTATATTATAAGAATATTTTTAAATGATTACCATTAATTTTCATCGGAAAATACGTAAGAAATTTCTTCCTCGGATAATGTTTCTTCTTCATTTGAGGCCAAGCGTAGCCGAACGTACGCGTACGCGAAACGCTGCTAAACACTTAATTCTAAATTAGCTATAAAATTTGAATCCGGACATATCCGGAATCAAACTTTGTTGGCTTATAATCACGCATCTTTACCGAATGTAATGACACCAAAAAGAGCACTCAATACGGCTTTATACTATAACAAAATTGTCAATAAAGTTTTGTAATTTTTAAAAAGCTTACAGAATGATTGGTAATATTCAAATATTAATAACTATACTAATTTAGATGATAACAAAATAAAATCTATGCGAAAGTGCTCTGTATACCTACCTGAACAACTTTTGTAATACAAGAATTTACAGAATTTCCCTTCAAACACATGAAAATCGCCAATGAACAGACGCTGTCTTAGAGACTGTTTAAGAACGCCAAGCGCGCCTTTAACTTTCGATGAAGTTTACTACTTCACGGGTGTACAAATAGAAAAAATAATATTGCAGCCTTATTCTTCAGACCTTTAACTACAACGAACAACAAAAATTTTATACCATACGCAAAAATGTAGAAATCGAATTTTTTCGACTTTTTCGGGCCAAATACCCCACTGTGCGACGCTCGTTGTGAATTCTATCGAGTCAAGAAAGAAGAATCGGATTTTCTAGAAAGCATATCCTGCACATTTTTCAAGGATTCAGCCCATTCTGGCTCGACTAAAATTACCTACATTGAAAATAGAAACCGATGGGACACTTCTAGTGAATATTTCAAAGGAATCAGCCCATTTCACCTCGCACAAACTTTCCCATATTAAAGATTCAAGTAGATCAGCCGCAGCTAGTAAATTTTTCAAACATTCATCCCTCCTTATCTCGTATAAAATTCGCTGTATTGGAAATGCAAACCGTCAGAACGCTTCTAGTGAATTTTTCAAAGGAATCAGCCCGCCTCACCTCGAACAAAATTCCCTGTATTAAAAATGCAAACCTGCAAGACACTTCGAGCGAAGTTTCCGATGGCCCCAAGGCCATTTCACCTGAAACAAAAGGCGTTCCCTCGGTAAGTAGTTTTTCGTTCGGACAACGAGACACCGGGGGACGCATAAATTGTTTAGTAATTCGACAGGGATTCCATCGGAATGAAATAATTCGCTCGGTGTTGTTCCTCTCGGGTTTGTGTCGGGGATCGAAACGATTGCGTGATCGTTTCGCGATCGTCCCCCGTCACGAACCCGCGGGCAAACAACGTGTGTGCCCTCTTCTATCGATTACCTCTTCCTCTCTGTTCCACTCTGTTTTATACTCTGTTCCTCTTTGTTCCGCGGTCCTTGTTCGACAAAGCGACGAAACGGCACGCGAGCAAACGGCAGCGCGCGCCCAGGCAATTTTTCCACAGTTCATTCACTAATGTCCCCCTTTACCGACTAACTCCTCTGTTGTCTACCGAGGACGATCACCCCCCGCTGACATCGAGCATTCCTCCCAGCGTTGCCCCCAACTCGCTATGAAACTTGCCATAATTGCGAGCCTCGCGTTCAAACATCAGCAATTATCTCGGTTATTGAATTTCCATGAATATTCAAAGCTAATTATCTTCCTCAAGAAAAATCGCAGAACGACTTTAAAGAGGTCATCGCGGACGGGAAACTACCCTCTACACAGAGTTGGGCATTAATCGATTAAAATTTTAATCGAAAAATCGACGATTTATTGAATCGATTTATGAAGTTAATCGTTAATCGTTGATTAAATGAAGAAATCATCGAAAAATCGACGATTGGATCAATCGATTGATGAAGTTAATCGTCAATCGTTGATTAAAAAATGAAATCATCGAAAAATCGACGATTGGATCAATCGATTGATGAAGTTAATCGTCAATCGTTGATTAAAAAAAGAAATCATCGAAAAAAAAACATAAAAGCACGTGAACAGAATTTATATTATAGACCAAATGACAATACACCTAAACTCACAATCAGTTTATTGTATTTTTGTCAGTATTCATATACAGTTTTGGTTCCGTATTTCACTTCGAAATTTCAGCAGTGAATCGTTAATCAATTATTCCATTGACGATTACAATTGAAAGGAATGTAATCGTTAATCGCAATGGCTGAACTTTAGAAAACCCCCCCCCCCTTCCTTTCGACATTTGACATACGTCATTCTATTCGTTTTGACATGCTGAACACAATTAAGGGATGAAATGCAGGAGCACAGTTTCGAAAGCGGGCTGTAGCTGGTACCACTACCAAAAAATAAAATCTCAAATCTTCTCAAATTTGATAATACCAACTTTAAGTGTTCATAAATTAGTCAATTCTCCAAATTAAGGGATGAAATTGCAGGATCACAGTTTCGCAAGCGGACTGTAGCTGGTACCGCTACCAAAAAATAAAATCTCAAATCTTCTCAAATTTGATAATACCAACTTTAAGTGGCCACAAATTTGTCAATTCTCCAAATTAAGGGATGAAATGCAGGAGCACAGTTTCGAAAGCGGGCTGTAGCTGGTACCGCTACCAAAAAATAAAATCTCAAATCTTCTCAAATTTGATAATACCAACTTTAAGTGGCCATAAATTTGTTAATTCTCCAAATTGAGGGATGAAATTGCAGGAGCACAGTTTCGAAAGCGGACTGTAGCTGGTACCACTACCAAAAAATAAAATCTCAAATCTTCTCAAATTTGATAATACCAACTTTAAGTGGCCACAAATTTGTCAATTCTCCAAATTAAGGGATGAAATGCAGGAGCACAGTTTCGAAAGCGGGCTGTAGCTGGTACCGCTACCAAAAAATAAAATCTCAAATCTTCTCAAATTTGATAATACCAACTTTAAGTGGCCATAAATTTGTTAATTCTCCAAATTGAGGGATGAAATTGCAGGAGCACAGTTTCGAAAGCGGGCTGTAGCTGGTACCACTACCAAAAAATAAAATCTCAAATCTTATCAAATTTGATAATATCAACTTTAATTGAGTGTATTGAGAGATTTTAATAATCCTATGACGTCCAAAACATATGGTGCCATTTAAAAAAGTCAAGACCTTTACTTCTTTTTACGTAAAAAGCATTCCTTCAGATTTAAGAATATGCGAACATGTAGCTCGCCAAATACTGACAAACTTTCGTCCAAAACATTTTTTAATTGCACTACCGGAAATGCCTAGAAAATGGTGACATAACTTAACGGGTACACCCTGTATAACGATAACGTATAAGCTCGAAGCTCATTTTATAAACAGTCGCAAACTCAAATTGTGTGAATTAGTGGCAGTCTCTCGAATAAATACAACACAAAATTCAATTAGTAGTTAAAAAAAAAGGTAAAAAATTGAAATACATATTTTTTAAAAATTTATTTTTATTTATTACATGGAAGTTTTCAGAGTGTATCACGTTTATACATATGTATTATGTGTTGTGTCTCGTCGTGATCATCAATGTGTATATTTTTCGGATTTTGCGAACGGGTTAAAAAAAATTGGAAATTTCTGAAAGGTGTTTGCCACAGACCTGTGGAAGCAGGGAAGGCTTTTTCCCGGAAGAATTACGGCCCGTATCAAGATCCGCAGGCACTTTTCCAACCAGTTGGCCCCCTTAACAATTTTCCACCGCGAAAAAATGGCCCCGGCCCGCGCTTAATCGATGCGGTCTACGTTGCACCGTCCTTTTGACGCTCGCAAGCGGTTTCAAGCGGAGCCTCTGTCGGAGGACAAATACCACAATTTCAAGGTTCACGGGCTATACACTGAACCGCGGTGGAAAGAAAAAGCTCAAAGACTCCTGTCGGAGTTCTTTGTGCCAGCGCGCGGTGGCTCTGGGAAAAAAACGAAATGGTTTTCGCATGGTCCACTCGGTCACCGGAGTCTCACCCCAATTATGGATTTAACACGCTCCTTAGTAGGCGTATCAGCGTGTCCAACTCGCAATTAACGCGTACCCTCGTTTTTTCCGTGGTTTTTCTACTCCGCCCCTCTTTCCCTCTTGCTCATGTTTGTTGTTATAGCGCGTTCCCTCTCTCTCGCTCTTTCTTGCTCGCATTTAGGGCCGCGCTTGACGATAGTCGAACTTGGAGAGTGCATGATTAACGAGGAAAATATTGTCGCACTTCGCCGGCGTCGAGGCGATTCATCATCCCCGTTTAACCCACGGAAAACGAGGGTTTCTGATTGCCGTACTGGTTCCTGGGTCTGTTTAGACATAGTCATTTCGGTATTTTCTTATAGCAAATTGAAAAGAAAAATTATTTTTCTTCCACCAAAAATCTTTGTCTCGTTTACCAGAAATAAGAACAAAGGATTTGTGGATGTTCGATTTCATCGTTGAGACCATTCGTTCCTCGATTTTCTGCGCTCATGAATGGAGCGCCATGAGTTACGGGGCTGCCATTAGTCACAGAGTCGGCGAAGGAAAGAAGGAGACAGGGAGGCAGACGGAGAATCTGGGAGCCAAAAAGCGTGAGGATCGGGCTCGTGGGAGGAACGAAATATGGGTCCCGACTATAAGCAAAGAGAAACGACGCCGGAGGGGCAAGATTGGAGGGAGGTCTCCGCGCCCAAAAGGATCAAAGAGACCAAAGCCAGAGGTACTACGCGAAGATTAAATCAATAGAACCCGGCAACTGGGACGAGAGCGGGCTTGCGACACTCGAAATAGCCTGATCAAGAGGTATAATGAAGCAGCTGGTCCGCAGGGAGTGTAAACAGAAGCTAACTTCACCCTCCCCGGGTGTCTTTCACTGGATCTACGGATCGTACGATTCATCAAAAATTTAACGCTCTGCGACCTCTTTTCAAGGGTCGTATCGGATCCAAACTGCTCGTCTTTCCATTGAAATGGCAGTTTCGGGCTGACTGCGTAGCGACTTTAATGGAAATGGTACTTTAAGCACTCGCAATACGCATTTCTATCCGTAATAATGAAAGTGGTTTAAGTGAAAAATAAAAAAAGGATGAGTTAATTTACTTATTTCAATCATTTTAATGAAAATGGTACTTTAAGCACTTGCAATACGCATTTCTACCCGTAATGATGAAAGTGGTCTAAGTGAAAATTAAAAAAAGGGTGAGTTAATTTACTTATTTAAATCATTTTAATGAAAATGGTACTTTAAGCACTTGCAATACGCATTTCTACCCGTAATGACGAAAGTGCCTTAAGTGAAAATTAAATAAACAAAAATAAATTTTTAAAAAACACCACGTTTTTAAAACGGACTAAAAAGTATAAAATAAAATTTTAAAAAACGCCACGTTTAAAAACGGACTAAAAAGTATAAAATAATTTTTTCTAGTCCCATACAGATTCCTAACTCCGTACAGATAGTCCTGAAAATTTGTGATTGTGAATTTTGAATAGCTATGAAAATACTTGTAAGATTTAAAACGAAAAACGTGGGGCGCATACAATAGATAATTGATGCATGAATACTTGAATCACTAACAATTTTATTGCACTGCAAATGATATGAACTGTTGTGCGAGTTTTCTCAACGGCAGCTACTCTGTACACTTCTTACTATCTATTATCTTGCGCCCCACGTTTTTCGTGTAACGGTTAAATTTATTAATAATTTATATCTCCTGAACGCATAGGCTTTTTTAAAAAATTGTTTTTAAATATTGCATTCTCATCCAGTTCTGAGCTATGTTTAAAATGTCAAGTCTCTAGCTCATCGGGAAGTTCGTTTAAAATTAATTGCAAAATTTGTACCGGACGATAACAGACAAGAAAGCGAGCTAATAAAAACGTGGTAAAATTGACAATTTTATGTTTCCGGGTTTTGAAAAATTCTGAAATAACTCACTGTTGTGAGTGCTGTTATATAGAATGTTTACGAATTTTTTCGTAATTTTTTGTCGAGGAGTTCAGAAGAAATACCGACTCGGAGCTTGTCGCAGAGGGTCGCAAACAGACAAACAAGAAAGCGAGCTAATAAAAACGTGGTAAAAATGTCGTAGAGTTTTCATTTCATAATTATTGAAACGATACAGATGCTTTCGTGGTAAATGATTAAAGAAATATTGTCATATGGACCGCACAAAGTTGAAATAAATTTAATCCGGTCAATGCTTAAATATTGATCAGTAAACTGCGGATATTTACGCAAAATAAAAAATGTTTGCATTGATTGCAGGATAACAGGAGCCAAGCACTTGCAATACGCATTTCTACCCGTAATGACGAAAGTAGCTTAAGTGAAAATTAAATAACCTTGATCTCGAGAAGAAGAAAGTTTCTCAAGATAAAAGTCTGCACTATCGCGTGGTATAGTTCGATTTTCTGCTGGACCCTTATTTTTTGAGATAAATTCAAAAATATCGTCAAAAATTGGTGCAAAAGTGGTGCCTCTCCGTCATTAATGATTGTTTAAACGTGTTTAAACAATCATAATGTATTACTATTGCACATCACTGGATTCGGGAAAGTCTAGAGAATCTTTTTATGTAAAGAACAATACAATATCTTTTATAATAACGTTACAATCTTTGTTCAAAGTCGAAAAATATGTTTTTTTTTTCAAACCCAAATTTCTAAAAAAACTATGCGTCTAGGAGAAAAATTAAGGCCAGATTCGGAATCAGCGCGAAAAACTCTATAAGAATCGCACAGTGAGAATCGAAAGAATTTTTGGCTGTTGGACAGTGTAATTAATGCATGAACACCTAAATCACTAGCAATTTTATTGCACTGTAAATGATATGAACTGTTGTGCGAGTTTTCTCAACGGCACCTACTCTGTGCAGGTCTTACTATGTATTATCTTGCGCCCCACGTTTTTCGTGTAACGGTTAAATTTATTAATAATTTATATCTCCTAAACGCATAGGCTTTTTTTAAAAATTGTTTTTAAATATTGCATTGTCATCCAGTTCTGAGCTATGTTTAAAATGTCAAGTCTCTAGCTCATCGGGAAGTTCGTTTAAAATTAATTGCAAAATTTGTACCGAACAAACAGACAAGAAAGCGAGCTAATAAAAACGTGGTAAAATTGACAATTTTATGTTTCCGGGTTTTGAAAAATTCTGAAATAATTCACTGATGTGAGTGCTGTTATATAGAATGTTTACGAATTTTTTCGTAATTTTTTGTCGAGGAGTTCAGAAGAAGTACCGACTCGAAGCTTGTCGCAGAGGGTCGCAAACAGACAAACAAGAAAGCGAGCTAATAAAAACGTGGTAAAAATGTCGTAGATTTTTCACTTCATAATTATTGAAACGATACAGATGCTTTCGTGGCAAATGATTAAAGAAATATTGTCATATGGACCACACAAAGTTGAAATAAATTTAATCCGGTCAATGCTTAAATATTGATCAGTAGACTGCGGATATTTACGCAAAATAAAAAATGTTTGCATTGATTGCAGGATAACAGGAGCCAAGCACTTGCAATACGCATTTCTACCCGTAATGACGAAAGTAGCTCAAGTGAAAATTAAATAAACAAAAATAAATTTTTAAAAAATACCACGTTTTTAAAACGGACTAAAAAGTATAAAATAAATTTTTAAAAAATACCACGTTTTTAAAACGGACTAAAAAGTATAAAATAATTTTTTCTAGCCCCATACAGATTCCTAACTCCGTACAGATAGTCCTGAAAATTTGTGATTGTGAATTTTGAATAGCTATGAAAATACTTGTAAGTTTTAAAACGAAAAACGTCGGGCGCATGCACTAGATAATTGATGCATGAATACCTGAATCACTAACAATTTTATTGCACTGTAAATGATATGAACTGTTGTGCGAGTTTTCTCAACGGCACCTACTCTGTACAGGTCTTACTATGTATTATCTTGCGCCCCACGTTTTACGTGTAACGGTTAAATTTATTAATAATTTATATCTCCTGAACGCATAGGCTTTTTTAAAAAATTGTTTTTAAATATTGCATTGTCATCCAGTTCTGAGCTATGTTTAAAATGTCAAGTCTCTAGCTCATCGGGAAGTTCGTTTAAAATTAATTGCAAAATTTGTACCGAACAAACAGACAGACAAGAAAGCGAGCTAATAAAAACGTGGTAAAAAAGGATGATTTAATTTACTTATTTAAATCATTTTAATGAAAATGGTACTTTAAATAAAATATTTTATTATGTTTATAAGAAAAGACTTCTCTGCGAGACTATAGTATTTACGAGCAGTGTGACATATCCAGTCGTCAGAAATGGCGGAAGTCACTGCAAGGTCACCGAAAAATGTACGAACTGTTCTGCAAAAGAGGAAGTATGTATTGAAGATATTGGTGTGTACCTTGAACTGGTTTGGGGGGAGGATACTTTTGAAGTTCTGTGGCGGTCGTTCTGAGAGATTGCCCCGGATGAGAAATCTTCCAGAGCGTTGGATCGGACAGCAGGTCATGGCAATTTGCCACTTACGCGTCCGCCACCGAGAAGTCCCGATTTAACACACCCCTGCGACCTCTTTTATGGGGTTATATCGGGCCCGAAGTGTTCCGCTTCTCGTTAAGGTGTGTCTGTTCATATTAATTCATTCCGAACAATTCATGCAAGTGACCGCAAAAACGGCGTTTTGATGCGATTTAATTAATTCGGCACGCAACGCGACGGGGATAAATCGGCAATTAGCGTGACGATAACGACCGTCCCCGTGATTGTTAATAAAAACAGCCGGAATCACGGTCAGCGGACCGTTGCTATAATGGAGGTCATCGCCTTATCGTTCGCGTGCCGCTGATCCACACGTTTCGATGTTCCGCAATGCGTTTTGCGAGTCGAGAACGATACCGTTCGAAGAATCGTCACGTACGACACGTCGCGGGGATTATTGTCTGCAAAAATGCCATACTTCGTCGCGAGAAAGTTGCTGAAATAAGATATAATAGAGGACAGACACAAAAATGAATGGAAAATATGATAAATCTCACCTGAACGAATGAGAAATTCCACAAGAGTGTCTCGAACTCGATCCAATCTCGTTTGATAAATTTTTCAAAAAAATTGCATGGAAGCCGCGGAAGCATAAAATTCCGGAGTCCACTGACCGTATACGGTCGCTATCGATCAGCCGGTTGCAATCGCCGCGCCGCACAGTGGTCCGGATCGAGAAATTCAGTGATATTTTGTCGAAAAATGAACTTTCTCATATTGACATGTACAAAGTTTGTATTGCTTCATAAATATCCATCTACCTCGAAAATAAAGAAATTAATAAAATATAATTAAAATTGTAATCGCGACGAACACTTAAAGTTGGACATTTTGAAAATAGCCTGTTTCGCAGAAAAAAGATACTTATCTTTATCTGGATGCCCCGACACACCTGTTTAATCTTTTTCCTCTGTTCTTCTTTTAAAATGAAGAGAATTCCATTACGATAAAAATTTACGCTGACAATTAAAAATTAATTTAAATAATGTATTAAAAAAATAATGTACAGTGAAGGCTCGGAAATTGTCAAAATTCTTCATCTTTGATACGGAATATCTTTTGAGTTCCAATTAGCACCGCATGTTTACAAATTGTACAATGTTCAGTACACTTTTCCCTATATAGTTATGCACGATTTACTTCCAACATCGTCCATCGACGCAAGTTATTAGTGATTCAAGTGTATCCATCGCTGCGTCGAGCGCCAGGATTGTGCGAGACGCGAAGAACCTCGCGCGCGTGCGAGCGGACTGTTTTGATTGTAGCCTACAATCAATTGTTTATTATATGCTGCTATAAGAGTAAAATCACAAAATAAAAAGAAAAGGCCGCTAGATCAAGAAGCTGCAGAATTGATACTTGCATAGATTTAAGTAAATCAGCCAGTAAAGTAAGTAAAATGTTATTAAAAATAATTAAACAAACACTAAACATATTAAATTATTTATCATTAAAAAGTGATTATTTTTTCATATTTTTCAGTGAAAGTTTCATCAGAATAACTTTTACGATTCAAAAGCTGTGACAGTATCACAGAACTTTTCGGTATGGACGAAAACATTTTTATTATAAATTATTACAAAAAATAGTTTGTGAACTTATATGTAAACAAATTTATTATCAATAACAAAGTATGAATGAAAATTAATTAATAAATATTGTTTAACAAATGCAAAAAATATTTAATTATCTATAATTAAAAATGACTATTTTTTAAATATTTTTAGTGAAAATTTCGTTGCAATATCTTTAATGGTTCAAAAGTTATAACAAAATGTCACTGAATTTCTCGATCCGGACCACTGTGCGCCGTTGGTCCTCGTAATCGATGGCCCGACGGAACACCTCGTCCGTAGCACGGGGAATTTTGCCTGGGATTGTACCGTTAGTCAGGTTCCCTGTATATCCCGTTTTTCCAGACCGGCGATTTCGATTTCGTCCTATCCGGACTATGCGGGACACGCGTGAAAGTAGATCCGCGCTCGCGTCTTGTTTCGCTACGAGGGCCGGTTCCTCCTCTTCTTCTTCTCTTTCTCTTTCTCTCCGTTTCCCGTATCATAAATTATTCAACCGACGCGGAACGGCCGTGCTTTATTAAACCAGCGAGTCGCTTTTTCAACAATAAATTTGCCCCGACATTTTTCCACCCTTCTGCTCGCCTCTTCGTTTAATTAACGCACCGTAAGGCAACCTCCGCAATATCCAAACTGCAACTCTTCCCCGGTTTATTAGCAAAAATGTCCATATAAATATCCCCCTTACTAACAAACATGTCTGTTAAATATTTGCATCATTTATTTTTTCTTGAATTTTTTTTTCAACGATGTCATACAGTTTTTTTGCGATATTGTTATAAAACGCGAGAAGACGAGTCCAACGAGTACCATGACCGTACCCTTCCGAGCATTCGATCTCGAGACACTCGTGCCCGAAAACGTGAAGTACTTTCCAAAAGAATTTTTCAGAGATAAATATCTTGAGATCAAGTGATCGTAAAGGTACGTTCATTGTACTCGTTGGACTCGTCTTCTGGTGCTCTACAAGACTATCGAGGTGAACATAAAAATCCGACGACCTCGTAATTTCATGAAAAACCTAGTCGGTATTTCTTCTGAACTCCTCGACAAAAAATTACCGAAAAATTTTATACAGTTTTTTTGCGATATTATTATAAAACGCGAGAAGACGAGTCCAACGAGTACCATGACCGTACCATTCCGACCATTCGATCTCGAGACACTCGTGCCCGAAAACGTGAAGTACTTTCCAAAAGAATTTTTCAGAGACAAATATCTTGAGATCAAGTGATCGTAAAGGTACGTTCATTGTACTCGTTGGACTCGTCTTCTGGTGCTCTACAAGACTATCGAGGTGAAAATAAAAATCCGACGACCTCGTAATTTCATGAAAAAACCAAGTCGGTATTTCTTCTGAACTCCTCGACAAAAAATTACGGAAAAATTTTATACAGTTTTTTTGCGATATTATTATAAAACGCGAGAAGACGAGTCCAACGAGTACCATGACCGTACCATTCCGACCATTCGATCTCGAGACACTCGTGCCCGAAAACGTGAAGTACTTTCCAAAAGAATTTTTCAGAGACAAATATCTTGAGATCAAGTGATCGTAAAGGTACGTTCATTGTACTCGTTGGACTCGTCTTCTGGTGCTCTACAAGACTATCGAGGTGAAAATAAAAATCCGACGACCTCGTAATTTCATGAAAAAACCAAGTCGGTATTTCTTCTGAACTCCTCGACAAAAAATTACGGAAAAATTTTATACAGTTTTTTTGCGATATTATTATAAAACGCGAGAAGACGAGTCCAACGAGTACCATGACCGTACCATTCCGACCATTCGATCTCGAGACACTCGTGCCCGAAAACGTGAGTACTTTCCAAAAGAATTTTTCAGAGACAAATATCTTGAGATCAAGTAATCGTAAAGGTACGTTCATTGTACTCGTTGGACTCGTCTTCTGGTGCTCTACAAGACTATCGAGGTGAAAATAAAAATCCGACGACCTCGTAATTTCATGAAAAACCTAGTCGGTATTTCTTCTGAACTCCTCGACAAAAAATTACGGAAAAATTTTATACAGTTTTTTTGCGATATTATTATAAAACGCGAGAAGACGAGTCCAACGAGTACCATGACCGTACCCTTCCGAGCATTCGATCTCGAGACACTCGTGCCCGAAAACGTGAAGTACTTTCCAAAAGAATTTTTCAGAGATAAATATCTTGAGATCAAGTGATCGTAAAGGTACGTTCATTGTACTCGTTGGACTCGTCTTCTGGTGCTCTACAAGACTATCGCGGTGAAAATAAAAATCCGACGACCTCGTAATTTCATGAAAAAACCAAGTCGGCATTTCTTCTGAACTCCTCGACAAAAAATTACGGAAAAATTTTATACAGTTTTTTTGCGATATTATTATAAAACGCGAGAAGACGAGTCCAACGAGTACCATGACCGTACCCTTCCGAGCATCCAATCTCGAGACACTCGTGCCCGAAAACGTGAAGTACTTTCCAAAAGAATTTTTCAGAGATAAATATCTTGAGATCAAGTGATCGTAAAGGTACGTTCATTGTACTCGTTGGACTCGTCTTCTGGTGCTCTACAAGACTATCGAGGTGAAAATAAAAATCCGACGACCTCGTAATTTCATGAAAAACCTAGTCGGTATTTCTTCTGAACTCCTGGACAAAAAATTACGGAAAAATTTTATACAGTTTTTTTGCGATATTATTATAAAACGCGAGAAGACGAATCCAACGAGTACCATGACCGTACCCTTCCGAGCATTCGATCTCGAGACACTCGTGCCCGAAAACGTGAAGTACTTTCCAAAAGAATTTTTCAGAGACAAATATCTTGAGATCAAGTGATCGTAAAGGTACGTTCATTATACTCGTTGGACTCGTCTTCTGGTGCTCTACAAGACTATCGAGGTGAACATAAAAATCCGACGACCTCGTAATTTCATGAAAAAACCAAGTCGGTATTTCTTCTGAACTCCCCGACAAAAAATTACGGAAAAATTCGTAAACATTCTTCTAACAGCACACACAACAGTGAATTATTTCAGAATTTTTCAAAATCCGGAAACATAAAATTGTCAATTTTACATCGAAGTAAAACTCTGAGAGTGTATCACGTTTATACAATGGTCGTAAAGGTACGTTCATTATACTCGTTGGACTCGTCTTCTAGTGCTCTACAAGACTATCGAAGTGAAGATAAAAATCCGATGACCTTGTAATTTCGTGAAAAACTTTATTCTTCCAATGAAAAGTTGAGCAGTCGCGAAGTACGTACTCGGCCGAAAGAAATTACGCGAACAAACGCCGCTGGTAATCCAATAATGGAGCTTTGGTTTGTTAGTGGCCGAGCTGTACGGGTTCCATTCAACGGACACCAGTTCTATTATTAGGATCGAATGCTCTCGGATCGAGTTTTAAAACGATATCGATGTCCTTCCTTCACGGGTGGAGCCCAGTTCCCATCGATCCCGACTACGGTGTCCGTCGTGGAAAAAAAAATAAAATAAAAGATACACCCGATCGAGACAGCGAGAGAGCGTGGCACGTGAAAGTTTTCGATAGATGTAACAATGCACCGATGCGACGGACAGGTTGCAGTCGTCTTCGCAGGAAGCCGATTCATTCGATTATACTCGAGATCAGAGAGAAATCCCGATTAACGCCACTTGACACCCACCCCTAAAGGGTTACACAACGAACGTTTAATTCCACGGGATAAAGGCTCCATCTCTCGGTCTCTTTCTGCAATCACATTATGTCGTTTCTCTCGACTGACGGGTTAACGGAGCTTCAAGGTCGATTATCGGGAAAGGTGGGCTTCCTTCAATTTCTTCGCAAGACGAATTATCTTGCATTTCATGTACGTACTTACACTTTCTTCTAAGGCGAGTCATGCGTAGAAAGGGTACAGCCGGATCCGATATACCCCGCTACGATTTTCCTGATTCCTGTCTTAAAACATCGTTTTATATCTAAAAAAACATTGTGTAACATTTCAAATGTCTACCCCCACCGATAGGGGTGGGGCACATAAATGCAATTTCCTCTAAAACGAGAAAAGATATCGACATGGGATAAACGGCAAACAAAAGATATAGATACACTCTATATTTCAGATTTTTTTTCGAATTTTTTGCTAATTATTTATAGTTGGAAATAATTAATTAATTTTTTTTAACTTCCCGATTCATAGGGAAGTTACTGTAATTTGGGAATTTTTTTAACTATCTTCCCCTGGGTTGACACCTACCAAAAAATTCTAAAATATTGCTATGATTCTAACCTATTTTGTAAAAAAACCTCAGAAGTGTCCGTTTGGTGTAACAGTGTCAAAAAAAATAAAGTATCCGGCTATACCCTTTCAAGAATCTGCGTCCATTGTGTTCCCCGCTAAAAATTCCCAAAGTCGCCTTGAAATTCTTCTTTCCGCTTACGAATTGGGCGGAACGACTGCCAAATAAATAGTGCAAATTGTTGCGATAAGTCTGACAAACGATTCCACGAAAGTGCCGCGGGGAAATGGACCGGCAGCAGCGGGGCGTGTCAATTTTTCCTCGTTAGGGGGAAACGGCGTCGCTTTCACGCGTTATGGCAATTCGAGCGTGCCGGGCAGGATCAAAGGGAAGGCGGCGGGTGCATTGGCCGGCGGTGTCGCGGCTCGCGGAGTTACCTGTCCAGGTAGCACGACCAACGGTTGGCAAAACCACCCGGTGAACCACCTCCGATTTTTCTCGGAGTCCCGGTTCTTACGGCCGCGCGCGTCAGCCTGAAACATTACTTTGTCCGTGGCGACGCATTACCACCGCGGAGCAGGAAACGAGTACGCCGCGAGAGATTATTTATAGTTCCGTGGCGTGCACCGGTTAAACGCGGCCGGTGCCCATTATTTCATCAGCAACTGGACCGACCACCGTGTAACGAATAACGTGATTTTCAAGGGCCGTGCTCTCTTCTCTCTCCGCCCCACACTCTCCGCTCCTCTCGCTCTCATTGGTCACGGAATGACGTTACGGAGGACACTTTATCGACGGGAGCCGTGAAATGCGCTTCGCTAAACGTCCCGACTCGCGAATTGCTCCGTTCACGCTGCGAGACGTTCGCGGAGTGTTCTGGCACGCTGAGCGACACGAGGTCGCCTAAATATCGTCGTTGTTCTGTTTGTAGAAAAATTGGTTACCCTGTTTTCACCCCTCGCCGTAACATTTCCTTAACAGTTACTGTGATCGGAACGTCTTTATCCCGAATTATTTAAATAAAAATAAATTTTTTAAAAATACCACGTTTTTAAAGCGGACTAAAAAGTTTAAAATAAAATTTTAAAAACGCCATGTTTAAAAACCGACTAAAAAGTATAAAATAATTTTTTCTAGCCTCATACAGATGGTCCTGAAAATTTGTGATTGTGAATTTTGAATAGCTATGAAAATACTTGTAAGATTTAAAACGAAAACGTGGGGCGCATGCAATAGATAACACTGTCCAACAAATTCAAACTTTTTTTTTACCTTTCGATTCTCACGATGCAATTCTTTTAGAGTTTTTCGCGCTGATTCCGAATCTGGCCTTAATTTTTCTCCTAGAGGCACAGTTTTTGAGAAACTTGAGTTTGAAAAAATGACCTATTTTTCAACTTTGAACAAATATTGTGATGTTATTATAAAAGATATTGTATTGTTCTTTACATAAAAAGATTCTCTAGACTTTCCCGAATCCAGTGATGTGCAATAGTAATACATTATGATTGCGTAAACATGTTTAAACAATCATTAAAGACGGAGAGACACCACTTTTGCACCAATTTTTGACGATATTTTTGAATTTATCTCAAAAAATAAGGGTCCAGCAGAAAATCGAACTATACCACGCGATAGTGCCGACTTTTATCTTCAGAAACCTTGATCTCGAGAAGAAGAAAGTTTCTCAAGATAAAAGTCTGCACTATCGCGTGATATAGTTCGATTTTCTGCCGGACCCTTATTTTTTGAGATAAATTCAAAAATATCGTCAAAAATTGGTGCAAAAGTGGTGCCTCTCCGTCATTAATGATTGTTTAAACGTGTTTAAACAATCATAATGTATTACTATTGCACATCACTGGATTCGGGAAAGTCTAGAGAATCTTTTTATGTAAAGAACAATACAATATCTTTTATAATAACATCACAATCTTTGTTCAAAGTCGAAAAATATGTTTTTTTTAAAACCCAAATTTCTAAAAAAAACTATGCGTCTAGGAGAAAAATTAAGGCCAGATTCGGAATCAGCGCGAAAAACTCTATAAGAATCGCACAGTGAGAATCGAAAGAATTTTTGGCTGTTGGACAGTGTAATTAATGCATGAACACCTAAATCACTAGCAATTTTATTGCACTGTAAATGATATGAACTGTTGTGCGAGTTTTCTCAACGGCACCTACTCTGTGCAGGTCTTACTATGTATTATCTTGCGCCCCACGTTTTTCGTGTAACGGTTAAATTTATTAATAATTTATATCTCCTAAACGCATAGGCTTTTTTTAAAAATTGTTTTTAAATATTGCATTGTCATCCAGTTCTGAGCTATGTTTAAAATGTCAAGTCTCTAGCTCATCGGGAAGTTCGTTTAAAATTAATTGCAAAATTTGTACCGAACAAACAGACAAGAAAGCGAGCTAATAAAAACGTGGTAAAATTTACAATTTTATGTTTCCGGATTTTGAAAAATTCTGAAATAATTCACTGTTGTGAGTGCTGTTATATAGAATGTTTACGAATTTTTTCGTAATTTTTTGTCGAGGAGTTCAGAAGAAATACCGACTCGGAGCTTGTCGCAGAGGGTCGCAAACAGACAAACAAGAAAGCGAGCTAATAAAAACGTGGTATAAATGTCGTAGAGTTTTCATTTCATAATTATTGAAACGATACAGATGCTTTCGTGGCAAATGATTAAAGAAATATTGTTATATGGACCGCACAAAGTTGAAAAAAATTTAATCCGGTCAATGCTTAAATATTGATCAGTAGACTGCGGATATTTACGCAAAATAAAAAATGTTTGCATTGATTGCAGGATAACAGGAGCCAAGCACTTGCAATACGCATTTCTACCCGTAATGACGAAAGTAGCTCAAGTGAAAATTAAATAAACAAAAATAAATTTTTAAAAAATACCACGTTTTTAAAACGGACTAAAAAGTATAAAATAAATTTTTAAAAAATACCACGTTTTTAAAACGGACTAAAAAGTGTAAAATAATTTTTTCTAGCCCCATACAGATTCCTAACTCCGTACAGATAGTCCTGAAAATTTGTGATTGTGAATTTTGAATAGCTATGAAAATACTTGTAAGTTTTAAAACGAAAAATGTCGGGCGCATGGACTAGATAATTGATGCATGAATACCTAAATCACTAGCAATTTTATTGCACTGTAAATGATATGAACTGTTGTGCGAGTTTTCTCAACGGCACCTACTCTGTGCAGGTCTTACTATGTATTATCTTGCGCCCCACGTTTTTCGTGTAACGGTTAAATTTATTAATAATTTATATCTCCTAAACGCATAGGCTTTTTTTAAAAATTGTTTTTAAATATTGCATTGTCATCCAGTTCTGAGCTATGTTTAAAATGTCAAGTCTCTAGCTCATCGGGAAGTTCGTTTAAAATTAATTGCAAAATTTGTACCGAACAAACAGGCAAGAAAGCGAGCTAATAAAAACGTGGTAAAAATGTCGTAGAGTTTTCATTTCATAATTATTAAAACGATACAGATGCTTTCGTGGTAAATTAAAGAAATATTGTCATATGGACCGCACAAAGTTGAAATAAATTTAATCCGGTCAATGCTTAAATATTAGTCAGTAGACTGCGGATATTTACGCAAAATAAAAAATGTTTGCATCGATAGCAGGATAACAGGAGCCAAGTAAAAATTTGATGCTTCTTTAAATTATTCTATTAAGCTGAAACTACATTCATGTCCTTAAATATTTTTAATATGTCCACGTAGTAATTTTTATCATAAATGCATAAAATCCTTAGTCTATTGATCGGAAACGACTCAAACTTTATTTCATCGAAAAAGAAAGGCATAACATTCATATTTGTTAATGTTTGTTAACGTCTTCATCGCGAGTCTGACTCGTTAAGATACGGCAAGAGTTGAACCAGACCTAGCCATCAGTTTATAAATTTCTCTGTTGGCGCTGAGGATGGTGGAACGATTAAGGGGTGGTTTTTTTAAAGGATCGCGTTTTACGACGATTTAGGAGATCGTTTTTCCCCTAACTGCCACCACGCTGTTCCAGCGAAGTGGACGATCGCTCGTGACGGGCTCAAGAACCGTGAACTTGCCCATTAGAATTTGCAAGGCTTCCCCACCTCGATGAAAACGTGCTCTCACCTCGGTGGCGAGGTTCCCCTCAAGGTTGTCGCGAGTGTTTCTCTGCTCAACCGGTTTTCGAACCTCTACGTTCTCGCTCCTGTTCCGACCTGTACAGTCGGCATCATTAACCCCTCGGCTCGGCCAGTCGAATTGAAAAATGTCCAACAACACAGACCGAATAAGTTTTTCCATAATTTTTGCCAATTCCTATCGACTCGAGTCGATCCACGCGAAGGAATTACAAAAGATAAGATAAAAATGTTCTCCCGCCGATTTCTCTATGAAAATTTCCATGAGTTTTGACGCTGCAGGAGTTCGTCAGGAGAGGAAAGTGTGCACAAGTGTGTGCACGATTGAGTGGCTTGTTGAAGCAGCTGATACCACTGTTAGCTTTCGATCGACAAAAAGAGAATGACGCGTACGATAACATCACCGGTGTATGTTAAAGTTAGCCGTGCGAGAACGATCCTCCCAGCTCTTCGACTCTGATTTTTCTCCGAATAGATAGCGAAATGATCAGGTTGACATTCGAAGGGACACGTGGCACGATGGCAAACAAGTCAATTCCAGCCTGTGTTAGGGGATGAATGGCACTCGAGCAAGCCTGGTAGCTTTGTTGGTTCAGCTGAGCTGACTCTAGGAGATAAATGGATCCGGCTTGTCGTCACCTATTCGTAGCTCCCGTAAGTAATGCGGTTTTATCGAGAGCTCGGTAACCATTTTAACCGTGGAAACGTGTTTGGCGCGTGTGGTGCTGTTTCGAGTGTTTTCAGAAAGTTTGCCGTGGTCTCGACGACGTTTCCGCGGGAATGTGTCACTTGGAATATAGAAATTTATTTTGTTCACGTGGCTAGCTGACGGTGAAGACGGTTTGGGCAGGATTGAGAAAGTTTCAAACCATTTTCGGTGGGACTAAAAAAGTTTGAACAACTTTGACTCTACCAAGCAATGTTTTACCTGAAAGCCAAGAACATGTGTGGCGACACTCGGGAAATTCGCCGAGGGGTGAATTGACGAAAAGGCCCCCCTCGACGTTCCGAGTAATGGTGGAATAGTTTCCTGTTGGAATGAAAAAAAGGCAATGTTTTACCTCTTCCAACGAACGAGCCAAAGAAAATAATTGTGCTCGTGGCCGGAAACATTGTTGATAAATTTCAGCTGAGAACATCTGTTTCTTTTCGCAAAGTCCATTTTGCAACAACAGCCAGCTCCACGTACTTACCCAGCACGCGGAAACCGTGCCGATTATTATCCGTTCCCCCAAACTTTCGGCGCTGCGTGACTGACGTTCACATTTCGGATTCGTCCGGGGCACGTGGCTGCCTGCCGACGCGATCATCGCTGCGTGATAATTGTTTTCCGGAGAGTTGTACCCGCTGATTCGCCTGACCCGACGACCTGAAATTACTCGGCGGCTGTTATCTGCAGTGGGTACGCCACCCTTGATACACACGCGGTCAATCACTTTTTCGTGTAACATCGTTCCGCAGACGAAATCCACGGGTAATTGCGCAATCCTTTTAATCGTGACTCGAACACAAAGTATTTTATACTACTAACATTTCTCCTCTTATTAACACTAGAAAGACGGGAGCCTAGTATATACCTATATTGCCTGAAAGCAGTCAAAATGACTGCATTGTGAAAAAATAACTAATGCGCAAAGAAATTTGTTTATCAGTAATTTTTAATATATTTTATATCACTTACAGTCATATAACAAGTTATTAATAAGTATTAACAATAAAAAAAATGTATTTCAGTTTGAAAACACTCAGTGATCCTCCTTCCATCTGAATTACGTTACAGCGCGTTCAAAGGGAACAAAGCGCGTGGCCAGGCCTGGCATAAAGATTCGAATAACAATAACTTTAGTTATTGAACAACTGCAACTTATCAAGTATATGTCGAAATCGACAATTTATCATGAACTTGTATGTGTTCATGTTATTCCAATCCAGAGCCGAACTGGTCTTTTCCAAGCAGTCAAAATGACTGCTTTTCGGCAATATAGGTTTAACACACATATATATGCCGGAAGTGAAGGAGGGGGGGGCAACAACAATGATTAATTAACCCATTTATATGTTGTAGAAAAAGTCACAAAATTATAAGAAGCTGTGTCATTATTTAAATAATTATTTTTTTAATTGAAATTCAAAAGCAGTCAAAACGACTTGCTTAGGCAATCTAGTGTTAAAGAAATGAAGATTCGAAGGAGGAATTAAATCAGTAAATTACTCTTAATAAAATATTTAAAATTCTTAAAGAAGTTATTACAGGTCAAGGTCTAATTGTAACTATATGAAAGGGGTGGTTATGAGAAATTTTCATTAATTAGATTCATTAAAGTAAAGTAATGTTAAGATTGCAAATACATAAGCTTGAATAATAGATACTGCGATTTCTAAAAGAAGTAATAAATTTTGAATTAAGAATAATAAAATTATATAAGGTACGAACAAATAATTCGTACAAATACGAACGTTACGCGTTTCTTTTTAGGTGGAGTAAAATTTGATTTGTTTGTAATCACTATTTAAGCATTCGAATAGACGCGGCCATACGAAAAGTGTAAATTTTCTTTTCTCTTCCACGACGTCCGATGGTACATGCTGACACACACAGTGAGGGGCGCGAAAGTATTCGTACACCCTTTAAAACAGATTAACTTTTTTATAATTGTACGAAACAACCTGATGATGACTTGATGATTTTTTATAATCAATTAGAAGCATTGGTTTACGAAATGATATGCAGAAATGATTTCCCAAAAATTATAATTTACAAGATTACATGGAGAAATAAAGAAGGCCATTTTTTTGAACTTTTTATTTGGGCCCTTAATGAAAACTTAAAATATATGTTTTGTCGATCTAGTTTAGTTCTCTGGTTGACAATAAACTCAAGTTTTTTGTTGAAAATTTCATCAAAATCGGTCGATGTTGCAATGAGAATCTACAATGAAAATGCAATGAAAATCTGCAATTTTTATCATCTTTAAACGTTTGTAGCTCATTGCAACATCGACCGATTTTGACGAAATTTTCAGAATATGTTTAATTGACACAGATCTACAAAACGTATTTTTTAAATTTTCAATATAGGCCCACATAAAAAAGTTAAAAATTCAACTTTTAGTATTTTCTCAACAATTCCGATCAATTGCAATTTCTGAAAAAATTTCTTTTCACATCCTTTAGTAAACTAATTGATCTAGCTTCCCAAAAAAGTTCAAATCGTATAGTACAATATTTAAAAAGTTATCGTCTTTTTTAGAGCGGTTTTAAACTTTTGTTCGCTACTGTAGATCTACAAAACATATGCATTAAGTTTTCATTCAGGGACCAAATAAAAAAGTTTTAAAAAATATCTTTTTTATTTTTCCATGTACTTAACCTTGTAAATTATAATTTTTGGAAAATCTTCACTGCATATCATTTCGTAAACCAATGCTTCTAATTGATTATAAAAAATCAGGTCGTTTCGCACAATTATAAAAAAGTTATTAGTTTCTAAAAGGTGTACGAACACTTTGTACACCCACTGTATGCTTTAAGTTTTCATTCAGGGACCAAATAAAACAGTTTTAAAAAATACCTTTTTTATTTTTCCATGTACTTAACCTTGTAAATTATAATTTTTGGAAAATCTTCACGGCGTATCATTTCGTTAACCAATGCTTCTAATTGATTATAAAAAATCAGGTCGTTTCGTACAATTATAAAAAAGTTATTAGTTTCTAAAAGGTGTACGAACACTTTGTACACCCACTGTATGCTTTAAGTTTTCATTCAGGGTCCAAATAAAAAAGTTTTAAAAAATACCTTTTTTATTTTTCCATGTACTTAACCTTGCAAATTATAATTTTTGGAAAATCTTCACGGCGTATCATTTCGTCAACCAATGCTTCTAATTGATTATAAAAAATCAGGTCGTTTGGAACAATTATAAAAAAGTTATTCTGTTTTAAAGGGTGTACGAATACTTTCGTCCCTCATTGTATTCATTTAATGCACTAAAACCACCAAAAGAATGAGACATTATAAACAATGCAGTACATACAGAACAAAGCGCCCTAAGTTTAATCGTCGAGCGGAAACGGCTCGCTCGCCACGGAACGTGTTAATCACTGTGACTATAAGAAATTGTTAAATATAAATGTTACAAGCGGGACAGCTGCTGGTCGGCCCGAAAATTAGCGGATTCTCCGTGTTAGATTGTTATCAGCACGGGTGTGACTGGTGTTATCAGAAAAATGAGGGGAGGAGGAGGTTTCTTGGAACTTGACTATAACCGGTATATAACAAGAGGACACCGTGCGCAGTTTCCATTCTCGCACGGTACCGCGCCAATTCCGCGTGTTTTCGATCACCGAACTTCTCGTTTGTTCGACAAGACGACAATATATCGGGGATTCGGGATTCGCGAGTGTTCTGGCTACCATAATAGTACCAGCGTGTTGTTCCGGGCACACCATTGTCCCCGATAACACGCTTTTCATTCGGTTTCTCGAGGAGTTTCGACTTTGCTCTCGTCGCAGCATCAAAGCTGGTTCACTGTACCCCGGGCTTAGGTTAATTCTTGTGGTAACGCGTTTCCTCTCCTCAATTATAGTGATTTCGTGCCGGCGACGATCTCTGGTGGAAGTGTGACTCATCGTGTCGGGCAGCGTTTGCGGTAAATTTCTATATTTCATTATTAGACATCGCTTTTACAGTCTCTGCTCACTTTATTAGACTCACCTGTATAATTATGATATTTCTATACGATATTGTATTATACGATTTGAACTTTTTTGGGAAGCTAGATCAATTAGTTTACTAAAGGATGTGAAAAGAAATTTTTTCAGAAATTGCAATTGATCGGAATTGTTGAAAAAATACTAAAAGTTGAATTTTTAACTTTTTTATGTGGGCCTATATTGAAAATTTAAAAAATAAGTTTTGTAGATCTGTGTCAATTAAACATATTCTGAAAATTTCGTCAAAATCGGTCGACGTTGCAATGAGCTACAAACATTTAATGATGGTAAAAATTGCAGATTTTCAAGATTTTCGGCAATAAATGGTGTATGTAACAAATGAAAACTTAAAGCATACAGTGGGTGTACAAAGTATTCGTACACCTTTTAAAAACTAATAACTTTTTTATAATTGTGCGAAACGACCTGATTTTTTATAATCAATTAGAAGCATTGGTTTACGAAATGATATGCAGTGAAGATTTTCCAAAAATTATAATTTACAAGGTTAAGTACATGGAAAAATAAAAAAGGTATTTTTTAAAACTTTTTTATTTGGTCCCTGAATGAAAACTTAATGCATATGTTTTGTAGATCTACAGTAGCGGACAAAAGTTTAAAACCGCTCTAAAAAAGACGATAACTTTTTTAATATTGTACTATACGATTTGAACTTTTTTGGGAAGCTAGAGCAATTAGTTTACTAAAGGATGTGAAAAGAAATTTTTTCAAAAATTGCAATTGATCGGAATTGTTGAAAAAATACTAAAAGTTGAATTTTTAACTTTTTTATGTGGGCCTATATTGAAAATTTAAAAAATAAGTTTTGTAGATCTGTGTCAATTAAACATATTCTGAAAATTTGGTCAAAATCGGTCGACGTTGCAATGAGCTACAAACGTTTAAAGATGGTAAAAATTGCAGATTTTCAAGATTTTCGGCAATAAATCGTGAAAATCTGCAATTTTTACCATCATTAAATGTTTGTAGCTCATTGCAACGTCGACCGATTTTGACAAATTTTCAGAATATGTTTAATTGACACAGATCTACAAAACTTATTTTTTAAATTTTCAATATAGGCCCACATAAAAAAGTTAAAAATTCAACTTTTAGTATTTTTTCAACAATTCCGATCAATTGCAATTTTTGAAAAAATTTCTTTTTACATTCTTTAGTAAACTAATTGCTCTAGCTTCCCAAAAAAGTTCAAATCGTATAGTACAATATCGTATAGAAATATCATAATTATACAGGTGAGTCTAATAAAGTAAGCAGGGACTGTATGTTAAACCATTCGAAGAATTTGAAAATATTATTGTACTATTTTCAACCTATTACTAAGAAAGAATATAAATCTTTCTTTAACGTTTATTTTGCATAAAGATCCGCTGACTATTTATTATTTATGGTTTCCAGCCTTGGTGTTTCTGGTTACTTGTTACTCGGATTTCTTAGAATTGGTTTCTATGTATTATTGTTTGCAGTATGATTACTCAGAATTCATAAATTGCCGCGTTTATGAGGATAGATGATACGAATCCTTATTGCTTTCGATGTACAGGGTGAAATGAGAATTAGATTAGATAGGATTATGAAAATAAAAATAAGTTGCGCAGCCAGAATCTATCCTTGATGCATTATTAAACGCAATGATATTCGCCTCCTCCGCAAACCGGATCAAACTGCGGATCGCAAAAACAAGACGGATTCTGAATCATTTACTTTCATGGCCGGGGTCTTTCCTTACGAAGAATTCGATAAAAAACTACTCTTTATGTTCTGACCATGATAAGATTCTTGTAGACGATTATGTAGGTATTTATAAAACAGCTACGTTTTTAAGCTGGATTTTTATCTCTCGCGCGATGACTAAGAAACTACTTATTATTTTCGTAAATAGGAAATCACTGTGGCCTGGCTTGCGTTTGATTAATTTTTGTGGCTTATTTGGTATTCTTTATGGAGATTTTTATGAGCTGTAAATACAAAACGATTCGCAGTTGAGTCACGACCTTGTAGACTTTGTATTTCTTTTTATCCCCACCGTTTCAAATTATTTTAATCATTATCTAGTGCGCATTTGAATAAAAAATTGCAATTGTTAAGAAAGAAATAATTACGGTAAATATCACGAGAACGATTCAGTAGCAATTTTTACGAAGGTTAAAAATAAAAGATACGATCATACAGACGACGGTCGCGTTGATAACAGTTCTCCCGGGAAAGTAGCGTGTCGATTTTATTTTTCTGGAGATCGGTAGGCTCGATGTGCGGAATAACAAGCCCATTATTATTAATATTACTATTACTCGCACGAACGAGAGATAAAGCGACCCGCGAACATTTTCTATCGATCCTCGCTCGCAATAGCAATCGCAAGCTCGTTGGTCTGGAAAACGAGGCAGATGCGATTCGTGGCTAACAGCCTGTAGAGCCCGTGGACCGCGTATAAATTGTTATTCGATCGTCTGGCCCCTCGACACGGATAAACAGAAATCAGCTGCCATCTTGTCTACGGACAACATTTTTGATCTTCAAGAGTTTCTTCCTGAAAAAGTTCAACAATTTTCCGAGCCACCACTAAATCTTGCTACATACAGGGTGGATTCGATGAAGCAGGACACCTAAATATCTCCGTTACTTTTCGTTGTACAAAAAAACTTCGTTAGGACAAAGTTACACTGTTTGAAGGGCCACATATAACGGTGTAAGGGAAAAACAAATTTCAAGGTCATTTTTATGAGATTTCAAGGTTATCGATGTTTTTTTAAATGGAATGAGGCATTTTTTAATACATCAATCGATGCAGCTGGACATTCTTTATAAAAAAAGTACTAATCTATGTATGTCGAAAAGTTAGTAGTTCACGAGATATTTCGATTCAAATAACTCTAAAATACCATTACTGTCGTGCTAAGATGTTACACAAGTAAGTAAACACTAACATCAATTTCAATTTCAATGTCAATTTTTCAAGTTCAACTTCACTTTCTACTCTTCCATTTCAACTTCAATTTTCCAATTTCATTTCGTTAATATCAACTTCAATTTTACAATTTCATTTCGTTAATATCAACATCAGTTTCAATATCAACCCTTCAATTTCAACTCGTCAATTTCAGCCCTTCAACGTCATTTTCAACTTCAAGTTTTCCATTTCAACTTTAATTTCAACTTCAATTTTAACTCTCCCATTTCAACTTCAATTTCAACTCTTCCATTCCAACTTCAATTTCTACTCTTCCATTTCAACTTTAATTTCTACTCTTCCATTTCAACTTCAATTTCTACTCTACCATTTCAACTTCAATTTTCCAATTTCATTTCGTTAATATCAACTTCAATTTTACAATTTCATTTCGTTAATATCAACATCAATTTCAATATCAACCCTTCAATTTCAACTCGTCAATTTCAGCCCTTCAACGTCATTTTCAACTTCAAGTTTTCCATTTCAACTTTAATTTCAACTTCAATTTTAACTCTCCCATTTCAACTTCAATTTCAACTCTTCCATTCCAACTTCAATTTCTACTCTTCCATTTCAACTTTAATTTCAACTTCAATCACTTCGTTAATTTCAACTCTTCAATTTCAATATCAACCCTTCAACTTCAATTTCAACTTCAATTTTTCAATTTCAGTTCAATTTCAGCTCTTCAACTTTAATTTTAACTTCAATTTTAATTTAAAACACTAACATCAATTTCAATTTCAATGTCAATTTTTCAAGTTCAACTTCAATTTCTACTCTTCCATTTCAACTTCAATTTTCCAATTTGATTTCGTTAATATCAACATCAATTTCAATATCAACCCTTCAATTTCAACTCGTCAATTTCAGCCCTTCAACGTCATTTTCAACTTCAAGTTTTCCATTTCAACTTTAATTTCAACTTCAATTTTAACTCTCCCATTTCAACTTCAATTTCAACTCTTCCATTCCAACTTCAATTTCTACTCTTCCATTTCAACTTTAATTTCAACTTCAATCACTTCGTTAATTTCAACTCTTCAATTTCAATATCAACTATTCAACTTCAATTTCAATATCAACCCTTCAACTTCAATTTCAACTTCAATTTTTCAATTTCAGTTCTATTTCAGCTCTTCAACTTTAATTTTAACTTCAATTTTAACTCTCCCATTTCAACTTCAATTTCAACTCTTCCATTTCAACTTCAATTTCTACTCTTCCATTTCAACTTTAATTTCTACTCTTCCATTTCAACTTCAATTTCTACTCTACCATTTCAACTTCAATTTTTCAATTTCACTTCGTTAGTTAGTACGACAGTAATGGTATTTTAGAGTTATTTAAATTGAAATATCTCCTGAACTACTAACTTTTCGACATATATAGGTTAGTACTTTTTTATAACGAATGCCCAGCTGCATCGATTGATGTATTAAAAAATACCTCATTCCATTTAAAAAAACATCGATAACCTTGAAATCTCATAAAAATGACCTTGAAATTTTTTTTCCCTTACACCGTTATATGTGGCCCTTCAAACAGTGTAACTTTGTCCTACGAAGTTTTTTTGTACAACGAAAAGTAACGGAGATATTTAGGTGTCCTGCTTTATCGAATTCACCCTGTATATCAGTAATGTAAAACCATCGATAAATTGTGCAGTTTAGAAATCGTACATTTATGTAACCTAATGGCATCATGATTGGAGACTATTAGGTTGTCGACTATCCTGTCAACCCCTTGTCTATGTACACCGTTGCGTCACCCTGTCGGAATACTTGAAATTCATGGGAAAAATGGTGTCATTAACATATAAACGATATTCTATGACAATGTCTTCACTTATAATTTATAGACAGGCGATTATGATCACTCGATTGATGGATAGTGCAGAGTATGATTCAGTGCGTTGAGTCTCGGATGCGGGACTATCCGTTTGCGTCAGCGGTTATTTTCTTTTTTATCACAAATAAAAAGCTCAGCCATTATGTTTCCAGTATGTGGCATTGACACCTATTCACTAAGAATATCTTCCATTTTCTTCTATCGTAGTAATGATGTGCAATTAGCACCATCAGTATCCGAGATTATTGCAAAATAGGTAGTTCTAAAGCAGGCATGCACAGATCTTGGCTCTCAGAGCGGCTCTTGTGCTCCCAAACGGCTCCCATG
Source organism: Lasioglossum pauxillum (assembly GCA_933228785.1). Taxonomy (NCBI): domain Eukaryota; kingdom Metazoa; phylum Arthropoda; class Insecta; order Hymenoptera; family Halictidae; genus Lasioglossum; species Lasioglossum pauxillum. Next base: position 1,661,228 of record OW121699.1, read on the forward strand.
CGCTCTCAGAGCCGTGACATAGCTCGGACGTATGGAAGGGGAACCCACTAAGCGTCTTCTCTCGCGCTGTGTTCACAAGTCATGCTTACAATTAGTGGGTTCCCCTTCCATACGTCCGAGCTAGGTCACGGCTCCGGCTCCCAAATCATACATCTGTGCATGCATCCATAAGAAAGCGAGCTAATAAAAACGTGGTAAAAAGGAATTGTTTAGCGACGAATTGAGAAGAGAATTTTTCATCTTACAATCATCAAGTTGCTTCTTTATTCAAGCGCACATGTTCTAATAAAAATTCACGTCTAACGAAATATGTACCATTGAAAATAACATTCCACGTGATTCCACGTTCTTAAAATTTACCTACAAAAATGGAAAATTGCATAAACAGTCGCAGTCTAATTAGGTATGTACAAGCTGTTGCGTTGTAGTATTTTAATTCAATGTAGCAGGCTTAAATTCAATATTGGAGGAGTCACGTCGCCGTGACACCGGCCGCTAACGTACTTTGATGCACGGCAACGTCGCTACACGATACGCGCGCACGCGTGCAGTAATAACCAACCGTGTAGGACAAATTGCCGTGCATTTTCTCTTTCGGGGAAAATAAGTGGCATCGATCGCTGGTAATTACCGTATAATAAACGGCGATGCTAACGTCCGTAAACGGTATACCAACACGTTACCGGAAAGTGCAGTTAATTATCGCGACCGATGGGACCCGGCCGCCTCATTTCAACGGGAAACATGCGATCCGCGAATTGTCTTTCCTCTTACATCGTATCTTCTTACTTCTCGTCGCTGTATCCCAGTTATTTTCCCTTTTCAATCATTTACTTCAATAGGAAACGTGCATTTTTTCGAATGTTTGAAGATTTCCAATTTCTTAGAACCTGTTCGCAGACTCCAGAAAATCAGAAAAACTGAATCTGAAATCTGAAATCTGAAAATTTCGATACAAAATCGTCAATTTTGTGCTTCTGGATTTTGTAAAAAATCGATTTCCAAACCAGAAATTCTGAAATAATTCGCTGTTGTGTGTGCTATTCGGTAGAATGTTCAGGAATTTTTTCGTAAGTTCTCGACGAGCAGAACAGAAGAGATACAGCATAATTCGTGAAACCGTATGGTCACCCTATAACTACCCTTGCGGTAGGGGTACCGACTTAAAACATGTCGCAGAGGGTGTCCTTTGGATGCATTCTCCAGCAGAGTTGTGCAGAATTACAATTGAATTACTCCAGTGTTATAATTATAAAGTAATTGAATTAAATTGTAATTCAATTATGTTGTAATTTATAATTCAGATCTTCAGTTAATTAAATTACAATGTAATTCGTAATTGCAATAGAGCACAATTATAAAATACATTGTAATTGAATTAAATTGTAATTCAATTATGTTGTAATTTATAATTCAGATCTTCAGTTAATTAAATTACAATGTAATTCGTAATTGCAATGGAGCACAATTATAAAATACATTGTAATTGAATTAAATTATGTTTTAATTTATAATTCAGATCTTCAGTCAATTAAATTACAATGTAATTCGTAATTGCAATGGAGCACAATTCTAAAATACATTGTAATTGAATTATGAAAAATGAAGTAATAGGCAAGAAGAGGTTGAAAAATCCATGTAAAGGTTTCAAACAGAAGGAATTTATTACTTCAAAAATCCTTCTGGCAATCGTCAATTTAGTCAAAAGGGAACCTATTTTCAAAATTTCATCAAATTCTGAGAATGGACGTAAACGGAAACACAGCCCATGAAATACTGTTCTCGAAATAATTGTGAATATTTCGAGATGAAATAATTGTTCTCGGCTCGGATATATCGGTGTGAACACCGCACATTGACTCGACAACCGCGTCTCTTTCTTTCCAATACGCTTTTCTTCGTTGCGTTCGATACTTTCATCGTCGATTACACCACTAAATACAGTTGAAATTATATCGTGTTTGGTACCATTTTGCATTAGAAAAATGCCACGAATATGTTGGCGAAAGTTCCATAAAATAATAATGAAAAATAAAGAAGATTAAATATTGGTGTTACATTGTGAAAAAATGATGTCACTGCGGGAATACTGTCCGTGCAGAACACGGCTGTTCGACAGTAAACCCGCGGTTACTGTATATGAAAGAAAAATATAAAAATATATCGCAAGTTCTTCCAAGTTCTGGGCTATAATTTGGAGAGCTGTATTTTTTTTATATTGCATTTCAATTATACTGTAATTCAATTATATTGTATTTCAATTATATTGTATTTCAAGTATATTGTATTTCAAGTATATTGTATTTCAATTATACATTGCATTTCAATTATATTGTATTTCAATTACATTGTATTTAAATTACATTGTGTTTCAATTATATTGTATTTCAAGTATATTGTATTTCAAGTATATTGTATTTCAATTATACATTGCATTTCAATTATATTGTATTTCAATTACATTGTATTTAAATTACATTGTGTTTCAATTATATTGTATTTCAAGTATATTGTATTTCAAGTATATTGTATTTCAATTATACATTGCATTTCAATTATATTGTATTTCAATTACATTGTATTTAAATTACATTGTGTTTCAATTATATTGTATTTCAAGCATATTGTATTTCAATTATACTGTAATTCAATTATAAATTGCATTTCAATTATATTGTATTTCAATTACATTGTGTTTCAATTATATTGTATTTCAAGCATATTGTATTTCAATTATACTGTAATTCAATTATAAATTGCATTTCAATTATATTGTATTTCAATTACATTGTATTTCAATTACATTGTGTTTCAATTATATTGTATTTCAATTACAAATCTGATTAAAATACTTAGTAATTGAATTACGTTGTATTTGAATTATATAGTAATTCATTTACGGCGTAATTGAATTACTATTAATTGAAATACAATGTAATTCATTTACGACGTAATTGAATTACTATTAATTGAAATACAATGTAATTCAATTACGTAATGGAATTACAATGTAATTGAATTAGCACAACTCTGTTCCTCAGTATCCTATCCGGCTATAACTTTTTGTCAAAACAGAGAATCAAACGAGTCCTACGAGATGACTGAAGCAACGATTCCTTATCGACCCCTCGCGACACTGATGACAAAAGACAACAGACTTACGGAGTCGCAATCCCTGCACCGAGTTCCGAAAGACGGTTATCTAATTTCTGGGAATAATAAATCCCGAACGACACAGCTGGGGCCGTTGACGTCTCAGTCGTCGCCGCGGAAAGCAACAGCCCGAAAAAAGGAACGAGAAGGAAAGACAGAGGCTCGAGGAACAGTTTAATCCCGGCGGAGGCCTAAAGCACACAGCCGCGATAAATCCGATAGGGGATAGGGTATACGAAGAAAAACCGTCGGGTGAAATCCTCGGCGGGCGCGAAGTGCTTACAGCTGCAATAAATCTGGAACGTCTGGAGTGTAACGTGTCCGCAAACAATGAGCGCCGGCAAAAGGTAGCAAAAGCTTAACTTGGATCGCCATAAATCTCTGCCAGTTGTGTTCGCCGGGATATCAGAGCAAATTAGCAGGCTGGCTGCGTCTTTCCTCGCAGCCGCTGTCGTCGTCGTCGTCGTCGTTGCCCTGCCATGCCCGGAAGAGTGTGCGTGATCGAGACACCTTGACACGAAAGAGATTGTGTGATTTCCCTCCTGTGGTTCTGGGTTAGGTGGTTTCGCAATCGTTTCCAGCTGGAGACAACGAGTCGCGGAACAAGGGCCTCTATCACGCCTCAAGGATATACGTTTTCATTATCGCATTATTGTATTACGAAACTGCTCCCGGCTCAGTAGCAGTCGTCTCAGAAATAAAGAGACACCGAGAGAGAGAGGTCGATCGAGGCTGCACGCGCCGCTCGCGATAACTCGAGAAATTGTACAACCCGGTTACGTCAGCCGGCAACAACCTTAGACTGAAGCGTAGACTGCGGATCTTTACGCATTTGTTGGCTTCTAACGATTTTCAAAAGATCCCACAGAATTCAGTACGATTTTTATCCATCCCAGAACTACAAAGATTCTACATGATTCCACTTCCTCCAGATTAGCCTACAAAAATTGAAAATTGCCTGAACATCCGCAGTGTTCCGTCGCGCAGGAACAGAATTCGTAGTTTTCCTTCGGACAAGATTTATGATGCGAACGTGCGTAAATATCCTCTTCAAGGATTAGACAAACTAGGGTCATTCGGCGACCAGTCAAGGCATCTGGCTAATGTTCAGTTTTTTATATATCCTCGAAAATACAAAGTATCGTAAATCTAGTCCCTCCGAAGGAACGCCGGCGACCGTTACGCACAGTGTCAAATTACCGAGACCCGTCGCGTCGTCAACAGAGTAAGAGATCGCTCCACTCCTCCTTCCAGGGCCTCATTCAAAGCTACGAGAAGGAGGTCCTAATAGTCAAAAGTGTACTGATTGGGAAATGCAACTTTCGGCAGGAACCAATCAGTGCATCTTATTTCCTGCTCGAGAAGCCTGACGAACATCGCGTTGAGACCGCGTTCGTCAGTTGAGTTTTACACTCTAACGTCGCGACATTCTCCAGTCCTCGGGTCGACAAGTACAACGCACGAGCCGTTGTCTTGTCAATCGTTTAATCACACGTAAAACTAGCATCACGGTAGTTCGTAGTCCAGCAGTTAGAACACTCGACAAAAACGGGATCGCGTCGGTCAAGATCCCTCGCGTACGGGATCACATCAGTCGAGATCCCTTGCGTGCGTTACAATTAGAAACGCGAATCATTATTTCATTATCTGCGCGCGTATAAGGCAGGACCTGCTAGATCAGCCTTACTGACGAGTCCACTAGCAGATCTGGGACGAAACGCTTTCTTTAACGTATTCATGCGTATTTCAGTTCATGCGAAACGATAATTGTCTTTTGCGATCATCAAAACATTGAACTAGCTGCCCAAGATTAACTTGGCGGGCAGTGATCCGGAACATTCGCGAATCTACAGTTCCGCGACAAAACACGCAGTCTACTGATGAGCGATCTCCGCGAGTCTGCTGATTTTGGATTGGTATCGTGTCCGGATGCTCAGGTACGCGATTTATAGCTGTTGGAAATTGGCTATTAGGGTGTTACGGATGACGAACAGGTGTTCAATATCATCTCTGGCAGGAACCGTCCTAGATAAACGAACAGAGCTACCCTAGAAAAATCTACATAGGTGTTTAGTTTAGTTTAGGGCCCAAACATACGCACGATCAATTGGTCGTTGACAAAATACGAATGTTCACTTGAAGAGTACTGACAAGTACCACCCGTCATTGCAGGCCTATATAAGCCCTTACATTTCTACTCTCGTGGGCTAGTACTGTCGTAATCACGAATCGTGTCGCGTCGTGCTGCATCTCGGAAGTCAACTACCAGTGAGATGGGGCGTTTGTTCCTTTCGAATCAAAAGTTTAACCGTATAAATTCCGTAAGTTCGGTATAACATCTATTAGGCAGTGATAAGGTTGTTCCGAGACCCCCGCATTGCCTGTGCGTCAACACCGTGCATCTTAGTTTAGGTAATACCATCTTTCAATTCTTTCTTTTCTAAATTCACTCAATTCGCGACAATTACACAACTGTAATACATACGAATTCTATAGTAAGAATATATTTGTGTTCTTAGATAATTAACACGAATTCATTAAACCCCGAATTATTGACCAATATCCTAATCAAGTAATTGAACGTCCCCACACGATACAATCTTACCGCTCGGATTGTATCAATTAAATTATACTAGTTACGAGGCTTACTAATTATCCTAGCGACTCCTTGATTTCGCGACATTCCAATTGTCCAAACAGAGATTTATCCATCCCAGCGGCTCCCCAATTTCGCATTGGGTTCGTCCGCATTCTAACAGCTCCCTGGTTTCGCATCAGGTTCGTCTGTGCTCTTGTACAACCTCCTAGAGGCTCCCTGACTTCGCGTCAGGTTCGTCCACGCTGTCTATAATGCTAGCGGCTCCCCAATTTCGCATTGGGTTCGTCCGCATTCCTTAACTAACAAATTGATACCATATTCCTAGGGTAACAACCCTTCGCCGGCCACTCGTGCTGCTCGCGGCCCTGGCTCGTAACAGGGGAGACCATGATAGCGAATGTTCGAAGGGGGATGATAACGAAAATGCAGTAGCACGAGTCAACGACAAGTCGGACAAATCGTGTCTGATTAATATTCTAAACATAAGAAGAATATAAACTGCAAGAGTTCTACCGCAATGCTGCAGGATGTCTCTTCGTTATTTGTTACGAAGACACTTGAACGAGACATCCAGCTAGAGAGGTGCCCGCTAGAGATCCCGCGGAGGTTGGGATCACCATGAATGCCCGTATAGGCATGGAAAACAGGGTACTATGGTGTCGGCTGCCTTAATTGGGCCAATTGGTACTTCACTTAATGAACATGTAATCGTGTTGAGTGGAGCAGGTGCTGGCTGGCGGCAGCTTTGTTCGCAGGGCGCCGCGCCGCGTCTGAACCGTTGAGAAAATATGGCACGGGATCTGTTTGCCATTGATGCGCATGAAGACTGAATAATTCAGCATCTGCGTGCCTAACACGAGTTTATTGAGCAGCGGATCTGATTGACGATTCTAGTCGACGGTTAATGAAAGATGACTAGCGCAGATGTTCACTTTGTCTTATAGTCTTGTGGATCTAGGTGTTCGTACAGGTGGCTTCCCCAGTTTAATTGTCTGAGGTGGGCAATGTAGTCCATCTTCTTGAGAGTCCATGCAACCTCGATGTCCCCAAGCTGCAGAAACGTCTATAAATCTTCGACGAAAGCTGGCCATCGGGGGTAGCGATGTCCTCTAAAAATTGCATGGCAGGTTCGAGCCGGTGTTGACTAACTCAGATGTTCACTTTGTCTTATGGTCTTGTGGATCTAGATGTTCGTACAGGTAGCTTTCCCCAGTTTAATTGTCTGAGGTGGGCAATAACCTTGTAGTCCATCTTCTTGAAAGTCCATGCAACCTCGATGTCCCCAGAAACGTCTTTGAATCTTCGACGAAAGCTGGCCATCGGGGGTAGCGATGTCCTCTAAAAATTGCATGGCAGTTTCGAGCCGGTGTTGGCTAGATAATGTATCGTTGGGGGCACGGTGGTCGTTCCCGTAGGTGTCCACGGCGACGAGGAATCGCGCGTCCCTTCGGTCTGGAGAACGTTCGAGCGTGGCGCGCGTTACCGTTGCATCATTTAAGCATTGTCGTCGTCCGAGGGAGTAGAGCAGTCCGAAAGGAGTTCACGGACGTAAAGCAGAGCAGCCGCAGCAGCGGCTGGCGACGGGCCCCCCCGATGGAAAGGTGGGATCCACCGCCAGCCGCGTACGTGACATAGATGCGCACACTTGAAATGATCGACGTTAATGGCCAAACGACGCCGAGTTACGCCGGCGGTCACGGGGCAATTTGAAACGCGGAGGCCTGACCGGGACAATTTGCCAGCGACCATTGTGTACCGGTGTGTACATACTATCGATGGCTAGTGTGTCGCGATGCGTTTTTGACCACCAGGAGGGAAGATCTAGGTTCCAAGGCAGTCATGATTCCTTGGAAAATAGCGGACGGTGACACGAGTTCTGCGTTCCTGGTTTTTTTCGGCGACCATTGTGTACTGGTGTGCACACACTATCGATGACTAGTGTGTCGCGATGCGTTTTTGACCACCAGGAGGGAAGATCTAGGTTCCAAGTCGGTCATGATTCCTTGGAAAATAGCGGACGGTGACGAGTTCTGCGTTCCTGGTAGCCGGGATCCGTGTCACCTACTCTTGGGCGTCAGCTGTGGATTGTGGACAGAGTTGGGCAAAAATTGTATTTAAATACAAATTTCGAATAAAGTGGGTTCAAAACCCACTTGGAAAAAACCTACTTTATTCGAAATTCTTAGTTATGAGAGTACAAATTAGTTAGTCTCTGACTGTTATGAATGTTTCACAGTGACAGCTGATTTCGATGTTTTCAGAGAGGTTAGACATCTACCAATAATATTCAGTTTATATCGCTTTTGTTTTCATACAAAACTTTTGTTTTTTACTGTGTTGAATATGTCAAATTTTGTGGTGACTAAGCAACATTTGCGGGAGGTTTTACTTTTCTGCTTTAATTGGAAGAAAAGTGCGGCTGAAGCGCATCGAATGCTTGTAGAAGTTTATGGTGACAATGCTCCAACTGATAAATCATGTAGGGAATGGTTTCGACGTTTCAAGTATGGTGATTTCAGCGTTGAAGACAAGCCTCGCTCTGGACAGCCAAAAAAATTTGAAGAGACAGAATTGGAGGCATTACTCGATGAAGATCCGAGTCAAACGCAAGAGGAGCTTGCAGAATCATTGGGAGTTACCCAACAAGCAGTTTCCATACGATTAAAATCTATGGGAATAATTCACAAGCAAGGCGTTACGAGAGAAACGGCCGGAATACGAGCAGAGACATGACAAAGTTATTCTTCTGCATGATAACGCTCGGCCTCACGTCGCAAAAGTCGTAAAAAAATATTTAGAAACACTCAAGTGGGATATTTTACCGCATCCGCCGTATTCGCCGGACATTGCTCCTTCGGATTACTGGTTGTTCCGACGGATGCAGCACGATTTGGCAGGTCACCGGCTCACTTCTTTCGCAGAAATCGAAAATTGGTTACAAACTTGGATCGCCTCAAAAGACGAGACATTTTTTCGAGACGGAATTCGAAAATTGCCTGAAAGGTGGGAAAAAGTAGTAGCCAGCGATGGACAATACTTTGATTAACCTGTTCATTTATTTTGTTCTGAAATAAATGCATTTTTGACCATAAAAAAACGGACCGAACTAATTTGTACTCCTAAATAAAATTGTTGCCTAACTCTGATTGTGGATGCCTCATGCTAGGGAATCAAGGCGTAGATTACTTCTCAGATCAGAGATTGATCTGAGTAAAATGATTAACCCTTAGCAGTCGAATGGCGACTGTGAGGCGCCATTAAAAATTGCTGTACCATTGTTCGCAATATCGTTCGCATTAACCATTTGCACTCGGAGCTATTCTAACTCTGAAATTGATATAGTACCTCGTACAGTACTCAAATGTTTAGTAATTGGCTAGATACAGACATATTTAACACTAAAACTATCGAGCACTGGAAGCGATTAAAATGTTTCAGCTGATAGAAATGACGAGGCTCTATTTATTTAGATTTCGTGCAATTTTTATTGCAATATGTGCTTGGATAAAGAAATTTATCGAATCATTTTCCATGTCAGCAACGTCATAATTTCAATAATTATAAAATTAAAAATGCAAGACCGGTCATTTGACCGGCAGTGGTAGGTTTAGTGTTAATAACAGTACTGCAATTTCTAGCTGTACCTGAGAGTCACCATGCCAATGCTAAGGGTTAAATATTTAGCTATTACATATACAGTAAGGAGAATAATTGATTCCACACACTTTAAATCAGAATAACTTTTATATGAATGGTCCAAACGACTTCAATTTCTCGCTAAGGCTAGAAGAATTAGTTTAGTAAATGACGTCTAAAAAATAGTTTGAAAAAATGCATTTGGTCGGAATTGCGAAAAAAAATAGTAGAAATTGATTTTTACAAGTTTTTTAGCTGGTCCAATAACGAAAATTTATAAATGTGTTTTCTCAATTGGTATAAATTATATACGCTCTGAAAATTTCATTGAAATTGGTTAATTGGCTTACGAATTATAAACGATCAAAATTGGTAATTTGTAGTGTACTTTATGAAGTGGCAAGTTTTACCAGTTTTGATCGTTTATAACTCGTAAGCCAATGAACAAATTTCAATGAAATTTTCGGAGCGTATATAATTTATACCAGTTGACCAGACACATCTTTTGAATTTCCATTATTGACTCAGCTAAAAAAGTTGTAAAAATCAATTTTTACCATTGTTTTCCACAATTCCGTCCAAATGCATTTTTCCAACATATTTTTTACACGTCATTTACTAAATGATGAAAATTGAAGTTGTTTGGTCCATTCATAAAAGAGTTATTCTGATTTAAAGTGTGTGGAATCAGTCCTTACTGTATGAGGTGTTGTACCAATTTCATATCCATAAAATTTCAAAGGAGAAGAGATGCTTAATTTTTTCAGTTTTACTAGCTCCGACTGCAAAGCGTTGAGAGGGTTGTTGCAAAGAATTGTCGTTGCCTAGGGGTGTTCTCGGAGACTCGAGTGGTTATACTCGTGACTCACGTATGCCATAGATTCAGCTGTAGTTGACGAACACGTGGAAAACAGTTTGGAAAGTGGTTCGAGGGCCGTGGAAAATGGATTTTCGAATCGATGGGCTATTACGTCGGCTATAGACACCTGGAGTCTAGGGTTCTATGGTGTCAGGCAGTGTATGCCATCCTATCGACAAAACTCCCTCTCTCTCTCCTGCGGTGTGCAAAGGCTCTTGGCTATTAAAACCAGCGGCACGTCGAGAAGCGTGTACAGGCCCCCTAAGCTAATCTAGAGATGGGTGAGATGACCTGTATTCATTCGGTTCTATCAAACGACCTTGCTTTTGCATCGCGGCCGCGTTCACGTGTCGCAATTTCCTTAATACCAGCCCAACGGCACCGCACGCCCATGCATTGTGTTTAAAACCGTCTGATAACGCTTTTCACTTTTTCGTTGTTGTTGATTATGCTTTAGACAGCGCGCGATGACACAGTTCGTGACGATTGAAAAAGAAATAGCTACAATAGCGGGCCTTGACGGACTCGAGTCGTTCTGGTGGCTTCGGAACACGTTTCAAAGTATACAATGTATAAGCTAGTGTTAGGATGTACTATGGAGAATGGCACCTCGAGGCAAATGAACGGAACGAGGATAATTCTCGTCGTAAAAGAAACGACGAATGACTGGTGAACAAATGAACGCGAGATAGTGTGACGTCGGGAGGATGCGACAAAGTAACTGTACCGCCGCCATTTGAGTCGCGGGCCGGCCATCGTTCCCGGAAAAATCGAGTAGGTTCGCCGAGCGTTCTGCAACATTACTGAAAATGATGGTCGCGTAATAACACGTTGATGGCCGGGCTCCGGTTCGACCCGTCCCATCGGGAAACTGGAGATCGATCGAAATCCTGGGCACACCGTGGTCGTGGACAAAAAAATAAAAGATCGCGTAATCGCCGACGGCGCGATCGTCCGAAACCAAAAAGAACCGAGGAACACCGGCATCAGATTTCCTCGGTCTTGTATCTGGCCACTTCTTCGTCTTTTTTTCGGTGAGAAAATCGAGGTGTAGGCAGGTGGTTGGTTGCGCAATTCCGTGTACCGGGTGTCGCGAACATCATCTTTCGTTACGACATCGATTTTTCCATCCTGGAATAGCGTTGTGCTATCTGAAAAGGTGTCGCAGCTGAAAGAATCATTCCTCAAGATCAATTTTTAACCAGTTCGCATTTTTTTATCTACACCCTATGTACTTTGTTCGATATTCCCGGGTTAGTCGAGACACCCTGTACATTTAAAGTGCATAGCTGAAGACCATAAGACGCGCGGTTGATTCGTGGAAAACAAGAATCGCGATGTATAGTCGTTCGAACTAACCCAAGTTTGATTAATTTTACATTCTAACGGTTCTCTACCTTGAACGGTTAAATTTAAATTAATAACGGTCCGATTCGAATTCCAAGGTTCTAATGCGATGCGCTATAGATGTCGACTGCGAAAAATAATATGAGCTCAATATGCATAATAGTACAATTCTTTCGATTTAACCCTTGGCAAGTATTGTATCGATTTTATATGCGTACAGAGAAGAAAATTAATATACAGGGTGAGTCCGAAGAAACAGAACACTTAAGTATCTCCGTTACTTTTCGTTGTACAAAAAAACTTCGTAGGACAAAGTTACACTGTTTGAAGGGCCACATATAACGGTGTAATGGAAAAAAAATGTCAAGGTCATTTTTATGAGATTTCAAGGTTATCGATGTTTTTTTAAATGGAATGAGGTATTTTTTAATACATTAATCGATGCAGCTGGGCATTCGTTATAAAAAAGTACTAACCTATGTATGTCGAAAAGTTAGTAGTTCAGGAGATATTTCAATTTAAATAACTCTGAAACACCATTACTGTCGTACTAAGACGTTACACAAGTAAGTAAACGCTAACATCAATATCAATATCAATTTTTCAATTTCACTTCGATAATTTCAACTTGAATTTCAATATCAACCCTTCAACTTCAATTTCAACTCTTCCATTTCAACTTCAATTTCTACTTCAATTTCTACTTTAATTTCTACTCTTCCATTTTAACTTCAATTTTTCAATTTCACTTCGTTAATTTCAACTCTCCAATTTCAACTTGAATTTCAATATCAACCCTTCAATTTCAATTTCAACTCTTCCATTTCAACTTGAATTTCTACTCTTCCATTTCAACTTCAATTTTCCAATTCCATTTCGTTAATATCAACATCAATTTCAGTATCAACCCTTCAATTTCAATTTCAACTCTTCAATTTCAGCTCTTCAACGTCATTTTCAACTTCAACTTTTCCATTTCAACTTTAATTTCAACTTCAATTTTAACTCTCCCATTTCAACTTCAATTTTAACTCTCCCATTTCAACTTCAATTTCTACTCTTCCATTTCAACTTCAATTTCTACTTCAATTTCTACTTTAATTTCTACTCTTCCATTTTAACTTCAATTTTTCAATTTCACTTCGTTAATTTCAACTCTTCAATTTCAACTTGAATTTCAATATCAACCCTTCAATTTCAATTTCAACTCTTCCATTTCAACTTGAATTTCTACTCTTCCATTTCAACTTCAATTTTCCAATTCCATTTCGTTAATATCAACATCAATTTCAGTATCAACCCTTCAATTTCAATTTCAACTCTTCAATTTCAGCTCTTCAACGTCATTTTCAACTTCAACTTTTCCATTTCAACTTTAATTTCAACTTCAATTTTAACTCTCCCATTTCAACTTCAATTTTAACTCTCCCATTTCAACTTCAATTTCTACTCTTCCATTTCAACTTTAATTTCTACTTTTCCATTTCAACTTCAATTTCTACTCTACCATTTCAACTTCAATTTTTCAATTTCACTTGTTAATTTCAACTCTTCAATTTCAACATCAATTTCAGTATCAACCCTTCAACTTCAATTTCAACTTGAATTTTTCAATTTCAACGTCAATTTTTCAATTTCAGTTCGTTAATTTCAAATCTTTAATTTCATTTTCAACGTCAATTTTTTAATTTCAATTTCAACTTCAATTTCTACTCTTCCATTTCAACTTTAATTTCTACTTTTCCATTTCAACTTCAATTTCTACTCTACCATTTCAACTTCAATTTTTCAATTTCACTTGTTAATTTCAACTCTTCAATTTCAACATCAATTTCAATATCAACCCTTCAACTTCAATTTCAACTTGAATTTTTCAATTTCAACGTCAATTTTTCAATTTCAGTTCGTTAATTTCAAATCTTTAATTTCATTTTCAACGTCAATTTTTTTATTTCAATTTCAACTCTTCAATTTACACTAGCAAGTAAACGCTAACGTCTTACTACGACAGTAATGGTGTTTCAGAGTTATTTAAATTGAAATATCTCCTGAACTACTAACTTTTCTACATACATGGTTAGTACTTTTTTTATAACAAATGTCCAGCTGCATCGATTGATGTATTAAAAAATACCTCATTCCATTAAAAAGAAATATCAATGGTCTTGAAATCTTGTAAAAAATGACCTTGAAAATTTTTTCCCTTACACCGTTACATGTGGCCCTTCAAACAGTGTAACTTTGTCCTAAGAAGTTTTTTTGTACAACGAAAAGTAATGCAGATATTTAGGTGTTCTGTTTCTTCGGACTCACCCTGTAGAATGAAATTATTCCAGGTCCGAAGAAACGTTTAATTTCCCATCTTTTGCAATTGCGTTTCCAGCAGCAATGCGAAAGAAAATTTCTATTCTGCAACAAAGTCCACTGGGGACCGATAGAAAAACCATTGTCACGAATCGGAACAGCACGATTTTAATTAAAACGCCTTTGGGGCGAGGGGAGGGGGAAGTAATTGGAAGTGTATTTATGTGGAACGCGATGTAATTGCGTTTTGATATTGCTCAAATGATTTCCCATGGCGCGGTACGTTGGTCGGTCGTAAATCTGTGACTTTCGAAAGTGGTCCAGGGGCGGAGGGGCGAGGATGAGCGGTGGGAGTCCCCGGATTACAGACAGCCCGGTTAATCGCACGAAAAGAAGAAGACACGTGGGGGAAGAGGGGGAAACTTCGCTGTGGCTCTGTGCAAACTTGCGAGGCTGATGACGGTGCAGCCGCGCCGGTGGCCACGGGGAAAATCAATGCAATTGTTGGTAATGCAACCGTTGGGGTCTCCTCGATTGCCTTGCAAATTCACAAGACATCGTCCCGATCGGGGCGAGCATGGAAATCGACGGCTCTGTGGTAATCGACTTTTACGGGCTCGTTAGCTTCGCCGTTTGGAAATCGACGCTGGGACCGTATCGGTGCCGACACGCGGAAGAAAAACTCGAATTCTCCGCTGATCGCTAGGCTGCGGATCTTTACGCAAAATAAAAGTTGTCTTCATCAATTACAAGATGCAGGAACCATATAAAAATCTCTGTGTACATATCTTTAACAATTCTAACAACTTGATAACTACATATGGACCTTATTAAATCGTCTTAATGTTCTTTCTGTTTTCATTTACGTCCACACATTTGCGCCATGAATCCATAAAATCAGCAGTAAAATTCGTGGTTCACCCTGTATGTAGAAATTCTATTATGTCATTTTTACAAGACAACACGTGCCAGCTATTTTTACAGCTCGGCAGGTTTAGCTTTGAAATGATAAAATGCTAAAAATTCAAAATGATAAAAATAGCAGCAGCCCCGTTATCGATTGCTTATCGAACGCGAAATAGGGACTGGGGACACGTGTCGCTGACAGACGGAAAATCCGAGCCATCAGCGATTTGGCACTCCGTATCAATTTCGGTCACCTACGCCTACTTCCGGAAACAGCCGGATGCACGACCGGAAGTCGTGGGTGTGCTGTGGAATGGCGATCGAGATCGAACAAACGTAACCCGGCGGCCATTGTCCTCGTCGAAGTCCCCGTAACATTTTTGTCTGTTTTCCTAGTCTCTTCAACATTCAGGTTTCTATTTCGGTATACTAAAATGTTTAAAAATATACAGTATGGTATCTAATACATATATTTACACGTACGAGTTTTTTCCCACTGGTCCCATCTCCCCATACGGATCTAGATTAAAAATGGGAAATAATTAAAGCGATTACTAAAAGTGATCTAATAGTCAGAAATTCTGCGAGCCTGTATGGGGGACTTTGAAATCACCTTGAGCCGGTTTTAATGGCTTTGAAATTCTCCCGAGTGCGTTTTAATGACTCGCATAATTGTCCCATTAAATGCTGTACTCCCCTATCTGTTCAAATCAGCCAACAGGTTGCAATATTCTTGTAAAAGTAGAAGTTTAATCACCGCGTTCGCGACGTGGAAAAAGGAAGAGCGGAGAGGAAAATTGAGAGAGATAAATAATTGGTGGTCGGGAGGATCAAGATGTCCTTTGTTTCGCTGTTCCCTTAGAGGGGAGGGGTGGGAGACGGCGCCATTTTTCCTGTAGCAGTTTCCAGAACGTCCAAGCCCCATCGTCAATGGCTTCTGTCACACGCGGTGCTTCCGTTACGAGCGTTCTTCGGAGAGCGATCTCTTTGTTGAATGTTACGTGAAAATGAAAGGCCACTGTAGCATCCCAGACGCGAACCTTTGGCTCATGTGAAAAGGTCACGATGGCGGCTGCTCGTCGGCCAGGAGCTACCGTACACACGCCGACTCTTTAATTCGGTTCTTGATTGCGCGATACTACCGCAAAGTACAATTTCATTTCTATTTAAATTCCTTCAATTTTGCTGCGCTTCACAAAATTCATTTTATCAAGTTCCATGTTATATTGCATTTCTGTAAATCATTTTATGACATACGAACAAATAAATTGCATTACAAATTTTTTCTTACTAGTCCAGCATTATTCAAACGGAATGTGAAATTGTGCGTCTTCTCAGTTGTCGAACGTTCGAAACAAAAAATATAAACAGACCACGGACCGAGGATAGCGAGTGGCGAGCGAATGCGAGGACGGTTTGTTTACGTTTTTTCGCGAGAAAAAACCCGGCGTGTGAGTATGTGTGTGTTTGAGTGTGCGGCCGCTGGAGTTCGGTCGAGGCGTCCTAGACGCCAGTCTATCGTTGGTCGAACTCGGCAACGGAACCATACATTTTGATCCTCAATAAAATGTTAAAATTCCTCTACGTATTCGTAACGGAATATTAAAAATGAGTAGCAACTTGAAATATTGGATTGGCAAGAAGCAATTTCGGTATTTCAAGCGATGAACTTTAATCAATAAAATATTCTCGTATTTATTCGTTTTGGCAAAAGGTCATCGCACAAAATGGAAAATATCCAGTTCGTTAAAGTTGATTGCTTGAAATTACTTTCGTTAAATTAAATTAATTTCTTAGCAGACCAAAATTATCTAAACAAATATTTGAACGAATAAATGACGAGGCACGCTGTAATTAGGTACAAGGGAGTGGTTATGTAAGATGGGAGAGGAATGGAAAAGATTCTTTGACGACGTGTCGGCCGGCATTAATTGGAATTATGTTTGATTATGACAGAGTGAAACGTTCGATTGCCGTACGTAATAATGAGTGGAATAGTTGTGTGGTTGGAGCTCATTTAAGTCACCGGCGCGGAGCTGTCGATTCAATTAGGCGATCGAATGACTCGGCGCAAATAAGCCGAGTGGAAGATAAACGAGAATAGGAACGGGATGGGGACAATTAATTAAATAATTCTTATCGGCGTGTCGCATGAACGGCGAACATTGTGCTAAACAAATTTGCAGTACCGTTCGCTGCTTGCTTGATCGCTTTCAACGGCTTTAGATAGCCGAATGAATCGTCGCAATTAAGTCGCGACGAAATATTTCATTTGTTTAATGAAATTAGGCAGATCTGGTGTTAATTAGCGTAGATAAAGATAGGACGGGCCACCGCTGAACTGGAATTGATCAAACTTTCTATTTGAAAAATTGTCCGCGTCGATTGCAGGAAATAGAAACTTAATTCTAACACCGATTAATCTTTCCTTAATGATTTTAATAGAGGAGAAATTAATTTTGAAAAATCTTCAACAATTTTGAATTTCATATTTCATATTTGTTAGACTTAATTTTGAAAAATCTTCAACAATTTTGAATTTCATATTTCATATTTGTTAGACTTTGTTGAAATCTTTGTTGAAATCTTTGTTGAAATCTGGCTGGGTAAAATATCAGAGGCGTGTTTATGGTAGACGGTATTCCGCCGACAAATTGAAACGAACAATGAATTAGTTATCGTCACGAGACAATATCATGATTCCGGGCTGTTCAGATGATTTTCTGGGCGTTCGTGGCCGGAGAAGAAAGTTTCATTGAATTTTCTGGGAACGAGGAATAGTTCCTCGGCGTTTCGTAACGGAATATTACCCGGTGTTTGGTAATAGAGTTATTATCAGGTTGAAAGCTGTCTCGTGCATCGGTTGCGAATTCCCCCTTGGAAATGTAAAACTGCCGGGGAATTATGCGGCGGATTGGTTGTTCCATTCTTCCTTAAAAATCCGCCAGCCTCTAATTCTCTCTCCAGGAAGAATTAGTGCCCGCTGGATTGATCTTGCTCAAAACCGTACAGTCACCGTCGAAACTGAACACGGACGTTCATTTCAGACGTCAAGATTGAACTTTTTCATTTTTTACCACGCAAAAAAACTTTTTAAAACGTTTATATTAAACCATGCTTATATTAAAATGCACTAAAAAGAAGAAAATAATTTTTTTCCTCCACAAAATACCGAATCCAGTGAAATGAATAATATTTTTCCCAAAATTTTAAGCAATTAGTGCAAAATTTCTTCTGTTATAAAATTAGTGTCGGAATAGATAGAAAAATTCAATATAAATCTAAATTAAATCATGACATTAGTGACTATAAAAATAAAAGCGTGGAGCGCTAAACTATATTGACGTAATCTTCGTGGGCGCTCCACGCTTTTATATTTATAGTCACTAATGTCACGATTTCACTTAAATTTATATTAAATTTTTTTATCTATTCCGACACTAATTCTATAACGGAAGAAATTTTGCACTAATTGCCTAAAATTTTGGGGAAAATATTATTAATTAATTAACTAGATTCGGTATTTTATGGAGAACTAGGAAAAAAATTATTTTTCCCTTTTTAGTGCAATTTTAATATAAGCGTTGTTTATAAAATGTTTTTTTTAAATATATTTTTAACAAACTGGTTTTTTAAAAGTAAAAGAAAGAACTAAACAGATGTATGTACGGATGTTCATATACAATTTTATTTTATCCTTCAAATTGTTGCTTTAACAATTTAATGGATGTTAAATAAAGTGGCCTCAGTCGTGTATTTCTTGTTTCGAGATATTTAAAGGAGAATTAATAGTAATTTTCACTTAGACCACTTTCATAATTATGGGCACGTTTTTCCACCCTGTAACAATTATTGAAACACTGAAAGCTGTTCTTCAGACATCTCAACAAACCCGAACGTATACACTTTTCGCTCAGGGTGTACATTTGAATTTGCCACGCGGTCCAGCGCGCAGCGGATCGATCGCGGGAGTGGCGCGCGATTTGAAATTCAAAATCCACTAGAATACGCCAAGCCCCTGCATTACCTATTAATTATAAAACAATTCTATTCGAACGACCGATCGGCCAGCCACATTATCATATAATAAACAAATTATCGTATAATATCCTCCATATCCATATCCATAAATATGGAGGATAATCAGCCCTGGAATATATCATTCAGAGTCAATACATATTGGCCTGATCAATCAGGTTTATGGACGAGGAGCCGACCGCAAGGAAAATAGATGAGCACGAGGGAAAATGCGATATTAAAGCCGGGCTTGGGTGGATGGGGTATGAGTCAACACTCAATGGGGGATGAAGTTCGTAAAAATTCTCCAAGTTCTAACCAATAAATGTGCGAATGGCGTACGCGTGTGTGCACGTGAATAGGAAGAAGAGAACAGCACCATAAATCGGACATCCTCGCCAGAGCTGAGAAAATAGGAATGTTTGCGAATCAGGTTGTATACGGACGGTTGGCTCCTCAATCGTGCTTGCAGTAATGCAAAAAATTGCCATATTATAGTTGAAAGTGCGGATCCCTGTAGAAGTCGAATATTTATTTTCCAATTCTTCTGCGAATAGAAACGATACAAAGCCTCGTATCAATTATTATAAATCGTATACGCCGTAGCCAACGATTGGCGCCATTTCAATTTCTACTCTTCCATTTCAACTTTAATTTCTACTCTTCCATTTCAACTTTAATTTCTACTCTTCCATTTCAACTTCAATTTCTACTTTACCATTTCAACTTCAATTTTTCAATTTCACTTCGTTAATTTCAACTCTTCAATTTCAACATCAATTTCAATATCAACTCTTCAACTTCAATTTCAATATCAACCCTTCAACTTCAATTTCTACTCTTCCATTTCAACTTCAATTTTCCAATTTCATTTCGTTAATATCAACATCAATTTCAATATGAACCCTTCAAGTTCAACTCGTCAATTTCAGCTCTTCAACGTCATTTTCAACTTCAAGTTTTCCATTTCAACTTTAATTTCAACTTCAATTTTAACTCTCCCATTTCAACTCTTCCATTCCAACTTCAATTTCTACTCTTCCATTTCAACTTTAATTTCTATTCTTCCATTTCAACTTCAATTTCTACTCTACCATTTCAACTTCAATTTTTCAATTTCACTTCGTTAATTTCAACTCTTCAATTTCAACTTCAATTTGAATATCAACCCTTCAAATTCAATTTCAACTCCAATTTTTCAATTTCATCGTCAATTTTTCAATTTCAGTTCGTTAATTTCAAATCTTCAATTTCATTTTCAACGTCAGTTTTTCAATTTCAATTTCAACTCTTCAATTTACGCTAGCAAGTCAGCGCTAACGTCTTAGTACGACAGTAATGGGGTTTTAGAGTCATTTAAATTGAAATATCTCCTGAACTACTAACTTTTCGACATACATAGGTTAGTACTTTTTTATAACGAATGCCCAGCTGCATCGATTGATGTATTAATAATTATTTAAATAAAAATAAATTTTTAAAAAATACCACGTTTCTAAAACGGACTAAAAAGTATAAAATAAAATTTTAGAAAACGCAACGTTTAAAAAACGGACTAAAAAGTATAAAATAATTTTTTCTAGCCCCATACAGATTCCTAACCCCGTACAGATAATCCTGAAAATTTGTGATTGTGAATTTTGAATAGCTATGAAAATACTTGTAAGATTTAAAACGAAAAACGTGGGGCGCGAGATAATACATAGTAAGGAGTGTAGAGAGTAGCTGCCGCTGAGGAAACTCGCAAAACAGTTCATATCATTTGCAGTGCAATAAAATTGTTAGTGATTTAGGTGTTCATGCATCAATTATCTATTGCATGCGCCCCACGTTTTTCGTTTTAAATCTTACAAGTATTACCATAGCTATTCAAAATTCACAATCACAAATTTTCAGTACTATCTGTACGGGGTTAGGAATCTGTATGGGGCTAGAAAAAATTATTTTATACTTTTTAGTCCGTTTTTAAAAGTGGCGTTTTTAAAAATTTTATTTTATACTTTTTAGTCCGTTTTAGAAACGTGGTATTTTTTAAAAATTTATTTTTATTTAAATAATTATTTTCTGCTTTTTAGCCTTATATGTGTGAAATTTTACAATCGGTTTTGAACATTTTGATGAGATTATAACAGAGACATGTAGTAAATTTCAGACGGTATTGCGACGCGTCATATCGTAAACGAACGCCGTGGTAAAATGTCAAAGATAAAGGTTCGACGGAAAATTTCGGTGTAACTGTTCTTTCGCTTGCTAAACAAACATTATACTATAATAATACGTAGTAACTTTGTAAACACCGCACGGAGCTCGAACGCACACTGACGCACACCGAGCTCCTTCGGTGCGAAGCGGGTCAGTGGAGTGGGGATGAGTCAGAGTGGGAACACGTAGTAGAGTGGGGACGCTGAACGCGAAGACGTACTACGTCACGCGGCAGAGGGTGCAAAGGTTCAAATTATTAATAATTTATATCTCCTGAACGGATAGGCTTTTTTAAAAATTTTTTAAAAATATTGCATTGTCATCCAGTTCTGAGCTATGTTTAAAATTTCAAGTTGCCAGCTCGTCGGGAAGTTAGTTTAAAATCAATTGCAAAATTTGTACCGAACAGACAGACACACAAGAAAGCAAACTAACAGTGTAACGGTTAAATTTATTAATAGTTTATATCTTCTAAACGCATAAGCGTTTTTAAATTTCTTTTTTTAAAATATTGCATTGTCATCCAGTTCTGAGCTATGTTTAAAATTTCAAGTCGCTAGCTCATCGGGAAGTTAGTTTAAAATCAATTGCAAAATTTGTACCGAAAAAACAGACAGGTAGACAGACAAGAAAGCGAGCTAATAAATACGTGGTAAAAACGCGGTGGGGGCAGCGAGCCGAAGTCAGTGAGTGGGAAAATGCGACAGGAACCGGAAGGCTCTGGCCCGATAGAGGGTATTGTCACCGGTGGTTTAATTATCGACTTTCTTTAAGAACTCGACCATCCGTTTACTATTGATCGGGGGATTTGCTGGCACAAGATTCCGGGGTTCGGGGAAGGAAGGGGGTGGTTTCTCATTGGATTCCATTTTTTTTTTGAGATCGTTGTAAAAAGGGGTTCCAGGTGATCGGGATTCGTTTGAACAGCTGGGAACCGATTTCCGAGAGAAACACGCGGCGTGCATTCGCAGGAGGTGTAGTCCAAGAGCTAGATGACAACCGGTAGCAGGAAAAATGGCCGTGCCCGCGACCGGGCAGCTCATTCGCGCAATAAAACGCGTCGCGTGTCTAACGGTCGAACAATGAAGCCATTGCCATGCAAGCACGGAGTCATTCATGCGTGGTGAGTGCACCGGCACCGCGCCGGGGCAAAAAGATCGAGCAACCGGCATGGCAGCAACGTGTCATTATCACCGGTCGCTCGCATTAGGCAACAGGCCGTGAGATTCTGTCACCGAAGCCGGTCCACGAGATCACGGTTCACGTTTCGCCGTAATACAGGCGTCGTCCGGTAAAATCGACGCCGTTCGCCCGGCAGGATTCATTAAAAACGCTGGGACAACGAGCTGGGCTAACGAGGAGCCTCTTGTTAGGATTTTTTTAAAACCTAGAAGTCATAGAAAATTTATCTACCGAACCGGAAATTGGAATTTCTCAGATATTCGACATGGGAATGGTTGTCTCCAAGGCTGACGGTTTTGAATAGTGCATACGCAGGTGTGGAGGGCTTTCGGGGGCGGGGGTCACGCCCACTTGGGGTATTGTGACCAAGGATTGTAGTTTTCCATTGTAGTCAACAGTGAAATGTCACAATTAGTATGTAAACACTGTTTTTGGAACTGTTCCGAACTCTGGACACAATGGGTCTTGAGACCACGCCCACTATATGCTCCCTAATCATTGGGAAAGGACGTTCCTCATCCGAACGAAAGTAGAAACAGTCAAAGTACAGAAAGATCATTATCTCACACCCGCTTGGGCGGTCTGCAAACAGAAGGCAAGACTTCTTTCTCCGACATGATTTGTTGCCAAGCCACGCCCACTCATGGCAGTCTAGAAAAAGTGAGACAAACCGAGGACAAGATAGATTCCTATAAAAATCCAACTCGGAGGATAAAGAATCTCCTTTTTCTCTGGTATAATTTGTTATCAGGTGACACCCACTCGCGTTAAATAGGCCACGCCCACTCAGAGTCTAAGAGCAATTTGTAAACAGGAGTCAGGATGGATAGTTACCATCGGTATCAGACTAGGAAGATGAAAGGTGTTTTTTCGCCCCGGCGGGCACTCCGAGTCGCTCTCGGGGCAAATAGGGCCTGCAACCCATGCTGTAGAAACGTAGGGTATCGAAGTCCGTCTGACGATTCGGATGTTTGTTCCAGATTCGAGACGGAAGGAGGAGGAGGAGGTCGTGGACTGGTGCAGCCATGCTCAGATCCTGATCACGGAGCAGCACGGGCCCCTGAGGGGTGGCGAGGAGGCGGTGGACCAGGGGATCGAGGAGGAGACGGGTGGTGGAGCGGTAGCTGGAGCGTGGACCTGGAGGAGGCTGGAGAATGAGCTTGTTCAGCATACTGCGTAGAAATTGGGCACTTCGGGTGTCGGTGGTGCTCAACATCTGCGTGTTGCTCTACGTGTGCGCCCACTTCGGCTCCTCCGGGCCCTGGATCGAGGAACCGCCGACGAACTGGGCGGCGCCGTTACAGGCCGAGACGTTCGGCGCCGTGGACCTCGTGAACGGGACGCAGAAGGGCGTCGCTACTTATGTATCGGCTGTACCTGCCATCAAGGATGCGACCGGGAAGGGTCCACGAGGGGGCAACACGACCAGCCTGGCCAGGGCGAGGCTGGTTACCACGAGGCCGACGCCCAACGAGGCCAAGGGCGCCGCCTCTGTTGACAAGAACGATCATCAACGCAATCAGACGGTAAGCTGGCTTATGATGCCTCGAGGTCGCTCGAACGTCCCGTCCACTCCCCTCTTTCTGGCCCGCCTGGAACCCATGTCCCCCTCGAAAAACTCGCTCGACGATGCAATGGACGCTCGTAAGCAGACTGCGGATGTTTATGCAATTTTCAAGTTTTGCAGGCAAGTTTTAAGAGAGCGGGACCAAGTCAAATCTCATCGTCACTGATAACAGCTTCTGTAGATCGATAATAAATAAAAATACATTTTTTAAAAATACCACGTTTTTAAAACGGACTAAAAAGTATAAAATAAAATTTTAAAAAACGCCACGTTTAAAAACGGACTAAAAAGTATAAAATAATTTTTTCTCGCCCCATACAGATTCCTAACCCCGTACAGATAGTCCTGAAAATTTGTGATTGTGAATTTTGAATAGCTATGAAAATACTTGTAAGATTTAAAACGAAAAACGTGGGGCGCAAGATAATACATAGTAAGGAGTGTAGAGAGTAAGGTGAAGTGCCCTATGCCTGGACAGCATGTTTTTCTATTTTAAATTTTATCACTTTAAATAAACAAACACAATTTCTTAAGAGTTTTAACATACAGTTCAGAGTTTGTAAAGTAATTTAAAATAAAAAAATCATTGTTTAGGTTAATATCTTAATTGTACTAACAAGAATAATTCAAACCTATAGTTGGATATATTAAATCCAATCTAAGCTAGTATCTGGACAGAAGTAAAGCCTATATCGGGACAAATTCAATTTACGAGTTGATCGAGCCAACATAACCTAAAACGTTGGTTGGTTGCGCTGGTGCGCATGACGAATAGAAGATGCTTTGCGTAATATGTAGTATTCTTATCATAGATTATAGTATTGTATTATTTAACCGAATATATATTTATTTTCATTTACTGTTTTAATAAAACTTGTCATAATACAACTTTTAAGGTTAGGTAGTAATACTGATAGATTTAAGATGTAAACATAAAGTATTATTAACGTTACAACTGGAATATATTTTCTACATACGTTATTCAAGCTAATAGAAGACTAATTGTACGTACATGTAGTTAAATAATTTGCAAACAATGCGTTGATTTTATTCACAAACACGTGTCCGGTTTCAGGCATAAGCACATTGTGTATAAGCTTAGAGTGGGACAGCTACTGTCATCGCGTCCCAGTATGGAGTACTTATATTTGAAAACAGTCCTAATCTTGGACATCTAATATTTGAATTAATAATTATTATTTACGTTAAGTTTGATTGCCAATTTATTTTAAAATATCAATATTATTATGCGTGATAATTATTTTTTGTCTGAGGGCTTAAATTATATCTTTTTTTTTTCGAACTATAAATGCACATGATTCGCATGTAAATAGACTATTTTGTATACTGTTTTCAGACGAACTTTGAATTCATTTTTAAATTTCAATTGATGTCTTAATGAAATAATATTCACACCTACTTGTAGCTAAGGCCTCAGAATATATAATATAATTATTTAATCTCTTAATTACTGATTTTACTATGAAAATTCAATTGTCCAGATTTAGGTATCACTTTTGGACTGTCCAGGCTTAGGGCACTTCACCTTAGCTGCCGCTGAGGAAACTCGCAAAACAGTTCATATCATTTGCAGTGCAATAAAATTGTTAGTGATTTAGGTGTTCATGCATCAATTATCTATTGCATGCGCCCCACGTTTTTCGTGTAACGGTTAAATTTATTAATAATTTATATCTCCTAAACGCATAGGCTTTTTTTAAAAAAAAATTTTTAATATCGCAGTGTCATCCAGTTCTGAGCTATGTTTAAAATTTCAAGTCTCTAGCTCATCGGGAAGTTAGTTTAAAATCAATTGCAAAATTTGTACCGAACAAACAGACAAACAAGAAAGCGAGCTAATAAAAACGTGGTAAAATTGTACTAAATCCTGTCGAATTTGATACTCCAGCGTCCTTTGAACATTTTCATACTGTATAAAGATCCGCGGGCTACTCGCGAGACAGCTGAATCAGTGTTCCGATATTGTCTAAGATTTTTCGTACGATGGATGGCCGCTAGAGGCGCTGCCAGCCTCAGTAATGTAAGATTCTCGATAAAATGGGGTACCTTGAGCACCCCGCAGAATTTGAAAAGATTTGTATGTTTTGATTCTGAAAAATTAATGTATAACATATGTATCTGTGTATATTTTATAACTTGTAGGACACGTCCTGAAGTTTGTTTGTCCGGAACAGACTGTTTCGGTACTTTCGCGCTAATATAACAGTCTCAAGGCGCAGGGCGCTGGGCTCCACTACCTCGTCATCATAGATACGTTACTGTTTTTTCCGCGCAGCGCCTCTAGCGGCCATCCATCGTACGAAAAATCTTAGACAATATCGGAACACTGAGCTGAATATGTATTTGCTAATAACTAAGAACATCAATCCGTCCGCGCGTCGTTCGCCGCAAATTCGGCGAAATGTTCGGGCCTGTACGGAAACATTAGGCATCCGCTTTCCGCGAGCAATTCGAATAAATGTTTTCTGATCCCGAGAGGATCGAGGATGCCGGGGCTAAGTGTGTATACGAGCTACTGAAAGATTCAGCAGCATCAGACAGCGGCCATTACCGAGTCTTTTCTCCGTTCGAAAAATTACGTTCGCGTCAACCGAACTCAGCTCTCCTGCGCCGCCGCCGGAGCTTAATATTTCAGACACGAGGAGAACGGCGCACGTGTGTGCTGTCGCCCGTGCAAAATTCAGGCAAATGCTTTTACCTACGGGGGGTGGTATTTCAATGGGCTCGCAAATTTCCGGGTAAGTCGGGGAACAACGTTTCGGCTCGTTTGGATACTCCCCAGGACCGATGAACGAGATCGTTCAAGTCCCCCGGTCTCGACCCCCGACCAGTGTCGCCAGTTGAGGGGAGTCACGGTGAAAAAATGTACCCCCTCTCTGATGACCAGAGCGGCAGAGGAGTTCAGGAGTAGGGTAATATGTGACACGTTGCGCGTGCGCGACGAGGATTTAGTGGGCGAATGGAAGACACGTTGCGCGTGCGCGATGGGGACGCAACAATGACATGACATTTCGCAGGTTTTAGGTTATTGCAGCGTATCGTAGTTATGAAATGAATCATACGAATCGTTCTGCAGAACGATATTATTGTATGTTATATGAGATGTGATATGAGTAGAGTTCATTAATATGTTCATTAATATATATATTAATATTCACCGTCAATAACTCAATAGTTGTTGCCCTTTACCATCCTTTCCCATAGCGTATATACATATATAGCTGATAGACTATATTTTCCTACAATTTTATTGTATTATGTACCTATAATATATTTATTACATTCAGTATTCAGTTCTACAATTTCGTTCATCTTCCCTATACCAAACTTTTTAATATATAGTACTATAGATTTCAATATTTTTTTCAATATTCATACTCCGCTTCACAACTGAAACTCCCATGTTACAATTCATTTCATTTATAATAAAGGAAGTTCATAATCTGCAGAACGATTCGTAGATACGCTGCAATAACCTAAAACCTGCGAAATGTCATGTCATTGTTGCGTCCTCATCACGCACGCGCAACGTGTCTTCCATTCGCCCCACTAAATTCTCGTCGCGCACGCGCAACGTGTCACATATTACCCTACTCCTGAACTCCTCTGCCGCTCTGGTCATCAGAGAGGGGGTACCTTGTATTCCCCTCGAGTAACCGTTCGGTTACTAACTGGCGACACTGCCCCCGACGCCTTTTTGCGAACGTGATTTTTGTGTCGAGGTCTCGTGGCAATTCCCGCGATTCACGCCATTCGTATAAATATAAATGTTCGATGATCAATTCGATACCGATATACAGGGTGTCCCAAAATTCATGAACTTCCCGAAAGGGGGTGGTTCCTGAGACCATTTCAAGCGACATTTTCCTTTGCAAAAATGTTATCCGCGGCTTTGTTTAGGAGTTATTAACGAAAAACACGGACCAATCAGAGCGCGACCTAGACGCGAGTTGCCACAGTCCGCCAATAGACGGTTGGCGCGCCGGGCCGACTGTGCCAACTCGCGTCTAGGTCGCGCTCTGATTGGTCCGTGTTTTTCGTTAATAACTCCTAAACAAAGCCGCGGATAATATTTTGGCAAAGGAAAATGTCGCTTGAAATAGTCTCAGGAACCATCCCCTTTCGGGAAGTTCACGAATTTGGGGACACCCTGTATATTAGGTTGGGGAAAAAGAAATCCATCATTTCTCAGCTTGAGATAACGTAAAAATAATGGATTTCTTTTTCCCCAACCTAATATTTAATAATCTAAACAATGGTACAGCAACTTTTAACGGAGACTAAGGATTAAACAATTTGAGAGTGATTAAAATGTAATTGTTAATCTTTATCGCCGCCGGAGTAATTTGTACGGAGCTCCTCCAATCGCGTTATCGTGTTACGCGGGTTGACGTCGTCAAGGGTCAACGGTTAATGGCAACAACATCGGCAAAAGTTTACAAACATTCTCGTATGTCTGAACTGCGGCAATTAGATTCATTGTCCCCGATGACCTCCATGACAGGAAGTGGCGGGTCGCGTGCCTGTTATCGCTAAACTGCAAACCGCAAACATGTAACTTCATAGGAGAGACAGGAGATATACAGGGTGGCCGAACAATGCCCAATAATATACCATTACAAGTATAGATGCGATCTAGCACGAACCTAACGTACCCTATACTGCGGGTCTTTATGCATCATAAAGAAATTGGCTGGGTGAGATAAAAAAACAGTAAAGAGTTAGAAAAATTTCAGGATACTGTTGCTTTTAACGTAACGAAGTCCTTAAGGGGTGAAATCAATTTTTATTTTATTCCTGCATTCCAGAATCAACCCTAGCAGCACAAGATATTGTATACACATTCATATAATATCAAAAAGAGATTCAATCTGTTTTTAATATTCAAATATACATACGATATTTATTTTACATTAAGTACCAAATATTCTTTTTTATATAAGTTAGGAAGAAATATTTTTCTCATATGAAAAAGTGTGGCTTAAAAAATATTTATCCAATATTTTTGTGCTACTAGGGAATGCAGAAGATTTTTATCTCGCATGAAGATCCGCAGTCTACTTATAGCCATTACTCAATGAATGAATTAACACGAACGATTTCTCTGTTGTCAAGGCGAAGAACACGAACGTCCGGCCAACGATGAGCCTGAAGGAGGCCGTGTCCTGCAAGGAGAAGTCTCTGGAGCCAAGAAGGGCCCAACGTGGCGACTACTGGGTCCTATACAATTACGTTCCGATGAGCATGGCGGTGAGATGCTGGGAGAGCGTGACGTACACCACGCACGCGGACTACACGTTCCTGGACAATCTGGAGCCGCTGCTGGAACGTTGGAGGGCGCCGATATCGATTGCTATGCACGCTCCTGGCACAGACTTCTCGGCGACACTCGACGCCATCAAGTACTCGAGAAACTGTGGCAGCCCCCTGATCGCCCAGCTGGTCACCTTCCACGTTTTCTTCAGCAGCAAACACGTGCCAAAAGTGGTAAATAGCATCCTGGTACTGGCCCCCTCCTAGCGAAGGAAAATCCGTAGGCTGCTGAGATCTCTGCAGATCCTTAACACGCTTAGGCATGGACTCCTGCATTGGCCAATCATAAGTGGTCCTATGTACCTCTACCACTATATCAGATTGGCGTATTTTCCTTTGCAAATTCTCCACAAAGCGATTTGTAAATCTACCACGGAAACCTTTAGTCTAATGATCTCG
The DNA here is from genome assembly GCA_933228785.1 of Lasioglossum pauxillum. NCBI lineage: Eukaryota > Metazoa > Arthropoda > Insecta > Hymenoptera > Halictidae > Lasioglossum > Lasioglossum pauxillum. The sequence continues at coordinate 1,690,733 of OW121699.1, forward strand.
GCTGCAGGAAATGCGACGGAGAACCTGTCGAAAAATGCAGACAGTGCTCTAATACGTTACGTTAGGCTCTACCACTGTAACAACACTTGCCCTATTCATGTATTCCTATTGTTCGGTGTTCACAATGAGATTATCTAAAACACGCATTAAGAGAAGAAAGTGTTCCTACAAAAAGTTCAGAATCATTGCATCATTGAATTCTAAGAAGGATTCAGCTCATTGTCGTGTGAACGACTTGTTCCAACTTCTTCCTCGAATCGGAATAGAACCATCCCTGAAATGAAAGAGAAAACGCTACAAAAAAGGGAATATGAAATCTCGAGCAGCGCATTTTGCAAGACGCAAGGCCACGCGTTCTTTCAGGGCAAGAAACATTGTTCCTCCGGCGAGACTTTCACGGTCGACAGTCACCGACAATGATTTCTTGCGGATTTTTCCGGTGCGTGGACATCTTGTAAATTCTTAGCTAGGAAACGGACAATTCCCGTGACACAGTGGTCCGGGGGGTGCGCAACATTGAAAAGATTGTCGGAAATTACTTGTAAAGAAAATGCTAGCGGCGTCACGCACGGGGGAATGCGCACACCGTGAAGAACCATGGGAGGAGCAACTGTTGCGGTGTTAATTGAACATTTCCACAGTTCACGGATGAAGAGAACCGCCATGGATGAAGTTCTAGAACGAAATCGTTGGAAATCGCTCGCCGATACGGGATTCGGTTGCGGTTGGAGAAGGCGGATGAAATCTTGATTTGGATACTTAGCTAGACCATTAACTGGAAGAATCATTTATGGTTGAATGTAGCCAATGTAAAATTCCTAGATCCAGCAATTCTTTCCTTTGTCGTTGTATCAACTTGAACGTGTCGTCGGGATTAGAAGATTCACTTAAATATGGTTGAATGTAGCTATTGTAAAACGTCTGGATCCACTTAGCTAGACCATTAATTGAAAGAATCACTTATGGTTGAATGTAGCCACTGTAAAATTCCCCGATCCTGCAATTCTTTCCTTTGTCGTTGTATCAACTTGAACGTGTCGTCGGGATTAGAAGATTCACTTAAATATGGTTGAATGTAGCTATTGTAAAACGTCCGGATCCACTTAGCTAGACCATTAACTGGAAGAATCACGTATGGTTGAATGTAGCCAATGTAAAATTCCTAGATCCAGCAATTCTTTCCTTTGTCGTTGTATCAACTTGAACGTGTCGTCGGGATTAGAAGATTCACTTAAATATGGTTGAATGTAGCTATTGTAAAACCTCTGGATCCACTTAGCTAGACCATTAATTGAAAGAATCACTTATGGTTGAATGTAGCCACTGTAAAATTCCCCGATCCTGCAATTCTTTCCTTTGTCGTTGTATCAACTTGAACGTGTCGTCGGGATTAGAAGATTCACTTAAATATGGTTGAATGTAGCTATTGTAAAACGTCTGGATCCACTTAGCTAGACCATTAACTGGAAGAATCACGTATGGTTGAATGTAGCCAATGTAAAATTCCTAGATCCAGCAATTCTTTCCTTTGTCGTTGTATCAACTTGAACGTGTCGTCGGGATTAGAAGATTCACTTAAATATGGTTGAATGTAGCTATTGTAAAACGTCCGGATCCACTTAGCTAGACCATTAACTGGAAGAATCACGTATGGTTGAATGTAGCCAATGTAAAATTCCTAGATCCAGCAATTCTTTCCTTTGTCGTTGTATCAACTTGAACGTGTCGTCGGGATTAGAAGATTCACTTAAATATGGTTGAATGTAGCTATTGTAAAACGTCCGGATCCACTTAGCTAGACCATTAACTGGAAGAATCACTTATGGTTGAATGTAGCCAATGTAAAATTCCTAGATCCTGCAATTCTTTCCTTTGTCGTTATATCAACTTGAACGTGCTGTTGGGATTAGAAGATTCACTTAAATATGGTTGAATGTAACTATTGTAAAACGTCTGGATCCAGGAATTCTTCCTTCTGTCGTTGCATAGAATTGCTAGATCCTGCAATTCTTTCCTTTGTCGTTGTATCAACTTGAACGTGTCGTCAGGATTAGAAGATTCACTTAAATATGGTTGAATGTAGCTATTGTAAAACGTCTGGATCCACTTAGCTAGACCATTAACTGGAAGAATCACTTCTGGTTGAATGTAGCCAATGTAAAATTCCTAGATCCTGCAATTCTTTCCTTTGTCGTTATATCAACTTGAACGTGCTGTTGGGATTAGAAGATTCACTTAAATATGGTTGAATGTAGCTATTGTAAAACGTCTGGATCCAGGAATTCTTCCTTCTGTCGTTGCATAGAATTGCTAGATCCTGCAATTTATTCCTTTGTCGTTGTATCAACTTGAACGTGTCGTCAGGATTAGAAGATTCCCTTAAATATAATTGAATGTAGCTATTGTAAAACGTCTGGATCCACTTAGCTAGACCATTAATTGAAAGAATCACTTATGATTGAATGTAGCCACTGTAAAATTCCTAGATCCTGCAATTTATTCCTTTGTCGTTGTATCAACTTGAACGTGTCGTCAGGATTAGAAGATTCCCTTAAATATAATTGAATGTAGCTATTGTAAAACGTCTGGATCCACTTAGCTAGACCATTAATTGAAAGAATCACTTATGATTGAATGTAGCCACTGTAAAATTCCTAGATCCTGCAATTCTTTCCTTTGTCGTTGTATCAACTTGAACGTGTCGTCGGGATTAGAAGATTCACTTAAATATAGTTGAATTAGTTATTGTAAAACGTCTGGATTCACTTAGCTGGACCATTAATTGAAAGAATCACTTATGGTTGAATGTAGCCACTGTAAAATCCCTAGACCCTGCAATTCTTTCCTTTGTCTTTGTATCAACTTGAACATGTCGTCAGGATTAGAAGATTCACTTAAATATGGTTGAATGTAGCTATTGTAAAACGTCTGGATCCAGGAATTCTTCCTTCTGTCGTTGCATCAAAAGTTAACTAGATGCAACGTTTTCGTCGTGAGAGTTTGTTAGCCACCCTTCAGGTAAAAGTTCGAAAGGGAAAGTCGACTGTCGGCGACGGTATCGAGTGACCAGCCCGGGGAAACACAATACAGCATTTCTTGAAAAGTGGATCAGAGGCCGTGAAAGTATCAATCAGATAGGCGGGTAACTAGTTAGCAGCTGGTTAGTGATACACATTTATATTCGCCTCTGCTCCACATAGTCTCTTTCTTCGCGGAAGGCGTCTCTTTCTTAATTGCAGTTATTAACCATTCAATGAATTGCACGCGTACGGAATTGTTAGGCCCGGAAACGGACCAACTTAACGACAGCGTTTCGTCATACAAAACTGCGGACACAAGAGCTGCTTTCTCTACCCGGTGATTTCTTAAAGTGTCTATAATGGCAAACCGTTTGTCAGACAAAATTGCTTCTCTGTGTTCAATGTGCAATCAATTCTCTGCGTCACATTCTCTTTCGTTCTGAACTAATTGGTGAACGTATACATATGTATGCTAAACAGATGCACCTCATAAACATACTTCCGTGCCGTTTGAGTGATGCAAATTGGTTAATAAAATTGATGAGCAATGCTGGAGGTGAGATTGAAGAATTTCTGTTCGATTTGCTGTTGTGCTTGTCACAATTGTTAGCCCCTTGCCGTGTAATAACCAGCCAGATTCGTGGCGAACACTCGAGTCTAACAATACTAAATATAGTGCGTGGGAAGTGTCTAGCTGCTCTACGAAGTAGAACAAGGCACCCCACTGAAATGCCAGCAGGTTTTCGAGAATTCCAGTGTCTAATGGTTTGCTTAATCCGTTAAAAATAGGTACCCCCGAGCGAGAAAGTCATGTCCGACACGTACAACTGCACGCTGGGGCCTCCGTGGGTGAACGTCACGCTTTCGAAGATGTATAAAAACGAGAAGAAGCTGCTGTACCCGGTGAACGTTGGCCGTAATATAGCACGCGAATCGGCGCCGACGTTCTACGTTCTCGCCAGCGACATAGAGCTCTATCCGAACCCAAATTTGCCGGCCAAGTTCCTCGAGATGATCAGGAAGAGAGACCAGCCAGCCTTGTACAAGCCGAACCCGAAAGTTTTTGTACTGTCTATCTTCGAGGTGGACGAGAAGAACCAGCCACCGGACAACAAAACGCGTTTGGTGAGTTTGCGGTGCATTCGTCAAGAGCCCAAGCGAACGAAACCTTTCAGGATGTTGCTAGTCTAGCTGACGATAAGAATTACATGAATTGCATGAATTGCGCAGATCGTCGCGATATTGTTCCTTCGCGTTTAACATTTGCGCAACTTGGAAGCTTGATGGCAATTAAATCGAAAGCAAAGTTGCGGAGTGCAACGGTCGCATCCGTTAAACAGCATGAATGCGAGGGTCGTAGGTAATCAATGGCGCTTCCTTTGACCGTGGACCTTGATACAGGCAATTAGTAGCACAGCTTTGCCATTAAACTTCGTTCAGCATCGCTGTATAGTGTCTCTGCGTATACTCAAAATATAGCTAGTACTCTATCCGTATTATTTTCGTTTCTGTTAGTCGCACATGCTGAAAGCAGGCTCGGCCATTCCTTTCCACAAGAAGCTGTGCTCTGGCTGCCATAATGTTCCTCGTAGCAAAGAGTGGCAGGAGGCCCCAGAAACCGCGGACCTCCACATTTTTCACGTTGGAAAGAGGACGGGCAGCTTTGTCCATTGGGAGCCAATCTTCATCGGGACCAATAACGACCCTCTGTATGACGAGAGGCTTAGCTGGGAAGGGAAGAGCGACAAAATGACACAGGTAGACACTTCTGGAACCTTAAACCCTGCAAACATGAAGTTAGCCTGAAGAGACTTTGTACAGCAGCAAAGAGATTACTTAGGCTGCTAATTGTAGCGAACAGACTGTATCCTCTCATGCTATTACCTTTGACGCTAGGTTTATATGACTTCAATCACCTCTATCAGGTTGGAAAGAAAGTTCTGGCGGTTTTTGTTATTTTGATTTTAAATGGTCTATTTTCCATTAAGTTAGTATATAATTTTAAAGTGCATTTTTCGCTCTATGAAAATGTGATATTAATTTTACTTGCAAGTTAGTTTTCCCGATTTCTCAGGGTGTTGAAAACAACATGGACAAGAAGAAACAATGACCTGAGGGCCCTAGTTGAAGCCAATCCTCTCGTGAGCTTGCTTCTGAATTGGGCGTAACGCATACAACAGTCTGTAACCATCTACAGAAAATTGGAAAAACAAAAAAGCTTGATAAATGGGTGCCGCACGAATTAAACGAACATCAACAAAATCGTCGTTTTGAAGTGTCGTCTGCCCTTCTCTTGCACAATAAAAATGATCCATTTCTCAGATGAATTGTAACGTGCGATGAAAAATCGATTCTTTATGACAATAGGAAACGATCGGCTCAGTGGCTAGACCACGACGAAGATCCAAAACACTTTCCAAAGCTACAGTTGCACCAAAAGAAGGTTATGGTGATAGTTTGGTGGTCTGTGGCCGGTTTGATTCATCACAGCTTCCTGAATCCTGGTGGAACCATTACAGCTGAAAAGTACTGCCATCAAATCGACGAAATGCACAAGAAACTTCAACGTTTGTGTCCAGCACTGGTCAACAGAAATGGTCAACAGAATTGGGCTACGAAACTCTACCTCATCCACCATACTAGCCAGATCTCTCGCCCACCGATTACCACTTTTTTAAGCACCTCGACAACTCCTTGCGTGAGAAATGCTTCAAATCTCAGAGAGATGCTGAAACGGCATTCAACGAATTCGTCGCCTCCAGGACTCCAGAATTTTATTCAACCGGAATAACAAAACTTGTTTCTCGTTGGCAAAAGTACATTGATTGCAATGGTCTTTATTTTGATTAATAAAGTTTTGTTTGAGCTGAGATATGTGTATTTGAATTTAATAGTTAAAAACCGCCAGAACTTTCTTTCCAACCTAATAGTACAGTTAATAATAAGAAACATCTCTTCGCTCATGCGTAAACAGCTTGTTGGGTGCAAAAGTTGCCCCGAAGGCTAATCTGCCTCTCCCTGAGCGCTCAGACTACCTTCTTAAGGTACCATTAGCACCTAATGCTTGTATTAATATACAACATTTTAATTCAGGGTTACGCGTTATGCGTCCTCGACTACGACTTCCTGATCCTGGACAACGCGTTTCTGGTGCACCGTCCTGGCATCAAGATCTTCAAGAAGGACCCTCACCGGGAGATGCTCACGGCGAAGACGAACTCGCTGATCAAGAAGATCATCGTGCCGGAGCTGAAGATCCTTTATGGAACGCGGAAGGGCTGCGCTGTGTAGCCCGTGGAGAATCCGAGGCGTCCGCAGGTGTCCCCAGGTGACAGGTTTCCAGGTGTCCCCTGAAAAGACGAATACTACACGCGGCAGGCTCCTTCAGTTTCCAAATCCTCTGAGAAACGGTGTCGACAAGAGCCCGAACAGCGTTCATTGTGATTCACAGACATTGCCCCATAATGATGCCAATTGAATGGTGCCGAAAGTATACACATGCTTGTTGATCAGTCTAACCGTGAAGGGGACGACTCCGCTCTACTTCACCTTCTTCAGCAAACTAATCGTTAGTTCCTGCGACGAGTTACACGCCACTCCTTCGTTTCTCATCACCGACTTCTTTGCTAGTACAAAAGCGCGAGAGTCTAGCGTCTTAACGGAGCGTGCAACAGTGTAGAGATGTTCTTCAAAGATCTTCTCCCCCGCTGCGAAAGGATTCCACTGTATTTTTCAGCAGAGACTCATCGAGATGATGTACATAGTAGCGTTTCGAAGTAGCACCTCCTTGTGTACAGCTGCAACGTTTCCTTCTATCAGTTTTTCTGTGTGCATTTCTTCTCATTCCACGTTTCTACTTTCTTTCTGAATTGCACGAGACAAATGGTACGCTCAAGGTAGTTAGTACCAGCGAATTAAAGGGTAGGTCATGCTCATCGAATTTTTACGATTTCGCCATTCCTATGAACGTTGTCTAAATTCGCTAGGCGAATTACCTTGAGCAGAGCGATGTTGCTGCGATGTTTCAAACTCTTTCTCGTATAACTCGCCTCACTGCCATACCTCGTTTCCCCATCGAGGGACACAAGCGTAATCTTATTGGTTATTTATTCTGATTTCGCTGTAACCCGATGCATTTATCGTCCGCCTGCTATCGAGAGCTCGAAAGTATCGAGCGACGAGGCAATCAGGGCGGGCACAGTGAGGTTGTCATTTTCGAATCTCCCGCCATTTCTCCCTCCACTCGCGGCGGAAAAGTCTCAAACTATCGATCGAGAGAAGCCGCGGAAATATTTTCGAATTGTTCAAGACTGAGGAACATTTGATGACCGTTGCGACCAGGGACACTTTATCCTATGACTCTTCGATTAACGAGCATCCAGTCATTAGTTGTTTAACGATTCTTTAATTAGCATAACTAAGGTGTATTTTCGTTTATACACGTTTTTTTCTTCTATTCTACTGACGAAGAGAATCGGTGCTTCCAGTGATTCGAATCACTCGTTATCGTCGAGAAAAGAAAGTCATTCGATAAATCGTAAGGGGTGTAATCACTATGGATCGTACCTCTCTTTTTTCCAATCGAATCATGCACGAGAAAGAGCTTCGCGCTGATCAGACAGGGCCGAGAGGTTTATTATTATGGGATTTTGCGTCTCGGGAAGTATCTTGGATCGTGTACGAAAACATTGTAAATATATAAATATTATATACACGCTCGTAAGTGTAAGTACACGAGCACGATTGTAACTGATACTATTTTACACGGAATAATTAGGTATTCAAACTGGTGAGTCCCTGCGTAACAACCGTAGACTGTTCGACGTTCCAAAAATTCTGTATCGAAATCAAAACGAACATCGAACAAGCTACGACGGTTGATGCGAGTGAGATAATTAAGAAACCAGTGTACTCAAACAAGTCCAAACTGATGGCGCTAAGCAAACCATTGATTTACAAGTTTTGCAATCAGCACGCACCAGTTTTCTGTTTCCCAAGGAATCAAAATGTTTCTCGATGGTGTTCGACGCCATACGATGCACAGATTTATAATGTATGCACGTCGAAACCATGCGTATCTTTTATCTCTGCCCCGTAATCAATTTCGAAGGCTATAGGAATACATATAATATCGATAAGACTTGAACGACAATTTAGAGTCAGTCTAACGAGAACCCGTAAATAAAAAACACTGACTCGAATTTTTGTGTGATAATCTTAGGGCACAAACTAAGTGTTACTTCTGTAATCCTGCTTCGTGCTAGCACATCATTCTTTCACGAAGACCACCTCTGGCTGAATTGGTTCGATCAACGCTAGGTCTACGGGTCAGTGGAACTGACTTTATCAAAGTAACGACAAAGAAATCAATTTCTTCTTTACAATCTCAATAATCGTAAACTAAATGTTTCAGCCTACAAAAATGACAAGGCTCTATTTATTTAGATTCTCTGCAATATTGATTACAATGGTTGGATAAACTTATCGAATCAATTTCCATGTAAGCAACTTCATAATTTCAATAATTGTAGGATGAAAAATATAAAAATATTAGAACTTGCCCTGTAAACCTAGCGTTGAATGAACAGCGGTTCCAGAAATTATTTTACACTAATCCTCAGCGAAGAAAGTAGTTCTGCTTCCTTACGTAAAGTATGGAATCCATTCTTTCGAGAGGGGTCAAGAAATCTTGAATAATTCCCAACGTAGTTGGTATAACAATCATTTTCGCCAGAGGTGGTATCGTAACGTAGATACTGTCGAAATATCTGAAAAGGGAACGCGAGTCATTGACAATAGATTGAGTTCCGGAAACGGTTCAGTTGGAAAAGCATTTTATATTGTAATAGGAATAAGTTGTTCGGGGGAATTGAATTTGTGGCGACGTCCATTCACGTGCGAAAGTATTCATTGAATGAACGGATCATTTGTTTCTCCGTATACTCATGGCAGAATATAAACTCTTCCGACAGGAGTGCGAGTTCCTTTGGTCGTCTTTTGCCACCCCCTTTTTAATTTATCGGGGCTGTGCAAATCGTGTGTAATAATTGTTCGTAAATGATAATGTGTATTCTGTGCCTTATCGTCTTCGTCTCAATGTGTATGCGTGTGGTATTTGAGACAGGTGTGCGGAAAAAAGCTGACACGAAGAGCTAAGCATAATAAGAAACAACTCGAAGTTGAAATAAATCACTGCGGTGATTGATATGTTGCGAAGGGACAAGAAGAAGAACAAAAAAGATCAGAAAAAATGAATTACATTGTTAACGTAGCAGACTTTTTATGCGTACACTTTGTCTAGTATGTATTTAAGTCTTAAGGAAGAAATTAAGTCCATACACCTTGTAATATCGCCTTGACACTGTAATTCATTTTTACCAATAAAATATTTTTCACTGATTTATAACATCTTCAGATTCACATTTATTATTATGACTGGCCCATTCGACGAACTCATTGTACAGGTATATACATATATATATATATATAGACGTATATCTGATTTTTTCACTACGATACGCTTTTTTGTAACGATGACACAAATGAGGAGAAGTCTTTCAAATTAGCTGAGAATCCTGTTGTTACATTCGGATCCGTTTGTTGTTCGCTAGGTTACAGTGAATTTTAATTACTTCTTACACTGAATTTTATCTTTCTCGACTGAGCACTTCACGACAAAGTGCTAGACTGCAAAATAATTATGGCATTTCTATAGAAAACGATAAGGGCACGTCGTTGTGTGTATTGTGATTGTAAGTACTGTAAATAATAAGCCACTGTGTTGCTCGACGGTACAGTGTATATTATTCTTGTACATTCTCAGGCTCTTTCCCCATTAATCTTCAGTGAACGATTTCTTCTTCGTTCGGTCTCGTTTAGCTGTTGTTATTCGAGAGATTGTGAAAATTTTCACCCTCCGTTCCGGAAGCTCTGTTTGTGAGAATAAGGATAAATGTTTAGGCTAACGAGTTTCAGAACATTTTTATATACATAGAATATAATTGTACGCGGTCGGGAGTATCCTATTGTTTTTTGCATTCTCAGATTAATTGTCGTTCGTCGTGGACATAATTGTATATGCGAAACGATCGTTTCAACAAAAAGGAAAGTATCTATTATTGGTATAAATTAAATCGATATTTAGCGTGTACATGAATTATGTGTAATATATGAATATTTCTCTTGATTAGGAAAAGAAGACGTAATGTGTGAGACTGTATGTATATGTATGTACATGAGTATAACGAATGTCTCTACAAGTCGCGTGAGAAAACTGACCTATTAACTCTATATCCCTGTACATATGTAAAATTGTATTTTTCCAAATAACAGGATAGAAATATAAGAATCGTTTAAGTAACTCGAACTTTCATTATTTCAAACATTCCTCTATTTCACGAATTATATCTGTAAAGCAACTGTTTGCGACTCTTTTGCAATGCTGATACGAAGATGTACGAAGATCAGTGCACAGTAAATTTTACTGGGCTCACGAGAGATCCTAACGCGTTATTAATTGACAGGTGGCCGTGGATGGTTAAATATTCAATGTAATTGTTATTCAAGGGCTAAAAAAATTGGTGGGTGTCTGGAGAATCCTCTGTGTCTATATTGTACAATAAAGATAATTTATTTATGCAAAATGAAAAATATTGGATATTCATTACAGCAGCAAATGATTCGTGCCACTATTCCCATAAGACGTAATGTTAATTCCGGTACAGCGCCATTTCATGCAGCGGCAAAACGCTCAAACTGTTAGCCAAATTTAGTTCTGAATCTACCGCTAGGTGGCTAGGTAGATATGTGAATTACAAAATTCGTGGAGCTTGCATAAATATCTGTAAATAATTTGTATCCGTAGTAATTTTCAGTAAATTCTGCCAGATTCAGTAAATCTGCTCACGACCAAGCCCCGGGCGTGACCACTCTCACATACTTTCAAGTAGTGCAGATATTATATAATATGAACCGCGCAATAAAGTTTGAATAAATTGAATCTTGTTATATATTTTTACTTTTAAAGATCGGTAGGTTTAGCGTTTCACTGAGAGAAGTAGCTATAGCGGAGAGGTTTGTATATTTCAGTTTATTTAATTAAAATATACAGATTTGAAACGTGATCACACATTTGTTCGAGTTCGCCTCCTTCGACCTATGCTTAACCTGAGATAAACCACTATAAATTTTTTTGTCGCTCGCTTCACGTGTCCTGCCTCTCACTCTCCCTTTCATGCACACACACACTCTATCTCTCACTCTCTCGATATACTCTCTTATTTTCTGCGTCAATGATAAATTTTATTCTTCTTAACTTTCTTTACGTCAGCTCTCAGAAAATACTTGGTTTTTCTTCACGTCCTATATAACGAATTAATTTGTTTACATCTAGAAGCGCAACCAGACGGATCCCTTTTGTCGCTCACTTGTTCTATCATATAGAATAACTCTCGTGTTGTATATAAATAAACGCTAGCAAAGACTTTTTTATTTCCTTGAATTCATCTCCTAAGAGCTTAAATCGTCTACGCGTCTTTTCATCCTACGTGTATATATAGACCATTCGCATGATATACGTGTGTGTGTGTGTGTGTGTCTGTGTTACATATTATACGTATATGTATAGATATGTTATATATTTATATGTATATACAGTGCCAACTTGTATCGCATGCACCAAGAAGAGAATTTTTGTTTATATATATATTTTTTTATCTATATATTATATATAGAATTATTTCTTACAAGCGAGGTCTCTTACACGCTAAATATATTTAATCTATGAAGACACGTAACACTGATTTACTATTAAAATTAGTTAAATAAATTTACTTCGGTTGAACAGTTTTTCTAACTTTCATTCATCCATTCTCTCTCTCTCTCTCACCCTCTCTGTTGCAACAGTGAAAAAAGTGTTTTGTCTTCTTGGTCCATGTTATTGAATACACTTTATACATACATACACACATATATATATATATATATACACACGTTCAATAAATGGTAACTATTGTAGGCACGTGTCGTATTTATTTCTTTTTTATCATACCCTCTCCTCTCGTTCTCCTACTCTTCGATATACAACTTAGAAATTCCTTTCTCTGCGCTGTCTACAATGAAACGTAAAAATATAAAAATATCAGTAAACTCATACAAATTTACGCCTCTTTTTAAAGTATAGTTCGCTCCCCTCCCCCCGCGAACGATCCAAGAGCGCGCAATACTTCGTTTCCTTAAATATCTCTAGTCAAAAAAACAAGCGATAATGCTCTGCTGCTACCCGGATCGTTCGCATTTGTTGTAACACACAATCATCAGAAAAAAAGAAAACGAAAAATATTCAGCCTAACTTTGTCCTCAAGTACAATTTTGCACTGCGCTGTGCGATTTTCAAAAAATAACCTTACATTAACGCCACACAAGTTGAATAATCATTGTTCTAAAAGAAAGAAGGGGGATGGGGGTGGAATAGAAAATAAAGGGAAAACAACCAAACCAATAGGGGGCACTGATTAACCGTTAAAACGTTCGTGTTTCTTTTTAAATCCACGTTTCCTCGTCTCAATCATTTTTCATTAAATTGCTCTAAATATAAATCTAAACTTTGTTTTACCGCGGTAATAGACAGTCGTTTTTTTTATTTTCTTCGCCATTGTCTCGCGCCCGTAGCGGCCGCCATTCAAGATTCATTGTCGTATGTGTAAATGAACAATTGAATACCTTGCAACGTGATAGGTAGCAAAAATTATTATCACGATTTTTGTGCTGTCTTCGTACAAAGTGACGCATATATAATATATAAAAGATTTTATGATTTCGAGAGAATCTTCAATGGCCACTTCGTGCCGAGCCAAAGCAGATTACGTACCTACGCGCTAAATATATTTTAACCATTTTTCTTGTTGTTATTAATGTTTGTAACCGTACTCGAGTGCAAGGGAAACGCATTTTCAATAATCGCTTAACGACTCTCAATTTACAATTCCCTCAAGATATCGGTTCCTCGTAGGAATCATCGTGGGGGTCGGAGAAAAAGATAATTTCTACAAATATACATACGCGGCTCTGTCGCTCCCTTAGATATACAGTCGTTCTTCTCGTCTATGTATTATCACACGTTTTTATACACATATATGTTCACAGTACTTTCTTCGATCAACGCTTCCCCTCGAACTATAGTGAAATAGTCGAACGCGCAACACAATGGAAGAAGTCTCTACCCGGACACGCAATTGATTTCAATTTGGCTGTAGCGTTTTCTCAAAAGAAAAGGAAAGAAAACAATGAACAGATGACTAACCGAAACAGAACAGAAGAGTGAGACGATGTAAAACTGTTCAGAAAAACCGTATAACAAGTAAAAACATTACGATGAAATCCACTTTAATGCAGGTCAATCATACAAGTTTCATTGGTATCGATATTTATGGCTAACCGTTATTCAGCTGCTCAAATTCGGAGAAAATACTTTTTGCTTACCGGTTAAGAAAGAAAAACAGTGACGTTAAAGCTGTACTGAAATGGTGAATTCGATCAAATTGGTCCGGAAAAAGGCCATGCTTTCGAAACGATGACAAGCCCGACTGGACGGAAATGTTGTCCGTTAAAAAGATTCTTACGAGAAAGATTTTCAGCGAAAAGGGTAAAAACAAAATGTTTCCGCATCGTTAAAAACTTTTCTCGTAAATATTTGTTAAAATATAAGAATAAAGCCATTTGCAAAATTTCCGGCCAATTGGGTTTGACCGGTTTCCGGAAGTGCCGCTCGGAAAAATCGTTGTTCATGAAATGCAATTGTACCTCTGCGGAGATAGAAAGCAATAATACGGCCGATAAAACCGATGAAAGGGGTTGGGGGGGGGGGGGACAATAAATACCCCGCACAGAAAAAAAAGAACAATGGTAATTGACGACGCGCGTTTCTCCTACCTTACTTCCCAAGGCGTTTAATGCGAGACCGCGTGCTCAGCGACCGGGCGCTCGGATTATACGGCGATTTGACTCTTTTAGCCATCCCGGAACTAGTATTACATCCTGTGTTGCTCGGACTGATCGTCGAACAGGTCCCGCTCCCGTTGTTGTTGTTGTTTTGCTTAATTCCGGACGACAACGAGGCGGATCTTACTCGGCTCGACTGCAGGAACCCGTTACTGCTCGACTGTTTCAGCTTGCTCGACAACGAGAGCCGATTAGGTTGTTTCACTAGGCTGTACTGATGCATGTCTACGTTGCGCGATCGTAGGGTCTTCACTGGCGTCGCGGCGATGGTGTCTGACCTGGAGGATTACACGAAAGACATAGTACAAACGAACTTCTCAAACTCAGGGGGGTAAACTCGTTTTTCCAGGATTACAAGGGACCGGGATGCGCCTTCTCATTTCTCGATAATGCAAAGCTGGGGTTTTTCAGTAGTCAAAAGTACTAGATAATAGTACTAGATAGGGCGCGATCGCCCTAAAAAGTTCTATTCTTACGTTTACGGGCCGTAATTTACATTATTCGAAATCATACAGCTGCGCATTTAGCTATTTTCATAAAGCTGCGACAGCTACATGCTGCCGAATAATGGAAATTACGCCTTGAGGGCGATTGTGGCCTAGATTGATCTTTTATCTAAAAAGACCCCATCTTTGCATTATCGAGAAATGAGAAGGCGCATCCCGCAGCTTCGCCATCCTGGAAACGAATCTACTTACTTAAGAAGTTGAAGACTAGAGGATGCGTACCTGAGCCAACGTTGTGGAACGGTAGTACTATCCGATGAACCTATAATAGACATAGTCCGACTTATCCTCCTCTCGGTGCAGCCATTGGACCTGTTGTCCCACTCCCTAGCACCCAGACTAACAGCCAACAGTTGTTTCAGCAGGCCTTTGATGGATGGTCTTCGGATAGCCTTCACTGGTGTCACTTTCTTCCCTAGATTCCTCTGGAAGGTATTCAAAGGCGACAACCTGTCTTGTATGGGCACGGTCGCAGCACTGCCTGGCGAACGAGAGATGTTTGACTCCGTACCGGGCCAGCTGAGGCTACCAGCTGCGTCCTTGGTGGTCTGGTTCGCAGGATCATTTTCATCCACAGGGTTCGGCCTATCTTCGGACCTTGTCCTCCTCTTGAAACAGGGCTCCTGTAACACGCATGTCTCCTCCACTGTGCTAACTACACTTTGCGATATTGCACTATGTCTTCGCTTCGTACCGACAGCACTACCGGCCGTTTTACCCGGCGAGTTTCTAACGTCTTCGTCCACTGTGTTCCCGGCTACCTTTGTACTACGCGACTTGAACCACGACGGGTTTACGTACTTTTTCGTCGTCGGTTCCGCGGACGTGGTCTCCGCGAGGCTGTTTCGCGAGTGCCCGTTCAAACTGTGCTTCTTCCTCCTCGCGTTCCTCGCGTCTGTTCGCGTGCTGGAGAAAAGGGTCTGCTGTTTGTGACGCGATCCGTTCAACACGTTCCCGGCCACTTTGTTCTCGTTCGCCGCAGGACTGTCCGACGAGACGCTGCCCTTCTCCGAGGCGCCGCCGTCGACGTTCGTGGAAGAACATACATCATGACCCTCGCAAAAAAATGCACTTTGGTGTATCACGTTTGAGTCGCCAGCCGCCTTGCTGTCCGTGCTATCTGTTGAAGGAGACTCCGAGCTCAGCGCAGCTTCGTCAACCTGATCGTTGGTTACTTCCGGTTGTTTCTCATTCACAACCGACTGTTCTTGATCGGCTTTCTTCGGCGGGCTTGTCTCTAGTTTCTTATCGTCTACGTCCACATTCTTCTCCGCTATTTCGTGCGATATCGTTTCCGTGATCTTAACGGGCCCGTTCACGTCCTCGACATTCGTGTGTCTTACCTCGTCTCCTATCTGGTGACTTATGTCCAGGCTATCCTCCAGCTTTTCTTCCGGCAGAATCTTCTCCGATGTCGCCTCCTCTCGGCTATCTTCGATTTGGTTGCATAATTCCGATTTCTGAAGGTCGATGTTGTGGCTTGGTGTTGACAGAGCTCTTGGTACGCTCAGGGACATCGAACTGTAAGTAGGCTTCTCTGGGTTCTCTGTGGAGACTGTCGCTGCAGGGCTGTGGACACTGTGATGTGCCATGACGCACTCCTTCTGGCTCAGTAGAACCTTTTCGAATGAAATTTCTTTGTTAGTGTAACCTTCCAAGAGAGATATAGCTACTTAAAATCTATGCTTCCATTTAAAAGTATTTAGAATCACATTTGACCGACTCCGGAAAATTAATGTAACCTTGATACTTTTAGCGAAGATACATACTTCGCTTCGAGACGGTCCAGGTGGATCCAGCATCAGCGTCACGACGCTCGTGTTGTCCGCGCGTAGTCTCTTCTGCGACCATCTCTCCAGTGCTTTGTCCACTAGGCTTTTCGAAGGGTTGATCCACAATTGAATGTTATCGGACTGCTGCAGGGAAGAAATATCGAAATAATCAGTTAGCCCATTGGACTCAAAACAATTTGAATTCCAAAATCAAGACATATGTACATTTGGATTTTTAGCAATTTCTAGAATACAGAAGAGTTTAATAATTTCAAAACTGTACTTTCTAACTTAGCAACTTATAACTTAATACTGTCAAACAATAATCTGACAATTTTGACTGGTGCTCCAGAGTCACTATTAGAGTGCAAAGGTTTAAAACGGCAAATTTAAATGAATCGTAATTTTCTAAACAACTTTGTCAGATCGTACCCCGTTACACATTTGCTGAGAAGCAATCAGGTGCTTCTCATTGTGCCTGTCCGCAGCTTGAACAATAGCTACAGCACCCTGTGGCGTCAACATGTTCCACAACCCATCTGTTCCGAATATAAGGCAACGATGTGATTCAACGTCAATCGCAACTACTTTAACATCTGGTTCGGGAGATACAACAAACGTATTCAACTCGGAATTGTAACTCCACAGATCACCTACAAAGAAAAAGCAGAGCATTTTACAAATCGACCACCTAAAAAGCACGAGGAGTATATTCTAGAAGTCCGAAGGATACCTAAAGACCTAGCAACAGCGAGGAATGGAATCTCATCTATGTGAGTCGACCTGCGTACAGGCCCCTTGTGTCCAATACGAGGTCTGTTCCAAACAACTCGAGGAACTCCAGATTTGCTAACAACTTTCCCACCAGACTCTCGTATCCTTATCATCTCTGGTCCGCTCTCGGGCTTGTGGTCCTTGGTCAAAGCCTTGGCTCGCCACTGTGGATCTCCGTCCACCTGGTAGCCCAAAATAATAGCAGAATCGCCAACGTGACCGATGTAAATCTTGCCCTTGCGAATGAACGCTATGCTGGCAGTGGTGCCGGCCGTAGATGGCAATCCGGAGGCGGTTCTTGGCCACTTATCTAAAGGAAAAGTGAACGCTTGTGAATACGGAAAATGAGCAGCGACACTCCCGAAGAATCATTTCCCAAACGTTTCCATCGATTCAAAGAAACAACGGGGAGCATAACGACGAAGGAATTCGAAAATTCTCTTTCAACTAATTTTTCTCAAAATTCCACGGTTTCAGGTTAGCTCGTGTTACATAACCTAAATTCTAACCTAATCGGGCTACATAGGTGGTGGTGGGGGAAATACGCGGGACAATGACAGAAATCGTTTCGGGTGGCATCGATACGGCGCGGTATCTCTGCGGACAGGTTCGAAACGGGTCGGGAAACGGCGGGAAGAATCTTGCGAGGGGAAGTAAAAAAACCCGAGCAGGAAGTTAGGGCAGAACGGTGATATGGTGTGTGAGTCTACGTGGGTTAGCTTACCGAGCTCCCGCCACATCGCATAGTGCGTGCTCACGTATCCGTCTCGAATTGCGCGTAGCACATCCTCATCCCGATCCGACCAAAAGTTCTTCTGCTTGACGATCACGTTCATCAGGTGCTCCTTGGCGTAGCTGGCAGCCTCGCCGCCGCCGTGGCCGTCGAAGATTCCGAAGAACGCGTACTCGAGATCCTTGTCATCCGGTGTCGATTGAAAGGCCACGCTGAACATGTCCTCCATGTACTTTCGACCGCCCTGGTTACAGTGCCCGGTCACCCTCAGGTTAACCCCGATGCTCAACGGCATGATGGCACAACACTGACGACGGATCCCGCGGCGCCGGGTCCCTACACACACCACACGCACGAGAAGCTGCTAGCTTCTCTCTCTCTCTCTTTCTCGCTCTCTTTTCTCTTTCTCTGTTGCACTCCTCTCCTCTCGTTCTATGAGCAGCACTCTCGTCGAGACTCCGAACCGAACACGGAGCACACAGCACACACCACACGCGACAGACACGGTTTCCTCGGAACCCCCTTTGGCTCTCACTCTCTCAGCAATCGGTCGACACGTACACCGGAACGGAAGCCTCGTATTTACTGGGCAGGTCCGCCGCGCTACGCTCGAGGGACGCACACACACGACGAACGATCATGGCCCACCAGACCACCACACAGCACAATGACGTTGGCTGCCTGCGCGCAGCGCGCAACCCAGCTCTTTGCCTCCCCCCCTCCCCCCTCCCAGAACTCCAAGGGGAACGGAGGAAGGGGGACACCGTCCTTCCCTCTCTCTACCTCCCTATCCTATAAGTCGCGTCCACACACTGCGCAGAACGAAACCGCGCAGACTACACGAGCAGAGAACAAACCGAATACTACAGCGCGGTACACAAACGGTGCAAACCGGAAATTTTTAATTTTTAGATTTTTTAATTTTATCGTAATGTTTCATGATCGATAGCGTACGTAAGAAGAAGTTCTCACGTTAAGTTGCAATCCCTCATCGTGCCTGTGATGGTAGTTATAAGAGAAACTCGGTGGACCAGTTCTTCCACCACTTTTGCCGTTCATACACGTCTAAAAATTTTGAAAGAAATTTGATGTATTTGGGGTATCCAGTTGTGCATTTGGGAATTTTTTCAAATTTTTTCGGTTGCAAACTCCGGCTGCGCATTGCATAGAACGACCGCGCGCTCCAGACGAAATTATATACCGCGGTACACAATTGTTGCGCCTTCTGAATTTTGAATTTTTGAATTTGAAAAGTGTAATTTACGCGTGAAGGCGGTGATGAATCGATTACGAGGCACCTTCGATATTATCGAAGAGTGGAACAATAAACGTTGGCGATCAAGTGTGAGTGGGCGCGAGGCTGACACGCACTGTGTGAGCGTAGCTTACGATTTCACCGTCGCTCGGGAGTCCCGACGGAGTTCTCGAGGATCTTCGAGCAGAAGATTTTGGAACAGTGCATTATATTTCATACTGTGGACAAAAAATAAAAAGTGTATCTTATCTGGCGAGATATTGGTACCAAATATAATTTATAATATTATCTACAACTTTTACCGAATATACCAATTCGATGACACAAGAATATAAAAATTAATGAAATACATAAAAATAATTTAAATTTGGTACATTACTCTAACTTAGCGCAACAAATAAATATAATGTTCTCTATGTTTTCTAAACTAGGTAACTTGCAATTAATTACAAAAATTCAATAGAAAGGAGATATTGTATGGATTAATGATTTCAAAATAAAGGCTACTTCACACCGTAGTTGTTCCTCACACCAGTCAACAAAGCATTTGAAAGGTTGTTTTTTTTCTCCTTTTCGTTGGTATAATTGAAAATCGAATTGCACTCAGCGTTGCGTAACTACATAAACACATTTCCAGGCGAATAATTGAACGCAAAGGTGATGGCTTTATTTACTGCTTCTATTTCGGACAAAATGGCGCGCGTCGTTATATGAATATGAATGTTGAATTTAATGGTTGCACCTGGAATATGTCATACAGTGACGGCTAAAAATCATGTTTACCAAATTTAATGAATCGAGGCGAATTTTAACAGAATTTCGCGGTACCTCAAGGCCAAAGTTCAAGCATTGTATTCTAGTATGGGTTTCTTATATTTGAATAGGTTTTGCCGAATTTATAAATTACCCGCCATTTTAATTAGAAATTGGATCAATTGTAAATGGATCGAGTGTCATCGATATTTTGCGATACGATAGTCCTTCGAAGTGTCCTGTTTAAAACATTATAGTTCCAGGATAATCTAGGACAATAGAAAGGGAATAAGAAAGACACGAGAAATAAAGTGTTCGCGGCAACTCGATGCCTCTTATGGGGTTAAGAAATAGCGCGCCATTCCACTTATCGGACAACTTCAAATTGTAGATTATATTAGGTATTAAAATGGCGGCCCTGCATTGAATTTTAAATCAGCTTTGTCATTTTATTCGAATCCAATCTCCTGATTACGATTTTACAACTACTTTTTACAACTACCCTTTATTCTCTTCGTCGCGACACACCTATCGCATACAATATTTATAAAAAACGATTATTATAAAATAAAATAATTGAGAAAATTCTTACAACTTAATTCTGATTTCAAAATTTTCTATTTCTATGAAAATGAGTACATTTTAATGAATTTTAAATAAGCGAAAAATTAATTGAACGTTAAAGGATTAATTCGATTATGAAAAAAATGGGAGGTCAACTTGAACTTAAGAGACTTACGGTAATATTTGCACTAACATGTGAAGGTATAGACAAGGTATGTTGGTAAACGACGTTTGCTGATTTACCAGCGACAATCGAGAGTTTGGAATGCTAATTAATTTTTTAAATGATTTTTATAAATCGGTTCAGGGGTTAGGTCTGGGTTCATAAAGGCCGGGTTTGTAAAGACCAATGGAAGACTTGTTCGGACGTGTCGATGATTCATCGGATCAGACGTCTCAGTCAGCTGCGAGACATCGATGAACAAGCACGTGTAAATACCCAATTGTCAGATATTATCTGTTGTCAGAAAATAATTAGCAGAGGCAGCATCTATAGGAAAATATACTCCTCCATCATCTATACAACAAGCATCGCGAACGTCATTGAAGATATATTGTGCTTTGTATTTTCGTGTATTTATTAACACCATCAAAATTATAATCCTTTAATTATATTCATCTCTGTAATTACTGTGACACAGACATAATGTGTATTAAAAAAAAGAAACACTCATAATCTCCATGAAAATGTGTATAGGAAAATCGCTGGACTGATTCTCAATTGAATTCAATAACAAAAATCAAGTAAAAAAATCATGAAACTCATTCTCGGCAATTTTGAAGAATACTTCAGCCAATATGGACGAAGAACAAAAAATGATCTCATGTCTCGAGGCAGGAAGACTTTCTAAAACCAGTGTGTACGCCCCTAGCGTCGCAAGCCTGCGAGAAGCGTTAGTGTGAAAGGGCCTTAACACGCTTTTCCACGCCGTTCTTCTAATCTTCATCTTTATCAGCCCCTCCGCTACGATTAAGTAAATACCCTTGGAATCAGTCTAATTCCCTCCGACAAAACGTTCCGTTGAGAAATAAGAAAAATTCGAGCCTCGATTCATATTTATTCTCTACGAAATTCGCTCGCGTCATGGAAAGAGTCGCCCATGGGAGTTCGAAAAACATGGATTATCTTTGCGCCTCGGTGAACGTTGTATATAAACGTTCTCTGGCCGCATGTATTTCCAACGGAGACTATTTCCGTTGGTTCTATTTTCATGAAACAAGGGATGGACGAGCTTTTTCGATGATCGGCCGATTCGATTTGCCGCGCGGGAAGCTGTTACGGGAATTTCCAAAAACTCGCCTGAAACAGCGACACGGTAACATTACCTCGGTTATATTACGCTCACCGAGTGAACAGAGTCACCTATACAGGCTTGCATAGTATCGCTTCAGCCCCTCGGTCCTCGTGCCCCTCGCATCCCGCGCTAAAAACACGCCCCCCACCACCGTGGAAACTTTTACCCCTTCCCCTGCCACCGCTACCCCGCAGCTGACAACGGGGCAGCCTATCAACGGTGGTGCTATTCATGCCGCGCATCTCGGCTCACGCAGTTGCCGCGTTGCCACGTTTACTACCTCTCCAGCCGAGAACTTTCTTGTCCAGCTCTCCGTTCGATCTAAACTACCTGAATTTTCATCACAATCCTACATTATTCAACTTTGCGATCATAAACTATCATCATCCCCTTCATTCCTTCCAAACGAAATAATTCTCATGAACAACGTAACTGTACATACTCGACAGTGATTACGTTTCAATTTCTAAGAAACGCTGATCTTGTGAGCTACTTTGTTAAAAAAATTTAAGGTTCCGTCCTAGGTTTTGAATATGTTAGATCGCTCGATGATGTATTTAGGTTGACAAGTTTGGTCGGAAGGATTTACGCCGAGGTGTCGGTTGGTTTATATGAAAGTATGCTGCTATGCGAAGCGGAAAGCAAATAGTCTGTTTTGCCAGTCGCCAATAGTTATCTCTGTCTCCCCGCGAGCAAAACACACGGGGCACGTGTCTGAACTTGTTCAAGTCGGAGACGTGGCAACGCTGCGGCGCCCGTTCAAAATAGCACTCCCAGCTGGCGGCTTTCGCCCGATAGGCTACGGGGCTGTTCGAACGGGATCGCTCGATTCGTTTTGCGAACCCGAACGATCCCCGAGAACGCAACGCCGATTAGATTCGATCGGCGAAAACCGCTGGGCGAGTCGCGCGACCATGGTTTTCGCGACTTTAGACCGATTCCAGGGTACGGTCGATATTATGTGTCATCGATTGCATCATCCACGGAAAAAGATGGCCGTTCCGCGCACACGGGGAACAGTTACGCGACACCGCGTGAGTCAACCGCGAGACTATTTCTGCGTCGCGGAAACTTTCTTCGCGCAAATAGAAAAATCGCGAGCGAAAGAATTTCAGGTGTAGGCTTTCTTTGCGACTTCTCACAAGATAATGCAAAGATGTATTTAAAAAGCTGTTACAAAGTTCCGATCTTTTCGGAGCGGTGGCCTGCACGCCATCTAGTATATGGTTCTCGAGGTCTTCCAATTGATGCTAGTTGGTAACAAATTGATTTTAGGTTCCAAATGTAATTCTTTGATAAACGAAGGAAATTTCAGTGTTGCGAGTAAGATGTACTGCGATTAACGGAATGAAAGATTCTTTCAGCTACAGTTCCATGTCCATGATGCTTCTGAGAATGTGCAATTTTGGAGAGACATTTGTGAATCAGTGAATTTTTTTTAGCGCTCTTTACGATTGCAAGAGGTCCTCGAGATAGAGTAGGCCGCAGGAATTCGACGCGCCGAGTTCCCATGAGTCAGGTTTTCAACGTCATGCTTCTCTGAAAGGCAGGTCCGTGCAGGTTCAGCCGTGCCTGGACAAGCTTACTATCCCAGATAGCCAAGCGATCCTCGCGCACAGATCGAGCCCGGTGTGTCGGGGTCAGGTAGACGGGCCGAACGTCGCTTGAATGGGCAAAAGGCACACGATGGCTATAATCTGAGGAGGGCATTTATGACCGTGAGGGCTCGTAACGTTCCCTCGGCGCAAACCCGGCACAAGCTTCCCCTCGGCCCGTCGGTCCTGATTTCTGCCAAATTTTAAGTAGGTCCGAGTGGCGAATGTCGTAAAATTTGGCAGAAATCAGGACCGACGGGCCGAGAGCAGCTTGTGCCGAGGGAACGTTACGAGCCCACACGGTCATAACTGCCCTGGCCAGAATCGAGCATTTTGGCTATCTGGGTATGATTCAAGTGGCTGGTGTTACTAAGTGGGGCCCCTGGTCGACTGTAACCCACTATGTATACCGAACAGCTACGTGTACTCAGGTGTACTGAAATATTCGCAGCGGTTCGTTGTTTATGCCTATATTCTCTTGTAAATATTAGAAATTTTAAATGGAATATATCTAACCGACGTCGGACTTGAAATTTACATTAGATGCTTTAGATTTTAAATTTTAAATTGAGAGTTACAGGTGCCAAACTCTAAATTACGGAAGTACATGTCTTGATTTGGGCATCGAGTTATTATTATCAATTGTATGTGCAAGAAGACAATAAATGTTTATGTAATCACTACACAGCGATTACTTTTCTTCTTCCCCTATCCCATTCCAGCGCCATGAGCACACTCCAACATCCCACACTAATTGTAAGCCTGTAAAATGGTTCACGTATTAGCACCGACGAGATATCTCGTCGGTGGTATTAGTATATGGTCATCAGAGAGGGGGTGAAATGTATTTCCCTCGATTTGGCGGCTGGCGGCACACGTGCACAGGTCTGTAAGTCTGCAAAGGTCTCGCGCATCGCGACGAATGTGCGTCGGTGCGTGCTGCATGAAAGGGAGGTTGGTGGTGGAGGTGGAAGCAGGAATTTGAGGGGCCCAACCGTGCCCACCCTTGTTTTAGCGGGTCGTTAATTTGTTATTATATATACGGGATTGTATAAAGGAGAAACGACAGAAACCGTGACCAGTACAATTTCAATACACTTTATTATCTGCATCATATTGTATTTAAATGTAAATCATTCTGCTCGAAAGTCTAATTAAAAGGGGTCAGGTTTCATTTGCTACACAAGTGAATTCACTAGCTTAATTGTCGACAATTCTTATCTTCGAACTCGAATACAATCCGTGAGCTATCTAGGTATGAAAAATTTCACTTCCTATGGAGAACTAAGGCACTGTGAGGATATAATTAGTCTAAAATTCGACTTAAATTAGCGCCATGCAATATACTCACTTCTATATAGATTCATCGCGAGAATTTGATATTCAAATTTCGTGACGATAAATAAATAAATAAATCGTACATACCTCTCTATTCTATTCCCGACAAAATATGAACAGATAATTCGTATCTATAGAAAAAAAGTGATTGATGTAAAGTTTTCTTTCGGTTTCTCTCGGGGGAGTTCGACAAAAGGAGTAGAGATCTCGATTAAAATAAAAAAAAGAAATGTTGTCGTCGATCAGATTAATCGTAGGCTTTATTCACGTAACCCCTTTCAAGCAATAAATATTCAAATCAAACAGATTCGTTTTTTTTCTGTGATAACGTCTCTTGAAATGAAGATGTTCCTCATCGATCCATAAACATCGAAATTACAATTCACCGACGGCGAACTAATTACAATAATTTACTCGCTGCACATGTATATTATGTGGATCCCCGAATTTTTTTACAATTCCAAAAGAACGACATTTAAGTTGTAGCCATAGCCAATGATCGCTTTGTATTCATTCTTCCGGGCACCGTTTTCTTTACTGTGCTTGTCAACCCTTCACCTTTTTACCTTCTGTCCCGCATCAGGCAAACGATTCGCATGATTCAACAACAGTCATGTGCCTCCTCTTGCACTCTGTGATGCTTACCAGGCTGGCGAACAACTTTCTTCAAGCACGTTTAACAACGACTCAACGATTACAATTTTTATTGTTTAGATCCCGTGTTAGATACAACTACATTGGACCAAGTGCAAAGGATCAACATCGAGACCGTCGTGCTCGACTTCGGAATATAGATAAATAGGTTTAATATTGATCCTGATCGAAAGTAAAGCTGCAAAGGGTCGACAGATTTTTCGAAAAGCATTCGCGCCCAGTTCTCTACGATTTTCCACGACGCCTGGAATACTTATACTTTCTTTCTCTCTCTCTCTCTCGCTCTCTCACAAATCCGCTATCATTTAACACTATTTAATTAAGTACAAAACACGTTCCATTAGTACTTTTGCGTGTTCTACGGATCCTGTAGCATCGAAGCATACGGAAAATACGCTAACAAATTTCTATATATATAATACAGGAAACTGGCGACTGCTTTAGTACACAATGCGTTAAACATGTTTGTTCCAGCGTGTATTGTGTTTGTTTTTCTCTCGTATATCAACTATATTCTTAGTCGTACAAAGAATGCATATGTCTGGTATTTCAAATAAGTAAGTCGGATGTTACGTTTTTTTTCTTAAGCACCTTTCGGAGAGTTTTTCTTCTTTTTTTGAACTTAGTTATTTGAAATTAGCCTTAAAGCGTTCTGTGTGATTGTTGTGTATATGCGTGTGTGTGTGTGTCTCTTAACAATGATAAACTTAACAAACGACTCGATTACTAATATTTACAGTTATCAATGCGGTATGAGTGATATAGGGTTCAGAATATAGGGAACTACAGCCATTAATGATTAGAGCAAGTGGAAACGTTGATCGGCAACAGTTCGACGACTGTTACAATGTTCCATACTCTCTCTCTCTCTCTCTCTCTCTCTGTTTGTGTTCCTTTTCTTTCTATGTGTACGCGCGCACGTGTGTGTATATGTGTACGGTCTGTGTCTCTGTTTCGTCTGTATGTGCATAAAAGCATAAGTTCCATACGTTAAAACCATAGTCGGCGTGATCAGTTCAGGGATTAAAAATTCAACCCTCTTGCTACGGTCACTTGTTATGGCGAAAGTCAAGAAATAAAACCATTGTCTCACTAGCCGTTCGATAAGAATTTCTCTAAAACCTATATATGTTTATGTATAAAGTAGTATCGATAGTCTCTGTCGTCACTCGAAGTCACATATCTCTATTAAAAATAGTAGCCTTTCTTTTCTTTCGTTTTTTTCCTTTTTCTGTTATCCCTTTGTAAGATGTCCCCGGTGGTTGTGGTTGGTCTCTCGTAGCAACAGGGCTGTCCTAGAAAACACGTTTTCCTCACGCTGACGATAAATTCGTGTGTTTCCTGAAAGAACGGTGTGTCTCTCTCTCTTTCTTCATGATCTAACTTTTCCACGTTCCGAGTACCATATTGCAAAGCTATCTCTTTCCTGCGCGTGTACCTTGTACCCAAACGTCGTCAATTACAACTCCGAGGAAGAAGTGAAAGTAGCAAAAGCTGTGTGAAAAGTAGGTGCGGCGAAGAGAGGGTGGTGTGCTTGCGAATTCCTCGATCTTCCAGAGTTGTCCCCGTGTTGTTCCCCGTGGTTCGTTCGAACCTATCCGAAGTGCTTTTGATACTTCCCATTCTCTGAACGCCGGTTAAAAGAACGGTAGCCTCAGAACGCGCGCGTCGCCTAATCAGTGACGGAGATCTGAGCAAATCCTATCAACGCCTTGTCGTCGGGCACCTCGTTGGCCGCGTGACCAGAGTTCTGTAAAGGAAAAAAGTATAACGCCAACTGTTGCGTAAGTGTCCCTGGTTCATGACAAGCGATACTAACCAGCGGAAACGTAACTGTTCGCAGCTGGCCGGCGCTGTCTATCAGTTTCTGCAGGTTGGCTGCTATAACGACAATGTCCTTGCCGTCCACCAAGCCTGCCCCGACCAGTTCCGCTGCAATCCCTTCGGCTGAATCTACGCCAACAGCGAATTCGAATCTAATGTCGTTGAGTTCCCGTTTCTGGTTCCTGAAAGTAAGCGACTCTGCTAGAATCGTGTCACTGTCGAAGGTTACGGGATGAATAGGACTTAGGGGATGCGTACTCAGGCTTGTCTTCCATAGTGAAGTAGGTCTCGGGTCGTCTGGAACGCAAGGGTCATGGTACAACAGGAAGACAAGGATTTTAACGCTAGGCTTACAGGTCTTTAATATATTTTATTTTAATCTTTTATATATACTCGTCGTATTCAAGTTACGCGTCAGGTTTAGGACATACGGAAGATCGATGCTTTGTAAGCCTAGCGTTAAGTATCGCAGCACCACATACCGTAATCTTAGCACCAAGTTTATGGGAACGTTCTGCTCAGTTTGTTGCACGACCAGCTGGCTAGGCGCCAGTTTCACTATTCCGTAGTCCTCCTCCTCCGGCTCTTCCTCGCTGCTAGGATTGTCTATGGTGTTCACCGGTAACGCCTCTTTGCCTTCTTCACCACTCGACGCACCACTCTCTTCCTCTTCGGAGGACCACACCCACTCTCCTGTGACCGTTCTGTGCAGACGACCGGAAGTGCCAGGCTGCCTTTTCGACGCTTTCTGCACACGAGTCTCCAAACTTGGACCAATCGCTACCAGGGTCTGCTGCAAATATTTCTTATCCTTCGCTTTCTTGAAGAAAGGATGCTTGAGCAGCTCCGTCGCCGTCGGTCTCTTGGTCGGGTCCTTCTGCAGGCAATCCACGATCATCTTCCGGAATGTCTTGCCATAGGCTTTGTACTGATCCTTGTCGTCCGCAGCAGTGTCCAAGGTTGGTGGATCGTTCTGCAGCGTCAACATCAGTACCTTCATCGGAGGGTATTTGTGATACGGAGCTGTGCCACTTGCCATCTCGATGGCGGTGATCCCGAGCGACCAGATGTCTGCTTTGAAATCATACCCATGGTCCTAAAAAGTTATGTGCATATCATAATTGATTTTACCAGGGATTGGCTGGGACTGGAACGGCAATTCCTCTGATTAGAACGTGCGTCTTTTACTCGAGCATGCGTCACCTAAGCCGACTGACTGTCATAGAAAGTTTGCGCTATGCAGCAAAGTGTCGCACAAAACATAATGTAATGGAACCTCTATTTGTCGTTGCATGCTGGACACAGGGGCAGGGCTTGAAACGGTTCTAAAAATACAGGTTTCCCTCTAGAAATTAACCCTTGCACGCATCAAATTTTACCTGGATTAAATTCATTCTTGTTAAATTCAATTGTTTTAAGAACCGAAACCGATATTGTAACAGTCTTCAGGCCCTGACAGAGGGACATGTCAAGATGGACACACTTCAATATTTATTACCACTGATAAGAGGGTTCCGTATGTATGTAATGTACATATGAAAATGTGTGCGTTTTAAAAGAAAAGTAAACCAGCAGC
Organism: Lasioglossum pauxillum; assembly: GCA_933228785.1. Classification (NCBI taxonomy): domain Eukaryota; kingdom Metazoa; phylum Arthropoda; class Insecta; order Hymenoptera; family Halictidae; genus Lasioglossum; species Lasioglossum pauxillum. Next base: position 1,719,390 of record OW121699.1, read on the forward strand.
AAAAGAAATATATATATATATATATATCGGTGAAGCCTCTATTTCCTAACGAGTCATTTTAAGAGCCTAATAAATGCAAGACCAAATATAGACACAAAAACGCAAGCTAAGAAGTTGTAATGTTACTTTCCTCTCTCACCTGCTCCATGACCTCTGGTGCCATCCAGCACGGTGTCCCTACAAACGTATGTCTGACTTTCTGTCTACTCAGATCACGACCTGTCGCAAGCCAAGCACTGACCCCAAAGTCAGCTATCTGTACCGTGCCATCTTCTCCTAGTAGGATATTACCGGCTTTTATGTCCCTAATATTATTCTGTTGTTAAAATTTGTCTATGCATAACAAGAGAATTTGAATTCATTTTTCCCGATAGCGTACAAGCATCCAGTACTCTTTTCGATATACGATCGACAATTACAAAAGATCAAGAGTACAGGAAAATAGAAATTTGTCAGCGGTACCTGTGTATCTGCCCGTTACTGTGAAAATATTCCAAGCCTTTGAGCACCTCTCGTAATACCGTCGCTATCGTGGCTTCATCGAATACCCCGTGCTTGCAGTTCGTGGTTCTCGTCTTGTGCTTGATTATGTCCAACAGGGATCCTCCCTCTAACAACCTGAGTACCAGCCATAACTCCTCCTTCACCACGAACGATGTGTAATACGTGACTACGTTCTCGTGGTTGCAGGACGACATTGCCTGAATCTCTTTCTGTTAATAAAGGAACAAGCTTTTCAAAATTTTGTCCTACTTCATCATTATTTTAACGCTTTGGTGAAATGATTACTAAACAGCGGATTTTATGCATTTACGCAGATATGCATCATTAGACTGTATTGGATGTTTATGCATTTTCCAATTTTTTTCTCGAAATTTTTTGATTTTTCGGGTGTTCCGATAAATTTTCTATGAATATCGATACCAATATTATTCTAATTATGGCAACTATTGGCGCGTTATCTTATCGAACAATGCTGGCCCGTTATCACGGCTACCGAGAAGTTTAATTCTCGGTATTCCGCGACTGATAATTTTGATAATCGCTCGTCGATGCGTTATCAACCGACAAATTTTTGCGAACCGTTTCGTATCCCCCGACGAAAATAAATCCGCAACCGATACTAACCAGCAACTCGTCCATGCTCGTGTTCCATTTTTCCAGGTTTATTCTTTTGATTGCACATTTTTCCTGTCGAGGAATGCAGAACGCTGCATGCACCACTGCTGTTGCTCCCACACCTGCAAAACATTACCCAATAAAAACAAACTCGCAGAAACATTGCAGAAAAAAAATGCGCGTATCGCGCGAACATTTTCCCGCTAATTCGTATTAAATCCTCGAGTACATTATGACGTCATAATACGTCACAATTCTACGTCACGACGTCCCTGTATGACGCTCACAATAAATCATACCGACGCGTACCAACAGATTAGCTCACATGATTTTTCAAAACGATTTTAATCAAACAAACTGCTCATTCCCGGTATTTAAACTGCAGGGAGGTATGAAACACATTCTAAAATCGCAAAATTCACCGTATTTTCGAAACTTTTCTTTCAGAAAACATACAAATTCTCTCTGAAAGTCGAACGATCTCCAACTGTACTACAGAACGATCTCTTCAAATATTACGTTGGCGATTTCCCTGTACAATTTCGAAAGTTAATTATAGAAATCCGACTCGAACGAAAACGTAAAATATCCACTATCATTCGCGAAAAATCGTCATCGACAGACGAACCGAACCACACCACCAACCACACGGGGAATTTCCCTAACCTGTGAGCAATGCAACAGCCCCAATGATTCTGCAATTTGGATGCAAGTAAAAGTCAGCCTATGGGACCTAACGAAAAACGGTGTTGTACGTTAGCGTGTACGAGGAGAGTTTAAGAAGATCGTGTCAGTTACCGGTTTGAAAGTTGAAGAGACCGGCGATTCTGGTAAACGTAAGTACTAAATAAATAGAGGTGGGTAGTCGGTGTCGGTTCTGCGTCAGGATAACCCTGCTGTCCTACTGTCTTCCTCACTTACACTGCGCTTTCGTATCCCTTTGGGTGACAGTGACTCGATGAATAAAAGTGTGATACTTTATAAACATTATCGGCTACATATGTATATGTATAATGACGAAACAATATTTAAAAGCATAGTATTTATGATAACGCAAACTTCATCTGAAGACAGCAGGGTTAACTAAATATGTAGGTTAGGACGTGTCGCGCACCGGTATACGACGGCGGGTGCGAGGGAGACGGTAGACGGACAGCGGGTAGCATGAGTGAGACGAGTTGGCATAAACGCGAGGAGTATAAGCAGAGGTTTAGGTTTTGCTGGCGATCGGTCATCGCGACGGTCGTCTATGCTAGAGTTGTTCTTTTTATGTAACGTTCGTCGAGAGACGTTGTTAGGCGAGTAACGTCAGGGGGGCAGCTCGTCGTCGGGTTACCCCGGTTGATCGCGGGTTGGGATCCGGTGGTGGAGGGTAAACCGTAGCTCAGGGGCGACATAGAGAAAGGTACCCGGCAGCGTCGGGTACCGTAGAAACCGATCGTCGACGTTACTCACCAATAACCTCTTTGAGCTCGTAGTCGTCCTTGGTATTCGGCCAGCCCTGCACGACCGTGGTGGAGCTCGAGGACGCCATTTTGTTCGCCAGTGCCGTACCAAGGCGCGCGTGCTTGCTGGCACCCCGGGCGCCCCGCGCGAGCTGTAACACGCCGCTCCTCGAACGGCCACTGTTATTCGGCGTTTTCGGCTCACGTGGACCGTTCGTGTTAGCGCCTGCGCGATCGTAACTATTCGACGTTGTCGTTACCACTGTCGCTGAGGTGGTGGTGGGGGTTGGTGTAACGGTGGTGGGGGCTGCGCTCGTGTCCGAACTCGTGGCGGCGCCCTTTGGCGGCGGCGTCGCGGCGCGGAACGAACGCTGACGGAAAATACCGGGCGAACACGACGGCAACACGTCCGGCGAGATTTTCCTGCGAACAGCACGCGAACATTTTATTCAAAGACTTTCTGATTACCAGATGGCGGATCTTCATGCAAATTAAAAATTGTCTTTGATGATTATGAAATGCTATTTCTTCCCTTAATGATTTTAAGAGACAAGAAATCATGTAATGACATACTCAATTTTCGAAATTTTTCAACAATTTCGAATTTCATCTTATCAACGTTGCTATAAATCCATAAAGATCCGCAGTCTACTGATTACTCTAGTTTTAGGGAGGGAAATAAGTTATGCTAAGGGACCCACCGAAATGCTACGCTACTGCGCTGGCAGGAGGGTTGAAGTATGACGGGGAAATTCGTGCAACATTGCAGTGGATAGAGTGGGAGTGGGAAACTATTACGAGTTTGTTGGTATATTGGATTAAAGCTGGAAAATATAGTAATATGTCGGTACGCTTAGTGGTGCCGTAAGGAGGAGTTTAGAGAGTTGTTTCTCGAAAATAGTCCTCTTAAAATAGTTCCTGTCGAGTAGACTCTCGAAGATGGTCCCCATGACTTCCCAGTCTTCCCAACATGATCTCCTTAAAATAGTCTCTCCAGATGCCCTCCACTATATGGCCCCCATAAAACGGTTTTTCCAAAATGACTCTTAGAAGTTGTAGAGGATTGTCAACATTTTTGCACCATGTTTTAACCCTTTGCACACGGTTGTCCCCTCCGAGGCACCACTAAAAATTGCTGTACCATTATTCAAAATATTATTTACATTATTAAATATATCGGTGTCTAATCAATTACTAAACATTTAGGTATTGTATGAGGTATTATACCAATTTCATATGCATGAAATTTCAACAATCATAGGAAATATTCTGGATTGGAAGAGATGTTTAATTTTCCAGTTAAGGATGTACTGGAGGTACAATGGGAGACAAAAATACAAGAAATTCGAAATCCATCAATACATGGCAATGAAAGCCATTCATGAGTATATTTTGCATTAAACTTTTGCGAATACTGTACCCTCTGTAGCTATATTCAGTGGTCTACACTTGTCACGTTTCCATGCTAGTGAGACACAACAAGATAAATTTGACGTTTCGTAACAGTTTATAATTCTTTTGCTCTGCAACTGTTTAGTGAATCCTAATAAATTTTGAACATAATTAATTACCTAATTTTTACTACATATAAAAAAAAACTGGAGTTTCTAGATGCGTTTTTTCAAGATTTAAATAGGGTTTGAAGTGGAATTTTATGAATTCTCCATAAGAAGACGTGTTAAAATGTGCAAACTTTAAGTTGCCATAATTCTTAAACGGCGCACAGTGGGGAAAAGTGACTTGCCTCGCTTCAAAAAGGAATAACTTTCGATAGAAATGAGGTAGAGCGATGAATTTTTTTTTAAATTAAAGCTGAAACTTTTCAGAATATGGGGAAACAGGAAGATTAGGGTACGAACGTTTTATAACCTTGAGAAAATTCGTTAAACAATTCGTTCACAAAAATCGATTTCTTGTAAAATCCTGAAGTCGTAGATAAATTTTGAGACCAGATTTGAAATCAGCGTGAAAAAATCTACGGGAAATTATATATAGCAAAAATTTAAAAAATTTTGTTCTGCCCGTGGTAACGCAGAAACCACATTTTCTGGAAATTGTGAAAGTTTAACGAATTTTCTCAAGGTTAAAAACCGTTCGTACCGTAATCTCCCTATTTTTCCCATATTCTGAAAAGTTTCAGCTTTAATTTAAAAAAAAATTCATCGCTCTACCTCATTTCTATCGAAAGTTATTCCTTTTTGAAGCGAGGCAAGCCACTTTTCCCCACTGTGCGGCGCAGTGAATCGAACCCAAACTTTGGTAATTGCATTAATTTAGTAAGAATTATATCTTGTCAAATTTTCAAAAATTTTGTTGCGTTTTTATGTACCTCCAGAACATCCTTAAAATACCTCCGAGTACAAAGGGCTAAAGAAGTTATAGCGAAGGATCGTCAAAATATCGCAACTGTGTTCTAAATGTTCTAAAGTACGCGTTGTACAGAAATCGTGTTCTAAGAGTATACCAAAGAGCAAGTACAGATAAGGAAGCGTATTTCCCGAAGATCGTGCTGGTTCGCCTGAGTAAATGGGGCGCGCAATACGGCCATATCGCATTAAGGAGACCGCAGCGATGTGTTTATTAAGTCTCCATTAGATGTAATCTTGTCAAAATAAATGCGTGGACAAAGCGTCGTTGCAACCCACGCGATCCAACCCAATTCGATTCATTAAAGAGCCGGTTGGTCTCTTTCTTCGAGAAAGGAACGGAGCCAACACGTAATAACTTTTAAACCCGAGCGATCTCTTTAATTGCTCGGTATTCTTTGTCCCTTCTACTCGAGACTGCCAGACGACGCACTTCTCGATAACAACGACCGCGCTTCGGCTTTCATAACTTTCGACCGAGCCGGTATTTCTGCTTATGATAAAAGACGAATTTAGACGAATTTAAAAATACTGTTCTATTAATTTCAGCCTATTAAACATATTAAGAATGAAAGTAAATATCTATTTCATAATTAATAACCAACCAAGACTCTAAAACTGAAAATGAGAGCCTCTGGCGTATAGGACCAGCGAGAAACTAAACTGTTCCCAAAAAAAATTCGTCCTTGAGTCGATTAAGTCCGCATCGAACGTGGCCGCGTGTGCGCGCAAAACCGCCGTTGTATTTCGAATTGTGCAGTCGGAAATATTAACGTCCGTGGAGGGGTTCACCCGGGTGGGTTCACGGAATATCACGGTCGGTTTACTCACGTATCACGCGTGTGTGCGTCCAGTAGCCAGGGATTACGATTTATCCGGCGTTAAGCACTGCAGTGTGGCGTGTTCCGCTATAATAATTTTTACTTCTTTTCGGAGAGAGAGAGAGAGAGCGAAACAGAAAGAACAGAGAGGGAGAAAAAGAGAAAGAGAGAGAGATAGGAGAGCACATTCGCGCGATACGTGACCGCGATATTATAAGGCTAATCCTGGCCCGTCCGTCAAAGTGGAATCCCACCATAAACTTGGTCGACAGCACACGCTTGCCACGATTAGCAATTGAAGAGAGCTCCGCTCCCAACGTCGTCGTCGACGTCGTCGTCGGACTCTCGCGTATATCGAGAAGAGAGAAGAGACTCGCTTATTCGGTGGTAGAGGAGAGGGGTGGGAAATGGCGAAAGAGCGAGAAAGCTGGAGAAATGGGCGGGTTGCGGCGCGCAGGGGCTCGGTACCTTCCCAATTAGCGGGAAATGCAGAGTTCGATAGGAATATTCAAATTGTTATCGTTTACATTCTCTTTTATCTACTTAGAAATCTATTTAAACATTTCTTCCGACCTAGAATATTTCCATAATCTATGGTTATTTTTTAAATGTCATGGATACCTCTTTCCACATTTCTTGAAGATTAATTAACAATGATTTATTATTAAGGGAGGAAATCCCTGCAGAACAGAAGATGGTGGACATAGCTGGGGAAGAGAGGGGGAAGAACCCCAGTTGAGCCACTCGATCGGTCGCGATTAGAGAATTCAATTAAATGGGTACAGTGATTAAAATAGAAATCTATTTAAACATTTCGTCCGACTTATAATATTTCCATAATCTATGGTTATTTTTTAAATGTCATGGATACCTCTTTCCACATTTCTTGAAGATTAATTAACAATGATTTATTATTAAGGATGTTCTGGAGGTACAATGGGAGACAAAAGTACGAGAAATTCGAAATTCATCAATACATGGCAATGAAAGCCATTCATGAGTATATTTTGCATGAAACTTTTGCGAATACTGTACCCTCTGTAGCTATATTCAGTGGTCTACACTTGTCGCGTATCCATGCTAGTGAGAGACAACACGATAAATTTAACGTTTTGTAACAGTTTATAATTTTTTTGCTCTGCAACTGTTTAGTGAATCTTAATAAATTTTGAACATAATTAATTACATAATTTTTACTACATATAAAAAAGAACTGGAGTTTCTAGTTGCGTTTTTTCAAGGTTTAAATAGGGCTTGAAGTGTAATTTTATGAATTCTCCATAAGAAGACGTGTTAAAATGTGCAAACTTTAAGTTGCCATAATTCTTAAACGACGCACAGTGGGGAAAAGTGACTTGCCTCGCTTCAAAAAGGAATAACTTTCGATAGAAATGAGGTAGAGCGATGAATTTTTTTTTAAATTAAAGCTGAAACTTTTCAGAATATGGGGAAACAGGAAGATTAGGGTACGAACGTTTTATAACCTTGAGAAAATTCGTTAAACAATTCGTTCACAAAAATCGATTTCTTGTAAAATCCTGAAGTCGTAGATAAATTTTGAGACCAGATTTGAAATCAGCGTGAAAAAATCTACGGGAAATGATATATAGCAAAAATTTAAAAAAATTTGTTTCTGCCCGTGGTAACGCAGAAACCACATTTTCTGGAAATTGTGAAAGTTTAACGAATTTTCTCAAGGTTAAAAACCGTTCGTACCGTAATCTCCCTATTTTTCCCATATTCTGAAAAGTTTCAGCTTTAATTTAAAAAAAAATTCATCGCTCTACCTCCTTTCTATCGAAAGTTATTCCTTTTTGAAGCGAGGCAAGCCACTTTTCCCCACTGTGCGGCGCAGTGAATCGAACCCAAACTTTGGTAATTGCATTAATTTAGTAAGAATTATATCTTGTCAAATTTTCAAAAATTTTGTTGCGTTTTTATATACCTCCAGAACATCCTTAAACATTTCTTCCGATCTAGAATACTTCCATTCCCTATGATTTTTGAAATTGTATGGATATGAAATTAGTAGAATACCTCATACAATACCTAAATGTTTAGTAATTGATTAGATACCGATATATTTAATAATGTAAACAATATTTTGAATAATGATACAACAATTTCTAGTGGTGCCTCAGAGGGGACAGCGGAGTGCAAAGGGTTAAATATTTCTTCCGACCTAGAATATTTCCATAATCTATGGTTATTTTTTAAATTTCATGGATACCTCTTTCCACATTTCTTGAAGATTAATTAACAATGATTTATTATTAAGGGAGGAAATCCCCGCAGAACAGAAGATGGTGGACATAGCTGGGGAAAGAGAGGGGGAAGAACCCCAGTTGAGCCACTCGATCGGTCGCGATTAGAGAATTCAATTAAATGGGTACAGTGATTAAAATAGAAATCTATTTAAACATTTCTTCCGACCTAGAATATTTCCATAATCTATGGGTATTTTTTAAATTTCATGGATACCTCTTTCCACATTTCTTGAAGATTAATTAACAATGATTTATTATTAAGAGAGGAAATCCCCGCAGAACAGAAGATGGTGGACATAGCTGGGGAAGAGAGGGGGAAGAACCCCAGTTGAGCCACTCGATCGGTCGCGATTAGAGAATTCAATTAAATGGGTACAGTGATTAAAATAGAAATCTATTTAAACATTTCTTTCGACTTAGAATATTTCCATAATCTATGGTTATTTTTTAAATGTCATGGATACCTCTTTCCACATTTCTTGAAGATTAATTAACAATGATTTATTATTAAGGGAGGAAATCCCCGCAGAACGGAAGATGGTGGACATAGCTGGGGAAGAGAGGGGGAAGAACCCCAGTTAAGCCACTCGATTGGTCGCGATTAGAGAATTCAATTAAATGGGTACAGTGATTAAAATAGAAATCTATTTAAACATTTCTTCCGACTTGAAATATTTCCATAATTTATGGTTATTTTTTAAATTTCATGGATACCTCTTTCCACATTTCTGGAAGATTGATTGACAATGATTTATTATTATGGGAGGAAATCCCCGCAGAACAGAAGATGGTGGACATAGCTGGGAAAGAGAGGGGGAAGAACCCCAGTTGAGCCACTCGATCGGTCGCGATTAGAGAATTCAATTAAATGGGTACAGTGATTAAAATAGACGCGATTGTTGCGTTATCAATACTGGTGTTTGCCAAAGGATTTTCGGGGTTGAAACGATACCGTTTCCGATCCTGCTACAACCCCGTATAAAACCGACTAGATCACGGCTGATCTGGTAGTCGTCGACTGAGACTGTCAACCGAAAGACCGGAACCGGAAGCGGAACCATGCACAGAGTCGTTTACATTTTGATGGTAAGACGTTTCTCGTTAAAATAAAGGTGTCGATAATTCTCACGCGATTTAAAGATTATTCAACAAAATGTTTGTGGTAGATTTCGAAACGTAACGGCGGAGATGGTTTATTGACCTGGCGAGGTTAGGGTCCTTGACGAGGTGAAGGTGTGGGGCACCCCGTATAGCGGCAGAGCGGTTTGCCTTTGAGAGATTCAATTAACGTGACGGTACTACTACGTCATTAAGAAAACTCACGTTGTTTACCGTTCAATTATTAGTACGTCTTCGTGGTCGGCCGCGACACACGGACTGTAATAACTCGTTTAAGAGGATGTTAAACGTGCGCGTTAATTTGCCACGTAAATTGCGCTTAAATTTAGTGTTCCCCGCGTCTAATTCCGTCGCGTCACGTACGGCTTTAACGAGCCCGCGAACGATTATCGCGATTAGCGGAACCAACATAAATATTTTGTCCGTCGACCATTGCTGGTGCCTCCCAGCGAAATAATGTATATTCTAGTCCTCGGACCGTGAATACGAGAATAATAACACGGCAATAGTGGGCTGATTCAGCGCTTGAAGCAACAACATCAAATAATAACTTTCTGTAATATTGGACTTGTTTGAGAAGTTGGAAATTTTTTCAAAAATTGGTCGGAATTGTAGAGAAAACACTAAGGCCCTCCACACACGGGTCGATCGGCGATTCGGTCGACGCGATTCCAGTCGCATGCGATTCCTCCCTCCACGTGACTTCCAATGCAAATGAATGGAGAGCCACACACGGGTCGATTCGTGGTCGACTGAAATCGACTCGACTGAAATCGCCGCGATTCTAATCGCGTGCGATCGGAAGCGAAGTTGGAAAATCGCGTGGATCGTACGATTCGCGCGACTCCACAGGAGACGATTTTTTCACTCTCTTAAATCGCATTTCTGAGGTAAAAAAATTGCTTAATTCGATGTAGTATCACTAATTAGAGCTTAATATACCCCCACGGTAAAACCTGCAAGTCTAGCTTTCCTTCTAGCAGCAAAAACGTCGAAGCAGTTTGGTTTTTATTGTTTTTGACAATGATCTCCCACAACAAAAAATCTGAAAAAAATCGAGGACACCGCTTTTGATGGTAGCTTATTCGGGCACTATTAATAGCATGTTTTCATATTTTTGAGAAATCTTCATTTTTCCGACGTTAGAGGTTTTTCAATGGCTCTTGAACCATTCGAAAGCTGACCAATAAAAACCCATCCGAGTAAAATTTCAGCCCTCTAGCTTGCCCGTGAGGGTAGTTATAGGGTTTTACTCAGATGGGTTTTTATTGGTCAGCTTTCGAATGGTTCACGAGCCATTGAAAAACCTCTAAGGGCAGTTTTGACCATCTTAAAAAGCTAGGCCCTTTTACTCGTACCACTAAAAAGTGTGAAATAAAAAATTTTATATAATAAATAAAAATTATAAGTATAATTATAAGTATAAATAATTATGTGAATACACACACGAATTTAAATGCAATACAATCTTTTCGGAGGCGACGCAAAATTGAAAATTTTCCTTAAATTCCTTAAATTCTTCTACATGCTTTCACATATTAATGTATATTCTCTTCCGACCTACTGATTTTCAGATTCACCATATTCTAATGAAATCATAATCAGCAACATCTGTCATTTGGAAAATTTTCAATTTTGCGCCGCCTCCGAAAAGATTTTATTGTATTTAAGTTCGTGTGTATTCACATAATTATTTATACTTATAATTATTTCATATTTTTTAGTGCGTTTTTCGAAGTCGGTTTAATTTTTTTATAAAATTTTTTGAAAGTGAAAACGTGAAAACGCGATTCTTGATGTTTGAACAACACAAATTGACTACAATCGACCCATGTGCAAATGGCAATCGCGTCCGTCACATGAATCGTATATGACGATCAAGACGTACGAACTTCACGACGCGATTACAATCGACTCGTGTGTGGACGGCAATCGCGTCTGTTGCATGAATCGTACGACGATCAAGACGTAAAAACTGCACGACGCGATTACAATCGACCCGTGTGTGGACGGCAATCGCGTCCGTCGCATGAATCGCATTTGACGAGCAAGACGTACGAACTTCACGACGCGATTTCAATCGACCCGTGTGTGGAGGGCCTAAAGCTTGCATTTCACAACTTTTTTACGTGGACCAACATTGAGAATTGGAAAAAATACGTTTCGTAGCTCTGCGTCGATTGTACAATGCGAAAGTTTCATCGAAATCTGTAACTTGGAATTGCCCTTGATCTTCGCGGTGTGAAAAGTTGCGTGGGGTTTGAGAGGGCCGCAAACGAGGACAATAAAGGTGCTCACCTATTTCTGCCGAGTACCAAAGTCGTCAAGAACCTGTTGTCTTGGAACTTGAGCCGCTCCTCCTCCGCAGATATTGGCGCCGCGGCGCCAAGCGTCCCTGTCTTGCGTTGCCTCATGTTGCCCGCAATTCTGCGCACACAGAAACGCAGCCGTGTCAAACCGGTTGCATACAATTCAGGCGCAGCGCGCGTTCGCGTCTCACCACTCCGTTGGAAGCGGGAGCGCGGTAATTACGATTCGTTACTCGATTGTTAATTAACTGCGACAATACCGTCACGGGGGCAAATTGCGTATCGGCGACGCGGAAAACAAATTACGTTCGAGTAGCCCTCGTCCTCCGTGTCTTCGACAAACAAAAGCAAAGACTTTAATCTCGAACGACTGTACAGTTTCAATTCTGCCAGCGATTGTTTCGCGACGAGCGACGGCTCGTCGACTGCTTGAAATCTGTTCTGAAAGATTCTTTAAATATCATATACAGACCTGGTGGTGTTTTTTATTCGTGAAAAGTTGCAGAACTACAGGAAATTAATACTGCAACTCCCACTAATATATTTGGACGCTCTTAAAGAGACGATTACTTTTTTCATATCGGCCAATAGCAATTTCTGAATAAAATTTCTTTTCACATCAGTAAACTAATTCAAATAATTTTTCATTTCATTATCATTTTTCTTTTAGAGCGTCCGGATATTAAATGGGAGCCTTTGGGAGAATTGAGAAATATTTTTCGACAGATTTGTGCGTGTTTTTGTGACGCGGCAGAAGGCACGATTAGATTTACTGTTGTTCCACGGTAAAACGCGTTTGCGAGGGCTGTCAGCGAACGTATTATTTGCATTGGTCCGCGCCGCTGGCTGGCTGAGGTCCCTAGGATGTCAGCATGTGGAATATTTCTAAATTGGCGGTCAGTCGATTGTCACCTAAATACCTAAATGGAATAATTGGAGCTGGATTGGCCTTACCGGCTATTTTTAGCCGGCATCAAGGGGTAGACCCTATCTGGCTATCTAAAAATAATCTGACAGCAAATGGACCGTTGAATGTTTTCAGCCAGTGGCCCTTCTCGGTGCTAAGACAGTTTTGCATTCGGAAATATCACCGCAGAAATATTTTTACGAATGCCACTGTGAAACGACCGATAAACTCGTTTTTTTCTTTTTAAATTTTGCACGTGGACCACTTTCACGATTATGGGCACATACAGTCCCTGCTCACTTTACTAGACTCATCTGAAGAATTGGTGCTGTTTGAAATCCTATAAGGAATTCAACGCTGTTTTCAACCTATGGGGTAATGATTTCGTACTACAAGGTTGCCTTATGGGTTGCCTATCCAAGTGTTAAATTTTCTTGCAAGAGCCAAAAATCCCCCTTTTAATGTCTGGGAGTGCCCGAAGAGAGAACTGGCCAAAGAAAATATAACAACAAAGTTGATAGAGAGAATAATCTATCACTGGCATCATAACGTTGCATTAAAAGAAATTGTACAAACTTGCATAGATAGCATGTCCAGAAGAGTTGCGGCTTTAAGGCGGTAGTCTATGCGCTGGTTACAACTAGAATCTTAGTAGAATCTTACTAGAAAATATGGGTTTGCGGGAAAACAAATGCTGTCCTTATTTCAGCAAATTGTGGGCTGGATGAGGGCTCATTGTAAAGAGGAAGGTTTGACGCAGCCGGCTCTGGTCATTAGGCTAACGAGATTATGTTTATATCTAATAATATGAAGGCCCAAAGTAGAGAAAAAATCTTGGAAAAAAACCCGCAGGTTTCAATGCATTTTTCTTTCTCTGAAAGACTTTTTGACTGCCCTAATGACCAGAGCGACTATCGTCAAACCTTCCTCTTCACAATGAGCCCTCACCCAGCTTACAATTTGCTGAAATAAGGTCAGCATTTGTTTTCCCGCAAACCCATATTTTCGACCCAAAATCTAGTAGGATTTCTTATTTGACTAGTTATTTGCTAATTTACTAGAATCCTACTAGATTTTGGGTCGAAAATATGGGTTTGCGGGAAAACAAATGCTGACCTTATTTCAGCAAATTGTAGGCTGGGTGAGGGCTCATTCTAAAGAGGAAGGTTTGACGATATTCGCTCTGGTCATTAGGGCAGTCAAAAAGTCTTTCAGAGACAGAAAAATGCATTGAAACCTGCGGGTTTTTTTCCAAGATTTTTTCTCTACTTTGGGCCTTCATATTATTAGATATAAACATAATCTCGTCAGTCTAATGACCAGAGCGACTATCGTCAAACCTTCCTCTTTAGAATGAGCCCTCAACCAGCCCGCAATTTGCTGAAATAAGGACAGCATTTGTTTTCCCGCAAACCCATATTTTCTAGTAAGATTCTAGTAAGATTCTAGTTGTAACCAGCGCATAGACTACCGCCTTAAGAGTAGCTAAAGGCGGATTAACAAAATATTAGTGTTTTAAGAATTATATTGATCTATTTGTGTTTGTATCCATTGTTTTTGTAAAATAAATATATGGAAAATTCATTGGTCACCATTAAGTGATATTTGCATAAGGCTGCCATACCCATTATTCATAGTAAAACTAAAAATATTATGATTACAGAGGTGAGTCTAATAAAGTGAGCAGGGACTGTATAGTAAAGGGAGGAATTCTTTGTAGTGCGAAGACGTCGTTCGATATAACGATTTCCAAAAGTGTTGACCGATTTTTGAACAACAGTTCACTTTCACGAGAAACATCTGATCGTACCCGTGAATGGCAATATCGGGATACCGTGCGTACGTCATTCGCGATTCGCTAACAGGTTTAAATCCATCCTCTTGGAAATGTCTCGCCAGCATGATCTAATTGTCTCTTTAAACACATGGAACTCGTGCGCATTCCACGATCATGTAGCTTCTCGTCTGGAGCACGGAATTCGAGGAAGCTGTTACACGCTCGCGGAATCTGCGAAAAATTCTTCTCTCCCGCCTCCGGCTATTTTAACCGTGGTCGTGGTCGAACATGCAAAATACCTTCCAGAAAAATCTTTGCATTGCAATATCACGGTGTCGTATTTAATCGAACTTATCAACTGGGACATAGTTTCAACAATTGCACAGTAAATTCAACAATTTCTTTCGAGAGCTTCCCTTGAAGCAGGAAATTCAGTGACATTCTGCCTAAAATGAACTTTCAACAGGCAGCGGATCTTTGTGCAAAATAAACATTTTCTACGCGAATTGACTGCTGCCAATCTTTTATTTAAGGATGTTCTGGAGGTATATAAAAACGCAACAAAACTTTTGGAAATTTGACAAGATATAATTCTTACTAAATTAATGCAATTACCAAAGTTTGGGTTCGATTCACTGCGCCGCACAGTGGGGAAAAGTGGCTTGCCTCGCTACAAAAAGGAATAACTTTCGATAGAAATGAGGTAGAGCGATGAATTTTTTTTTAAATTAAAGCTGAAACTTTTCAGAATATGGGAAAATAGGGAGATTACGGTACGAACGGTTTTTAACCTTGAGAAAATTCGTTAAACTTTCACAATTTCCAGAAAATGTGGTTTCTGCGTTACCACGGGCAGGAAAAAATTTTTTAAATTTTTGCTATATATCATTTCCCGTAGATTTTTTTACGCTGATTTCAAATCTGGTCTCAAAATTTATCTACGACTTCAGGATTTTACAAGAAATCGATTTTTGTGAACGAATTGTTTAACGAATTTTCTCAAGGTTATAAAACGTTCGTACCATAATCTTCCTATTTCCCCATATTCTGAAAAGTTTCAGCTTTAATTTTAAAAAAATTCATCGCTCTACCTCACTCCTATCGAAAGTTATTCCTTTTTGAAGCGAGGCAAGCCACTTTTCCCCACTGTGCGCCGTTTAAGAATTATGGCAACTTAAAGTTTGCACATTTTAACACGTCTTCTTATGGAGAATTCATAAAATTCCACTTCAAACCCTATTTAAACCTTGAAAAAACGCAACTAGAAACTCCAGTTCTTTTTTATATGTAGTAAAAATTATGTAATTAATTATGTTCAAAATTTATTAGGATTCACTAAACAGTTGCAGAGCAAAAAAATTATAAACTGTTACGAAACGTTAAATTTATCGTGTTGTCTCTCACTAGCATGGAAACGCGACAAGTGTAGACCACTGAATATAGCTACAGAGGGTACAGTATTCGCAAAAGTTTAATGCAAAATATACTCATGAATGGCTTTCATTGCCATGTATTTATGAATTTCGAATTTCTCGTACTTTTGTCTCCCATTGTACCTCCAGAACATCCTTAAATTTGCTTTTGTCAATTGTAGCAATTGCTACCAGAAGTACGTACATCCCAGGTTTGTTTTCTGTCACTTGCATCGGCACAATTGATTCCAGGAGTGAGGAATAAAAAATTCGAGCGGGTCAAACGAGATGAATGTAGGTGGCACGCCACGCACGTCGCGAACTTAAATTAAAGTCTCTGCTCTCTGCACAGCAAATTAAACTTTTAACCCAAATAGGTCGTTCACTGCACGAATAGTTTGTCTCGGAACTGTTACTCCCCGAGAAACCTTGGAAAGAAAATGTTCAAGAAATAGAACAACCTCGGAGATTCTACATTTCACCCCATGAAGTCCGAAGCAATATTCTGTTCCATTAATAATGATTCACGTGAAACAGAGAAAACGGTTCAACCTGCCAGCGCAGACAGATCGAAACTTTCGATGCGCCGTGCCAAGTACACAAACGAGAAATCGTAATGCACACGAACATGGGAATAAAACTGCATTTCAATCGATCCCGGCACTCATAAATGTCAAACGGATTCCAATCTGCATTCTCCATATGCGGAAAGCACTTTGTTAACAAAGTAGATCACGAATTTAATTAAAACGCCCCGCCATCTTGTTTGCCCGCGGAGAATCCTCGAGAATCGTCTACGAAATTATTTCATTTTCATTTTCATTCGTGAAATTGAAAACTGAATATTTTCATTTCACTGATTCGTTTAACTTCTTCAATTTTCACGCGAAAAGGATTTGCTCATCTAGGCAAGTGGTTTTTCTGTGTGCACATGTTCGGTATTGTGATCGCTGTAGCACGTCCTTGTGGTCCGGGATTTAATTAATCGATTAATAATCTCTAAACTAAGTTTAATAGCCTCTTCTCTGCGAATCGTTCGACGAAACTCGCGTGCGTTACGTTCGCATGACTTCCGCCATTCTTCGACCACCGGTTGCACAATTCCTCACCTCGCGCACACAGTTCGCCTAATTTTACTACTACGATACTGACTTGATGTTCCTCTGCGTTGAGGAAAATCGAAAGATGAAATGTTCTAAAAAAAATGCTAGAAGGGAAAGTTGATCAAAGTTATTAAAAGACCGAATAACATCGCGGATGAAAAGCTTTCATTATGTTCGCTGTTTCATACTGTTCCCTGACGCCACAGCTTCCCTGTAGGTGACGTAATATGGCGTCATCGGCGATCAGCTGTGCGAGCAGACGTAACATCGCGGCATCTTTAACTTTCATTTCGATCTTTTGCATTTTCCCGTCAGCGAAATGTTTCTCTTTCCTTATCCGAATCATTGTTAAATCGTGACACGATCGCGCTCAGATTTTACTTCACGATTAAGAGAAATGTTTGATTCGTTGAAAAATTGTTTGTTATAATTTCAAGACAGTACGTTTTTTGAAAATCCAGGAAACGAAGCATTTAGCACGTCCGGCCGCGAATGATGCGCGTTCCACACTGTTATCACGCGTCGTTTGTAATGACTACTGACACTAACACTACCCTGGCGACCTGTTCGGGTTTGTTTATTTTTCTTCGATCGACTACCATTTCGAGCTCCGCGTAACAGGCGATAGGTAATTAGAATTTAAAAAAAGTAAAAGCTGATTACACTGTCCAACAGCCAAAAATCTTTTCGATTCTCACTATGCGATTCTTATAGAGTTTTTCGCGCTGATTCCGAATCTGTTTTTAATTTTTTCCCTAGACGCATAGTTTTTGAGAAATTTGAGTTTGAAAAAATGACCTATTTTTCAACTTTGAACAAAGATTGTGATGTTATTATAAAAGATATTGTATTGTTCTTTACATAAAAAGATTCTCTAGACTTTCCCGAATCCAGTGATATCCAATATTAATGCATTGTGATTGTTTAAACATGTTTAAACAATGATTAAAGACGGAGAGACACCACTTTTGCACCAATTTTTGCGGATATTTCTCAATTTATCTCAAAAAATAAGGGCCTAGCGGAAAATCGAATTACACCACGCGCTAGAGCAGACTTTTATCTTGAGAAACCACCCTTTCAACTTTCCAAAGTCGACGTTTTTACCGAGCCAGAATGCAAAATATGCCGTCGATCGACCGCGCTAGTGGCAGAGCACCACTGGCGGCGACTCGTGTTCCGCGATGATATTTTGCTTTCTGTTTCGGTAAAAACGTCGACTTTGGAAAGTTGAAAGGGTGGTTTCTCAAGATAAAAGTCTGCTCTAGCGCGTGGTGTAGTTCGATTTTCCGCTAGACCCTTATTTTTTGAGATAAATTGAGAAATATCCGCAAAAATTGGTGCAAAAGTGGTGTCTCTCCGTCTTTAATCATTGTTTAAACATGTTTAAACAATCATAATGCATTAATATTGGATATCACTGGATTCGGGAAAGTCTAGAGAATCTTTTTATGTAAAGAACAATACAATATCTTTTATAATAACATCACAATCCTTGTTCAAAGTTGAAAAATAGGTCATTTTTTCAAACTCAAATTTCTCAAAAACTATGCGCCTGGGAAAAAAATTAAAAACAGATTCGGAATCAGCGCGAAAAACTCTGTAAGAATCGCATAGTAAGAATCGAAAAGTAAAAAAAAAGTTTGAATTTGTTGGACAGTGTTATTTATCGAATTTGTGCCAGGTGTTATGCATTTTCACACTGCTACGAAACTTGCTAGCCAGTGTTACATAATTGCTCAAAATTCTACAAATACATTTGTCACTACACGTTGTAAGTGGTCACCACTCGGTAGCTACTCGATTTATTTACTCCGAAACTGCAATCTTCTGCATTTTTTCGGAATCGCGTGGAGAATTTTCATCGTTGATTCCGTCGAGTCCAGAGCGCCCCGGGTCGAACGTGCCCCGGGCCTCGCAGACCTCGACAATACGGAAAATTACAGAAGTGGCGGAACACACAGAGTGGACACAGCTCTTGGCCGATCGAGTCGTCAATAAATTTCATTCGGAGAAGACAATAGGAGCAATACGTGTGCCGAGCTGACGTCGTCGACGCGACGGCAGAAAATTTCTCCTTGAACGACTTGATACCGAACGAAGTACCTGTTATCGTGAAGAGACAGGCCACAGGCGCGCTTCAATAAGTCGTGGCTGATGCCAGATAATTGAAACGACTTTGCATTGGGGCAGAGTCAAGTGATATAGGTTACACGTTTCCACCAGGCAAACAAACAATCCACGTTCGATTCTATGTCGAAAACAAACTATATATCGTTTCCCTTGAGATCGGCTTGGTCAAACGTCCCCGAGATGAAGTATGCAAGCCGGTGATAATCGACGACTAATTGTTCGCGTACGAAAAGAATCCTTTTTCGACTGGGGGTCGGTCAAGTTTTTTGCCAGCGGCGCTCCTCATCAATGGAACCTTTGCTCGAGCGGCCGAGGGTCAATTGGTTATTAACTCGGACACAGCCGTATAACCGCTATTAAACCGTTTCATTGTCATGAATATTACCGCAAAAAACCCGCCAGGGAAATCACGCTCCCACGTGACTCATCCGAAATTCAGAAAATTCTTCATCTAACAATAAGCTAGCATCCCCGTTTATTATTGGTAACCCTCAACTTGCACATTGAATGCATGTTGAGCTATCTACTCGAAGAAGTCTTCCAAAATGTTCGGTGGGAGGCAAAAACGTATACCTGTTGAGAGCCACTGTTCCCATCTCAAGTACACCATCGACAGTGTGTCCACTGATGTCAGAAAACCGAGGATAAACTTGTTCCACGTCCTTGACAAAATTAAAGAACGTCCCGAGTCTAACAGGAGCTCTCAACTTGGCCCAGGATTCCTTAATGTAATCAGTTTTCTAGAAGATACTAGAAACCATCAGCTCGAGTGAAACTTTAAAAATATTGGAGGAAGACAAGGATATCCTGATTATCCAAAATCAGTTGAGAACCACTGACTGCCTCGAAAGTGCCCGAAAAATCAGAATCAGACTGCCTCCAGAGTGACTCCCGGACTGACCGACTGCCATAATCGTAGACAGTGTCCTCCCACAATATGTCACCTTCCTGCTGACCACCCACGATCCCCTTATCTCCCCTTATCAGCCTATCTCACCTGGGGGACGTTGACTTCACGGCTCCATTCGCGTACAGATCGGCTGCCATGTCACTCCCGTCTCCCCTTTCGCATCTCCCTTCCTAGAGGGTGTCTCTCAGCAACCTCTCCTCGACTCCGAAGTCCTCTCCAAAGCCTCTGAACAGCCGAAAACGATTCCTTCTCCTTTCTTCGTTGGACGGGCCAAGAAAAAAAATGAAACCAGTTCACTGACAACCTTGGTCAACCTTGACTTCGTTCCCGGTGGACCCAGTGACCCGGCCCCGTCTGACCTTGGCCAAATCTTTCACCTTGATCCCCGGGGACCGTCATCACGGATCGCCTAACCCAGACCCGTTTTTACTCGCGCGAACCCGAAACTATGTCGGACGATCTGGCCAAACGGACAACTTCGAACTAGCTCGATGATACCACGGGACCGTCACTGATGCCGGAGACACGCTCGGATCATCCTGAGCTCGACGACGACTGAACTATGTCAGACGGGGGCACTGTCAATTGGATAACTACCTACCCGCACACACCGACCTGCCACTGAGCGAAACGTGAGCGTTGATAGCGCTACACGCTGACCACCTCTTCTTCCCCTTCCCTCTCACCTCTCCGAAGACCAGACCCCTCCCCCTTGCTCCTCCTAGCCCCTTCCAACCCCTCCCACTGGCCCCTTGCACGTGTTAATGAGCATTTTCATTTTTATATACTATTCCGACACCTGACGCGAACTTTCAACGAGTACTCTCTGGATGAAAAGCTAATGGTGTTAACACTTTCGTTACAACCCTCGTATACGAACTCATTTCACGAACCGAATGTCTCCCTTGGTGTCGAATCGACATTAGGGCTGTAACTTTCCTTCGAAGGTCGAAGATTTCGAAGCTTCGAAGCTTCGATTTCAGAAATTTCGAAACTTCGGAACTTCGAAGGCGATGAGAATCAAAGAATCGAATTTCAAACCTCCGTAGTCACCGGTGACTGAAAGTTAATATTTTTATTTATCAAAAATCGTGACATGGTATGAAACTCATAAGTTACAACTTGATACGCTACTTAAACTTCGAAATTTCGAAACTTCGAAGTTCCCTTCGTTCCTTCAAAGACCTCGAAGCTTCGGAAAAGTTACAGCCCTAATCGACACAGTGATACAGAATCGATAAAATAACGAGGTAAACATATAATTATTGTTTTCTATGTTTTTTAACTTCCCGATTTCATAGGGAAGTTATTGTAATTTTTTATTCAAATTGATGAGTTCACCCTCCGCTTTCGAAACTATTTTAACGCGAAAACCAAACATTTCTTCTGACCGAGAATATTTCCATTCTATATGATTTCTTTCATTTTATGCATATTAACCCCTTGCCCTACGATTTATTTTACGATTTCAGCGATTCAAACATTTTTCGTAATTCTTAATTTCCTAACAAAGGAGAAACTTTATATCTATCGTACGCCTATATGATCTCCAATAGCTGTGCAGTAACAAAACCAAAATAGAATTTTATTTCGAAAACGTTTTATCTTTTGAGCTATTTCTGCAACATGCCTCCAAGCTCTTCGATATTTTTTTTATGGTTATTTTACGTCGCACTTAACTCTGCCAGGGTTTTTCGCGACGGGACCTACAGCTTTTATAAGGTGGGGGGTTCCGAACACCACCTTTGGCACCACAGTTTAAATGGCACTTGGAGAATATTTTCCAGAGGTGTGATGGCGTCGGGATCGAAACCCCGCGACCACGACACTGCGCGCCCATAATTTTATTTCGATTTTAACTAGATTTCAGAAGTTAGAGCAATTAGTTTACTGCACGATGCGGAATTTTTTTCGAAAATCGCGACTGGCCGGAATTGTAGGGAAGATACCATTTTCGACCGACAAATCGTCCAATTTTCGATTACAAAAAATTAACCACGAATTGCTATTTAGTGTAGAAATTGATCGAACCGTGCGCCGCGAACATAACCCCCAATTTATTAAAAATTTACGATCGATAATAATTTATCGATCTAATTTTTTTAACTTGTTATCATTTATTAACCACGAAGTTGAAAAAATAAACTTTTACCGGGAGTTTTAGATACCACTATGTGGAACTTGTATAGCAAATTTTAGCCAGGTCGGTTCATTACACTGTCCAACAAATTTCAACTTTTTTTATGTTCCCTAATTACTGTTGGGTCCTTCTTATAGAGTTTTTTGCGCTGATTCCGAATCTGTTTTTAATTTTTTTCCTATACGCACAATTTTTGAGGAACATGGCTTTGGAAAAAAACATATTTTTCAAATTTAAACAAATATTGTGATGTTATTATAAAAGATATTGAATTGTTCTTTGCAGCAGAAGATTCTGTAGACTTTCCCGAATACAGTGGTATCCAAAATTAATACATTATGAATGTTTAAACATGTTTAAACAATCATTAAAGGCGGAGAGACGCCACTTTTGCACCAATTTTTGAGGATATTTTTCAATTTATCTTAAAAAATAAGGGTCCAGCGGAAAATCGAACTATACCACTCGATAGAGCAGACTTTTATCTTGAGAAGCCACCCTGTCAAGTTTGGATCGTCGACGTTTCTTTCGAACCAGAAAGCAAAATATCTTCGCCCGACATGAGTTGCCGCCAGTGGCGCTCGGGACGAGATACGGCGCACAGTGGGGAAAAGTGACTTGCCTCGCTTCAAAAAGGAATAACTTTCGATAGGAGTGAGGTAGAGCGATGAATTTTTTTTTTAATTAAAGCTGAAACTTTGCAGAATATGGGAAAAATAGGGAGATTACGGTACGAACGGTTTTTAACCTTGAGAAAATTCGTTAAACTTTCACAATTTCCAGAAAATGTGGTTTCTGCGTTACCACGGGCAGAAAAAAATTTTTTAAATTTTTGCTGTATATCATTTCCCGTAGATTTTTTCACGCTGATTTCAATACTGGTCTCAAAATTTGTCTACGACCTCAGGATTTTACAAGAAATCGATTTTTGTGAACGAATTGTTTAACGAATTTTCTCAAGGTTATAAAACGTTCGTACCATGATCTTCCTATTTTTCCCATATTCTGCAAAGTTTCAGCTTTAATTTAAAAAAAATTCATCGCTATACCTCACTTCTATCGAATGTTATTCCTTTTTGAAGCGAGGCAAGTCACTTTTCCCCACTGTGCGCCGTATCTCGTCTCGAGCGTCACTGGCGGCAACTCATGTCGGGCGAAGATATTTTGCTTTCTGGTTCGAAAAAAACGTCGACGATCCAAACTTGACAGGGTGGCTTCTCAAGATAAAAGTCTGCTCTAGCGCGTGGTGTAGTTCGATTTTCCGCTAGACCCTTATTTTTTGAGTTAAATTGAGAAATATCCGCAAAAATTGGTGCAAAAGTGGTGTCTCTCCGTCTTTAATCATTGTTTAAACATGTTTAAACAATCATAATGCATTAATATTGGATACCACTGTATTCGGGAAAGTCTACAGAATCTTCTGCTATAAAGAACAATTCAATATCTTTTATAATAACACTACAATATTTGTTTAAAGTTGAAAAATATGTTTTTTTTTCAAAGTCATGTTTCTCAAAAACTGTGCGTATAGGGAAAAAATTAAAAACAGATTCGGAATCAGCGCAAACGACTCTATACAAAGGATCCAACAGTAATTAGGGAACAAATTTGGTGTTGGACAGTGTTATATTAGACTCTGTTCAGAATCTTCGTCACGAGTCTGATTCGATGTTGTAAGGCAAGGGATTAAACTGACGCAATTTACTCATGCAATACTCAAATGTTTAGCAATCTATTTGATATTTAGTTTAATCACGTAACAATTATTTTACATTACTGATACAGCGATGTTTAGGCGTGCCTCAAATTCGCCACTCTATTCGCCATTCTACCTATTCATAATATCTACTCATTCTTTGCAAAAATGTATAAAATCCGCTGTCCACTTATCCATTCAATGAACCAGGATTACCCTAATCATATAAGTCCCCCAATCCCTCACAAGCATCTCCTCGAATCTTCCAAAATATCTGTTCTACCCTGAATCTCTAGAACTTTGATTTCCGGTGAGTGGCTCGATAAGATCGATAAGATCATTCGCAGTGACATAATATACCCTCAAGCTGGTACAAAGATTGAAAGATCGAAGTCTATACTGTTTAAATCGATAAGAAAAAATGACGACCTCGTACTGCTCGATAAGAAGAATACAGATTACTACATATGAAATCGGTGTTGACTCGAATTTTCATTTACCTTCGTCAGATCGATCGTGACCGTGTTTATTCGCCCCAGCTGCTTTCTGGGTGGCATATTATACTATGTGACACTATGGTCGGCTCGAAGGCGAACCGCGAAACATAGCGATCGGCACGGGGAAGAGTAATTTATATCGTACGACGCGGAGCACGTCAGCGCAATCACGATCGACCTTGCTGGCCGGTTCATACTGTTTTTCGCGGGATTAGCATCGTCTTCAAAGAATCTTTGACAAAGATTCATCAACACGCTACCATGATCCGTGACGTCACCCATTGACAACCCGCCAGCCTAATTATACCTAATTCGCTGGAACCAATTGAGCAGCACTGATTCCAGAGTGATTTCTTAAAAGAACGCTCTTCTTAATCTCAACCGTAATCTCCCATTATACATTACGTGATGGTCAAAAATTATTTAAATCAGCTGGAGACTTTGTAAATGATTCTTCATAAAAATGTCCTACCTGAAATGCAACAAACTGGAGTGAAGTAGAAATTTATTTTATTATACCTTTCTATTATATCAGTATTTTTGAATTCTTCTGATAATTTACTGTTTTAATTTACACTTACTCATCTCTGTCAATCACCCAGTATTCGTCGCAAACCAAGTGGGCAAAAAAGATTAAAATCGTCCGAGTGATTTTTGTCATTTCTTTTGGAAATAGTTTGAATTGGGTTTTGGGTGGTTATTTCAGTGGAAGGCGTTCCAGTTGACATCGGGGTACTCTAATCAGATTTTCTGGCGTTGCGTCATCTGTTAAAATTCAAGCTTTGACAGAGGTCTCAGTCAGTGTTGGAGACCTATCAAACTTGATAAAGCATAAATCGTGTGCGGAGGGTTCTGCTAAGTGGGAATGGAAGTGGAGTGAATCGGTCGTTTAATAATGTAACTGACAAAACGGTAGAACGATCGTCGATCATTGATGACTACGCTTGAACCCTCTGACGCTTCAATGCTCCTTACTGTGGAACACAAATTCATCATCCGACTAGATTCTGTTCAGACAGATGCCGTGACTAATGCTCTCTTTGCTCGGGTAGATTGTTTTCAATCTAATATTCGTCATAGATGAAAAATCACATGCTCCGCAGTCTGCCGTGAGTCAGATCTTGGACCCTATAAAATGTCAGCATACTTTATACAACTGGTTAACAATTATTTTAAATTACTTTCTGCGTTTTCAAATTACAGTTCGGAGGCTTGGCATATTTGGGGGAGACAGGTCGCGAGTTTTGCAATCGATGCAACAGCACCTACATGATAACGAAGAGGTCTCCGAGGAATTCCGAGAACCTCTACCACCCTCGTCATCCTCTATCTCCTCTGTACGACTCAAACTATCTACCAGAAGAAGATCACTCCGAGGACCAGATGCTCAGACAGCTCGGCCAACAAACATTGGACAGAGGCAAAAAGAACTTGCTACCAGTCAGTTCTGTACTCGAAGACTTAAAATAAACGCATACCCCGAGCCCGATTTCTCATCTTCCACTTCTGCTTCGCAGGAGTACCGTGATCTCTGCGAGATTTATACTAAGAAGGTGCAGCTGGACGACTCTGAATACGAGTATCAGCCGCCGCAGTACTACGAGGTCTATTGTAAGAATTACCCTTTGAACGGCAACGACCGAGCCACTGAGAAAACGAAGCAGGTAGACGAAAGGCCAAGGCGAACGTCTCCCTCATCCGCTAGCACAATGAGAAACAGTTAACTTTTCTAGGAGTGCGTTAATCCGGGGTTTCATTGCGTGCAGAGAAGCAAGACCTTGTTCTTGGTAAGGCGACGATGGGACAGCGAGTGTTGGGAGCCTTATGCTAGGGAAATCGCCAGCGGCTGCGATTGTATGTGGCCGGTCTCCGCCCTCGGGGACATAGCTGTTCACTATTAACAGCGGAACTACCGAGCCCTAACCGAGAACAATGTGTATTCCTTCGAAATAATAACAGGATTGAATTTCTTCAGATTTCATAGGATTTATATGGTAACAAGTACTCAAATAAAGAAGTACACGAAATACCTATTTCGCCGGCTGTTTATTTAAAAATATCTTCTCATATAAAACGCTGTATATTATTTCATCCCCTGTTCGTGTTCCAAGCATTCGCCTTGTGCTTTGGTAGAAAGTGGAATCCCTCGGGTACTTTACCTAGTAACATCTCTCTGGAAGATGCAACAACGTTGAGAAACGGGCTATAATGAATCTGTGATAAAGAAGTAAAGAGTATGCTTACGATAGTTTAATCCAGTCTGCACAGTTCGAGCTAGCCATCAAGGTCTCCATATCGTCACGACCTCGATAGAACGGAGGTCTCTCGTTTATCCGCTGCGGTGGCCTCTCTAGGATACCAACGGGAATGTACCTAATAGAAATGAATATTAGTTTACCCGACTAACTTAATATATCGTAATATAATTACCTGTGCAAGAAGGATATCCACTCCAACATGAACCTCCTCGTTGTCTCCACCCCTCTAGTGTCCGAACCCCAATGTTCCAGGCCATAATTAGCATACTTCTTCAAAATATCGAACCTTTCCGAACTAGAAATGTCTATCAGCTTCTTCTCCTTGATCTCGGTAAATATCCACGGCTTTATCAGCGCGCCACGACCTATGGTGATACCCTGTGCATTCGTATACATATTTTGAACCCTCTGGTAGTCATCGTAGGACAAAATGTCGCCGTTCCCAAACACTGGTACAGGATGCGCTGCCTGAGCACACCTGTCTATGTACTCCCAGTCAGCCAGCTTCGTATATCTCTGTTCGCGTGACCTTCCGTGAACCTGTTAATAAATACTGGTGAATCAAAATGGTTGTTTGAATGCTGTACGCCATCAACTTAAAGGTGCGAGCAACTTACTCACAGTGATCATGGATGCGCCCCATTCGCGGAACTTCGGTACCAGATTATGGGCGATCGGCTTGTCGATATAGACACCTGTTCTGGTTTTTACAGTTAGAGGTATACTGAGCACTTGGCTGACAGACTTTATCACTGTTTCCAGTACGTTCAGGCGGTTCAGCATCCCACTGCCGCCGCCCTGTCTGTAGATTAAGTCTATAGGGCAGCCCAGATTCAGATCGACAAAGTCGATATCGATTTCTTCGTTCAATAATTGTGCGCATCTCGTCAGTACACCCGGATTGTTGCCGCAAAGCTGTACGCCGAATATATTCTCCGATTCGTGTCTTTTTACCAGTGCCCATTCCTCGTGTGCTCCTTGCAGTATCTTCGGAGCAAGCGCCATCTCCCCACAGGTGATGTCAGCCCCGTACTCCTTGCAGATTCTTCTGAAAGGCAGATTTCCCACCGTTGTCAGCGGGCTCAGCAATATCTTGTTCTTCCAGTCTATCTTTTTCTTCTCCGCGTCTCTACATTTTATCAAATCGTAGTCCTCCACTGGTCCGAGCTTCTTTTCCGTGACCATCTCGGATTTATTATTAGGCTCGTTTGTTTCATCCGTATCTGTGGATCTCGTAGTCTCTTTTTTCCTGGATGGTCCATTCACTTTGACAATCTTCTCAGCTTTGGAGAAGTTGTATTTATGCTTTCTTAGTAGCGTCTGAAGGTCTTTGGCCAAATGATTCTTAGTGGAAGGGGGCCTTTTCTTGAATTCTTTCTCCTTCTCCGTGTCCACGATGTTCAAACCATCCTCTGTCAAGTGTTTCGAGCCCACTCTACAGGCAGCACCTCTGGGACACCTGCCAGTCAGATTAAACAGATAACATTCTGTCCCGATGTCGTCTGGCTTTATTTTTAAATACTCAATTCTATCATGCAGGAATGTGCAGTGTTCGTTATCACATTTTCTCTCTGGTTCGTCCACCGCTTGGTCAGCTATCCGGGGACACAGGTTGACCTGACGTTGTGCTTTAAACGGAGCAGGTCTGGCCTTGTTCTGACCCCTGTGCTTCTCCTTCTTATCGTTCTTAAGCTTTTTATGTGGAGGCTCGTCGACCGCCACTGCATCTTCCTCTGCATTATCTGCATTACTTGCAGATTTCTTGTCACTTTCTGTCTCCTCCTTCGAAAGTCTGACATGATCCTCAAGAATGTACCTGCAATGTTGTTACTGTAATTAATTAATTGTAATTAATAACATATCATTGATGACTTGAAGCTAACCATGCGGTCGTGGAGACTAGAATATATATGATTATTTCGGAGTATGGTTGTTGAAATTTTTTGAAAGTGTAGCATCGTTTACTCACTCCGCTTTGATCAAACACACTCCTTTCTGTTTATCCTCGCTGTAATCAAAGGAACATTCATCCGTACATTTTTCAGTATACGCCGCCATCTTAAATCAGTCGATACATCAAATGTTGGTTTGGTATCTTGAATTTTGAATACTGCAATTTCAAACGGGACTGTTACCGTTCGCGGGAATTTCAAATTTCAAATTACCAGCGATCCTCGGACATCCTCCGTCATATTTCTCCGTTTAGATGAATCAATGTGCTCAGAATCGATGTACCATTTCAAAGACATTTAAAATTTGATTTGTGACATTTAACAAATTGTTAACACGTACTGTAGTACGTGTCATTTTAAGTACAACGAATACACGTGCATGTTTAGAACGTTGATATTAATAGTTTATGTTATATTTATTGTTACTTCAGTAGGAGTGTACGTGAATTGCACGTGTATTTACATAATAATACACGTGAAATAGGGATCTCTAATATTTGATCTCAACAATACATATCTCGTCAGTGCTCGTCGCGCGGCGTCTATAAATACTGATAAATACTGTATACATATATATACATATATGTATATGTATGTATATGGAGTCACCGACGAGATACTAATAAAGACTGCCAGCCTTATGGGAGTTGGTGTCTCTCGAATTTTTCGGTGTTTCTTACGCCCTCTAGGATACATTCTAGCTCCATCCAGAGAAACAGAAGGACATCGACGGCATTTTGTCGGTGAAGAAGACCACTGAGGAGATTCTCGTCGCGATGCATCGGTGAGAATGCGAGTTATCACGAAACCATATCGATTATTATTAAATGTTACATTCTCCGCCATAGTTCAGACGATGTTTTGGTACTATTTTGGCACTATTTAGAATTTTTAGTGATGTGGTATTTCAGATCACTGTAAGTTCCACGTTATCCCCGCGCCCGTCGCGCCCGGTTCCCCGTCCCGCTGAATAACACAGGGGCTGGCGTCGGTGCCGGGACGAACCAGCTTGAATAACACATACATTTTGTTCTGAAGGAAGGTGAAATTGCAAAATGTTATGGAAGACAATAGGTATAGGAATAGAATTAACAGAAAATCAACATATTTATTAAATGTGCAGCTATTAGCTCGATATTATCCTTTATTCATAAGAGTTTCACTAGAACTTCTTACAAATAAAGGATAATATCGATTGCCCAGGTCTCACCACGAGGAGGTTGCTGCACAAGAGACCCGAAAGGGAGTCAGAACGAATGCAATATTCCTTCTGGCTCCCTTTCTAACAACGGCGGACTTATACTAAATTACGCACGCAAGTCGAGCAATTATTGCGGAGCAAAAGAAGAAGAAGAAGATCGGAGAAGAAGTCTCCGATCCACGGGGGATCAAAGGCGAATCAGGCAGAAGGCTCTGATTCTTTCAAAGAGAAAAACTAAAACGAACCAGAGCAGAAGGCCCCGGTTCGAAGGGACGCGGCGCGTACAATGCTGGCAGCACTTCTCGGTCAGAGCCAGTACCCAACGTGTCCTCACCAAGAGAAATGGACAGTGAGAAGTGCTCAATCGTAACACCATTCCTCTGCCAACTACCTGGCCACCAGGAACGCAATGCGATGAGGTGAACCCGGGTAGGATTACAAACGGAGAGAACTCTGCCAACTACCTGCCACCAGGCATCGCAAAGCGTTGAGGTGAACCCGGTAGGATGACAGAGAGAATGGCAGTACGAGTGAACAGGTCTCAATGAACCACCTCTCTCAATGTATCGACGCCGAATACCGACTCCAACCGGTCTGGTACATACAAGCAAGGTCCGACACAGCAGAAGGCTGTGTCGGAATCAAGAAAACGAGTAACGAGAAGTTAAGACAATAATTACTCGACGATATACAATATTAAAAACTAACGCACGCACGCAAGTCGAGCAATTATCGCGGGGCAAAAGGTGTGAATCGGAGAAGAAGTCTCCGATTCTTTCAAAGAGAAAAACGAAAACGAACCAGAGCAGAAGGCCCCGGTTCGAAGGGACGCGGCGCGTACAATGCTGGCAGCACTTCTCGGTCAGAGCCAGTACCCAACGTGTCCTCACCAAGAGAAATGGACAGTGAGAAGTGTTCAAACGTAACACCATTCCTCTGCCAACCACCTGGCCACCAGGAACGCAATGCGATGAGGTGAACCCGGGTAGGATTACAAACAGAGAGAACTCTGCCAACTACCTGCCACCACGCATCGCAAAGCGTTGAGGTGAACCCGGTAGGATGACAGAGAGAATGGCAATACGAGTGAACAGGTCTCAATGAACCACCTCTCTCAATGTATCGACGCCGAATACCGACTCCAACCGGTCTGGTACATACAAGCAAGGTCCGACACAGCAGAAGGCTGTGTCGGAATCAAGAAAACGAGTAACGAGAAGTTAAGACAATAATTACTCGACGATATACAATATTAAAAACTAACGCACGCACGCAAGTCGAGCAATTATCGCGGGGCAAAAGGTGTGAATCGGAGAAGAAGTCTCCGATTCTTTCAAAGAGAAAAACGAAAACGAACCAGAGCAGAAGGCCCCGGTTCGAAGGGACGCGGCGCGTACAATGCTGGCAGCACTTCTCGGTCAGAGCCAGTACCCAACGTGTCCTCACCAAGAGAAATGGACAGTGAGAAGTGTTCAAACGTAACACCATTCCTCTGCCAACCACCTGGCCACCAGGAACGCAATGCGATGAGGTGAACCCGGGTAGGATTACAAACAGAGAGAACTCTGCCAACTACCTGCCACCACGCATCGCAAAGCGTTGAGGTGAACCCGGTAGGATGACAGAGAGAATGGCAATACGAGTGAACAGGTCTCAATGAACCACCTCTCTCAATGTATCGACGCCGAATACCGACTCCAACCGGTCTGGTACATACAAGCAAGGTCCGACACAGCAGAAGGCTATATCGGAATCAAGAAAACGAGCGAAGTGAAGTTAAGACAATAATTACTCGACATTTACAACGACGGTATAAAATCTTAATTACTAACGCACGCGGCCTATAGGCGATTCAGGCACCCCGGGGACGCGACTCCCCGTACTCACCCATGGCAACATCCGTGAGTGAGCCCCTGGGGTACCTCACTCGGCAAATAAAACTAACTTATTGATATATCCTCTTCTTGATTTGCCTTCCTCTCGGGGTGTCCTCTTCTTGGTACGTCCTCTTCTTGGTGTGTCCTCTTCTGGGTGTGTCCTCTTCCTAGTTTGTCCTCTTCATAGTATGCCCTCTTCTTGGTGTATTCTAACTAAAACAGACTAATAATAATTAGACATAACAATACATTACCCCGCACACGAGTGCAAGCCTAAGGGGCGCTCTCAAGAGCAAACCTAAGATCAGTTCTCGAGAACCGAACGAACCCCGCACACGAGTGCGAATCTAACCAGCTCACGAGAGACCAACTAACCCCGCACACGGGTGCGAATGAAACCAGCTCACGAGAGCCAACCTAATACCAGCTCACGAGAGCCAAACAAACCCCGCACACGGGTGCGGCCTATAGGCGATTCGGGTAGCCCCGGGGACGCGACACCCCGTACTCACTCACGGCTCCATCCGTGAGTGAGCCCCTGGGGGACCTCCGATCGGAGGAATACCAATTTCAAACAAGATTTGATAACTTTTAGAAAAGGGTCTTGTCAAAGTACCGACGCCAATAATTGAAAATTCAGAAATAACACGAATGCGAATAAAGCAAATATAATCCCGAACGTAAGCACATGAGTGTGGACACAATCAGTTCACAAGAGCAATTATAATTAATAATCTTGTACATGAGTGTGAATAGAACCAGGTCACAAGACCAATTATAATCTTGCACAGCAGTGCGAATACAACCAAAAACCAGCTCACGAGAGCAAATACTACCCCGCACGTAAGCGAAAACCTAACCATGCACATGAGTGCGAATACAACCAGCGAACCAGCTTGTAAGAATAATTGTATTGTTATTCAGTTTTAAAATCATTATAGAAACATGGAGCATTATATTTAAACAGAGATGAAATATTCAGGTTGAATTAATCATGTATTGACTGACTCGACTCGTTTCGTTTACTTTTCCAGAATTGTGACTGTAACGTGGAAAATAGCAAAAATACGCAATTTTACATGATGTTTTAACGGGTGTTTTGTAATGTTCCTGAAAAGTTTCATAAATATCGCTTGCTATATATAATGCACATATGATTTAATTAACGATACATTCATTTTATTTTATTTTAAAATACGTATTAATATGTGGCTGTTTGCAACATTTCGAATTTTGCAGTTAAACATATATTCTTTATTGTACGATGACTTTTACGAGGACAAGACAGCGGTTTCGCGATCGCGCGCTCGAGACACGAAAACAATAACGAGACGGTACCAACGGTCGAACCACCTTCGTTTGAATGCTCCCGTTTAGGCCAATACCGAACACTGTGAAAAATTAGATGGCAAAGTGGTCAAGGGAGTGCTCGTCCACATCGTTGGCAAAAGGAATGATTATAAACATTAATTAGCTAGAATTAATAAATGTATCATAGTATTATGTTGAATAAATTAATGCGTGCGGATGTTCATGGTTTAAAAGTTATTCTGTTTCTCGAGTTTTATTGTCTATTTTTACGAAAAAATTGGATGGCAAGGTAGTCAAGGAAGTGCTCGTTAACATCATTAGCAAAAGGAATTGTTATAAACATTAAACAGCCAAAAATAATACATTTATCTGTGAATTGTATTTAATAAATTAATGCGTGCAAATGTTTATGGTTTAGAAGTTATTCCGTATCTCGAATACTATTAGCCACTTTTACTAAAAAATTAGGTGGTCAGATAGCCAAGGGATTGCTTGTGGACATCGCTGTAAAATAGAATTGTTATAAACATTAACCAGCTGGAAATAATAAATTTATCAATAATTGTAACGGCGATCGACATCGATCGACATTCGGTTGGGGTGAGGACCGTTGAGCGTCGAGCGTGGGGCGCACGCCCGCGCTCGGTCAGAGAGCTCCGTCAATCAGTCAGTCGGGCGCGGGAGGGCGGCGTGAGCGGTCGAGTTCAGTCGGGCTCCGGAACCAGGAGGACCAGAAGGACCGGGGACTTACCAGACGTGGACCAGAGGTGGACCAGAGGTCATCTACAGCCACCCTGACCTACCTTCACCAATCCTATTTTGAACTTCAACTATTCCTTCAACGAACACCGGTTTTGATTACTAATATTCTTCAATGCTTCCTTTGCCTAGCTTTGGCCCAGTTTCAACAAACCTGTCCTCCAACCGTTCATTCTACGAATACCATCAACTGTTTTCTCTAATTTTCATCGAGACTTTCGGTATTGAGTCTTTTTCAAATTTATAATTGAATTATTCATCAAATTTATATTCTGATCGCCCCACTCGTGTGCGGGGTTATAATTGCTCTTGTGTGCTGCATCGCTGGTTGTTTTCGCACTCGTGTGCGGAGTTACAATTATTCTTACAAGCTGGTTCGCTGGTTGTATTCGCACTCATGTGCATGGTTAGGTTTTCGCTTACGTGCGGGGTAGTATTTGCTCTCGTGAGCTGGTTTTTGGTTGTATTCGCACTGCTGTGCAAGATTATAATTGGTCTTGTGACCTGGTTCTATTCACACTCATGTACAAGATTATTAATTATAATTGCTCTTGTGAACTGATTGTGTCCACACTCATGTGCTTACGTTCGGGATTATATTTGCTTTATTCGCATTCGTGTTATTTCTGAATTTTCAATTATTGGCGTCGGTACTTTGACAAGACCCTTTTC
Organism: Lasioglossum pauxillum; assembly: GCA_933228785.1. Classification (NCBI taxonomy): domain Eukaryota; kingdom Metazoa; phylum Arthropoda; class Insecta; order Hymenoptera; family Halictidae; genus Lasioglossum; species Lasioglossum pauxillum. Next base: position 1,753,441 of record OW121699.1, read on the forward strand.
TAAAAGTTATCAAATCTTGTTTGAAATTGGTATTCCTCCGATCGGAGGTCCCCCAGGGGCTCACTCACGGATGGAGCCGTGAGTGAGTACGGGGTGTCGCGTCCCCGGGGCTACCCGAATCGCCTATAGGCCGCACCCGTGTGCGGGGTTTGTTTGGCTCTCGTGAGCTGGTATTAGGTTGGCTCTCGTGAGCTGGTTTCATTCGCACCCGTGTGCGGGGTTAGTTGGTCTCTCGTGAGCTGGTTAGATTCGCACTCGTGTGCGGGGTTCGTTCGGTTCTCGAGAACTGATCTTAGGTTTGCTCTTGAGAGCGCCCCTTAGGCTTGCACTCGTGTGCGGGGTAATGTATTGTTATGTCTAATTATTATTAGTCTGTTTTAGTTAGAATACACCAAGAAGAGGGCATACTATGAAGAGGACAAACTAGGAAGAGGACACACCCAGAAGAGGACACACCAAGAAGAGGACGTACCAAGAAGAGGACACCCCGAGAGGAAGGCAAATCAAGAAGAGGATATATCAATAAGTTAGTTTTATTTGCCGAGTGAGGTACCCCAGGGGCTCACTCACGGATGTTGCCATGGGTGAGTACGGGGAGTCGCGTCCCCGGGGTGCCTGAATCGCCTATAGGCCGCGTGCGTTAGTAATTAAGATTTTATACCGTCGTTGTAAATGTCGAGTAATTATTGTCTTAACTTCACTTCGCTCGTTTTCTTGATTCCGATATAGCCTTCTGCTGTGTCGGACCTTGCTTGTATGTACCAGACCGGTTGGAGTCGGTATTCGGCGTCGATACATTGAGAGAGGTGGTTCATTGAGACCTGTTCACTCGTATTGCCATTCTCTCTGTCATCCTACCGGGTTCACCTCAACGCTTTGCGATGCGTGGTGGCAGGTAGTTGGCAGAGTTCTCTCTGTTTGTAATCCTACCCGGGTTCACCTCATCGCATTGCGTTCCTGGTGGCCAGGTGGTTGGCAGAGGAATGGTGTTACGTTTGAACACTTCTCGTGATCATCTCTCTTGGTGAGGACACGTCGGGTATCGCCTCTGGCCGGAGGTGTGCTGCCAGCATTGTACGCGCCGCGTCCCTTCGAACCGGGGCCTTCTGCTCTGGTTCGTTTTCGTTTTTCTCTTTGAAAGAATCGGAGACTTCTTCTCCGATTCACACCTTTTGCCCCGCAATAATTGCTCGACTTGCGTGCGTGCGTTAGTTTTTAATATTGTATATCGTCGAGTAATTATTGTCTTAACTTCTCGTTACTCGTTTTCTTGATTCCGACACAGCCTTCTGCTGTGTCGGACCTTGCTTGTATGTACCAGACCGGTTGGAGTCGGTATTCGGCGTCGATACATTGAGAGAGGTGGTTCATTGAGACCTGTTCACTCGTACTGCCATTCTCTCTGTCATCCTACCGGGTTCACCTCAACGCTTTGCGATGCCTGGTGGCAGGTAGTTGGCAGAGTTCTCTCCGTTTGTAATCCTACCCGGGTTCACCTCATCGCATTGCGTCCTGGTGGCCAGGTAGTTGGCAGAGGAATGGTGTTACGTTTGAACACTTCTCGTGATCATCTCTCTTGGTGAGGACACGTCGGGTATCGCCTCTGGCCGGAGGTGTGCTGCCAGCATTGTACGCGCCGCGTCCCTTCGAACCGGGGCCTTCTGCTCTGGTTCGTTTTAGTTTTTCTCTTTGAAAGAATCAGAGCCTTCTGCCTGATTCGCCTTTGATCCCCCGTGGATCGGAGACTTCTTCTCCGATCTTCTTCTTCTTCTTTTGCTCCGCAATAATTGCTCGACTTGCGTGCGTAATTTAGTATAAGTCCGCCGTTGTTAGAAAGGGAGCCAGAAGGAATATTGCATTCGTTCTGACTCCCTTTCGGGTCTCTTGTGCAGCAACCTCCTCGTGGTGAGACCTGGGCAATCGGTATTATCCTTTATTTGTAAGAACTTCTAGTGAAACTCTTATGAATAAAGGATAATATCGAGCTAATAGCTGCACATTTAATAAATATGTTGATTTTCAGTTAATTCTATTCCTATACCTATTGTCTTCCATAACATTTTGCAATTTCACCTTCCTTCAGAACAAAATGTATGTATTATTCAAGCTGGTTCGCCCCGGCACCGACGCCAGCCCCTGTGTTATTCAGCGGGACGGGGAACCGGGCGCGACGGGCGCGGGGATGACGTGGAACTTACAGTGATCTGAAATACCACATCACTAAAAATTCTAAATAGTGCCAAAATAGTACCAAAACATCGTCTGAACTATGGCGGAGAATGTAACATTTAATAATAATCGATATGGTTTCGTGATAACTCGCATTCTCACCGATGCATCGCGACGAGAATCTCCTCAGTGGTCTTCTTCACCGACAAAATGCCGTCGATGGCCTTCTGTTTCTCTGGATGGAGCTAGAATGTATCCTAGAGGGCGTAAGAAATACCGAAAAATTCGAGAGACACCAACTCCCATAAGGCTGGCAGTCTATATGGAGTCCATCGTGCGTCCATCAGAGAATTTTCTATACTAAATACAGAGTCGGTAATTCAGAACCGTAGACAGCAAAAATGCATCGCAAGCAAAGTCTGTACGGTGTCATTACAAGAATGGTGAACTTTACTCTCCAACCCACCGCTTTGCAAGTTAATAGTACTTTAATTGCAATGAATTGAAAATATATGATAAACATATATATATGGGATCAATGAAGGGGGTGGGGGAAGACGCGGTAACCTTCGGACAATACACTTTTATCTCTGCCATAATATTTGCTAGCATGTTCTTTTACGACCGCTATACCAAGTTTTGGCACAGGTAGAGACAGAGACAAGGATAGTCAGCTAAGCAAGCGTCATAAACACGATGGAACGTTTCTGTTAGTCCATTAGTCCTGTGTGTTACGTGAACGGCCTTTTAGCGTCGCACTCTTCCGGTAAGTCCACGTGTTTTGCTTCTCATGCGGCGATCCTGCTAAATTATGTTTATCTAAAGATTATATAGACAAGGTTCAACGCGTCCACGATCAATGTCCCCGCGTCATAAATTACAGATAGCGACCAACGAATTGAGAGTTAATTTATTAAGCCCATAACACAGGATTCCCCGTTCCCTTGGCGTTCCTTGATGGCAATTAAAATAGATACGAGATACGAGTTAGGAACAATGGGATCACAGAAGCAACGGTCACATTGTGATCCGAGCAGCATCATACGATCGCGTTGGACTTACTTAAGTCCAGGTATTATGTCATAATTCTGTAGTTATTGTTGCAACATTTGAATCCACTGGTGTACGAGCATTATCGGCGTTCATAGTACACCGGATTTTTCCGATAAATTCTTCTTTTATATTTTTTTAAATGAAACACATTCCGAGCGATCCGGCTGGGGTTTCACGTCGTTTATCGCGTGATCGGCGACGGAGTTAATCGATATCTTCGATGGAGATCATGCAAGTGATTGGGATTATTATTGTTAAGTGGGATCTGCCGTTTGTGATAGTTCATTGTCATTGGTTGTACTGACCATTAGGGAAACACCAGTGTGGCAATGGTACAGTTGTAAAGTCTATTCTTAGGAGCAGCGAAAGCAAATAAAGCTCCATAAAAGTATAAAAAGATAAAACTGATCTTGCGAGTTGAATGCCAAGTAGATCGTAGACACTGTTCCATCTTGATTTTCAATTATATTCTGTTAACTGTATACAGCTAAATCTTGGTATGGCCGAACCACCCAGTTTGCAATGGGAGGACTATCTGGTAGTGGCGATCACGCTGATCGTAAGCGTGGGCGTCGGTATCTACTACAGGTTCAGCGGTGGTCGTCAGAAGACTATAGAGGTATTTGTTTCTACATCTTCGATAAAGAAGAGTCGATTAGTTTAATAATGCTGCTTTTATTTCGCAGGAATACTTCACAGCTAGCAAATCGATGGGCACCGTTCCTGTTGGAATGGCGCTCGTGGTGTCCTTCATGTCCGCCATCACCTTGTTAGGCGTCTCCGCTGAGAACTACACGTATGGGACACAGTTCGTAGTAATCAACATATCCTACTTAATAGGAACGCCGCTGGTGTGTTATGGATTTTTACCAGTATTTTACAAGCTCCATGCGACAAGCGTTTACGAGGTACGTCGCAACAAATGAACTTAGAAGGATATGTCGTGAAACGTCGAACTTGAAACATTCGTTACTGTTCTAGTATTTAGAGAAACGCTTCGGAGTAAAAGCTAGGATGATGGCTAGTTTTGTGTACTGGATGCAGTTGCTTTTGTATTCTGGCGTTGTGCTGTACGCGCCTGCTTTAGCGTTAGAAGCAACAACAGGAATCTCTAAGACCGGCAGTATTATCATTATCGGACTAGTTTGCGCCTTCTACTCGAGCATAGGAGGCATCAAAGCGGTATTGATCACAGACTTGTTTCAAGGTATACTTATGTTCGTCGCTGTTTTCGTCATTATCGCTACAGCTGCCAGCGAAGTCGGAGGACTGGATGAAATTTGGCGTATAGCCGAGGCTGGCCATAGAATCGAATTCGACAGGTACTGTTCCATGTGAGAGTTCACGTGGAAAAGTGTAGACCAATGTACTAAACGATCGTGTTTACAGTATCTCCGCAGACCCAACGGTTAGACATACGTGGTGGTCTCTGATCATTGGCGGCTTGTGCACGTTTCTATCGCTGTACGGCGTAAACCAAGTGCAAGTGCAACGTTTATTGACAGTGAAGTATGTATAGTCTACGTATGTATTCAAGAAGAACATATGAGAGCGAATGTTGTTAACGATACTTTCAGAGACATGAAAGCAGCGCAAAGAGCACTTTGGATAGCATGGCCAATTTTAACTTTACTCTCAATAACTACGTGCTTCTCAGGATTGGCGATATACAGCAAATACCATGCGTGCGATCCACTGAAACAGAAGAAAATAACGTCGACCGATATGCTGATGCCGTATTACGTTATGGATACTTTATCCGACAAACCTGGCTTGCCAGGTCTCTTTATAGCAGGTAAATTGTATCCCAAGTGTTCTATCATCGTTCAAAAAATGTCATTATATTTTTTTTCGATGATTTCGCTTGTTGTAGCGATACACCAGGGTATTGATTAGCTTTGTACTCGCTTTTTGCTTAGGTATCTTTAGTGCCGGCCTCAGCACAATTTCTGCGGCGTTGAATTCTTTAGCCGCAGTAACGTTAGAAGATTATTTAAAGCCTGCGTATAGGAAATTCAGTGGCGGCGATATTTCTCTTACAGCATCGACAACCCTAGCTAAATTCCTTGCTTTCCTGTTTGGAATTCTTTCTATTGCTTTGGCGTTTTTAGCTCAATTATTGGGTGGCGTACTACAGGTGATTGCTACAGTACTTAAAGCTAGTTTATCGAGATCACTCGATTCTCCATACGAGAAATATTTAGTTATTCAAATTTTATTTACAGGTCAGCCTAACTATATTCGGCGTGGTAGGAGGTCCACTTTTGGGACTCTTCACGCTAGGAATGCTGTTCGAGACAGCGACAGAGACTGGATCTGTGATTTCTACGGCTGGTTCCTTAGTTTTTCTATTCTGGATGGCTTTCGGTCAACCGAGACCAAACGCCCCAACATTGCCAATGTCCACTGAAGGCTGTGATGCAAACTCCACGGTGTTTGTCATGAGCCAACCTGCTCCATTGACTGGGTAAGCGTTGCTATGACTGGTTCTTTCCCAGTGTGAAAGATGTACACCTTATGTTTCTACTGTTCTTCTAATTTCAGGCCGACAGGTGACTCGTCCTTCTTCTACCTCTACCGGATTTCATATATGTGGTATGGTCCGATCGGGTTCGTGCTCACAGTGGTGCTAGGGCTGGCGCTTAGCTACCTCTTCAAGATTTTGCTGAAAGAAACAAAGTCGCAACAGCAGGATCCGTACCTGTACTTTCCTGTGATAGGGAACCGTATTCGTCGCAGACAAGCGATGCTGGAGACGAACGAATGCGAGATAGGGAAAGACACTGCGAAGTATATGTTCTCTTACAACAACGCTGAACACACGGACGAAGTGACCAGCACGAAAATATAGTACAATTGTTCGTCCCTCGAGAGTTTACTTTCTCGTACTGTCGGCATTTTAGTTTTTAAACATTCCACATATGACTAAAGGCATGTGAACCGGTTAGGCATTTGGTGCATGCAACGTATTACTTAATCAGAACCGTGGACAGGATTACGCTAGGCCTGATAAACTGGCAATCTTGGTCGTACGGTGGTTTTCGAATCTAGTATAGCGAATCTGAACATGTACAGAGGCTGTTAATAGTGTTGTATGGTTTTCAAGGGAAGTAGAAACGTACTGTCTATTTTTTTTAATTTTAATCGAGGAGCTGGACCCTACGACAATATAAATTTTATCAACATGCTACATGGATTGTAGCATGTCTCGTTGTACGTTGTTTCGTGAACGTCCGATGGCCGAGTGTCTTCCATTGTCTTGTTCCTGGACTGCAATTTGTATAGCTTGTGTCATTTCAGCCATTCGAACAGCTATCAGGGCCATTGTCACTTTTGATTTTTATAGTCAACATACTTTCACCTACTTAAACAGTATCTTGAACATGTACTTAACATAGTTTGTTTCTACGGACACGTACTTATATTATAACAAACTGTTGACTTGTCAAATGGAAAACGACGCGTGCCTAAAAAAAACAACTGTTTTTCTTATTATTTATACTGCCGCTTGTTAAGCAGCCATTAGACTAGCCCATTGTTGCCAAGAGTGCTATTAGTGTAAAATAAAAATGTGCAGATGGATCATAAATATTGTGAACCGATGTATTATTTTGGAACAAAGCGGTATATTATACACTAGCATTTTACATAGAATTGTCATGTGTACACTGAAACGATGCTTAAATAAAGCAGCTTTACGTGTGTGATGCGCTATCAATTTTAATCAGACCGTTATTTATTCAAACTGCTCCTTTTCTAATGGACACAATTTATTTGGCATAAGATAACAAATGATCGTCTGAAATAATGAATTGTTTTTATTTCATGAACAACACGAAAGGAGTATTTTTATCCTGTGTTCGATTCAAATGAATTATTTTCTGATTTCCCAAATGCTTCATCTCAAATAATTTTACATGAAATTATTTAACCAGCTATCCCAGCACCGTTACTGTTCTTTTTGCCAAAAATTTGCATCCTAGGGGTGAATTTAACAAGGCAGAACCAAAAGTCCACGCGCAAAATGCCTTAACTACGGGAGCCCAAGGTTCATTAGCATGTTTCGGTTGGCCAGCCAAGGGTCAAAGGGCCCCATCAGTTCAGCATGGCGAGGAGGGGCGCGGTTGAGGAACTGGAACTGGAGACTCGACTGACAATGAGAAAGAAGGACAGTCTGAGGTGCTTCTGAAAAGAATACCGACCAGCTCGGATCAAACTACCAGCGGCCAGTTGAAACCAGTTTCAATTTGTTCGTGGTCTGCCGTTTCTATCGGCGGCATGGGGCTCTTTTTAATTATTTTTTTTCCAGCGAAACTCGTACACTGTTATCCGCATCGCCTTAGTCAACTGGCAATTAATCCATCAAGAAATCCAGTTGGTCGTGGTTCTGTCTTCTCTGTGGATGAGGTGTCGAATGCCTGCTGACTTATGGTAACCCTGGATCATGTAGGTCAACCCCGGGAAGCCTGGAAAAAGCTCCATCAATCATGCGATGTTAGAACGGCTGCAGAAAATTCTTTCTTCGATGGAAAATTCCTTCTATAATAAAATAAAATATTTATGGAGCTAAGTAACCATTTATTTCGTATGCGTACAGCTTGTACTGTTTTAAGTTTCAGTTGCAAATAGTTTAATTTAACACTACTTAATCCAATCCAATAGAAAATAGCTTGAATAATTCACGAGATGCATAAGCAAATAATAAAATTGTTTAATGCTCTTTGCAACTGATTCTAATGGTCAATAAATGAAATGATCTGGTTTCGGTACTTTTTGTGATTAAATCGTTCCTTTTTCTGTTTCCAGTCGCTTGCCATGCAATCCAACGAATTCGTACTAGCTCAGTGACGCTTCTGTTTATTTTCATGGAGTCCTATAGCCCCCTCCCGACGCCCTTGATCTCTCACAATACGGAATTTCGTGTTACACCTGTAGACAGCTACGAGTCTCGCGGTTCAACGGTCTCTTCGACGATTTTTCGCAAACATTATGCGATTGATACTTGAGAAAAAAATATTAGAAACTCCGATAAGCGTTATCAAACACACTGACAGTCAAGCAAGGGGTAGAGACAAAAAAGGATTCGAGGAGTGCCCTAGATTTTATGTCCAGGTGTTCGCGAATGTTTCTATAGTATTCCAGTGAAGCCAAGAGACAATTATTCTACCAAAAAGTAAGTTACACTTCAATGAATTACTATAATTTCGCACAGTGATCGAATTATCATGAAATCGCCGTTCGATTAAAATTCCATTGAGAATTAAAGTGATGTAAAGTAAAAAGAAAATTAGGATGCAATGTTTAGTAGAATTGTCTCAAGCAAGAAATATTTATTTCAGTATGTTCATAACAATTCGATCATTGATTACAATTGTTTTAAAACGAGACTGTGGGCTCCATCGAGCGGATGATGATTTAAAATCGCCTCTTGAGGATTCTCGCAAGAAGATGATTATTATAGTGCACGTTCATTCATGAGAAAACGCGGGAGTTTGTTTAAAATCGCGTGAGTCATCACATTCCCGGTAGAGGTGGAATGATCAATGAGGGAAGAAGGTTTCATACGATCTGCTCCTCGTGCCATAACTTACGCGAGGTGGTCTCCCTCGACGTCTTCACTTTCACACACGTGCGTTTTCCTGTGTGCCACGCGCGCGCTGCCCACCGTAAAACGATTGGTTGAATCATAGATTATGCAACTGTTTGCCTGTTCTGGAGCAAACATAACGAAACCGAGATCTTCGTGTATTTCTTGATCTAGTTGACGATTGTTACTATGTTTTTGGGTTGTTAATCCTCTCCTTAGCAGGATTAATTAATATTTCTCGAGAAATAATGAACCGACTTGGCTACAATTTGCTATACAAGTTCCACATAGTAGTACCTAAAACCCCTAGTAATCGTTTATTTTTTGAACGTCGTGGTTATTTTTTTATAATAAAAAATTGGACGATTTGTCGGTCAAAAATCGTGTTTTTCGTCTCCAACGACCACGCTGTAAAATTGCTGCCACTTCCAATTGAATAATTTCCCAATGAAACTGGAACTGTTTACAACCAAACCCTACCCTAACAGCACAAGATGTTGTATACACATTCATATAATATCAAAAAGAGATTCAATCTGTTTTTAATATTCAAATATACATACAATATTTATTTTCAATTAAGTACTAAATATTCTTTTTTATATAAGTTAGGAAGAAATATTTTTCTCATATGAAAAAGTGTGGCTTAAAAAATATTTATCCAATATTTTTGTGCTACTAGGGTATGTACTGTCTAATATGTATAGTTGATAAACTTGAAAAAACATTCTCAAAGCTGGCCTCCTTTCTCCTTTCTCATAACGAAACCGAGATCTTCGTGTATTTCTTGATCTAGTTGACGATTGTTACTATGTTTTTGGGTTGGTAATCCTCTCCTTAGCAGGATTAATTAATATTTCTCGAGAAATAATGAACCGACTTGGCTACAATTTGCTATACAAGTTCCACATAGTAGTACCTAAAACCCCTAGTAATCGTTTATTTTTTGAACGTCGTGGTTATTTTTTTATAATGAAAAATTGGACGATTTGTCGGTCAAAAATCGTGTTTTTCGTCTCCAACGACCACGCTGTAAAACTGTTGCCACTTCCAATTGAATAATTTCCCAATGAAACTGGAACTGTTTACAACCAAACCCTACCCTAGCAGCACAAGATATTGTATACACATTCATATAATATCAAAAAGAGATTCAATCTGTTTTTAATATTCAAATATACATACAATATTTATTTTCAATTAAGTACTAAATATTCTTTTTTATATAAGTTAGGAAGAAATATTTTTCTCATATGAAAAAGTGTGGCTTAAAAAATATTTATCCAATATTTTTGTGCTACTAGGGTATGTACTGTCTAATATGTATAGTTGATAAACTTGAAAAAACATTCTCAAAGCTGACCTCCTTTCTCCTTTCTCATAACGAAACCGAGATCTTCGTGTATTTTTTGATCTAGTTGACGATTGTTACTATGTTTTTGGGTTGGTAATCCTCTCCTTAGCAGGATTAATTAATATTTCTCGAGAAATAATGAACCGACTTGGCTACAATTTGCTATACAAGTTCCACATGGTAGTACCTAAAACCCCTAGTAATCGTTTATTTTTTGAACGTCGTGGTTATTTTTTTATAATGAAAAATTGGACGATTTGTCGGTCAAAAATCGTGTTTTTCGTCTCCAACGACCACGCTGTAAAATTGTTGCCACTTCCAATTGAATAATTTCCCAATGAAACTGGAACTGTTTAATATCAAAAAGAGATTCAATCTGTTTTTAATATTCAAATATACATACAATATTTATTTTCAATTGAGTACTAAATATTCTTTTTTATATAAGTTAGGAAGAAATATTTTTCTCATATGAAAAAGTGTGGCTTAAAAAATATTTATCCAATATTTTTGTGCTACTAGGGTACTGTCTAATATGTATGCTTGATAAACTTGAAAAAACATTCTCAAAGCTGACCTCCTTTCTCCTTTCTCATAACGAAACCGAGATCTTCGTGTATTTCTTGATCTAGTTGACGATTGTTACTATGTTTTTGGGTTGTTAATCCTCTCCTTAGCAGGATTAATTAATATTTCTCGAGAAATAATGAACCGACTTGGCTACAATTTGCTATACAAGTTCCACATGGTAGTACCTAAAAGCCCTAGTAATCGTTTATTTTTTGAACGTCGTGGTTATTTTTTTATAATAAAAAATTGGACGATTTGTCGGTCAAAAATCGTGTTTTTCGTCTCCAACGACCACGCTGTAAAATTGTTGCCACTTCCAATTGAATAATTTCCCAATGAAACTGGAACTGTTTACAACCAAACCCTACCCTAACAGCACAAGATGTTGTATACACATTCATATAATATCAAAAAGAGATTCAATCTGTTTTTAATATTCAAATATACATACAATATTTATTTTACATTAAGTACTAAATATTCTTTTTTATATAAGTTAGGAAGAAATATTTTTCTCATATGAAAAAGTGTGGCTTAAAAAATATTTATCCAATAATTTTGTGCTACTAGGGTATGTACTGTCTAATATGTATAGTTGATAAATTTGAAAAAACATTCTCAAAGCTGACCTCCTTTCTCCTTTCTCATAACGAAACCGAGATCTTCGTGTATTTCTTGATCTAGTTGACGATTGTTACTATGTTTTTGGGTTGTTAATCCTCTCCTTAGCAGGATTAATTAATATTTCTCGAGAAATAATGAACCGACTTGGCTACAATTTGCTATACAAGTTCCACATGGTAGTACCTAAAACCCCTAGTAATCGTTTATTTTTTGAACGTCGTGGTTATTTTTTTATAATGAAAAATTGGACGATTTGTCGGTCAAAAATCGTGTTTTTCGTCTCCAACGACCACGCTGTAAAATTGTTGCCACTTCCAATTGAATAATTTCCCAATGAAACTGGAACTGTTTAATATCAAAAAGAGATTCAATCTGTTTTTAATATTCAAATATACATACAATATTTATTTTCAATTGAGTACTAAATATTCTTTTTTATATAAGTTAGGAAGAAATATTTTTCTCATATGAAAAAGTGTGGCTTAAAAAATATTTATCCAATATTTTTGTGCTACTAGGGTACTGTCTAATATGTATGCTTGATAAACTTGAAAAAACATTCTCAAAGCTGACCTCCTTTCTCCTTTCTCATAACGAAACCGAGATCTTCGTGTATTTCTTGATCTAGTTGACGATTGTTACTATGTTTTTGGGTTGTTAATCCTCTCCTTAGCAGGATTAATTAATATTTCTCGAGAAATAATGAACCGACTTGGCTACAATTTGCTATACAAGTTCCACATGGTAGTACCTAAAACCCCTAGTAATCGTTTATTTTTTGAACGTCGTGGTTATTTTTTTATAATGAAAAATTGGACGATTTGTCGGTCAAAAATCGTGTTTTTCGTCTCCAACGACCACGCTGTAAAATTGCTGCCACTTCCAATTGAATAATTTCCCAATGAAACTGGAACTGTTTAATATCAAAAAGAGATTCAATCTGTTTTTAATATTCAAATATACATACAATATTTATTTTCAATTAAGTACTAAATATTCTTTTTTATATAAGTTAGGAAGAAATATTTTTCTCATATGAAAAAGTGTGGCTTAAAAAATATTTATCCAATATTTTTGTGCTACTAGGGAGGGTACTGTCTATATGTATACTTGATAAACTTGAAAAAACATTCTCAAAGCTGACCTCCTTTCTCACTGCTGGCTCAATGTTCCTAAAGTTTATGAATAAATTGCCAAATAACCCTGGAAGCGACAAGTTCTGCGATCATCATAGATACTAAATTATTCATGTTGTGTACACAAAAGAAGCCATCGACCTGAATCAAACCCAGCATACTAACTTACGCAATCTTACAACCTGTATCCAAGATTCAAGGTTTCTTTAATGACAGTCCTAAAGGTATATGACCCTTATCTCGAACTTTCTAACTACTACCTAATCCATACCAAGTTACGATTCCCAAGGACTCGAAACTTCAGAACCCGTCGAATAAACAAAACCCATTAAATAGCCATTAGCAAAAACAACCTCCGCAAACAACGAAAATGAGTGCTTCAATTACTGCACCGTAGGTAGTTGTTCCATTTGATAATGGCGATTGCATAAGCGTGAAATCCTCTTCTTAAGAGGATTAATCAATATTTCTCGAGAAATAATGAACCGACCTGGCTAAAATTTGCTATACAAGTTCCACATAGTGGTATCTAAAACTCCCGGTAAAAGTTTATTTTTTCAACTTCGTGGTTACTAAATGATAACAAGTTAAAAAAATTAGATCGATAAATTACACTGTCCAACACCAAATTTGTTCCCTGATTACTGTTGGGTCCTTTGTATAGAGTTGTTTGCGCTGATTCCGAATCTGTTTTTAATTTTTTTCCTATACGCACAGTTTTTGAGAAACATGACTTTGAAAAAAAAAACATATTTTTCAACTTTAAACAAATATTGTAGTGTTATTATAAAAGATATTGAATTGTTCTTTATAGCAAAAGATTCTGTAGACTTTCCTGAATACAGCGGTATCCAAAATTAATACATTATGATTGTTTAAACATGTTTAAATAATCACTAAAGGCGGAGAGACACCACTTTTGCACCAATTTTTGAGGATACTTTTCAATTTATCTCAAAAAATAAGGGGCCAGCGGAAAATCGAAATATACCATGCAATAGAGCAGACTTTTATCTTGAGAAACCCCGCTTTGAAGTTTGAAACATCGACTTTTTTTTCGAACCAGAAAGCAAAATATCTTCGCCCGACATGAGTTGCCGCCAGTGGCGCTCGGGACGAGATACGGCGCACAGTGGGGAAAAGTGACTTGCCTCGCTTCAAAAAGGAATAACTTTCGATAGAAGTGAGGTATAGCGATGAATTTTTTTTTTAATTAAAGCTGAAACTTTGCAGAATATGGGAAAAATAGGAAGATTATGGTACGAACGTTTTATAACCTTGAGAAAATTCGTTAAACAATTCGTTCACAAAAATCGATTTCTTGTAAAATCCTGAAGTCGTAGACAAATTTTGAGACCAGTATTGAAATCAGCGTGAAAAAACCTACGGGAAATGATATATAGCAAAAATTTAAAAAATTTTTTTCTGCCCGTGGTAACGCAGAAACCACATTTTCTGGAAATTGTGAAAGTTTAACGAATTTTCTCAAGGTTAAAAACCGTTCGTACCGTAATCTCCCTATTTTCCCATATTCTGCAAAGTTTCAGCTTTAATTTAAAAAAAAATTCATCGCTCTACCTCACTCCTATCGAAAGTTATTCCTTTTTGAAGCGAGGCAAGTCACTTTTCCCCACTGTGCGCCGTATCTCGTCCCGAGCGCCACTGGCGGCAACTCATGTCGGGCGAAGATATTTTGCTTTCTGGTTCGAAAGAAACGTCGACGATCCAAACTTGACAGGGTGGCTTCTCAAGATAAAAGTCTGCTCTATCGAGTGGTATAGTTCGATTTTCCGCTGGACCCTTATTTTTTAAGATAAATTGAAAAATATCCTCCAAAATTGGTGCAAAAGTGGCGTCTCTCCGCCTTTAATGATTGTTTAAACATGTTTAAACATTCATAATGTATTAATTTTGGATACCACTGTATTCGGGAAAGTCTACAGAATCTTCTGCTGCAAAGAACAATTCAATATCTTTTACAATAACATCACAATATTTGTTTAAAGTTGAAAAATATGTTTTTTTTTCAAAGCCATGTTCCTCAAAAATTGTGCGTATAGGAAAAAAATTAAAAACAGATTCGGAATCAGCGCAAAAAATTCTATAAGAAGGACCCAACAGTAATTAGGGAACATAAAAAAAGTTGAAATTTGTTGGACAGTGTAATGAACCGACCTGGCTAAAATTTGCTATACAAGTTCCACATAGTGGTATCTAAAACTCCCGGTAAAAGTTTATTTTTCCAACTTCGTGGTTAATAAATGATAACAAGTTAAAAAAATTAGATCGATAAATTATTATCGATCGTAAATATTTAATAAATTTGGGGTTATGTTCGCGGCGCACGGTTCGATCAAATTCTACACTAAATAGCAATTCGTGGTTAATTTTTTGTAATCGAAAATTGGACGATTTGTCGGTCGAAAATGGTATCTTCCCTACAATTCCGGCCAGTCGCGATTTTCGAAAAAAATCCCGCATCGTGCAGTAAACTAATTGCTCTAACTTCTGAAATCTAGTTAAGGATGTTCTGGAGGTATATAAAAACGCAACGAAATTTTTGGAAATTTGACAAGATATAATTCTTACTAAATTAATGCAATTACCAAAGTTTGGGTTCGATTCACTGCGCCGCACAGTGGGGAAAAGTGGCTTGCCTCGCTTCAAAAAGGAATAACTTTCGATAGAAATGAGGTAGAGCGATGAATTTTTTTTTTAATTAAAGCTGAAACTTTTCAGAATATGGGAAAAATAGGGAGATTACGGTACGAACGGTTTTTAACCTTGAGAAAATTCGTTAAACTTTCACAATTTCCAGAAAATGTGGTTTCTGCGTTACCACGGGCAGAAAAAATTTTTTTAATTTTTGCTATATATCATTTCCCGTAGATTTTTTCGCGCTGATTTCAAATCTGGTCTCAAAATTTATCTACGACTTCAGGATTTTACAAGAAATCGATTTTTGTGAACGAATTGTTTAACGAATTTTCTCAAGGTTATAAAACGTTCGTACCATAATCTTCCTATTTCCCCATATTTTGAAAAGTTTCAGCTTTAATTTTAAAAAAAATTCATCGCTCTACCTCATTTCTATCGAAAGTTATTCCTTTTTGAAGCGAGGCAAGTCACTTTTCCCCACTGTGCGCCGTTTAAGAATTATGGCAACTTAAAGTTTGCACATTTTAACACGTCTTCTTACGGAGAATTCATAAAATTCCACTTCAAGCCCTATTTAAACCTTGAAAAAACGCAACTAGAAACTCCAGTTTTTTTTATATGTAGTAAAAATGATGTAATTAATTATGTTCAAAATTTATTAAGATTCACTAAACAGTTGCAGAGCAAAAAAATTATAAACTGTTACAAAACGTCAAATTTATCTTGTTGTCTCTCACTAGCATGGAAACGTGACAAGTGTAGACCACTGAATATAGCTACAGAGGGTACAGTATTCGCAAAAGCTTAATGCAAAATATACTCATGAATGGCTTCCATTGCCATGTATTGATGGATTTCGAATTTCTTGTATTTTTGTCTCCCATTGTACCTCCAGTACATCCTTAAAATCGTACAGTCCAATATTAAACATGTCATCGGTTCTTTTGAGTCACCGTAGCTCGATGAGACCATTTTTCCAGTCTCTAAAACCATTTCGAAGATGTTATTCCATCGTCAGCATCATATAAACTGCATTTAGTGGTAGATTGCCAGTTTATGTGAGCGGGCCAGGAGCAACAATTTAGCTCGAACGCGTTCCGTTGAAGATGGCGTCCGCGCGACAGGGGTTAAACGAAACGGGCAGCTGGAGAGCCCGGCGCTTTATGGAAACGCGTGACCACCGTTTGTTTGCAACCCCGTAAGTTCGAACCGGTTGGATCTTGTTCCCGCTGGACTGCCACCGCGGATTTCGCGAGTCGATTTTTCGCGTTCGAATCCGCGATGATAGACCAGTGGCCGAACAACCCTCCTTATCGCGACGAGCTGCGAGATCTTCGACACTCCTCCGGCAACTCAGATCGCGTTTAGGATGCCTTATCGCACCGCGGAGTGCTTGTGGATACCCTGCGAAATGGAGAACGTGAGTTGCCAAAAATCTTGTTCCAGTTCTCTCTGGAATTTCTTTCCTTTGAAATCGTTGATCGAGCGTGGTGACTTTTGGTGAAACTATCATACCAAATATTTATATAATATTTTTCGTATGTTTCATTCGTTTCCGAAATTGTGTCTTCTTTCTTTTCAATTTTAAAGCATCACCAAATTTTTTTCGTAAACGAACCTAACATGGACTTGAAGTTTGGACCTTCCCTCATACCAACAAGCTCAAAAAACTCGACCTGCGATTTTTTTAACCGTTCGATAAAACAAAAATGTGTACTTTACATAATTGCAAAATCAACAGTACACCTGTCACTCAAAACACAATAACTCAAGAAAAAAAAGTCGTACATTAATTATCAAGATCCGATTGTAAAGGGGAAACTGCAGTCTTCAAATCTAGGTTGGATTTATTCACGAGAAAAATTTCCCAATGTTATCACAGCTGTTCCAATATGCATCATGCTCGAACCAATAGTCTTCACTCTCCACTCTTCTTTCCCACCTGCTGCACCATACAAAAGCAACTCGGTATTAAATGAACAATGCGTTACAAAACTAGATTGTTCAAGCTTCAAAACGACTCCGACTTTATGATCCCAGAATTTTTGTTCGCAAGGTTGTACTACTTCAAACCTGTAGAATTTCCACAAAATGGAAAATTCAACCTTTCCGAGATTATAGGTAAATATTTAAATCGATTAGGGTAGTTTCGGGTTTATTTGCGATCGTGGGGATCGATCGGGAGGATCTATAGAATTAACAGGGTGACTCCTCTTGATCCCGGAAGCGTTTCCGAGTCATTTTTCGTCGTAAGCTATAGTGACGCGATTATTGTTGTTTCCCCGAGTCGTTGTGAATAGACGAGCAATCTCTCACTCTGGTGTGTTCCCCGGGAAGGGGCTGGTTCATATAAATGGGCACATGTGACAATTAAAACGACAGTCTGAAATCGTACTCCGCTTAATCCGAAGCCGGCTCGCTCGAAGAAACGGTAAACGAGCAGCGAGAGAGAGAGAGAGAGAGCCCTAATTAATTAATCAGCATCGCGACCATCCTGAAATCCGAGCGCATACATATGCGTTACATCAGGAAAATCAGCAAGATCATCCAGCTGCAGTTCCGCACGTTTCTGCCGGCTTTCCGACGGCTAATCGCGATTTCCTGGAGTTAGTCTCCAGCTTCTCTTCTTTTCTTCCTTACTCTCGCCATTCCTCAGGCGTCGGACGCCACCATCTTGGATCCGAAGAGGTAAGGACGATCAATGACTCGTAAACTATGTTATGATGACTGACGAAGCTCTTGCTTTTACGTTGAGTTTCTAAAAAATGTGCATGTTTCTTATCAAATTATTTTTCTCGTTCTATTTTGGATCCTCCAGTTTTAATCACATTTTCTTGTTTTCCTCTTCTTTTCAACCCTTAAGTATCTTCGCTCTTTTATTGGGTTAAAACAAATGTAAAAATGTATTTAAAAATCGTGAACTTTCTTCTGTTAGTAATTCTTGTTTCTTTCGTGTTATTTTCACGCGTAACTGTGTCATTCACAAAATTAGAAAAAATAAAAATTGTACAGTCCAGAATTCGTCGTGCCCATTAGTTTTTTTGCAAAGTGAAATTTAATTTCTCAACCCTTGAATCCTTCATTTTCATATTATATTAAAATCGGAAGGAAAAAACGTGTCGGAAAAAATTGTCCGTGAAATGAAAACTGTATCAAAAAATCACGTGAAAATTGATTTCCATGGATAATTTTGATTGTACAGAGGAACAATCTCTAAGGATTCTAAAAGATATAAAAAAATCGGTTTCCATGTAAGCGGTGTTTCTTCATATAACACCATCGTGTCTGTCAATGGCGTGAACGGAAAATGCTCTAGACTTTCTCAGAAACTAATCCCGTAGTGTTCTGAGTCAACTGGTTTCATCCAGTGTCAACCAGATTCCTTAATGACGATCGAATGTCCGTGTTAATAGCCACGATGGCGGTACAAATCTTCCTAAACAATTACACCCAATGGCGGGGCGCCTCGCTCAATAATCGTAACGTTCCTCGAGCCGAAGATGATGTTACAGTTTGCTTATGTAAGGAAAAACCGGCTGACGACACTGGATTCATGTACACACACCTATACATACACACTGAAACCACGATACATGTGCGCTTGATGTATCCACGATTCTCCAAAAACCAACACACTGAACAATTTTCTCAATTTTATTTTATTTGGCCCTTCATATTGGATCGAAATCGATATTCGATTAATTAGAAGAATTAGAAATAATGTTAGATCACAGTGAGGATTTTTAATGAATTTAGCCAATCAATTCGTCCGCACCCTTACATTAAATTAAAAATAAAAACAAGCATAAAAGGAATCGTTGTTTAGTACAGACAGAGATTGTTCACACTAAACAATTTTCTCAATTTTATTTTATTTGGCACTTCATATTGGATCGAAATCGATATTCGATTAATTAGAATAATTAAAAATAAAAACAAGCATAAAAAGAATCGTTGTTTAGTACAGAGATTGTTCACACTAAACAATTTTCTTAATTTTATTTTATTTAGCTCTTCATATTGGATCGATATCGATATTCGATTAATTAGAAGAATTAGAAATAATGCTAGATCACAGTGGTAATTTTTAATAAATTTAGCCAATCAATTCGTCTGCACCCTTACATTAAATTAAAAATAAAGGAATCGTTGTTTAGTACAGATAGAGATTGTTCATACTAAACAATTTTCTCAACTTTATTTTATTTAGCCCTTCATATTGGATCGAAATCGATATTCGATTGATTAGAAGAATTAGAAATAATGTTAGATCACAGTGGGGATTTTTAATGAATCTATCCAATCATTTCGTCTGCACCCTTACACTAAATCAATAATAAAAACAAGCATAAAAAGAATCGTTGTTTAGTACAGACAGAGATTGTTCACACTAAACAATTTTCTCAACTTTATTTTATTTAGCCCTTCATATTGGATCGACATCGATATTCGATTAATTAGAAGAATTAGAAATAATGGTAGACCACAGTGGTGATTTTTAATAAATTTAGCCAATCAATTCGCCTGCACCCTTACATTAAATTAAAAATAAAAAGAATCGTTGTTTAGTACATATAGAGATTGTTCACACTAAACAATTTTCTCAATTTTATTTTATTTAGCCCTTCATATTGGGTCGAAATCGATATTCGATTAATTAGAAGAATTAGAAATAATGTTAGACCACAGTGGGGATTTTTAATGAATCTATCCAATCATTTCGTCTGCACCCTTACATTAAATTAAAAATAAAAACAAGCAAAAAAAGAATCGTTGTTTAGTACAGAGATTGTTCACACTAAACAATTTTCTCAATTTTATTTTATTTAGCCCTTCATATTGGATTGACATCGATATTCGATTAATTAGAAGAATTAGAAATAATGGTAGACCACAGTGGTGATTTTTAATAAATTTAGCCAATCAATTCATCTGCACCCTTACATTAAATTAAAAATAAAAAGAATCGTTGTTTAGTACATATAGAGATTGTTCACACTAAACAATTTTCTCAATTTTATTTTATTTAGCCCTTCATATTGGATCGATATCGATATTCGATTAATTAGAAGAATAGAAATAATGTTAGATCACAGTGGGGATTTTTAATGAATCTATCCAATCATTTCGTCTGCACCCTTACATTAAATTAAAAATAAAAACAAGCATAAAAAGAATCGTTGTTTAGTACAGAGATTGTTCACACTAAACAATTTTCTCAATTTTATTTTATTTGGCCCTTCATATTGGATCGAAATCGATATTCGATTAAATAGAAGAATTATAAATAATGTTAGATCACAGTGTGGATTTTTAATGAGTCTATCCAATCAATTCGTCTGCACCCTTACATTAAATTTGAAATAAAGACAAGCATAAAAGGAATCGTTGTTTAATACAGAGATTGTTCACACTAAACAATTTTCTCAATTTTATTTTATTTAGCCCTTCATATTGGATCGATATCGATATTCGATTAATTAGAAGAATTAGAAATAATTTAAGACCACAGTGGGGATTTTTAATGAGTCTATCCAATCAATTCGTCTGCACCCTTACATTAAATTAAAAATAAAAACAAGCATAAAAAGAATCGTTGTTTAGTACAGAGATTGTTCACACTAAACAATTTTCTCAATTTTATTTTATTTAGTCCTTCATATTGGATCGAAATCGATATTCGATTAATTAGTAGAATTAGAAATAATGTTAGACCACAGTGGGGATTTTTAATGAGTCTATCCAATCAATTCGTCTGCACCCTTACATTAAATGAAAAATAAAAAGAATCGTTGTTTAGTACAGACAGAAATTGTTTACAAGTTGAGAGCCCCCAGAATGGTCTTGCTTGATTCTGATTTATGCGAACGAAACTTTAAGATGGGGACGAATCGATGACGGGATGAAACGGAGAAGGTTCAATTACATCGTTCGGTCCGCGCAATGCAGATCAATCTGGATCGGGCGGAAGTGACCGATCGATCGTGTGGGTTTCACGTGATTCTAGATCTAGTGGTAGAATATATTGATCGAACAGTTGTCCGAATGTCAAGTGCACGCGCGATCGGCGTGAAATCGATCGGATTTGTTAATCTGTGCACTGTTTCCCAAGATCAGTATCGGAATTCCGTGGTTGTCAGGAAGAACGCCGCATGTTTTCACTTTCGAGATATTAACGTAAATCCTACATTATAAAGCTCAATTCCGCATAAACATCCGCTATCAGAGCTGATTCATCGCACGATGAAAGTGGAGGGTCCGAGTAAGGTCAAACTAAAAAATGCTCTTGTGGATGCTCGTTTATGGCAGGGACATCTCGTCTTGTGTACCTGGGTACCTTCGGTACAGTCCCTTGCCATAAATCGTCTAAAAATTGTTACCTCTTGGACTCAGGGCGGCGGGGTTCTCGAACAGCTACGGCGCGTGTCTTTTCCGGGTGACTGAGAAAGTCAGGTTCGGTCGTCGATCATTTGCGGCCTTCGCGAATCCTCCGGCCCGCTTCGAGCACCTAAAACTACAATTTTAGTTCCGCCCATCCCCAAACGTCCGGAAGTAGGGATGAAACCCTGAAAAAGTAGTGGGGACCGAGGTGTTAAAGTTACTGACTCACGATTCTCCTGTTAGTCGGAAACCTAGCACGAGTATTGCTGGGTAAGATCCGAACGATCTCTCAGATCGATCGTGGACAGCGAACACCTTCAACCATTTCGATACTAATTCCGATTTCCTCTCTTTTGTCCAGCTGCTGAAAAAATGTCGTCGCGTCTGTTCGTCCTGTTTCTCTTCTTGGCGGTGTCCTCGGCGGAACAACGGTCGCAAGATTACGTGGATGCGAAATGCATGCAGGATCATCCTGTTCTCTTGTACTTCTTCTCGTGGGTGGACTACGTGGTGCTGGCCGCCATGCTGCTCATCTCCTGCCTGATCGGCACGTTCTACGGTTTCTTCTCGAAGAAGCAAGAAACCAGCGAGGACTTTCTGCTCGGCGGCTCCAGCATGGGCACTTTTCCCATGGCGATGTCCTTGGCAGCCAGCTTCATCACGGCCATCGAGCTCCTGGGGAACCCCGCCGAGATGTACGCGCAGGTATAGTCTTCAAAGTCGAGCGTTTTCATCCGTACAAGCTCGCTGTAGGGGATCCTGGAACTTGTTCTAATCAGTGGCGGTTCGAGTCAAGTGGAGGCCCAAGCGGTAAACATTTTGGGGCCCTCAAACTCAAGTTAGAAACAGAAGTCGCGAGGAAACTCTCATAAACTTATCACATTACCGACCGGTGATTATTGCATAATTTTGAAAAATCTATGATACATGGCTAAACACTTTTTAATGGATCCTTCAGTAGCAAAAGCAATTTTCATTATGAACTGACAAGTCACCCTCAATAACGTCATCTAATAGTTTCATTGAAGATTGCAATGTAAAAGAAAATTTCTATGCTTTCTTTTGGTGCAGCAAAATTGTTGAAAATCCTATTAATAGGTGAAGTGTTATTAACAAAAAAGAAAAGTAATGAAAAATATGCCGGGGCCCCACGCGGCCGCTTAGTCCGTCACTGGTTCTAATAGAAAGTATGAACGACCTCCAGGAAGATGTTGATCCACCCTCAACCTTTACACGAAGTGTTTTGGTTTGGATATCATGTTATTTTTGTACGAAATGGCCAGATATTCGGAGGATTCATAGACGGACGCTAATTTGCAGAAAATATCATGATGCATCTCACTTAAAACACGCACAGTATACTGCAATAATGTTACACACAAGTGACTAATTTATTTGTGTGGTGTCCGTTGATTAGCGTAATCCGGACAGCCTTGAAATGAAATGTCGAGTTTACATCGTCGTGCCCTTTCAAACGATACCCCACACGTGGGGGTTCTAAATTTTCCACCCTTTATTTGTTAATAACTTTTTTAAAACAATTAATTTTTCAAAACGATCTACGGGGGGCAACTCCTGGGATCGCCCTGAAGAGTTTAAGTACCCACACGGGGGGTTTAGGACGATTTTTAAAATTGGCCTTTATGGGCCCTAAAAAGTTATTTTCACGTCTAGGGCATATGCCTCGTTGAAAGGCAGGCTTCTAACTTCAACGGAACCTGTTTTTCCGTGATTGCGGGAACCCAAGACAGAATTGGGCCTTATGGGCCTCACGAGCTTGGAGGGCTTTCCGAGCCCTTTCCGTTGATACCCCACACGATAGGTTACTCTTTGCGATTTACGCTGCCGCGCGCGTTGATCAGTGGCGGTTCGAGTCAAGTGGAGGCCCAAGCGGTAAACATTTTGGGGCCCTCAAACTCAAGTTAGAAACAGAAGTCTCTCATAAACTCTCATAAACTTATCACATTACCTACCAGTGATTATTGCATAATTTTGAAAAATCTATGATACATGGCTATAAATACTTTTTAATGGATCCTTCAGTAGCAAAAGCAATTTTCATTATGAACTGACAAGTCACCCTCGATAACGTCATCTAATAGTTTTATTTAAGATTGCAATGTAAAAGAAAATTTCTATGCTTTCTTTTAGTGCAGCAAAATTATTGAAAATCCTATTAATAGGTGAAGTGTTATTAACAAAAAAGAAAAGTAATGAAAAATATGCCGGGGCCCCACGCGGCCGCTTAGTCCGTCACTGGTTCTAATAGAAAGTATGAACGACCTCCAGGAAGATGTTGATCCACCCTCCCTGTATATCGTTATCCAAACCAAAACACTTCGTGTAAAGGTTGACCAAGTTCCCCGGCCCATCCACTTCAGTGATATGAAGGATGGACCAAGTTCCTCTTGTCTATAAGGGCTGAAATCGGGAAAGACCAATTCCCAGAGTCCAATGATTGTTGCACTTACCTAATTCAAACTTTACAACCTAGGGAACTTGGCTTGAACTTGTTTTGGTTTGGATATCATGTTATCTTTGTACGAAATGGCCAGATATTCGGAGGATTCATAAACGGACGCTAATTTGAAGAAAATATCATGATGCATCTCACTTAAAACACGCACAGTATACTGCAATAATGTTACACACAAGTGACTAATTTATTTGTGTGGTGTCCGTTGATTAGCGTAATCCGGACAGCCTTGAAATGAAATGTCGAGTTTACATCGTCGTGCCCTTTCAAACGATACCCCACACGTGGGGGTTCTAAATTTTCCACCCTTTATTTGTTAATAACTTTTTTAAAACAATTAATTTTTCAAAACGATCTACGGGGGGCAACTCTTGGGATCGCCCTGAAGAGTTTAAGTACCCACACGGGGGGTTTAGGACGATTTTAAAAATTGGCCTTTATGGGCCCTAAAAAGTTATTTTCACGTCTAGGGCATATGCCTCGTTGAAAGGCAGGCTTCTAACTTCAACGGAACCTGTTTTTCCGTGATTGCGGGAACCCAAGACAGAATTGGGCCTTATGGGCCTCACGAGCTTGGAGGGCTTTCCGAGCCCTTTCCGTTGATACCCCACACGATAGGTTACTCTTTGCGATTTACGCTGCCGCGCGCGTTGATCAGTGGCGGTTCGAGTCAAGTGGAGGCCCAAGCGGTAAACATTTTGGGGCCCCCAAACTCAAGTCAGAAACAGAAGTCTCTCATAAACTCTCATAAACTTATCACATTACCGACCGGCGATTATTGCATAATTTTGAAAAATCTATGATACATGGCTATAAATACTTTTTAATGGATCCTTCAGTAGCAAAAGCAATTTTCATTATGAATTGACAAGTCACCCTCAATAACGTCATCTAATAGTTTCATTTAAGATTGCAATGTAAAAGAAAATTTCTATGCTTTCTTTTAGTGCAGCAAAATTATTGAAAGTCCTATTAATAGGTAAAGTGTTATTAACAAAAAATAAAAATAATGAAAAATATGCCGGGGCCCCACGCGGCCGCTTAGCCCGTCACTGGTTCTAATAGAAAGTATGAACGACCTCCAGGAAGATGTTGATCCACCCTCAACCTTTACACGAAGTGTTTTGGTTTGGATATCATGTTATTTTTGTAAGAAATGGCCAGATATTCAGATTCATAGGCGGAAGCAAATTTGCAGAATATAGCATGATGGTGCGTCTGACTTAAGACACGCACAGTATATTGCAATATTGTTACACACAAGATTTATTTGTAAGCTGTCCTTGATTAGCGCAATCCGGACAGCCTTGAAATGAAATGTCGAACTTGCTGCCTCTTCAAATGGCAAAGTTAGAATTCTCGCTGAATCACTTTATAATTTAAGTGTTTTATTTGGTTGCAAATTATTTGTTATTTTAGTAATACTATCTACTGTCTCAACACATTTTATTTAGTTTCTTTTTTTTGTTATCTATTTCTTAAAGCCCTCGTCGTGCCTTTTCAAACGATACCCCACACGTGGGGGTTCTAAATTTTCCACCCTTTATTTGTTAATAACTTTTTTAAAACAATTAATTTTTCAAAACGATCTACGGGGGGCAACTCCTGGGATCGCCCTGAAGAGTTTAAGTACCCACACGGGGGGTTTAGGACGATTTTAAAAATTGGCCTTTATGGGCCCTAAAAAGTTATTTTCACGTCTAGGGCATATGCCTCGTTGAATGGCAGGCTTCTAACTTCAGCGGAACCTGTTTTTCCGTGATTGCGGGAACCCAAGACAGAATTGGGCCTTATGGGCCTCACGAGCTTGGAGGGCTTTCCGAGCCCTTTCCGTTGATACCCCACAGGATAGGGTGCGGGGACTCTACCGCAGAGTAAAAACGGATCGAAAATTGTTGAAGACAGTTAACTAAATCGGCAATTTAAATAGTGGAGGCCCAAGCGGTAAACATTTTGAGGCCCCCAAACTCAAGTCAGAAACAGAAGTCTCTCATAAACTCTCATAAACTTATCACATTACCGACCGGCGATTATTGCATAATTTTGAAAAATCTATGATACATGGCTAAACACTTTTTAATGGATCCTTCAGAAGCAAAAGCAATTTTCATTATGAACTGACAAGTCACCCTCAATAACGTCATCTAATAGTTTCATTTAAGATTGCAATGTAAAAGAAAATTTCTATGCTTTCTTTTGGTGCAGCAAAATTGTTGAAAATCCTATTAATAGGCTTCCGGTAGGTAAAGTGTTATTACAAAAAAGAAAAGTAATGAAAAATATGCCGGGGCCCCACGCGGCCGCTTAGTCCTTTAGCGAAAGTTTCCTTCTTTGTTTATTATATATTGCTTTCTACAATGAAGAAGTATCCTAATTGTTTTTAACCTCTTTTACTCTCTCACGTTTTACATATTGCTTTTTTTTTAAATAAATTTTATTATCTATTTATCCTAAGTCTAATGGCCTTCGCTAACCCCCTCGCACGCTGTCCGTAGGTTTTGGCCCTAAATTTCCTAACTTTTTTACTTTTTTCGCTTATTATTATAATTAACCCTACTTTTTTAAATTGTGGGGTTACTCCTTTTTTAGTGCCCTCTTGAACGAGTACCCACACGGGGGGGTAAGGCCGCTTAGTTCGTCACTGGTTCTAATAGAAAGTATGAACGACCTCCAGGAAGATATTGATCCACCCCTGCCTGTATATCGTTATAGTTGTCTGAGAATCTGTAACTTTGCCTGTAATTAGGGGACGCAGTTCTGGATGACCTGCCTGGCGTTCCTCCTGGTCGTCCCGATCACCTCGCACCTGTACCTGCCGGTCTACATGAAGCTGCGACTGACCTCCAGCTACGAGTATCTGAACCTCCGGTTTGACCGGCACTGCAGACTACTCGCCAGCGGGCTGTACATGCTGCAGATGATCCTCTATACGTCCGTCGCGGTGTACGCACCCGCGCTAGCTCTAAGTCATGGTAAATACCCTTGAAACTCCTCTTGAAACTTCATCCACCTCGACCTCCAAACTGTCACCTCTCACCAGAAACCTTGATCTTCTTGCAGTCACTGGTCTGAATACTTACATAGCAGTCACTCTAGTCTACGTAGTCTGTATCTTCTACGCCTCGCAGGTCAGTACATCTTCTTCTTCTACTGGTTGCATCTTGCTAACTCGGCCTTCTTACAGGGAGGGATGAAAGCTGTTATAATGACGGACACATTCCAAGCGGCGGTGCTCCTAGGTTCCCTGTTTCTGATTGTTGGCTACGGTCTAGCCTGGCAGGGAGGCTTTGCTCCTGTGTGGGACGTGAACCAGGCGTCGGGACGCATGGAGTTCTTCAACATGGACGCCAGACCCACCGTCAGGCACAGTTTCTGGAGCGTGGTGATCGGTGGGACCGTCTACTGGACCACCATGTTCTGCAGCAATCAGGCTTCCGTCCAAAAGTACCTCAGTGTGGAGACCATCGGTCAAGTCAGAACGTACGTAGCCTCTTCTAGGCTTGATGTACAGTATAGCAAGTGGCTAATTACGACTTGCTTTCGTTCCAGGGCGCTGTGGGTGTCTGCCTTCGGCATGATCATCATCTACTCGGTGAACTTCTTGACTGGAATGGTGCTCTACAGCACTTACAAAGACTGTGATCCCCTTTCGGTTGGCTACATCAGTGGCCAGGACCAGCTGCTGCCACTCTACGTGATGAACTTCATGGGAAATCTGAAGGGTGTGCCTGGCTTCTTCGTTGCTGGGATCTTTGCTGCCTCATTGGGGTTAGTTTCTACGGTCCTAGGACCTTTCCACCATAGATCTTGTTGTAGAGACTAATGGTTGACGTTTTAGGACTGTGGCCAGTGCCCTGAATTCCCTGGCTGCGATCACTTGCGAGGATATTCTCCAAGGAGTGTTCAAGATCAACTTGCCGGCCAGCAAAGGCGCCATCTATGCCAGGTGGATCAGTGCATGCTTTGGCGCCCTCAGCTTCGTCTTGGTCTTCGTCGTGGAACGACTTGGCAGTGTTCTTGAGGTGCTTATCGCCTTTTGTAGCCTTTTTTAGATCTTTAAAGCGCCTAAACCGCCTAAACAGCTGCCAACTGCTTCCAAATAACCTAGAGTCCCAAACAATGAATGTTCCAGGTCGCCTTGTCTTTCAACGGCATGGTCGGAGGAATCACCCTGGGATTATTCTCCCTGGGTATGTTCGTCCCTTGGGCAAACGGCAAGGGTGCAATCTCGGGAGCTATCACCAGCCTGGGAATCGTCTTGTGGATTGGACTAGGGGCTCAGATAACAGTTCTCAATGGACAGATCCATCTGGACAGCAAGCCGGTCTCGATCGACGCTTGCCCCTGCATCAACAGCACCTTCATCGACACCTTTACAGCCGACTACGTCGATGATGTCCCCGCGATTTACAAGGTAGCTATCCAGCAAACTTTAATCGTTCAAACTTCCAATCGTTAGCGACCAGAATCCCTCAAAGCTACAATCCTTTCGCAGATAAGTTACCTGTGGTACAGCGCGATCGGTTGTCTGCTGACCATGCTAGTGGGCATTGCTGTCAGCTACGTAACAGGGTTCCAGAACCCAGCTGACATCGACCAAGATCTTCTATGTCCCTTGATCGCTGCCATGTTCCGAATGAAGACCAAGCCGAGTGCTAATAACGTCCAAGGCGCCATGAACTTTGGCCTGGAGTTGGACGACGAGAAGTCCAAGGTGGACAACCACAAAAGTCCCAAATGAAGCTGCCTAGCTGGCCTAGAGCAGTATTCGAAAAGCATTCAGTCATTTTCAACGTTTTAGCCCTTCATTCCCGAGGATCCAATCGTTGAACGTTGTTGGGAGTATCCTCAGACTGCACACACATACACATACATTCGCCTTGACCCTTGCTAGGGTTCTAGGCCTCGGGTTTTAAGTTTTAATTGTTCAAACTCTGACACTGGAGACTTCCTTCTCCTTGTCCAGCCTGTGTTAGACTTCAGAAGTCAGTTAGGGGTAGGTTGAGTCCTCTAGAGGCCGTTGAAATGGTCCATTCTGATCATGACAACAATCTTGGCAGAGAATCAAGACTTTCCGAACGAGTCCTTGATCATTGAAGGCTACCAGAAGTTGAGCACACATTGCGTTCGACCTGGTGCGGGTCACCAGGTCTCTAAGATTTATCGAAGTCTATTCTTCAATCTTGGCAGAGACTAAAGACTTTCCGAGTCCTTGATTATCGAAAGCTACCGACAGTTCAGGACATACTCCCCTAGATCTAGGTCTGGTGGTCTTCAAGGTCGCTTACCGAGTTAGCCTAACTTCTGGAGAACTCGCCTGCCCCGGACCCCTAAAATTTCAAGACCCATCGAATAGGGACTCCCGGGAGATCAAGTCGAAGCAGTTATTGTAATTAATAAAACTGTAAAATGGGGTCTTGAAGATTTGGGGGAGAGTAGTTCGGACTTAGTAGACACTCTAAGGATAGGGTAGGGTTATTTATGGCGCCGTTTGTCAGCGTACTTACTTGTTCTACCGATTATGGGCCTGTCAGCATGATCGAGACCGTTTTACTAGTAACCCAGACCTGATGTTTACGTTTTATTAGTTACCTCTCACAGTAGTGACATGTGCCCCGAAGTTTTTATGCGTCTCTTTCGGCACGTGATCAAGGGATTTTTAAATTAATTTATTCTCTTTTTTTTGTTCTTTTTTAAACTTTAAGCGAAATCGCGGTTCCCACGAGACAGACTCGCGAAACGAATTTTACTCGAATCAAATTCTGTCGGAGGTGTGTAGCGTGTAGAATCGTTCATCGCTTCGCTGCGGATGTGTACTTCGTTATGGTTCCCCTAATTTATGCGGACAAGTCCGAGGATCTGCAACGACTTGTCCGCGTGCGTCGCCGTTTTATCGTTCAGATGTACTTCGTCGTAGGCTACTCATCTCTAGAAACGTATTTGTACATAAAATAAAATATATACGAGGTCGATTATTCTGTATCGTTCGATTATTTATCATTTCCTAGCAAATTAAATTTTCCATTAAATGTTGGCAGAGCATTTGTACGGTTTCACGCTTCTAGAAGGTACAATAAGAATTTTGAAAAACGCTGTGTCCCACTGTCAGACCGATTCCCAGCAACTAGAAAGAGAGTGGCAAAGATGGAGACTCTAGTGGGACGAGGAAAGTCGAGACAGAGAGAGAGAAAGAGAGAGAGAGGCGCAGAGAGAAAGGCCACGACAGTGAAAGTGGATCAATACCCTGTAAACGTTTCGCCAGGCAACGTGCGAACAGCGTCTCTCCGGCAGTCCCGCTTATTTCTCATAAAAGAATAGTCAACTCCACGCTGTTGTCATCGACGACTATTCTATAAACATCGTTTCGCTCGTAACTAGTCTCCCTTCGAAAAATCAGAGCCCTACACTGACAATTCAGTCAGAGAAAAGAACACAGGAAACAATTGTCAACACAAGCTGGATACGATGTGTCTAAAATAATACTCGGTGAAAACAGTGACTGACAGTGTGTCTATCTACTTGGTGTTGACGATGGAGACTTCTTGCGAAGACTTCTTCAAGTTGACAAACTGGTAAACCTGAATGGAACCAAGCTCTCCATGCACCAATGGCTGAATCAGGATTTCTGTGAAAAATGTACCTTTCTTATTTTGTGAGTTACTATCTTTACGTTCTCTTCTTCTTTACTTTATCTTGGTTGATGTTCACGTCCTGTTTCCATGTGATTGATCTAATCCTCTTTCAGATGCACAAGATCACCTGCAATTCTGCACTTCGCTGCTTCCGGTTCCTCCGTTGGACCATCCTGGTGCCCCTGGTCATCTATCTGAGTCTACTCTTCGTCAAGTACAACAAGAACGTTCCCCTGAAGAGTATACCCACAGCGTCTAACAAGAAAGACGCCGATGGTTCCCTGATAGAGAACTTGTTCGTCGAACTGGAGGCAGTGACAGCGAGTAAAAGAGATGACAAGGCGGCAGGGCTGCTTCTCAAAGATGAACAGAGCATCAGAGAGGTGGAGGAGGCAGAGAATAGAGAAAACCCGAGAACTCTGCTCGAAGATATATTTCAAAGGGCTGATACTGACCAGGATCAGCTGTTGGACATCCAAGAACTAGCGAAGTGGATTCACACAAAGATTACAGAGCATATCAGTCGTGCTATGAGGGAGAACGTTGGGCTCTTCACTGCTATCGATAACAATCCCAGGAATGGTAGGTGCCATTTAACAGTATTTTGTTAATGGCTTAGATTGTGCTCCTTGCAAGTCACTGATCATTAGAGAATTGTTTGCTAATGCCTATCCCAAGTGATCCCAATCGAAAGTGGAAGTCTACAGTTTGTAATTGCAAATTTCTACGATGTGGCAGGTGAGGTGTCGTGGGAAGAGTACCACGCGTACTTTCTCAGGTCTCACGGGTTCCCTGAGAGTTATGTCAGCTCGCACGACAAAAAGCATAGCGACATGTCGCGGACATTGAAGGAGAACATCATGAGGGACAGAGCTAGGTGGGCCGAAGCAGCTAGGAACGACCCTGATAAGTTAGCCCTGGACGAGTTCCTGGCTTTCACTCACCCTGAGAGCAGCCACAGGGCTCTGCTCCAAATAGTTGAGGACTTGTTCGAGAAATTTGGTAAGGAACTCTTCATTACTTCCCAGTCAGCCAATTTCGAGAGCTGCTGGCACCAAAAGCGGGGATGCTGCTACGATTAAGAGGGCAGCACGGTCGCACGAATGTGGCGAATGCCGATATACACGACAGGTCGCACTAACACAGACATAAGATTTAAGTGTGTGCACTAACGTGGCAGATGTCGGTAAAGTAAATTTCTATTGTACGAACGTGTAGCAGTCTTTCTTTTTAATCTGCCACATTAGTGCGACTGTGCTGCCCTGTTAACCGAAGCAGCATTCCCGCTTTTGGTGCCAGCGTGCTGCCAGCAGTGTGCAGACGCAGCCAGTGATGCCAGAATCATGGGTCGTGGGTTTTTTCCCCTCCGCTCGCTCAGCCGACTCGACCCCCCACTCTGACACACCGTCGTCACCACGTTGCTTCTACTGCGCATGCGCTACACATGAACGTATCTCTACTCCGCCGCATACTCTGATAGAGGTACGTTCGTGTGTAGCGCGTGCGCAGTAGAAGCAACGTGGCGACGACGGTGCGTCAGAGTGGGGGGTCGAGTCGGCTAAGCGAGCGGAGGGGAAAAAACCCACGACCCATGATTCTGGCATCACTGGACGCAGCTGCCAGCTGCTGTCCAAGTACCAGCAGCTTGCTTACTGGGTTAATAATATACCATCATAAATTAATAATATACCTTGTTTAATAATCCAGCAATTGTTTTGTAATCTTTCGCAGACCGTGATGGGGACGAAGAGCTAACCGAGGATGAATTCTCAGATCTACCTGCTGAGGGGATGGGACTGGACCTGAGGGAGGACAAGCACGAGGCTATGGGTGGCAGCGAAGATAGGCGACAGGAGTTCAGACACCTGATCGACAAGAACAAAAATGGCAAGGCTGACAGGACCGAACTCTTGGTAAGAAGAACAAAGTTTGATGCTTGCCAATCTCTTCGAGGAATTATTAGAAGATAAGAACTAAAAGAAGCTCGTTTCGTTTCCAGATGTACATAGATCCAAGAAATCCGAGACACGCTATTCAGGAGGCTCAACACCTGATTAGTCTGTCTGATTCGAACCTAGACGGGAAGCTGAATCTTCCTGAGATTCTCAGCAAGATGGAACTGTTCCTAGGCAGCAAAATGGTGGACACAGAAGGCAGTTTCCACGATGAGTTTTAGCAACGTAGACAGCTGCTGCTGCCAACAGGATAAATCTGGGAAATAACTGAATATAGAAAACTCTGAGAATGAAAATTTGTACGAAACCTTTTGTATCGCTACTCAAACCAGACAATATTCATTAGCACTAGTTAGTGACGTGATAGACGATCGATCTCTATTGAGATTAGTATTAAAACGAACAAAAAGATATGCTCGTCTCCTAGAGAACATCTTGCGAACGCTGTGCAGGTGGAAAGAAACTTATACGGAACCAGTATCTTTTCTACTTTTTCTATTCTAGCACGGACTCTATTTTTCTGCAACATGCCTGTTTTTGCATTTTGGAGAACACTTTTCACCGGTAGACTCGTCGACTTGATTGTACGCAAGGAATTGGGCAAGTCTTTTATGGTGCATGTGAAGACAAGTTTCATCGAACGTTAACATGTACATACATACGACACAGTCGTAACGAATGTCACAGTATTTCATATCGATTAACATTGATTCTAGTTCTTAACGGTTGAAACACAATTTTGCTGGACGATTACACTATTTTTCTGAGGGCGAAGTGTTCGCTGGGACACTTCAAGGGCTTTTATAATGTATCTGTGATAGTCTTCGTGACGTAGAGTATTATTTCTCTGCCTGCTGTGGGTAGGATGGAGCTAAAGTTGTTAACAACCGAATAAACCGTTCGTCTGTGCAACAATTAATTAACTAAAGTGAACGAGTTAAGTTTCAGCAACAAGAGGAAGTACACCTCGTATCATATCTTCGTATTTCAGGGATTGTAGAGTGAACTTAATTCGTAGATTATTGTATACGATATAAATATTTATTTATGGAGTGCGTGTATCGATATAGTATAGGTTCGAGTTACAGCTAAGTTCTACAGGTGCATAAATGTATTTTTTTAAAATAGTGGTTTCGATCACTTCAGTTGAATAAAGTTTATATCATCGTTTGATTTAACTAGGAAAATATAAATGTTTATTTTAGCGATACGTGAAATCTCGAGGGTGACTAGAAGATGTACTAATTTGTAAAAATCAAGACTGAAGATGTAAATTTCTTATGTGCGACTATTTTCTAAAATAATTTTGTGTTCTATTTTTTCGAGGGGAAAGGGTATAGTAAACGTATACTTAAATCCGCCCATTTATTAAATCCGTGTGAATAGTGCAGGAGAAATTTGTTGTATTGTCGATTCAATGTCCACACAAAGCTGACGAATTTTATTAACAATGATAACAATAAGATTTCGTTCAGGTAGACGTTCTTACACATTTCTTATAAGTGTTGGTGCATTCTTCGAAACTGTAAAAAATGAGATTCCTTTCAAAAGATATTTATATGCTGTGACACATTTTTGTACAGTTCACCGACGCAATAAAAATCTTTTGTGAGTATAACCGATTACTTTCTCTTTCAGAGCATCTGATATAATTATTAATAAGAAAAATCGTGTTAATCTTTATCGGCCGAAACTATTAATTGTAATTTATTAACAGTGCGATTGTGATCGATGATAGTTATTAACGTAACAGTTGAGGGCTTGACTTTTAAGACGCAATCTTCGTCACGATCATTTATTTGCATCTTTAAAAAACGCTCAGCTACAAAGTCACTTAAGCAACGACGCGTCCGCTAATTGGCTAGTCTTAATACTAATTATGTCAATTAAATTCGGTACCCTAAATCCAGTCCAAAATTCACAAAAACAAATTTTTATCGTTCTCCAAATGAGAAGAAATACATTTTCTCCACAAGCAAGTCATTTTGCCGTTTACATTAACGGATTTTTGATAAACTCGCGAACGTCAAAGTTTACGAAGTAATTTCGAGAAATAGCAGAGACTGCGATTTTGCGTAATAAAACTCGTTATAAAGCGCGGAATGTAATTTTCTCAGGAGAAGTTTCATTATTTCGAGAGGGATAGACAGCGGCTTTTATGCATTTACGAGAAAAATCCGAGTAGGTGTAATTTAAAACAGTAAAAAAATTAGAAGAATTTAAAAACCTGGGAAAACCGGGGGACCTATTATATTGGATTGGCAAGAAAGTAATTTCGGTATTCTAAGGTGAAATAAAACCCAATTTTTTGAGGCTATACCAGAAAGATGGCAAAATATCATTGGACAAAATGGAAAATATTTCTTGCCAAACAAATTTCTATTTACTTCACTTGATACGATTCAGGTGAGAAATGTTGATTTTGCATAAAGATCCGCTGTCTGAGTTGCTGTTAACATTCAGGCTTCGATGGAAGACCTCGAAAGAATTTTGATTTAGGTCTGGTAATATGATCGGGAGCCGACAAGATTGGGATTCCCGTGGAAAAGTAATTCGGGTGGGCTTGTAATCGATCACTTGCTTGCCTGCGGCGAGAAATTCCAGGTACTTCGGGTAAATTCCGCAACGTTACCGTGTACGTGCCATCGCAGCGCTTCTGAATTAAAGCTTCGACTCACATCGAAATACGCGGAGGCAGCCCATTCATCGGGTGTTCGAGTGGATCGCAGACAATGTGCTCGCAAATCGACGCCGAGACCGATGCTATTCCACCGAAAAAGACACGTTCCCACTTTCCTTCTCACCATCTCACTGCCTGCGGCTTTCTGCAATTTTCCCTGCAAATTTTTCTTCGATTCTAACACTTTCAGCAGTGGTTTTGCCTTAAGGGATAATATTGTATTCCTCTCCTTACAATTCCCACCACTTATTACAACAATTTCAACAAATATATTTCTATTCCGTTGTGCAAATTATTCGAGAGAAGAAAAAATTATTCAACGTGGAAACATGTTTTGTTTACCACAAGAAATTTTCAAGGCGGAATGGTTAAAAGGCGCTTTAACGTAAGCTCTTTAGCTCAGTGCAAGATGGGAAACTGTTTATTCCGAGCTTTCTGAAAGCTCCGTATTTTTTGTTGTTGCAGCAAAGCGATGGAATTTGCAAGCCGGGAACGCCGGTCGGGATGTTTTGATCTTCCGCGAGCCGTTTGCGCGGAGGAACTTTCGGCAGGATATTTTTTTCCGTGGGAAAGTTTGCAGATACCCCCTTGCTGTTAGAGTTCTTCGAAACTTTCATTGCAAAGTGGAGACTCGTGTTCCAGGAACCGGCGCACGCTGAGGTAAAGTGATGAATTTTGTGTAAAAATCGAACAACTTTCAAGAACGAATTGTAATTTTTCTTCAACTTGGAACAATCTTAATCTTGGACAAAACTGTGTCAGTGTCCCTGAAGAAGTCGCCAAAATTTTTTGTTAGGTTAGGGACTGCCTCCGGTCGCGGTTACAGTAGTCTCACAAGCACTGATTACAGAGATCGGAAGCGTATGAACAGCAATTGCACACATCCATTGAATACCTTACAAACAGGTTTGCGCTTAAAAAATTGGCAAGGTGGGGAAGTTCGTATCGTTCCACGAGTCCGCGCGGTTTCTGGTTGGACGAAACATATTCTACGGACTAATTGACTCGATAAGTGGTCTCAAACCACTTAGAACCTGTCCTGCCATCAAAAGCTGACCTCGAACAGAAGCTCCGATCGTTTCGTCCTTGATTTGTTCTTCGTTCCTGTTCTTTCCCTCTTACCAGAGGTTTGTTACTCGATTCTTTAACAATTCCTCTTCTGTAACACTCGAACCATCGCGGACTACTTCGAACCACTGCAAACCACGGCAAACGGCCTTCAAGGTCCACGTATTCACTACTAGCTTAGTATCTCGACACTTAGAAAATTTGTGAGTTGGAAATTCCGAGAAGCCCGCACTCCTCAATCAAAATTCACTTGGCAAGAAAATTTCAAGAAAAACCCTTGGGTTCAAATGTCTCGAATCACTTCAAACTAGCTTAGATAATTAGGCAAACAAGATGATAAAGTAAATATTATACAGGGTGGCCCAGCTAACTTGACCACCTTGAATATCTTTGTTGTTTTTAAAGATACGTAAAATGTCCGAAGGACAAAGTTGAATGGTAAAATGGAGCTCATACGATACCAAAAGAATTTTTATTTTTATGCAATTTTTTTTAGAGATATAGAGGTCACCTTCATTTTTTTAAATGGAATGAGGTATTTTTTAATACATCAATCGATGCAGCTGGACATTCTTTATAAAAAAAAGTACTAACCTATGTATTTCGAAAAGTTAGTAATTCAGGAGATATTTCAATTTAAATAATTCCAACACACCATTACTGCCTTACTAAGACGTTACACTAGTAAATAAACGCTAATGCTTTAGTACGACAGTAATGGTGTTTTAGAATTATTTAAATTGAAATATCTCCTGAACTACTAACTTTCGACATACATAGGTTAGTACTTTTTTTTGTCAAGTTAACTGGGACACCCTGTATATATACGTAAACCTCCCGCCATTAAATTTCATTCGGCAGTGCAGGCCCCGTCGAACTGGTCTACAACGATAAAAAATCATGGGCTGTCATTCGTTAATTGAAAAATCGTTCGGACAGCGCGTCAGACTTGGTACGAATTGCTCGAAAAGGATCTAGCACATCGAGTTCCATTTGATCGAGCGTTGGCTTCGGTTTGTCTAGAAATCCTTCCTGTTCGATGATTCCTGTCCAGAGGCCCTCGATGATTAGGTCCTAGCGCTCTCAGCCTACAGGTAGTCGAGTTAGCAGGTGATCAGGCCTCAGACAGTGGACCTGGTGCCGGGATCCTCCTGCTGAAGTCCTCCAGACGATCCCCTTTTCCTCTTCAACGATAACCTTAGGCCAGGTGTCCTCTGGGCGATGCTGGGGTGTGGAGATGCTACGTCAGACTGCTGTTCTGAAACCGCAAGTTCAAACTGACACCAACGAGCTATCGCATCTCAGGTTACATAGAAAGCGATTTTGTTTTACAAAGAATTGTTTTTTTTTGCAACAACGGACAGGTCTTCGTTCGAAAGCACCAGGTATTTAACTGATGTTGCAGGAGGTGAAAAGTGATTCTTGAAGCGGAGGCTGAAGTCTGTTGTGACCTCTGGAGGGCAATAGATCAACGATTAGAAGATAACAGGCGTATGTTGTTGTTGTTGTTGCGGATGGAACAGATTGGGGGACACCGAAAGCGAGGGAATTGTTATTGATTGTTCTTGCAACAACTGCAGGTTCTGCACTTCAAATTCACCCTTTTGCGAATCAATTTCACCCATTAAAAATATTGAAAATTATGAATTTGGAGTGCAAAACCTATATGATAAATGAGAAATTATTATCGATCGTAAATTTTTAATAAAGTTCGATCAAATTATACACTAAATAGCAATTTTGTAGACATTTTTCAAACGTTCGATTCGGATTTGAATCATTACGTCCTGAGACACGTTTGCTATAGATTGTTTCCTATAAGAGAAAAAGAAGAAAGATGGTGGTGTGTTTCGTCCTAGACCCGCTAGAGGACTCATCAGTAAGGCTATCTAGCGGGTCCTGCCCAGTGTTCCGATATTGCCTAAAATTTTTCGTACGATGGATGGCCACTAGAGGCGCTGCCAGACTCAGTAATGTAAGTTTCTCGATAAAATGGGGTACCTTGAGCACCCCGCAGAATTTGAAAAGATTCGTATGATTTGATTCTGAAAAATTAATGTATGACATATGTATTTGTGTATATTTTGTAACTTGTAGGATACGTCCTGAAGTTTGTTTGTCCGGAACAGATTGTTTCGGTACTGTCGCGCTAATATAACTGTCTCAAGGCGCAAGGCGCAGGGCTCCACTACTTCGTCATCATAGATACGTTACTGTTTTTTACGCGTAGCGCCTCTAGCGGCTATTCATCGTACGAAAAATCTTAGGCAATATCGGAACACTGGTCCTGCCTTAGACACAAGACACAAGTGTCGGAAGGACATTTTAGTAACTTGCAAGAAAGTCGTTCAACGATTTGTCCATCTTGTGGATTTGCTATTTAGTGTATAATTTGATCGAACCGTGCGCCGCGAACATCACCCCAGCAAAACCTATATGACTATAAAATATAAAAGAATGAGAGGGCTCTCAGAGGGTGTTCAATGGACTATCCAAGAAGGTTGGAAACAATGAAAATAAAATGTTTGAAACGTCAATTAAACTGATGTTGGACTGTGTTGAGAGTCCAAGGGCCACATGGAGGGGATAGTCAAGCACCAACCGGGCAGAAGCGATGCAACAGCACATGCATGGCTCGCGCGTGTCCCGTGTGTATTACCTACTGGTATGATCTTGCGAGGAGAATCGACCGTCGATGCTGGCAATGATCTAAATGCGGATTGGCGAGCTTTCCTCGATCATTACTCACTCGGCAGGTCGGTCCGGCGGTGGAGTGTTCCCACCTCGACAGCACAGTCTTATCCAACCGCTGGGTCTCATCTCCTCCTCCTCCATCTCGATCACTGCGCGTATCAACAATCATTACATTCTCTTATTCGTCCGCCGTCGGTCCCGGGTATCAAATTTGCGTACTCTGCTCGACTGTTCTCCGTATCCAGGAACGATTTCCCTCGAACAACATCTCTCAAGTACTTTTCTTTCTCGGGAACCATTTATCCGATCCAGGGATGCGAACCGCGGAACTAACCCTAACCCGAACCCGGTTAACCGAGGAAGGTTTCTGTAACCCAAGTAACCCGTCTAACCGGGTTACAGACAGCGATGCGAATCCTAACCCGAACCCGGTTCGGTTCTCGTAACCCGAGTAACCCGTCAAACCGGGTTACTTGTGTTTCGTAATGTACACAAGCTTTTTTCTATGTCCATCATTTCATTATTATTTCAAATTTCAATAACATCGTATTGTTGAAACAATTGTTCAAATAAACATATTTTTATAATTTGTTAATTTATTCATTACTCTTATTATTATTTCAATAACAATTTTTTGTTGAAATAATTGTTGAAAAAATTAATTTTTATAATTTGCTTCTATATTCGATATTTGAATTGTTATTTCGATAATTTGTTGTTAAAATAATTGTTTAAACAAATTTTTATAATTTGTACATATTTTTATAATTTGTTTCTATAATCGATATTTGAATTGTTATTCCAATAATTTGTTGTTAAAATAATTGTTTAAACAATTTTTTATAATTTGTACAAATTTTTATAATTTGTTTCTATATTCGTTATTTGTTATTGTTAATATAGAAGCAAATTATAAAAATATGTACAAATTATAAAAATTTGTTTAAACAATTATTTTAACAACAAATTATTGAAATAACAATTCAAATAACGAATATAGAAGCAAATTATAAAAATATGTACAAATTATAAAAATTTGTTTAAACAATTATTTTAACAACAAATTATTGAAATAACAATTCAAATAACGAATATAGAAGCAAATTATAAAAATATGTACAAATTATAAAAATTTGTTTAAACAATTATTTTAACAACAAATTATTGAAATAACAATTCAAATATCGAATATAGAAGCAAATTATAAAAATTTGTTTACACAATTATTTTAACAACAAATTATTGAAATAACAATTCAAATATCGAATATAGAAACAAATTATAAAAATTAATTTTTTCAACAATTATTTCAACAAAAAATTGTTATTGAAATAATAATAAAAGTAATGGATGAATTAACAAATTATAAAAATATGTTTATTTGAACAATTATTTTAACAAAAAATTGTTATTGAAATAATAATAAGAGTAAAGAATAAATTAACAAATTATAAAAATATGTTTATTTGAACAATTGTTTCAACAATACGATGTTATTGAAATTTGAAATAATAATGAAAGTGATGGACATAGAAAAAAGCTTGTGTACATTATGAAACACAAGTAACCCGGTTTGACGGGTCACTAGGGTTACGAGAACCGAATCGGATTCGGGTTAGGATTCGCATCTCTGTTTGTAACCCGGTTAGGCGGGTTATTCGGGTTACGAGAACCGAACCGGGTTCGGGTTAGCATTCGCATCGCTGTCTGTAACCCGGTTAGACGGGTTACTCGGGTTACGAGAACCGAACCGGGTTCGGGTTAGGGTTAGCATCCCTGATCCGATCGATCTACTTGAAACTAGAAGCTTCGGCCTATCTTAAGAATTTTAATTTTCGAAGTAATTAATTTTAACACTTCACATACCGGAAGACTATTAATAGGATTTTAAATAGTTGTGCTGTACCAAAAGAAAGCATAGAAATTTTCTTCTATATTGCAGTCTTAAATGAAACTGTTATATGACGTTATTGAGGATGACTTGTTAGTTCACAACGAAAATTGCTGTTGCTATTGAAGGTTCCATTAGAAAGTGTTTAGCTATGTACCACAAATAGTTCAAAATAATGCAACAATCACCAGTCGGTAATTTGTTAAGATACTGAAAGCTGAGATTTTACATTTTTATTTTGGACATCTCGCCTTGGAGATCGTGGCCCACGAATTAGAAAATATATAGTAAGGAGCAAAACTGACCACTCACCACAAGTTGTGTATAAATCATTATTTATTGCTAGGAATATAAAAGAATGACAACTGTTAATTTTTGTCAGTAGTTGTCCAGTTTTGATATTTTGTAGCAAATTCCAAACGACGTTTAATATTTTTTTTCGATAACATTGGCTTCTTTTTTTTCTTAATTATTGTACAACCAATAAACACAAGTTGTGTATACATGTACTATGAAGTATTCGTTGTGGTGAACGTTTCGCGGTCTCCAATTACAATCAATATTAAAAAATTACACAGCGATGATTGTGGCTCGAGGGATGCATTAAAATTGAGATGATAATTGACCGGATTCTCTGGGCTTTTTCAATAATTCGTGCTCATTGGGATGTATGTGGGGCACGGGTTGACGATCGTCGAAAGAGCCGCAATCCCGGCCTCGCCTCGCTTGCTGAAAAGTTGACGCGGCGCGGCGCGGCGTGGCGTCGAATTCGCTTTGACTCCTAAATTGCGTACAAAATCGATCCCACTCCACCGGCAAGGAATCCATCTCGGCCGACGATTTTCCAGACTTGAAGAGCGGCTCCCGGTGCCTTTCATTAATTTGATTGAACCCGCGGCTCGAAACTGAGGCGCGGCGCCGCCGGTTAAGCGACAACCCTTCGATATATTTGATGACCTTGTTTTAAAAATAATTTGCCGCAATGAATTTCTAGCCAGGAGTCGACGGGAGTGGTTCGCGGCGAATCATGAGCGGATCGTGTTCCAAGACACCTGTTCACAAAACTCGAGATGATTTGATGCGCGTGATTCGACTTGAAAAGGCAAAGATGGGACGCGCGGCGAGATAAGGGCGGGAACCTCAGCTCCTCAGACGTCGAAACCCTCTCTCCCGATGAGATATCGTATTACCCTCGATCGCGATCCTTTGTTCCACCAACAATTTTCCATTCTCCACCCTGTTCTGTCCTCCGATGGAATTATTTTTCTTGCTTTCATTCAATTCTGCCGGGGAAAGGAAATTGATGGGAAAGTTTAGCTGAGGATGTTGGGGGTATTTCTCTGCAAGTTCCATGGACGTCAGGAGAATTTCTGAGAGTCCAATGGATAATTGGAAAATTGTCTGCAAGTTCGATGGACTCCAGGAAAATTTCTAAGAGTCTAATTGATAATAGAAAATATTCTGCAAGTTCGATGGACTCCGGGAAAATTTCTGAGAGTCCAATGGATAATAGGAAAATTTCTGAGAGTCCAATGGAGAACAGGAAAATTGTCTGCAAGTTCGATGGACTCCAGGAAAATTTTTGAGAGTCCAATGGATAATAGGAAAATTGTTTGCAAATTCGATGGACTCCAGGAAAATTTTTGACAGTCCAATGGATAATAGGAAAATTGTCTGCAAGTTCGATGGACTCCAGGAAAATTTTTGACAGTCCAATGGATAATAGGAAAATTGTCTGCAAGTTTGATGGACTCCAGGAATATTTCTGAGAGTCCAATGGATAATAGGAAAATTGTTTGCAAGTTCGATGGTGTCCAGGAAAATCTTTGACAGTCCAATCAATAATAGGAAAATTGTTTGCAAGTTCGATGGTCTCCAGGAAAATCTTTGACAGTCCAATCGATAATAGGAAAATTGTTTGCAAATTCGATGGACTCCAGGAAAATTTCTGAGAGTCCAATGGATAATAGGAAAATTGTCTGCAAGTTCGATGGACTCCAGGAAAATTTCTGAGAGTCCAATGGATAATAGGAAAATTGTTTGCAAATTCGATGGACTCCAGGAAAATTTTTGACAGTCCAATGGATAATAGGAAAATTGTCTGCAAGATCGATGGACTCCAGGAAAATTTCTGAGAGTCCAATGGATAACAGGAAATATTCTGCAAGTTCGATGGACTCCAGGAAAGTTCCTACGAATCGAATGATTTCTCGAAGAATCAAATGAAATGTAAAAAAGTCGAATTGATTCATGGAGATTGCACGAAACCGAATCGACGAACGTCAACGTAAGTTAATGTTGTGCATAACATTAACAACGGCATTCATGTAATATTCACTACGGTTATAACCACAACGACTCTTCACGAGAGTCGAATTCTTTCCTACTTCGTTCAGCGTGACATTCTCACTTTTTTAATCCCCTTATTATTCATAATTTCTTTTTCTCGAGGTACAGTTCTCAAAGTATGTCCCTAATGGCTTTCCTCTTCGTAACAATTTAATTACAACAACAACAGACTTCGTGGGACACTCCGCAGTTACCTCGTCAGAATTTGCTTACAGACAAAGTTCCAAGGTTTGCACGAATAATAGCCGGTATTTTTCTAACGGAACTTCGTTAACACTACTAATGGTGGTCACGTAATATTCGGTTATTTGCTGTGCGGGTAAAGTTCCACGGGTGAATTATCAGATACGCTCGGGAACAAAGACAAACTTGGCCTCGGCCGACACGGGTCAACAATTCGGGACACGGTGCAGGGGTTTCGTTGACTACGCCACTGTCCAAGTTCAATCGAACTTCGAGACGTTTTCGGACGTACAATGAATCCGTACAAATGAGGAGTCCAAAGGATTCCAGAAAAAATTACTGACTAATTAATTATTAAAAACATTCTAAGACCCGAGAAAGTGCTGGGAAATCTTCTTAGTGCCCACAGAGGGGTACAGGAAAATATTTGAGAGCCTAACGAAGCAAAGGAAAATATCAGACATCCAATGGACCCTAAGAAAAATTAATGGGAGCTCAATGAGTTGTGAAAAAGTTTCTGGGAGTCTAAAGAGTCCTAGAAAAAATAACTGGGAATCTATAGGATCCTAGAAAAAATATCTGGGGATCTACAGGATCCTGGGAAAAATTACTGGGAGTTCAAAAGATCCTAGGAAAAATGACTGGGAGTTCAAAGGATCCCAAGAAAAAAATTCTGAGATCCAAAAGAGTGCTAGGAAAACTTCTGAGAGCCCA
This sequence comes from Lasioglossum pauxillum, assembly GCA_933228785.1. Lineage (NCBI taxonomy): Eukaryota > Metazoa > Arthropoda > Insecta > Hymenoptera > Halictidae > Lasioglossum > Lasioglossum pauxillum. The sequence continues at coordinate 1,797,615 of OW121699.1, forward strand.
CAGAGGGATACAAGAAAATATTTGAGAGCCTAATGAAGCAAAGGAAAATATCAGACATCCAATGGACCCTAAGAAAAATTAATGGGAGTCCAATGAGTTATGAAAAAGTTCTGGGAGTCTAAAGGATCCTAGAAAAAATAACTGGAAATCTGTAGGATCCTAGGAAAAATTACTGGGAGTTCAAAAGATCCTAGGAAAAATTACTGGGAGTTTAAAGGATCCCAAGAAAAAAATTCTGAGACCCAAAAGAGTGCTAGGAAAACTTCTGAGAGCCCTCAGAGGGATACAGGAAAATATTTGAGAGCCTAATGAGGCAAAGGAAAATATCAGACATCCATTGGACCCTAAGAAAAATTAATGGGAGTCCAATGAGTTATGAAAAAGTTCTGGGAGTCTAAAGGATCCTAGAAAAAATAACTGAGAATCTATAGGATCCTAGAAAAAATTACTGGGAGTTCAAAGGATCCTAGGAAAAATTACTGGGAGTTCAAAGGATCCAAAGAAAAAAGTTCTGAGACCGACAAGAGTGCTAGGAAAACTTCTGAGAGCCCACAGAGGGATACAGGAAAATATTTGTGTGCCTAACGAAGCAAAGGAAAATATCAGACATCCAATGGACCCTAAGAAAAATTAATGGGAGCCCAATGGGTTATGAAAAAATTTCTGGGAGTCTAAAGGATCCTAGAAAAAATATCTGGGGATCTACAGGATCCTGGGAAAAATTACTGGGAGTTCAAAGGATCCCAAGAAAAAAATTCTGAGACCCAAAAGAGTGCAAGAAAACTTCCGAGAGCCCACAGGAGTCCAGGAAAAAATTAATTAATAAAAATCCAATGGATTTCAGGAATATTTTTGGGACTCGAAAGGATCGCAGGATACTTTCTCGTTCAAAAAATTCGGCTGACACGATTCAAGAGTTTCGTCGACTACGTCACTGTGCGAGTTCGATCGAAGTTCGGGGTCGCGAGAAGAATTCCCGCTAGAATTCTACCAGAACGCTGTGCGTTGTCTTTCCACGGTTTAATTGCAATTAAACTGTATTACGTTTTAATGAGGGATTTCGCGGTTCGTTCTGCAAGTTCGCTAATGAGTTAATGCTCGCGGTCGAAGGTCGCGGAACAGTAGACTGGAATTATGGGCTGGAACAGCGCGAGTGCGAGTTTAATTCCACGAAGAATCGTGGCAGCGAGAGACGTTTGCGTAAGCTGCGGCGTTTACAGATAAACCTCACAAAAATTTTATTTATTTTTTCTTTCGAAGTCAAGAAAGAATACATTTTTGTGTTTTATTTTGTATGCATTATTGCGTCAGTGGAAATGTAGGAGTGTTTCGATTATTTTATTGTTGGATAGGAAAAATTGTAAATTGTTGTCGTCACTAACCTGATGCAATTCGTTGGGGTTGACAGCCACTGAAGGTTGACTGTCTCCTTGCTTGCAGGTCAGTGCCTCTCAGGGAAAGGTAAACAGAGATAGTCTTGTCCAGGGCCAGTCTCACCTGCATCGAGAACCACTGGTCAGTACACCTTCGCTCAACTTCATTAATTAACACTTTATTTCATCATTGTCTAAATTGGCGAAACAATATTTATTTGATTATTATATTTCCTGTGGGTTTTTACTTGATTAAATTAAAAATGATTTATAAACTGAGTGGTTAGATGAGAAATAATAGTGGGATACAGTTGAATTAATAAAGACATCCACAATTGACAGCCAAATATTGAACAAATGGAGTTGTTGCCAGCAGCAGATTGCACGCAGCGAGAATGCAAGGCTGGCTTAGGGTAAACATTTACAGAACACTTGGCACGAATATAACCGCGCCAGAGTTGCTGGAAAAACGAGGGGAGGGGGAGAAATTAGTAGGTTCCATGCTCAGTTCCAATTTATTCGTCGATTCGTTCGCATCGGGCCGCGCCGTGTTGGTTTGGCTGCGGTGTATTGGTTCGGCGCGAGTACAGATCATTCGGATCAGTGATTCTCAATTTTCACCTATCACCGAATCATCTTTACGTTGCTAAAAATTTGTAGATCCCTCTATATACTCCCCAAGAATTTTTTAGATTTTATTTAACAGATAACTTGAGATTAGTTGAGAACCCCTGACTATCTTCCCATCTCTCCTCTGTAATTCAAGTGTTTACTAGTAAAATGATCTTCTGAATTTCGGTATAATTTAATCTTTTATTCATTTTAATTTTGTTAGGCGGTGTAAAACCCACTTTTCTTTGTCCCGAAAAACGAGGGACGAAAATAAAAGTTGAACGAAGATTGCTCGAGGATGAAAGTTTAAAATGCAATTCTCTTTTGCGTCGAATGAACTCCGTGCAGTGTTTGCTGTTAACGTTTTCATCATGGCCTCGCGACTTCAATGCCCAAGGTATTCCCAAGAGTGTATTGTTTACTCCAGCAATGTTTCCCATGCATAATACATGATCGACTCCACTTGATCATTCCTGCTGGACGTAATCACCGCGAAGTATTAATGATTAAACGCGAAGGCGAAGCGAGGCAACATCAAGTGGCACACTAATTACAGAATTTTCAATTCTGCCCGGCTGTTTCAACCGTTCTGAATACATCCGAAGGCTGGCTGGAAAATTAATGAACATTTTGTCCCGCGTTTTACATTGATGCGCTCCCGCGAACTTCGCCGTTACATTTATATAACTGTATGTGAAGTGATTTGTCAATTCATTTCGAAATGTAAAATCATTTTCAGAAATGTCAGACCGTAACGAAATGGTTTTTCGAGCAGATCAGAATTGTGATTGCATATTACAAATTGTTAGATACTTTTCACCAGAGTTGGGCAAAAAATTTAATTAGATACAAATTTCGGATGACGGATCATAGATAGAAAATTTTGAATTAGTTACTCCAAGATAAAGATAAAAAGTAACTTGTATCCGAAGTTGAATTAGATAATTTCATATCCGAAGCAGAAGGATCCGAAGCTACGGATCCATTTTTAACTAGTTAAATATCTAATTCAAAGATCCTTTCGGATCCTTCAAGATCCTTTCGGATCCTCCAAGATCCTTTTGACCAGCTCGAGGCTTGAATGAACACGTTCCGAGGCCCGAGGGTCGGGCCCCGAGGCCTGAGCCCAGAATACAATAGAAGTACAATAAACACGACCGGGCCATCCCCTGGCCAGCCAGGTAGATCGGCATGATACCCCTGACACGTGCATCCTGAACTTGTTCATTTTTCGTAATGCCCTCACGAAAGTGGCACGAGCCAATTTGTGGCGTTCTTCCGATTAAAAAAAGTCTAAACGCGGTAGAATTCGGCCACTGCTTACTGCCTTTATATGTGAAGATATCTTTGAAAAAACGTGGTAAAATGTATCTAAATCAAAATTTTGCTGCATCATCGGTGCTATGGCGACGAAGCGACGAGTTGGCTGGGGCGCCTTGGCCATGTGGTGCAATAAACACGGCCGGGCAATCCCCCGGTCGTGTTTATTGTACTTCTATTGTATTCTGGGCTCAGGCCTCGGGGCCCGACCCTCGGGCCTCGGAACGTGTTCATTCAAGCCTCGAGCTGGTCAAAAGGATCTTGGAGGATCCGAAAGGATCTTGAAGGATCCGAAAGGATCTTTGAATTAGATATTTATCTAGTTAAAAATGGATCCGTAGCTTCGGATCCTTCTGCTTTGCATATGAAATTATCTAATTCAACTTCGGATACAAGATCCTTTTGGATCCGAACCTTAAGATCACGGAACTTAGTTACTTATCTTTTAGTTGGATCTGGATTTAGATACGTTTTGACTTAAATACTGCCCAACTCTGCTTTTCACTATAAAGCGACAGAGAAAGATATGCAAAAATGTTCGACTAAAATAAAGTTGCTTTTGCGGATAATATTTATAGTATTCTCGTAAATCTTTTCAGTTTTGTTATAACAATAGTGTTTTCTATGTAGCACGGGGCTATTATAATTGAAATAATGGTTGTATAAGGCTCTTACCTCTCCATTCAGGAAACAATAGAGGGTCGCGATGAAGAGGCCCTGAAACGATTGCAGAAAATGAGTGGAGTAGGACCACAATGCGAATTTCTTCACGTTGTGCAATGGCGCCTCGATCATGAACAGCACATTGGTGATGCCGAGTAGGGGTAGAAGCACCACTGCTGCTCTTACAGCTTTCCTGAATTAGAAAGAAAACTACAATCTAGAGAAAACAGGAAAAAAATATTGGGAGTACAAATTAGTTCGGTCCGTTTTTTTGTGGTCAAAAATGCATTTATTTCAGAACAAAATAAATGAACAGGTTAATCAAAGTGTTGTCCATCGCTGGCTACTACTTTTTCCCACCTTTCAGGCAATTTTCGAATTCCGTCTCGAAAAAATGTCTCGTCTTTTGAGGCGATCCAAGTTTGTAACCAATTTTCGATTTCTGCGAAAGAAGTGAGCCGGTGACCTGCCAAATCGTGCTGCATCCGTCGGAACAACCAGTAATCCGACGGAGCAATGTCCGGCGAATATGGCGGATGCGGTAAAATATCACACTTGAGTGTTTCTAAATATTTTTTTACGACTTTTGCGACGCGAGGCCGAGCGTTATCATGCAGAAGAATAACTTTGTCATGTCTCTGCTCGTATTCCGGCCGTTTCTCTCGTAATGCCTTGCTTGCGAATTATTCCCATGGATTTTAATCGTATGGAAACTGCTTGTTGGGTAACTCCCAATGATTCTGCAAGCTCCTCTTGCGTTTGACTCGGATCTTCATCGAGTAATGCCTCCAATTCTGTATCTTCAAATTTTTTTGGCTGTCCAGAGCGAGGCTTGTCTTCAACGCTGAAATCACCATCCTTGAAACGTCGAAACCATTCCCTACATGATTTATCAGTTGGAGCATTGTCACCATAAACTTCTACAAGCATTCGATGCGCTTCAGCAGCACTTTTCTTCCAATTGAAGCAGAAAAGTAAAACCTCCCGCAAATGCTGCTTGGTCACCACAAAATTTGACATATTCAACACAGTAAAAAACAAAAGTTTTGTATGAAAACAAAAGCGATATAAACTGAATATTATTGGTAGATGTCTAACCTCTCTGAAAACATCGAAACCAGCTGTCACTGTGAAACATTCATAACAGTCAGAGACATCTTTTGAAAACGGACCGAACTAATTTGTACACCTAGGTACTAAAATTCGATGTATCTAAAATCTCCCCGGGTTGTACTAAAGGGTGACTGTGAAATTTCATTTACTCAGCTTATTTATTGTAGTTTTGCCGAATTTGTTAATTAAGGGGGATCTATACCAATGAAGTAACTAGAAAGGAACTAGAATCTTACTAGATTTTGGGTCGAAACATGGGTTTATGCGCTTCGATTTTTCGTCCTTATTTGAGCGGATTTTGGAGTGGGTGAGGACTCATTCTATAGAGTAAGGTTAAATCCGGCGCGCTCTGCTATTGATTTAACGAGATTATGTTTATATCTAATAATATGAGTGCCCAAAGTAGAGAAAAAATCTAGAAAAGTAACCGCAGATTTCAATGTATTTTCCTGTCTCAAAGAGATTTTTCTGACTGATATGATAAGCAGAGCGCGCCGTGATGAACCTTCCTCTATCAAATGAGCCTTTGTGTAGCTCAAAATATGCTCGTATAAGGACAAAAAATCGAAGCGCGTGATTTCATTCACATTAGCAGAGATTTCCCCATATTACGTTCATGAAGACAGAGGTTATCTCTGATGCAGAGCCAATCTAGAGCCAATTTCATTTCAGTTAGTTTACACGAGATGGCGCCTAGTCAGAAGGACTGTCAATCAGTGCTGCGATATTGTGCAACATTTCACTGCTGCACTGCTGTCAATGTGGAATCATAGCAAAACTGACACAGACGAGGTACATATTCTCATCGGTGGCACTAATATTAGTGCGACCTGCCCTGTACAACGGCATTCGCGACGAGATGAATAGAATATGGAAATAGCAAGCAACTCCATCTCGTGTTCATTATGCAGTTGCGTGTTTATCAATGTTACCAAACTTTTTTTCTGCACAGAGGTTGATAACATTGATAAATACCCCAAAATCCGAGGGTATAGATCCCCCTTAATCCCTCCGGTAATTTACGTACAGAACTTGCTCGATCTCGCTCGTGTGACTCTGCCGCAGCTTCAGGACGAGCACCCTGACGATGTTCAGCAGGAAGAGGAAATTGAGCTGAAGAAATGAAATAGAAAATTCTGAAAAATTGTACAGCCAACGATTTATCACAGGAAACGATTATTCTCCTCGTTCGGAATTGTACAAATTACACCGATCAGCTTGCAACCGGTAAAAGTTAATTTTCAAATGTGATTATAAATTATAACAAGTAGCGAAACAGATGTTTATTTCGAAAAACAAATGTAGCGTGTGACAAATGTTTTTCAGGAATATTTCTGACGTCGAATTTTCCACACTGATGCAAACGGACGCTCGTGGGAACCGAGAGCCTCGATTTCCGTTACAACGAGAATATCATCGAGATTTCCTGCGATCGGGAAGATTTCGAAGACTTTTCTCTCACCAATATCACCGCGAACCTAGGTCCCTCGAGGATCCAAAAGTAGGAAGACAAATTGTATCCGGACCAACATCTGGAAAACCTATCATTCGTCGTTCCCGTGAGAAACGTTACTGCAATCTTTCGCGATATACATTCAATAACGCGTCGCGCGATGCTTGGGTCACCGGAGACCCTGCTACACCTTTTATTGAATACAATGTCGTTCCCAGTGTAATACAGGGAAGACGGAGCCCATTAAAACGAGTATAATGAAGGTATAGCGTGGGTCACGAATGACCCACCCATTTTGAACGACGTCTGAGAAAATTTTAACTCGATATGGAGGAAGAAGATGAGACTCACTTCGACTTTGGATGATAATAGAAGGCTGTGATGACTGCCCAGACGAGGGTCATTACGACCGGACATCCCCAGCCGACAAATCGGTACATCCGGTAGTAGGATGTCTCTTGGAACACCGTCACTGCGACACAAACAGAATTGGCGAAACAAAAAACGTAGGAGAAGTGGGGATGAGAACGAAGACGCTTAACAATGATGGACATCTTTAATTCTAGCCAGAAACGGGTCGGGGATCCAGGAATTTTTAATCAAACCGGGAACCTCCTCTGTACACTCCGACGGAAAAACTGGGTGTGTGCACGGAGCCGAGAAATGTTTAATTTTCGCATAGTTAAACGGACCCCGAACGTGCCTCTCGCTGTTGGAAAACCCGGCGTGGTTATAGCGATTTTATCCTCCAACTTTTTGCCTCCCTTTTTCGCCAAATATTAGGTCAAACCAGCACGGTAAGTATCAGCCTCGTTCTCTTTTTTGAAATTATGAATAAATGGACAAATCGTTTAGAAGGTGACAGAAATTTGTCCGAGAATGCATCGAGTTAGTATCGCATATTTCTCAAGAATGTGTGGTCCAGTTTTAACGAACAAAGAAATTTAATTTTAATGTAGTATTTTGGTGGACGCATGAATTTGATCATGCACGACATTTCTGTTTCGATTCGTGAACAGATTAGCAGGATAATATCAGGGAACAAAAATAACAGTTATTCTAATATTTTCTACGATAAAAATCATTGATAAAAAGTTGATTGTTATTAAGATAATGTGCAGAAAATATAAAGAAAAAAATTCGAAGAAGAAAATGGTTACAAAATATCGAGTTTTATACTTTTTGGTAACAAATAACAGCTATTAGTGTTCGAAAAATTAGATCCTCCTCGGTAGCTGTTATCGATGAAGAAAAACTGTTTCCATTGTTCAAAGCAGTTATCGATGAGAGAAGTTCATTTCGATCGCTCATAACAGTTATCGACGAGAGAAATTTATTTCGATCGCTCATAACAGTTATCGGTGATCGAATTTCTTTTCACTTGTCCATAATATAATTATTGATGAGCAAATTAATTTTGGTTGCTTATTTAATTATCGAGTTGTCGACTCTTTTTCGGATGGAGCAACCCTGTGAAATTCATTGAGAAAGTTTCGTACAACAGGACGAATCAACAGACCATGAGAACAACACATAATCTGTTCTCTTGTTTGTCACATTAAATATTGATTGTAGCAATTAATTTTACATTATAGAAGATTTATGAAATAAGTGATTGTCTACCATTTGAAAGTTGTACTATTTAATAATAACTATTATAAATTTCCTTCATCAATAACTGTTATGACCGATCGAAATGAACTTCTCTCATTGATAACTGTTATGAGCGATTGATATAAATTTATCTCATCGAATATGTAACTGTTACGAACGATCGAAATAAATTTCTCTTTTCGACAACTGTTATTAGCGATCGAAATAAATTTCTCTCATTGATAACTGTTATAAGGTGAAGTGCCCTAAGTCTGGACAGTCTAAAAGTGATACCTAAATCTGGACAATTGAATTTTCATAGTAAAATCAGTAATTAAGAGATTCAATAATTATATTATATATTCTGAGGCCTTAGCTACAAGTAGGTGTGAATATTATTTCATTGAGACATCAATTGAAATTTAAAAATGAATTCAAAGTTCATCTGAAAACAGTATACAAAATAGTCTATTTACATGCGAATCATGTGCATTTATAGTTCGAACTTTTGTTAGAAAAAAAGATATAATTTAAGCCCTCAGACAAAAAATAATTATCACGCATAATGATATTGATATTTTAAAATAAATTGGCAATCAAGCTTAACGTAAATAATAATTATTAATCCAAATATTAGATGTCCAAGATTAGGACTGTTTTCAAATATAAGTACTCCATATTGGGACGCGATGACAGTAGCTGTCCCACTCTAAGCTTATACGCAATGTGCTTACGCCTGAAGCCGGACACGTGTTTGTGAATAAAATCAACACATTGTTTGCAAATTATTTAACTACATGTACGTATAATTAGTCTTCTATTAGCTGTAATAACGTATGTAGAAAATGTATTCCGGTTGTGACGTTAATAATACTTTATGTTTACATCTTAAATCTATCAGTATTACTAACTAACCTTAAAAGTTGTATTATGACAAGTTTTATTAAAACAGTAAATGAAAATAAATATATATTTGGTTAAATAATACAATACTATAATCTATGATAAGAATACTACATATTACGCAAAGTATCTTCTATTCGTCATGCGCAACAGCGCCACCAACCAACGTTTTAGGTTATGTTCGCTCGATCAACTCGTAAATTGAATTTGTCCCGATAAAGGCTTTACTTCTGTCCAGGTACTAGCTTAGATTGGATTTAATATGTCCAACTATAGGTTTGAATTATTCTTGTTAATACAATTAAGATATTAACCTAAACAATGATTTTTTTACTTTAAATTACTTTACAAACTCTGAACTGTATGTTAAAACTCTTAAGAAATTGTTTTTGTTTATTTAAAGTGATAAAATTTAAAATAGAAAAACATGCTGTCCAGGCATAGAGCACTTCACCTTAAGTGATGAAAATAAATTTCTCTCAACGATTTACCAACAAGAGAAAAAATCTTCGGTTAATTATAATCCTTATTTGCAACCACTACGATTTTAGTCGATGAGATACTTGTTGTTCGATAACTTTTTTTCTTTTTGGTTATAACATTTATGATTCCTCGATAATATGGTTCACTAGCATGATCAATATTCATACAACCCAAGCCCCCTTCCGCTGGCATCGTTTGTGTGCGTATAATAGTGTTCTGGCGTTCATGTAGGTCAGAAATAACAACATTAGGTCAGTTAATTAACTACTAGTTCATAGAGATGCAAATTACGCTGTTTATTCCGAAGATTTATTTTAATGTACTTTGATGAACAGATGCCAGCAGTATTATTTACTTTTCATGATGTAGAGAACAAATGAATATTTCTCGTTCCCTAGCGTGACGTAGTAACTCACCAGTGACCATGTTGTGGAGGAACAGGCCTTCTATGAACATCCACATGAACATCGCGGTTTTCGCGTACTCGAGAAGAGCGTAGCTGGCCTCGCAAAGGACAGGCTGGAAAGGAAAGAAAGTTTTTTCGAGTGGTCTTCCTCTTTGCAGAAGATCTTCAAGTCTACTATAATATAGGCCAGCATCCCCTAATTTAAGAGTCTATACGCAGTGAACCGAAAGATCCCCAAGTTACTGGCAATTTCACAAAAATATTCACCGACCCTCCGACTCCACAAAAATAGTAGGAAGCAAATTTTCAAACTTGGGAAGACATAAAAAGGACGTCCACAAATGTGTTTATAACTTTGCGGGAAAAAATTCGATCGAGTTCAAACTTCCCGGGTAAACAGTTTAAACCATTCTGCTAACAAAGTGAAAAAAAGGAAAAAATTCTGTCGCGTGGTTGTGCTAAAAAAAATCTAATATGTCCCCAGTTCCTGATTTGACATGGTAATTCCCATTAAGAGCTGATTAGTCGAAAGTACTCACGGTGTTTCCTATTCCTCTCTGGATGCCATAGGTCTTCCTCCTCAGTATTTCAATGTCTATGTACACGGTTAATCTTATAAGAACCTGCACCACCATGGCGACAAACAGATTCTTGTGTATCCTGGTTCTGGTGTTCCTTAGAGACCTGGATTAAAGCAGACAATGCCATTTTTTTATCAAACTGAATTAATTAAATCCTTAATGGACCCTCCCCGTGGAAGGAATACGATTTCTTTCTATCTAGCTTGCTCGAAATAATTCAGCTACAAACGAATGGAAATAAGTTATATGTTCTGTGTACTGACAAGGGTGACTTTATGCATTCCGAGATCTTTGACGCCATTAGAGCGTTCATTCCATTACTGTTGTGTCTTGGGACGGGATTAACCTAGTTTCATGGCGCAGAAGGAGACTTCATTTTTCTCCAGGTAAATCATTTTCGTCTGTAAAATCTGTTCGTTTCTCTTTTATAAGATATCGAAAGGTCTTACTCGATTTTCCAGGAAGACTCCGCTATCGATTGGCTCGTGACGTATTTATAAGTCAGTACACATTTATATTTATATTATAGAAACACGGTATATATTTATTACAAAGATATATTGAGTTCATTCAACATTTACTATCTAAGTGGCTCAAGTGAAACAAATAAGCCGACCATAATCCAGCCAGATCGAACGCAGAAGCCAAGCCAAATATCTCGGATAAAATCGCGGAGATAGAGTACAAGTTTACAGAACGATGATAGAACACTTAAAGAATATTTGCCGAGCTTCCTGGCCACGTGGCAAATAAAAGAATGAAATCGCACTTTTCGAAAAGCTCACCTAAACCGACAAAAGATGGCGAGAGAGGCAAGTAGAGCGACCAGAGAGACGCTCAGTCCGACGAACTCCAAGGTCCGCGTCTTCTCGGCAATGTCCACTTTCATCTGTAAGAATAGTATTCGGCAGGGTTTCAGTGTAATAGTTCTTGGAAATTCCGTCTCGTTGACGAAATATCGATAGCGATTGGGGAACGGTACTATTTGTCAGATGTAACGCGACGCTCCAATGAAAGTGACGTTAGCTTGATGATTTATGGCCGCACGGGGATATGAGGAATCGTGACATATTGCCCGGAAGTTACATCTTCATCTGGAGTGGCTTCGGAAAAATTCATGAGCGACTTGATAAATCGCGCGTCGCTCCTATCGTTCTTACACGATTTTCAATTTAACTCGATAAAAGCGGATCAAGTGAAAAATTCATCGTTTTTGGGAAATTGTGATTAATCTACGTCACACAGTGGTAAATGTTTCGATTTTAGGTGGACGAAATTAGTTTTGAATTATTCATATCCTCTTGATACTTGATAATTACTATTATGATATTTATTTTTTTGTTATAAAGGAATTGAACATAAAAATTGTAACAAACGGATATTTTTCTTATATTTCTATATTTCTGACTTATAGAAGGTGAAGTCTCTGAATATAAGAAAATGACTTTAATATGATTACTTTTTAAGAAAATTATAATTACAGTAACTTAATTACATATAATATTCGTATTACAAACTATAATTAAGCGATCTAATCAGATCGGACTTCTCGCTAAGTAGCAGGTTGTAGCAGCTAATTTTTCTTCGACATTGTTAAGTAATTCATATAGATAAAATATATAAAAATATTGCAGCTTGAGTATGCTTGAGTTAAAGTATAACCTGACTGTTTTAACTCATTCATAAAAAAACGCTTTTGATTATGGTTCATTTTATTTACTTCCTCCTTTTAGTTTTAAACTAAAACGAGAAAATATAAATTAGTTTAATATGTACTTACTTTCCATTTTTCAATGCACAACACAAAAATTCACCGCAGTTTCGCAACATTCAACTAGTCTCATTAACGAATAAAAAATGGAAATAATGAGATATAATTGTTAGAATTATTTGGTGCAGTATGTCTAATAATATATTTTCTCAATTAAATATGTTTCTGAACAATTGAGAAAAATTATTTTTGTCCAGTTAGAATTAGACATTTTACCACTGTGCGTCAACCCGTTGCTGTATTTGAACGAGTCAGATGAAGATTTTAACGAAGTCTAACAAAATGAAATAAAAGTTGATTCTTTAAAAGTAGTCGGTACGTTAATAACATCCGTTTTGCAAGGAAAACCTGTTGGAGAAAATGCACCGCAATGGTATCAAAACGAAGACTTTGCTCTTTAAAATGCTTCAAAATGTAGAGCAGCGTGCGATTTCTTTCCAGGAAGACGCAAAAGTTTAAGAATCATGCGTTTGTATTCAAAAGCAGCGAGCTCTCCGCTTAACCTGGCGCTCAATATTCTCCAGGGGTTCGCATAATGAGCCGCGCGATGCACAGTTTATCGCGTTAAGTTCCGCGATCGCAGGACAAAAGGGGGCATCCCCTTTTTTCGCAATATAAGCGGTGGTGGGATGGAATGGGAGGAGGGGAGATGCCTAATCGATTGCCTTCGCAAGTTAATTTCTTCCAATTTCTAAGCGGGGAATCGATTTGGCCCACTTCCGTGGTACTTGGAACTTTAACAGCATAATTGTATAGACGCTCGCTTCTCTGTGTTCTGTTTTCGACCTCTTTTCCCATCCTCGTACCCATAGAAACATATACATCGACGCCTGCAGCCGACTGTTGACAGTGATAACTAGACTGCGGATGTTTAGCAGTTTTCAACTTTTTTAGACAAATTTGAAGAAGGTGATACCGACTACAATTCTATTTTCATTGGCAACAGCATATTTGTAGATCGAAAATAAATCAAAATCGTACTAAATTCTGTTGAATTTAATACTCCAGCATTTTTTGAACATTCTTATAAGCCGTGAATGCATAAAGATCCGCAGCAGAGTTGTGCTAATTCAATTACATTGTAATTCAGTTACGTAATTGAATTACATTGTATTTCAATTAATAGTAATTCAATTACGTCGTAAATGAATTACTATATAATTCAAATACAACGTAATTCAATTAGTAAGTATTTTAATCAGATTTGTAATTGAAATACAATATAATTGAAACACAATTTAATTGAAATACAATATAATTGAAATGCAATTTATAATTGAATTACAGTATAATTGAAATACAATATAATTGAAATGCAATGTATAATTGAATTACAGTATAATTGAAACACAATTTAATTGAAATACAATATAATTGAAATGCAATTTATAATTGAATTACAGTATAATTGAAATACAATATACTTGAAATACAATATAATTGAAACACAATATAATTGAAATACAATATAATTGAAATACAATATAATTGAAATGCAATGTATAATTGAATTACAGTATAATTGAAATACAATATATTTGAAATACAATATAATTGAAATACAATATAATTGAAATGCAATGTATAATTGAATTACAGTATAATTGAAATACAATATACTTGAAATACAATATAATTGAAATACAATATAATTGAATTACAGTATAATTGAATTACAATGTGTAATTGAAATACAATATAATTGAAATATAATATAATAAAAATACAGCTCTCCAAATTATAGCCCAGAACTTGGAAGAACTCGCGATATATTTTTATATTTTTCTTTCATATACAGTAACCGCGGGTTTACTGTCGAACAGCCGTGTTCTGCACGGACAGTATTCCCGCAGTGACATCATTTTTTCACAATGTAACACCAATATTTAATCTTCTTTATTTTTCATTATTATTTTATGGAACTTTCGACAACATATTCGTGGCATTTTTCTAATGCAAAATGGTACCAAACACGATATAATTTCAACTGTATTTAGTGGTGTAATCGACGATGAAAGTATCGAACCCAACGAAGAAAAGCGTATTGGAAAGAAAGAGACGCGGTTGTCGAGTCAATGTGCGGTGTTCACACCGATATATCCGAGCCGAGAACAATTATTTCATCTCGAAATATTCACAATTATTTCGAGTACAGTATTTCATGGGCTGTGTTTCCGTTTACGTCCATTCTCAGAATTTGATGAAATTTTGAAAATAGGGTCCTTTTTTACTAAAATGACGATTGCCAGAAGGATTTTTGAAGTAATAAATTCCTTCTGTTTGGAACCTTTACATGGATTTTTCAACCTCTTCTTGCCTATTACCTCATTTTTCATAATTCAATTACAATGTATTTTATAATTGTGCTCCATTGCAATGACGAATTACATTGTAATTTAATTGACTGAAGATCTGAATTATAAATTACAAGATAATTGAATTACAATTTAATTCAATTACAATGTATTTTATAATGTGCTCCATTGCAATTACGAATTACATTGTAATTTAATTGACTGAAGATCTGAATTATAAATTACAAGATAATTGAATTACAATTTAATTCAATTACAATGTATTTTATAATTGTGCTCCATTGCAATGACGAATTACATTGTAATTTAATTGACTGAAGATCTGAATTATAAATTACAAGATAATTGAATTACAATTTAATTCAATTACAATGTATTTTATAATGTGCTCCATTGCAATTACGAATTACATTGTAATTTAATTGACTGAAGATCTGAATTATAAATTACAAGATAATTGAATTACAATTTAATTCAATTACAATGTATTTTATAATTGTGCTCCATTGCAATTACGAATTGCATTGTAATTTAATTGACTGAAGATCTGAATTATAAATTACAAGATAATTGAATTACAATTTAATTCAATTACAATGTATTTTATAATGTGCTCCATTGCAATTACGAATTACACTGTAATTTAATTGACTGAAGATCTGAATTATAAATTACAACATAATTGAATTACAATTTAATTCAATTACAATGTATTTTATAATGTGCTCCATTGCAATTACGAATTACATTGTAATTTAATTGACTGAAGATCTGAATTATAAATTACAAGATAATTGAATTACAATTTAATTCAATTACAATGTATTTTATAATTGTGCTCCATTGCAATTACGAATTGCATTGTAATTTAATTGACTGAAGATCTGAATTATAAATTACAACACAATTGAATTACAATTTAATTAAATTACAATGTATTTTATAATTGTGCTCCATTGCAATTACGAATTACATTGTAATTTAATTGACTGAAGATCTGAATTATAAATTACAACACAATTGAATTACAATTTAATTCAATTACAATGTATTTTATAATTGTGCTCCATTGCAATTACGAATTACATTGTAATTTAATTGACTGAAGATCTGAATTATAAATTACAACATAATTGAATTACAATTTAATTCAATTACATTGTAATTATAATTCTGGAGTAATTCAATTGTAATTCTGCACAACTCTGATCCGCAGTCTAGTAACAACGGCCCCTGTTTCTTGGAGATCCTCTGCCACAAACCGCGACTATTGGCAGCGCGAAGACATTAGTTGATACTTCTCGAAAATTGGGTTTACCCTGCTGCGATGTGATCTATAAACTGGTCGCCGGACGGCGGCGGCTAACTTTGTAATCAATTATGGAAGTCGATCGGGTCCGCTGCTGGTTACGTAAATTGTGTCGTATCTACGTAGCAGCGGTGGTCGCCACACTCCATCAATCCACCCACGCGCCAAATGCCCTGGGGAGCTTCTTTGGTGTTTACATTGTTTTTATAGACTTCGAACACCTCGCCGAGTCCCGAGGCGCAGTTCCAGGTACGTAGTTTGTGTACCTTGCATATCTTTTAGCTAAAAACATGTTTTGAAGCTCTCTGGTGGGCCCTGAAGTGCTGCGGTAAATCTTAAAGCTCTGAAATATCTGCGGTTGTCAGGAAGAATGCCGTATCTCCAATACTTTCACTTTCGAGATATGTATTGCCGTTTGAAGTTTTAATCGCTAATGCCTTCACATAAGACATCGGTTAAATTGCGTTATTTCTTTCAGCCTTTCGAATTCATTTTTATGACTTTTTTCTGGTAAGGAAGTAAATACTGTATTACTAAGCTCAATTAATGCATAAAATCAAATTTTTTGAAATTGTGTCGCTTGGCGTTTTTCCTGGCAACCACAGATATTTTCTAAAGCTTTGTGATAGGTCCTGAAACATTTTCTCAGGTCCTAAAGCGTTCTCCGGGACCTAGAACTTTTTTCCAGGTCCTGAAGGCCTCGGACATGAACCAAACAAGTCCCCCGAAGTTCTTTAAGGGTGCGTTTATACCGAGGTACTCGCGGGACTTTTCCCGCAGAATTGAAGGACGCGGGTCATAAATTTCGAGCGTGTTGACGGGCCCGCTGTGGCCCTGCTGTGCGTGGCACAAAAAAAGGGTCTCTAAGGCTTCACGGTTCGTTTAGGTAAACTACCGATAGCTTTCCTTTAAGGTGGTGGGATATCTTCGGATTGTTACTATGGACGGTATTAACCTGTGCACTGCACACTCGGAGTGTACGACACCCCAACAACAATTTCGGTGAAATAAACGACATCTCGCGTACTCCTTCCCCGCGTTCTGTTTTTTCCCAATGTGAAAGTTGCAATTTTAGGACAAACGCTGCCCTAAAGAGTATTTAGCCATCTTATGGACCCGAAATAACAAACAATTCAAACCTAACAGCTGTTTGTGGTTACTGGAGTGTTTCACATCTCATGTCTGCCGCACAGTAGGCAATTTGGACGAAATCTGTGCCAAAATCAAAGAACTTTCTATTAGAAATGAGATATGGAGCGATGAAATTTTTTTCAAATTAAAGCTGAAACTTTGCAGAATATAGCAGAAACAAGGAGGAAGTTCTTTCATTTTGACACAGATTTCGTCCAAATTGCTCACTGTGTACCGTATGAAATTTTTAGATGGTGTGTTTGCTCGTACACGGACATAAAGCGAAAATTCGCAAACGCAATTTTTCTAGTAAGATTCTAGTTATTTGCTTCTTACAATCCGAAGATATCTCACCGCCTTAAAGGAAAGCTATCGGTAGTTTATCTAAACGAACCGTGAAGCCTTAGAGACCTTTTTTTTGTGCCACGCACAGCGGGGGCACAGGGGGCCCGTCAACACGCTCGAAATTGATGACCCGCGTCCTTAAATTCTGCGGGAAAAGTCCCGCGTGTACCTCGGTATAAACGCACCCTAATGGGTCTGTTGGTCGATCGGATAGATTGTCCGCGATCCGCCTGCCGGTTAAGACTTCGCGCAGAAATTGAAAGCTCATCTAAGTTCCTGATGGCAGAGATAGTGGGAAGGAAGGTTGGGGAGATCTAATCGACAGATACTCACGTTGCCCTCGATGGTGTTCGTGTAAACTTTCCCGTGTAACCGCAGCATTTCCGGTGTCAGGCAGGTCGTGTAGTTCGCCCATCCGTGCGACGAGTCCTCGCCGCTGGTTCCGTTCTGACCCTCCCAGCGACCGTTGTAACCACATTTCTTCTCCACGGATTCTGTGCAAACAACCAGCATGGTCAGCCCTCTCTCTCTCTCTCTCTCTCTCTCTCTCTCTCTCTCTCTCTCTCAATCTCTCTCTCTCTCTCTCTCTCTCTTTCTCTCTCAGTCTCTCTCTGTGTTGAACGTGTACCATGCAGAACGGGTTAGGCTCACGGGGCTGGATCGATCTACTTCGGGACTCGCTGGAACACCTCGCAAGACAAACCTAACTGCCGGCTATGAATTTCGGGAACCCGCCGAGGAATAACAGAATATCTATGCTAACTAAGCGCGAAATTATAGTTATTCTGCGCCGGGACCAGTGTACTCGGCACTGCGAAGGATTTGATCAGACTCTGTTTCGCAGTTATGATTTATGGGATTGTTCAAATAAAAATCGTCTCCGTCGATTATACGCACAATGAAAAATTACGAAGACAGTTGTATAACAAAAATGAAAGGACCGTGCAAAACTTGTATGTGATCTGGATGAATAATAACGATAAATACTTTGAATTAAATTATATATGCAAAATAAAAAATTACGAAGACAGTTGTATAACACAAATGAAAGGACCGTGCAAAACTTGTATGTGATCTGGATGAATAATAAGGATAAATACTTTGAATTAAATTATATATGGAAAATAAAAAATTACGAAGACAGTTGTATAACAAAAATAAAAGGACCGTGCAAAACTTGTATGTGATCTGGATGAATAATAAGGATAAATACTTTGAATTAAATTATATATGGAAAATAAAAAATTACGAAGACAGTTGTATAACACAAATGAAAGGAACGTGCAAAACTTGTATGTGATCTGGATGAATAATAAGGATAAATACTTTGAATTAAATTATATATGCAAAATAAAAAATTACGAAGACAGTTGTATAACACAAATGAAAGGAACGTGCAAAACTTGTATGTGATCTGGATGAATAATAACGATAAATACTTTGAATTAAATTATATATGGAAAATAAAAAATTACGAAGACAGTTGTATAACAAAAATAAAAGGACCGTGCAAAACTTGTATGTGATCTGGATGAATAATAACGATAAATACTTTGAATTAAATTATATATGGAAAATAAACAATGACGAAGACAGTTGTATAACAAAAATGAAAGGACCGTGCAAAACTTGTATGTGATCTGGATGAATAATAAGGATAAATACTTTGAATTAAATTATATATGGAAAATAAAAAATTACGAAGACAGTTGTATAACACAAATGAAAGGAACGTGCAAAACTTGTATGTGATCTGGATGAATAATAACGATAAATACTTTGAATTAAATTATATATGCAAAATAAAAAATTACGAAGACAGTTGTATAACACAAATAAAAGGAACGTGCAAAACTTGTATGTGATCTGGATGAATAATAAGGATAAATACTTTGAATTAAATTATATATGGAAAATAAAAAATTACGAAGACAGTTGTATAACAAAAATGAAAGGACCGTGCAAAACTTGTATGTGATCTGGATGAATAATAAGGATAAATACTTTGAATTAAATTATATATGCAAAATAAACAATGACGAAGACAGTTGTATAACACAAATGAAAGGAACGTGCAAAACTTGTATGTGATCTGGATGAATAATAAGGATAAATACTTTGAATTAAATTATATATGCAAAATAAAAAATTACGAAGACAGTTGTATAACACAAATGAAAGGAACGTGCAAAACTTGTATGTGATCTGGATGAATAATAACGATAAATACTTTGAATTAAATTATATATGGAAAATAAAAAATTACGAAGACAGTTGTATAACAAAAATAAAAGGACCGTGCAAAACTTGTATGTGATCTGGATGAATAATAACGATAAATACTTTGAATTAAATTATATATGGAAAATAAACAATGACGAAGACAGTTGTATAACAAAAATGAAAGGACCGTGCAAAACTTGTATGTGATCTGGATGAATAATAAGGATAAATACTTTGAATTAAATTATATATGGAAAATAAAAAATTACGAAGACAGTTGTATAACACAAATGAAAGGAACGTGCAAAACTTGTATGTGATCTGGATGAATAATAACGATAAATACTTTGAATTAAATTATATATGCAAAATAAAAAATTACGAAGACAGTTGTATAACACAAATAAAAGGAACGTGCAAAACTTGTATGTGATCTGGATGAATAATAAGGATAAATACTTTGAATTAAATTATATATGGAAAATAAAAAATTACGAAGACAGTTGTATAACAAAAATGAAAGGACCGTGCAAAACTTGTATGTGATCTGGATGAATAATAAGGATAAATACTTTGAATTAAATTATATATGCAAAATAAACAATGACGAAGACAGTTGTATAACACAAATGAAAGGAACGTGCAAAACTTGTATGTGATCTGGATGAATAATAAGGATAAATACTTTGAATTAAATTATATATGCAAAATAAAAAATTACGAAGACAGTTGTATAACACAAATGAAAGGAACGTGCAAAACTTGTATGTGATCTGGATGAATAATAACGATAAATACTTTGAATTAAATTATATATGGAAAATAAAAAATTACGAAGACAGTTGTATAACAAAAATAAAAGGACCGTGCAAAACTTGTATGTGATCTGGATGAATAATAACGATAAATACTTTGAATTAAATTATATATGGAAAATAAACAATGACGAAGACAGTTGTATAACAAAAATGAAAGGACCGTGCAAAACTTGTATGTGATCTGGATGAATAATAAGGATAAATACTTTGAATTAAATTATATATGGAAAATAAAAAATTACGAAGACAGTTGTATAACACAAATGAAAGGAACGTGCAAAACTTGTATGTGATCTGGATGAATAATAACGATAAATACTTTGAATTAAAATTCTAGCAAATCTCTCTCCCACTCGATGATTCGGCCCGACAGGCACGGACACGGAGGACACCGTTGATTACCATAAAATCGATTAACACAGTAAACAGGGATTAATGAATTCAATTCGAGATTTCCGTTCCACATTATCTTTATGTAAATCGCTGTTTGGTTTTCCCGTGGGAGCCGGTTTTTCGTGACCGAATCGCGGAATTCTCCGAGTAAAAATTTCCCCCGAACCCGCCGGTACTCGTTCTCTCGGGAACCATTCCGGCGATTACTGTTTGCGCAAGACAATCGCGCGAATTAACGCGAACTCTTCCGGAAAGCCTCTCGTTCACCTTACAAAAGAAAATTGACCGAATTGAATAAATTCATCGGCCGCACATGCAAAGTGGTACCTGATGTTAAATTGGTTCATATTTAAATTGTTGTATCTCCGTGAAAAAAAATCGTAGGGCGCCGTACATAGGCTCATTTCACAGGACAAGCTTTTCTCTTTCGTTCCCCTAAATTGCCTTTTTTGTAGAAAACCTGTCGTACCGGAAAACTAGCGGAAAACTGAGTACGACTTTCTCCCCACCGTTGCTAATGGCTCACTTTTCGTTTAAAGTGCTATAAAACCGCAACAAAAAATCGCAGTTCAAGTTTCTTGAGCTTGACGCGAAGCAGAGCGTTCAATTTCTAAATCCGCGGTGGTTTGAATCTTCAAAAAAAATTTTCACTTCCCAGAGATATTTGAGATCGGAAAATCTTCAAAAATTCGTGTGTACGCTTCTCCATCGATTTCACGATGTGAAAGCAATCTAAAAGGAAAACAACGTAAGCACGTTGAAAGCACAGACTGTAAGCTTGAAAACGAGACTACGCACGGCGTAATCCGATTTTTTTTCACGGAGTTACAACCAGAGTTGTGCAAAAATTTTGCCCAACTCTGGTTACAAGAGCGGGTGGATTGAACAAAAAGTTAGTAGAAAGTAATAATCACTAAAGAAATGATTACTACAAAATTGTTTTGTCCTTAATGATTCAGTTGAATTAATCAAAAATAAAAATTTTTACAGCTGGTAAGTTAAACTGGAGACGGAACGAATTTTTCATTCAGCTCTTTTGCCATTTTATAGTATATACATATTAATTGCACGGGTGCTTCTGTGTTGGGGATGGTTCTATTGTTAATCTCGTTTGATTTCCGAGTGGCAAAACTGAATGGCGGCCGAGAGATTTTTTGATGAATATTTCAGCCCGCTAATTACAACCGGCCAGTCGAAAAGATCAGATCAATAGCCGCGCTTTGTCATGGCCGGCTTTGTGGCAGGCTCGAAGCTCGCAGCGTGAAAAAGGGAAGCCAGCATTCTGGATCCGCGCGGTCTTTAAGAATGGCTTTAAAGAAGGCGGCCAGAAGATACGCTTCTCTTTGAGACCAGCTCCCTCTTCTTCTTACAAGGAATATTCATGGGCCCTCTCTTTATTGCAGCTCTCCGATAACACTGTTCTCCTCGGAAATTAAATTCTTTCGGGGCTCGCCTCGGAATATGCATTGTGTCGCCCTTCCGGTACTCGCTGCCAGAAATAGGCAGACACTCGAAGCAGTTCCATTTTCGCAAATAGGGGTGGGACGAAAGCGTGGAACTTAAGTTGTACTTGATCCAAGTTGTACTTTGTTTATGTAGTGCTTGATCCAAGCTGTACTTTACTCGAGTCGCACTTGATCCAAGTTGTACATCACTCATAATCGACTTTTATCCAAGTTGTACTTTGTTCATGTAGTACTTGATCCAAGCTGTACTTGACTCAAGTCGTACTTGATCCAAGGTGTACATGATTCAAGTCGTAGTTGATCGAAGTTGTACTTTGTTCATGTAGAACTTGACCCAAGTCGTACTTGATCCAAGGCGTACATCACTCAAATCGACTTTTATCCAAGTTGTACTTTGTTCATGTAGTACTTCATCCATGCTGTACTTGATCCAAGTTGTACTGTGCCCATGTCGTACTTTATCGAAGTTGTACTTTGTTCATGTAGTGCTTGATCCAAGCTTTACTTTACTCAAATCGTACTTGATCCAAGTTGTACTGTGCTCATGTGGTACTTGATCAAAGTTGTACATCACTCAAGTCGTACTTGATCCAAGTTGTACTGTGCTCGTGTCGTATTTTATCGAAGTTGTATTTTGTTCATGTAGTACTTGATCAAAGTAGTACTTTGCTCATGTCTTACTTGATCCAAGTTGTATTTTTCTCGGGTCGTACTTGATCCCAGTTGTACATCACTCAAGTCATACTTTATCGCAGTTGTACTTTGTTCATGAAGTACTTGATCCAAGTTGTACATCACTCAAATCGTACTTGATCCAAATTGTACATCACTGAAGTCATACTTTATCGCAATTGTAATTCGTTCATGTAGTACTTGATCCAAGCTGTATTTGACTCAAGTCGTACTTGATACAAGGTGTCCATCACTCAAGTCATACTTTATCGCAGTTGTACTTCGTTCATGTAGTACTTGATCCAAGCTGTACTTGACTCAAGTCGTACTTGATCCAAGGTGTACATGACTCATGTCGTACTTGATCGAAGTTGTACTTTGTTCATGCAGTACTTGATCCAAGTTGTACATCACTCAAATCGTAGTTTATCCAAGTTGTACTTTGTTAATGTAGTACTTGACCCAAGTCGTACGTGATCCAAGCTGTACATCCCTCAAATCGACTTTTAACCAAGTTGTACTTTGTTCATGTAGTACTTGATCCATGCTGTACTTGACTCAAATCGTACTTGATCCCAGTTGTACATCACTCAAGTCATACTTTATCGCAGTTGTACTTCGTTCATGTAGTACTTGTTCCAAGCTGTACTTGACTCAAGTCGTAGTTGATCCAAGTTGTACATCACTGAAGTCATACTTTATCGCAATTGTAATTCGTTCATGTAGTACTTGATCCAAGCTGTATTTGACTCAAGTCGTACTTGATCCACGGTGTACATCACTCAAGTCATACTTTATCGCAGTTGTACTTCGTTCATGTAATACTTGATCCAAGCTGTACTTGACTCAAGTCGTACTTGATCCAAGTTGTACATCACTGAAGTCATACTTTATCGCAGTTGTACTTCGTTCATGTAGTACTTGATCCAAGCTGTACTTGACTCAAGTCGTACTTGATCCAAGGTGTACATGACTCATGTCGTACTTGATCGAAGTTGTACTTTGTTCATGCAGTACTTGATCCAAGTTGTACATCACTCAAATCGTAGTTTATCCAAGTTGTACTTTGTTAATGTAGTACTTGACCCAAGTCGTACGTGATCCAAGCTGTACATCCCTCAAATCGACTTTTAACCAAGTTGTACTTTGTTCATGTAGTACTTGATCCATGCTGTACTTGACTCAAATCGTACTTGATCCCAGTTGTACATCACTCAAGTCATACTTTATCGCAGTTGTACTTCGTTCATCTAGTACTTGTTCCAAGCTGTACTTGACTCAAGTCGTACTTGATCCAAGTTGTACATCACTGAAGTCATACTTTATCGCAATTGTAATTCGTTCATGTAGTACTTGATCCAAGCTGTATTTGACTCAAGTCGTACTTGATACAAGGTGTCCATCACTCAAATCGACTTTTATCCAAGTTGTACTTTGTTCTTGTAGTACTCGATCCAAGCTGTACTTGACTCAAATCGTAGTTTATCCAAGTTGTATTTTGTTCATGTAGTACTTGACCCAAGTCGTACTTGATCCAAGGTGTCCATCACTCAAATCGATTTTTATCCAAGTTGTACTTTGTTCATGTAGTACTTGATCCATGCTGTACTTGACTCAAATGGTACTTGATCCCAGTTGTACATCACTCAAGTCATACTTTATCGCAGTTGTACTTCGTTCATCTAGTACTTGTTCCAAGCTGTACTTGACTCAAGTCGTACTTGATCCAAATTGTACATCACTGAGGTCATACTTTATCGCAATTGTAATTCGTTCATGTAGTACTTGATCCAAGCTGTATTTGACTCAAGTCGTACTTGATACAAGGTGTCCATCACTCAAATCGACTTTTATCCAAGTTGTACTTTGTTCTTGTAGTACTCGATCCAAGCTGTACTTGACTCAAATCGTAGTTTATCCAAGTTGTATTTTGTTCATGTAGTACTTGACCCAAGTCGTACTTGATCCAAGGTGTCCATCACTCAAATCGATTTTTATCCAAGTTGTACTTTGTTCATGTAGTACTTGATCCATGCTGTACTTGACTCAAATGGTACTTGATCCCAGTTGTACATCACTCAAGTCATACTTTATCGCAGTTGTACTTCGTTCATCTAGTACTTGTTCCAAGCTGTACTTGACTCAAGTCGTACTTGATCCAAATTGTACATCACTGAGGTCATACTTTATCGCAATTGTAATTCGTTCATGTAGTACTTGATCCAAGCTGTATTTGACTCAAGTCGTACTTGATACAAGGTGTCCATCACTCAAATCGACTTTTATCCAAGTTGTACTTTGTTCTTGTAGTACTCGATCCAAGCTGTACTTGACTCAAATCGTAGTTTATCCAAGTTGTATTTTGTTCATGTAGTACTTGACCCAAGTCGTACTTGATCCAAGGTGTCCATCACTCAAATCGATTTTTATCCAAGTTGTACTTTGTTCATGTAGTACTTGATCCATGCTGTACTTGACTCAAATGGTACTTGATCCCAGTTGTACATCACTCAAGTCATACTTTATCGCAGTTGTACTTCGTTCATCTAGTACTTGTTCCAAGCTGTACTTGACTCAAGTCGTACTTGATCCAAATTGTACATCACTGAGGTCATACTTTATCGCAATTGTAATTCGTTCATGTAGTACTTGATCCAAGCTGTATTTGACTCAAGTCGTACTTGATACAAGGTGTCCATCACTCAAATCGACTTTTATCCAAGTTGTACTTTGTTCTTGTAGTACTTGATCCAAGCTGTACTTGACTCAAATCGTAGTTTATCCAAGTTGTATTTTGTTAATGTAGTACTTGACCCAAGACGTACGTGATCCAAGCTGTACATCACTCAAATCGACTTTTATCCAAATTGTACTTGGTTCATGTAGTACTTGATCCAAGCTGTACTTGACTCAAATCGTAGTTTATCCAAGTTGTATTTCGTTCATGTAGTACTTGATCCAAGCTGTACTTGACTCAAGTCGTACTTGATCCAAGTTATGTTAGATTGTTTTTTTAATGTTGCTAAATAAATACAAACAATGCGATACTCTTCATGCCAATGATTTAGTACTTCCTAACTTTTGGAACAATCTAATATTTATCCAGCAATATTAAAGGAACAAATTCCCATAGAAACCTTTTTGGGAGAACCTAATATTTCACTCATGTACTCCATCCCAGTTGTACATCACTCAAGTCGTGCTCGACTGGAGCCACTTCGATTCAATTAACATTTGCGTGAAGATTCAGCGAGATGAATCGCTAGATTAAAATTCCAAATTGATTGGGTTTCGTATAAATTCCGCGAGATTGGTACAAACCAGTATCAGAGTGAAGCGATAACAACGCAGTATCGAGCTTGCTATTTAATTTCTCTTTCAGTAAACATTAACTCGCTGTCTATAAAAGCTTGCGCGCGGTAAATTTCTTAGACCATGTTCCCATTGATTTACGAAGCTTTCAGAGAGATTTCCTTTCATTCCCTTTATTGAATCACTGTCAAACTAGTCTCTCCGTGGTCTTTCGAATCCTCTGTTGTCTCCTTCGCTGCTCCATGTCCTTGCCCTTCCCTTTCTTTCAGCGTTCCCGATTCGGATGGGGAGTGGGAGGCACCCACGCCCGATTAAAGCACGATGCGAACAACGCGACAGATCTATAACACTCGGGAAAGTTCTACATCCTTCAATGTCCCTCGAGAGTCTCTCAACTTCCTTGGCAACCGAAGAGGCACGTCTCTCCGTTCAAAGAAATAGATCCACCGCGAAAATAAAATTACACCCACGGACTCCTCGTCACTCGATAGACTCGATGCGAATACCAATTCGAGTAATCGTTAACACTGCGATCATCAACTGGGTTAAAATTACTTGGAATATTTACTTCAGACCTCTGCACCGCGATGTCTAAATTTATTCGCTCATTCATTTGCTGTGACATTCTGAAGAATTTTAAACAAATTAAATTTTGTAGAATTACTTTTTTAATGTTAATTAGAATGGTGGTCGTCCCCATTTTTAAATTAAATTCGAAAGGAACAAACGAATGATCTCTCGAAACGAAAATCTTGATTTTCTCACACCGCACGATGTAATATTATGGGTACTGAAACGGTGCTGGGAAAATGAAGATGCGTTTTTCCCAACGCCACGCTTTTCGTTCGGAGTGCAATAAAAGGGCAACAAAAAATGGTGCACCGAATTTCACGCGCTCATTGTAAAGCGGAGACTTTAATAACTAAATATCTGTGAAGAATTCAGTGGAGAGGTTTGAATCTAAATGATTTTGAAACACTGCCAATTTTGCGTTTCCCTGTGTTGTAAAATTACTTTTTGGCAACAACTTGTGGCTGTTTCAAGTTCGGAATTGCATTGTAGAGGGTGTAGCCGGACGGGTGGTACAACCAGGCAGGGGATGATTCTGCATGTAAATATAACATTTTCTCGTTTGACGCCTCGTTTTCGAGAAAATCGATTTTAAAATTGCAGCAGATATATGTGCTATTCAATTTGAAAATGTTTTCGACGCTAACGTTTCGATCATTAGTACACTATAGCAATTTTGCAAAAGATTTACACCTTTACTCCTGACGTTTCGGTTCTGTTTTGAACCTTTATCAAAGGTTGGAAAGTTGCTTCTTCTAAAAAAATTTTTTTTTGTTTAGAAGCAAATTTGCTTCTTCTAAAAAAAATTATTTTTTTTGTTTAGAAGCAAAGCTACTAAAAAATTTTTTTTGGTTTAGAAGCAAAGCTTTTTTTAAAAAAAATTTTTTTTGTTTAAAAGCAAAGCTTCTTCTAAAAAACATTTTTTTTTGTTTAGAAGCAAAGCTTCTTCTAAAAAACATTTTTTTTTGTTTAGAAGCAATGCTTCTTCTAAAAAAAATTTTTTTGTTTAGAAGCAAAGCTACTAAAAAATTTTTTTTTGGTTTAGAAGCAAAGCTTTTTCTAAAAAAAATTTTTTTTGTTTAAAAGCAAAGCTTCTTCTAAAAAACATTTTTTTTTGTTTAGAAGCAAAGCTTCTTCTAAAAAACATTTTTTTTTGTTTAGAAGCAAAGCTTCTTCTAAAAAACATTTTTTTTTTGTTTAGAAGCAATGCTTCTTTTAAAAAACATTTTTTTTTGTTTAGAAGCAAAGCTTTTCTAAAAAAAATTTTTTGTTTAGAAGCAAAGCTTCTTCTAAAAAACATTTTTTTTTTGTTTAGAAGCAATGCTTCTTCTAAAAAACATTTTTTTTGTTTAGAAGCAAAGCTTTTCTAAAAAAATTTTTTTGTTTAGAAGCAAAGTCTCTTCTAAAAAACATTTTTTTTTGTTTAGAAGCAATGCTTCTTCTAAAAAAAATTGTTTTTTGTTTAGAAGCAAAGTTTCTTCTAAAAAACATTTTTTTTTGTTTAGAATCAATGCTTCTTCTAAAAAACATTTTTTTTTTTTTTAGAAGCAAAGCTTTTCTAAAAAAAATTTTTTGTTTAGAAGCAAAGCTTCTTCTAAAAAAACATTTTTTTTTGTTTAGAAGCAAAGCTTCTTCTAAAAAACATTTTTTTTTGTTTAGAAGCAATGCTTCTTCTAAAAAAAATTTTTTTGTTTAGAAGCAAAGCTACTAAAAAATTTTTTTTTGGTTTAGAAGCAAAGCTTTTTCTAAAAAAAATTTTTTTTGTTTAAAAGCAAAGCTTCTTCTAAAAAACATTTTTTTTTGTTTAGAAGCAAAGCTTCTTCTAAAAAACATTTTTTTTTGTTTAGAAGCAAAGCTTCTTCTAAAAAACATTTTTTTTTTGTTTAGAAGCAATGCTTCTTTTAAAAAACATTTTTTTTTGTTTAGAAGCAAAGCTTTTCTAAAAAAAATTTTTTGTTTAGAAGCAAAGCTTCTTCTAAAAAACATTTTTTTTTTGTTTAGAAGCAATGCTTCTTCTAAAAAACATTTTTTTTGTTTAGAAGCAAAGCTTTTCTAAAAAAATTTTTTTGTTTAGAAGCAAAGTCTCTTCTAAAAAACATTTTTTTTTGTTTAGAAGCAATGCTTCTTCTAAAAAAAATTGTTTTTTGTTTAGAAGCAAAGTTTCTTCTAAAAAACATTTTTTTTTGTTTAGAATCAATGCTTCTTCTAAAAAACATTTTTTTTTTTTTTAGAAGCAAAGCTTTTCTAAAAAAAATTTTTTGTTTAGAAGCAAAGCTTCTTCTAAAAAAACATTTTTTTTTGTTTAGAAGCAATGCTTGTTCTAAAAAACATTTTTTTTGTTTAGAAGCAAAGCTTCTTCTAAAAAATTTTTTTTTGTTTAGAAGCAAAGCTTCTTCTAAAAAACATTTTTTTTTGTTTAGAAGCAAAGCTTCTTCTAAAAAACATTTTTTTTTTGTTTAGAAGCAATGCTTCTTCTAAAAAAAATTTGTTGTTTAGAAGCAAAGCTTCTTCTAAAAAACATTTTTTTTTGTTTAGAAGCAAAGCTTCTTCTAAAAAACATTTTTTTTTTGTTTAGAAGCAATGCTTCTTCTAAAAAAAATTTTTTGTTTAGAAGCAAAGCTTTTCTAAAAAAATTTTTTTGTTTAGAAGCAAAGCTTTTCTAAAAAAATTTTTTTGTTTAGAAGCAAAGCTTCTTCTAAAAAACATTTTTTTTTGTTTAGAAGCAATGCTTCTTCTAAAAAACATTTTTTTTTTGTTTAGAAGCAAAGCTTCTTCTAAAAAACATTTTTTTTTTGTTTAGAAGCAATGCTTCTTCTAAAAAACATTTTTTTTTTTTTAGAAGCAAAGCTTCTTCTAAAAAACATTTTTTTTTGTTTAGAAGCAATGCTTCTTCTAAAAAACATTTTTTTTTTGTTTAGAAGCAAAGCTTTTCTAAAAAAATTTTTTTGTTTAGAAGCAAAGCTTCTTCTAAAAAAATTTTTTTTTGTTTAGAAGCAAAGCTTTTTTAAAAAAAATTTGTTGTTTAGAAGCAAAGCTTCTTCTAAAAAACATTTTTTTTTGTTTAGAAGCAAAGCTTTTTTAAAAAAAATTTGTTGTTTAGAAGCAAAGCTTCTTCTAAAAAACATTTTTTTTTGTTTAGAAGCAAAGCTTCTTCTAAAAAACATTTTTTTTTTGTTTAGAAGCAATGCTTCTTCTAAAAAACATTTTTTTTTTGTTTAGAAGCAATGCTTCTTCTAAAAAACATTTTTTTTTGTTTAGAAGCAATGCTTCTTCTAAAAAACATTTTTTTTTGTTTAGAAGCAAATTTCGAACCTTTGATAAAGGTTCAAAACAGAACCGAATAGTTAATGATCGAAACGTTAGCGCCAAAAACATTTTCAAATTGAATCAACATTTACGATCGATATTCTAAATGATTTTATATGTGCTATTGATAGGAATCGTCTGACGCGTCTGATCACGGCCAACCGATTCTACTTTCTGCGTATATTGAAGCATGCGAACCCGACGGATCTTTGAAGTCTATCTTCTCGAAGACGAGACTTCAAAGGAGAAAATGTTATCCCTTCTTTCGACTGATTTTTACATGTAGAATCATCCCCTACCCGGTTGTACCACCCGTCCGGCCACACCCTGTATAACTTGAGGAGTCCAGGCGTAACTCAAGTCTGACTGAAGTAAAAATTTCCTTTGTCCAACTAAAATCCCAACCACGCATGGATTGATTTCGCCAAGAACAAACTTCACTCACAAGTAACACTACCCAACTGATACTCACTGATTTGAATGAAATTTAACGTACTTATTAAACACGGAAAAATATTAAATACATGTTTTTTTGTTTTTTTGTTTCTCAACCTCTGGAGATGGAAACATTTGTGGCTAATTATTTCTTAAAGGTTCATACTTTTTCTATAAATTTGAGCCGATTTTCCCATAATGTCTGATTTTTTTCTTTTTCGGGAAAATAACGCAACAAATCAATTCTGAAGACAGATTTAGAGTCATCGCATAAAATTACTGATTATACAGTCCCTGCTCACTTTATTAGACTCGCCTCTATAATCATGATATTTTTAGTTTTACCATGAATAATGGGCATAGTAGCCTTATCCAAATATCACTTAATGATGACCAATGAATTTTCCATATATTTATTTTACAAAAACAAAGGATGCAAACACAAATAGATCAATATAATTCTTAAAACACTAATATTTTGTTAATCCGCCCTTAGCTGCTCTTAAAGCCGCAATTCTTCTGGACATGCTATCTATGCAAGTTTGTGCAATTTCTTTTAATGCAACGTTATGGTGCCAGTGATAGATTCTTCTCTCTATCAACTTGGTCTTTGTTGTTATATTTTCTTTGGTCAGTTCTCTTTTCAGGCACTCCCAGACATTTTCAATCGGATTCATGTCCGGTGAGTTGCCGGGCCATGGTAAGATTTTTTAATAGGCAACCCATAAGGCAACCTTGTAGTATAAAATCATTACCCCATAGGTTGAAAACAGCGTTGAATTCCTTATAGGATTTCAAACAGCACCAATTCTTCAGTTGAGTCTAATAAAGTGAGCAGGAACTGTAGATACAGAATGCGCTCAAGGTTCGGCATCTTTTATAATAACATCACAATATTTGTTTAAAGTTGAAAAATATGTTTTTTTTCAAAGCCATGTTCCTCAAAAACTGTGCGTCCTGGAAAAAAATTAAGAACAGATTCGGAATCAGCGCAAAGAACTCTACAAGAGCGACCCAACAGTAATTAGGGAACATAAAAAAAGTTGACATTCTTTTGGACAGTGTAATTAACCACAAACGTTTCCATATCCAGGTGTTGAGGGATGTTATCTACCCCTACAAAACGTATTTAACCGAAAAAAACACGTATTTAATATTTATCAGTGTTTAATAAGTACGTTAAGCATGTACTGGAGGTACAATGGGAGACAAAAATACAAGAAATTCGAAATCCATCAATACATGGCAATGAAAGCCATTCATGAATATATTTTGCATTAAACTTTTGCGAATACTGTACCCTCTGTAGCTATATTCAGTGGTCTACACTTGTCACGTTTCCATGCTAGTGAGAGACAACAAGATAAATTTGACGTTTTGTAACAGTTTATCATTTTTTTGCTCTGTGACTGTTTAGTGAATCCTAATAAATTTTGAACATAATTAATTACCTAATTTTTACTACATATAAAAAAAACTGGAGTTTCTAGTTTCGTTTTTTCAAGGTTTAAATAGGGTTTCAAGTGGAATTTTATGAATTCTCCATAAGAAGACGTGTTAAAATGTGCAAAGTTTAAGTTGCAATAATTCTTAAACGGTGCAGTGAATCGAACCCAAACTTTGGTAATTGCATCAATTTAGTAAGAATTATATCTTGTCGAATTTTCAAAAATTTTGTTGCGTTTTTATATACCTCCAGAACATCCTTAATCTCATCTTTGAATGTTGAATCTATTAGAAATGGCAGAGGCATAATTCCGGTTATTTCTGCGAGTGTGGGTCGACAGGAGGAGAGAGACGTTTACTAACCCTTTGGTCCCAGCATCTGGACCCGAAGAGAGAGGAGAGAGAGGAGAGAATTAGCGAGTTCGGGTTTCAATGTTCGACGGCGGCCGATGTCGTGCGACGAAAGGGGCGCGGTTTTTCTTAATGGATAAAATCCGTCCGGGGACATGTGTTTGCCAGACGATGTCTCCTGAAGGTGCATGGGAATGAATTACGTTTCATTAGGTCCGTCTTACAAGGGTGTTAAGAATCCCCAACGCGAACGCGGCCACGTTATGTTACACAATTTCGTCCCACCCGATGGAATACATACATACGTCTTCTTCTTCTTCATCTTCTTCTTCGGAATGGAGGACGTTGCTATAATTCTTAAACGGTGCAGTGAATCGAACCCAAACTTTGGTAATTGCATCAATTTAGTAAGAATTATATCTTGTCAAATTTTCAAAAATTTTGTTGCGTTTTCATATACCTCCAGAACATCCTTAATTAAATTGGGTAGTGTTACTTGTCAGATTTCCTTGGACCCCAACCCACGAACACTTAACCCATTCCTGAACAGAAATCGTTGCTGAATCAACAGCCCTCTAAGCATCTCAAGACATCCAACCAACCAACCGTCCAGCGCAGCGTCTCGACCAAGTCAATACGTCTGGTGCACCTGGCTCGAACATTTCATTTCCTCGCATTGGCGTCACCGCCGACGTAGAGCTACTTAAAGGGCGGTTTGAAAGATCGTGGGGAGCGTCGTCGGCCGCGTGTCGTCGCATCGTCCAAATTTTTCGAGTCGCTCTACTTTAATATATCCCGGCGCGTTCCGACACATCGATTCGGCGTGCACGTGTGCAGTTTACTTGAACTTGCACGCCGGCCTTCGCGATGCACTTCCGTCCGTGCAACTATGACAATAACAGGCCTGGGGAGAAACAGAGCGAATGAGAAGCCCAGCCGTGTTTGGCGGTGTGTGCAGGCATCGCATCGGGTCCGCACGGCGACGGTGTGTTGGCGCACCACTCGACCCACTTCTCTGCATTTTGATTGCACTCGATAACGCCGTGACATGTTACGAGCCCTAACAGCGCGGCAAAACTCCCGCCTCCCTTCCACCTCCCGCGCCCCGTGTATCCGCCACGTTTTTGCATTTATCAGCCAGCCGTCTCTCGTATCTTCGATGCGGAATCCTCCGGTGTAATTACCAACGATTTCCCCCCCCCCCCCCTATATTCCTCTCTTTGTCCCTCGACACTACCGGCCGAAAGTTTCGAATCACCGCGGAAATTCAGAGAAACGGAAGAACTGAATGCGTTTAGTGTAACCAAGGAAGATTTATCTGTGAAGAAAACTTAGGAGTAGCATGTTTTACATTTTGTATTCTCTTTTTTTCAAGGAATGCGATTTCTTCGAATTGTTCTTTCGTTAAAGAACCGCTTTTATGTTTAATGACAGCCTGACTGTATTCAGGGAATCCTGGCCGTTAGTTTTTCGAAGGTTTCTAATTTGATACTTTTCCATACATCTTGTACAAATTGCCAAAGATGTACCTTTAGGAAAGCTGATGTACACGTGCAATTAACCTTGATGCGCCCATCGAAACGCTGAAGAATCCATCGATCTCTGGTATTGCTCTTTTAAGATTGCTCGACCATTCCCTGCTCTGACTGCCTACGAATATTAGCCTGTACAGAGAAATCCGTGATTATCGGAGTCTGATTGCGGGCTAATTACCGCGACGATTGCGCACGGTGCATTCTGCATTGTTCGCGTCCCTGCACTGCGAATGATTTTCGGGGGTGGTTGATATTTCGGTGGAGGTTAAGTCGAGTCAATTTAATTGGGACGTGTTACAGATACAGGCGTATTGATACATGATATATTGATATACAGAGTATACAGGTTCCTAATGCTTAGAGAAGAAAAAAATTATATCAACATAGGTCCGGGAAAGATTAGTTTTCGAATTAGGAATTTTGTGCCAGAATTCTTCTCACATCATCTTGTAAAGGCCCGTTAAAGGGCATCGACCATCTTTTTGATATCGAGGTGTATTAGGATAAACTGTACAATGATTGACACCCTAAGCCAAAATCGTAGTAAAAATCTTTTTTCGAAATGTTTGAACAAGCTTAACTTGCTATTATTAAGGTGAAGTGCCCTATGCCTGGACAGCATGTTTTTCTATTTAAAATTGTATCACTTTAAATAAACAAAAACAATTTCTTAAGAGTTTTAACATACAGTTCAGAGTTTGTAAAGTAATTTAAAATAAAAAATCATTGTTTAGGTTAATATCTTAATTGTATTAACAAGAATAATTCAAACCTATAGTTGGACATATTAAATCCAATCTAAGCTAGTACCTGGACAGAAGTAAAGCCTATATCGGGACAAATTCAATTTACGAGTTGATCGAGCGAACATAACCTAAAACGTTGGTTGGTAGCGCTGTTGCGCATGACGAATAGAAGATGCTTTGCGTAATATGTAGTATTCTTATCATAGATTATAGTATTGTATTATTTAACCAAATATATATTTATTTTCATTTACTGTTTTAATAAAACTTGTCATAATACAACTTTTAAGGTTAGGTAGTAATACTGATAGATTTAAGATGTAAACATAAAGTATTATTAACGTCATAACCGGAATAAATTTTCTACATACGTTATTCAAGCTAATAGAAGACTAATTATACGTACATGTAGTTAAATAATTTGCAAACAATGCGTTGATTTTATTCACAAACACGTGTCCGGCTTCAGGCGTAAGCACATTGCGTATAAGCTTAGAGTGGGACAGCTACTGTCATCGCGTCCCAGTATGGAGTACTTATATTTGAAAACAGTCCTAATCTTGGACATCTAATATTTGGATTAATAATTATTATTTACGTTAAGCTTGATTGCCAATTTATTTTAAAATATCAATATTATTATGCGTGATAATTATTTTTTGTCTGAGGGCTTAAATTATATCTTTTTTTCTAACAAGAGTTCGAACTATAAACGCACATGATTCGCATGTAAATAGACAATTTTGTATACTGTTTTCAGATGAACTTTGAATTCATTTTTAAATTTCAATTGATGTCTCAATGAAATAATATTCACACCTACTTGTAGCTAAGGCCTCAGAATATATAATATAATTATTTAATCTCTTAATTACTGATTTTACTATGAAAATTCAATTGTCCAGATTTAGGTGTCACTTTTGGACTGTCCAGACTTAGGGCACTTCACCTTATATGCTAACAGAGATTTTTCAGCAAAATCAAACAGTTTTACGAGTTATAAATCTTTTATTATAAAATATGTTCAGTGAAGAAGAATCGTAAGACAAATACTACAGTCATTGGCACAGTAAAAAGTAAACGTTAAACAGGCTATTTATTTCATAATTAAACATACATATACGCACTTATTACATCCGTAGTACAGTCCGAAATTAAGTTGAAAAGCGATAAAGTATACTTGTAACGGAAATTTTAATAAAACACTGTTTACACTGCACTGTGGTCTTATTTGATGTACCAGCGTTGCTAACAGTCATATGTGGAACTCTGTTATGAAAACTTACAACGTTGCTTTGAAATATAAATAAGCAGCAATATAAAATGATTCTCTATACCAGGAATTCTTAATATTTGCCGTTTGAATCAAAAGTGCCAACAACTTCTACAGTACCAGCAATAGTACAGTTTCTCTATTCGTTGTTTACAATTTATACTTTATTTCATGTGTGGGAGCTAATATAGTAAAGGAGCTCGACCAATATGAAAGAGAGAAGGGAAAAGGGAAGGAGGCGTTTCGTCCTAGGCTCGCTAGAGGACTCATCAAGTAAAGCTATCTAACGGGCCCTGCCTTAGACGTTTTGGGATGTCGGAAGGCGGTTGAGGACTGTATATATAGAAATCATTGAGGAACCGATTACTTGCGGGAAAGGTCTTTCAACTACCTGTCCCTCTTGTGGCGCATGTAGGAAGTTAGGCCGCCACACATGTATACACGAACACTTTGCGTTCCTCCTGTGACAAGAGGTGGACATATTGAACATATCCTCGGAGACGATGTGACGAGAATTATGGCAGAAAAACTTGAATATAACTATAAGCATCTCCAAACCGTCTTGTGTAAGGAATCTATTCCTAAAGTTTGGCCAAACATTTGCGAAACACCCTGCATGAATTTCCACGTGCATCTAATCCAGAAAATCTGTTGAAATCCATAAAAATAATCCGAGTAATAAAATTCCGTGTTCCAAGGGTCAGCAAAACAAGTTATCTCGATGACGTCCGTCGACTGGAAGCGGCGTACTACTTGAAATATCCGTCGGGATATGCTTTGATTCCCCGAGCGGAGCCTGTGCCTTTGCCGCCCGTAAGAAATCTGAGATCGCATTAAGGAAAGTGAACGGGATCCGCGAGTGGATCACTAGGTGGGTATATATTTAAGAGCGGCTCACGAGCCGACATTATCCGTCGCCAGACGCTTTCCAGCCCACGTCGCCGTCGACGTCGTCGTCGCGCATTGTAACCGAACCAGGGATTTGCATCCAGGTCGAACGAAACGAGGCTGAATCGAGTACAGGGGAAGCGATGGTCGCATCTGGCGCCGAGTGTTAATCCGGTCCATGCAAATTTCTTTCTAACAGTCGCAAACCGGCGCGGCGTCACGTGGACAGGAGAACGGGCTCAACAGGCAATCGGTCTGTCAGTTTAAAATTCGAACCGTGATACATACACTCCGCGACAAAACTGTAAGACATGTGCGAAATTCGATGAAAATTCTATGTAAGTCTTGAGTTTTATCTTCCTTCATTCATAGTAGTATGTAGTAGTACTTCATTATACAGAAGTGTGGACTTGGTTTTAAGGTATGAATGGCGTGAGAATGAGGCATAAGGATCTATGTAAAAGTGGATCTATTTAGGTTGCGAGACGACCAATGACTGAATGTGAGGTGAGAGAGCAGTGTTCCGATATTGCCCAAGATTTTTCGTACGATGGATGGCCGCTAGAGGCGCTGCGCGGAAAAAACAGTAACGTATCTATGATGACGTGGTAGTGGAGCTCTGCGCCCTGCGCCTTGAGACTGTTATATTAGCGCGAAAGTACCGAAACAATCTGTTCCAGACAAACAAACATCAGGGCGTGTCCTACAAGTTACAAAATATACACAAATACATATGTTATACATTAATTTTTCAGAATCAAATCATACAAATCTTTTCAAATTCTGCGGGGTTGGTCAAGGTACCCCATTTTATCGAGAATCTTACATTGCTGAGGCTGGCAGCGCCTCCAGCGGCCATCCATCGTACGAAAAATCTTAGGCAATATCGGAACATTGCGAGAGAGTGACGAGTGAACGATGCGTTAGTATGTTGACAATCACAGAAGAGAGTAGCCGTGTTTACGTGAGAGATTTCCGAGCGAGTGAGAGTGAGAAAGAGGGAGATATTCCTATATGCGAGAGCACGTGGTGCGAGATATAATTTCATTTATTTTCTGCATTATTAATACTTCAATCATAATTGTGTTACATTAAAATGACATATTTGTTTTACAAAAAATCTATTGTGTTCAATCCACAAGAAGTACTATAGAAGTACATACAGTGGGTGTACAAAGTATTCGTACACTTTTTAAAAACTAATAACATTTTTATAATTGTACCAAACAACCTGATTTTTTATAATCAATTGGAAGCATTGGTTTACGAAATGATATACAAAAAAGATTTTCCAAAAATTATAATTTACAAGGTTGAATGCAAAAATAAAAAAGGCATTTTCTAAAACTTTTTTATTTGGGTCCTTAATGAAAATTGAAAATGTATGTTTTGTATTACTTTTTTATATGTTTATATATTTATGTATGTATTGTCTTTTTTCCTGCGTCCATCGATTTCGATGAAATTTCCAACATGTGTATAAAGAACATGGATCTAGAAAACATGTTTTAAATTTTCATTGAGGATCCAAATAAAAAAGTTTTAAAAAATGCCTTTTTTATTTTTACCTGCAACCTTGTAGATTGTAATTTTTGGAAAATCTTTTTTGCATATCAGTTTGTAAACTAATGCTTCCAATTGATTATAAAAAATCAGGTCGTTTGGTACAATTATAAAAAAGTTATTAGTTTTTAAAAGGTGTACGAATACTTTGTACACCCATTGTAGTATTACTTCATTATACCGGGTGATTCACGACAAACAGGCCACCTAAATAGCTCCGTTAGGATTAGAGATAGAAGAAAATGTTACAGAGAAAAGTTGTACAGTTAAAGGGGGCAAATATGGTGATATAAAAAAATGTTCCGATTGTAGTCGTTTTCAAGGTCTTTTGAAGGTCATCGATGATTTTTAAATAGTACCATATATTTTTAACTTCACAGTGTTGTAGCTGATGTCAAGACGAGTTCAATGATGTGGTACACTATGACCTTCAAATGACCTTGATCTTTGAAAATTGACGTTCCTTTGCGCGGTCCATCTCTTCATGCTATGGTGATGCAAAAATATTTGTTACGTAATGTGCATATCATCAATGGACCAAATATCTGGCAAGAATATTTTTTTCCAAAGGTCATTTTTTTCGGAGTTATCAAGGTTATCGATGTTTTTTGACACATAACTACATTTTTATTTTATTGCACCGTGTAACTGATCGAAAAATACATCCAGATAGATATAATAAAGTGACCTTAAAATGACCTTGACCTTCAAAAATTAAAGTTTTACCTTTAGATCATTTAGGTGGCCTGTTTGCCGTGAATCACCCGGTATATGGAATTGTATGTACTTTAGTTGATTCCTTGGATTAATAACGAAAACTTTTACGAAAAAATTAGTATTAATAATATATTAGCTTAAATCGCAGGTGTCTTATCGTTTTGTCGCGGAGTGTACTACCGAACGATGCCACGCCACACCCTCTGGGTCATCAGCGTCCGACATCGTTGAATAAACTATTTTTTTCCTGTAGGCGATATCGGTATTGGTTCATGAAATTTCTTGGTGTAACGTGTCGTCATTTTGAGCCCAGAATATCGAGTTTTTCTGAGGCGCGCTTATCTCAATATTTTCTCTAACACCATTCAAAAATTCAGCTGTCGAAACCAAAATTTTTGTTCATACCAGCATAAAAAAATAGAACGGCATCGAGGCACCTGCCCCTATATTTTCACAGCGCCGTCGAAAAAGTATCGGAACGTTTCCGCAGCGCTGAAAGCGGCTCTCCCGACAGGACTATTGTTAAGTAGGAAAAACTCGGAAGTTACAAGGCTCTCATTTCAATTTCCCGGCCGAGTAAACATGAAAATTCTGTCGGGGGACACGTGTCCCTCCCTTTGATCTGGACTCGTAGCTGGTTTTCCCAGCTCGCCGGAGTGAGTGCTACGGGGACGAGGTTTTTTGTCGGAGCGACGAAACTTTCCTCGGTTTGTTTTCCCTCGATATGTAATTCCTGTGGCGCGAGCGCGAGCGTGACGGGCAAGTGGCCGCGTTGAATTTACGACGTCGTTTAACTGCCAACGGAGGCCATGGATGGGGCGCGATGGCCTACTTCATTTCCGCAAGAAAGTGCCAAGAGAAGAGACGAACGAAGTTCGCGGTTGGTGGAAAGAATAAGAATATCAATGAAGAACCTCGCGGTTTCCGGATTGCAAAGTAGGTTAAGAAATAAACGAAATGGAGTTCGAATAAGTTCCATAGCTTCGGGCTTTCCCGGGATCTGTTAGGCTTGTTTCATTGCCAGAGTTAATTTTCTTCGTAGCGAAAATCGTGAAATTATTCTGTCCTGGTAATATGGTATTATTTATAGAAATTTTATACAGGGTGTCCCAAAATTCGTGAACTTCCCGAGAGGGGGTGGTTCCTGAGACCATTTCAAGCGATATTTTCCTTTGCAAAAATGTTATTCGCGGCTTTGTTTAGGAGTTATTAACGAACAACACGGACCAATCAGAGCGCGACCTAGACGCGAGTTGGCATAGTCGGCCCGGCACGCCAACTGTCTATTGGCCGACTGTGCCATCTCGCGTCTAGGTCGCGCTCTGATTGGTCCGTGTTTTTCGTTAATAATTCCTAAGCAAAGCCGCGGATAACATTTTTGCAAAGGAAAATGTCGCTTGAAATCTTCTCAGGAACCACCCCCTTTCGGGAAGTTCACGAATTTTGGGACACCCTGTATAGAATTTAGTATTGTTTTAAAATATTATTAAATTAATATGAAAATTTAATCTAGCTTGGTTTGAGTATAGTTTGTCTGTGTTAAGTCCACGGCTCAAGACAGTCCAAAGCCAATTTAAAAAACAGTGAAGAAAAAATAATTGTTTAAGTAAAAATAAATTTTTCAAAAATACCACGTTTAAAAACGGACTAAAAAGTATAAAATAATTTTTTCTTGCCCCATACAGATTCCTAACCTCGTACAGATAGTCCTGAAAATTTGTGATTGTGAATTTTGAGTAGCTATGAAAATACTTGTAAGTTTTAAAACGAAAAACGTGGGGCGCAAGATAATACATAGTAAGGAGTATAGAGAGTAGCTGCCGCTGAGAAAACTCGCAAAACAGTTCATATCATTTGCAGTGCAATAAAATTGTTAGTGATTTAGGTGTTCATGCATCAATTATCTATTGCATGCGCCCCGCGTTTTTCGTTTTAAATCTTACAAGTATTTCCACAGCTATTCAAAATTCACAATCACAAATTTTCAGGACTATCTGTACGGGGTTAGGAATCTGTATGGGGCTAGAAAAAATTATTTTATACTTTTTAGTCCGTTTTTTAAACGTGGCGCTTTTTAAAATTTTATTTTATACTTTTTAGTCCGCTTTAAAAACGTGGTATTTTTGAAAAATTAATTTTTATTTAAATAATTATTTTCTGCTTTTCAGCCTTATATGTGTGAAATTTTACAATCGATTTTGAACATTTTGATGAGATTATAACAGAGACATGTAGTAAATTTCAGACGGTATTGCGACGCGTCATATCGAAATCGAACGCCGTGGTAAAATGTCAAAGATAAAGATTCGACGGAGAATTTCGGTGTAACTGTTCTTTCGCTTGGTAAACAAACATTATACTATAATAATACGTAGTAACTTTGTAAACACCGCACGGAGCTCGAACGCACACTGACGCACACTGAGCTCCTTCGGTGCGAAGCGGGTCAGTGGAGTGGGGATGAGTCAGAGTGGGAACACGTAGTAGAGTGGGGACGCTGAACGCGAAGACGTACTACGTCACGCGGCGGGGGGTGCAAAGGTTCAAATTATTAATAATTTGTATCTCCTGAACGCATAGGCGTTTTTAAATTTCTTTTTTTAAATATTGCATTGTCATC
The DNA here is from genome assembly GCA_933228785.1 of Lasioglossum pauxillum. Taxonomy (NCBI): domain Eukaryota; kingdom Metazoa; phylum Arthropoda; class Insecta; order Hymenoptera; family Halictidae; genus Lasioglossum; species Lasioglossum pauxillum. Next base: position 1,839,320 of record OW121699.1, read on the forward strand.
CAGTTCTGAGCTATGTTTAAAATTTCAAGTCTCTAGCTCATCGGGAAGTTAGTTTAAAATCAATTGCAAAATTTGTATCGAACAAACAGATAGACAGACAAGAAAGCGAGCTAACAAAAACGTAGTAAAATACAATATTCAACGGAACACCACGTTGATGGGGTATGTTAATAACAGTGGAGCGCGGGGAGGTGTAACGGTTAAATTTATTAATAGTTTATATCTCCTAAACGCATAGGCGTTTTTAAATTTCTTTTTTTAAATATTGCATTGTCATCCAGTTCTGAGCTATGTTTAAAATTTCAAGTCCTTAGCTCATCGGGAAGTTAGTTTAAAATCAATTGCAAAATTTGTACCGAACAAACAGACAAATAAGAAAGCGAGCTAATAAAAACGTGGTAGAAAGTGTTCGAACTTTGGATTGAATAGATGAAATTCTGCTAGTTTGTCTGTGTTAAGTCCACAGCTCAAAACAGTCGAAATCCAACTAAAACAAATAGCAAGTTCTAACTTATTGCTTGAATTAATAAATTCATATTTAAATGATTGTGGAGTGGATAGACGAAATTCTGCTTCGGGGGTGATTTACAGTCTGGGCGGTGCTCGGCTGTTAGGGAAACCGAAGCAACGTCCGACGGGCAGCGAAAGTGAGGGTTAGTTTATATTCGACTGCAGCAACAAGTGTTCCTGATTGGCTTTAACTTCCGTCTAATTGCCTGATTCGTGCAGGTTTGAGGCTAAAAGCGGAACGAATGGGATCCGCCGAAAGGCTGGGATGCCTCCAGTTAGCTTTAACGAAGAGAGAAAAAGCTCGACCGCTTTTGTCGGCCGCGACGTCAATCTCAGCCAACCGGTTCCTCTTTGCTTGTCTTCCTGTGTCGCCCACAGCGAAGAAAATTTATTCGTGCGCGGACGACACTGGAAATTCGTCGCGAAACACCAGGAACCAACGGAACCTCTATTAAATTCGTTTCTTTTAGACGGCCTCCACTGTTCAAACAGACTTAACACACAATCGGCTTTGAGAGCTGGACTACTCGACAGTCTTTCGTTTTATTCGCTGAATCGTTATTCGGTAAAGAGTCTAGTATTGAATCCATTATTGATACTATTGATATCGCGTGCAAAAACGTATATAAATCGAAGCAAGCCAGAGAAAATCTACTAAAATTCTTAAAGTCTGCAGATCTATGGGATCAAATCTAACCAACGAAGCACACAGTCGTCGCTGATCGCTAGACTGCGGATCTTTATGCGATTATGACTTTCGAAAATTGTCAATAAATGCTAGGATATAAAATACGACAGAATTTAGTAGCAGTTTAATTTGTTTCAGATCTGAAAAGGCTACTACCACGGAAAATGAGATTCTGATTGATTCCACTTTCTTAAAATCCGTCTACAAAAATTGAAAATTGCATAAACGTCCGCAGCCTACTAACGACCAACAAGTCGATGCGACGCACAGTGGAACCTTTCGTCCAAATCGGACACAGAATCAAACAACTTTCGATAGAAATGAGGTAGAGCGATGAAATTTTTTTAAAATTAAAGCTGAAACTTGTCACAATTTGGGAAAAATAGGAAGATTATGGTACGATTTATAACCTTGAGAAAATTCGTTAAACAATCCGTTCACAAAAATCGATTTCTTGTAAAATCCTGAGGTCGTAGACAAATTTTGAGACCAGATTTAACATCAGCGTGAAAAAATCTACAGGAAATAAATGTGCAGCATGTTAAAAAAAATTTTTGTCCGCCCGTGTTATTGAAAAAACCGCAATTTTCTTGAAATTGTGAGAGTTTAACGAATTTTTCTCAAGTTTATAAAACGTTCGTACCATAATCTCCCTATTTTTCCCATATTCTGCCAAGTTTCAGCTATAATTTTAAAAAAATTTCATCGCTCTACCTCATTTTTATCGAAAGTTCTTTGATTTTGTCTCCGATTTGGACGAAAGGTTCCACTGTGCGGCGGTAGTGTATTCAGAGATGTCAGGCAGCCGCTGTAAGTGGCGCGGTAATTTCTGCGAATCACAAGCTTCAAACACAGCTACCATAGGTAAAAAATTGTCGCAGCGAGTTCATGAGGTGCTCAATCGAATCGGCAGAATTTCTGCTTCAATCCGACTTTCGGATCATGGTATTGCGATCATTTCTTGCCGAGATATAGCGAGTTAAAGGAAAAGTGAAAATTGTGCATATAATAAGCATATTTTCAGAAACACCTGGTATATCGAAATGTTAATGAAATTGAAAAAACCAAAGAAGTGCCTTGAAGAGAAAGAAACGCTCTTTCTATTCCTCTTTTGCACAAGATTCTACGATAATTATTTCGCTTTCTGGAGCCAGTTGAAGTTACAAAGTCAACATTTACTTCAATGTTGAATAACTCGAATAAAAAAAATCGCACAATAACCAACAACCACACATTTTACACAGGAAAGATACCTCTTCCAAATGATATTAACGCGATTTATCAAAAAAATTAGTTTCTCCCCGTGTGATGTGACAAAGCTGCACAAAATTTTTGTTAACCGTCACTGTTGTCTTCATCTCGCTATAACTTTGTAAACAAACAACATAGCAGCAATTTGAAACAGAGCATCCGAAACTAGATGTTTCACGCTTTCAAACCATTTTTCAACGATATCGATGCAGCAATTTTGGCCGGAGGTATGATCGTGTAATCTAGTTGCAATTTTTCGGGTTCGCAGAGGTGATTCCTTAATTCTTTTGAGGAGTGTATATCATATTACACAGGATTATAAGTAGACTGCGGATCTTTCTGCAAAATTAAGAAACAACAGTACGACATTCTTAAAATTTGTCTAATCATTCATAATAAAAGCATCGATATGTACATTTAATTAAAAGGTAGTAACTAACATTTGTTTTGTAGTAAACTTTCGATATACAGAGGAGGGGATTATGTAACAGAATAATAGAATAGGATGTCCGATATGCGTCGGGCTTATACAGGGTGTTTACCTACAGGTGGGAGAAAATTTAAGGGGTGGTTCTCGACGATAATCTAAGACGAAAATGAAGAATAAAAAAATTGCGATTTCGGCTTCGTTATTTAGTTATTAACAATTAAAAATCCGCCTAAAATGCTGCAACACTTCTAACAAAAGTGTACGTTGCATACGTCACACGGGCGCGCGACAGTCTCGTATCAAGTGACAAACGCATGCATACCTTGGTTCTCATTTGGGGCCCCAGCGAGGTGAAAATGTTTAAAAAATCGTTGGACGACATTGAACCTACCTACTCGTTAAAATCCACAAGGGCATTTCTAATATCCGCCCTATGGAATTATCGAGTAGAAGGGGCCAATGCCGTTTCACTTTTAAATTCTTCTCACACATATCCACAAATCCTTATCTTGCACTATAATTGTTCATAACACCGTACTTAATATACTAGAAGAAACGCTCTATCACTATTTACGATATCATGCACACGCACTACGAGTTTACAGAGAGTACAAGTTTACTGAGGGACATGAGGAGAATGTAAAGAACTGGTAATCCTTTAATGTTGAAACACTGCACTTTATGGAACTTGATTTACGTCGCGAGACTCGTCCACAGATGGAACGGACATCTTGAGGTCGTGTGTGATTTCTGCGAACGGAAATCTTCGACGCGTGCGAGAAGAATCGTTCGTACAAGCTAGCATCCGTATGCATACTGATTCAAGACAGCTGATGAGGTCGATGCCAGATCGATAAAACAAATGAAGATCTACAGCAAACTACCGCCCAAACGTCGCGCGTTGCTATACCAATACATTGTCTATCCTGTTTTCACGAATTTCGTGATTCCTTCTCATTCTGTCTGTGACCGCGAAATATTTCATGTGTGTGCATTGACCACATCAGCTGTCTTTTGAATTAGTGTGCATACGGATGCTAGCTGATGCTAGCTCATACGGACGATTCTTCTCACACGCGTCGAAGATTTCCGTTCGCAGAAACTCGTAGTGCGTGTGTATGATATCGTAAACAGTGCTACAGCGTTTATTCCAGTATATTAAGTACGGTGTTATGAACAATTATAATGCAAGATAAGGATTTGTGGATATGTGTGAGGAGAATTTAAAAGTGAAACGGCATTGGCCCCTTCTACTCGATAATTCCATAGGGCGGATATTAGAAATGCCCTTGTGGATTTTAACGAGTAGGTAGGTTCAATGTCGTCCAACGATTTTTGAAACATTTTCACCTCGCTGGGGCCCCAGATGAGAACCAAGGTATGCATGCGTTTGTCACTTGATACGAGACTGTCGCGCGCCCGTGTGACGTATGCAACGTACACTTTTGTTAGAAGTGTTGCAGCATTTTAGGCGGATTTTTAATTGTTAATAACTAAATAACGAAGCCGAAATCGCAATTTTTTTATTCTTCATTTTCGACTTAGATTATCGTCGAGAACCACCCCTTAAATTTTCTCCCACCTGTAGGTAAACACCCTGTATATGCACTGTGCGACGCGACGCGACGTTAAAGAAGGAAAGAAGAAGAGTACGCGAACGCACCTCCTGCGTTTCATATAGTTTTTTCACAATTGTGAGGAAATTACGAAAATATTTCCGCCAACGTCAGACTATTAAAAATATGCATTTCGAACGTGGCGCAAAGGTGAGCAGCGCATAAATTGATAGTGTAGCCGCAGCCGTTATGGAGCTGCAATTAGAGGTCCTCTGTCGCGCTGTAAATACGGACAGGGCCGCGAGGCTCGCGTGTATGTGTCACGAGGCGGGATTACAATTCTAGTTTGCAGATGCGCTGGAAGAGCTTACTTCCGGCACGTAGTTTGATGAGCCCAGGCCAATTTTGCAGATAGTTAATATTCGAGCCTATATTGGATTGGCCTCCAGCCGAAGTCGGGGATTAAACTAACATGGAACTCTCGTGATACAACGTTCCGAACGATTTTTCGCAAATTGGATTCTCCTGTTCCGACACAGACGAAACAAAAAAGAATCCGAAGAAATAACACAGGCAACTGCAATGAGTTCGGGAAGCAAAATCCGACGGAATATCCGTGATTTCTTGCCCGGAAACAAATCGGAACACGGAGCCCGATCATTAAGGAGAAAATACGAAAAAAGGCGTGTCGATTTTCGTCGAGTGTGCTCTGCCAGTGTCGCGGGGACAGTCCAGAGCTTTTGTCATGCGAAGAAGTTCCGGCCGGTAATAAATCACGAAATCTTCGAAAGCCCGTCGGCGCCGAGCACCGCTTTTCAATTAAGGCTTGCAACGATGGGCCAGGAATCCGCAATTAACGGCGCAAATCATGAAATACTTTCGCGATCGGTTCTACCCCCCACCGCCTCCCTCCCCAATGCAAATGACCCCTTTAATTTCAGCCGAAATCCGAGAACTTCCCTACCGCAGCCGGAATTAATTAATCAAACAGCACCCGGGCACAGGAAAACCGACCGGAATCATTAGGAAACTTTGAACAGCGGTGGACAGATGATTTTTAACGAACCTCTGTATTTATCACGTTTTTTCACGTCCTCCTTTGAGCGAGGCCGGTGTCCGCTGATGGCTGGGAAAATGGACGCCGCGACCGTGCGGGTAATTATGCTCTCGAATGCACTTCTCATTCAATTAATCAGGCGTTCTTCGGGAGCACTCTGCTGGTACATTATACCGTAACTTTGGATGGAAACTTTCGTACAGGGTCCTCGAAGATTGGAGAAAAGCTTCGCAAACTTTCGAAAAAATCGGAAATCAACGACTGGATCTCCCTAAATCCCAGTGTCGGCCCCGTCGCGTAAATCTGGGTCCATGCATACACAGCGAGAGTTTCGTGGATCCCGAAATTCCCGGGCCAATCTATCCAGGAGGTCAGTAAACAGATCCGAGGGAGGGTTACCGAGGCCAGTGTAATTTCCCGGGGAGTTTCGGGGAATCGGGTGTTGTTCTTTGGAAATTACAACGGCGCTGTTCTAATTATTAGGGGATGCTTGTGCGGCGAGTCGGTGGCAGCTAACAAGCAATTTAAATGTGCATTCATCAAACGGCCGCGCGGCCAACGCGTGCAGACTTACTGGTCGTATCGAATCCGTCCTCGAAGGGGCATCTCTGTTTGATCGTTGTCGAGGCTTTAGTCGGCGGCCAGCAGAGCAACGAGTCCCAGACCTGTTCGCACCACAGCTCTGCAAAACGAAAAACGGGACGTCGGCCCGAACCTTATTACTGTCGCTCGCGGGAGTCGGCTCACCACCCCTCAACCCCCTTCCTCTCACCATCTCGACGCCACCGCGCGATACAATTTGATATTGAACCACGGAGTGCGAGAGAGTGTGAGAGAGTGTGAGAGAGAGAGAGAGTTCGCTCGAACAGACGCTCTTTTGCAATGAGAAACTTCCTTACTCGGTCAGTCTTGTCGGCTGCCATCAGCCTTTCCACCAATCCGGACGCTGCTCGAGCTTTACGAATTTTTAGAGATCCTTTCTCACAAGTTTATCTCGGTCAAAGGCTTTCCATCTGATTTTTGTTGATCTCATAATGCGAAATAGTGTCTGTGCATTCATTTTTCATTGAAACTTTTACGTAAAAGATTCTACACTCCTCAAAAGAATTAAGGGATCCCCTCATCATAACTCCGGCAAAAATTGCTGTATCGATATCGTTAAACAGCGGTTTGAAAGCGTGAAATCTCTAGTTTCGGATGCTCTGTTTCAAATTGCTGCTATGTTGGTTGTTTACAAAGTTATAGCGAGATGAAGACAACAGTGACGGTTAACAAAAATTTTGTGCAACTTTGTAACATCACACGGGGAGAAACAAATTTTTTTGATAAATCGCGTTAATATCATTTGGAAGGGCTATCTTTCCCGTGTAAAATGTGTGGTTGTTGGTTATTGTGCGATGTTTTTTATTCGAGTTATTCAACATTGAAGTAAATGTTGGCTTTTTAACTTTAACTGGCTCCAGAAAGCGAAAAAATTATTGTAGAATCTTGTGCAAAACAGAAATAGAAAGAGCGTTTCTCTCTCTTCGAGGCAATTCTTCTGTTTTTTCAATTTCATTAACATTTCGATATACCAGGTGTTTCTGAAAATATGCTTATTATATGCACAATTTCCATTTTTCCTTTAACTCGCTATATCTCGGCAAGAAATGATCGCCATACCATGATCCGAAAGTCGGATTGAAGCAGAGATTCTGCCGATTCGATTGAGTACCCCATGAACTCGCTGCGACAATTTTTTACCTATGGTAGCTGTGTTTGGAGCTTGTGATTCGCAGAAATTACCGCGCCACGTACAGCGGCTGCCTGACATCTCTGAATACACTACCGCCGCACAGTGGAACCTTTCGTCCAATTCGGAGACAAAATCAAAGAACTTTCGATAGAAATGAGGTAGAGCGATGAAATTTTTTTAAAATTATAGCTGAAACTTGGCAGAATATGGGAAAAATAGGGAGATTCTGGTACGAACGTTTTATAAACTTGAGAAAATTCGTTAAACTCTCACAATTTCAAGAAAATTGCGGTTTTTTCAATAACACGGGCGGAAAAAATTTTTTTTAACATGCTGCACATCATTTCCTGTAGATTTTTTCACGCTGATTTTAAATCTGGTCTCAAAATTGTGTCTACGACCTCAGGATTTTACAAGAAATCGATTTTTGTGAACGAATTGTTTAACGAATTTCCTCAAGGTTATAAAACATTCGTACCATAAACTTCCTATTTTACCCATATTCTGACAAGTTTCAGCTTTAATTTTAAAAAAATTTCATCGCTCTACCTCATTTCTACCGACAGTTCTTTGATTTTGTCTCCGATTTGGACGAAAGGTCCCACAGTTGCACAAAATTTTTGTTAACCGTCAATGTTGTCTTTATCTCGCTATAACTTTGTAAGAAACCAACATAGCAACAAAAAACCATTGTTTAACGATATCGATACAGCAATTTTTGCCGGAGTTATGATCGTGTAAACTAGTAGCAATTTTTCCGGTTCGCAGAGGTGATCCCTTAATGCTTTTGAGGATGTATTAGCCATCGAAGTTCTTCGAGAAGCGTCTTCTTAAAGAAAGTACGATTCCATCGAGAAACGCGGCGCAGTCTGACATACCATTGAATTTTCTACTCGAATGTATGACAACTCCTTCAAGCAACCTGTTCAGCCTCACATATCATTGACTGTTCTACTTGAATATATGATTCCCCGAAGAAATGCATTCGGTCTGACATATCATCGATTTTTCTACACAGAGGAGAAGTGTATTATTAGTTTAATTTTCTCCACCTGAAAGAGTTATACAATTCGTTTGAAAAACCTATTTTCAATCCGGTGTACAATTTATAATCTCGTTCCGGTTAAATGGACGACTTCTTGGAAAGAAGGCACTCGGTCTGACACACTATCGATTTTACTACTCGGAAGCAAGTAATGATGTAATTTCTCGAGTTCGCTGGAAGCTCAGCGATACGTTTAAGAAATGCATTCATTCTGTCCGACGTTTCAGTGTCTCTTTTACTCGCGAGCAAGTACTTTTTAAAAAGTATTACGGCCACATATACAGGGAGGTCCGTTTAAGTACGAACACCTATATACCTCGGTTATTATTAGTCGTACAAAAAATCTCCACAGAATAAAGTTGTACTGTTTCAAGGGGCGAATTTGATGATGGTAAAAATTTTTTCTCAAGATCATTTTTTTACAAGATTTCAAGGTCATTGATATTTTTTTTATATGAAATGAGGTATTTTTTAATACATCGATCGATGCAGCTGGACATTCGTTATAAAAAAGTACTAACCTATGTATGTCGAAAAATTAGTAGTTCAGGAGATATTTCAATTTAAATAACTCTAAAATACCATTACTGTCGTACTAAGACGTTACACAAGTACGTAAATGCTAACATCAATTTCAATGTCAATTTTTCAATTTCAACTTCAATTTCAATATCAACTCTTCAAGTTCAATTTCAACTTCAATTTTTTAATTTTAACTATTCAATTTCAATATCAACCCTTCAACTTCAACTTCAACTCTGAAATTTCAACGTCAATTTTTCAATTTCAACGTCAATTTTTCAATTTCAATTTTTTGATTTCAACTATTCAATTTCAATATGAACCCTTCAACTTCAACCTCAACTCTGAAATTTCAACGTCAATTTTTCAATTTCAACGTCAATTTTTCAATTTCAATTTCAACTTCAATTTTTTGATTTCAACTATTCAATTTCAATATCAACCCTTCAACTTCAACCTCAACTCTGAAATTTCAACGTCAATTTTTCAATTTCAACGTCAATTTTGCAATTTCAACGTCAATTTTACAATTTCAACTTCAATTTTTTAATTTCAACTATTCAATTTCAATATCAACCCTTCAACTTCAACTGTGAAATTTCAATGTCCATTCTTCAATTTCAACGTCAATTTTTCAATTTCAACTTCAATTTTTTAATTTCAACTATTCAATTTTGAATATCAACCCTTCAACTTCAACCTCAACTGTGAAATTTCAACGTCCATTCTTCAATTTCAACGTCAATTTTTCAATTTCAATTTCAACTTCAATTTTTTAATTTCAACTATTCAATTTCAATATCAACCCTTCAACTTCAACCTCAACTCTGAAATTTCAACGTCAATTTTTCAATTTCAACGTCAATTTTTCAATTTCAACGTCAATTTTTTAATTTCAATTTCAACTTCAATTTTTTAATTTCAACTATATAATTTCAATATCAACCCTTCAACTTCAACCTCAACTCTTCAATTTCAACGTCAATTTTTCAATTTCAACGTCAATTTTTCAATTTCAATTTCAACTTCAATTTTTTAATTTTAACTATTCAATTTCAATATCAACCCTTCAACTACAACCTCAACTCTTCAATTTCAACGTCAATTTTTCAATTTCAACGTCAATTTTTTAATTTCAATTTCAACTTCAATTTTTTAATTTCAATTATTCAATTTCAATATCAACCCTTCAACTTCAACCTCAACTCTTCAATTTCAACGTCAATTTTTCAATTTCAACGTCAATTTTTCAATTTCAATGTCAATTTTTCAATTTCAATTTCAACTTCAATTTTTTAATTTCAACTATTTAATTTCAATATCAACCCTTCAACTACAACTTCAACTCTTCAATTTCAACGTCAATTTTTCAATTTCAATTGTAACTTCAATTTTTTAATTTCAATATCAACCCTTCAACTTCAACCTCAACTCTTCAATTTCAACGTCAATTTTTTAATTTCAGCTTTAACTCTTCAATTTACACTAGTAAGTAAACGCTAACGTCTTAGTACGACAGTAATGTTATTTTAGATTTATTTAAATTGAAATATCTCTTGAACTACTAACTTTTCGACATACATGGGTTAGTACTTTTTTATAACGAATGTCCAGCTGCATCGATTGATGTATTAGAAAATACCTCATTCCATATAAAAAAAATATCAGTGATCTTGAAATCTTGTAAAAAAATGACTTTGAGAAAAAATTGTTACCATCATCAAATTCGCCCTTTGAAACAGTACAACTTTATTCTGTGGAGATTTTTTGTACGACTAATAATAACCGAGATATATAGGTGTTCGTACTTAAACGGACCTCCCTATATGTCAACCGCGTTGTCGATAATCTCCCAACTGAATTTAGGGGATGAAATCGATGGAGAGTGGATCCGACGTGTAAAAATAGTTGTCGAATGTGTAATAGGATTATTGGTTTGCGGTTAAAATACAGAAAAAAATAGATAAAAATTCTGAACGTGTCCTGTCGAACCCGGACGTTCTCAACAATATTCTCAAATCGATTTTTCTTGGAAACGAAGGATAGTTGCGAATCCTTGTACGACCGCAGGAGTCATCCTTGAAAAGGATCACAGGTGTTGCAACTAATTCCACCAACCGTCGAAAAGTTTTTTTTAAACTTTCTCTGTGTCGCGAAACTCGATGGAAACATCTGGCTCTGCCTTTTTTCCTCTTTCAGGGTGAAAACGACACTTGAAACTTGTCCCTCTAGTTGTCCAACGCAAATACGAAAGGAATTGTTACACTTCGTAAAGAATAAATTCAGCAACAGTTCTCTGAACAATTTCACTGTCCAACAGCCAAAAAGGATTTCGAATCTCACTATGCAATTCTTATAGAGTTTTTTGCATTGATTCCGAATCTGTCCTTAATGTTTCTCCTAGTTTTTGAGAAATTTGAGTTTGAAAAAATGACCCATTTTTCAACTTTGAACAAATATTGTGATGTTATTATAAAATATTTTGAATTGATCTTTACAGCAAAACATTCCTTAGACTTTCCCTGATACAGTGATATCCAATATTAATACATTATGATTGTTTAAACATGTTTAAACGATGATTAAAGACGGAGAGACACCACTTTTGCACCAATTTTTGACGATATTTTTGAATTTATCTCAAAAAATAAGGGTCCAGCAGAAAATGGAACTGTACCACGCGATAGTGCAGACTTTTATCTTGAGAAACCCCCCTTTGAAGTTTGAATCGACGACGTTTTTACCGAACAGAAAGCAAAATATCTTCGGCCGACACGAGCTGCCGCCAGTGCCGCTCACCACTACAACGGGCGTTCGCCGCGGCGTATCCCGTTTAAACATGTTTAAACAATCATAATCTATTAATATTGGATACCACTGTATTCGGGAAAGTCTAAGGAATCTTTTGCTGTAAAGATCAATTCAATATATTTTATAATAACATCACAATATTTGTTCAAAGTTGAAAAATGGGTCATTTTTTCAAACTCAAATTTCTCAAAAACCAGGAGAAAAATTAAGGACAGATTCGGAATCATCGCAAAAAACTCTATAAGAATTGCATAGTGAGAATCGAAATTCCCCAAAAAAGTTGAAATTTGTTGCACCGTGTTTTTAATGTCTCTCGCAATTCTGAAAATACAGGGATGTTCTCACCCCGAAAAACCGGAATGTGATAAGAACGATATCATTTCAATTTGACTACGGAAGAATCCGCTCAGATAAAAATGTGATTTTACAAAGGGGGATGGTTCCGTCCCGAAAAATTTACAAAATGGCAGTTCCGCTATTTTATACAGAGTAAAATCGATTGGGACACTGTCAAAGGAAGTTCCTCGCCGAGAAACGTTGCATCCCTCGGCTAAAAATATTAAAATGGATACTCACCACCCTCGGGGGGGATGAAGTCTTTGTACCTGCCACTGCAAAAGTCCCGAGTGCTATTGCCTATGGCATTAGCCGCATCCATCTTGCTTTTAATTGTCCATTGCCTAACCTTTCGTGTGTTCCTGCCTCTACATATTTATCCCCCACCCCTTGCACGCCCGAATCAATAGAAATTTCTGCTAGAACTCGAACGCAAGGTCCGTTCCGCCCCACTGTCGTCGCGCGTCCACATTCTTCGCTCCTCTATCGGGCTTCTGCCGTTGAAACCGAGTTCGGGTTTCGAATCGAATTTTGCACCCCCTGTTTTCCACCTTCAACTCTCTCAGTCACTCGTCGCGAATCTCGACCGCCTTTTATTTAGCATCTCGCGGAGCCAAACGGGCCGGGGAAAGCTCCATCCTTCGCAACAATCATTCGAGTCTTTGAAATACTAATCCTGTCGCCCACTTCGCACCCCACTTCAACCCCCGCGCATATTATTCCGTATATCCAACCACTCTGCAGCTTTAATCGAACGATGTAATTAATTGATTTTCCTAAGCTTCCGGTCTGTAATCATTTATTTCTGTTAAGGGTGGCTCTCCGAAGCCCCACAAATTATTCCACAGCTCCCGCGCAGAAGATCGAGCCACTTTCACTGTTTAATAACTCTTCGGCTTCGATACGATTTTTTTGTATTTATTCACCGAAGACTTTGGTCCTTTGCCCGACGCCACAATTTATTGTTCCCTCGCGAGACAGTCAATCGCTTTCGCGCTGTTCGAACATCCTATATCCTCGCTGGAAGGGTGGAATTAATTTATTTGTCGAGGGTCGCGGTCTCTTCGCCCTTTCTGTTATTACGCGGTGGTTTTCAATACCCCCACGATTTATTTCATAGTATCGACGCGCAATGCTAAATCACTTTCACCGTTGCGCAACCACTCGACCTACATGGAACGGCGGAATTAATTTATTCGCCAAGGGGAACAGTCTTTTTACGTTTACTTTACAAAGGGATGGTTCCCAGCAGCTCCACAATTTATTCCATCGTTCATCCACGCACGCGGTCAAGTCACAGTTACTGTTTAACCACACTCCGCCGTAGACAGAGGGGTGTAATTAAATTTTTGCGAAAGGTTGTCCGGCACTCTTGCACTTGTTTTACAAAGGGGTGGTCTTCAGCAGCTCCACAATTTATTTCATCGCTCTTTCACGGAGGAAGAGAGGTCACCGCTGTGTGAAATTATCCCCCGTGCTCTTGAACGTTTGCAAGTAATTTATTTAGCGAGCCCAGTGGTCCTCGCGCAATTATTATTTAAACGCATGGTTTCCATCCATGTAATAAATTCCGCTGGCCCATCACGTAATATTAAATCACTCTTATCGATTCAACCACCCTCCAGTGCAGCTGCAAGGGTGCGATTCATTTATTTGCTGAAAATTGTAATCCTCTTGCATTTGCCATTTAAAAGGGTGGTTTCCTGCGCCCCGATAAATTATTTCACAGCTTCTCCGAGCAAGCGTAAGTAACGTCCACTATCCAACCACCCTATAAATTTATTAGTATGATGCAATTAACGTATTTGTCGAAGGTCCTGGTCCCTCAGCATTTATTTTTCGATGATGGGCGGTCTTCCTCCCCCTCCGATGCAGATTTTTCGTCTGCAACAGAAAATGGAGTGCTGTCAGTTCGGTTTACGTTAGTCGATCGCGACGACAATTGTGACTGACAGTTTGAAAGCAACAATTCAATTTTTCTTCCACCCGAAAACGCCACGTGAGATTGTTTAGCAAATATTTATAACTTAATCCAGTCCTATTGCTTTTTGATTTATGAACCGAACGGTATTCGATCTATTACGAATTTTCCATGCGCGTTAAATGCCTATTAATCCACGGTTAAATTCGTTTGATCCCACCTCCCCGCTCCATCCCCCGATCGTCGAAACTAATTTCCGTAATTAATTTGTCCAGGGCCGGACGCGCCGCGGTTAATTTATTAAGGAGACATAGGACGCGGTTTCAAAACTGACAGGAACCCCCGCTGTAACTGAAATTTCAGTTCTACAGGGTGAGTCCGAAGAAACGGAACACATAAATATCTCCGGTGCTGTTCGTTGTACAAAAAAGCTTCTTAGGACAAAGTTACACTGTTTGAAGGGCCACATGTAACGGTGTAAGGGAAAAAAATGTCTAGGTCATTTTTTTATAAGATTTCAAGGTCAACGATATTTTTTTTAATGGAATGAGGTATTTTTTAATACATCAATCGATGCAGCTGGACATTCTTTATAAAGAAGTACTAACCTATGTATGTCGAAAAGTTAGTAGTTTACGAGATATTTCAATTTAAATAACTGTAAAATACCATTACTGTCGTACTAAGACGTTACACAAGTAAGTAAACGTTAACATCAATTCAATTTCAACTTCCATTTTAATATCAACTCTTCAACTTCATGTTCAATTTCAATTTTTCAATTTCAACTTTAATTTCAACTTCAATTTCAACTTCAACACAAAATTTTCCACTTCAACTTCAATTTCAACTCTTCCAATTCAACTTCAATTGTTCAATTTCATTTCGTTAATTTCAATATCAACATCAAATTTTCCACTTCAACTGCAATTTCAATATCAACTCTTCAACTTCAATATCAATTTCAATTTTTCCATTACATCTTCAATTTTAACTCTCCCATTTCAATTTGAATTTCAACTCTTCCATTTCAACTTCAATTAAATCTTCAATTTCATTTTCAACGACAATTTTTCAATTTCAATGGAAATTGTATTTTATTATATTTATTTTAAATGGAATGAGGTATTTTTTAATACATCAATCGGTGCAGCTGGACATTCGTTGTAAAAAAGTGCTAACCTATGTATGTCGAAAAGTTAGTAGTTCACAAGATATTTCAATTTAAATAACTCTAAAATACCATTACTGTCGTACTAAGACGTTACACAAGTAAGTAAACGTTAACATCAATTCAATTTCAACTTCCATTTCAATATCAACTTTTCAACTTCATTTTCAACGACAATTTTTCAATTTCAATGGAAATTGTATTTTATTATATTTATTTTAAATGGTATGAGGTACTTTTTAATACATCAATCGATGCAGCTGGACATTCGTTGTAAAAAAGTGCTAACCTATGTATGTCGAAAAGTTAGTAGCTCACGAGATATTTCAATTTAAATAACTCTAAAATACCATTACTGTCGTACTAAGACGTTACACAAGTAAGTAAACGTTAACATCAATTCAATGTCAACTTCCATTTCAATATCAACTTTTCAACTTCATTTTCAACTTCAATTTCAACTGTTCCATTTCAACTTCAATTAAATCTTCAATTTTATTTTCAACGACAATTTTTCAATTTCAATGGAAATTGTATTTTATTATATTTATTTTAAATGGAATGAGGTATTTTTTAATACATCAAACGATGCAGCTGGACATTCGTTATAAAAAAGTACTAACCTATGTATGTCGAAAAGTTAGTAGTTCACGAGATATTTCAATTTAAATAACTCTAAAATACCATTACTGTCGTACTAAGACGTTACACAAGTAAGTAAACGTTAACATCAATTCAATTTCAACTTCCATTTCAATATCAACTTTTCAACTTCATTTTCAACTTCAATTTTTCAATTTCAACTTTAATTTCAACTTCAATTTCAACTCTTCCATTTCAACTTCAATTGTTCAATTTTATTTCATTAATTTCAACACCTCAATTTCAATTTCAACATCAAATTTTCCACTTCAACTTCAATATCAACTCTTCAACTTCAATATCCATTTCAATTTCTCCATTACAACTTCAATTTTAACTCTCCCATTCCAACTTCAATTTCAACTCTTCCATTTCAACTTCAATTAAATCTTCAATTTCATTTTCAACGACAATTTTTCAATTTCAACTTCAACTTTTCAATTTCAATTCGTTAATTTCAATTTCAACATCAAATTTTCCACTTCAACTTCAATTTCAATATCAACTCTTCAACTTCAATATCAATATCAATTTCTCCATTACAACTTCAATTTTAACTCTCCCATTTCAACTTCAATTTCAACTCTTCCATTTCAACTTCAATTAAATCTTCAATTTCATTTTCAACGACAATTTTTCAATTTCATTTCAACTTTTCAATTTCAATTTCAACATCAAATTTTCCACTTCAACTTCAATTTCAATATCAACTCTTCAACTTCGATATCAATTCCAATTTTTCCATTACAACTTCAATTTTAACTCTCCCATTTCAACTTGAATTTCAACTCTTCCATTTCAACTTCAATTAAATCTTCAATTTCATTTTCAACGACAATTTTTCAATTTCAATGGAAATTGTATTGTATTATATTTATTTTAAATGGTATGAGGTATTTTTTAATACATCAATCGATGCAGCTGGACATTCGTTGTAAAAAGTACTAACCTATGTATGTCGAAAAGTTAGTAGTTCAAGAGATATTTCAATTTAAATAACTCTAAATCACCATTACTGTCGTACTAAGACGTTACACAAGTAAGTAAACGTTAACATCAATTCAATTTCAACTTCCATTTCAATATCAACTTTTCAACTTCATTTTCAACTTCAATTTTTCAATTTCAATTTTAATTTCAAATTCAATTTGAATTCTCCCATTTCAACGTCAATTTTTCAATTTCAATTCGTTAATTTCAACTACTCAATTTCAATATCAACATCAAATTTTCCACTTCAACTTCAATTTGAGTATCAACTTTTCAACTTCAATTTCAATTTTTCCATTTCAACTTCAATTCTAGCTCTCCCATTTCAACTTCAATTTCAACTCTTCCATTTCAACTTCAATTAAATCTTCAATTTCATTTCCAACGTCAATTCTTCAATTTCAACTTCAACTTTTCAATTTCAACTTTAATTTCAATGATCGTATGATCGTGTAAACTAGTTGCAATTTTTCGGGTTCGCAGAGGTGATCCCTTAATTCTTTTGAGGAGTGTATATCATATTGCACGGGATTATAAGTAGACCGCGGGTCTTTATGCAAAATTAAGAAACAACAGTACGACATTCGTAAAATTTGTCTAATCATTCATAATAAATGCAACAATACGTATGTTTAATTATAAGATACTAACATTTGTTTTATAATAAACTTTCGATATACAGAGGAGGGGATTATGTAACAGAATACTAGAATATGATGTCCGATATGCGTTGGGCTTTTCTACTTAATAAGAAAAGTAGAAATGTACCGTGTCTGACTATTGCCTTGTTCTTCTGCTTGAAAAGGTAGATGTGCGAAGCATCCTTCCGATACGAGGGTCTGACCACTACAAAACTGTACCACGTAGAAACCGGAGTATTCTAAAGGGCATCTTTTTACTCGTGTTTTGTGAAACAAAGGCACCTACACCTTCTCGTATAGTGAGCTCAGTAGTTTAACCATTTTCGTGTTTTTTTTTGTTGCCGGTGTGCACTGTGCAGTAAATATACACACAAGGAAAATAAAAATTTTCACAAAACCCTCCACCGTGAATTACGCAGTATATTTTTTACAGAATCCCTTCGCAAAACGTGAAAGCAAACATGAATAATTATATTAAAATCCATTTCTCTGCGATATCAATTTGTTGAAAAATTCAATATCCCAATAATAATTATGATGTGTAAACAGACAGTGCTGTAAAACGAATAAAAGATTGATTTGCATCGAAAACACTGTATTGCAAAATTTTCTGAAATACATATCTATAAAAAGCTTGCGGAATTGATGAAATAAAATATTCAATACTGTTTGACGCGTTTCAAATATTTTGATAAAATGTTCGGAGGGGATTTGGTTAGGAGAATCGAGGTTAGGCTTGGGATCCTCGATCATTAGGCCTTGCGCCGGAAACGAATCCTTTCCAGGCCAGCTGGCATTTTGTTAGAACTTTCCAACCATTAGAGGTACCGCAATGAAATTTTCGCTAATAATATTTCGAAATAGTCATTCGTAACTGTAAGTAATGAAATATTATTTAATGTATGCCTATTGATTAGAGATCGATACGAGAGAGAGCTCGTTTTAGGCAAAATGTCACTGAATTTCTCGTCCGGACCACTGTGCGCCGCCGGTCGGAACCCATCGAGTCGTTAACGCGAAACTGGCAGGGAAGATGAGGCACTTTTCAAGATTCTCGGGAAAATTCGAGGATCCCCGGTAATTTCGCGGCTGGTCTACCATCTGAAATCCCGAGATCGCTTCGGCGAGGCTGGCTGGAAGCTTCGCATCGCCCTGCAATCTTCTACTGTACGCAGAAAAGCTCGAAACGAGGGTTTAAAACAACACGATCCGCGATCTTCGAATTTTCTTCAATACCTCGTTATCCGTTCCATCGTTGTACAGTACCACAATTTTAAAATTGGGAAGCTCTAACACTAAACCTACCGAGTTCTAAACATGGCTGACATGTGTTGCCTTATAAAAATGACTTCATAGAATTCATATAGATTTTCTGTGATTTTGATCTGGATCAAGTCCTCCTTTTACAATCAGTATATTTTGAATATACGCTGTCTAACAATTAGACTGCGGATGTTTATGCAATTTTCAATTTTTGTAGACAAATGCGAAGGAAGTGGTATTAAATGAAATTCTATTTTCATTGGTAATAGCATTTGTAGATCCAAAATGAATAAAAATCGTACTAACTTCTGTCGAATTTAATACTCCAGCATTTCTTGAACATTTTTAAAAGCCATAAATGCATAAACATCCGCAGTCTACTAATAATGATGTGAATTATAGCAACAAAACTGGATAAAACGCGTTCAAAAATATTACAACATTTTTTTGCTGGACAAATACAGATTTAGGTGCACGGTAGTGCACCAGCCAAGTGCACCAGCCTTTTACACGAAACAACTTAACTCGGCACTGAAGGCAGATGGAGAGATGTAATTTCGTACACTTGTTAAATACTATCATGTCTCAATATTGACGAAACATTAATCTTCCAACATTAGTAGGTTCCGAGATACAGGACCTCAAAAATCGCTAAATTTGTCACTGACTGACTGACAGATCATCAAAACCTTTTGGGTACTTCCCATTGACCTACAAGCTTGAAATTTGGTACATAGGTCCACTATAACAAACACTCAAAGGAATAATTATCAAAGTTTGAAATTTTACACCTTAAATGGGTTGTATTGAAAAAAAAACATTACGAAATAGGTATAAATAGGTAGTAAAACGAACATGCATTTATTAATTTACTCAATGTCCACCTTAAAGATAAAAAATGTTTAGGATTTAATAAATCAGGGATAAGAGTAATACCTACTTGATAATTGATGAAATTTCAACAAAAATTGATGAAATCCCAAGAAAAACTAGAGGGCTATTGTTGCTCGCTCGCTTCGCTCGCTCGCGGGTGGGGTTGTTGTTGCTCGCTCGCTTCGCGAGCTCGCGGGCAGGACTGCTCTTGCGAGAATGTTAGTGGTACGCATGGCTAGTAGGGCCCACAGCTATTAATGTCTCATTTTGTGTGTGACTCTCCACGAGCCACACAAAGAACTTCCCGATTCGTTAGTTGCTGTATATTATTATTATTATTTATTAAGTGTACGTCTTAAGAAGATTATACGTTTTCAGGGAAATTCAATAGTTTTCTACTTATCAAAATGTTTGCTATATGGCGTCGCATTAAACCAATATCGTATGCTCGTTGCTCGCTTGGTTCCTTGTTATAGCATACTAATGTTGCAAAATAAATTGTCTTAATTAGTTTTTCGCAAACGATACAACTCATCATTATCCGGGTTTGCAGTATTGATCTTGGTTTTCTTCGATACTATTAATTTAAATTTTCTCAAAATATATAAACCGCCCAATTTTGAAACTCTGCTCAGTGCTACATACAACATTTGCAAAGTTCGTGTTTCTGATGTTTTAAAATCCATACATACTTTCTCGTATGTTTGTCCCTGACTTTTATGAATCGTAATCGCTTCAGCAGGAACCACTGGAAATTGACTACGTGTGATTTGTTATTTTTCTTCACTCGAAATATTTACTTGATTCGATATTTTTTTATTATTGGTGTTAAATTTTGATTTATATTTGCATTTTTCATATAATCACGATAACGAGTTCTTACTTTCACTCCTACTATGGCCAATTGACAATCTAACCACAATATAGACGGAATTTTAGTATTTTCTTGAAAAGTAATAAATTTGAATGTTCCGCATGCTCCATATTTTATATTAATTTTCAATTTAATCTCAGTTAACAATTCGTTTTGAACTGATTGTTTATTTAAAGATTGTAATATAAATGTTTTTGTACTTTCATCGATATTCTTTGAAAATGTATTCTCGGCGATGATTAACTCACTCTTGCATTGGAATAATTTTCGATTATTGTAAGCGGTTACATTAGCATTAGTTGCATAATTGGAAAAAGCGTATTTTTAATTAAAAAAAACAAGAAAAATTTTTTTTTTTAATTTTACAAAAAAATTTTTTTTTAATTTTATAAAAAAAATTTTTTTTTAAATATGTCTAAATATATATATATATATATAGTTACGTTTACTTCTTCGGTGGATACGCCTTTCGTATAAATTGCAATGTTTAATCAACTCCTTTCGAAAAAAACTAAAAAACTACTTGACCAATATGGACCAAAATCTAATCAGCTCTAAGTTACAGCGGGGCACATCGATTGCATCATTCATCATCCTGATCGCGTTGTTACTTTTTCTGAAAACGTTAACGAAAAATTTGATACCATACAAACGGACATACGCACGCACACACACACACACACACACACACACACACACACACACACACACACACACACACACACACACACATACAAACATTTTGATAAAAATAGTCTAAAATGACTCCAATGACCATGAAACGTGAAGATCTGCTAAAAACTCGATTTTCGATTTTCGGGGTAATTACAATAACTTCCCTATAAAATCGGGAAGTTAACAAGTTGGGTAGCGGCCAAGTTTGAATAATTTAGCCCTCCATGTAACTCTTTAAAAATTAAGTAGCGTTCTTTTAAACTAATTTTTACAGTATTGCAACAGGTATTTCTAAGCTGACGAACTTGGCCGTATTTTCTTTGATCTCACAACTTTCTACGGCCATAGGAACTTGGCTCCTGTTGACAGGATGTTTTTGTTTTGGATTACAAGTGCTCGAAACAATTGTTCGTTTTATCGAGAAATACATTTCGTCTGACATTTTGTTGACTCTTCTACTCAGAACTGCAATGTCTTCGATAAACGCGTTCAGGCTGACAGATCATTGGTTTCTCCACTTGGAAGTGGGAAGTGCTTCGCTGTAATTTATTATACTCTTCAACCTCAGCGACGCCTAGACTATTTCAGGACACACTGGGTCTGACATTTCATTGATTCCGTTATTCGGAAGTAAATCGTAGGCTGTCGAAGGGCGTCCGACCTTTACCACGCATTTCTACTAAAAAGATTTGCAGATTCAATGGTCGCCTGACCTTTCCCCGACTTTCTCTACTTGGGAATACTTCGCGAGGTGATGAACAGTGTCTGATGGTGTTTTGTTACATCGGGACGCGAGTGAGTGAGTGGGAGGCAAACGTGTCTGACCTGTTCGGGGTTTTTCTACTGCAGCCTCGAGAAGTCTCTCGAAAGAAAGTTGTTTGAATAATGCTCGACTTTTCCACTGCGGGATCTGTCCTGTTACATACGTTCCTGTAGAACAGCCCACGTATAATTCACGCGTGTTGTTCAAAGAAAGATTAATTAGAATTTATACGCAATTTTCCGCTTTGATGATTTAAAAATATTAAAATATTACAAAACCTCTCTGCGTCGGAATTACTATTTGAACGATTCAGATGAAAGTTTCCGCTCACCAAGATGGTCGAGTGTTTGAAAAAAACATACGAGAACACCTTGGACATAAAATGCGTGCCCGATATTGCGAAAGACCCTCTTCTATTTACGCTTGTGAATAATAAATAAATGAACGCGTCGAGAAACCATCGGCTTCTTAATTTATCTGGAAAATATATTTTCAATGCAATTTTATTTAACTCGTTTCTACGTATTTCAGTGGAACTGCGAATTAATCAACTTTCCAATTATTCGTTTATGTCGAACGCTGTTTCCCGGAAAGCAATATAAACACAGTAGACAAATCCATCACGGGCTGAATAATTCCAGGCAAAACCTTTGAGCTGTCCAGAGAAACAATATGAAGATATTGTCTGGTCGATGTGAAACGAAGTATCTCGGTGGAAAAATCAACAGAAGAAATCAACAGATATGTCGGACAGAACACATTTTTCTAACGAAATGCTTACGATTTTAACTGAGAGGCGTTAAGGGTGTGGGTCGGATTTTGACCTTGGTCGAGTGCGAGTGTGGTAGTACCTTAACACACCGATAGATACTGTATACGTACACGAGATTGCAAGGGTTCCGTAGATTTCGTTTGCTGTCTCTCTAACGCACATTTGGGGCCCCTACGTAGTCACAATCGCTAGATAAAAGACCCACAATTACGGGATGCTTCCATATATGGCCTACTTTTGCGTTTTCGAGGCGTAATTTGCATTATTCGGCAGCATGTAGCGCAGTTTCACAAATATTGGACGAAGCGACAGTGCTGCCATTGTCGAGACACATACATTTTCTTAAATATCGAGAGATTTAGGGTTCTTATAGACCAAAATGTAGGCATCCCGGAATTCAGGGTCACATACAATGTCAATGAAACCTTTATTATGTTAAACTATACGTGTTTAAACACAGCAAACGAAATCTACGAAGTAGATCCCTATACGGGAGATTTTGGTGCAAGTATTAGTTCCATGGCATTTTTAGCTAGGAGCGCTAGCGTTTTTAGTCACTATTTTACCGATATTTTACCAATACAGTGACTGAATCGGTAAAACAGTGACTAAAAACACTATCGCTCCTAGCTACAAATGCGGAGGGCACCGATACTACGACCAAGGTCAAAATCCGACCCACACCCTTAAGAACCTCACTAACGACTAGCAACGAGTGCTTTGCAAGGCTTCGACGTTCATGTCACGATAAATCGATAGCATGCACGGAGATATACCAATGGGGATCAAAATTTTTATTAGGAAACTTTCACCTAACACGGTCGCTGAAACCTACAAACAGATCCCCGTGGAGAGTTGAAACTTGTTTCGACAGAGTTTTCGGTGATGGACTCGCAATCGCATCATCCCTTTAACATAGATTCGATCACGTATTACTATCGCCGCGCATTTCACTCTTTAATATTTTCGCTTACTCCAGAATTGAATTTCTGGAAACCCGTTTTTAAACCCGAGTTTGGAAAGAGTCCCAGGGGTGTATTGGGGGTCGATGATAAATCCTTCTTTTTATTTAGTGTTTAATTACGAAGGAATGTAAGTATTGGATAATAACGATGCTTCTGGAATCTCGTTTATATCTGTAAAATGAAAAAAAAATTAAACCGACTTCGAAAAAACTAAAAAATGCACTAAGAAGTATGAAATAGTTTCCATTTAATTTATGCGAATACACACGAACATCAATACAACGATACTTTTTTTCGGGGGCGGCGCAAAAATTAAAAATTTTCCAAATGACAGATGTTGCTGATTATGATATCATTGGAATATGATGGACTTGGGAAGCAGTAGGTGGGAAGAGATGATGCATTAATATGTGAAAGCATGTAGAAGAATTTAAGGACTATCGTAATTTCCAGTGTCGAAAATTTTCAATTTTTCACCGCCTGCGAAACGATTGTATTGTATTTAAGTTCGTGTGTATTCACATCAATTAAATGGAAATTTTTTCATACTTTTTAGTGCGTTTTTTCGAAGTCGGTTTAATCTTTTTTTATACAATTTTTTTATGTCACTCTTTTTAGTGGAACGAGCAGAATTTGTAGAACACCGTTGAAAACCGCAAAGCATGAAAAAAATGCAAAATTTGTATTCAAGGGACCAATTGGAAGTCATACTCTACAAAATGCAGAATGTTTCGTTCTGATTGAATAATTCATTTTTCGCAACTAAAATCGTAAGGAATAAAAAAATGAAAAATTTGTTTTCAAGAGACCACCCCAGGAACATACTCTACAAGATGCAAAAGATTTCGTTCCGATTGATCCAGCCATTTCGGCGTAATCGGTGAACATAAATATAGATTATTCAAATAAAAATACATTTTTAAAAAATACCACGTTTTTAAAACGGACTAAAAAGTATAAAAATAAATTTTTTAAAAATACCACGTTTTTAAAACGGACTAAAAAGTATAAAATAATTTTTTCTAGCCCCATACAGATTCCTAACCCCGTACAGATAGTCCTGAAAATTTGTGATTGTGAATTTTGAATAGCTATGGAAATACTTGTAAGATTTAAAACGAAAAACGTGGGGCGCAAGATAATACATAGTAAGGAGTGTAGAGAGTAGCTGCCGCTGAGAAAACTCGCAAAACAGTTCATATCATTTGCAGTGCAATAAAATTGTTAGTGATTTAGGTGTTCATGCATCAATTATCTATAGCATGCGCCCCACGTTTCTCGTTTTAAATCTTACAAGTATTTCCATAGCTATTCAAAATTCGCAATCACAAATTTTCAGGACTATCTGTACGGGGTTAGGAATCTGTATGGGGCTAGAAAAAATTATTTTATACTTTTTAGTCCGTTTTTTAAACGTGGCGCTTTTTAAAATTTTATTTTATACTTTTTAGTCTGTTTTAAAAACGTGGTATTTTTAAAAAATTTATTTTTATTTAAATAATTATTTTCTGCTTTTCAGCCTTATGTGTGTGAAATTTTACAATCGATTTTGAACATTTTGATGAGATTATAACAGAGACATGTAGTAAATTTCAGACGGTATTGCGACGCGTCATATCGAAAACGAACGCCGTGGTAAAATGTTAAAGATAAAGGTTCGACGGAGAATTTCGGTGTAACTGTTCTTTCGCTTGGTAAACAAACATTATACTATAATAATACGTAGTAACTTTGTAAACACCGCACGAAGCTCGAACGCACACTGACGCACACTGAGCTCCTGCGGTGCGAAGCGGGTCAGTGGAGTGGGGATGAGTCAGAGTGGGACCACGTAGTAGAGCGGGGACGCTGAACGCGAAGACGTACTACGTCACGCGGCGGGGGGTGCAACGGTTCAAATTATTAATAATTTATATCTCCTGAACGCATAGGCTTTTTTAAAAAAATTTTTTTAAATATTGCATTGTCATCCAGTTCTGAGCTATGTTTAAAATTTCAAGTCTCTAGCTGATCGGGAAGTTAGTTTAAAATCAATTGCAAAATTTGTACCGAACAAACAGACAAACAGACAAGAAAGCGAGCTAACAAAAACGTAGTAAAATACAATATTCAACGGAACACCACGTTGATGGGGTGTGTTAATAACAGTGGAGCGCGGGGAGGTGTAACGGTTAAATTTATTAATAGTTTATATCTCCTAAACGCATAGGCGTTTTTAAATTTCTTTTTTAACTTCCCGATTTTATAGGGAAGTTATTGTAATTACCCCGAAAATCGAAAATCGATTTTTTAGCAGATCTTCACGTTTCATGGTCATTGGAGTCATTTTAGACTATTTTTATCAAAATGTTCGTATGTGTGTGTGTGTGTGTGTGTGTGTGTGTGTGCGTATGGCCGTTTCTATGTAATCAAATTTTTCGTTAACGTTTTCAGAAAAA
This sequence comes from Lasioglossum pauxillum, assembly GCA_933228785.1. NCBI lineage: Eukaryota > Metazoa > Arthropoda > Insecta > Hymenoptera > Halictidae > Lasioglossum > Lasioglossum pauxillum. Next base: position 1,865,249 of record OW121699.1, read on the forward strand.
GTAACAACGCGTTCAAGATGATGAATGATGCAATCGATGTGCCCCGTCGTAACTTAGAGCTGATTAGATTTTGGTCCATATTGGTCAAGTAGTTTTTTAGATTTTTACTTTTTTTTCGAAAAGAGTTGATTCTACAATGCAATTTATAAGGGAGGACGAAAATTTTCCACCATAGAACCAAACGCAATTACATAAAAAAAAATTTTTTCTTAATTTTTTTTTTAGATTTAAAAAAATTTTTTTTTAGATTTACAACAAATTTTTTTTTTAACTGATGCTAATGTTACCGCTTGGAATAATCGAAAGTTATTCCAATGCAAGAGTGAATTTATTATCTCTATTCCCAAGAATATATTTTGGGAGAATATCGATGAAAGTACAAAAAAAAGCGATGTTAGCGATGTTGGCGAAGGAGTAACGAATCGGGAAGTTCTTTGTGTGACTCTTGGAGAGTCACACACCAAATAAAATACATTAATAGCAGTAGGCCCTACTAGCCATGCGTATCACTAACCCTCTCGCAAGAGCAGTCCTACCCGCGAGCTCGCGAAGCGAGCGAGCAAAAACAACCCTACTCGCGAGCGAGCGAAGCGAGCGAGCAACAATAGCCCTCTAGTTTAAATATTGCATTGTCATCCAGTTCTGAGCTGTGTTTAAAATTTCAAGTCTCTAGCTCATCGGGAAGTTAGTTTAAAATCATTCGCAAAATTTGTATCGAACAAACAGACAGACAGACAAGAAAGCGAGCTAACAAAAACGTAGTAAAATACAATATTCAACGGAACACCACGTTGATGGGGTGTGTTAATAACAGTGGAGCGCGGGGAGGTGTAACGGTTACATTTATTAATAGTTTATATCTCCTAAACGCGTAGGCGTTTTTAAATTTCTTTTTTTAAATATTGAATTGTCATCCAGTTCTGAGCTATGTTTAAAATTTCAAGTCTCTAGATCATCGGGAAGTTAGTTTAAAATCAATTGCAAAATTTGTACCGAACAAACAGACAAACAAGAAAGCGAGCTAATAAAAACGTGGTAAAAAATGAGAATAGTAGAAAAATACGAGGGTCGAAAGAGGTAGAGTTCGATGTAGGAGAAGGGTTGGGAACCGCTGGCGTACGTAATCCATAAAAATCGTTCTCCGGTTTGTTGAAGAGCAGAATTAGAGGCGAGAATGGTCTCATTAGCAAGCGGTGTGTAAATTTTCGAATTTTCGCCGGAGCCATTTGCCGCAGAGCGGTGAAAATCAAAGGGGGATCTCGTGTGTCTGAGAGGCTGGCAATCTCGTGGAAATAGCGAATCAAGGCTCGCGGCGGTGTGTGGAACTTATTTATTCATACGTTCTCCCGCGGAGTGATCACGGCGCGAGTATTTGCGCGCGAGCGGTTCCGCAGCGGAACGAATGGCCTGCGGAATTTGCATGTGGAAACGGCGCGACGTGACCAGCGTGTCTTCCGGATTCGCGAGCACGTGATTACGTCGGAGATTGCCCACGCGACCGTGGCGAAGAAAAATCGGCGAAAAAGAAGGAAAAACAGAAAAACGAACACGAAAAAAAAAAACGAAAAAACGAGGAACAAGACCGGAGGAGAGTCGTGACGTTAATGACTCCGGGGACGAGATGGAGACCGCGAAAATTCACGGCGTTGTTTTTCGCAGATTTTCCTGGCGAAAACCCAGCAGCCGTCGGGAACTTCTAGCCGGCTAACGAGCGCCGTGAACCCCCGACCGTTGCATACACTTTCGACATTGGATACATCGGTTCCGCCGGCGAGGCGCGGCGCACTGTGGGCCAGATCGACGCGCTGGCTGTTCACGCCTATTTCGCCATTATTTCAAAACAAACTACCACGTTATAAATAAATGATCAAGGTGACCAGAATTTTTTATTAAAAGAAAAAAAGAGATTTGTAGAAGACTGTGTATTGATTACTTTTTGTAGGAAACATTTTTTCGTCACACCACCGGAAATGTCTGAAAAATCGTGTGAATAATGAAGAATAATTGAAAACTGGCTATTCAGGAATTCAAACAAGAGTAATCCATAATTATGAAGGATTATAACGATTTAATAACAGAACATATGTCAATTCGCGTTCGTGGTTAGAGAACAATTGATTACAAAACATTGGAAACTGTTTCAAGACGGTGGACATTCGGCCTCACCATAGACATATAGAGTAGACTCTTGTACCAAGCGCTGAAGCCCACAATGGCGCACAGTGGTCCGGATCGAGAAATTCAGTGACATTTTGTCGAAAAATGAACTTTCTCATATTGACATGTACAAAGTTTGTATTGCTTCATAAATATCCATCTACCTCGAAAATAAAGAAATTAATAAAATATAATTAAAATTGTATTCGCGACGAACACTTAAAGTTGGGCATTTTGAAAATAGCCTGTTTCGCAGAAAAAAGATACTTATCTTTATCTGGATGCCCTGACACACCTGTTTAATATTTTTCCTCTGTTGTTCTTTTAAAATGAAGAGAATTCCATTACGATAAAAATTTACACTGACAATTTAAAATTAATTTAAATAATGTATTAAAAAAATAATGTACAGTGAAGGCTCGGAATTGTCAAAACTCTTCATCTTTGATACGGAATATCTTTTGAGTTCCAATTAGTACCACATGTTTACAAATTGTACAATGTTCAGTTCACTTTTCCCTATATAGTTATGCACGATTTACTTCCAACATCATCCATCGACGCAAGTTATTAGTGATTCAAGTGTATCCATCGCTGCGTCGAGCGCCAGGATTGTGCGAGACGCGAAGAACCTCGCGCGCGTGCGAGCGGACTGTTTTGATTGTAGCCTACAGTCAATTGTTTATTATATGCTGCTATAAGAGTAAAATCACAAAATAAAAAGAAAAGGCCGCTAGATCAAGAAGCTGCAGAATTGATACTTGCATAGATTTAAGTAAATCAGCCAGTAAAGTAAGTAAAATGTTATTAAAAATAATTAAACAAACACTAAACGTATTAAATTATTTATCATTAAAAAGTGATTATTTTTTCATATTTTTCAGTGAAAGTTTCATCAGAATAACTTTTACGATTCAAAAGCTGTGGCAGTGTCACCGAACTTCTCGGTATGGACGAAAAAATTTTTATTATAAATTATTACAAAAAATAGTTTGTGAACTTATATGTAAACACATTTATTATCAATAACAAAGTATGAATGAAAATTAATTAATAAATATTGTTTAACAAATGCAAAAAATATTTAATTATCTATAATTAAAAATGACTATTTTTTAAATATTTTTAGTGAAAATTTCATTGCAATATCTCTAATGGTTCAAAAGTTATAACAAAATGTCACTGAATTTCTCGATCCGGACCACTGTGTGGCGGCGCGCGAGAGAGAGAGAGCATTAGCCGGGGTCCATAGGGCTCTCTTTCTAATTGACTTGTTGGCGAGGAAAGATTCCCCTACTTGCTTGCTAGATAATGTAGATTTCTACATAGTCTTGATTAATTTGTTAATATTTATTTGGTTTTTGACATTTTTGCGTGTCACGCGACGCTTTAAGGATGTTTTGGAGGTATATAAAAACGCAACAAAATTTTTGAAAATTTGACAAGATATAATTCTTACAAAATTGATGCAATTACCAAAGTTTGGGTTCGATTCACTGCACCGTTTAAGAATTATAACAACTTAAAGTTTGCACATTTTAACACGTCTTCTTATGGAGAATTCATAAAATTCCACTTGAAACCCTATTTAAACCTTGAAAAAACGCAACTAGAAACTCCAGTTTTTTTTATATGTAGTAAAAATTAGGTAATTAATTATGTTCAAAATTTATTAGGATTCACTAAACAGTTACAGAGCAAAAAAATTCTAAACTGTTACAAAACGTCAAATTTATCTTGTTGTCTCTCACTAGCATGGAAACGTGACAAGTGTAGACCACTGAATATAGCTACAGAGGGTACAGTATTCGCAAAAGTTTAATGCAAAATATACTCATGAATGGCTTTCATTGCCATGTATTGATGGATTTCGAATTTCTTGTATTTTTGTCTCCCATTGTACCTCCAGTACATCCTTAAACAATTATAATTTCCAAATATCGACGAGAATGGACGAGAACTTTGCAGGATCTTTTAGAAGAGACGTTGCTGAAAATAAATTTGGGGTTATGTTCGCGACGCACCGGTTCGATCAAATTACACACTAAATAGCACTTACTATCTCTTATAGAAAACATTCTATAGCAAACGTGTCTCAGGACGTAATGATTCAAATCCGAATCGAACGTTTGATAAATGTCTACAAAATTGCTATTTAGTGTGTATAATTTGATCGAACCGGTGCGCCGCGAACATAACCCCAAATTTATTTGAAAAATGTACGATCGAGAATAACTTCTTATTTATCATAGTTGCTGAAAATGTTCCACTTTGTTAGAGCATGACTGTGTATGCACTTTTTAACTTATCCTTTGCCAAAGGTGAAAAACTTTGACGATTTTCCTTAGTTGACTAAGTATTTTTTTTTTATAACAAATAACGAACAATAACGTTTAGTTCCTGGTGCATTCTCAGCATAGATATACATTCTTCATATAAAAAAAAATTGGGCACTTAATCTTCAGTAGGTTTTTCAGGACATTGTTATGAAGAAAAGGAATTTTTTCGGTGATAAATCGTATCTGAGAAAGTTTCTTGTAACGAGAGTTTTTAATAACTTTAATTAATATTATCGTAATGTAATGGACATTTAAGAAACGTTGTGCATTTGTTAAAAATCGATATGAGGTATTTCATTTTTTAGCTCATGTCGATCTGGCCCACTGTGCGCCGCGGCGGATCAGAAAACCGTGATGCGAGAGATTTCGACTGATGAAAACGCTCCTTGTTGATTTTACTCTGTTCGGCTTATTTCGGAGCTCTCTCGGCCGGTCATATTCTCTTATCGGCGTGTTTGACCGGCGTGGGTTGCGTTCAAAGTACGGCGATAAATTCTAGATTCGGTTGGCGGTGGTTTGAAGATGTTGCGAGTGGTTTGAACGCGTTCTGGCGACGATTCAGTCTTCATCTCCCTTTTCCGGTATGTTTGTTCGTGTAGCTTGCTCGCATATTTTGTTGGATGGTGGGTAGCGGCAATGTTTGAACGAGTCTCATATGGAAACTGTTTCCCAGCGGTTCTGGTTAGAAATTACTTATTGATCGGTAAGATGTTCGTGTAAATACGATGAAAAAGACGGAGTTGAAACCGTCTGACCGCGTTTCACGGTCGACACTGAGCCTAGGAAATTGAATGTTTCCCCAGAACCAAAGGAAATCGATTCAGACGGAGCGAAGATGTGCATCGACATCTACCGCAGTCGTTCATTACCATTCGAAAGCGACGCGGGATGGCGGAGACGAGGATACGGAGGCCAAATGGCAAACTGTAGGTCAGGATTTTGTGCCCACAGGATTTCCCGTCCGGAAGAATGGGACGAATTTTGGAGCAACCTCTCTTTTGTCGCCTGACGAAACCCGAGGGAAACGCGGAAGAATCGAAAATCGATCGGCCCATGGCAAAAGGGATGATCTCTGGAGGAAGAGAATGAGCGCAGCCGTGCGCGAGTAAATCATAAATTCGTCAGTGTCCTGCCCTGACCGTAGACGTCTATCGAGAGGACAAAGAGCAGCGCCGAGCTTCTGAATGGAAATAATGAATCCGATCCATCCCGATTCTTCCGAGCGATCTAACAATTAGGGTGTGTGCCAGTTCTTCGGTCCCTTTCAAATCGCTTCAAACCAGGTCAAAACTCTCAAACCAATTTTCTTAAACATCAATTCAACACATTTGCACCCAAAACTGCTAGAAAATTGTCAGACATAATTAATCGCGATGAAATCTCGAAGATGGCTCACAGAAGCATTATTGGATAAACGTACATCACGCTTCGCTGCACAGATTAAAGTCGCAACTGGTTAAACTTGCTCAAACATAGCCCCAAACCAGGCTACGCGATTGGCAAACATACTGAACGGGGAAAATGGCGGCTGGATCGTCGCCAGAATGCACGGATATGCATCAGCCCCAGTCGCGTTCCTGCGCGGATAGAATTCAATGCCAGTTTCGCTGACAGGATCGCCTTTCCTCATTGGCTTTCGAGACCGCCATTCAATTTCGCAGTGGAGGGAAAAAATTGACGAACCACTCCCTATTAATTATTGAACATTCTTTAAAATGATCAATTATATTCCGAGAAATCCGCACACTAAAATAATTTTGCACATTCCGGAATGGCTATTCAAAAACTGATTGTGGCGCTCGATTAGGCGTGTGTCTTCCATCGTAACCAGATACAATTTCGCCCGCTTTGACGCATTAGTTTCGTCTTTTCGCGCGCATAAACACGTTTCCGCCACATTGTTCCCAACGAGAGCGCATTATCGCTGCGACTACCTTCGACCTCGATTGCCAGCCGGTTACCTTTGAGTCAAAGGTTCAGAAATTTCATTTCCTGCCGTTTTTCGTCGGCCACGATCTCGTTTTAATCCCCCGCGGAGGAATTCCCCTTTGTTTGTCGATTTCGCGATCCAGTCGATAAATAAATGGCGAGAACAAGTGGGAGGCGAAAGCATGCTGGCGTTCGCAAACTGTTGCAAAAGTAGCTCGGAACTGTACCAGGTCGTGGACAGGTGCAACGAACGCCAGTTACCTCGTTCAATCCCGGTAAATTAGCGGAAGATGAAAGAAACCGTTCTCCGCTTTCTCATTTTCCTCGCTTCGCAAATTGAATCTATAAATGTAGGATATCCTTTCAGGCTGGACAATACCCTGCGACTGGATGCGATACGTATTACCGAAGGACGTGGACGAAATTCACCGGAAAACTGACTTGTTGTCAGAACCGACGTTGCGAGCAGTGCTCCGCTGATCCTCGGCTTGACCTATTTCCACAGGGTGTCTCAGTCGCGAACGGTTAAAATCTTCCACGACAAACCTTTGTGATAGAATTATTTTCACAATCATTTTTTTTAGAAATTTTAAGATCGTCGATGTGTATTTGCACGGCACCCTATATATTTTCTCCTGTAGCTTCGTGAAGCATGAAAATACGAGTGCAACGAGTACCATGAACACACATTTTGGATCGCTTAATCTCGGGTAAATCGTGTCCGAAATCTAATTTTTTTATTATCAATTTCAAAAAATGTCAGTATTTCTTTTTTCGAGATACCCTGTATACAGCGAAGTGTTTCACTGTCTCGGAGTGGTTTTTTTAGGAATTTCAAGATCGTCGATGTGTATTTGCACGACACCCTATATATTTTCTCCTGTAGCTTTGTAAAGCATGAAAATACGAGTTCAACGAGTACCATGAACACACATTTTGGATCGCTCAATCTCTGGTAAATCGTGTCCGAAATCTAATTTTTTTATTATCAATTTCAAAAAATGTCAGAATTTCTTTTTTCGAGATACCCTGTATACAGCGAAGTGTTTCGCTGTCTCGGAGTGGTTTTTTTTTAGGAATTTTAAGATCGTCGATATGTATTTGCACGACACCCTATATATTTTCTCCTGTAGCTTCGTGAAGCATGAAAATACGAGTTCAACGAGTACCATGAACACACATTTTGGATCGCTTAATCTCTGGCAAATCGTGTCCGAAAATCTAATTTTTTTATTATCAATTTCAAAAACAGTCAGTATTTCTTTTTTCGAGATACCCTGTTTACAGCGAAGTGTTTCGCTGTCTCGGAGTGATTTCTTTTTAGGAATTTCAAGATCGTCGTTGTGTATTTGCACGACACCCTATATATTTTCTCCTGTAGCTTTGTAAAGCATGGAAATGCGAGTTCAACGAGTACCATGAACACACATTTTGGATCGCTTAATCTCTGGTAAATCGTGTCCGAAATCTAATTTTTTTATTATCAATTTCAAAAAATGTCAGTATTTCTTTTTTTGAGATAACCTTTATACAGCGAAGTGTTTCGCTGTCTCGGAGTGGTTCTTTTTAGGAATTTCAAGATCGTCGATGTGTATTTGCACGACACCCTATATATTTTCTCCTGTAGCTTTGTGAAGCATGAAAATACGAGTTCAACGAGTACCATGAACACACATTTTGGATCGCTTAATCTCTGGTAAATCGTGTCCGAAATCTAATTTTTTTATTATCAATTTCAAAAAATGTCAGTATTTCTCTTTTCGAGATACCCTGTATAACTACAGCGAAGTGTTTCGCTGTCTCGGAGCGGTTCTCCGGTGTCCCTTTTCTTGAGAAATGAGAAAGAGAGAGAGAGTGGAAAAAATGGAAAACCGCGGAATAACGAGACGATTGTGTCCCACCGAACGTCGCCCGGGTAAGAATTGAAACCTTTGCGTCGCGCGGCTTTCATTTTCCAGTCGCTTTTCCGTCGTCCGATCTTAGATATTGTTTCCGCGGCGCATTCCACGGATGCTCGGCAACCGTGCATAAAAGCTCGAACCGCTGAAAGTTATCCTTTCACAATTAGGGTCCGAAGCTTTGTGTGATTGCGCACGGGCTGCTGCCCAAAAGAAGCAGGCAACATAGCCTATTGCCGGCGGCTCTTTATCGATTCCAGGACACTCTCATCATCTCCGCCCAGTCTTAAAATCATTATAATCACGGTTCGTTTACCCCCGAATTAAACACTCTTTTGTTTGCTCCGGGCACTCTGCAGCCGCTAAAAAACGTATGAACGACCTTCCAACGACCTTTAAATTGAATGTCGTTTGATTGAATAGTACAAATTTCGTTTTGTATATTTCACTCTGCTATTTGTAGTAGGAAAAGCGTCGAGCCGTTCGTTTATTTCGCGTCCTACCCGGTGTACGAGCAGAATAGCGATAAATTGACAACGTTGGCAGATTCTGCAGGAAAAAGTGCATCGACAACGTGCTATATAATTTTCCCGTACAGGTCTCCATTTCAGAGAAAATCGAGTTGGAATTTTCGTCGAGCATCAGCAGCGGCAATAAGTAGAAACGGTGAGTTATGGCGAGACGTGTCTGCCATTCATTAGCATGCATGCCGTGCCCGTCTTCAAACTAAATTATCTCGGAAACGAGGCGTCGTGCGAAAAATTTCCATACCACGTTTCCGATTCAGTTTTTCTCGTAGACTCAGAAAAATTTCCTTCGAACGCGCTACGCATTAGCATAGCCTCAAAAAATTGAGAAAACTGCGGAAGCGGGCGTCAAATTTGAAGTAGAAAATTCTGCCGATATGTCAGCCATGTTGGAAATTTATATACTGTATGTATATTGGATTGGCAAATAAGTTCGTTCGGTTTTTGTGATTTATTCCACTCTAGAAAACAGAACGAACTTATTTGCCAACCCAATACTTTATTACTATTATAAAGGTGTTGACTTTATGGCCCCGACCTTCCGTCCTTGAAGAAAACCACCCCTTACGCCTAAGACGCTACGGTATCGTTGGAATCCAACACGTAGCGCGGGCGATAACGATTTTCGGAGTTTCCGGTGAAACCAGCCAAGACGAGCTCTAATTTCGCCGGTGGAACGAAATTCATTAGAGTTCCTCATCGAGAAAGTTCTCGGCACCTTTGTGCCACGGTGACGGATACCCTCGGCCAGCAGTTCAGCGAATCGCGGAAACTTCCGGCGAAACTGCGTAATGGCAATCAACGGTGATTTCAGAGGTAGCGCGTGGCCGGTGGTTTGGCGCCGATAATGCGATTGCCTGGACCATTGGTGAACGGCGAATTTAATGAAAGAAAGGGGAAACCGCGAAAAACGATGGCTCAACGATGTTTTCACGGTCCTGGGAAAACGGAGACCTCTATTATTCGTCGCCCAGCACATGAGCTGAATCAACAGACCACCACCAATCTCAAATCTCTACAATTCTGTACCTCAAATAGAGATCGAATAAGAATAAAAATTAAAATCAGGTGACCCTGAAACCAGGAGATAAATTATTTTATTAAAATCAACAGAGACATAGGTTTTCTCTTTGTCAGATGTTAGGAGTTGTTCTTTGGTCGAAGCGTTAATTGATATTCTGTAAGATGATTGTTGAGTTATTTATGAGCGGCAGTCAGGCCAGAAGATATTGGAGCGTTAATATCGATTAAACGTCTCTGTTCCGAGGAGCGGCCTCTTGAGCGGAAACTTTGAGGAAGTAAACGTTGAGTCGCCGGTAAGACTCGGCAATGTCGAAATTAAAACAGCCCCTAAACTAATTAACCGTTGTCGTAAAGAGCTTAGTATGACTTTCGCAAGGGATGGGAACCGTTGTTAAAGGTTCCGTAGTTAAATTATTTAAATTGTTCCCCGAACACGCCGACGGTATGATCGTGGGAGAATAATTTTGCTAAAGGTCACGACGAGGTCACACGAGGAGACGTTTAACAACAAACACAATTTGACTAGTTTCACATATACAGTGGCCCACGAAAGTGTTCCTGATGTTTTATAAACAATTAGTAGTATTGTGCAAAAGAAATTTTCCAAAAATTGTCATTTACAAGGTCACATGCAAAAATAAAAGATGAAATTTTCAGTATGTATTTATATAACTAACGTAGATCTACGAAACAAATATTTTAAATTTTCACTAAGGACCAAAATAAAGAAGTTTTAAAAAATGCCTGTTTTATTTTTGCATGTAACCTTGTAAATTATAATTTTTGGAAAAATTTTTCTTGCACATCATTTGGTGAACCAATGCTTCTAATTGCTTACAAAACATCAGGTTGTTTGGTACAATTATAGAAACGTTGTTCTGTTTTAAAGGGCGTACGAACACTTTTGTGGGCCACTGTACAAATTAAGGAACGTTTAAGAATCGAGAATTTTGACGAATCATACAGGGTGAGTCCGCAGAAACAGAACACCTAAATATCACAGTTACTTTTCGTTGTACAAAAAAACTTCTTAGGACAAAGTTACACTGCTTGAATGAGCGCATGTAACAGTGTGACGGAAAAAATGTTCAAGGTCATTTTTTTTACAAGATTTCAAGGTCATCGATATTTTTTTTAATGGAATGAGGTATTTTTTAATACATCAATCGATGCAGCTGGACATTCGTTATAAAAAAGTACTAACCTATGTATGTCGAAAAGTTAGTAGTTCACGAGATATTTCGATTTAAATAACTCTAAAACACCATTACTGTCGTAGTAAGACGTTACACAAGTAAGTAAACGTTAACATCAATTCAATTTCAACTTCCATTTCAATATCAACTTTTCAACTTCATTTTCAACTTCAATTTTTCAATTTCAACTTTAATTTCAACTTCAATTTCAACTCTTCCATTTCAACTTCAATTGTTCAATTTTACTTCATTAATTTCAACACCTCAATTTCAATTTCAACATCAAATTTTCCACTTCAACTTCAATTTCAATATCAACTCTTCAACTTCAATATCAATTTCAATTTCTCCATTACAACGTCAATTTTAACTCTCCCATTTCAACTTCAATTTCAACTCTTCCATTTCAACTTCAATTAAATCTTCAATTTCATTTTCAACGACAATTTTTCAATTTCATTTCAACTTTTCAATTTCAATTCGTTAATTTCAATTTCAACATCAAATTTTCCACTTCAACTTCAATTTCAATATCAACTCTTCAACTTCAATATCAATTTCAATTTCTCCATTACAACTTCAATTTTAACTCTCCCATTTCAACTTCAATTTCAACTCTTCCATTTCAACTTCAATTAAATCTTCAATTTCATTTTCAACGACAATTTTTCAATTTCAATGGAAATTGTATTTTATTATATTTATTTTAAATGGAATGAGGTATTTTTTAATACACCAATCGATGCAGCTGGACATTCGTTGTAAAAAAGTGCTAACCTATGTATGTCGAAAAGTTAGTAGTTCACGAGATATTTCGATTTCAATAACTCTAAAACACCATTACTGTCGTACTGAGACGTTGCACAAGTAAGTAAACGTTAACATCAATTCAATTTCAACTTCCATTTCAATATCAACTTTTCAACTTCATTTTCAACATCAATTTTTCAATTTCAACTTTAATTTCAACTTCAATTTCAACTCTTCCATTTCAACTTCAATTGTTCAATTTTATTTCATTAATTTCAACACCTCAATTTCAATTTCAACAACAAATTTTCCACTTCAACTTCAATTTCAATATCAACTCTTCAACTTCAATATCAATTTCAATTTCTCCATTACAACTTCAATTTTAACTCTCCCATTTCAACTTCAATTTCAACTCTTCCATTTCAACTTCAATTAAATCTTCAATTTCATTTTCAACGACAATTTTTCAATTTCATTTCAACTTTTCAATTTCAATTCGTTAATTTCAATTTCAACATCAAATTTTCCACTTCAACTTCAATTTCAATATCAACTCTTCAACTTCAATATCAATTTCAATTTCTCCATTACAACTTCAATTTTAACTCTCCCATTTCAACTTCAATTTCAACTCTTCCATTTCAACTTCAATTAAATCTTCAATTTCATTTTCAACGACAATTTTTCAATTTCAATTCGTTAATTTCAAATCTGCAATTTTATTTTCAATTCTTCAATTTTTCAATTTCAATTTCAATTTTTCAATTTCAACTTTAATTTCAACTTCAACTTCAACTCTTCCATTTCAACTTCAATTGCTCAATTTCATTTCGTTAATTTAAACTCTTCAATACCAACGTCAATTTTTCAATTTCAATTCGTTAATTTCAACTCCTCAATTTCAATTTCAACATCAAATTTTCCATTTCAACTTCAATTTCAATATCAACTTTTCAACTTCAATTTCAATTTTTCCATTTCAACTTCAATTCTGACTCTCCCATTTCAACTTCAATTTCAACTCTTCCATTTCAACTTCAATTAAATCTTCAATTTCATTTTCAACGACAATTTTTCAATTTCAATTCGTTAATTTCAACTCCTTAATTTCAACGACAATCTTTCAATTTCAACTTCAATTTTTCAATTTCAATTCGTTAATTTCAAATCTGCAATTTTATTTTCAATTCTTCAATTTTTCAATTTCAATTTCAATTTTTCAATTTCAACGTCAATGTTAATTTCAACTTCAAATCTTCAATTTCAATTTCAATTTCAACTCTTCAATTTACACTAGCCAGTAAACACTAACGTTTTAGTACGACAGTAATGGTGTTTTACAGTTATTTAAATCGAAATATCTCGTGAACTACTAACTTTTCGACATACATAGGTTAGTACTTTTTTATAACGAACGTCCAGCTGCATCGTTTGATGTATTTAAAAATACCTCATTCCATTTAAAAAACTATCGGTGACCTTAAAATCTTGTAAAAAAATGAGCTTGAAAATTGTTTCCCTTACACCGTTACGTGTGGCCCTTCAAACAGTGTAACTTTGTCCTAAGAAGTTTTTTTTGACAACGAAAAGTAACGGAGATATTTAGGTGTTCTGTTTCTTCGGACTCACCCTGTATGCGACTAAAACAACCAGATCACGAGCACCCTGAAAATTGCAAGCCACATGCGAAGCCACGGTGCATCGGCCTGCGTACAAAGGTGCCGGCTTAGGCCACGTGGTCGTCGACCCACGCGGTTTTCAAAAAGGGTCCGTCAACCGAAGGCGTTAATTGACGAACGACCAACAGGGAAATTAAACTATCGGTGAAGGGGGTAGGAGAAGGAGGTATTCTGACGCGTACACCTTCGGGTTTGATTTACGTGTCGGCATATTCACACACGCGGCAGAGGCTTCGGGATTCTGACCTATAAAAAAAGAGCTGTCCTTGCCCGTCCGTGCTCCCCGGACCACCCCCCAAACCTGCAATCGATTGTCCCATTTTACCAGAGATTCCGGCAGGAGTAGTCGCAAATGAAACCGTCGCGAAATCCAGCCCTCCTCCATTCGAGAGAGCCCACGGTATTCAAATCGGAGAAAGTTTTCCCTCCTACGGGACGAAGAGTCCACTCGCGGAGAGACCGCTGATCCGACCAACCTGATTGGACCGCAATTCCGCTGATTGCAATCTCTTAATTCCCTTATAAATAATCCGCTCGATCGAAACCACGGTGAACGACAAGATCACAGTTCCCGAACAAAAGACGTTACCCTCTTAGAACCAAGGCGATACAAGGAAGTTGGGAAAAAATTAACGTTTTAAGAATCTAATTACACTGGGGTATAATCGCAGAGATCTGCTAATTTAAATACATTCTCATTGAATTACGTAATTGAATTACATTGTATTTTATGTACACTCCCGTCCATGAATCGCCGGATTTATTCGATTTTATGGTTTCGCTTTGATCAGGTGTAAATGCTGAGAAACATTTTGGAAAAAAGATATTCAGAAATTGTGGGATAATTACGGACTTGTTATTTAATTGAATAACAGACCGGACTTACAAATTATTCCATATTGGGTGGTGGTTTAGGTCGAAAAGAAAGGATGCGTGTCGAATATTATCCCGTGTTTCACACCCCCAAGGTAAGTTCCAACAAAATCGAAGAGGGCAGCCCGACGCTTCACGCCGTCATCCCCGATTTTCGCAGTGCAGCCTTTCAAGAGACTCGTCACCGGACGCGCATTTTTCTCGCGTTTCGCAGCTGGAATTTCGAGTTCTCGGGGCGATTCTTCGGGGGTTTCTGTTTGCTTTGAATTTCGCCAGAAGCTGAAAGGGTATCTCGAGGATGCAGCCCGACACCGACGCAACGACGCGACGTTGCGCCGAGTTTAATTGCGAGCAAACTCCCCGTTGAAATAGTACTGCTTTCGGATTCGGTGAACTTTTAAATGCATTCGGGACGACGCGTCTTCTACAGTGGTACGTACCGTGACTTTTCGTGGGACGTGGGATAGCGTTGTTCGTGACTGTGTTTCTTAATAAACAGATCTGGCGGTATCGCGTTCCGAGGAACATCGGACGGAAACATCGGCGTCTTAAAATTAATGGGACGCGGCAGAGCTCGCGGCGCAATTTCATCAAATCCGTGTTCGGAAGTTTGATAGACGCGGGGAACGCGCGGTTGCTGATTTTAATTAGTCCCCAGGTGATCGATGGTTGCTCTGATCCGATTACGGGCACAGTCGTCGTTAACATCGGCTTCCGAAGACGTTCGCGAACCTTGTACCAGCAAATTAGCTTACATTTGTATGTCTACTGAACCGAGGTAACTATTCCGGGGACACCCTGTATACAATCGTTATTAGAACACTCACCGAGCAGCTTCTGAAGTTCATAGATCTTACAAGGAGAGGGCGCGGTCGATGGGTCACTGATTATCCTGAAACTTGCAGTATTTGAAGATGGCGTCTCCATATGTAATTTCGCAAAGCTATAGCACGCAATACTCAAGATTTTCCGAGAAAACTGCATTTGAAAATCGCTTTACCCGGTTATAAAGAGTTTGCGTTAATGAGTCAACATGAAGATATATACAGGGTGAATTCGATAAAGCAGGACACCTAAATATCTCCGTTACTTTTCGTTGTACAAAAAACTTCGTAGGACAAAGTTACACTGTTTGAAGGGCCACATGTAACGGTGTAAGGGAAAAAAATTTCGAGGTCATTTTTTTATAAGATTTCAAGGTCATTGATATTTTTTAAATGGAATGAGGTATTTTTTAATACATCAATCGATGCAGCTGGACATTCGTTATAAAAAAGTACTAACCTATGTATGTCGAAAAGTTAGTAGTTCACGAGATATTTCGATTTAAATAACTCTAAAACATCACTACTGTCGTACTGAGACGTTACACAAGTAAGTAAACGTTAACATCAATTCAATTTCAACTTCCATTTCAATATCAACTCTTCAACTTCATTTTCAACTTCAATTTTTCAATTTCAACTTTAATTTCAACTTCAACTTCAACTCTTCAATTTCAACTTCAATTGTTCAATTTTATTTCATTAATTTCAACACCTCAATTTCAATTTCAATTCGTTAATTTCAACTCTTTAATTTCAACGACAATCTTTTAATTTCAACTTTAATTTCAACTTCAACTTCAACTCTTCCATTTCAACTTCAATTGCTCAATTTCATTTCGTTAATTTAAACTCTTCAATTCCAACGTCAATTTTTCAATTTCAATTCGTTAATTTCAACTCCTCAATTTCAATTTCAACATCAAATTTTCCACTTCAACTTCAATTTCAATATCAACTTTTCAACTTCAATTTCAATTTTTCCATTTCAACTTCAATTCTAACTCTCCCATTTCAACTTCAATTCTAACTCTCCCATTTCAACTTCAATTTCAACTCTTCCATTTCAACTTCAATTAAATCTTCAATTTCATTTTCTACGTCAATTTTTCAATTTCAATTCGTTAATTTCAACTCTTTAATTTCAACGACAATCTTTCAATTTCAACTTCAATTTTTCAATTTCAATTCGTTAATTTCAAATCTGCAATTTTATTTTCAATTCTTCAATTTTTCAATTTCAATTTCAATTTTTCAATTTCAATTTCAATTTTTCAATTTCAACGTCAATGTTAATTTTAAAAGGGCCACATATAACGGTGTAAGGGAAAACAAATTTTCAAGGTCATTTTTATGAGATTTCAAGGCTATCGATGTTTTTTTAAATGGAATGAGGTACTTTTTAATACATCAATCGATGCAGCTGGACATTCGTTATAAAAAAGTACTAACTTATGTATGTCGAAAAGTTAGTAGTTCAGGAGATATTTCAATTTAAATAACTCCAAAATACCATTACTGTCGTACTAAGGCGTTAGTGTTTACTTACTTGTGTAACGTCTTAGTACGACTGTAATGGTATTTTAGAGTTATTTAAATCTGAATATCTCCTGAACTACTAACTTTTCGACATACATAGGTTAGTACTTTTTTATAACGAATGTCCAGTTGCGTCGATTGATGTATTAAAAAATACCTCATTCCATTTAAAAAAATATCGATAACCTTGTAAATCTCATAAAAATGTCCTTGAAATTTTTTTCCCCTTACACCGTTATATGTGGCCCTTCAAACAGTGTAACTTTGTCCTACGAAGTTTTTTTGTACAACGAAAAGTAACGGAGATATTTAGGTGTCCTGCTTTATCGAATTCACCCTGTATAATAATCTGTAGGTTGCTGGTTCGAATCCCCTCGCTATCGTTATATTTTTTTTTCTTGAAATTGATATCTACCTCAATTTTAATAAACGTAAAATCTATTATTTAAAAGTTATTTTTATTTTTCAAGTAGAAAATACATGTTTTTTTTTATTTGTGGGAAATGGGGAAATAAAATAAATCATACATAAAAAAAATAATACGAAATGTTACTTTATAATACAACTTACTGTATTATTGCACATGCTATTTATTAATTACATGCTAGTATGTGTGTGTGCCACGATCTAGGATGATATTTATCGTAAAAACATGGAAAACAATAATTAAATTATAATAATATATTATGATTATTATATTATTATTATTATTATTATTATTATTATTATTATTATCATTATTATTATTATTATGTTACAGTATGCATGATTTGCGTCCAAACTCTATGATGCTAGAGAAATATTTATGAATGTGAACGAAGTATGTTTCCCGATAGAAGTCCTGAAAAAAACGTGCACTTGTACGAACGCTGCGTTTATAGTGTGTGTTAAATGCCGCCAAAATTATTGTTTTCCATGTTTTTACGATAAATATCACCCTGGCTCGTGTCACACACACATACTAGCATGTAATTAATAAATAGCATGTGCAATAATACAATAAGTTGTATTATAAAGTAACATTTCGTATTATCTTTTTTATGTTTGATTTATTTTATTTCCCCATTTCCCACAAATAAAAAAACATGTATTTTCTACTTGAAAAATAAAAATAACTTTGAAATAATAGATTTTGGGTTTATTAAAATTGAGGTAGATATCAATTTCAAGAATAAAAAATTTAACGATAGCGGGAGATTCGAACCAGCAACCTACGGATTACTAGTATTCCCCTCCACGCCCTCGGCCACCCATCTTGTTGACTCATTAACGCAAACTCTTTACAACCGAGTAAAGCGATTTTCAAATGCAATTTTCTCGGAAAATCTTGAGTATTGCGCGCTACAGCTCTGCGGTATTACATATGGAGACGACATCTTCAAATACTGCAAGTTTCAGGAAAATCGGTGACCCATCGACCGCGCCCTCTCCTTGTCAAACAAATTGGATCCGTCACCGGTTTCTGGTGTAATTATTGAGATTGACGGGTTACTTTCTGGCCACCCGGTGTGCAGTCACTTATCTGGTTCATCGACGCGTACTGCTGCAGCCATCGCGCCCATTAGCCGACCAATTTCCCCTCGAAAAACCAGCAGGGCAACGATCAAACGCGAGCACGGCTCACCTGTCGAATCACCGTGGCCTGAGATACTCCGTTAATTAGCGGCAAGGTATTCTCTCCTCGGGCAGAAGCTACGTCACACGAGCTTAACACATCTGCCGGGCCCCGTTCGATTCAACGCTTGTCTAATTACGGCGCGGCGTTTCCGGGATCCGTACCGCGTCGATGGTTCGCCGTACACCATCTTCCACGGATCAGTTATTTAAACATCCCGCCAATTATTCCCTTTGTCAGGAGGCTAGCCGGGATTACCTGGTCTGCGTTGATCCCACGGGGATTCGAGTTGGTCACAAGTCGGTGCCTTCTGTTCGACTTGGGAATCCCCTCGTGATGGAGAGAGCGGAGCCTGGAACAGAAAGAATTCGATCAGAGAATCAAGCCGTTCCACTGGACAGGCTGTTTGGGAACGTGATACCCTCGCTGATGGAGTCTCTGGTGAGCAGTGTCTGATTGCAAAGTTGCTACTTCAGGCTCTAGGCGACTCCAGAGCCTTCTTCGCTGTTAGCTGGGTAACTTGTTTAACGTGTCACGCCGTAACTTTTGGTAATCGTAGTTTATAGAGGTTAGCTACTTAAGGAATTGTGCTCTTCTAGAGCCTGCGCTAGTACGATAAGAAATTTCCCCCTGGTGTATGTCAAACGCCTTGCATCCGCAAGTAGCGGTGGTCTGCTTTCAGGCGCCTGAGTCAACCCCTCGCGATATGCTAACAGTCTTGCTTCGGTGTAAACCGGTTGCCTGCTTTGAGGGGCTTAAGAAGGCAATGCCTCCAATAGATAGGATACAGGACTCCTATCATCGTCAGCTGATCTAGCTGCACGGTAGTGCACCAGTCAAGTTCTCGCACTACCTCCTTTTACGCGAAACAACTTAAGCTTTTTTTTGGAGGCTTATAACTCGGCACTGTGGGCAGATGGAGAGATGTAATTTCGTACACTTGTTAAATGCTATCATGTCTCAATATTGACGAAACATTAATCTTCCAACATTAGTAGGTTCCGAGATATAGGACCTCAAAAATCGCTAAAGTCACTGACTGACTGAGAGATCATCAAAACCTTTTAGGTACTTCCTATTGACCTACAAGCTTGAAATTTGGTACATAGGTCCACCATAACAAACACTCAAAGGAATAATTATCAAAGTTTGAAATTGTACACCTTAAAGTGGTTTTATTGAGAAAAAACATTACGAAATAGGTATAAATAGGTAGCAAAACGAACATGTATTTATTAATTTACTTAATGTCCACCTTAAAGATAAAAAATGTTTAGGATTTAATAAATCAGGGATAAGAGTAATACCTACTTGATAATTGATAAAATTTCAACAAAAATTGATGAAATCCCAAGAAAAACGAGTTGGGTAGCGGCCAAGTTTGAATAATTTAGCCCTCCATGTAACTCTTTAAACATTAAATAGCGTTCTTTTAAACTAATTTTTACAAACGCTTCTTTCAGTGTTGCAACAGGTATTTCTAAGCTAACGAACTTGGCCACATTTTGCTTGATCTCACAACTTTTTACGGCCATAGGAACTTGGCTCCTGTTTCCAGGATGTTTCTGTTGGGTTGTGCTCTTCTAGAGCCCCTGCACTCGTACGTGTCGAACGCCTTGCATCCGCAAGTAGCGGTTGCCTGCATTCAGGCGCCTGAGTCAACCCCTCGCGATATGCTAACAGTCTTACTTCGGTGTAAACCGGTTGCCTGCTTTGAGGGGCTCAAGAAGGCAATGCCTCCAATCAGAGTTGGGCAAAAAATTTAATTAGATACAAATTTCAGATCACGGATCATAGATAGAAAATTTTGAATTAGTTACTCCAAGATAAAGATAAAAAGTAACTTGTATCCGAAGTTGAATTAGATAATTTCATATCCGAAGCAGAAGGATCCGAAGCTACGGATCCATTTTTAACTAGTTAAATATCTAATTCAAAGATCCTTTCGGATCCTTCAAGATCCTTTCGGATCCTCCAAGATCCTTTTGACCAGCTCGAGGCTTGAATGAACACGTTCCGAGGCCCGAGGGTCGGGCCCCGAGGCCTGAGCCCAGAATACAATAGAAGTACAATAAACACGGCCGGGCCATCCCCTGGCCAGCCAGGTAGATCGGCATGATACCCTGACACGTGCATCCTGAACTTGTTCATTTTTCGTAATGCCCTCACGAAAGTGGCACGGGCCAATTCGTGGCGTTCTTCCGATTAAAAAAAGTCTAAACGCGATAGAATTCGGCCACTGCTTACTGCCTTTATATGTGAAGATATCTTTGAAAATCTATCTAATTCAAAATTTTGCTCCATCATCGGTGCTAGGGCGACGAAGCGACGAGTTGGCTGAGGCCCCTTGGCCAAGTTGTGCAATAAACACGACCGGGCCATCCCCTGGCCAGCCAGGTAGCTCGGCATGATACCCCTGACACGTGCATCCTGAACTTGTTCATTTTTCGTAATGCCCTCACGAAAGTGGCACGAGCCAATTCGTGGCGTTCTTCCGATTAAAAAAAGTCTAAACGCGGTAGAATTCGGCCACTGCTTACTGCCTTTATATGTGAAGATATCTTTGAAAAAACGTGGTAAAATGTATCTAAATCAAAATTTTGCTGCATCATCGGTGCTATGGCGACGAAGCGACGAGTTGGCTGGGGCGCCTTGGCCATGTGGTGCAATAAACAAGGCCGGGCAATCCCCCGGCCGTGTTTATTGTACTTCTATTGTATTCTGGGCTCAGGCCTCGGGGCCCGACCCTCGGGCCTCGGAACGTGTTCATTCAAGCCTCGAGCTGGTCAAAAGGATCTTGGAGGATCCGAAAGGATCTTGAAGGATCCGAAAGGATCTTTGAATTAGATATTTAACTAGTTAAAAATGGATCCGTAGCTTCGGATCCTTCTGCTTCGGATATGAAATTATCTAATTCAACTTCGGATACAAGATCCTTTTGGATCCGAACCTTAAGATCACGGAACTTAGTTACTTATCTTTTAGTTGGATCTGGATTTAGATACGTTTTGACTTAAATACTGCCCAACTCTGCCTCCAATAAATATGATACAGGACTCCTATCATCGTCAGCTGATTTAGACAACGCAAATTATTGGAAATATGGGTTAAATAAACTGAACTATGTTTATTTAACCCATATTTCCAATAGGTTATGAAGTGATGTTCAATTACATAAAACAAATTCATTTTTGTTTTATTGATTATATAATTTCAAATACACCAACACAAATAAAGAAATTGAGTAGCCGGCCGTCTCCCCGACGGGGATAAAATCACGCTAACAACGATCGCACATTAGCTACTTCGGGATCCGGGCTTCCGCACCTGTCTCACTGTTAATTAATCCGCGCTGGAGTTGGAAGTTGGGGAAGTATTCATTTACAGAGACTGAAACGATTATGCTGTCTATGATTATGCATGAGCCACTTAGATTTCGGGGTTCCTGCAGTCGTGTACGTGCTGATGGATATGTAGATTGCGAGATAGTTATAAGTAATGTGCCGTTCTGGGACAAGGGGAAGTGAAGAATGTTGTGTAGTAAAATGTTGAGCAACTACTCTTATGGCGCCGTGTTCGAAGAACAGCTTTTACCAGTGACAGGCAAGAAGGTAACACTATCAATCTTGGCGGCGCGGCAGCTAGTGACGTTGACAAATGACCGCTGGAGGCGCGATCCTGCAGACTAGTCAAATTAGTAGAAAATCGCGTGGAGCCTCTCCCAGGAGATTGCTAGTAACTTCTCAATAACATCTTCCCTCCTAGCTGACATACTAGCGAAAATTATAGTTTAACCGATCCCCTAACACCGGAACCACCGAGCTCTAAACGCGATTAGCAGAACGCGGATTAGCGAGCAAACGGATTAAACAAGTTTGCCTTCCAGTTTTTAGGAGTCTATAGTTTCCACTTCGCCGAGGGATTGGAAAAGCGCGTGCTCCCCCGGCTAGCATGGTTAATCAACCGTCCGAGCCAAACGACGTCCAATCAAAATAACGAACGAGAATTAAAGCGGATCCTATTAAACGCTGGAAGACCATTGGGAAGACTACACGCGAAACTAGACTCGGAGCTTTCGCAGAGAATAAAGCGAATCGCGAGAAAACAATTGCTATCGGACCCGGGGTATCGGAAACTCAATACTCCCACCCACGAATGAGCCTCATTAATGACAGCTACTGTCCGGCTACTGTCGTCACTGAATCTTCAATTCCCTGGGTTTGGGATCGTCTTTCTCGATCCGGCGATTGAAAGACATAGCGAGGATCAAGGATCACTTCTGACTCTTTTTACCACGTTTTTATTAGCTCGCTTTCTTGTCTGTCTGTTTGTTCGATACAAATTTTGCGAATGATTTTAAACTAACTTCCCGATGAGCTAGAGACTTGAAATTTTAAACACAGCTCAGAACTGGATGACAATGCAA
This sequence comes from Lasioglossum pauxillum, assembly GCA_933228785.1. Classification (NCBI taxonomy): domain Eukaryota; kingdom Metazoa; phylum Arthropoda; class Insecta; order Hymenoptera; family Halictidae; genus Lasioglossum; species Lasioglossum pauxillum. The sequence continues at coordinate 1,888,027 of OW121699.1, forward strand.
TATTTAAAAAAAGAAATTTAAAAACGCCTATGCGTTTAGGAGATATAAACTATTAATAAATGTAACCGTTACACCTCCCCGCGCTCCACTGTTATTAACACACCCCATCAACGTGGTGTTCCGTTGAATATTGTATTTTACTACGTTTTTGTTAGCTCGCTTTCTTGTCTGTCTATCTGTTTGTTCGGTACAAATTTTGCAATTGATTTTAAACTAACTTCCCGATGAGCTAGAGACTTGAAATTTTAAACATAGCTCAGAACTGGATGACAATGCAATATTTAAAAAAAGAAATTTAAAAACGCCTACGCGTTTAGGAGATATAAACTATTAATAAATGTAACCGTTACACCTCCCCGCGCTCCACTGTTATTAACACACCCCATCAACGTGGTGTTCCGTTGAATATTGTATTTTACTACGTTTTTGTTAGCTCGCTTTCTTGTCTGTCTGTCTGTTTGTTCGATACAAATTTTGCGAATGATTTTAAACTAACTTCCCGATGAGCTAGAGACTTGAAATTTTAAACACAGCTCAGAACTGGATGACAATGCAATATTTAAAAAAAGAAATTTAAAAACGCCTATGCGTTTAGGAGATATAAACTATTAATAAATGTAACCGTTACACCTCCCCGCGCTCCACTGTTATTAACACACCCCATCAACGTGGTGTTCCGTTGAATATTGTATTTTACTACGTTTTTGTTAGCTCGCTTTCTTGTCTGTCTGTCTGTTTGTTCGATACAAATTTTGCGAATGATTTTAAACTAACTTCCCGATGAGCTAGAGACTTGAAATTTTAAACACAGCTCAGAACTGGATGACAATGCAATATTTAAAAAAAGAAATTTAAAAACGCCTATGCGTTTAGGAGATATAAACTATTAATAAATGTAACCGTTACACCTCCCCGCGCTCCACTGTTATTAACACACCCCATCAACGTGGTGTTCCGTTGAATATTGTATTTTACTACGTTTTTGTTAGCTCGCTTTCTTGTCTGTCTATCTGTCTGTTCGGTACAAATTTTGCAATTGATTTTAAACTAACTTCCCGATGAGCTAGAGACTTGTAATTTTAAACATGGCTCAGAACTGGATGACAATGCAATATTTAAAAAAAGAAATTTAAAAACGCCTATGCGTTTAGGAGATATAAACTATTAATAAATGTAACCGTTACACCTCCCCGCGCTCCACTGTTATTAACACACCCCATCAACGTGGTGTTCCGTTGAATATTGTATTTTACTACGTTTTTGTTAGCTCGCTTTCTTGTCTGTCTGTCTGTTTGTTCGATACAAATTTTGCAATTGATTTTAAACTAACTTCCCGATGAGCTGGAGACTTGAAATTTTAAACATAGCTCAGAACTGGATGACAATGCAATATTTAAAAAAAGAAATTTAAAAACGCCTATGCGTTTAGGAGATATAAACTATTAATAAATGTAACCGTTACACCTCCCCGCGCTCCACTGTTATTAACACACCCCATCAACGTGGTGTTCCGTTGAATATTGTATTTTACTACGTTTTTGTTAGCTCGCTTTCTTGTCTGTCTATCTGTCTGTTCGGTACAAATTTTGCAATTGATTTTAAACTAACTTCCCGATGAGCTAGAGACTTGTAATTTTAAACATGGCTCAGAACTGGATGACAATGCAATATTTAAAAACAATTTTTTAAAAAAGCCTATGCGTTCAGGAGATACAAATTATTAATAATTTGAACCTTTGCACCCCCCGCCGCGTGACGTAGTACGTCTTCGCGTTCAGCGTCCCCACTCTACTACGTGTTCCCACTCTGACTCATCCCCATTCCACTGACCCGCTTCGCACCGAAGGAGCTCAGTGTGCGTCAGTGTGCGTTCGAGCTCCGTGCGGTGTTTACAAAGTTACTACGTATTATTATAGTATAATGTTTGTTTACCAAGCGAAAGAACAGTTACACCGAAATTCTCCGTCGAATCTTTATCTTTGACATTTTACCACGGCGTTCGTTTTCGATATGACGCGTCGCAATACAGTCTGAAATTTACTACATGTCCCTGTTATAATCTCATCAAAACGTTCAAAATCGATTGTAAAATTTCACACATGTAAGGCTAAAAAGCAGAAAATAATTATTTAAATAAAAATAAATTTTTTAAAAATACCACGTTTTTAAAACGGACTAGAAAGTATAAAATAAAATTTTTAAAAACCCCACGTTTAAAAACGGACTAAAAAGTATAAAATAATTTTTTCTAGCCCCATACAGATTCCTAACCCCGTACAGATAGTCCTGAAAATTTGTGATTGTGAATTTTGAATAGCTATGGAAATACTTGTAAGATTTAAAACGAAAAACGTGGGGCGCATGCAATAGATAATTGATGCACGAACACCTAAATCACTAACAATTTTATTGCACTGCAAATGATGTGAACTGTTTTGCGAGTTTTCTCAGCGGCAGCTACTCTCTTCACTCCTTACTATGTATTATCTTGCGCCCCACGTTTTTCGTTTTAAATCTTACAAGTATTTCCATAGCTATTCAAAATTCACAATCACAAATTTTCAGGACTATCTGTACGGGGTTAGGAATCTGTATGGGGCTAGAAAAAATTATTTTATACTTTTTAGTCCGTTTTAAAAACGTGGTATTTTTTAAAGATTTATTTTTATTTTGTAAAATGGACTAACTTTGCCATGTATTTTCTCGGCAGAAGAATTTTCTAAAAATCTACTTACCCAAGCATATTCAGCGTTAAGAGCTCCACAAATTACATCTGAGTAGCTTTTCTCTAGGACTCGTAGTTTCTGAGATGATCGACTTAACCCTTTGCCCTACGATTTGTTTTACGGTTTCAGTGATCGGATCTTTTTTGTAGATCGTAATTTGCTAAACGAGGAGAAAATTTATACAAATCGTATGCCTACATATTCTCGAATAGCTGTTAACAAAACCGAAATAGAATTTTGTATTATTAACATACATTTTTATCAGAGATCTGTTCAGAATCTTCATCTCGAATCTTAACACGACACTGAACTTTAGGGGTTGTTTGCCCCAGGACAGGTCTCGATGAAATATATAGCCGAAATTAAAGGTGACTGTAAATTCATTTACATTTGCTGCACTTTAAACCGAACAGACTCCTCGACTTCATCAACGCGAGCCAGTACATCAGCATTTCTCCCGGTAGAAAGCACTCGATTCTGTAAACGTGCGCGTTAAATCCTAAAGCACGCTAAGCCCGTTTCTCTCGAATCCTTCAATCCGTCGAGATTGCATCCTGAAGAAAGAAACTAGTTCCGCCGGAGGGGACCTCTTTTTACGACAGCGCCGACGAGGCGAGTAAATCTGGCCCGCGAATGTCGCGTGCATTAATCATGATCCTAATCCCGGCGAGGAAGCTTTTTAATGGAAATCAGTATTCGCGGGAGGCAAACTTTTGCTTTCCAGAGCGGCTCGTTGGAACTTCTCAGCGTTCGGCGGATTAAAGCTTGCCGAAAGTCGCTCGTTACCCCGTTACCCCGTTACGCCGTTCTCTGCTACGTTCCTTTTTTCTCAAAATTTCCAGTCAATCGATCAACTGGAGCATGAAAAATCGATTTTCTATGAGATTACTCCATAAGCCCCTGTGATATATTAACAATCTAGTTCCCTGCTTCCAGGCACCCATAGGCAGCACTCGAGTTCAGTAGAGGATTTGCCATAAATTAAGGACTAGATTCACGGCTCACAGAAGTCTCTATTACGGATTTAATCCCTGGAAAGGCTTAACAGTCTTACTGTAATGACCACCGGTTGCCTGCTTCCAGGCGCCCAAGTCTAGTCCCTGTGATGTGCTAAAAGTCGCGCATCTGCGTTTACCGGTTGCCTGTTTTCAGGCGCCCAACTCTGCTCCTGCGATACACTAACAGCCTTGCTTCTATGACTGTAGCGGTTGCCTGCTTCCAGGCACCCATAGACAGCACTCGAGTTCAGTAGGAGATTTGCCATAAATTGAGGACTAGATTCACGGCTCACAGAAGTCTCTATTACGGATTCAATCCCTGGAAAGGTTCAAGAGGCTTACCCCAATGACTACCGGTTGCCTGCTTCCAGGCGCCCAAGTCTAGTCCCTGTAATATGCTAAGAGTCGTGCATCTGCGTTTACCGGTTGCTTGTTTTCAGGCGCCCAACTCTGCTCCTGCGATACACTAACAGCCTTGCTTCTATGACTGTAGCGGTTGTCTGCTTCCAGGCGTCCATAGCCACAACTTGAGTTCAGTAGAGGATTTGTCATAAATTAAGGACTAGATTCACGGCTCACAGAAGTCTCTATTACGGATTTAATCCCTGGAAAGGCTTAACAGTCTTACTGTAATGACCACCGGTTGCCTATTTCCAGGCGCCCAAGTCTAGTCCCTGTAATATGCTAAAAGTCGCGCAACTGCGTTTACCGGTTGCCTATTTTCAGGCGCCCAACTCTGCTCCTGCGATACACTAACAGCCTTGCTTCTATGACTGTAGCGGTTGCCTGCTTCCAGGCACCCATAGACAGCACTCGAGTTCAGTAGAGGATTTGTCATAAATTAACGACTAGATTCACGGCTCACAGAAGTCTCTATTACGGATTTAATCCCTGGAAAGGCTTAACAGTCTTACTGTAATGACCACCGGTTGCCTATTTCCAGGCGCCCAAGTCTAGTCCCTGTGATATGCTAAGAGTCGCGCATCTGCGTTTACCGGTTGCCTGCTTCCAGGCGCCCAACTCTGCTCCTGCGATACACTAACAACCTTGCTTCTATGACTGTAGCGGTTGCCTGCTTCCAGGCGTCCATAGCCACAACTCGAGTTCAGTAGAGGATTTGCCATAAATTAAGGACTAGATTCACGGCTCACAGAAGTCTCTATTACGGATTTAATCCCTGGAAAGGCTTAACAGTCTTACTGTAATGACCACTGGTTGCCTATTTCCAGGCGCCAAGGTAATCCCTGCGTTAGGATTCACTGCCCCATAGGTAACAACGCCCCACACGTATCTAGGAGATTCGGACTGTCTCCTAGCAGACTGGTGTAAGCATTTCCTAAGTGGTGCCACCCGGGTCCCAGAGGACATCAGTGAAAATTGAATCAGAGGACGGTGTCATTTCCTGCAGCTTCCGTAACCGGCGATATGGTTGCGCCACACAGCACTGACATCGATAGCCCTGTATCACCGAGCTACCCTGCGCGCGTGGTAGCTATTACACCGTGAGAATTGCGGTTGCGCCAACTTGCCTCTCATCCAGCTTAGCCCTCCTGCTTCACGGAATTTCGGGATTTATCGGATTCGCGAGAATGTAATTTCGATATTTCAAGGTGAGATGATGATGACATGAAATGGTGACATTTGGATCCGTTCTTTGCCGATAAGGATCAGAAGTTTCATGGGCGCGGAATTGTTAAGCTAGGAAAAGATCATCGAACAAAATGGAAAATATTCTATCGATTAAAGTTCATTGCTTGAACAAAATAATTGGGTTCTATTTCATCTTAAAAGACCGAAATTACTTGCCAACCCTACATATTTCGGGAACTAGGTCCACCAATTGTTTATTTAACACTGTTTCTACCAAAGGTGTTGAGAGACACCTTTTTGGAGATTTTAGTGTCAAGAATAATTGGAATTAAACTAGTTTCGGGTCGAAACTGACCCGCACAGTGCACGAGGGTATATTTAGGAGAAGTCCTGCGAGTGCAGAGTCGACGTGTTCTTTTTCCATGCCATTTCCCTGGCGGAGAGTGCTGCTGCAAGCACTGACTGGAAAAGCTTAAGGTACTCTGCGGGCGGCGTTCCACCCGAACGACAATAACCGGGCACTCTCGCAGGACGAAATACAACCTCGTAATTAGCCTGCGAAGTTTTATGCGGATTTACATTTTTACGCGGGAATTTAGATACACCGCAATCAGGATTCAGTTTATTTTCCTCGGGAATTTAATGTGACGTTAAATATCAGCCGCTGGCAAACTGCTAACTGCCTTGCTCGCGTGTCTGGTGGCTGCCTGCTGTCAGGCGCCTACAAGGATTATATTTCGTATCAAATTTCGCGTAAACTCCTTCATAAATTAAGGATTGTACTGAGATCTTACAGAAGACGTTCCAGTTCAGCTAGTGCAATTTACACTTTGTTTAACAATTATTATGACGATAATAAATTCACCTCTGGGACGATATTTTCAATACGTCAAAGACTGAGTTGAACTGTTCCTGAAGGGTTTGTAATTAATTTGTTTGCTTCACGTTGCTTGCGTAGCGATTATTGTTTTATAAAAGGTCTGCCCCGTGGACATACTATCAGTGATGCGTCTAGGAGTTAGGATTGCCTACTTTCAGGCGCCCAGAATGCCTGTATTAGAAGTCGCATATTGTAACAATATTAATTATTCATTTAAGGATGTTCCGGAGGTATATAAAAACGCAACAAAATTTTTGAAAATTTGACAAGATATAATTCTTACTAAATTGATGCAATTACCAAAGTTTGGGTTCGATTCACTGCACCGCTTAAGAATTATAGCGACGTCCTCCATTCCGAAGAAGAAGATGAAGAAGAAGAAGACGTATGTATGTATTCCATCGGGTGGGACGAAATTGTGTAACATAAAGTGGCCGCGTTCGCGTTGGGGATTCTTAACACCCTTGTAAGACGGACCTAATGAAACGTAATTCATTCCCATGCACCTTCAGGAGACATCGTCTGGCGAACACATGTCCCCGGACGGATTTTATCCATTAAGAAAAACCGCGCCCCTTTCGTCGCACGACATCGGCCGCCGTCGAACATTGAAACCCGAACTCGCTAATTCTCTCCTCTCTCTCCTCTCTCTTCGGGTCCAGATGCTGGGACCAAAGGGTTAGTAAACGTCTCTCTCCTCCTGTCGACCCACACTCGCAGAAATAACCGGAATTATACTTCTGCCATTTCTAATAGATTCAACATTCAAAGATGAGATTAAGGATGTTCTGGAGGTATATAAAAACGCAACAAAATTTTTGAAAATTCGACAAGATATAATTCTTACTAAATTGATGCAATTACCAAAGTTTGGGTTCGATTCACTGCACCGTTCAAGAATTATAGCTACTTAAAGTTTGCACATTTTAACACGTCTTCTTATGGAGAATTCATAAAATTCCACTTCAAACCCTATTTAAACCTTGAAAAAACGAAACTAGAAACTCCAGTTTTTTTTATATGTAGTAAAAATTAGGTAATTAATTATGTTCAAAATTTATTAGGATTCACTAAACAGTTACAGAGCAAAAAAATTATAAACTGTTGCAAAACGTCAAAATTATCTTGTTGTCTCTCACTAGCATGGAAACGTGACAAGTGTAGACCACTGAATATAGCTACAGAGGGTGCAGTATTCGCAAAAGTTTAAGGGGGATCTATACCCTCGGATTTTGGGGTATTTATCAATGTTATCAACCTCTGTGCAGAAAAAAAGTTTGGTAACATTGATAAACACGCAACTGCATAATGAACACGAGATGGAGTTGCTTGCTATTTCCATATTCTATTCATCTCGTCGCGAATGCCGTTGTACAGGGCAGGTCGCACTAATATTAGTGCCACCGATGAGAATATGTACCTCGTCTGTGTCAGTTTTGCTATGATTCCACATTGACAGCAGTGCAGCAGTGAAATGTTGCACAATATCGCAGCACTGATTGACAGTCCTTCTGACTAGGCACCATCTCGTGTAAACTAACTGAAATGAAATGGCTCTAGATTGGCTCTACATCAGAGATAACCTCTGTCTTCATGAACGTAATATGGGGAAATCTCTGCTAATGTGAATGAAATCACGCGCTTCGATTTTTGTCCTTACACGAGCATATTTTGAGCTGCACAAAGGCTCATTTGATAGAGGAAGGTTCATCACGGCGCGCTCTGCTCATCATATCAGCCAGAAAAATCTCTTTGAGACAGGAAAATACATTGAAATCTGCGGTTATTTTTCTAGATTTTTTCTCTACTTTGGGCACGCATATTATTAGATATAAACATAATCTCGTTAAATCAATAGCAGAGCGCGCCGGATTTAACCTTCCTCTATAGAATGAGTCCTCACCCAGTCCAACATCCGCTCAAATAAGGACGAAAAATCGAAGCGCGTAAACCCATGTTTCGACCCAAAATCTAGTAAGATTCTAGTTCCTTTCTAGTTACTTCATTGGGTATAGATCCCCCTTAATGCAAAATATACTCATGAATGGCTTTCATTGCCATGTATTGATCGAATTTCTTGTATTTTTGTCTCCCATTGTACCTCCAGTACATCCTTAAACTGCAATGTCCTATTGAAATTTCCATCTTGCATGTCCCTCGACATTTTCACACACCATGAAAATCCTCGTGGTACTCGCGGGATCATTAATGTTTGGCTAATATTATCAGTTTGAATTTCGCTGTGCAAGCAGCCTCCGGTGCAAGACACTGCAAAATGGAGAACGTTCGTGTTTCTATCAGTGATTTCTAACCCGACGTCGAAGTGCCTGCGTTGCCAAACAAGTCTACAAAAACCCTAATTTTCCCCATGAGCGTAGCAATGCGAACAGCAACGCTGCAATAGTTCCAATGACCGCGATGAGTGTTTTTGTTTTCGCGGATGATACTCGCGATGAGAGCAAGAGAAACGATAGCCATCCAGGCTGACAACGAGGATCCAACGGGCCGGCGGGATCTCGTTGTTTCCCTTTTCCGTCGGCCACTTGTCCCACGAACCTAAACATTTGCGCTCTTCAAAATTGCAATTCACCGCGCGGCGAACCGATCGGATAAACAAGCCGCGGATTCAATTATGCACGAGCCTGCGACAACAGCCGCGGAACGTGAGAACGCAATCCCCGGTTCGCCAACCATAAAACAGTCGGAATGATCCGGGGGGCGGGGACTTGGCAACGATGCACCCTGTTTAAAAAAGGGTGGCAATGAATCCCCTTATCTACTACCATGATGATTCTTGTGGAATCTTCCCGCAGTGGCCGGGTCAGCTGTGACCCAGTCTTGAAAAACTACACTTTTCTCTGAAATGAAAAATTATCTCTTGCTATAAATTAAACCCTTCCCCTATAATATCGCGTCCGACTCGTAATAAAGATTCTGAACGAAGTCTAACAAATACAGTAGCGGACAGAAGTTTAAGACCGCTCTAAAGAAGACGATAACTTTTTTAATATTGTACTATACGATTTGAACTTTTTTCGGAAGCTAGAGCAATTAGTTTACTAAAGGATGTAAAAAGAGATTTTTTTCAAAAATTGCAATTGATCGGAATTGTGGAAAAAATACTAAAAGTTGAATTTTTAACTCTTTTATGTGGGCCTATATTGAAAATTTAAAAAATACGTTTTGTAGATCTGTGTCAATTAAACTTTTAAATTTTCAGGATATGTTTAATTGACACAGATCTACAAAACGTATTTTTTAAATTTTCAATATAGGCCCACATAAAAGAGTTAAAAATTCAACTTTTTGTATTTTTTCCACAATTCCGACCAATTGCAATTTTTGAAAAAATTTCTTTTCACATCCTTTAGTAAACTAATTGCTCTAGCTTCCGAAAAAAGCTCAAATCGTATAGTACAATATTAAAAAAGTTATCGTCTTCTTTAGAGCGGTCTTAAACTTTTGTCCGCTACTGTATATGTATGCTACTAATTTCCTTTAAACCGAAATCAATTTCTATAATACTTTGGTTTCGTCAATGTACAGCTAATGGAGAATATACAGGGTGGTCCACGCAACTTGCACACCTATAATAACTTCCAAAGTATGCGTTGCACGAAAAAATGTTGTATACAGAAATTGCATGGTCTGAAGGGGTCCATTATTTAGTGTATTTATTTTTTTTACAGACGGACGCGTAAAGGACATATGAAGGTCAACTTCATTTTTTTAAATGAAACGAGGTATTTTTTAATACATCAATCGATGCAGCTGGACATTCGTTATAAAAAAGTACTAACCTATGTATGTCGAAAAGTTAGTAGTTCAGGAGATATTTCAATTTAAATAACTCTAATTCAAATATTTATTCTAATTAATATTAATCAAGTATTTTAGAGTTATTTAAATTGAAATATCTCCTGAACTACTAACTTTTCGACATACATATTTACATCGATTGATGTATTAAAAAATAGCTCATTCCATTTAAAAAAATGAAGTTGACCTTCATATGTTCTTTACGCGTCCACCTGTAAAAAAAATAAATACACTACATAGTGTATCCCTTCAGACCATGCAACTTCTGTATACAAAATTTTTTCGTGCAACGCATACTTTGAATGTTATTATAGGTGTGCAAGTTGCGTGGACCACCCTGTATAAGCATACAATAGATACAAAGGGTATAGCCAGATAAGCATAGGCCAGCGGCCCCCGCTCCGATTTTCCTGATTCCTATCATAAAACATCGTTTTATGTCTAAAAAAACATTGTGTAAAATTTCAAATGTCTACCCCCACCGATAGGGGTGGTATTGAGGTAAATTCCCCCGCACTTAAATGCAATTTGCTCTAAAACGAGAAAAGATATCAACATGAGATAAACGGCAAATAAAAGATATAGATACACTCTATATTTCAGATTTTTTTCAGAATTTTTTGCTAATTATTTATACTTGAAAATAATTAATTAATTTTTTGGGAATTTTTTTAATTATCTTCCCCTGGGTTGACACCTACCAAAAAATTCTAAAATATTGCTAGGATTCTAACCTATTTTGTAAAAAAATCTCAGAAGTGTCCGTTTGGTGGAACAGTGTCAAACAAAATAAAGTATGCCGGCGAACGCTCGGTTTGATCAGTAACGACGCAGCGACCGATTCCCCTTGCGGCGGCTAGTGACGGGAGCGAACGGGAAGTCGGCGCTTTTCTTGTTTTTTTCTTTTTTTTTATATGTATTTATAAACTAAACGATTTTTCTGTCTAGAATATAATTGTTTAGACTTCTAACTGTAATCATGTATTAGAAGATTTAGTCGCATTTTTACATGTATCAGCTTTTCCGTACAAGCGCCGACTTCCCGTTCGCTCCCGTCACTAGCCGCCGCAAGGGGAATCGGTCGCTGCGTCGTTACTGATCAAACCGGGCGTTCGCCGGCATACTTTATTTTTGGTGACACTGTTCCACCAAACGGACACTTCTGAGATTTTTGTTACAAAATAGGTTAGAATCATAGCAATATTTCAGAATTTTTTGATAGGTGTCAACCTAGGGGAAGATAGTTAAAAAAATTCCCAAAAAATTAATTAATTATTTTCAACTATAAGTAATTAGCAAAAAATTCTGAAAAAAATCTGAAATATAGAGTGTATCTATATCTTTTATTTGCCGTTTATCCCATGTCGATATCTTTTCTCGTTTTAGAGCAAATTGCATTTAAGTGCGGGGGAATTTACCCCAATATCACCCCTATCGGTGGGGGTAGACATTTGAAATTTTACACAATGTTTTTTTAGACATAAAACGATGTTTTAAGACAGGAATCAGGAAAATCGGAGCGGGGGCCGCTGGCCTATGCTTATCCGGCTATACCCTTTTCTCCCTTTTTAGGGAGTTATACGAACTACAGAAAAGGTTCTAATCACTGAAACGGTAAAATAAATAGTAGGGCAAGGGGTTGATATATGAAATTAGATGTCTGCACGAGGACCAACTGTTTGTTTGGCCAAACGGCGTTTCTATCAAGTTTCTACGGTGTTTCGAAACATCAAGAATTCGACCGGAGCACACGCGACCGGGCAAGGAGTCAATGGTGAATAAATTACCGTATGCAAAACGCATTAGTGTCGAGCGACTTGGCCCTGGTAATGAAACAATGATTGCCACCCACGCGCGATTCGTCAAGTTGCCTAGCTACAACCCTTCCTCGGCAATTGCGTCGAACATCAATTTCAAGGAATTGCAACAGTTCTTTTTGTCATTGCACAACGTAACGATCGCCATATTGTCGAAGGATCGAAGGTGTCGTTCGACGCGACTAAATGGCCGCGGAATAATTAATCCGAACGCGAGCGTCCCTCGAGGACAGGGTTGTTTGTCGCCGGCCCTTCCATCGAGCAGAAGCGCCTGGCGCGGACACCCGCTGAAAACGGTGGAACTTTCTAGCTTGTTGCCTTTCACCCGCCGGTGAAAGTATTCCGTGAGAAATACCTGCACATCGACGGAAATACACTTTCGCAAAAATACCAAAAACGTAGAAAAGCGCGCGACACTCAAAATGGAATCTCGGATCGACACGATTTTAAAAACGGGAGGACGAGAACGCTCGCACTGGAGACGAGAAAAGAACACGGTGCTTCGAATGCCAATATTTTTCATTGTGTTGTGCAACAGAAAAAACGTTTTTCCACCGGCAAAGTAAATGAAATTCTTGTGCAGCGAATCGGACGATTTGTGACAGTTCTGCTTCCTTCGCGCGCGACACAAGCTCGACCCGCGACCCGGGCGGCCGATAATAAGCCTGGTGTTCCCACGCCCACTGTTTTGACACGTCTATATTGAATATTGGCTTGAATACAAATTATCGATAGCTTTACTTTTAAGTCTTTCTAGCGTTTTAAATACGGCGTTATCCAAGGGCGGGTTTATCTACCTCCCAGCATGCTGCCTAGCCACGCCTCCGTTTACATTTACCACGCCCACTAAACAATCTTTCTTTTAAAATTCGATTGTTTTAAGACACGTTCGATGCAATAACAAATTTTTGACAGATACAGATTATTGAATATTGGCTTGAATACAAGTTATCGATACCTTCAATTTGAATTCTTTCTAGCGTTTTAAATGCGGCATTACCCATTGGCGGGTTTATATACCTCCCAGCATGCTGCCTAGCCACGCCTCCATCTAAATTTACCACGCCCACTAAATAATCTTTTTCCAAATTCGATTGTTTTAAGACACGTTCGATGCAATAACAATTTTTGACAGATACAAATTATTGAATATTGGCTTGAATACAAGTTATCGATAGCTTTACTTTTAATTCTTTCTAGCGTTTTAAATACGGCGTTATCCAAGGGCGGTTTTATCTACCTCCCAGCATGCTGCCTAGTCACGCCTCCGTTTACATTTACCACGCCCACTAAATAATCTTTTTCCAAATTCGATTGTTTTAAGACACGTTCGATGCAATAACAATTTTGACAGATACAAATTATTGAATATTGGCTTGAATACAAGTTATCGCGACCTTCAATTCGAATTCTTTCTAGCATTTTAAATACGGCGTTATCCAAGGGCGGTTTTATCTACCTCCGAGCATGCTGCCTAGCCACGCCTCCATCTACATTTACCAGGTCCACTAAATAATCTTTCTTTTAAAATTCGATTGTTTTCAGACACGTACGATGCAACAACAATTTTTGACAGATACAAATTATTGAATATTGGCTTCAATACAAATTATTGATACCTTTACTTTCAATTCTTTCTAGCATTTTAAATACGGCGGTATCCAAGGGCGGGTTTATCTACCTCCCAGCATGCTGCCTAGCCACGCCTCCACCTACATTTACCAGGTCCACTAAATAATCTTTCTTTTAAAATTCGATTGTTTTCAGACACGTACGATGCAATAACAATTTTGACAGATACAAATTATTGAATATTGGCTTGAATACAAGTAATCGATATCTTCAATTTGAATTCATACTAGCGTTTTAATTACGGCGTTGTGCAAGGGCGGTTTCATCTACCTCCCAGCATGCTGCCTAGCAACGTCTCCACCTACATTTACCACGCCCACTAAATAATCTTTCTTTCAAAAATCGATTGTTTTCAGACACGTTCGATGCAATAACAGTTTTGGCAGATACAAATTATTGAATATTGGCTTGAATACAAGTTATCGATACCTTCAATTTGAATTCTTTCTAGCGTTTTAAATGCGGCGGTATCCAAGGGCGGGTTTATCTATCTCCCAGCATGCTGCCTAGCCACGCATCCATCTACATTTACCACGCCCACTAAATAATCTTTTTCAAAATTCGATTTTTTTTAGACACGTTCGATGCAATAACAATTTTTGACAGATACAAATTATTGAATATTGGATTCAATACAAGTTATCAATACCTTCAATTTGAATTCTTTCTAGCGTTTTAAATACGGCATTATCCAAGCGCGGGTTTATATACCTCCCAGCATGCTGCCGAGCCACGCCTCCGTTTACATTTACCACGCCCACTAAATAATCTTTTTTCTTTAATTCCATTGTTTTAAGACACGTACGATGCAATAACAATTTTTACAGATACAAATTATGGAATATTGGCTTGAACACAAGTTATCGATAGCTTTACTTTTAATTCTTTCTAGCGTTTTAAATACGGCGTTATCCAAGGGCGGTTTTATCTACCTCCCAGCATGCTGCCTAGCCACGCCTCCGTTTACATTTACCACGCCCACTAAATAATCTTTTTAACTTCCCGATTTTATAGGGAAGTTATTGTAATTACCCCGAAAATCGAAAATCGATTTTTTAGCAGATCTTCACGTTTCATGGTCATTGCAGTCATTTTAGACTATTTTCAGCAAAATGTGTGTGTGTGTGTGTGTGTGTGTGTGTGTGTGTGTGCGTATGGCCGTTTCTATGTAATCAAATTTTTCGTTAACGTTTTCAGAAAAAGTAACAACGCGATCAGTATGACGAATGATGCAATCGATGTGCCCCGCTGTAACTTAGAGCTGATTAGATTTTGGTCCATTTTGGTCAAGTAGTTTTTTAGTTTTACTAGTTTTTTTCGAAAAGAGTTGATTCTACTATGCAATTTATAAGGGAGGACGAAAATTTTCCACCAAAGAACCAAACGCAATTACATTAAAAAAAATTTTTTTTAATTTTTTTTTTAGATTAAAAAAAAATTTTTTTTTTTAACTGATGCTAATGTTACCGCTTGGAATAATCGAAAGTTATTCCAATGCTACAGTGAATTTATCATCTCTACTCCCAAGAATACATTTTGGGAGAATATCGATGAAAGTACAAAAAAAAAACGATGTTAGCGATTAAACTTTAAATGTTATCGGCGCCAGGTTCGATCAATTTTAGAACAACAACAAATGTGCAATTATTACATGTTTCTAACGTTTCGATAACGTGGGATCGAAACGTTAGAAACATGTAATAATTGCACATTTGTTGTTGTTCTAAAATTGATCGAACCTGGCGCCGATAACATTTAAAGTTTAATTATCTAAAATTGCGATCGAGAAGAATTTACCTTGATGTTAGCGATGTTGGCGAAGGAGTAACAAATCGGGAAGTTCTTTGTGTGACTCTTGGAAAGTCACACACCAAATAAAAAACATTAATATCAGTAGGCCCTACTAGCCATGCGTATCACTAACCCTCTCGCAAGAGCAGTCCTACCCGCGAGCTCGCGAAGCGAGCGAGCAAAAACAACCCTGCGAGCGAGCGAGCAACAATAGCCCTCTAGTTTCTTTAAAATTCGATTGTTTTAAGGCACGTTCGATGCAATAACAAATTTTTGACAGATACAGATTATTGAATATTGGCTTGCATACAAGTTATCGATAGCTTTACCTTTAATTCTTTCTAGCGTTTTAAATACGGCGTTATCCAAGGGCGGTTTCATCTACCTCCCAGCATGCTGCCTAGCCACGCCTCCGTTTACATTTACCACGCCCACTAAATAATTTTTCCTTTAAAATTCGATTGTTTTAAGACACGTTCGATGCAATAACAAATTTTTGACAGATACAGATTATTGAATATTGGCTTGAATACAAGTTATCGATACCTTCAATTTGAATTCTTTCTAGCGTTTTAAATGCGGCATTACCCATTGGCGGGTTTATATACCTCCCAGCATGCTGCCTAGCCACGCCTCCATCTAAATTTACCACGCCCACTAAATAATCTTTTTCCAAATTCGATTGTTTTAAGACACGTTCGATGCAATAACAATTTTTGACAGATACAAATTATTGAATATTGGCTTGAATACAAGTTATCGATAGCTTTACTTTTAATTCTTTCTAGCGTTTTAAATACGGCGTTATCCAAGGGCGGTTTTATCTACCTCCCAGCATGCTGCCTAGTCACGCCTCCGTTTACATTTACCACGCCCACTAAATAATCTTTTTCCAAATTCGATTGTTTTAAGACACGTTCGATGCAATAACAATTTTGACAGATACAAATTATTGAATATTGGCTTGAATACAAGTTATCGCTACATTCAATTTGAATTCTTTCTAGCATTTTAAATACGACGTTATCCAAGGGCGGGTGGTTTATCTACCTTCCAGCATGCTGCCTAGCCACGCCTCCGTTTACATTTACCACGCCCACTAAATAATCTTTTTCCAAATTCGATTGTTTTAAGACACGTTCGATGCAATAACAATTTTGACAGATACAAATACTAAATTCTTCAAGTATTTTATAAACGCGATCAGCGACCCTGTGGTAGCTTCAAGGACCACAGATCGGAATTAAATTGCAAGTGAATGCATCCTTCGATGGACTAGAGTGGCAGTGACCTTGAGCAGCTCTAATCGACGAAAACGCCGTGAAACGAAATAAAATTCGCGTCAATCTTTTACGGAATCGTTTCGCGTAATGGAAAAACAGGAAAGTCCGGCCTCGGCGCTCTTCTCGTAAATCCCGTCGACTAATTAGCAGACGATCGCCGCGTCCATTGTTAACCAGCGGGTGTCCCGCGCGTTACGAGTGTGTACCAGCAAGGCTAGCCTTGACCCGGATGAACGGGCAACGATCGAAAACCCCCGGCGGGATTCGAGAGATCAGCCCCCGGAGCGATCATCGGCCAGAACGCCGTGCCGGCAAACAAGAGAAGTTAAGCGGCGCGACGGAATGCGATTAAATTAATTGCGAATTCGCCGATGTAATTGGCGGGCCGTATTATCGTCTACGGCAGGCAAACGGCCGTGCGTCCCGATGGCAGCGAGGGGACGGCCAACACAGAGCACCCATGGGCGTGGACCACATTTCCCCCGTTGAAACGCGGCCGGACCACGCTCCGATGGAAACCGGTGACGCTTTGACGATTTTTGACAAGAGTCGATGCACCGTAATTGAAATCGCACTCGCGGTCCATGCTGTTCCAATCCAAAAGTTCGGACAATGTAATTTTACGCATTGTGAAAATTATAGATCAGCCGCGCGCACTCCGCGATTCTTGGTCGACCGTTTATTGCGCGGACCGTGAATTGTTAAATATACTGCACGATTAATAGACCGTGCTGAAAATTACAGCTGATCTAATATGCTAAATTGATAATTAACAGACCGTGTGAGCTATAATAATTTAATATATTATTCAAATTATACGATTTAATTAATAATTTGATACTTCGATTATATCAAATCGAGGGAATATGATACTGTACATGATAGCGCGAGATTGTAGAATAGCCCGGCACTGGTCAAACGCATCGAGCAATTATTGATAAAAAGTGGTCAGCTGTTCGACTGGATAATTCTCATTAGAGATTATCAATCGAAGGGACAGGTGGAGGGGGGAGAGAACCGTCGCAAGTAACTGCGTATCGCGGAATTAGCGGCGAAGATTCACGTACCGATGACTCGATACCAGTCGAGCGAACATCTGTTCTAATTGTATTAAATGCGGGGAGAAGTTTCTTTGAATCTCGCAGGGAATATTCAAGCCGTTAACGTTTCCGTTTCGTCGTGTAAAATAAGCAGTTGCCAGTGTCGCGCGCGACGACCGAGTTAATGCGCCGTTACCAGATCTGTGAACGGTCTGTCGGCTCGCGAGAGTTCATGCTCTTGTAGCGAATTTCATATATTTCAACTGGAGGAGTTTCGGGCGAATTCATCTTCTCGAATAATTGGGTGAAAAATGTGTTTTTCATACTTGGAAAAGAAACCGGGAATTTTCTGAAAAATTCTCTCTACAGTCCCTGCTCACTTTATTAGACTCACCTGGAGAATTGGTGCTTTTTGAAATCCTATAAGGAATGCAACGCTGTTTTCAACCTATGGGGTAATGATGGGGAAATGATTTCGTACTGCAAGGTTGCCTTATGGGTTGCCTATCCAAGTGTAAAATTTTCTTGCAAGAGCAAAAATGGCCCGGCAACTCACCAGACACGAATCCGATTGAAAATGTCTGGGAGTGCCTGAAGAGAGAACTGGCCAAAGAAAATATAACAACAAAGACCAAGTTGATAGAGAGAATAATCTGTCACTGGCATCATAACGTTGCGTTAAAAGAAATTGCACAAACTTGCATAGATAGCATATCCAGAAGAGTTGAGGCTTTAAGAGCAGCTGAGGGCGGATTAACAAAATATTGGGTTGGCAAGAAAGTAATTTCGGTTTTCACTAACTGATGGCGTTATGTTTTGTTTGATTGGCTTCTGTTAACGTTGCGTTTGTTTTCTTTCTGACATTTCATAACTGCATCTTTTAGGTTACTTTTGAAGCAAATTACACGTAATTTTGATTAAAATTGTTAGTTCTGTGTCAATTTGAACATGGAGTGCAGAAACGAACATTATAGGCATATATTGCTTTTTTATTTCCGTAGAGGTAAAAAAGCTGCCGAGGCTCACAAAGATATATGCGAAGTTTACGGTGTAGATTGCTTAACAGAACGCACGTGCCAGAATTGCTTTAAAAAATTCCGTTCTGGAAATTTCTCACTTAAAGACGACCAACGTTCTGGTCGATCATCTGGAGTTGATGATGACCAAATGAAAGCCATTATTGAATCGGATCGTCATATAACTGTCCGAGAGATTGCAGACAGGTTAAATGTCTCGCATACAACCATAGAATATCGTTTAAAAAGTCTCGGAATCGTTAAGAAGCTCGATACTTCGGTTCCACACGAGTTGAAAGAAACTCACTTAATGCAACGCATCAACATATGCGATATGCATCTCAAACGAAATGAAATCGACCCTTTTCTCAAGCGAATCATCACCGGTGATGAGAAATGGGTTGTTTACAATAACACAACTCGAAAACGATCATGGTCCAAGCGTGATGAACCAGCCCAAACCACACCGAAAGCTAAATTGCACCAAAAGAAGATCATGTTGTCAATTTGGTGGGATTACAAAGGTATTGTGTATTTTGAGCTGCTCCCAAGGAACCAAACCATCAATTCAGATGTTTATTGTCGACAACTAACAAAACTGGACATAGCAATCAAAGAAAAACGGCCAGAATTGGCAAATCGCAAAGGAATCGTGTTCCGCCATGATAACGCTAGGCCACACACATCTTTGGTAACACGTGAAAAGTTATTGGAGCTTGGTTGGGAAGTGATGTCACATCCACCATATAGCCCTGACATTGCACCATCAGATTATCATTTATTCCGAAGTTTACAAAACTCTTTGAATGGTAAAACATTCACTAATGATGATGATCTGAAATCGTACTTGGATCAGTTTTTCACCGAAAAGGATCAGAAGTTTTATGAGCGCGGAATTATGAAGCTACCAGAAAGATGGCAAAAGATCATACTACAAAATGGAAAATATTTGATTGATTAAAGTTCATTGCTTTGATAAAAAAATTGGATTTTATTTCATCTAAAAATACCGAAATTACTTTCTTGCCAACCCAATATTAGTGTTTTAAGAATTACATTGATCTATTTGTGTTTGTATACATTGTTTTTGTAAAATAAATATATGGAAAATTCATTGGTCATCATTAAGTGATATTTGCATAAGGCTGCTATACCCATTATTCATGGTAAAACTAAAAATATCATGATTATAGAGGTGAGTCTAATAAAGTGCGCAGGGACTGTACAATTTCAACTCCTAATCGTTTCGACCGAGGACTGTCTTTAGAATTCTGTTGACCTTAACCGAGAAAATTAACGAATTTCTCGTTGAATCGTGTTTTTATAAAATCTATGAATATTTCCGATTTTCGACTGACCATGAATTTTTTAAATCCGCGAGCATCTAGAATTTGTTATTCTTATACATTTTTATTACACCATGAATGTTTAAAATTTCGTGAATATTTATAAGTTCGATACATAATATTTGGTTAGATCTGAAATTCGTTATGTCAACCGATGTGCATAAATTTTGGATTACGTGGGTGTATATTTAATAATAAATTTCGTGCGAAATCCCGAAATGCGCGGAGGCGTGCAAAGATTTCATTGACTAGGAAATCGTGCCGGAACTGTTCATATCGAGAACGTACATCTCCGGTGGAATAAATGATCACACGTTTCATAACGTTCAAATATTCCCGGGCGGGCTGTTGTTAATTATTATTGCACTTCGTATCATCATCCGTTGCTTCGAATTACATTGCTGTGAATATGTTTCGCGGAATATCGTTAAATATGAACGCCGGGGGTCATTATAATTGCAAATGAAAGCAATTCGAGTGACATCGATATTAGAATAACCGCATCAGCATTTTTTTTATAAAAAGATCCGGCGCTGCAGTCTTTCGGATACATTGTGCAAACGAGTGCAAACTGATTCAAACACGTGCAAACTAATTCGAAAACAAAAGCAAACATACTCGAACAAATCGTGAAAATTAAGACAAATACAATCTCACTCAAACAAATACAACGACAGGTGTAAGACAAGCAAAATGAATGAAATAAAAAATAAAAAGAAAAGAACCCGCAAGAAGAAAATTAATCAAGTCAAAGTAAACAGAGGACAAACGTGTAAAAACGTCTACAAACGTGCACAAACACACACACAGGAATGCACGATCCAACATTTTGGTGGCGAACTCGAAAAAAATTCGTTCTTTTTAACAAAAAGGGATGTTTCTAGATGACCCACCAGGCGTCACGAGGTAAAATCCACTCGCAGGTGTTTTCCTCGGCACTCGTGTTGAATGGATCACGGATCTACATTCGAAACATCTAGCGGCCAGGTGAAACGACGCGTTCGTGGACGAGTACGCGCGGCAACTGTTCGAAACTGGTTGGAAACGGTTCTAGTCGCGCAAGGAATCTCGCACAGCCCTCTCCCCGCCACCCGCAGCATCCCTAAAGCTTGCTCGCGCCGGCGACCACCCCCGTAGGCATTCACGAGACCCGATTATACCGATCAGCTAACCGAGGAACGCGATTCCGTCGATGGAAATTCCTATTTTTGAAAGCAATTTCCAAGATACCACCACTGTGCACTGTTTCATCCCCTGCGATAACGATCTACAACAACCCCTGCGTTGGCGACGCGTAACCGAAAACGGTGTTACGTTCCATTGAACTGTGGTTTCATAAGACAGCGGATTTTATGCATTTCTGAGAAAAATGAGTAGGTGTAATCGAAAACGTTCAAATCATTAGACGAATTTAAAAATACTTTTATATAACGGTGTTACGTTCCATTGAACTGTGTTTCATAAGATGCATTTATGAGAAAAATGAGTAGGTGTAATTTGAAACATTCAAACCATCAGACGAATTTAAAAATACTTTTATATAATTTTCAATCTATTGAAGATATTAAGAGAAAAAATTACTTTCTACGTCACTCAAAAATGAGTAGGTGTAATTTGAAACATTCAAACCATTGGACGAATTTAGAAATACTTTTATATAATTTTCAACCTATTGAACATATTAAGAGAAAAATTAATTTCTACGTCACTCAAAAATGAGTAGGTGTAATTTGAAACATTCAAACCACTAGACGAATTTAAAAATACTTTTATATAATTTTCAACCTATTGAACATATTAATAGAAAAAATTACTTTCTACGTCACTCAAAAATGAGTAGGTGTTATTTGAAACATTCAAACCATTACACAAATTTAAAAATACTATTATATAATTGTCAACCTATTGGACATATTAAGAGAAAAAATTACTTTCTACGTCACTCAAAAATGAGTAGGTGTAATTTGAAACATTCAAACCATTAGACGAATTTAGAAATACTTTTATATAATTTTCAACCTATTGAACATATTAAGAGAAAAAATTAATTTCTACGTTACTTAAAAATGAGTAGGTGTAATTTGAAACATTCAAACCATTAGACGAATTTAAAAATACTTTTATATAATTTTCAACCTATTGAACATATTAAGAGAAAAAATTAATTTCTACGTCACTCAAAAATGAGTAGGTGTAATTTGAAACATTCAAACCATTACACGAATTTAGAAATACTTTTACATAATTTTCAATCTATTGAAGATATTAAGAGAAAAAATTACTTTCTACGTCACTCAAAAATGAGTAGGTGTAATTTGAAACATTCAAACCATTAAACAAATTTAGAAATATTTTTACATAATTTTCAACCTATTGAACATATTAAGAGAAAAAATTACTTTCTCCGTCACTCAAAAATGAGTAGGTGTAATTTGAAACATTCAAACCACTAGACGAATTTAAAAATACTTTTATATAATTTTCAACCTATTGAACATATTAAGAGAAAAAATTAATTTCTACGTCACTCAAAAATGAGCAGGTGTAATTTGGAACATTCAAACCATTAGACGAATCTAAAAATACTTTTATATAATTTTCAACCTATTGAACATATTAAGAGAAAAAATTAATTTCTACGTCACTCGGGGTTAGTTGTAATTCAGAAAATTTTTATTTTGCATAAAGACCGCTGTCTTTCATGAGTTTAGGTATTTTTCTAAACAAAACTAATCAAGATATCAAATTGATATTTTGTGGACTTGTTTACCGCTCTTCGAAGAACACGTGAGAATTTTTTCATCCACGAATAAGAATTGTATCCGAAGCTATAACAATTTCCATGAGCCCTCCTCTAATAATTTAAAAAGGAGATGCCTGTTGAAGATTTCAATTGGTCCTCCGAGGTTCGTTTTTCTCGGCGATCAACTGGTTTCACAAATACCACGCACGTCCTGCTCCCACACCTGAAATCAAACATGATCGCTACAGTCGCAATTTACACTGAACCCGACCCGACGCTCGGAATCATCGCTGTATTTCGAATTAGTAACTTCATCTCTCGGAGGAAATAGGTCAGAGAAAAGTTTCACGAAGACGTGTGTTGAATTAAGCGAAACTTGCCACTCCACAAAGGGATTTTCCCGAGTGGAAATGAGCGCCCTTTTTAATGGTGACTCCCTGGAGATATCCTACCAACTGGCATCGCAGACAGCGCGTCAGCGAGTTCAGCGCTTAGCATGTCGGGAAACTTGGATCATTCTTTTAAAGTCCATGGGAAAATTTTTTAATCCTATCGAGAATAATTTTTTCGATATTATTAACTCCTTTCAATCTTTAAATTCAAATTCAAACATTTAAATTCAAACATTTAAATTCAAACATTTTCACTTTTAACAAATATTTTAAATCCTCACAATTTTTTAAATTAAATTAAATGTAGTAGTCTTCTACGGGAGTGTCAGGATTCTTAATGAAACACGAGCGATTGTATTTGATGATATAAAAATAGGAAATAGAATATATATATTAGATTAGGAACTGCACAACGTACACAAACATAAGGTACAATAACCATAAGGTACAATCATCACAAGTTTAACATAAGACCGAAATGGCAACACGTGACTGATGCCTCGAATGTTCATAAACGACTGCGTCTTCTTCCGTTGATCGGCGCTTGTCGCCGATCATCGGAAATCTTCGTCAAACGTCTAGCCTTTGTTTCGGATTGTAAACAAAGACGCTTCGGCCCGCTCGTCGGTCGAACGCATCGAGTCTCGCATACAGCGTACGACTCTCTCAAATATCGACTATATAAATGAAGCACCTACAATTATCTTTTATATTTTCTTAAGGAAAACTGCTGACATCAATTTGAAGTTTTGCAGGTTTGTAAAGTAACAGTTCAAGAGACTTTTTTAAAATTTATAACAAATAGTTTTCGTGGGACTTTGCGGTTGGACTTCCGAAGTGTAATAACGCTGTCAGAACGCGAAATAAAACGGAAAGGAAAATATGCTTGTTTGAAAAGAATCCCTAGCACAGCCATCCGACGGCGAAACCGGTTGACTATTAAAAATGTATGTAGAATACGTCGTGGAGGAAAGTACGAGACGTTTCTCTGATGCAGAATTTTCGACATCGCAGCCTCAGGCAAAAATTTCTGCATTAGATACAGTGAGTCACAAAATTATTCGCTCACTCGATAATGCGGCAAAGATATACGAAATAATCAGACAACGCAGGGTATTTTTCAATTTTTTATTTGGATATACATCGTTCAAAGTTTAATTCAACAGAATCGTAAAACAAAATTGCGAAATTTTCATTTAATATTAGAGAAATATGAGTTTAAAGAAATCTTGACGGTTTTTCACGCCGCAAAATTATTCGCTCATTTTAGATTAACTATTATTATAACAATATTAATATTTGGTGGGATATCCTTTTTGTCTTATGACTTCTGCGAGACGTTTGGGCATTGATTCTACTAATGTTTCCAAATATTTTTTGTCTATTTTTGGCCATTCCTCCTGTAATCTGCTTTGTAACTCTTTTTTATTAGTAATTGAATGTTTACGAATTTTTGTGTCCAGCATGTTCCATACCATCTCGATAGGATTCAAGTCGGGAGATTGAGGCGAGGTTTGCATTATTTTGGGACAGTTATACAGTAACCATTCCTGTACCAATCTCGATTTATGTTTGGGGTCGTTGTCCTGGTAGAAGTGAAACACTTCTGAAATCCCCATTACTTCCGCGCTTGGCTTCAAATTTTTTTTTAGGATATCCATGTACATTACTTTATCCATGGTAGCCTCAATCATCTGCAATTTCCCAACACCGTGATAACTAATGCAACCCCAAACCATAACATGACCACCTCCATGCTTGACTGTGCTACACAGGTTTTTGAGATCCATCTCCGCGTTTGATTTTCGCCAAACTTTTTGATGACCGTCAGAACCCCAAATATTAAATTTACTCTCGTCGCAAAATATCACATTGTGCCAAAATTCAGGGGGCTTTGTGATGTATTTTTTTGCGAATTCTACCCTTTTCTTCCTATTAATTTCGCTTACGTAAGGCTTTCTGCTTGCTACGCGGCCGTTGTACCCGTTCTTTCGCAACACTCTTCGTACTGTTTCATCAGAAACTTCTTCTTCACTAAAATTTTTCAAACTTGTATTGATTTTGGGAGCACTTATTTTCGGATTTTCTTTAACTTCTCTCACAACAAAACGCTCTTCCGAGGAATTCAATATCTTTTTCCTACCACGGCCAGCTTTGTTTATTATTCGTCCTTCTTCTTCGTACCGTTTTATAATCTAACGTACTGTTGAATAACTTCTACAAACGATATTTCCAATTTCTCTGATGGATTTTCCACTTTCCCAATGAAAAATTATAACTTCCCTAATCTCTAGACTAGTTTCTTTACTTTTTCTACCCATTGTAACGAATTCTTGAAAATCAAAGAAATAGATGAAAATAGATCCTTACTGAGCGAATGTTTACGTTATACTGACTCTCTTTAGCAACTATCAGAAACAAATGCCTGTCAGAGTTTGTAAATTGCATTTGTTTCAGTGGATTTCGTGGCGTGAGCGAATAATTTTGTGGCGTGAAAAACGGTCAAGATTTCTTAAAACTCACATTTCTCTAATAATAAATGAAAATTTCGCAATTTTCTTTTACGATTCTGTTGAATTAAACTTTGAGCTATGTATATCCAAATAAAAAATTGAAAAATACCCTGCGTTGTCTGATTATTTCGTATATCTTTGCCGCATTACCGAGTGAGCGAATAATTTTGTGACTCACTGTAGATTGTGCAATACTGTGCATGATCCCCGAAGACAAAGAGTGGTGTCTTCTCATCAATTTGATCAACTCCCCGGCCATAGAAAATGTATTGCCGACGTAGCGAACGTCGGAAGCATCTGCTACTAGTTTCGAAACTATTTGGTTGGAGCATATGGAATGTCGACCTCGCAAATAAAGCTTTAAGTACAAGCTCCGGATGTTACACCGCTCAACATCGTTCCCGCATCGTCGTCCTGTTCTGCTCCTCCGTCGATCCGCTAATTTTCGAAAATTAATTAGGTTTCTAACATTCGAATATACCTCGAACCTCGCGTTGCCTTCATTCCGCGATTTATTTCATTAATTGCAACTAAATCCACAATGTTGCAGTTGGATACGTTCGTTGCTTTTGTTTAAAAAAAAAATGTAGGTAAAAGTAATTGTCTCGCCGGCGTATCGCTCAAAAAAACAGATAAACTCGGCGAAGGACACCGTCACCGGACCGTTCAATTGCGAGTAAGGGGCAACTGAATCGCATTATTGTTTCAACAAATAACAACGTAGGAGAAGGGAGTACAAGTGAAAATACTGCAAATAGCTGCAGGGCTGTTTTCCAGTGATTAAAAAGCATGGAAAAGTGGCGCAACGAGTGGGTGGACCCTAGAAATGAGTTTCCGTTTTAATTCGCGGAGTTATGCAACCGGTAAGAGAGCCATCCTGAGATGGTAAGAAAGCCGGGCATATCCGGTTCTGGAGCGGAAGCGAAGAATTGTCCGGCGTGGTCACGTGGAGCTTTCGATGTCACGTGGCTGGAAGGGCCGCGTGATCCACGTATTCGACTTACGTAAACGCTCGTTCTACCGACACGATGATTGTATTTTGGAATCAATGGAATCCCACTTGATCAACGCCGGACCCTCCTATTATTTGAATTAATTAACAGCGCCCGGCTGTTTCGTAATCCTCGATCCGTTTAATTAATACACTCCCGGCAACACGCCCCACCCCACCCCCCCTAACACCGCCCCACTTTTTCGTAGCCGCGTTTGCGTAATAATATCAGAGGGCGGCATTTTACTCGAAGAAACTCACCTCTGCAATGTGGATCATGCTACACGGACGTGTTTGTATTATATTTTTAATAATATTAATCTTATTTATCATAATTAGCGATAAAAACTACAAAAATTAGTTTCGACATTGTCTACAAAATGGACTAATGGTTGAACGACTTTCTCGCAAGTTACTAAAATGTCATCAATTCTAGATAGCCTTACTGATGAGTCCTCTAGCGGGTCTAGGACGAAACACACCACCATTTTTCTTCTTTTTCTCTTATAGAAAACATTCTATAGCAAACATGTCTCAGGACGTAATGATTCAAATCCGAATCGAACGTTTGATAAATGTCTACAAAATTGCTATCTAGTGTGTATAATTTGATCGAACCGGTGCGCCGCGAACATAACCCCATTTTAGTAATAAGGTTTAATAAGAAAATTGACAAAAAATGCTGGAATATAAAGTTCGATAGAATTTTAAATAAGAATCCGCTCGAAATAAAAGTTTTCCGCCGCAGAGAAACGGAATTTCGCGCATCCGCGCGAAGCAGAAACGTTCTGAGAACGAAATCAACGTCCCCCGAACCGCCTGCGGCACCTAGGACCCCGTGTCCTACCGTCGACGACGAAATCCCTCGACGAACGGAACAATGCCCGCCGCGGGCTTGAAAATAAATAACCAGAAAAAAAAAGAAACAAAACAAATAACGGAACATTCGCCGCGGGACGGTATTGTTATCGACAACTCCATCAATTGTTCTGGACGACCCGATGCGGGCGACTCGTCACCGGAAAAACATTCGTACCGGAATTCCGTCCGACAAAAACTAAAAACTCCGGAATACCCTCAGCCATTTTGTGTGATCAGTCCCTATTAATTTCTAGTACCGCCCCGTCTCCGAATTCTCAAGCAGCAATGAATTTAATGGCCGAGGCAGCGGTATAAGGAGTCCGTCGAACTGGGTCGAGCAGCCTCGGACCAGTTGCGAATCGCGGATGCAGGTTTATTAATTTCAGGGAGACCTCGAAGACAATTAAAAGTTTCGGTGACAGTGCGCCTCCCCCTGGAATCGTCACTGCTTGTTGGGTAAATATCGCTCGACTTCGCTGCTTCCACTCGGTACTCCGTGAGTTATTGTGTTGTGATTGCGGAACGGCCTGACAAGATCGTTTCAAGGTCATGTTTGTGTGTTCAGTATGACTCGATGAAAATTTTTGTTTTCGACGTGGCAACTGTGTTTTGTGTGTTACCATTTTTTGTCTGCGTTTATACAGCTTCTTTCGAGATTATTATCTGACAAGACGCATTCACAGTCGATCGAGAATCGTCTGGTTCTCGTTTCTCGGGTTCGAACAAAGTTCAGAAACTTCGCCGAGCCGCGAAGGCTTGATACCAAGCTATGTACTTATCGATGTTCCCCCACCCCCGCAAGCTCGAAGGCCGCAGGCGTTTGGCAATAATGTAAACACCAAATCGATCACACACGTGGATGAAAATCCTTATACGGACGTGTCTTTCCCTCGGGTTCCATCGAACCGTCACAGGCCAAACGAAGATGAATATACTCGTCGAAATCGTTTGCACTTTGCACTTTTACACCCTTTGGCACACAACAATCTTTCTCTCTTCTCGCCGATAAATTAACCCTTCGCTGCTCGGGAGACTATCAATTACTCCGCGAAATTAACTAAACCAATTTTAATCACCTAAAATAATTTCGCAATTCTCGCGCTACCGGTACCAAATACCGTGTGAAGGGTTGTGCTTTTCGATAGAGACAACTTCAACGTTTTATAAAACAGAAATAGCGAAATCAATTTTTCACTGACGCCTAGAGGCAGCTTCGGCGGTTTTCTACCATCCCCCGAACATGTTTTCTCGATGAAAATTTGCGAACCGGAATATTCCATCTGAGAAGCAGGTGGTGGTAATTAATCATTAATAGAAACCCCTGTCTACAAACTGCCCTAACATTCACCCTGATGTCTCCGTCCGTTATTCTTCTATAAAACATTAAAGACTCCCAACAGAACCTAGGAAAAATGTATATTAGCGCACCGTATGAAATTATGGGAATTCACAGGAGCCCGGAGGGTGGGGGACACGTTCGCCGAGAGAACAATGCAACACGGTTCTGAGAACGGCTTGAAACGTTTATTCAAGTACATAGATATAAATACACGACTGGGGTAATTGAACGGGGTGAGTGTTTCGAAGAGCAACGGAACATTAAGCGTGTGCCTCGTGCCATGAGAATCCCTGTAACATTCCATTGTGGGACTAGTTACATACCATGGCAAGAGCATATACAAACTGCGAATGTGATCCGATACTTAAAGTTATACTACACGTGTATGTGTGTGTATGTATGTGTGCGCACGAATTTCTTGTGCTAGCTTATCAACGCATTTGGTCCCGCCGAGACTTTTCAATAGAAACTCGAAACGCGTGAACACAACGAATCAAGGAACGAGAAACACCCCTGTCGAAACAAGCTGTCGACGCTTCAGCTTATGTACAGCCTGCTTGCCGGTTTTAAAAAACATTAACGATTGATTTTCGTTCGAGAAACAAGAGAGAACGCGTTCCATTAGTGCCATAAGAGAGATTGTTGTTCTTAAACATATAAGTACATAGATTCTTTTTTGTGCAGTTGTATAGTACTTCGCATAGTTACTCCTCTAGATGCTAAACACTTTTTACAACGGTTCATACACAGAGATACCTTAAGCTGGTGAATATATTAACAAGCGTACAGCGAGGCTGATCAACTCGGAGCCTCATCGACACGATATATTACAATTATAATTGTTCGAACAGCTATGATTACGTACGATTAAGTGTGCTGGAGATAACGATCGAAGGAATAATACAATAATGATTGAAGCCAGTTGGCTGTTAAAAGCTATAAAAATATTCAACATTCTATAGACAAGTTCTTCCAGAAAATAAGCAACTCGAAGAAATGAAACTGCACGGAACTAAGCTGTTTTGCTCGTTGAAAACTTGAGACCGAGGTTCTCAGTGTTTTCAACAATTGAATTTCAGTTACAGGTACCCGGCTATGATACATACGTACACGCGTAAACGGCCAATGTTTATTTGCACATGTTTAATTTGATTCACCTAGGTAGGCTAACATATTCCTAAATTCTATGCTCTAAGATTCTGGCTATGACCAGGAAAACCATGATCGACTAGACGGCGTAGGTGATTTCGGTACCGGAGACGATGGCACTGATGCGTTCGGTGTAGTTGGAGTTGTCGGCGTAGTGGGCGTGCTCGATGTGATCGGATTCTCGTTGTTCAGGTTCCTCAAACGCACTTTCTCGTTTGTCTCCGCTTGCATTTTTTGTTCGTACTCTCTGACATCCTCCAAACTCATGTCATACCACTCATCGATCCAGGTGAACGCTTGCCGATGACCGAACAATAGAATGTCCCTTATACACTGTAACACAAAGAAACATAATTGCTTCCAGTATACATTCTATCCATACATTCCAGCTTAATACGTTCAAGGACAGTTACTCTATGAATTAAATCCTCCACTCGAGTCTGCATGCCCCAGACTTCGAACGAAGCATGAACCAATTTGTAGGAACACATTATTGGCTGTGTCGTCTCCCTCCAGCCCTCCACTAACGGTCCTCGACCTGTCCGTTTAGATTGAAAGAATTTTGGATCCTGCAGAAAGCAGACAGTTTGAAATTTTTCTAATTGTAACGAATAAGATATAAGAAATTGTGTTCGAAGTACCTCTTCCTCTTTGTAGTGCTTCGCAGAGATTTCATCGTACGCAATGTCTACAAAGTCGACCTCACGGTGTATCAATTCGATGGGGGTGAGACCTAAGCACTGTTTCGAACAGAACATGACTAGAAACGATTCATTTATCGAGTGGAATTCTATAGAAACTCACGTACATTCTCTGTGGATCCATTGTTATCCTCGTATCGAGTTCTTATGGAGATTTGGAACTTGGGGATGAAGGAACACTGAAATGTCATAATTATGTATAATGAAAAATTTAAATACTTCTAAAATCTAAATACTTACGGTGTATTCTTTGGTGGCCATGAAGAACATGCAAAAGAAAATGTGATATTGTTATATTTACACGATGCTTTACGATACAAGAATTAATAATGTACAGTTTATCCGTTCGTACCTGTGATAGTGTAAGGGTAATAATTCCATGCCTTCTCTATCACGTAGAATACTTTTGGGATGACCGATTGGATCCAGTACGGCAACTTACTATAATAGAACAGGGCAAATGAAGATCTATTTATACCTGAACTTACAAAGTATGCTTGGGATTATCACCTAGACAAATGGATCCTCTTTTCTGTGTACTGGCCCTTTCCATGCTCCGGATCGTTGCACTCCACATTCTCGATCACCTCAACACCTTCGTCGTTCGCCGATTGTTCATGACTATGCCTTGCGATCATGTATAGTTGCCCTATGCGATACTAGAAGATGCTCAGTGATAATTACAAATAGAATAATATTACTTAATGATTAATATTAGTGTACATTATTTATTATAAGATTAATCAGGGACACAACAATTTTGATGTAAGGAGTTTGTGATTTATTTTGAAACATCTTGAGTGCATTCGTGATACAAAATTCATTTGTGCAATAGATAAAAACGAACTTTTCAGTTTAAATAATTCCCGGACTTAAGAAATTCCCGTTTAATTGTCGGTCGAGTATTGAATGGCATTCGATGTTGCAATAAACGCATTATTTCGTTAATTAACTCTTAAAATGTTTAAACCACACGATCATTCCGGAAAATGGATGAATACATGTGGACCAACTGGGGCCCAAGAAAGGAAATTGCCAGGGTCACCAGATGCTTGGAATTGAATTATTTTGCAAGTAACGATGTAAAGAATTTACCTCTGCCGTAGTAAGTGGCATAGATATGCGGTATTCCTTCGTTAACACCATGTTCGCAATTAAAACTTGTCAACCTTCGGTAATAACATCAACTCGACGATCGCCGGGTAAACAGTGCTTTCTCACAAGGAAACAGCCGACAAATTCGTGAAATTGTCATGTAAATATGAATTTCAGCGACAACCGAGGGTACCAGGCAATAAACAAAATCGAACAGAACGAAGTCAGCCCCCTATCTGCCTTTGATCGATAATAAAGCCCGGCACCTTAATACCATAACCGTGTAACTAGCCTTAAACGAAAACTCCCAGCGTATTCGCTTTCTCATTGATGCTCATTGATTACAAGCAATTACAAGTGATTACAAGAGAATTAATTTCCAGTACGGTTAACTGTTCCATGACAATCTTGTGTTTGTTCGTTGAACAGGATTTTCTGTTTAAAATGACATAACCTGTACGCGGTAAATAAGCGTACAATGCGGCCGCAGAGATTTCAGCTTCCTTGTAACGCGGACAGGTAATAAATTGTTTAAATGGATAGAGAACCTTTTATCACTACGGAAAGATTAAACTTTAGTTTGCAACTCGAAAATTAAACGTTTCTCCCGACCTAAATATGTACAATATTTCCGTTCCCCATGATTTATAACACCTCGTACAATACCTAAATATTTAGTAATTGATTCGACACTGACAAATTTGATAATGTAGACAATATTTTATAAATGGATTATAAAAGTAATATGTTTGTAGATTTCCGTGTACCGACAAGAAGGTGGTGATAGTCTCCGTGTTTGGCAAGTCACAGTACAGATCTAAAGGATGCAAGACCAGTATGCTAAGCTCTATCCTCCAGGTGGACCTCCTGGATGAGCCGCAAGTGGACCTAGACACATTTGTAAGATTTACACGAATGCAAAAATGGTTCAATGAATTGTAGTATAATTTTGCTGAACTTTCTAGAGTGAGATCGAGGGATACTACGACACGAAAGACAAAACCATATACCTACACCTGAGGGGTCTACTAGACACGCACAGCCTTCTAACAGAGTACAACAGATTCGCTGAGAAACAAGACTGCAAGGACTTCCTAAGCGTGTGGGCTCACATGAGAGACAAATACGCCAGGGCCTTGCTTGTCCTATTCCATATATCTCATGTTATTGTGCTCACGCATCCCACGCACACCTTCGATTACAGTTACGTGCATCTGTTCAGAGCAATGGATATCGTCAGGTAAGCGTTTGGTTTAAAAGGTGTAAGGCTATGTTGAAACTTTGTTACGATTGGTAGGCAAAAGGTTTCGCCACAGCTCTCTGACGTTCTGAGCTGTATCTATAGTCTTCCGAAGGATTGGGTGGCCAATGTGAGGCCATGCTCACCAAGAGTGTTGTTCTACTTTGAAACGTGCCCTACCGTGTTCCAAGATTCTGCCAGTGGGACTAACATAAAGAGATTGGAGCATTCCCTGGAGGATCAGATTTACCATGTGCTAAGGAAGAACCGCATAGTGACTAACATTAGGTGAGAATGTTCAGAAATAGTATTCGGTCGATATCAACTTCTATAGCCTGAGCATAACAAGGTTTATCGGTTTCTTTACAGTTCCAACTCCCTGTTTGCAATCCCGGCAAACCAGGAATTCGTCTACGTGCACACCGGAACAACGGAATCCAGGGATATCTTAGGGTACATGGCAAAGAAGCTGATACAAAGCTGCAAAGTCAGTTCGGGAGGTAGCACTTCGAGAAGTCTGGCCAGCCAGGACTCTAATATTCCAGTAGACGATCAAGAAACAGGTAGGTGGAGCAGGAACAATGTATGTCTTCGCTTATTGCAGACCTGTAACGCTACATTTAGTCGCACGGTTTCAGAGACTCGATCCTTCAGACTGTTCTTACAACAACACATAAACCTGGCATTTGCTAGAGGGTTCGATGACAATGTTGGGAGGCACTCTGTACCCGCCTACTTTGAGGTTTGAATTTATAACTAGTATCTAATCGTCGCAAACACGATAATCATATTGTAACGTCTTCGTGTAAACCAGATACCGACTGCTGGTATATTCTATGAAGTGGCGAACAAGGTCTACGACTACTTCATGCATGGAACGGACAAGGAACTGTTAACACTGCACAGTTTACTGGACACCGATGTCAAATTCAGCAAAAGCAGGTGCAGCAAAGTGCTTCCGAGGGCATTGCAAACGTATCAGGAGAATTTGCCTCAACATTACACAAGGTACCGATTGGACTGCGTTAAAAAAACAGGGTAGCAACTGTAGAGTTCAATTTCTAGGGCATACCATGAGACGAAACTGGCTCACGCAATGGCGGTGTTCGAAATGCATGCTCGGGGGCCTTTGTTTGAAGAATTCAGCGAGAAATTGCAAGCTGAGTGTGAGAAACATTGGCGGTCTGGTCGACAAATGTGCGAAGTACTGTCTCTGACGGGGAATCCCTGTACCAATCCTATTCATCGAGGTGGTAGCGAAGGTGCTGGAGGTGGAGAACAACCAGAACCCAGGGATAACGACAAGTACGTTTACTGCATACAGATTTATTTTGTTAGATTCAATTTATAGCAACATAACTGATTAATTCCCTGTTCTATGTGTTGCAGCGATTTGCCAATCAGGGAACACTGCAGCGGAGTTCGCTACATCTGTGCCTGCAACTGCGGTCGTTGCCAAGGGTCGCGGGAGGATCCCTTCAGTCTGAGGCAGGCGAATTACGAGTACTTCCAGATGCTGGCGAAACAATGTGGCTGCGCGCAACTGGAGAACATTCAATTCCCTGTTTTCCAACCGAGCACCCACAATTACAGGCCAGCGCAGTTGCTGTCTATAACCAAACGTAAAGATTCGTTCTGTCACGCGGAGTCCCCAACCCCAAGGGGAAACACCCAAGCCTGCAGCCTGGGGGTCAACACCCTTAATGGTACAGTTGCACCGTTTAGTTTAATGCCAGGCGTTTTTCAACGCTGTCACAGTTTCAGATGACGTTCGAACACCTTACGGGAGCGGGGGCCAATTTCAACAAATCAGCGAGCCCAACGAAGACGTCCCTAAACTCAGCAAAACTAGCCTGACACCCAGCGACGCGCACAAAGTGGTCATAGAGGTTTCCGATAGCGACGCAGACAACAAAGGTGAGTGTTCTCTTGGTGTTAGAGGTTACACAGTTTACGAAACGATAATCTACAAATTTCAATTCCACAGAGAAGTCTTTAGTCAGACAACCATCGACCACGGAGTACCTGCCAGGAATGTTGCACACAGAATCCCCAGCTGGTCTTTTACCGCAGTTCTCCAGCTGGTCCCTGGTTTGCCTCGGTCCTAGCAGCTTGTACTCGCATAACTTGGGTCTGCAACACCAGGCTGGCGTACTACCTACCTCCGCTTTCCTTCTACCTTGGGATGTGACTGTCAGATTGGAACACCAAAAGGAAAGGGGTTCGCTGTGGCCCACGATAAGCGATCATGGTGCGCATGGATATTGTCCGAGGGGGAAGAACTTCCAGAACATGAATACCATTCGTGGTAGAAAATCGAAGGGTGGAAAAGAATTTGTCGTGAAGATATTCGTTGGAGTGGAGTACGAGTGTCCGAGAGGACATAGATTCATGGCTTCCGCGCCTGACAAGGTGCTCAAGGCGACTGGGAATGGGATCGTGAAGGACAGTGGGAACAAGGTCACCTCCAGCACTGCGGACATGCCTCTCTACTTCCCCTGCCCCTGCAGGTATGCTGGAGTTACTACATTAATCTCACATATGTGTGATAATTGAATTATTTAAAGACATTCTAATTGTCTAGGCAAACGAAACCACTGATAGCTCAGTTGATGAGGATTCATGTGGTGACTCCAAAGGCACCCGTACACGTCACATTGAACCCTAGAGTTCAACCAGGACCTCCACCCTGCCCGATCTTTGTAACTGGCTGTGATGAACCTATAAAGCTGTCTCAGAGTGCCTACTGGGTCCTAAGGCTTCCGTATCCTTTTACTGAAAACCTATGTATAATGTTGTTATATAAATTTGAAAAAACATTCCTTAGTGTAAATTATAGATACGTGTACATGGACGAGAAGGGACCGTACTTGGCACCGAAAGAACCAGTGCCAACATCGCAAGGGAGACTACTAGCTGGGATGTACGGAATCAGCGAAGTGGTTCCTGAAAAGAAATAACACAGTATTGAACTTTTTCTAAACACCATTTGTACGTAACATGTAAATTATTGTAAATATAAAGTTCCAAAGAAGATGAAATTTTCTTCTTCGAGTTGCACCTTTCCGATTTGTGAAAAGAATGAATTATTGAAAAACGTTGAAACCATTTTGAACTGCATTCACATTGGCGCCAATCAGTTAAGCATGGCTCGCCGTGATTGGCTGTCCCAATCGGCGGGAAAATGGCCGCCATTTGAATCGAATTAGTGATTGTTTCGATAGCATCTTTGAAATTATTGAAACACGGAATCCACCGAAAAAGTTTGTACAAACACCGTTAGAAAACATCATTTGCTGTTAGATTTATGGGAAATATTCGAGGTTACAGAGCTGTGGGATTTGTATAACGAAAAAGAAATTCCTCGTTCGAAATTCTCCGCCATTACACTCGGCGCTCCGACCGTTACGGATTTTCTTACATGAGGAAATAAACACATGTCATCGGGTCTCACCTGTAGAGGCGGTTATTTTAGTCCACCGCGCACTAATATTACGAGATTTCCGATGACATGAATGAAAAAGTCGATTTCCTTAACGACAAGATCAAATATAAAGTTCCGTCGAACTTTGCCGGTAGAAGTGTTCGTTAAGTACATTGTTAGTTTGCCGGAAAATATATTTTGGAGTTTTCAGCATTACAGTACAAAGTGCTCGTTCGATTTGCTAACATTACGCACGCTCACTAAGACTGCGAGTTTATTAATACAAATATTTTAACCTGAGGTAATTTAAGTCTTGGAAATAATGAGTGAATTTGTTGATAGGAGGGAAATTGATTAAATCTTATCTGTTACAGAGAATCTCGAGGAGCAATGAGGCACTCGTACTTAGTATTTTCCCTTGTTATGACTTTAATTTGTCAGAGCAAAGGGGACACGATGTTCGGATGGATTTGGGGCAAGTCCAAAGATGAAACCACTGTTTTGGTAGCCGACGGAGTGCCTTTAGTTTCAATCCCTTACGAGTCCATGACGGAGGATGAGAAATTCCTCCAAGAGGCTGCTAAATTCACAGAAATTCAAGTGTCTTCTCCCTTGGAGACTTGCCAACACAAAGTCATCATGAAGATTAGAACTTCCTGCTTCGAAATGACCGAGGAGCAGCTTGCCAAATTAAGCGTCAATCTATTGAACTGCCAGGCTGCTGTGGAGGGGAGGAAAATGTTTCCTTGCACCGAGGAGATGGTAATACTTTTTCTTAAACATTTCATGCACTTGCAGGGAGCCAAGAAAGAATTGTAAAAACTTGTCTTTGACAAAGAAAATAATTTTGCAGTAGTCTTTGTCCTATTGTTTTTTTAATTATCATGAGAAAGTTATTGATCATAGGAGCTATCATCACTGCTGTGCATTGAAAGCACAGCTGGAGTGGTAGACTGAAATAAATTCCACACACATGTGGGTTCAGCATGTGTATGTTTGCCGAATATAGAAGGGTGGTTTTGGTCATGTTCAGACCTGCAACTTCCCCCTCCTGATGGGGGACAGACCACCTCTGAGCTGTTCCAAGTTATACTGCCATAACATAAAGTACTCTTTGCCAGTGCACATCTAACTCTCCCCTTGTTCTCCTAAACTGTGAATCAAGTACTTTGCTCCAATACTTATTAATCATTAATTAAGCGAATTATTGTTCAACTCTATAAGTGATGGTGCTTTTTCTCAGTCTCTGAAACAATGCACAACAGACATGGATCCAGACATGTGGAACGCGTATCACTTGATCAGTAACAGAGCGAGAGCAGTTTGTTACGCGGCTCGAGGTACTCAGTTCCGTGCCCTGACTGAATTGACTGTTAATAAATTGATGCAAACTGCGCACACGCAGATTAAGACACTGGGTTCTCTAAAGGTAATGGAATAGAAATAAAAATCAATTACAGCAGTTGTATTGACTGCTTAATGGTCAATCGAATACTAATTCAGGACAGCCAAGATCGTTTGGAAGAGCAGACGGGACAAGTATTGTCCTCCTTAGCGGAAGGGAACAAAGCGCTGTTGGAACAGCAAATGCGTTTGAAAGACGCACAAGTAACGGCTCACAATCTGGTAACAACGAATCTGAGGGAATTGAGTAACGAGAAGGCGTTGATTAGACTGGGCCACACTCAGTTGGCAGCAATGGCGGAGGATATAAAACAGAAGTTGGAGCAGGCTAGTCAGAGCTTGACCGAACAGTCTGTCGAGCACAGCGAGAACCACAAGGAGATCCTCCAGGACTTGATGAATATTCAAGAACAAGCACAATCGATCTGGGAGAAGATCGAGTCTAGTACCAGTCGCATATTTGAGCAGCACGAAGAGACAATTGTCCAGTATGAGCACACTCTAGAGAAGTTAAGTCAGATTAATGACACAATCCAGTTTCTCTGGAACCTGACAAATACAATGCGAGCAGAAGTGGACGACAAGCTCAGCTGGCTGACCAACTACGTGGGTGACACCGGAGAACAGATGCAGAAGATGTACCGCACAGGCTTGCATGTAGTCTATTTACTGTGCGCCATGGTGATCGCTGCATTCCTCCATGCTCCTCTACTGACCAGGATCACTATATTGGGTCTGGTGCCATTGAACTTGGCGTCGTATTTGAAACATGGCATGGATGCTTGCTTGGACTTCACATCGATGACCGTACTGATATTCCTGATCACAGCGAGTGAGTAAAACGAAAATCTCCACTCGTTGAACAACATTAACTGATCTTTGACTTTGCAGTGCATTTCCTGATGGCTGGCATCCAGCGTATCTGTGGGCCGAGGGTAAGCAAAATGCGACCAGAGCCGATACAGGTACTCAAGCAAAATGGTACAACGCAGGACTATGTGTCATCCTCCTGTGCGAACCTAAAGTCCTCCAAGACTCCGACTCTTCCGTTGCTCATTAGAATGAAGAGGAGCATCAATTACCTCTACAACGCCACTCGCAACCAGATAAACTACTGCATACGTAAGTCTAGAAGTTGTAGAGTAAGGGTATAGTCGGATCATTTGAATCTTTTTGCAGAGAAGTGCAGTTCCTTAGTGCAGTCCTTAGCCTTCTGGAGCCGGCAGAGTTTCACGCAACAAGAGGAGCTTTCCTGCTCCTACGTTCCGTCCAAGAAGTCTCGAGAGGATTTGGTCTACAACCACCAGGGTGATTACCCCAGCATGATCTCGGATGACGCCACCGACTTCGATCATTCGATCACGGTAAACGAGCAGGACGATAGCGTCAGCGAGCTCGAACACCTGGTGGATGCTAACGAACTAAGGAGACGGCTGAGAAGGATCGAGGGGTCCGTTGCCAGGTCTACTTATGCCAACCAGCGCTCTCCTTCCAGAAGGTAGGTAGAACTTTTTATGTGGGTGTTCTGGTTTTCAAGAGAAAACGAAAAACCATGAACTATTTTGAATCGCTGCCTGTATATTGAAACTTGGCAATGAATTTTTTCAGCACCAGCCCAACATACGCCTCACCCAGAATCCTCTGCAACGGGATGACAAGAACTGGAAGAAAGTGTCGCTTGTACTCTACCAGTGGCAGCTTCTACTGTTCCAAGCACTCCACCGGATCCTCTATATTAGGAGACTGAACAATTCTGTAGCTGTTTAAGAGTAGCTTGTAAGTCAGTTTCGAAAGCGTAATTTGTGATGGACATTTTTAAGTCCTATCTGCAGGGAATAGCATGAGGCACGAAAAAGACAATGAATTTGTAAATTGCGGACCAAATCTGTACATATTTGTTAACGTTTTACCGTGTGACCAATCGTGCGTCGAATGATTTAAGGGGAGATTATACAGTAATCCCACGTTGAGCGTAGCCATAATTTATTTTTGTAAAACCTTACGCGTGTGAAGGACGAATAAACGTATCAGAATGAATGTACACTGGTGTGGTGCACCTTCTCCAAAATCGTAAAGACCACCAAACGTGAAAACCCATTAGAAACGTGAAACGTCAGCAGATCTCCATGTTATACTGCGTGCAGACCGCGTTTGTAGTCAGCTCGAGGAACCTCGGGCTGTTGTCGAAGCCTATTCCGGTCACTAGATTCCTCAGGTTACAGTAGTTCGCGCCATAATCGAATATCCTGAGCCACTCGTTCGATACAGACTCGCCCTTAAAGAAAATATTGAAAATATAATGCGAATAGTGGAGAAAGTAATTAATTGATTGCGAGTCTTCATGTAAAATAAGCATTTTAGCAGTTTAGTGCTTAAGTACCGTTGCCACACAGCTCCTGTTCACATTCTCGAATGTGATGCTTATAGTCTCCATAGTCCTCATGTTTAGACCCTGATGGTACGCTCTGATTATGTTGCTTTCGTCTGGTTTCGGTTCGCTGAGCTGCAAAATGAAATCAATCATCTAGAGAACGAGCGAGTTGCTCTTATTTTTACTTTGCTCTGTTTGTAAAATCGTAGATTCAGCTTGGACAATGAGTTTAGACTATCGCTTACTTTGTAAAGACACCTGCTGCCACGTGGACCACAATTGACACTGGTAGACCAGTTGAGGATTTGACTCCTGAACTTTTGCATAACGTAAGTGCAGGGGTCTTGGAACTTCCTGTGACAAAGAAATTCCTATCAGTTCGTTCCCTTAAAATCTATCACGATTTTTCTTTACTTTTCTGTAGGTATATTATGCAATATTGAAACAAATTGTTTCATGTCTCAGAAGCTGTTCTGTTCAGTTTTGTAGGTGGGATTTATTTCAGCAAAGATAACAGTGCTTTATGGGCCATTAGGTGATTAATACTGATCTAATGGGACCTGTTTAGTAGCACGGTGATAAATGTAGAATTATTATGTGATTTAGAAGGCTCTCCGCGATGTCTACGTTGGAGGAAATTTATTGTCATCTTTTGGCAGTGGCGGTGTTCAAAGGGGCGCACCGAAATAACACGGTATCGGGCTGCTGAACGTTCTCATGGGCTTGAAAAGTGTGGTTCGTATATTTTTCAAGCGGTGTCGTCCAGCCAAAGGAAAATATACGAGGCTCTGCCTGGTAATATTGAGTTTCTCTATGCAGGAGGATTGTTTGCAGAAGCGGCTAGCAAAGTAGTCGTTATCTCGGAACAGATTTTTCTCAGGCTTCTATGGGGGGCCAGGCAAAACAATCATGCTAACCCATTAAGGACAAAAAAATCAAGAAACTGCATAAAGGTCAATAGTGCCAATACCCCGAACTGGTACCAGGTACATAACATTTAAATTATCTTTGCCCACTTAACTGCTTTGAAATACATTATGTTTTAAACTCGTAGATCATTTCCGAGTGAAAACGAAGTAGTGTTTATGAAGTGGAACATGCCATTTAACAATGCACGATGCATGCAGAGGATAAGGGAAGAAGAAGCTGAACAGAAGACCGCAGGCAAGGACCATTATCAGTGCAGTGATGCAGCAGCTGATGAATCTGAATTTTGGGAGCATGCTGCAACCGCTTCTGATCTCCATGGTAGGTGGGTCGTCATCCTCCTCTTCGTGTCTTATTTTATCTAAGCGTTAATATCCAATAAATAAATGATTACACTGTACCAAAATCAATTAGACTGAAATAAACGTTAACCACTTGAATGAATTGATTGTTCTAGGTGTTTATAGATGATGTTAGGGGATTATTCTGGATTTTGAGGTCACCGAATGAAGGATTTACGTGTTCAGGACAGTTTTTAATGGTGACATTGATGAAACAGCGTTGCAGAAGTACCTTTCCGAGCAGAGGAAACACAGTCGCCATGCGAGTTAGTCTGTGTCGGACCATTTGCTTGTGTGTAAGGTGGGGGTGGTCGCCTCGACGTTGACCTGAGCTGCATATACTCTTTGTGAGGCGGCGGTCCGTCCTTTTTAGCGCTTCCTTTCGACCTGGCCATCAGAAATCGGTCATCTTTCATGCGAGAAAATAAGCTGACCGACGTTCCACGAAATCTGACTGTGGAAAAAATTGAGAACACGCGACTGTCATTCCTTCCTGTCATTTATGTTATGTTCGCCGTCGATCCTGATGTCCAGAAATAATAATAATAATTTTCTTAAATTTACAAACATATTCATCACGATTAAAACTGCAAGAACAATCGTAGAATGGAAAAAACAATTATTTTGCAACGTTTTTGTTGTCTATTCGGATCGAATGGAAGTGAATATTTTCATACAATTTGAAGATTTATTGTATTTCGTTGAGTACGAAGTTGTAGATGTGACTGAATCGTGGCTAGCCATTTTATAAGAAGCATTCGAGCGACCTCGACTTCCCACGAGTGTAGATTGAATCATTTTTTCCGGGGCTTTTTTTTCTGGCGTCCGCGGTGTCCCTAATGAATACTATCTTTCGAAGATACCAGCCATAAATGTACTCGTCTCACGACTGCTACTTCCTTTTCTTCCTCTTAGACAGCCTTGTCACTAATTTATCGATCGCGCGATTCGTGTCTCAACATTAAAATCATTGTTCGGACAATCTGGTTACAAGAAGCGGAACAGAACCGTAATAAAACGTCGGATTTGATCGTTCACATTGAAACACGGTAATTAAGACACTCGACATTGCGCATATGTATATCGCGTGGAACTATTTGAAGAAATTTCTAAAGCACTGTCTTTTTATTATCGTAGATGGTAAAAATTGTAGATAAGAAGAAGCTATTCGATCTTTGCGAGTGCAAAAGTGCTCCGCGAGCAGAGATCGGTTTTTGCGAATCTCGAGGAGCGGAGCGACAGATTTAGCATGGTTTGACTTATGGTCGATTGTTCAAGGGAAAAGATAGCGTCTTCTGCGAATGTGGGTCAGCGAAGACGAATGAATGCGAACAGTGTTTTCCTGTTTGCCGATTCCTGCCTTCGCCGACACTGTTTTCCTTCGACTCTATCGCGAATTCGGCGTCCTTCGTGCTAAACAATTCAGAAACCCTGTGAAATTTTTCGAAAAAATCTCTTCGAATCGACTTTGTGGAAATTCGTGCGAATAATTTGAGAATTAGTTATTCCTTCGATCAATAGATTCTCGAGAGTACGTTCCCGTTGAAAAAAGATCTCTCCACATCCGAAGCCACGCCCGCAAGACTAGAAATTAGTCGCCGACAGGCGGTTCGAATTAGAAATTTCTTGGGAGACCCGACAGGGATTTTTCGTTCCTGTCTTTTGCGTCTCGCGATTTCGGTTTATCGGCGACTTCAAAGGAAAGAG
Source organism: Lasioglossum pauxillum (assembly GCA_933228785.1). Lineage (NCBI taxonomy): Eukaryota > Metazoa > Arthropoda > Insecta > Hymenoptera > Halictidae > Lasioglossum > Lasioglossum pauxillum. The sequence continues at coordinate 1,931,163 of OW121699.1, forward strand.
GACACCCTTTCCGTAACCGGAAACGTGGTTATTCTTTAAATATTCGGTTTATTTTATTCGATCACTTTCAAATCAAGAATGTATATATATTTTACATAACATTCTCTCTTGTCTTATTCACACAGTGAAGAATATTTCTGAACAATGTGAAGCACATGAATTTTCCTTTGTGTCGATCGTAGATAGTGCAAATATAAACAATTTAATGATTTCGGCGCCACAGGTTCGATCAATAATTCAAAAAAATTCGATCGAAAAAATCAATGAATTTTGATCGAACCTGTAAGTAATGCGAGACACATTTCGATGAGACAGAAATACAAATTGAGATGAAGATACGCTTCTTCGAAATTTGTTGAAAATTAAAGAGGATTGCTAAAGTGCTTAAGGATGTTCTGGAGGTATATAAAAACGCAACAAAATTTTTGAAAATTCGACAAGATATAATTCTTACTAAATTGATGCAATTACCAAAGTTTGGGTTCGATTCACTGCACCGTTTAAGAATTATAGCAACTTAAAGTTTGCACATTTTAACACGTCTTCTTATGGAGAATTCATAAAATTCCACTTCAAACCCTATTTAAACCTTGAAAAAACGCAACTAGAAACTCCAGTTTTTTTTATATGTAGTAAAAATTAGGTAATTAATTATGTTCAAAATTTATTAGGATTCACTAAACAGTTACAGAGCAAAAAAATTATAAACTGTTGCAAAACGTCAAAATTATCTTGTTGTCTCTCACTAGCATGGAAACGTGACAAGTGTAGACCACTGAACATACAGTCCCTGCTCACTTTATTAGACACCTGTATAATTATGATATTTCTATACGATATTGTACTATACGATTTGAACTTTTTTGCGAAGCTAGAGCAATTAGTTTACTAAAGAATGTGAAAAGAAATGTTTTCAAAAATTGCATTTGATCGGAATTGTTGAAAAATACTAAAAGTTGAATTTTTAACTTTTTTATGTGGGCCCATATTGAAAATTTAAAAAATAAGTTTTGTAGATCTGTGTCAATTAAACATATTCTGAAAATTTTGTCAAAATCGGTCGACGTTGCAATGAGGTACAAACATTTAATGATGGTAAAAATTGCAGATTTTCACGATTTATTGCCGAAAATCTTGAAAATCTGCAATTTTTACCATCATTAAATGTTTGTAGCTTGTTGCAACGTCGACCGATTTTGACGAAATTTTCAGAATATGTTTAATTGACACAGATCTACAAAACATTTTTTAAATTTTCAATATAGGCCCACATAAAAGAGTTAAAAATTCAACTTTTAGTATTTTTTCAACAATTCCGATCAATTGCAATTTTTGAAAAAATTTCTTTTCACATTCTTTAGTAAACTAATTACTCTAGCTTCCCAAAAAAGTTCAAATCGCATAGTACAATATCATATAGAAATATCATAATTATACAGGTGAGTCTAATAAAGTGAGCAGGGACTGTAGCTACAGAGGGTACAGTATTCGCAAAAGTTTAATGCAAAATATACTCATGAATGGCTTTCATTGCCATGTCTTGATGGATTTCGAATTTCTTGTATTTTTGTCTCCCATTGTACCTCCAGTACATCCTTAAGACTCAAAACTGATTCGAAACAATATTATTGGATTTGATGCGAGCAAATAACAATAGTGACAATCATTTTGTCCACTGCAGACTCGCAAACTTTCCGTGCTACTTCTTCGCTCGGTGGAGTTGTAACCGGAAGCCGTCATTTTGAATTTCGTTCAGGTCCACTAAATTGATGCAATTACCAAAGTTTGGGTTCGATTCACTGCACCGTTTAAGAATTATAGCAACTTAAAGTTTGCACATTTTAACACGTCTTCTTATGGAGAATTCATAAAATTCCACTTCAAACCCTATTTAAACCTTGAAAAAACGCAACTAGAAACTCCAGTTTTTTTTTTATGTGTAGTAAAAATTAGGTAATTAATTATGTTCAAAATTTATTAGGATTCACTAAACAGTTACAGAGCAAAAAAATTATAAACTGTTGCAAAACGTCAAAATTATCTTGTTGTCTCTCACTAGCATGGAAACGTGACAAGTGTAGACCACTGAATATAGCTACAGGGGGTACAGTATTCGCAAAAGTTTAATGCAAAATATACTCATGAATGGCTTCCATTGCCATGTATTGATGGATTTCGAATTTCTTGTATTTTTGTCTCCCATTGTACCTCCAGTACATCCTTAATGTTGGCTTAATATGTAGTTGGAATAATGTGGTTTGGTTTCGAGAATGATCGAAAATCGTTCTGTTGGCTCGGTCTGCGCCCGTTCCGCTCGCGACGAGCGTCTATTTCTTTTTATGCGAGATTTCTGTCCACGAGAGGAGAGCAAAGAGAGAGAGAGAGAGAGAGAGAGAGAGAGAGAAGCCGACGACGTGTCCCCTCGACAGCTGCCAGAGCAAAGTTAAGATCCGGTTCACACGATTCTCTCGCCTTTACCCCCCTTTTTTCAGCAATCTTTTACGAGACCGCTCTGAAAATTCTCCGTTGAACACAATCTTAGATCAATTAACCGAAACAATGTCTATAACGCCAAATATTACTTATATTAGATAAAGAAATGAACGTGCACGATTAAAGAATCGAGTGTGCACGTAAAAGAAGGGATTGGATTCTCCGGCGAAGAAAAATCTGTAGGATAGTCTTGCGCAGCTTGAGACCCGGGGATAATTTACGAGGGGTTGTCGCGGGGGTGTTAGGCACCCTATGAGATTCCCCGGGCTGCCATACTTGCCATACTCTTACCGGAAGCACGGTGTGAAAGCCGAGGGGCGTCTGCGCCCTTTTTCCAAGGCGCCGCCCTACTGTGTTGTCGGTTTCGTGAAAAAGAAACGAGAGAGAGAGCTAACAATCCTCCTCCGTGGTCCACACTGTCCCTCGAAAAGGGACAAGCGAAAAGGGTGGCTTATCTTCTCAAAATATCCAAAATATCCGATATCTCAGAAACATTTTTCTCCACAATTTTCTATTAGTTTTATAGCATTTTTCCATTTTGTCCGAATCTCATCTTTTAGTACTTGAAAAGTACAGTGTAATTAGAATTAATTGCAGGATGTTATAGCAGGCTCCCGAAGTAAAAGTGGAGAAAATGTAGAAGGTGATTTAAGGGGGTAGTTCCGCCTCTGATTACAACTAGAATCTTTCTAGAAAACATGGGTTTGCGCGCTTCGGTTGTTTGACCTTATTTGACCAAATTTTGGGCTGGGTGAGAGCTCATTCTAAAGAGGAAGGTTCATCACACTGCGCTCTGGTGATGAGGTCAACGAGATTATGTTTAATATGTATAATATAAGGGTCCAAAGTAGAGAAAAAATCTAGGAAAAAACCCGCAGATTTCAATGCATTTTTCTGTCTCTAAAAGACTTTTTGACTGCTCAGATGACCAGAGCGCAGTGTGATGAACCTTCCTCTTTGGAATGAGCCCTCACCCAGCCCAAAATTTGCTGAAATAAGGTCAAACAACCGAAGCGCGCAGACCCATTATTTCGACCCAAAATCTAGCAGGATTCTAGTAAATTAGCAAATAACTAGAATCCTACTAGATTCTGGGTCGAAAAAATGCGTTTGCGCGCTTCGGTTGTTTGACCTTATATCAGCAAATTTTGGGCTGGGTGAGGGCTCATTCTAAAGAGGAAGGTTCATCACACTGCGCTCTGGTCATTAGGGCAGTCAAAAAGTCTTTCAGAGACAGAAAAATGCATTGAAATCTGCGGTTTTTTTCCTAGATTTTTTCTCTACTTTGGGCCCTCATATTATACATATTAAACATAATCTCGTTGACCTCATGACCAGGGCGCAGTGTGATGAACCTTCCTCTTTAGAATGAGCCTCACCCAGCCCAAAATCTGCTCAAATAAGGTCAAACAACCGAAGCGCGTAAACCCATGTTTTCTAGTAAGATTCTAGTAAGATTCTAGTTTTAACCAGCGGGTAGACTACCCCCTTAAGGGGGTAGTTCCGCCTCTGGTTAAAACTAGAATCTTACTAGAATCTTACTAGAAAACATGGGTTTACGGGAAAACAAATGCTGTCCTTATTTCAGCAAATTGTGGGCTGGGTGAGGGCTCATGCTAAAGAGGAAGGTTTGACGATAGTCGCTCTGGTCACACTGTCCAACACCAAATTTGTTCCCAGATTATTATTCGGTCCTTCTTATAGAGTTTTTTGCGCTGATTCCGAATCTGTTTTTAATTTTTTCCCTATACGCACAGTTTTTGAGAAATTTGAGTTTGAAAAAATGACCTATTTTTCAACTTTGAACAAATATTGTGATGTTATTATAAAAGATATTGAATTGTTCTTTGCAGCAAAAGATTCTGTGGACTTTCCCGAATACAGTGATATCCAATATTAATACACTATGATTGTTTAAACATGTTTAAACAATGATTAAAGACGGAGAGGCACCATTTTTGCACCAATTTTTGAAGATATTTTTAAATCTATCTCAAAAAATAAGGGTCCAGCGGAAAATCGAACTATACCACGCGGTAGAGCAGACTTTTATCTTGAAAAACCCCCCTTTGAAGTTTTCGACATCGACGTTTTTACCGAACCAGAAAGCAAAATATCTTCGCCCGACATGATTTGCCGCCAGTGGCGCTCACCACTACAACGGTCGTTCTCCGCTCCGTATCCCGTCGCTGCGCCATATCTCGTCCAGAGCGCCACTGGCGGCAACGCATGTCGGGCGAAGATATTTTGCTTTCTGGTTCGGTAAAAACGTCGATGTCGAAAACTTCAAAGGGGGGTTTTTCAAGATAAAAGTCTGCTCTATCGCGTGGTATAGTTCGATTTTCCGCTGGACCCTTATTTTTTGAGATAAATTTAAAAATATCTTCAAAAATTGGTGCAAAAATGGTGTCTCTCCGTCTTTAATCATTGTTTAAACATGTTTAAACAATCATAGTGTATTAATATTGGATATCACTGTATTCGGGAAAGTCCACAGAATCTTTTGCTGCAAAGAACAATTCAATATCTTTTATAATAACATCACAATATTTGTTTAAAGTTAAAAAATATGTTTTTTTTTCAAAGCCATGTTCCTCAAAAACTGTGCGTATAGGGAAAAAATTAAAAACAGATTCGGAATCAGCGCAAAAAACTCTATAAGAAGGACCCAATAGTAATCTGGGAACATAAAAAAAGTTGAAATTTGTTGGACAGTGTCATTAGGGCAGTCAAAAAGTCTTTCAGAGACAGAAAAATGCATTGAAACCTGCGGGTTTTTTCCCTAGATTTTTTCTCTACTTTGGGCCTTCATATTATACATATTAAACATAATCTCGTTAACCTCATGACCAGAGCCGGCTGCGTCAAACCTTCCTCTTTACAATGAGCCCTCACCCAGCCCAAAATTTGCTGAAATAAGGACAGCATTTGCTTTTGCGCAAACCCATATTTTCTAGTAAGATTCTAGTAAGATTCTAGTTGTAACCATAGGGTAGACTACCCCCTTAACAAATAGTGGATCCTCGTGCGTTCGGTCCCCGAAGGGTTTTCGGTGACGTTCAAGATTTCCACGGGCACTTCGCCGGATCTCTCGACACCGGGTTCCCCGTTTCGGAAAACGCCAGCTGTCTGACAAAAGCAACGCCCCGCACTCATGCCGACACGATAGCGTAACGAGTTTCGGTTCTCTATTAAAACCGGAGGCTCGATTTTGTCACCTCTCCCGCAGGAACGCTCGCAGCCGTCGACATCTGCGGAGTGAGAACGGATCCCGACGAAAACGGCTCTCCGTCTTCATTTCTCAATGGATTAGTGCTATTGATTAAAAAAGAAACAAATGTATTGTACTGATGGAGAAATAACGATTACCAGTCTCTTATCGACGTCCTCTTTCTCCCGACTCGCGGACGACTCCTCTATTTCCGACTCTACTCGACTATTTGCGCATATAAATATTTTACGAGGGCCAAGAAAAAACTCTATTTTCGTACGGGGAACCCTATCGCACCGTTCATAAGGAAAGATTTACGGCGAACGGAAGACGATTATTATTCCCAGCCAGTTTCCTCTCCTCCGGAGTGCAACGGGAACGTCCCGAAAAATGTTTCGAACGAATTATCTTAATCCTCACGATGAAAACTCGGCCATTTACTATCTTTACGCAATGTGAAATGATCAACTCGCGAGTCGTATTTCTTCAAATATGACGCTATAAATATCATCGACAATTTCCAAAAATGTTCAAGAGAACCTCTCCCGGGGAAAGATAGTAGAGTCTCAGAAAAATATGTTTTCTGTACCAAATATGTAAGTGCGGTTTGAAAATTTTCCCTCGCTCCGAGGCGGAACGGGAAAAAATCAATCGCGCCGCGCCATCGAGGACGGAATAAATAAGAGAAAAATGTTAAAAGCATTCGTAGATAAAGATGAAGCAACAGGGAGGAGTTGAAGGGTTGCTCCACCCCTTTTGCGGAAGGGGTTGGCCCTTTTCGAGTGACCCCTTTTTATTTGGACACCGCAAACGGCCTCGGCGTGTAAATCACCGGGTTGGAAAAACACACGTGAGTCGTTCCGCGGCTGATATACGAACGTGTGATTCATTAACAGCCGCTGATGAAGTATGTGTTAATGAAGAGGCTCGACTTTCCCCCTCTCCGCCCGTCTCTCCCCTCTTCTTCGCTCGATTCGTTGTGGAACACGTGGATCGAGTGTTATTTTGGAAGAAATTGTTTCGAGTGATTGCTCGCTGATGGGGAAAGAACTGATCTAGAGGATCTGTGGAATCTACAGGATCTACGGGATTTACAGGATTCTTGCGCTATTGTTCGTAGTGATTTCCTGAAAGGGTAGAAAGTTTCAGACGATTTATGTCGGGGATTTATTTTCGAAAGAGTGCGGTTAGTGGCTAATTACCCCGCACGGAGATTTATCGAATTTTCACGGCGACAACCATGACTCGAGGCGTAATGAAAATAGATCGGAACGTGGAAACAGTAAATCCCACCCCCGTGGAATTTAGTTTACGATACCGCGAAACACTGCGGCCCCACAATGGCCGGCATCCGGCCGCCAAGGAAAACGCGTTCGTTCGTTCGTTTTCGCTCCGAGCAAAAAGACACGGAAATTATTCCGGTGAAGACTATAGTGCCGTGTAAACACATTTCCGCGGCGATAGCGACTGGCCCCTGCAGCCCGTTTATTTCGGGTCACGAGATCTTTTTCAAAGAAATTCAAAGTTTCTCGTAGCCGAAATTAACCGAAGCATTCTTCTTGTACAAGTTGAACGTTTCATAAAGATTATCTCTTAGATGTCGTGGTTGATCGGAATCGAAGATCGGAGAAGAAGGAATTCTGTTCTAGGTTTTGCTCAATTTCTGGGAAATCTTCAAGTATACCTGGGAAGGATAGTGTAAAGTTTAACGTGAGTCTCCTTCCGGTTGCGCGTCGCGCTTGCAACGGTCGTTCGACTGCAGCCGCGGTAAATGCACCGCGAGAGACGAAGAAGAAGGCCAAAACGAAGAGGGCGACGAGGAAGCAGTCGACTGCGAAGATGAAGAAGGAGACGAAGCTGAAGACGCGGGAGGAGTCGAACGCAAAGATGAGGAAGGAGACGATGCTGGAGAATGAGACAAAGGAGCTCGAATGCGAAGACGAGGAAGGAGTCGGCTGCAAAGATGAGGAAAGTAAGAAGTAGCTAATCGATTCCCAAGATAAAGAAGGCGACGAAGAAGGAGACGAAGTTGAAGACGAAGGAGGAGTCGAACACGAAGATGAAGAGGGAGACGAAGAGGGTCCCCGGGACTGCTCGTTGGTCTTTTTTCCCCGAACTGGGAGCCCGCGGCGCTTTGAAATTGGCACGCGGTATGATTTTAGCTATTCGAGGCCGAAGACTCGAGCATGGGAGGGGAAACGAGTCGTGTTCGAGTCGGTGGCTGGCGCCGGCGCGACAAAAACCACCCGCAATCAACCCCCTCTCGTTCCCTTCATTCCCTTCGTTCACTTCATTTCCTTTCGTTTCCTACGTTTCGCTCTCCCGCGACATCGATCACCCGAAAATCCTCCAGAGTACTGTAGACGACGCTGCAGTCTTCGAACAATCGTATTCAACTACGCGACGAGGCTTTCGAAAACCTCATTCTACCTTCGAATTTATTTTTCGAAATACAGTGCCCGAAATTTCCATAAAGCCACCACGTTTTTTGGTAATATCTTATAATTATTCTGTATAGTGTTGTTAAAATGAGCTCTGAGTCCTGAACTTTGGGGGCTCGAGTCGCGACTGCAGTCGTAAACGCTGGAGCTTTCCAGATTTGAACCTTGAGCTGTGAGAACTGGAGTCCTCATCGCTTGAGCTTGAAACTAGAAGACTCGAGTCTTCTAGCATTTATAAAAAATCAGAAATAAATAATTCCAATGAAATTGATACATATATAAATATGTCGCAAGAATCTGAAGATACAGATCCACTCGTTTGGTGGAACACTCGAAAAACATCGTTTCCGAGTTTAAGTCAAATGGCATTAGATATTTTGTCAATTCCTGCTACAAGTGTTCCAAGTGAAGAATCTTTTTCAAAAGCAGGAAATTTAATTACGAAAAAGAGAAACAGGCTAAACCGACCCACAATTCAAGCTTTCATGTGTTTAAATTCATGGCTAAACTTTTTAGAAAATAAATAACATATACATAGAATTGTTGTCTATTTCTTTTTCCTATTGGTCAAGAACGCTGGGAGCTGAGCGTTGAAGCTTTGAGTCGTAAAGCTTTGAAAGCTTGAACTTTATATAATTGTAGCCTTAGAAACTTAGTCTTTGAGACTGAGCTCTGGAGCTTCGATGACTCGAGCTTTATACAACACTAATTCTGTACTTATGACCAATTTGAGTATGATTTCATTTTAGGCGTATCAAAAACACATGTATATCGATTGAAATAATAGAAATAATATTTATTTTAGAAAATAAACGTAAATATATAATTTTACATAAAATAAACTGCGAAATTTCTATAAAGCCACATATTTTTTAAATAAGTAGGTTCAAAATGAACAATAAGTTCTTTCTTATTTCTATATTAATAACACTGTCCAACAAATTTCAACATTTTTTTTGTATTTCGATTCCCACTATGCGATTCTTGTAGAGTTTTTCGCGCTGATTCCGAATCTGGCCTTAATTTTTTCCCTATACGTACAGTTTTTGAGAAAATGGAGTTTAAAAAAAAGACATATTTTTCAACTTTGAACAAATATTGTGATGTTATTATAAAAGATATTAAATTGTTCTTTACAGCAAAAGATTCCTTAGAGTTTCCCGAATACAGTGATATATAATATTAATGCATTATCATTGTTTAAACATGTTTAAACAATCATTAAAGACGGAGAGACACCACTTTCGCACCAATTTTTGACGATATTTTTGAATTTATCTAAAAAAATAAGGGTCCAGCGGAAAATCGAACTATGCCACGCGATAGAGCAGACTTTTATCTTGAGAAACCCTCCCTTGAAGTTTTTGCGATACCGACGTTTTTACTGAACCAGAAAGCAAAATATCTTCGCCCGACATGAGTTGCCGCCAGTGGCGCTCGGGACGAGATACGGCGCAGCGACGGGATACGGAGCGGCGTACGACCGTTGTAGTGGTGAGCGCCACTGGCGGCAACTCATGTCGGGCGAAGATATTTTGCCTTCTGGTTCAGTAAAAACGTCGGTATCGCAAAAACTTCAAGGGAGGGTTTCTCAAGATAAAAGTCTGCTCTATCGCGTGGCATAGTTCGATTTTCCGCTGGACCCTTATTTTTTTAGATAAATTCAAAAATATCGTCAAAAATTGGTGCGAAAGTGGTGTCTCTCCGTCTTTAATGATTGTTTAAACATGTTTAAACAATGATAATGCATTAATATTATATATCACTGTATTCGGGAAACTCTAAGGAATCTTTTGCTGTAAAGAACAATTTAATATCTTTTATAATAACATCACAATATTTGTTCAAAGTTGAAAAATATGTCTTTTTTTTAAACTCCATTTTCTCAAAAACTGTACGTATAGGAAAAAAATTAAGGCCAGATTCGGAATCAGCGCGAAAAACTCTACAAGAATCGCATAGTGGGAATCGAAATACTTTTTGGCTGTTGGACAGTGTAATTAGTAGAACTGCCATTTCTTCGAATATCTTCGAAAATACGATGGGGCATTGACGAAATCAAACTTTGAAGTGTGTCTTCTTGAATAGATGCCCATGCTTCGTTCACCGCTTTCCATAATTCATTAATAGTACTGTGTAGCTCGCAATTGCCATAAACGTTCTTTGCGAGTATCCCCCGAAGATTTTCTATTGGGTTTAAATCTGGGGAATGAGCTGGTCATGTCAAAACATTAGAAGAATTTAAATACTTGGCTACACAATTTTTAAGTTGTTAATATTATATTGGAGGAAGAAGTACATTTTTATTTCGCTTTTCTTTCTCACATTAGATTTAGCTCGACATTTCATTGATGATGAAGTTTGCTGTATAGAATTTATTTCATTTCAGAATTAATTGATTTTTCGTGGCACTGATTTGAAGTGAAGTTCGAGATATTTAAAGGGCGAATACCACATAGCGTTGAAATAATAAGCACAATTGTTTTAAAGCACGTGTGGATCTTTACGCATTTACATCAATATATCGAAATATCTCGTGAACTACTAACTTTTCGACATACATAGGTTAGTACTTTTTTGTAACGAATGTCCAGCAGCATCGATTGATGTATTAAAAAATACCTCATTCCATTTAAAAAAATATCGATGACCTTGAAATCTTGTAAAAAATTCCCTTGAAAATTTTTTCCCTTACAACGTTACATGTGGCCTTTCAAACAGTGTAATTTTGTCCTAAGAAGTTTTTTTGTACAACGAACAGTAACGGAGATATTTAGGTGTTCTGTTTCTTCGGACTCACCCTGTATATGTATCACCGTATACATATAGAACTCACAACGTGTTTATAAAAAAAAATAAACAGAAAATAGATTTTTCGGGTTATCCGCTCAGAAACACTGTGTGGGTGTGTGTGGTGTCGTATTATATTATATTAACCCTTTGCACTCCGCTGTCCTCTCTGAGGCACCACTAGAAATTGTTGTATCATTATTCAAAATATTATTTACATTATTAAATATATCGGTATCTAATCAATTACTAAACATTTAGGTATTGTATGAGGTATTCTACCAATTTCATATCCATACAATTTCTAAAATCACAGGGAATGGAAGTATTCTAGATCGGAAGAAATGTTTAATTTTCCAGTTAAAATAGCTCGGAGTGCAAAGGGTTAATATGTATTCATTCTTCATCATCATATGATTTAAAAAGTTCACGCGGTATATACAGGGTGTCCCAAAATTCGTGAACTTCCCGGAAGGGGGTGGTTCCTGAGATCATTTCAAGCGATATTTTCCTTTGCAAAAATGTTATCCGTGGCTTTGTTTAGGAGTTATTAACGAAAAACACGGGCCAATCAGAGCGCGACCGAGACGCGAGTTGCCACAGTCAGCCAATAGACAGTTTGCGCGCCGGGCCGACTGATTCAACTCGCGTCTAGGTCGCGCTCTGATTGGTCCCTGTTTTTGGTTAATAACTCCTAAACAAAGCCGCGGAAAACATTTTTGCAAAGGAAAATGTCGCTTGAAATGGTCTCAGAAACCTCCCATTTCCGGGAAGTTCACGAATTTTGGGACACCCTGTAGATCGTTCGACGATCGTAGTGATATATCTGTAAAAACAGTTGCCGAGCGGTCGCATCATGCTACGCAATCTACGCATACGCACAGCACGGGCATGCACGTATGTATAGGGAAAATTCAGTGTAGTAGTATCTGCAGTTTTTCGCCAATATCTCAAAAACTATGCTGAGCGGCGGTTACATGTATAGGAAAAAGTTGTTTAGAATGTTGAGTTTTACAACATATATAATGTTATTCAAATCTCCGGTTAGGTAAAGGCAAGAATAATCGCAAAATTGAGTTTCTCCTGTAAAAAGAGATTTTTTTGATTTTATTATTCATGCTCCTATTTACAATTATTTACAATGCTTACCTGTAAAAAGAGAAACGACATTAAATGTCAATTATTCAGTATCCTTTCCCTATTTACAGTCTTTACTTCTATGTAAGATCTATGATTGTTCACTTTCTTAGGTTAATCCTTGCACGTGTTCACTTTCTTATGACACACCTGTCTTTCTATCTTTCTTTCTTTCTTTCTTTCTAACTCTCTCTCTGGTGTTTGTCTTTCTGGTCTGTTTACTATCGCGCCATGTGTGCACGGGATAATTTAAATAAGAGTACCATATACTTTCTTTACACATATTGAAATTTTATCAAAATCGGTGATGTGGGACCCTTCATGCACAATTACCAATTTTTAAATTAGAGTTCACAGATGATCTTCCATTCCGTTCTATTACTCTTTGTCATACCAACGCCATTTTGTTCTGGTTCTCCGTCCCGTGAACGCGACCAATCGATGCTGGTGCACGCAGACTCACCGTCTCAGGTGTGCCAGAGCGCCATTGGCCGACACGGGCAGGTGAGAAACAGGTAAACCCCACCCATCCCCATCGGGCACCTCAAGATCGAGAAGAATTCTTCTAGAAAATGGAGCATGCTACTCTTCACGAAATTTTCTTCGGCTGTCTAAAATTCTTGCGTCTTTCCCGTCCGTTCAAGGACAAAAGAATTGATTTATGCGCGGTCCTGGCACCTCCAGGAAGTACTTCATGGTCTCCGTAGGAGTCGCTTCTCGAAAAACGAACACACACGTGCGTTCTTCTGTTTCCATTGTTCTCTGTCGGAAGCTGCACACCGATTTTCCAGGACCCTCGGGGCTAAGAGACCTTTCCAGGATTTCCTCGAGTAATCGGGCGACGTAGACCTGAACGAAATTCAAAATGACGGCTTCCGGTTACAACTCCACCGAGCGAAGAAGTAGCACGGAAAGTTTGCGAGTCTGCAGTGGGCAAAATGATTGTCACTATTATTATTTGCTCACGTCGAATCCAATAATATTGTTTCGAATCAGTTTTGAGTCTTAAGGATGTACTGGAGGTACAATGGGAGACAAAAATACAAGAAATTCGAAATCCATCAAGACATGGCAATGAAAGCCATTCATGAGTATATTTCGCATTAAACTTTTGCGAATACTGTACCCTCTGTAGCTACAGTCCCTGCTCACTTTATTAGACTCACCTGTATAATTATGATATTTCTATATGATATTGTACTATGCGATTTGAACTTTTTTGGGAAGCTAGTGTAATTAGTTTACTAAAGAATGTGAAAAGAAATTTTTTCAAAAATTGCAATTGATCGGAATTGTTGAAAAAATACTAAAAGTTGAATTTTTAACTTTTTTATGTGGGCCTATATTGAAAATTTAAAAAATAAGTTTTGTAGATCTGTGTCAATTAAACATATTCTGAAAATTTCGTCAAAATCGGTCGACGTTGCAACAAGCTACAAACATTTAATAATGGTAAAAATTGCAGATTTTCAAGATTTTCGGCAATAAATCGTGAAAATCTGCAATTTTTACCATCATTAAATGTTTGTAGCTCATTGCAACGTCGACCGATTTTGACGAAATTTTCAGAATATGTTTAATTGACACAGATCTACAAAACTTATTTTTTAAATTTTCAATATAGGCCCACATAAAAAAGTTAAAAATTCAACTTTTAGTATTTTTCAACAATTCCGATCAATTGCAATTTTTGAAAACATTTCTTTTCACATTCTTTAGTAAACTAATTGCTCTAGCTTTCCAAAAAAGTTCAAATCGTATAGTACAATATCATATAGAAATATCATAATTATACAGGTGAGTCTAATAAAGTGAGCAGGGACTGTATATTCAGTGGTCTACACTTGTCACGTTACCATGCTAGTAAGAGACAACAAGATAAATTTGACGTTTTGCAACAGTTTATAATTTTTTTGCTCTGTAACTGTTTAGTGAATCCTAATAAATTTTGAACATAATTAATTACCTAATTTTTACTACATATAAAAAAAACTGGAGTTTCTAGTTGCGTTTTTTCAAGGTTTAAATAGGGTTTGAAGTGGAATTTTATGAATTCTCCATAAGAAGACGTGTTAAAATGTGCAAACTTTAAGTTGCTATAATTCTTAAACGGTGCAGCGAATCGAACCCAAACTTTGGTAATTGCATCAATTTAGTAAGAATTATATCTTGTCAAATTTTCAAAAATTTTGTTGCGTTTTTATATACCTCCAGAACATCCTTAAGTTGAAGTGCCCTATGCCTGGACAGTATGTTTTTCTATTTTAAATTTTATGACTTTAAATAAACAAAAACAATTTCTTAAGAGTTTTAACATACAGTTCACAGTTTGTAACGTAATTTAAAATAAAAAAATCATTGTTTAGGTTAATATCTTAATTGTATTAACAAGAATAATTCAAACCTATAGTTGGACATATTAAATCCAATCTAAGCTAGTACCTGGACAGAAGTAAAGCCTGTATCGGGACAAATTCAATTTACGAGTTGATCGAGCGAACATAACCTAAAACGTTGGTTGGTGGCGCTGTTGCGCATGACGAATAGAAGATGCTTTGCGTAATAGGTAGTATTCTTATCATAGATTATAGTATTGTATTATTTAACCAAATATACATTTATTTTCATTTACTGTTTTAATAAAACTTGTCATAATACAACTTTTAAGGTTAGGTAGTAATACTGATAGATTTAAGATGTAAACACAAAGTATTATTAACGTCACAACCGGAATACATTTTCTACATACGTTATTCAAGCTAATAGAAGACTAATTATACGTACATGTAGTTAAATAATTTGCAAACAATGCGTTGATTTTATTCACAAACACGTGTCCGGCTTCAGGCGTAAGCACATTGCGTATAAGCTTAGAGTGGGACAGCTACTGTCATCGCGTCCCAGTATGGAGTACTTATATTTGAAAACAGTCCTAATCTTGGACATCTAATATTTGGATTAATAATTATTATTTACGTTAAGTTTGATTGCCAATTTATTTTGAAATATCAATATTATTATGCGTGATAATTATTTTTTGTCTGAGGGCTTAAATTATATCTTTTTTTCTAACAAAAGTTCGAACTATAAATGCATATGATTCGCATGTAAATAGACTATTTTGTATACTGTTTTCAGATGAACTTTGAATTCATTTTTAAATTTCAATTGATGTCTCAATGAAATAATATTCACACCTACTTGTAGCTAAGGCCTCAGAATATATAATATAATTATTTAATCTCTTAATTACTGATTTTACTATGAAAATTCAATTGTCCAGATTTAGGTATCACTTTTGGGCTGTCCAGACTTAGGGCACTTCTCCTTAGCTCTGCAGCGAATTAATCCTTAATCTCATCTTTGAATGTTGAATCTATTAGAAATGGCAGAGGCATAATTCCGGTTATTTCTGCGAGTGTGGGTCGACAGGAGGAGAGAGACGTTTACTAACCCTTTGGTCCCAGCATCTGGACCCGAAGAGAGAGGAGAGAGAGGAGAGAATTAGCGAGTTCGGGTTTCAATGTTCGACGGCGGCCGATGTCGTGCGACGAAAGGGGCGCGGTTTTTCTTAATGGATAAAATCCGTCCGGGGACATGTGTTCGCCAGACGATGTCTCCTGAAGGTGCATGGGAATGAATTACGTTTCATTAGGTCCGTCTTACAAGGGTGTTAAGAATCCCCAACGCGAACGCGGCCACGTTATGTTACACAATTTCGTCCCACCCGATGGAATACATACATACGTCTTCTTCTTCTTCATCTTCTTCTTCGGAATGGAGGACGTTGACTCTTTTTTTTATTAAGAAACAGTTTCTCCTGCTCCTCGGCCAAGTAATTTGATTATTCTCAATGCTTTAATGGAATATCGAAATGCTGATATTTCGGGGGAGAGAATATGTTCGGGGAACATTATTACCACGAGGGAAAAAACGACAATGGATCCTCGGGGAACGGTAGGAAAAACGAAAGCGAAGCGAAAGCAAAACAGGGGACCCCCACTGAGGAATCGAAGGGGACCCTCGAGGCCACCGCTGCCCGTGAGGCCCTTTTTTCATGGTGGCGGCCCTGATGTCGGGGTCCGCGACACTCACGGACCATCCCCGTGGGTCTAATACCCCCCCGAAGACGTTGATTCGAGAAATTCAATCCTGACTCCACGGTGGCCTAATCACCCTCTATCGTCACTGTCATCCCAGCTCGCAGGAAAAACGATTTTTCTAAACGGCAGTTTTACATGCAGCGATTTTTACTTTGAATACCAACTCGCTCGTCTCGTATCTGTAACTTATGGTAGCCGAAAACGTCAGGAGCGAATTGTTGTTCCACGAGCCCGCGACAAATCGCATATCTTTCACGCTGCTGCTGAAACAGCAACGATGTGTCCCTCGTCACCATGGTCCCCCGGTTTCCCTGTCCACGGGGTTCCACGGGCCCCCGTAAGCGAAAGGGCACGCTTCCTTCGACTCGGGAAGTGTCGCGTGTCCTGATGTCTCTGTTGTTCCGAGAACCAGGATCATTTCGATTCGAGAGAGCTTCGACCTTCGACCTCTCGGGACCTGGGATGTTCATTAGTTTCGTTTTACCGTGCCCCCTTTCTTCTGGCCGCCTTCACCCCCCTTTCTCCGCTTTCTTGCTCATTCGAGCCCTTCCCTCTTTCAACCCTAGGCCCCCTTTCTTTCGTTTTTGTCCTCCACCGTCTGTCAACCAGTCACTTTCTTCTTTTCTGCTGCTGCTTCTTCGTTCCTTTTTTCTTTCCCCTTTTTCTAGCTATTAATTGATATTTTTAGGTAGCTTCGTTAGTTGTTAATGCAGCTCCGACTAGTAAAATTGATGTTACTCAGTTTAATTCAAGTTAACTTTAAGTTAAATTGGAATTCCTGCGTAAATTGAATGTCGCCAGGCGGGCTTCGCTTATTTTATTGTTTAAAAAGATGAACTTTCGTAGGAAGCTGGCAGGGTGGTCCTCTCTCACGGTTCAAGAAACCGCGTTCCGTTCAAGAAACGAACGATGTATACACGGTGCACGCGTCGTCGACGTCGCCGACGAGCCGCCAGAAAGAAAGTCGACTCGAAAATCAAACAAACACGACGCGACACCGCATTTCTGCACTTCCGTCGTCGCCAGTTTTGTTTATTATCCCTCGGAAAATTGCCCCACCCCCGAACGCCACTGTTTAGTAACACGTTTCTTCCATTACGTCACCGAAACATCAGAAACTCTTCGATTCTTACGAAAATTTCGTTCCATCAACATTCTTGTGGCGTTTTGCGGAATAAATATTCTCGAACAAAGCTGCGCATCGTCGGAAACATTTCTTTTGACATCGTGCAAACTTATCAAAAAGGTTCAAATCGTTCAATATTAACCCCTCGCCGTATCATTTTCTTTACAGTTGCAGTGACTGAATTGTCTTTATCCCCAAAAATGTCGCAGAAGAGAAAAGAAAGTTGATATTTTTTGTATGGCCACGCTTATTTTAATACTTACACTGCAAAAGTATGTGGACACTTACCATGTTCATGAAATTTGTGATATATAATGTATATTTTTATTATCAAACAATATTTGTTGCTAAAGTCTATTATGAATATGTATGTAATGTATTCTAATAGTACCAAAATAAACAATATAGTTATTGAATTTTCTTAAGTAAATAAAAGAAAAACTATGGGATCACATAGATAGATAAATGCGAAAACGATGTCCCAAGTCTGAAAAACATTTGTGGGAAATATTAGAATCTGAGTGGAACCTTATTGAAAGTGAAGTAATGAAAAAGTTAATAGCCAGAATGCCACGACTAGTAAACGCGGTCATAAAAGCACGCGGTGAATATGTAGACGAAAAGAAAATATAATTATTTTTTATCATTATCGGTGAGATATTTAATAAATTATTATTAAAATATGTTCTCCAATACTGTACGAACTGAAATACATACAAGATAATCAAATTTACCGAAGATATCATCAATTTTTTCAGATAGTTATAAGAATTAAGGCAGTGTCCATATAAGGTGAAGTGCCCTAAGTCTGGACAGTCCAAAAGTGATACCTAAATCTGGACAATTGAATTTTCATAGTAAAATCAGTAATTAAGAGATTAAATAATTATATTATATATTCTGAGGCCTTAGCTACAAGTAGGTGTGAATATTATTTCATTGAGACATCAATTGAAATTTAAAAATGAATTCAAAGTTCATCTGAAAACAGTATACAAAATAGTCTATTTACATGCGAATCATGTGCATTTATAGTTCGAACTTTTGTTAGAAAAAAAGATATAATTTAAGCCCTCAGACAAAAAATAATTATCACGCTTAATAATATTGATATTTTAAAATAAATTGGCAATCAAACTTAACGTAAATAATAATTATTAATCCAAATATTATATGTCCAAGATTAGGACTGTTTTCAAATATAAGTACTCCATACTGGGACGCGATGACAGTAGCTGTCCCACTCTAAGCTTATACGCGATGTGCTTACGCCTGAAGCCGGACACGTGTTTGTGAATAAAATCAACGCATTGTTTGCAAATTATTTAACTACATGTACGTATAATTAGTCTTCTATTAGCTTGAATAACGTATGTAGAAAATGTATTCCGGTTGTGACGTTAATAATACTTTGTGTTTACATCTTAAATCTATCAGTATTACTACCTAACCTTAAAAGTTGTATTATGACAAGTTTTATTAAAACAGTAAATGAAAATAAACATATATTTGGCTAAATAATACAATACTATAATCTATGATAAGAATACTACCTATTATGCAAAGCATCTTCTATTCGTCATGCGCAACAGCGCCACCAACCAACGTTTTAGGTTATGTTCGCTCGATCAACTCGTAAATTGAATTTGTCCCGATATAGGCTTTACTTCTGTCCAGGTACTAGCTTAGATTGGATTTAATATGTCCAACTATAGGTTTGAATTATTCTTGTTAATACAATTACGATATTAACCTAAACAATGATCTTTTTATTTTAAATTACTTTACAAACTCTGAACTGTATGTTAAAACTCTTAAGAAATTGTTTTTGTTTATTTAAAGTGATAAAATTGAAAATAGAAGAACATGCTGTCCAGGCATAGGGCACTTCACCTTACTGTACGAACTGAAATACATACAAGATAACCAAATACATACAAGATATCATAACTTTTTTCAGGTAGTTATAAGAATTAAGGCAGTGTCCACATACTTTTGAGCGGCAGTGTACGTATTGATTGCAGACGAATCAAATTTGACTTCATCTAAAACGAAAGTCGTAACATTCATATTTCTTGGACCTTGTTCAAATTCTTCATCACGAGTCTGACTCGTTAAAACGCGGCAGGGGGTTAGAAAAGTTATCGTTTAAGAGAGCGGATCTTTATGCAAACCGGAATAGTTCTGCACCGATTGTGGATAGCAGGAGTTAAATCAAAATAGATTTCATCCCCTGATGACTTTTCGAAAATTTTTCGAATCTTCCACTGTTCTATATTTCACCGAGCCAATTTCTGAATATAAACGCATAAAGAGCCGCAGTCTACTGATCACCGTATAAAATCTGGTGAGCTTCGTTGTCTCACCGAAGAGCATAAATGCACCTTTCGAACAAAGGTGCCCAAGGAAGCACAGACCCTTAACTTAACGACCCCACCATCGGTCCTCGGCAAGTACGCCACCAGCAGAGGTAACAATGAACGTGGTCTAAAGCAGTTAAAACGTGCAAACCTCTCGGACCTGTTGCCTGTACGGGTGCTGGTGGCAATATACTCGCTGGAAATTTGGAAAAACCCAGGGGCAATCTGATTTTGTAGGAACCTGTGTCTCGGGCTCGGTACACCTTACCACGTGTTTTACGATTGCTTCTTTTTCGTTTGGCAAGTGTATTGTGCGCTGCAGGTTCCAGGAAATTAGTCGCTTCAAGGCAAGCCTAACTGTACAACTGCTGAAAATAATTCCACCCCCAGATGCGTTTCTTTCGAAACGAAATGAAATTCTACAGGAGCTAATAAAAACCATCCTTCGTTCTATGAATGTTCAGGAAGATGTTAAGAAGTTAAAAATAATGATCTATAAAAGTTACAGTTTATAATAATTTATTAATACAGCATTATATAGAAGATATAGTAAAATTGAAACAGTGTTTTATACGGTTTTCCTTTAATTTTTGTCTCGATTGATTCCAATTTTTCAATGTATGATTGTTGCAATGGAGAGAGTATGGTTGTTCACGGCGTGCCTAGTGCAGTTTATTAAATCGAACGGTGCACCGGCGGTGTAGAGGGGGAAGCGTAGAAGAAAATAATGGGTCTGTGCCGGTGCTTTCGCCCTAAACACGTTGGGGAAATACGTCGCCCGCATGCTAGCCATTTCTCGTTTATACAAGGCTAATAAAGTCCTGCCATAATCCCGCCGGAGTCTGAACCGTGAATGACCCGTGAACAGGTAACGAAATACTCCTCGACTTGGTTTTCCCCAACATTTCCCTGCCTTTCGTCACGATCGTCGCTCCTAAAGGCTCGATCTTCGGCAACGGTAAAGTTTTTCGCAGGTCGATCGATTGCTCTTCGTATGCTCGCAGGTTGTGTTCACAAATCGTTTCCGACACTTCTGAATATAATTATTTAAGCAAGAATCAAACAACTAAAGTCGCATTTAAACAGAAATAATTGACTTGAAAGTTTTTCTTTCTCCTTTTATAATTGTGAATACAATTATGAAACATTTAAAAATACTGTAATGTTGTTTTTAATGTAACAAAGTCATCAATTCCTTGCTCTACGATTTATTTCGCGAGTTGAGTGGCTCGAACCAACTAAAGTCGCATCTAAACAGAAATAATTGACTTGAAAGTTTTTCTTTCTTCTTTTATAATTGTGAATACAATTATGAAACATTTAAGAATACTGTAATGTTGTTTTTAATGTAACAAAGTCATCAATCCCTTGCTCTACGATTTATTTCGCGGTTTGAGTGGCTCGAACCAACTAAAGTCGCATCTAAACAGAAATAATTGACTTGAAAGTTTCTCTTTCTCCTTTTATAACTGTGAATACAATTATGAAACATTTAAGAATACTGTAATGTTGTTTTTAATGTAACAATGTTATCAATCCCTTGCTCTACGATTTATTTCGCGGTTTGAGTGGCTCGAACCAACTAAAGTCGCATCTAAACAGAAATAATTGACTTGAAAGTTTTTCTTTCTCCTTTTATAATTGTGAATACAATTATGAAACATTTAAGAATACTGTAATGTTGTTTTTAATGTAACAATGTCATCAATCCCTTGCTCTACGATTTATTTCGCGGTTTGAGTGGCTCGAACCAACTAAAGTCGCATCTAAACGCAAATAATTGACTTGAAAGTTTTTCTTTCTCCTTTTATAATTGTGAATACAATTATGAAACATTTAAGAATACTGTAATGTTGTTTTTAATGTAACAAAGTCATCAATCCCTTGCTCTAGGATTTATTTCGCGGTTTGTGTGGCTCGAACCAACTAAAGTCGCATCTAAACAGAAATAATTGACTTGAAAGTTTTTCTTTCTCCTTTTATAATTGTGAATACAATTATGAAACATTTAAGAATACTGTAATGTTGTTTTTAATGTAACAAAGTCATCAATCCCTTGCTCTACGATTTATTTCGCGGTTTGAGTGGCTCGAACCAACTAAAGTCGCATCTAAACGCAAATAATTGACTTGAAAGTTTTTCTTTCTCCTTTTATAATTGTGAATACAATTATGAAACATTTAAGAATACTGTAATGTTGTTTTTAATGTAACAAAGTCATCAATCCCTTGCTCTAGGATTTATTTCGCGGTTTGTGTGGCTCGAACCAACTAAAGTCGCATCTAAACAGAAATAATTGACTTGAAAGTTTTTCTTTCTCCTTTTATAATTGTGAATACAATTATGAAACATTTAAGAATACTGTAATGTTGTTTTTAATGTAACAAAGTCATCAATCCCTTGCTCTACGATTTATTTCGCGGTTTGAGTGGCTCGAACCAACTAAAGTCGCATCTAAACGCAAATAATTGACTTGAAAGTTTTTCTTTCTCCTTTTATAATTGTGAATACAATTATGAAACATTTAAGAATACTGTAATGTTGTTTTTAATGTAACAAAGTCATCAATCCCTTGCTCTAGGATTTATTTCGCGGTTTGTGTGGCTCGAACCAACTAAAGTCGCATCTAAACAGAAATAATTGACTTGAAAGTTTTTCTTTCTCCTTTTATAATTGTGAATACAATTATGAAACATTTAAGAATACTGTAATGTTGTTTTTAATGTAACAAAGTCATCAATCCCTTGCTCTACGATTTATTTCGCGGTTTGAGTGGCTCGAACCAACTAAAGTCGCATCTAAACAGAAATAATTGACTTGAAAGTTTCTCTTTCTCCTTTTATAACTGTGAATACAATTATGAAACATTTAAGAATACTGTAATGTTGTTTTTAATGTAACAATGTTATCAATCCCTTGCTCTACGATTTATTTCGCGGTTTGAGTGGCTCGAACCAACTAAAGTCGCATCTAAACAGAAATAATTGACTTGAAAGTTTTTCTTTCTCCTTTTATAATTGTGAATACAATTATGAAACATTTAAGAATACTGTAATGTTGTTTTTAATGTAACAATGTCATCAATCCCTTGCTCTACGATTTATTTCGCGGTTTGAGTGGCTCGAACCAACTAAAGTCGCATCTAAACGCAAATAATTGACTTGAAAGTTTTTCTTTCTCCTTTTATAATTGTGAATACAATTATGAAACATTTAAGAATACTGTAATGTTGTTTTTAATGTAACAAAGTCATCAATCCCTTGCTCTAGGATTTATTTCGCGGTTTGTGTGGCTCGAACCAACTAAAGTCGCATCTAAACAGAAATAATTGACTTGAAAGTTTTTCTTTCTCCTTTTATAATTGTGAATACAATTATGAAACATTTAAGAATACTGTAATGTTGTTTTTAATGTAACAAAGTCATCAATCCCTTGCCCTACGATTTATTTCGCGGTTTGAGTGGCTCGAACCAACTAAAGTCGCATCTAAACAGAAATAATTGACTTGAAAGTTTTTCTTTCTCCTTTTATAACTGTGAATACAATTATGAAACATTTAAGAATACTGTAATGTTGTTTTTAATGTAACAAAGTCATCAATCCCTTGCTCTACGATTTATTTCGCGGTTTGAGTGGCTCGAACCAACTAAAGTCGCATCTAAATAGAAATAATTGACTTGAAAGTTTTTCTTTCTCCTTTTATAATTGTGAATACAATTATGAAACATTTAAGAATACTGTAATGTTGTTTTTAATGTAACAATGTCATCAATCCCTTGCTCTACGATTTATTTCGCGGTTTGAGTGGCTCGAACCAACTAAAGTCGCATCTAAACAGAAATAATTGACTTGAAAGTTTTTCTTTCTCCTTTTATAATTGTGAATACAATTATGAAACATTTAAGAATACTGTAATGTTGTTTTTAATGTAACAAAGTCATCAATCCCTTGCTCTACGATTTATTTCGCGGTTTGAGTGGCTCGAACCAACTAAAGTCGCATCTGAACAGAAAGAATTGACTTGAAAGTTTTTCTTTCTCCTTTTATAATTGTGAATACAATTATGAAACATTTAAGAATACTGTAATGTTGTTTTTAATGTAACAATGTCATCAATCCCTTGCCCTACGATTTATTTCGCGGTTTGAGTGGCTCGAACCAACTAAAGTCGCATCTAAACAGAAATAATTGACTTGAAAGTTTTTCTTTCTCCTTTTATAATTGTGCACACAATTATGAAACATTTAAGAATACTGTAATGTTGTTTTTAATGTAACAAAGTCATCAATCCCTTGCTCTACGATTTATTTCGCGGTTTGAGTGGCTCGAACCAACTAAAGTCGCATCTAACCAGAAATAATTGACTTGAAAGTTTTTCTTTCTCCTTTTATAATTGTGAATACAATTATGAAACATTTAAGAATACTGTAATGTTGGTTTTAATGTAACAATGTCATCAATCCCTTGCCCTACGATTTATTTTGCGGTTTCAGTGGCTCGAACTTGTTTGAGAAGATCGCAATTATGTAGAAAAGGAGAAAATTTATATTATAAATATATAATAATATAATATAATTTATAAAATAAATTTACTAATTTATATTAATTTTATATCCTCCTTTAAAATTCTATAATACTAATTTATAATATAATATTAAAATTTACTTTTAAATTCTATAATAAATTTACTCATTTATACAATATTAAATTTCTCTTAAATTATATAATAATTTATATTTCTATTATATGCCCAAATGTTCTGCGATAGCTGTACATTTAACGAAACAATAAAGGAATTTTAGTTCGGTTTAAATGAAATTAATAACATACAGTGGGAGTACAAAGTTTTCTTACACTTTTTAGAAACTAATAACATTTTTATAATTGTACCAAAGAACCTGATTTTTTATAATCAATTAGAAGCATTGGTTTACGAAATGATATACAAAAAAGATTTTCCAAAAATTATAATTTACAAGGTTACATGCAAAAATACAAAGGCATTATTTTAAAACTTTTTTATTTGGGTCCTTAATGAAAATTTAAAATATGTATATGTTTAGTAGATCTATGTTAGTTATACACATGCTGAAAATTTCATTGAAATCGATTAACATACACACGAGAGGTTAAAAATTGTGAAAATCGTAGTTTTACACGACTTTTGATCAGTTTCTGCTTAAAATTCACAGAATCGTACATCTTTTGACGCCTGTCGTTTTTTCCTGAGTCAACCGATTTCGATTATATTTTCAGTATGTGTATAACTAACATAGATCTACAAAACATATATATTCAATTTTCTTTAAGGGCCTAAATAAAAAAGTATTAACCCTTTGCACTCGGATGTCCCCTGTGAGGCACCACTAAAAATTCCTGCACCATTACTCAAAATATTGTTTACATTATTAAATGTATCGATATCTAATCAATTACTGAACAAGGTAGTATATCAATTTCATATCTATAAAATTTCAAAAATCACAGGGAATGGAAATACTCTAGATCCGAAGAAATCTGTAATGTTCCAGTGAAAATAGCTCCGAGTGCAAAGGGTTAAAACATGCCTTTTTATTTTTGCATGTAACCTTGTAAATTGTAATTTTTGGAAAATCTTTTTTGCATATCATTTCGTAAAACAATGCTTCTAATTGATTATAAAAAATCAGGTTCTTTGGTACAATTATAAAAAAGTTATTAGTTTCTAAAAAGTGTACGAAGACTTTGTACACGCACTGTACATATTTATCAGACTCTGTTCCGAATTTTGATCACGAATCTGACACGCTATTGTAGGGCAAGGGGCTAAAAGATGAAATAAATTTTTATTTTATTCCCGCTTCCCACAACACGTGCAAAGACATTTTTATTTTGCAAGAAGATCCGCAGTCTAGTAATTGATTTTACAGAGACTGCAGAATTCTTTCGGAAGACTGCACTTCAGTTTTATGACAACTACGTGCAAAGGACCAGCCCGAACACGTGCTAAATACCTGTTTGCCAAACTCGGTGCCCTCGTCCCTCGACTTTTTCACCGTTCCTGCCGAACACATGTCAGTCGGGATTTCTCGGTTGTGTAAATCTGAGAAAAATTTGGCCAGCACGTGTCGATCAGCCGGTGGCGAGAGCCACGCGGTACACCTTTAATGAGATTCCGGTCACGTTGCTTATCTGCAGTCCTCGGCATATGCCCACCACCTCTTCGTTGACCTAACAGCCCACCTAATTGCCCTGACGTCTCCAGCCACAGATTTTCTCGGCCGAGGATAAATGTTTAGAGAGGGCTCTGGATTGGATTAAACTGTAATCGTCAAAGGAAGACGTCTCTGCTTAATTAGGGTAGTTATCGGGGTAGTCGGTGATCTTCTTTGCTGGATTAGGCTACTTTTCAGTATGTATTTAATCAGATTCGGGAGGCTTCTAAATTCTCTTTGTTACTTCCGTATTAACCCTTACCACTCGAGCGGCGATTGGTATCTAATCAATTACTAAACATTTAAGTATTGTATGAGGTGTCACATCAATTTCATATCCATAAAAGAGAAAGAAATGTTTAATTTTCGAGTTAAAATAGCTCCGAGTGCAAAGAGTTAATTTTGGGAGGTATTTGGACAATACTTTATTCAAAACTCACCCCTAAACGAATTAATTAGAAAATAGGACTTTTTGGTTTTATTAAATTGTGGAACGTCCATTAAAAATTTTGCTTCATTAATTTGCATACACATCGACGGTCTATTGATAAATAAATTTGTAGAAAAATTGAAGTAGCTTTTAAGAGAAATATTCGCGAAGACAGGAGCGAGTATAACAGTTGCGGTAAACGATTCGGTAAATAAAATTAGGGGAAAATGCTTATCACTATTTGCAAGGTGGTTGTCCTACAGCTCGAGATAAACTAAGCAGAGAATTCCTTTTGTGTTATCATCAGGGTATGCTCTTAGAGAGGTAAGACGGTTTGGCAAACTTTGCGAAGCAGCTTTCGAAAATCTGATCGTCGCAGAAGTCAGCTGGTAATTCGGATTAACGAGCCGGAAAAATATTTGCGTTGAAAACAATAGGCAGATTAGCTACTACCGGTCGAGCAACCGTTAGTATCTTCGCAGGACGACCGTGCACGAACCTAACTTTCTTGCGACTGTCAAGAATATGTTACGGCAAGGGGTTAACGTCAATGGAACACAACAACAAATTTATATTAAATTAAATTGCTTCGATTTGATAGCAGATAGCTGCTTGGAGAGTTGGGCAAAACTTTAATCAACGATTGACGACTAAATTTCTACTTCAATCGTTAATCGCAATTAACAATTGATCTCCTCGTTTAGTCGCGTTAATTGTGGTTAACGATTAAATACTTATTAATCGTTAATTGCAATTAATTTTCGAAATGAAATACGTACAGTGAGCGAAATTCGTATAAACGCACTTTAAAATATACAAATTTTCATGCCTATGGAGAAGAAAAGGACAAATAATGTTGTCAAAATGGGGTTCTTTACTTTGCTCGACCTTTACTTTTAACATCTATGCTTCGAAATTTTCCGCATTTACATGCCAGTCTATGTCGCAGAGCGAAACGTGTAATGACAACGTCTACGCATGCGAAATTCGTTTAATCGCAGTGCTTTATTTCGATTAATATTGACAGAAATAATAGTGGTAAGTGCTTCATATTGTTGAATTGTGTAGTATTCAACTGTATTTAGTAAAACATTTAATAATACATTTATTTTAATGAAAAGGAGAAAAATGCCAAGAGGAAATTTTCTGACCGAAGGCGAAAAAGCTACAATAGCAATTTTAAACAAAAGAGGTGAATCGAATAGAAAAATAGCAAAGGAAATTAATCGCTCAGAGTGTGTAGTAAGAAATTTATTGAAATTGAAAGAAAATTATGGAAAGAAATGTTCTACGAAAGAAAGTTCTAAAATAACGAAACGGGAAAAGAATATTATTTTCTATGAAGCTACAAAAAATAGATTAGTTGCAAGTCAAATTGTTGCGAAAATGCAATTATCAGTAACAAAGCGACGCGTTCAACAAATTTTGCATAATAATACAAACATAGTTTTTAAGAAACCACAGAAAAAGCCGATGTTGAAAGCGCATCATAAGGTTGCTCGGTTGCAATATGCAAAAAATCATATGCACTGGACTGATGAATGGAAGAAAGTCATTTTTTCGGACGAGAAAAAATTCAATTTAGACGGCCCAGATGGATGCAGTTCCTACTGGCACGATTTACGTCAAAAAAATGACCCTAAATTATCCAGAAATTTCCACGGTGGAAGTGTAATGATTTGGGGAGCATTTTCTTCATATGGAAAACTGAAACTTTGTTTTATTAACGGCACAATAAATTCAGAAAAGTACGTCGACATGCTAGATGGAGCATTAATTCCATTTTTGGAAGATACAGTTGGCGAACGTGAATTTGTATTCCAACAAGACAACGCAGCAATCCACGTTTCAAAATATTCCCGCGAATGGTTTAAGGCACGGGACATCCCTTTAATTGAATGGCCTGCATGCAGTCCTGATATGAACCCCATTGAAAACTTATGGGGTATAATGGCAAGAAATATATATGCAAATGGCCGCCAATTCACCGATACTGCAGCTTTAAAAGAAGAAATTAAACGTTGCTGGGAAGAGATTCCTATTACAGTCATAAATAATCTGATAAATTCAATGCCGAATCGAATTTTTGCATTAATTCAAAATAATGAAGGTCATATAAAATATTAAATTTATAATTATAATATAAGTTTAGTTTTATATAGTCTTTTCTTGCTGTGCGTTTAAACGAATTTCGCACAAAGAATAAGTCTGTATCAATAAATACAGACTTATATATGTTTACCTAAATATAAATATGTAAATATCTATAGCACATAAATATATCTTTACTCTTCTGTCGTTGTTATATTCGCCTCATTTGAATTTAAAACTTTTAGCCCCAAAAATCATATTTTTTTAGGTGCGTTTATACGAATTTCGCTCACTGTAATCAGAACTGTATGAATACTGAAAAAATGTAAACTGAGTTAGGTGTATTGTCATTTGGTTTATAATACAAACTCTGTTTACGCGCTATTATGTTTGAGCTTATAATTCCTAAAAAGCTACGACCATGTTTTTGTTGAAATATATTATCTCCTTATTACAATTTATTACAATTTATTATTTATTACAATTTATGGATAGACCGTGAGGCGATTAACTTCAACAATTGAGTAAATCATCCGATTTTTCGACGATTCCTTTCTTTAATCAACGATTGACGATTAATTTCATCAATCGATTGAATCAATCGTCGATTTCTTTTCTTAATCGTACACATTAATCGATCAATCACGATTAAAATGTTAATCGATTAATGCCCAACTCCGGCTGTTTGTTTCAAACGATTACAAATCGAGATTCTGGAAGAATCCTTTGGGAATCCATTGTGGTTGGATACTGATTTCTGTAAGAATTGCTTTCGGGGGAAAAGAGGGCTGAGTGGTCCACTTGAAACCGAAGGAAACATCATTGACTTCTGTGCCAGACCGCAGTGGTCTTTGTGATTCTTGAATGGCGACAGGTGCCTCTCCGACAATGGCGACCGGAAGGAGACTCCTTCAAAGTTCAGATCCTTGCTACTCCTCCTGCTTTTGCCTTTTCATTGTGCCTCATCATTCTCTCTCACAATCGTCCCGACTATCGATACAACGCTGCTTGTCCCCGCAATCATTAGCTCCATTCAAAAATACAAACAACTAATATTTCAGACCAGTCGCGAGAAAAATGAATTACAATTTTAATGGAACGTTCGTTAGAGAAACTTCTGAGACTCCGTTGGCGTGGAAACTGCACACACGTTTGCACGGCACATATGCGCCGATTAAACGAGCCCCGGCACGCGCAATTAAATCCACGTTAATATCGCGAAACGACGCGTGCAGAAACGCGCGCGCAACTCCCGGCCTCCTCAAGATGGCGACTATCCTTTTTCTTTCATTGTTCCCGAGCAGAATCGTCCGCGACATTCCGTAGAAATCGTTCGGCGATAATCTAATTATTGTTCGAACAATTTATCAATTCAATTCTATCAATTATCGAATCAATTCCACAATTATTTATCGAGACAGAATCGAAGAGGAATGTTTGCAATATACAGTCCGCCAAGAATAAGACAATCTGTAAAGTGCAAGAAAAAACATTTTACTTCTACCCCTAGGTTCTTTTAAATTATTTTATTAAATTCTTTCTGCACCGCCTCGTCATTCGACCTCGAGCCTCAAGATCCCGAAGAGCATTCTTCTTATCTGCAGAGGCTCTTGGTAAGAATCGACGAACTTGCACAACATACTCGCAGACGTGCCTACAAGCTCTCTAGGGTCGAAGCGTTTATGGCAGCCTTCGAGAGGGATGGCACAGCGAACATTATGGCAACGGCGGCACGCCATGTGTTGACGGTCCGCCTAAGAGAAATTTGCATTTACGAGCCCGAGGAATTGCCAAACCCGGAACATGTGTTCGCGCGACCTGCCGAAAACCGTCGTCGACCGTTCCGACACATGTTTCCTTCGAGAAAAAGGTAAAAGTCCCTTTTTTCCCCCTTCAGGAACGCGGAGAAAATTCACAAGGACCCGCTCAGGTCCATTCCTCCTCCAGCGGACCCTTGGGCACTGGGAGTTGCCGTTTATTACCAGAGAAATGAATAATAACAGAAGCTGCGTTTCATCCCTTCGTTGGAAACCGGAAAAACGTTAACAAAACGTCGGAGTATTTTGATATTGTTCTTAATGTTTGCTAAAACATTTTAATTGTAATTTTTGGAGGAGGAGGAAAATATACAAAAATACATTGTTCGTAACTATGTTTTTTTTCTATCGATCGTATTTGCTGATAATAAATCTTTAAATGTTTTCGGCGCTGCGGTTCGATCTTTTGTTAAGAACCAAGCAATTTTGCTAATTTAGTCAAACATAATCAACGTTTCGATCCTAGTTTGGATCTTTTTCAAGATTAATTTGAATTGCGTCTGTAAAATAGATATTTTATAATAATGTTGAAAAACAGAAATTATTGAGTGAATTATTGGGTTGGCAAGAAAGTAATTTCGGTTTTCACTAACTGATGGCGTTATGTTTTGTTTGATTGGCTTCTGTTAACGTTGCGTTTGTTTTCTTTCTGACATTTCATAACTGCATCTTTTAGGTTACTTTTGAAGCAAATTACACGTAATTTTGATTAAAATTGTTAGTTCTGTGTCAATTTGAACATGGAGTGCAGAAACGAACATTATAGGCATATATTGCTTTTTTATTTCCGTAGAGGTAAAAAAGCTGCCGAGGCTCACAAAGATATATGCGAAGTTTACGGTGTAGATTGCTTAACAGAACGCACGTGCCAGAATTGGTTTAAAAATTCCGTTCTGGAAATTTCTCAATTAATGACGACCAACGTTCTGGTCGATCATCTGGAGTTGATGATGACCAAATGAAAGCCATTATTGAATCGGATCGTCATATAACTGTCCGAGAGATTGCAGACAGGTTAAATGTCTCGCATACAACCATAGAATATCGTTTAAAAAGTCTCGGAATCGTTAAGAAGCTCGATATTTGGGTTCCACACGAGTTGAAAGAAATTCACTTAATGCAACCCATCAACATATGCGATATGCATCTCAAACGAAATGAAATCGACCCTTTTCTCAAGCGAATCATCGCCGGTGATGAGAAATGGGTTGTTTACAATAACACAACTCGAAAACGATCATGGTCCAAGCGTGATGAACCAGCCCAAACCACACCGAAAGCTGAATTACACCAAAAGAAGATCATGTTGTCAATTTGGTGGGATTACAAAGGTATTGTGTATTTTGAGCTGCTCCCAAGGAACCAAACCATCAATTCAGATGTTTATTGTCGACAACTAACAAAACTGGACATAGCAATGAAAGAAAAACGGCCAGAATTGGCAAATCGCAAAGGAATCGTGTTCCGCCATGATAACGCTAGGCCACACACATCTTTGGTAACACGTGAAAAGTTATTGGAGCTTGGTTGGGAAGTGATGTCACATCCACCATATAGCCCTGACATTGCACCATCAGATTATCATTTATTCCGAAGTTTACAAAACTCTTTGAATGGTAAAACATTCACTAATGATGATGATCTGAAATCGCACTTGGATCAGTTTTTCACCGAAAAGGATCAGAAGTTTTATGAGCGCGGAATTATGAAGCTACCAGAAAGATGGCAAAAGATCATACAACAAAATGGAAAATATTTTATTGATTAAAGTTCATTGCTTTGATAAAAAAATTGGATTTTATTTCATCTAAAAATACCGAAATTACTTTCTTGCCAACCCAATATTATTATTGAGTGATTGAATGTAAACAAATATTGTTCATAAAGCACACTCACTTGCTTTGGGGAACTAAATATATGATAAATGTGCGACACGTGTGTTGCGTGCGTCGAACATGCTTGTTGTCAAGATGTACGTACGTATTTGAACTCGATCTAGGTTATATCAATCGATACAAGGCGGTAAATTTGAAAAGTCATAATATGTTCTTAAATCCACTCTTACGGAGATACCTGGATGGTAAATCGTTATTGACATTCTACTTTTGTTGGAATCAATTACATACATTTGTATGTGAGAAAGTAATCGTGACAAAAGTAAAGTTTATTGGAAAATTATTATAACATATTTATTTTACAGACGCAATTGAAATTAATCTTGAAAAAGATGCAAACTAGGATCGAAACGTTGATTATGTTTGACTAAATTAGTAAAATTGCTTGGTTCTTAACAAAAGATCGAACCGTAGCGCCGAAAACATTTGAAGATTTATTATTGTTCGTAACGTCCGCTAAAAAATGTTAATTGCAATTGTCACGTGTGCGATAGTTAGGGTGATCGAGGAGGATCGAGATGTACGATCGAGCGAGTTGATCGGCGGGCGAATCGTAAAAGCGGAATCGTGTCTAGCGGACAATGTCTCTGCTATGGCTTCTCGGCTGACATGATTGCCCACGTGCTGCTGCCTCGCCAAGTGTCCCTGGGTTAGGTTCGTGAGCATTCTAAACGCTTGCCTTTTATGATCCGCACCGACAGATAGCCTCCGACAATGTTTGCACCGGTGGTACTGTCTTCCTTTTCGCCATGTGTCGAACACACTGCAGCATCTGCAAACCGAGAGAGCAATAAGCTCCGGAAAAGCGTGCGGGAAGACACGTTTCGAAACACCGTGCACCCTCAAAGAACAACCCTCTTTACCTGAGATGCACATGTTCCCTTCAGGGACGTCAACCCTTATGCAATTTTACCACGGCAATTCGCAACCGTTGGCTACATTGCAAAATATTACAATAGAATGTTTTAATAAACAAACGAAATCTGTATTTGTCCAGCAAAAAAATGTTGTAATATTTTTGAACGCGTTTTATCCAGTTTTGTTGCTATAATTCATATCATTATTAGTAGACTGCGGATGTTTATGGCTTATAAAAATGTTTAAGAAATGCTGGAGTATTAAATTCGACAGAAGTTAGTACGATTTTTATTCATTTTGGATCTACAAATGCTATTATCAATGAAAATAGAATTTCATTTCGTGCCACTTCCTTCGCATTTGTCTACAAAAATTGAAAATTGCATAAACATCCGCAGTCTAATTGTTAGACAGCGTATATTAAAAATATACTAATTTATATACGAATTAAATATTGATATAAAATAAATAAAATAATTTTTTATAAAAAATTTTCATCTGGTTTGCAACAAGTTGGAGTGAGATAAAAATGTATTTTCTGTCTTAGTATGTTTAATAGATTGAAAATAGAATTACAGTATTTTACTCCTCTAATTTTTTCGCTGTTTCACTGTTGATAAATGCATCATAGAATCATCAAAATTGTAATCGAACATAACTGTAAAAAATTGCATAAACATCCGCAGTCTAATTGTTAGACAGCGTATATTAAAGATATACTAATTTATATACGAATTAAATATTGATATAAAATCAATAAAGTAATTTTTTATAAAAAATTTTCATCTAGTTTGCAACAAATTGGAGTGAGATAAAAATGTATTTTCTGTCTTAGTATGTTTAATAGATTGAAAATAGCATTACAGTATTTTATTTCTCTAATGTTTTCGCTGTTTCACTGTTAGTAAATGCATCATAGAATCATCAAAATTGTAATCGAACGTAACTGCAAAAAATTGCATAAACATCCGCAGTCTAATTGCTAAACAGCGTATATTAAAAATATACCAATTTATATACGAATTAAATATTAATATAAAATAAATAAAATAATTTTTATAACAAATTTTCATCTGGTTTGCAACAAATTGAAATGAGATAATAATTTATTTTCTGTCTTAGTATGTTTAATAGATTGAAAATAGCATTACAGTATTTTATTTCTCTAATGTTTTCGCTGTTTCACTGTTAGTAAATGCATCATAGAATCATCAAAATTGTAATCGAACGTAACTGCAAAAAATTGCATAAACATCCGCAGTCTAATTGCTAGACAGCGTATATTAAAAATATACTAATTTATATACGAATTAAATATTGATATAAAATCAATAAAATAATTTTTTATAAAAAATTTTCATCTGGTTTGCAACAAATTGGAGTGAGATAAAAATGTATTTTCTGTCTTAGTATGTTTAATAGATTGAAAATAGCATTACAGTATTTTATTTCTCTAATGTTTTCGCTGTTTCACTGTTAGTAAATGCATCATAGAATCATCAAAATTGTAATCGAACGTCACGATGAGCAGCCTGAATTAATCGAATTTGTTAGAGACGCGTGCAAAGATTTCTCAGACATACCTGTCGCGTCCACAACGAAGGCAGTGCACCGGTCGAGAAAGTGTACGGGAATCCGATTTGATGAGAATTTATGGAACAGGAAGGTGTACCAAGGTTGAATTCAGCCACCAGCAAGGCAATTAGTACCTGATGGGGCACTTACCCCATAACCGCGCCAGCAGAGGTACCATAAAAGGGCGCCGAAACGTCTGCCGAAGGAACATCTGGACGTTTATGAAGGGAAAAACCCAGAAACTTCTTTAAAACCGACGATCTCTCGGACCAGCTTTAATGACATTATTTTTTTGCGAAAAAAGGCAACGACAAGTTCCGTTGACTTCTTACACTGACTCCAGGCCAGTGAGAATTAACGGATTTTTCTTTCTAATTTTATGGCACAAAAAGATCCGATTAACTAAGCGGATCAAATAATTTGTTCCGCGAGAAGAAGGGTACCACAGCCACATTATAAAATGAATTACTTTGTACCAAATTGGTTTTCCGTGTTTCCAATTGGCACACTTTCAATTGAATTTCGACTTGTCGCTTCTTATTTCTCATTCGAATTACACTTTTCCTGGCGATTAACAGCTACACTGTGCTAAGTGAGATTACGCAACGGTATACAATTAAAAACATTCCACGGGAGAATGTTTATTCTCGTCTAAAATATTTTAAGATCTTGTATCATCTTTACGAGCGAATGTAAATGTCTGCAAAGACTTCTTTGTCGAAGCTTTACTGTTTCTTCGTTCGGCGAAGGATTAAGGGTCCATCGTCAGCCTGGGAAATGTTCAAAGTTACGTTTCCCTTTCGGGTTTAACGATCTCGAGGTGCAACATCACCGGGACGTTTATCGAAAGTGAAGACATCAGCGGTACGTCGTGAACGCGATCCGTTCGCCATCGGATTTCGATTCCGCGAAACCTAACCGGTGCGAAACGCTGGATCTTGGGCTCGGTGCCAACTGAAAATCAGATCGCCAATAAAGAGGCCGATAAATAACGCGGCCAAACACCAAAATAATACTCCGACGGTGATCAAAGTCGAATAACTCGCGGCATCTTCCGGCCCCCACCAGCCGACGCGCAACTATGGCGGCTGCCGGTCGCTTTTGACCTAATTTTTTCGCTACATTTTCCCACCAATTTCCATTCGCACATCTTTCGATCAATTTCTCCTAGGTTTTGCACTCCCAATTCTGTTGCAAATCAATTGCACAAGGTGAAAACAAAAATGGCGTGCTCGGTTACTTGTACGATCCGGCGGAGAATTTACAAGACTCGCACACGAGTTCATTCGAAGCCGTCGAACGAATAGGTTCTGCCGTTAGCGAACAATTTTGCACCTTTGCAAACTGCTCGTTAAAAGGTGCATTGGCGCGGTTTCAATCTGAAATAGCCTAAGATCGAGAGGAACACTGAACATTCGAGATCGTGTAGCTTGATGAATCGCTGCGCCGGATTGCCGAGACGTGTTTGTTGTGACGGACGAAAGCTCTTTTGAAGCTGCCTATAAATTCCGCGTTTCGAGCTTTCACGAGCTTCTTCTCCTCCTGCTTCACCTCCCGCTTCTTCCTATTGACACGGCGCGATACGGCCGCCATTTTTAATCGCGCGATCACTATTTCAGGCCTTCTTCTCTCTTCCTACCTCATTCTTCTACAAATATACTTTAAACTGATTCGCTAAGACAAATTTTAAAGAGTCTTCGAAAGAATAAAGAGTCTTCGATCTCCTAAAAACTACCACAACTTCGTTAGAAAAAATCGTACGCTGGTCTACTTGGTCTCATTACAAAGAGGGAACTTCCTTTTATAAATACATATTAAATTGAATCCCGAAAAAAATATTCCACAGCCTACACAGACCGATATTTGCAAAACCGATCTACTTTTGTAAATATTTTTCTCTCTCTCTCTGTTCTATTTAGTTTAGTTTGTGAAATAAGATAGAAAAAAGGTTAGATTAAGAACGATTAAGGAAGAGTGTCAATTTGAGGGGAACTAATGAAGTTATACATTTAAAAACCGATTTCTCAAGAGACAATTATATTGGCTGGATAAGAAAATACAAATAAGTACGTGTAGTATTTTAGAGGAGATTCCAAAGAGTGAAATCACTTTGGTTCTCAGACGTCGCGACGGTATACATAGTGAAAGTCAAAGGGGACAAATGGGAGTAACAAAGACAGAATTTTAGCGCCATTCCAAGGCGAACTGGTCTGGCATATCGTAGCCTGTTCCTCGCGATCCCTAGCCTTGTTCTCACTGGCTCCTCGCGATATAAATATTCAGCATGGGTCGTCCCTCAAGACTTCCATCTTTCTCCTTCATTCCACCCACCATCCTACTCTCTCGGACAAGCGCACATCGTCGAGTCTGTCCTCTTCTAGTCTCCATTCCCCTCGATCGTGATCGCGAAAGGATCGTCGATCTTCTACCTTTTTTAACTCCGACCAGTTATCCTTGAAAAAAATTGCCTCGATGCTTAGAAACATACTGGAACCATTCCGTGGACCTCCATTGTGGTTCTCATCCACAGATTTGCCAATGGTATTCGAATATTATATATTTTTCAAAGCCCGCAGAATTTGTTGAATTTCAGTAATTTTTCAGAAGCTTCTGATTACCTAACTCTTGCCATAAATTTGTAAGAGACAATCGTACGAGCCTCTAC
Organism: Lasioglossum pauxillum; assembly: GCA_933228785.1. Classification (NCBI taxonomy): domain Eukaryota; kingdom Metazoa; phylum Arthropoda; class Insecta; order Hymenoptera; family Halictidae; genus Lasioglossum; species Lasioglossum pauxillum. Next base: position 1,968,349 of record OW121699.1, read on the forward strand.
TTTATGTCATTATAAAGAGGAAACCTCCCTCTGTAAGTACATTTTAATATTATTCCCGAAAAAAATTGTTCAAACCCCGCAGAACTTGTTGAATTTCAGTAATTTCTCAGGAGCTCCAGATTTCCTAAATCATGCCATAACATTGTGAGAGAAAATCGTACGATCATCTACTTTGTCTCATTTCATAGGGGATAGTTCCCTCTGTAAGCACACTTTAGAGTGATTCGCGAAAAAAATTGTTCAGAGTCAGCAGAATTTTTAAAATTGTTAAAATTTCTCAGGAGCTTCTGATCGCTTAAATCTTGCCATAACTTTGTGAGAGAAAATCGTACGAGCATCTGCTTTATGTCATTGCAAAGGGGAAATCTCCCTCTGTAAGCACATTTTAATATTATTCCCGAAAAAAATGTTTCAAAGCCCGCAGAATTTGTCGAATTTCAGTAATTTCTCAGGAGTTCCTGATTTCCTAAATCATGCCATAAATTTGTGAGAAAAAATCGTACGAGCATCTACTTTGTCTCATTTCATAGGGGATAGTTCCCTCTGTAAGCACACTTTAGAGTGATTCGCGAAAAAAATTGTTCAGAGTCAGCAGAATTTTTAAAATTGTTAAAATTTCTCAGGAGCTTCTGATCGCTTAAATCTTGCCATAACTTCGTCAGGAAAAATCGTACAAGCCTCTACTTTATGTCATTATAAAGAGGAAACCTCCCTCTGTAAGCACATTTTAAAATTATTCCTGAAAAAAATTTTTCAAAGCCCGCAGAATTTGTTGAATTTCAGTAATTTCTCAGGAGCTTCCGATTTCCTAAATCTTGCCATAACTTTGTGAGAGAAAATCGTACGAGCATCTACTTTGTGTCATTGCAAAGGGAAAAGTTCCCCCCTATAAACACACTTTGAAGTCATTCGCCAAAAAGATTATTCAGAGTCAGCAGAATTTTTAGGACTGTTACAATTTCTCTGGAGCTTCTGATTGTCTAAATCTTGCCATAACTTCGTCATAAAAAATCGTACGAGCCTCTACTTTATGTCATTATGAAAAGGAAACCTCCCTCTGTAAGCACATTTTAATATTATTCCTGAAAAAAATTTGTCAAACCCGCAGAATTTTTAAAATTGTTAAAATTTCTCAGGAGCTTCTGATTACTTAAATCTTGCCATAACTTCGTCAAGAAAAATCGTACGAGCCTCTACTTTATGTCATTATAAAGAGGAAACCTCCCTCTGTAAGCACATTTTAATATTATTCCTGAAAAAAATTTGTCGCACCCACAGAATTTTTAAAATTGTTAAAATTTCTCAGGAGCTTCTGATTGCCTAAATCTTGCCATGACTTCGTCAGGAAAAATCGTACGAGCCTCTACTTTATGTCATTATAAAAAGGAAACCTCCCTCTGTAAGCACATTTGAATATTATTCCTGAAAAAAATTTGTCAAACCCGCAGAATTTTTAAAATTGTTAAAATTTCTCAGGAGCTTCTGATTGCCTAAATCTTGCCATGACTTCGTCAGAAAAAATCGTACGAGCCTCTACTTTATGTCATTATAAAAAGGAAACCTCCCTCTGTAAGCACATTTGAATATTATTCCTGAAAAAAATTTGTCAAACCCGCAGAATTTTTAAAATTGTTAAAATTTCTCAGGAGCTTCTGATTGCCTAAATCTTGTCATAACATCGTCAGGAAAAATCGTACGAATCTCTACTTTATGTCATTATAAAAAGGAAACCTCCCTCTGTAAGCACATTTTAATATTATTCCTGAAAAAAATTTGTCAAACCCGCAGAATTTTTAAAATTGTTAAAATTTCTCAGGAGCTTCTGATTACTTAAATCTTGCCATAACTTCGTCAAGAAAAATCGTACGAACCTCTACTTTATGTCATTATAAAGAGGAAACCTCCCTCTGTAAGCACATTTTAATATTATTCCTGAAAAAAATTTTTCAAAGCCCGCAGAATTTTTAAAATTGTTAAAATTTCTCAGGAGCTTCTGATTGCCTAAATCTTGCCATAACTTCGTCAGGAAAAATCGTACAAGCCTCTACTTTATGTCATTATAAAGAGGAAACCTCCCTCTGTAAGCACATTTTAAAATTATTCCTGAAAAAAATTTGTCAAAACCCGCAGAATTTTTAAAATTGTTAAAATTTCTCAGGAGCTTCTGATTGCCTAAATCTTGCCATAACTTCGTCATAAAAAATCGTACGAGCCTCTACTTTATGTCATTATAAAGAGGAAACTTCCCTCTGTAAGCACATTTTCATATTATTCCCGAAAAAATTTTTCAAAGCCCGCAGAATTTGTTGAATTTCAGTAATTTCTCAGGAGTTCCTGATTTCCTAAATCATGCCATAACTTTGTGAGAGAAAATCGTACGAGCCTCTACTTTATGTCATTATAAAGAAGAAACCTCCCTCTATAAGCACATTTTAATATTATAGCCGAAAATATTATTGAAAGCCCGCAGAATTTTTGAAATGTCCAGAATTCCTCAGGAGCTTCTGATTGCCTAAATCTTGCCACATCTCTGCGATAAAAAATCGTACGAAGGTCTATTTTATGTTATTGCAAAAGGGAAGCATCCCTCCCCGACACAATTATTTAAAAAATCCGAAAAATCCTGCCACCGCAGCATCGGCAAGATTCACCCCATAGAACCTGCCATCTACCTGCAGTCTCCTCCTGTTTCCATTCCCCGCGCTCCTCCTTCGGAACCTATCTACGTTCATCTCACGATCTCCCCCTAACCGACTCCTGAATATCTGCAACCACCAAGCTCGCTTTGAGTACAGTGGGGGGACGCGAGGAACCGTAGTGGGAGATCTAGTGGGGAGTCTCTCGGGGCAGTGTAGGCGTTCAGTCCCGGTGGGGATCCAAGAAAAGCAATAGTGGGGGTAGACGAATCTGGTGGGGATTCCCCACCACAAAGAGGCGTGGCCTGAAGCGCGATGAGGAAGCTCGGAACTCCGAGTCTCGAGCATCTTCATTCGAGTCGAAACCGTCAACGGTCTGGTGTTCTCTCATCGATCATCCGTCAGTGTCATCTACGATCAATCTCCAAGTGTTCCTCCAACCTCTTCGAGTCAGTTCTTCCTTCCTGCTCGAGTCCTCCCAGTGCCCTGACACAAGCAGTGTATCAAACGGTGCTATGACAGTGCCCTGAAGCTTTAGAACCCGAGTGGACTCCTCCCAGTACCCTGTGCAAGTTCTTCAAAGGTCACCATGCAGAGTCAACCGGCGAGTCTCCAGTCGCAGCGACTGCAGGGCATCTACATCCTGGACAACAGCGACAGCTCCGGGATTCCCCATAGCGCCGGCAGCTCCGCCAGCAACTCTCCCGATCACTATAATCGGTTCTCCCCTCCCACGCACCTGATGGACCTGAGCAGTCCTCCGGAGCACCGTGACCTTCCAGGCTACCAGCCTCATCATCATCATCACCACCAGATCTACCCTCCCGCTACTTATCTGATGTACGAAGGCCCCGAAGAAGGGAAGAGGTTCCAGGAGCAACACAACGGGAAGATGCTGAGGGACCTCCAAGCTGAAGTCTCCGAGTATGAACGACGTCTTCACGGTAACTCGCCTGGGTTCCTGTCCGATCACAGCAGAGACCACGAGCAGAGTCTCTATCTGACGCCATCGCCGCAAATGTACTCTTCGGGGGGTGAAGAGGTCAATGCCAGGCATCCTCAAGGTTATCATCACGTGGAACAGGTGGACTACAAACCGGAAGTGGTGGAGTACAAGCCTGAGATCGAGCCGAACAGGTACAAGCCTGTGGAGATAACGCAGATGACAGAAGCGTCCTCTTCCACGAAGAGTTTCGCGGTGGAGGGTGCCAGAAACGCCGGGAAAAGGAAGAGGAAGTCCAGTAACAACGAGAACGAGTCCGAGGGAGAGAGCAGCGCTTCGTCTACCAAGACCAAGGTCAGGAGGAAGAGCGGAGCTACCTTTGAGGAGATCCAGAACCAAAGGGTCATGGCGAACGTCAGGGAGAGGCAGAGGACCCAGAGTCTCAACGATGCGTTCGCAGCACTCAGGAAGATCATTCCGACCTTGCCCAGTGACAAGCTCAGCAAGATTCAGACCCTGAAGCTCGCCACGAGGTACATCGACTTCCTGTTCCAGGTGCTCCATTGTAATCTGGAGAATGGGGATGCTCCTGAAGAATCTGGTAAGTTGAGATGCGTTTTATTCGGGTGTGGTGGACGGGGATTGGGGATGATTAGCATTTTTTTAACCATTAGAGGGGTGATTGAGAATCGCCGGTAAAGATTGATGTACCATTGTTTAAGATATTGTTTACATTGTTGAATATGTTGGTATCTAATCAGTAGACTGCGGATTTTATGCGTTCATGACGAAAATGGGTACGTGCAATTTCAAGCAGTGGATATATTGAAAAGATTTAAGGACATCGGTGTGTTAGCGTCACTTTAATAAGATAATTGAAAGAAGAACTACATTTTTATTTAGCTCCTGTGTCTTGCAATTGAATTATTGTATAAAAAAAGTCATATAAATGATTAGTAGTCTGCGGATTCGATGCATTTATGGCAGAAATGAGTGGGTGCAATTTACAGTAGAAAGATTACGATGATTCAAGAGCGCTAAGCCATTTTTTCAACTTGTTAAAATTAGTGAAGTAGTAATAAATATAACATAAACTAAATTTAATATAATAATAAATAAATATAATAGCATAAACTTATTTCGCATAAAGCTCCGCAGTCTAATGATTAGGAATAGAAGAACGGAATAGCTCTAGCCAGGTAGAAATGTTTCGTTTTCGAGTTAAAATAGCTGTCCGAGTGCAACGAGGTTAGAAATGCATTTTTTTAAAATTCCTTTCGAACGATGTTTGTTTCGCGTGTAAGCTTATGGCCAGAGAGACAATTTCGTTTACGTTGTCCGTCGGCAAGCAGCAGCACGTGTTCGCCCGGTAATCCAACGTTGTTTACGGTGTCTCGGAATTAAACAGACCCCCATGAAGCAGCGGGTCCTCCGATTCCGAAGTCAGGAGCCTAACCCAGAAGCCCTTACGCCCGAGTGGGGCTACCTACTCCACAGTAGCATAGAGCTACCCTTTCCAGGCACTTGAAGTGCTAGAGAGTATTTACAAACTGGTCACCGTAGGCAAACAGGAAAATCCCATAGATCATTCCTGAGGTCCTTCAGAGCTCTTACCTAGGAAAAGAACCACCGGTAGCCTTGCACTGACGTTCTTACTGATTGATCGTCCTTGAATTAGGGTCCTTGGGAGGGGTGGTTTTAGAGAATTTGAACATTCTGGATTTATAATTAGAAATCTTGTATAGTGAGGTAACATAAGTTGTGTAATGTCAAATCTATTGAAAATTTAGCTAAACTACCCCTATCGTAAAATGTTGCAGGAGCAATTATTTCAGCAATTCTTTGAATTGTAAAAAGTTTCTGTTGAAAATTAACGAGATAATATAGATTCTGTACGATCAGATCTGTTGAAAATTTAGCTAAACTACCCCTATCGTAAAATGTTGCAGGAGCAATTATTTCAGCAATTCTTTGAATTGTAAAAAGTTTCTATTCAAAATTGACGAGATAATATAGATTCTGTACGATCAGAGCTGTTGGAAATTTAGCTAAACTACCCCTATCGTAAAATGTTGCAGGGGCAATTATTTCAGCAATTCTTTGAATTGTAAAAAGTTTCTGTTGAAAATTAACGAGATAATATAGATTCTGTACGATCAGATCTGTTGACAATTTAGCTAAACTACCCCTATCGTAAAATGTTGCAGGGGCAATTATTTCAGCAATTCTTGGAATTGTAAAAAGTTTCTGTTGAAAATTGACGAGATAATATAAATTCTGTACGATCAGATCTGTTGGAAATTTTGCTAAACTACCCCTATCGTAAAATGTAGCAGGGGCAATTATTTCAGCAATTCTTTGAATTGTAAAAAGTTTCTGTTGAAAATTAAGAAGATAATATAGATTCTGTACGATCAGAGCTGTTGAAAATTTAGCTAAACTACCCCTTCGTAAAATGTTGCAGGAGCAATTATTTCAGCGATTCTTTGAATTGTAAAAAGTTTCTGTTGAAAATTGACGAGATAATATAGATTCTGTCCGATCAGATCTGTTGGAAATTTAGCTAAACTACCCCTATCGTAAAATGTTGCAGGAGCTATTATTTCACCAATTCTTTGAATTGTAAAAAGTTTCTGTTGAAAATTATCGAGATAATACAGATTCTATACGATCAGATCTGTTGAAAATTTAGCTGAACTACCCCTATCGTAAAATGTTGCAGGGGCAATTATTTCAGCAATTCTTTGAATTGTAAAAAGTTTCTGTTGAAAATTGACGAGATAATATAAATTCTGTACGATCAAATCTGTTGGAAATTTAGCTAAACTACCCCTATCGTAAAATGTTGCAGGGGCAATTATTTCAGCAATTCTTGGAATTGTAAAAAGTTTCTGTTGAAAATTAACGAAATAATATAGATTCTGTACGATCAGAGCTGTTGGAAATTTAGCTAAACTACCCCTAGCATAAAATGTTGCAGGAGCAATTATTTCAGCAATTCTTTGAATTGTAAAAAGTTTCTGTTGAAAATTGACGAGGTAGTATAGATTCTGTACAATCAGAGCTGTTGAAAATTTAGCTGAACTACCCCTATCGTAAAATGTTGCAGGAGCAGTTATTTCAGCGATTCTTTGAATTGTAAAAAGTTTCTGTTAAAAATTAACGAGATAATGTAGATTCTGTACGATCAGAGCTGTTGGAAATTTAGCTAAACTACCCCTATCGTAAAATGTTGCAGGGGCAATTATTTCAGCAATTCTTTGAATTGTGAAAAGTTTCTATTCAAAATTAACGAGATAATATAGATTCTGTACGATCAGATCTGTTGAAAATTTAGCTAAACTACCCCTAGCATAAAATGTTGCAGGAGCAATTATTTCAGCAATTCTTTGAATTGTAAAAAGTTTCTGTTGAAAATTAACGAGATAATATAGATTCTGTACGATCAGATCTATTGGAAATTTAGCTAAACTACGCCTATCGTAAAATGTTGCAGGGGCAATTATTTCAGCAATTCTTTGAATTGTAAAAAGTTTCTGTTGAAAATTGACGAGATAATATAGATTCTGTACGATCAGAGCTGTTGGAAATTTAGCTAAACTACCCCTAGCATAAAATGTTGCAGGAGCAATTATTTCAGCAATTCTTTGAATTGTTAAAAGTTTCTGTTGAGAATTAACGAGATAATATAGATTCTGAACAATCAGATCTGTTGGAAATTTTGCTAAACTACCCCTATCGTAAAATGTTGCAGGAGCAATTATTTCAGCAATTCTTTGAATTGTAAAAAGTTTCTGTTGAGAATTAACGAGATAATATAGATTCTGTACGATCAGATCTGTTGGAAATTTTGCTAAACTACCCCTATCGTAAAATGTTGCAGGAGCAATTATTTCAGCGATTCTTTGAATTGTAAAAAGTTTCTGTTGAAAATTGACGAGATAATATAAATTCTGTACGATCAGATCTGTTGGAAATTTAGCTAAACTACCCCTATCGTAAAATGTTGCAGGGGCAATTATTTCAGCGATTCTTTGAATTGTAAAAAGTTTCTGTTGAAAATTGACGAGATAATATAAATTCTGTACGATCAGATCTGTTGGAAATTTAGCTAAACTACCCCTATCGTAAAATGTTGCAGGGGCAATTATTTCAGCAATTCTTTGAATTGTGAAAAGTTTCTGTTGAAAATTAGATAACCGGAGATCGCAAGGGGGGAAATCCCCTAGATCAAATGTCCCGCCAAGAGAGTAACTATGATCTAAATCAGCCTCGGTGCTTTCAATTGCTACCGGCGGTTGACAGAGTACAAGGCAAAGAGCCGGCGCTCGCCAAATGGCGACGATATACCATAACTCCAGGTGACTAAAGATATCGGGACGCTAACAGTTGCGAAGATTGGTCCCTTTTCACCAGCTCGGACGCAAATACCATCCGCAACGGCGCGAGTCCTCGTTTTTCGTTTGAACCCAACGCGCTGATGCGTCCTGACAGTTTCTTCTCTTGTTTCACCGCTGCTGCGCGCATCTCGGGATTCTTTTTACCGCGCATTCTTCCCCTTCCCACCGCGCGATATTCTTGACTCTTTGATCAGTCGACTCTCTGGATTGTTTGGAAATAATTAGCTTCGTATCGCTGTCTTGTTTGGCTGCATCACTTTTCTCGATGTCCTCGGAACCGATTTTTCTTCATCTTTCGAACTGCTGTAACTTCGCGACAAGGAATCGGACGATGCTCCACTCGGTCTCATTCTAAAGAGGAAACTTCCCTCTACAACCACACTTGAATCGGAACCACGTCGGAATCCGGCAAACAATTTTACAACGTCTACAGACTAGATTAAATCAGCAAAATCTATCGGAAAATTAGATTGTAGTACATTAAAACGTTTGTAGTCGATAGGCATACTAATCATTAATTAGTATGGATGTAATTACAGGCGACAGGACACCAAGGAGCGCAGTGCTAGCAGCCAGAGAGATAACTTCGTCGTCGTGCAGCTACATGGCGCACGAGAAACTATCGTACGCCTTCAGCGTTTGGAGAATGGAAGACGACTGGAACTCGAACGTTTGATCGTCGGTGAATCGATCATTCAATCCGTCATCAGTATTTCCATCCACGAGGTAAACAACCAAAGAACACAGCATCTCGACGATTTCCTATTTTCGCTGGCTCGAAAGTATCGAAATCGGGCCTTGGACCTGTTCGAAACTGTCGAAGATGCTCGGACATCTTTCCACACGTTCTCCGCATATACATAATATAGACACTGTTTTGCAAGTTTCTCGGCGTTGTTAGTTGATTTTTACTGTTAACTGTTTGTGTGGACGATGGAGAGATCCAGTCTCTGTGATTTCACGGAACGATTCTCGTTAGCGAAAGCTCGATAGACTGCGGATCTTTATGTATTTACGAAGAAATTAGTTGGGCGAAATATTGGGTTGGCAAGAAAGTAATTTCGGTATTTTAAGGTGAAATAAAACCGAATTTCTTTATTCAAGCGATGAACTTAATCGATAAAATATTTTCTTATTTACTCTTTTTGACAAAAGATCATCGAACAAAAGGGAAAATATCTTATTTATTAAAGTTCATTGCTTGAATAAAAAAATTGGGCTCTATGTCACCTTAAAATACCGAAATTACTTTCTTGCCAACCCAATACAAAACGGTAATAGATTAGAAAAATTCAAGAATATCGTAATATTAAATAAGAAATTATTCTCGATCGTACATTTTTCAAATAAATTTGGGGTTATGTTCGCGGCGCACCGGTTCGGTGCTATTTAGTGTATAGTTGCTATTTAGTGTATGTATAATTTGATCGAACCGGTGCGCCGCGAACATAACCCCAAATATATTGTAATATTGTTTTGAACAAAGTCAAGTTTCATTTCATTCCTGTTTCCCACAGCCAGAATATTTCTATTCTGCATAAAGATCCGCAGTCTAGTTATAAGTGACAGACCGTGCGATTTTGATTTTGGTTCGACTCGTTGAACATCGAACAAATTATCACTGTACTTTGTTGAATGACCGAGCAGCTGTTCTTTGAGGATTCGAAATAGGATTATCTCTGTTTTGTTAATGTGTACTTCGACGGGGCAGAACGATAGTTATTTAGTTAAATGTTTAGCAATCTTGAACGTCAATGAAACGGTTAAAAAATTCTTTCGAATGTCTAAATCATTTTTTGTCTGGTTAATTAAGTTATTTAACAGTAAATCTATCTCTTGCGATCGCAGAGCGAAGGACGAGATTGAACGTAAAATGTTAAGCAGAGTTTCATCGAAATTCTCCGTAGAGAAAATAGAGGGAAGCGTGTACGAGATTAGGTGAGCGTGGAATGGCGATCCGTTCGATCATCCGTTGACTAATTAGCAGCGATCACTCGTCGTCAGGGTGTCCGTGGTCCTTTGAAATCGAGTCTTAGCTGTTGATCTCGCGACGCGGTAGATCAAGCAACCCGTTCGTCTTCGCAATAATGTAAGCCGATAATTTCACCGCGTCCCATCTCACTGGTCTATTAACGGGACGACGTGTTTGGCCAGGCCGCCAAATCCATAGGAATCGCGCTGCCGCCGTCGCTATCAATCCGCCAAATTATTCTAAACTCGGACCTGGACCTCCGGAAAAATTCTACTAACTGCAGAAAATACTTTTAATTTTTCTCTTTCTCGAATAAATATGTTGAAGTTAATTTTGCAACATTAAGCAGATCCTATTTCACGACTAGAGAGGCGAAAGAGCAACGAAAATACCGACAAGTCTATCGCAGAAGATTGATGAAAAAATTTCAATTATTTGATCGAATAAAAAGGCGCGCATCGAGATATGTTGCAGGGGCAATTATTTCAGCAATTCTTTGAATTGTAAAAAGTTTCTGTTGAAAATTAACGAGATAATATAGATTCTGTACGATCAGATCTGTTAAAAATTTAGCTAAACTACCCCTATTGTAAAATGTTGCAGGAGCAATTATTTCAGCAATTCTTTGAATTGTAAAAAGTTTCTGTTGAAAATTAACGAGATAATATAGATTCTGTACGATCAGATCTGTTGAAAATTTAGCTAAAGTACCCCTATCGTAAAATGTTGCAGGGGGAATTATTTCAGCAATTCTTTGAATTGTAAAAAGTTCTACTAACTGCAGAATACCTTTAATCTTTCTCTTTCTCGAATAAATACGTTGAAGCTAATTTTGCAACATTAAGCAGATCCTATTTCACGACTAGAGAGGCGAAAGAGCAATTTTCGTCAATCGCAGAAGATTGTCGAAAATATTTCAATTATTTGATCGAATAAAAAGGCGCGCATCGAGATAATTATTCCGAGGTCCCGGAGAGCAAGATGGGTCGAAACAGATTCTCCAGACGAGTCATCGGCCGTCCCCTTGCCATCCGAAAAGACGGACAGTAGCATCGTTGCTACAATTTTACGAGGTTTTTTTCCCCTTTCTTGCGAGGAGTCAGCTCCGCGTCTCGGCGTTGTGGAAACAAGCCCTAACCGTTCCGGCGAGTAGATGAAACTTAAACAAAACAACGGGAGAGATGCGTTAACGAGCGGTTCGGCGCCGATAAGTCGGCTTGGAATACGGTTTCTTCCTTTTCCAGAGGATTCTTGCTGATATCCGACTCCGTCTCGAACTATCTCATCGGGAAATTGTGAACGAGGTTAAATCCCCTGTGGAGAAAATGTTTGAAAATGATCTAGAGTAGTTTTCATATTTCGTGGAGTATAATAATTTGATCGAACCGGTGCGCCGCGAACATAACCCCATTTCTTGAAGTATATTTGGCCCCCTGACAGCGGAAACAATTTTTCCAGGCCGCTTTCTGTGAAATCGTTTATCGGAACGTCAAACTTTCTCTAGCATCGTGTCAAAAAATTATCTGGCGACACTGGCAGTTTCTTCCTTTTCCAGAGGATTCTTGCTGATATCCAACTCCGTCTCGAACTATCTCATCGGGAAATTGTGAACGAGGTTAAATCCCCTGTGGAGAAAATGTTTGAAAATGATCTAGAGTAGTTTTCATATTTCGTGGAGTATAATAATTTGATCGAACCAGTGCGCCGCGAACATAACCCCATTTCTTGAAGTATATTTGGCCCCCTGACAGCAGAAACAATTTTTCCAGGCTGCTTTCTGTCAAATCGTTTATCGGAATGTCAAACTGTCTCTAGCATCGTGTCAAAAAATTATCTGGCGACACTTTGGCATTTTCCACAGCGTAGAAATAATGTTTATAGCAGATAGCTTCCTTTGTTCGATCGCAGAAAAATATCGCCGGAGATGCTCGCATTCCGGAGCGGAGCGAGAAAATTTTTCGAAAACATGACGAGACGTCGTTTTGACTTACAAGCACGGATACATCGAGGTTTATTTTAAAACCGGAGGGAAAAGTTCGTTTGACTGCGCTTAACGAAGACACGCCGCGTTAAATCCGCCAGCGGGCTTTATTGCCGCACTGAATCTCTGGGGAAAAAATTAGGTGCCATCGGTGTCAGCCGTTGGGGGCTCTGCGGGATCGGCCAGTGAAAAAATTGTTCGAATTTTTCAGCCGGCGTTCCATCTCCTCCAAAAACTACATAGAACGGAGAGCGAGGCCTGTTCTCTTTGAAAACGAAAATGTAAATCAGTTTCTCGAGTTGAAGCTTTCCCGCGGTTCGACAATGTTTGAAACAGTTTAGAGTGGTTCGTAGACGTCTGAGGGGGTTTAGGATGTTAATGGTTTCTAAAGAACATTAGCGCGGACTTAGGAACGCGGTGATTAATGATCCAAGCAGTTGGCTTTGGACTACTTCGGGAAAAAATTGTTCTTTGATCTTTCGAAGCGTTACAACTTGTCCTTCTGCTCTCCAAAGAAGTTTTGTCGCGGAACCCGAAACTTGAACCGCGACTTCGAAAAATCCTAATCGATAATTTACATACAGCTGAACAGTACGCCGTAAAGTTGCGAGGATCATTGCGAACGATTTACATTTAGCGTTTAATGTTGGTAAAAGTGAGGAGTGAACGAAAGAAAGATATCTTCAGTTCGTTGATTTTTATGGAAAAATTTAGTTTTTTATTATTAGAGCGTTGAGACTTGGCATTCTCTGTAATGTATATAGATATAAATATTCTTCGCCATCTTCTTCTTCTGTTTCATAGAGTTTATTTAATTATAAGTATCCAGGTGCCATCGCAGCAACTGGTCATACAGCAAAACACCAAAGATCGTTGTAAATAGTTAGCTGTAAGGCTAGACCATAAGCTTACCCGACGAGAGACTGTCGCATAACAGCGTGTATTATCTATGTTTCGACGATGATTTAGAATTTAAGTTCTCTAGATTAAGATTGAACAACAATGGCCGGAACACGCAATAATTTATTGACGAGCTATAGAACATTCTTCTTGTAAATAACTCTTGTAGACACTCTTCGATCCTCTGTAAAAATTCTATATTAACTTTATTCTAAAACGTAATACGTAAGGCATTTATTGGTTAGCGAGCGAGAGGATCGAAAAATGGCGGCGACGTCCAAGCGAAATCGGCGTAAGTCGAAATTCTCGAAAAATCTTCAATCCTTCTTTGACGATGTTCTGCGCAAAGCATTTTGATCGTAATTATTTGTTATTGTGATATGTTTATTGTTAAGCGGTTGACTCACGCCGATTCTTGGATTATTTAATGTTAAGAGCGACGAAACTTGGATTTCCATTCCTTACACGATGCCATGGTGCATTTCTAATGTACAGTATTTTTTATATTGATGCCGAGCGTTGCAATAAACGATCATTAATCACGAGCATTGCCTTCGGTCTTGTCTATTCACTCCAGCGATTAATTCACCCCCGGAGAAGTGCGTCGCTTCTCGAAAACAAATTCACCCCTTTGCAAGTGAAATTCGCCCTTTGGCAGAAAAGAGTGAGTGGAATTTACAGTGCAAAACCTGTAAAAAAATCTCACATAAAAATGAACCCCAGTTTCACCCAATCGAACAATTGCATCGCTCTGAAAACAAAAGGGGCGTGCCCGGTTACTATTTTGCAAAAGGGTGAATTTAAAGCGCAAAGGAAAAAGACGTCGCGAATGTCCAAGAACGCGAACGTGTGGGTGACGTCACGTCAACTAAGGCCGCGGAGCATTGCGGATATTCGTAGATCAGGGGGGCGGGGAGGAGACGGGGAGGAAACGGAACACACCGACGAGGAAAGGAGCCGATAAATAATTTACCGAACGGCGTCCGATGGCAGGCTTAATGGATTAGACGAGCCAGTGCAAATATTATTGCAAGGAAACGGCCGCGAGAAGCCGCCCAGTCTACACGATTGGACCCGAACAATGTCAACCAGTAGTTCTTCGGCCAATCGGTGAACGTCGGACGCGTTCCCATCGACCTCTTCGATCCGTTATCCCCTCTCCCACCCCGCCCCTTCTAGAACCAGCAGAACTATAGCGAGACTGACGTAATTCCATCGCGTGATGCCCGTTGTGATTCTGTCAATCGTTGCGCAGCGGTGTGCGAGAAAACAGGGGCAGAGAATGCATTTGGAAATAGCAGATGATGCGAATGCTCCATTTTGTCTTCTTCTTCTTAACTAGCAATTCAATTTAACCCTCTGCACTCAGAGCTATTTTAACTGGAAAATTAAACATTTCTTCCGATCTAGAATACTTCCATTCCCTATGGTTTTTGAAATTGTATGGTTATGAAATTGGTAGAATACCTCATACAATACCTAAATGTTTAGTAATTGATTAGATACCGATATATTTAATAATGTAAACAATATTTTGAATAATGATACAACAATTTCTAGTGGTGCCTCAGAGGGGACAACGGAGTGCAAAGGGTTAAGATTTCAATTTTAAATATAAAATAGACAGAAAATTGAAAAAATTTGTTTATCAGTGATTTCACGCCACATGATTGTAATGAAAATTGCAGAAAATCTAAATAAATACAGCCTGGTCATTTCTCTCAGCTGAAGCATTTGAATCGCTTTCGATGGTCGGTAGGTTTAGGGTTAACATTGCCAAAAATGTGAAAAGATAGATTATGCCAGCGAAAGCAAGACACGGCACGATGAGAGTATACGAGAGGGACCGCGTTTTTTGGGATAGGTATGAACAGACTAAATCGAGAGACCGCGGCTGATTTACGGTTTCCTTTGGGGTGGGGGTGGTCCCCGCACGTCTGGAAATAAAGTTTTAAGGTTCAATTAATCGTGATTGATGGTCGTACACTTGTTTGGACACGCACTCGGGAAATAAAGTAATTAGACGGACGGACAAGTGTTTTGCTGCATACTTTTACCCTGCGGACGTTTAAGTCAGGGGTTCCCAACGTTGAATTATACCAAAATGGGGTTATGTTCGCGGCGCAACCGGTTCGATCAAATTATACACACTAAATAGCAATTTTGTAGACATTTATCAAACGTTCGATTCGGATTTGAATCATAAATGTCTACAAAATTGCTATTTAATGTGTATAATTTGATCGAACCGGTTGCGCCGCGAACATAACCCCATTTTGAAAAATGTACGATCGAGAATAATTTCTTAGTTGAATTATACCGTTCATTTTAAAACGAATACAATTAAAATACTAACTAAATCGAGGACTGTTTCCTATCATTTATTATGAAAATAAATACGAAGGAAATCAATGCTACGGGTATGGAAATGACATTACGCGCCAGCTGACAATCTTAATGACACCGGATGACGGCTGCAGGCGATCGCAGTGGATTAGCAACGTAACCACGATCGTAAACCGGGCCACCGGTAGCTGGAAGACCTGTCACATTCTCCCATGGTGATCCCAGAAATCTGAGAAACCACCTAAACTAAACATAGCGACCCACCACGCTTCACCGGTTTATTTACGAACGCGGGAATCCAATGGAGATCCTGCCGCGCCGCGGCGCGGCGTGGCACCGTTCGTGGCTGTGCACCATTTTTTTCATCGTCCGCCTAACATAAACTGTTAACCTTCTCATAAACCACCCCGCATCCTCGATTCCCCTTCTCCTGTGCCCTACAGATGTCAACAAAAGTGCGAAACAAACGGTCATATAACGTCAATCGTGAACAATAGATGTACGAATTTAAAATTTCGCGCGCCAACGTCGCCATACTGCTTGTCTTCGTCCTCAGCTCCAGCGACCTTGAAAAATAAGGTTCTTACCAAAATTGAATAGTCACCATTCGAGTGCAAAGGGTTCAAGATATTTTCTAAATGGAATTTCACCCCAGTCCAGCATTAAATAAAGAGGCGCTATCGCAGGTTCGACGAAGATCCACGATTCTCCCATCCCACTTAATCTCTCCGGGACCGAGCCAATTAGCTACCGCGATCAACAGCTCAATCGCGCCTATTCGACCACGGAGCGATTACCAAAATCGCGTCAGAGTAGCGAAGAACAAAGCTTCAAAGCGTACCTAGGATAGAAAGGATGGGAGAAGGGGGATAGATAAAGAGGCGGCGAGGGAAGGCATAACATCTGTTCCCTGTCTTTTCCTACTAAATCACCGCAATTTCTGTCACTCCTTTCGTTTTCCCTCGGAAGATGAATCGTTCGTCGTTAGTGCCAACGACGTCCTCCTCCGGCCGACTCTGCACTGCTCTGCACCCCGTGCATACAGGGTGAACACACATAAATCCTAACCGCAGAATGCCACGAAAAATCTCCTCTGTCAAAAAATCACAATAGACGAAGCTCGGCAACCCTGTCGTCCAAATACTTGAATCTTCTTCATCCCTGTACGTTTAAGGACTTCGAGGACATTTCAAGGTTATCTATGTCTTCGTCAGAAAATGATGTACAATTCCGGGAGCTACTTCGTGGAAACGCTTTGAGAGCCACAGCTACATTGTTGGAGTTTACAGTAGTTCGGCGGTATTTTCCGACACAGATAGTGTTTATAGAAAGTTGATGTTTCGCGAGCACTCACACTGTATGTGCGAGCACAGGAGCAATCGAATGGCACGGCACTTATTCCCGGGGACCAGGGAGAGCGAACCGATTTACTCCGGCAGTAAACCGTTCCGCGACGCGATGCTGTGTGCCACTCCAACGGGACGTAGGTAAATACACGGGAAAACCACCGTGTGCCTTCGGGCGTGATGCCGCGATGCTCGAACGCCGATGGATGCGTGGATCGAAATAGAAACCGGCGAAAGATCGGCCGGTTCGCCCAGCGATTAGCGGATTCAGCTGGACGCGGAGAGCAGAGCTGGGCAAAATGGTATTTTAAATAGTAAACAATCCTATTTGTTCTAAAGTGCGCGTACAACTTGAACAATAAAATATTTTACTTGACTCTTTGGCTATTTTAATTATTTTATTTCATTCTCCGACTATTCTGGTCATCTGATTTGATTATTTTGAGAATACTGAAAAGATTTGTAGTTTGTCTTTATCTTCAACAAATGATCCCTTATTGCGCACTCGCGTTTCCAATGATGGGGTTTTTCAGTAGTCAAAAGGCTACTAGGCCGCGATCGCCCTCGAAAGACCTATTTCTACGTTTACAAGGCGTAATTTGCATTATTCGGGAGCATAAAGCTGTCGCAGCTTTATAAAAATAGCTATATGCTTCCGAATAAGACAAATTACTTAAACCTCAAAATAGGACTTTTGAGGGTGATTCCGGTCTAGAGTGATCTTTTATCTAGCACTTTTGACTACTGAAGCGACTAATGTGCCATTAGGACCTCTGTACTACCCAGAATACTATTAACAAATAACTACCATGGATTACCTGGTCAATAATAACTGATTGTAGTGATCGCGCCGAGCGCTGGCTAGTGCCGGTGACCTTATTCATCTCTAACGAGCTAGTATTTCAGGAAATACGCTCGACTGGAAACCGAAGAAGGGGGACAACGTGAGGGACGCGTTCCTTGGGCGGGACATCGGCGAAATTCGGTAGCCGATCTCTTCGGCGGCGTCGGCACCGGCGGCTAATTAAGCGACGTAATGAGGTCGTCCCCACGAGTTAATTATTTTCTCGGGTATCGTCGACGCGGATGAACGGTCCTCTGCGATCGTACCTCTCTTTCTCTCGTCCCGAGCCTGACAGGAAACGGGGACGTAAAATGATTCCCCGAAGCTGTTCCTAACCGATTGACGACACCCTAAATCAGCCCGACGCCGACGCCGCGTGGACGCCGTCGCGTCGCGACACTCGAAATAACGTATATACCAGTGTACCTGTGTAGTAAACACAATTACCGACAATTTACTGACACCGAACAATAAATCATCTGGTTAGCAAATCACGACAACAACAAGATTACCGCGTCCATATAAATTATCTTGCGGTTAGTTAACCCTTTGAGAATGAAACATTTGTTCGGCCTGGAATATTTCCATTCTCTATGATCTTCTAAATTTCGTGGCTACGAAATTGACACAATAACTCGTACAATACTGAAATGTTTAGCAATTAATTAGATACCAACATATTTCGTAATGTAAACTACAATATTTTGAATAATTATTTACCGCAATTTTTTTAAAATGTCTCGTACGAATTTACAGATAAATTAAGCTTCGAGCAATTGAGAGATTGACTTACCAGAAATAAAGTGTTGTTCTTAGGTTAGGTTGTTTTTCATATCAGTTTTAATTAGGGGTTCCAACACCTGGCGAAGAAAAATGTAGCAGCCGATTCGATAAATCCCAGCACAACGGACCGGGAACCGTGTCGTGGACATGTGGATCTTATTTTCGCAGGATCTCAGGCGCGACCGAGGTGTCCTGGCGCCTGTGCTCCGATGATTTATTCCTCAGGGGGCGTTCTCAGGCGAAGAGAGACCGCGGCGGTGGCCGGGATATCGGTCGAGGGTTGAAAAGACCGTGGAGAACGACTTCCTTGTTGTTTCAACGCCGTGTAAATTGCTGTTTGCTTCTTTTGCGGTGTGTTTTCCTAGATTAAGGTAAAACCCTCGCAGGAATCGTTTCATGGCGGATGTAGGATCAAGAGACAGGATGTTAATAATCTTGAGAAAAAGAAAAACAGGCCTCGAACAATGTTTAGTTTCGTCAATATTTTTATTTTCTTTTCAGTGTCTTGTGGAAATTCCATTATCCAGCTAAGTAGAATTCCGTTTCCTAATTTTGTCGGTTCAGGCAATTTGCAATTTTTCGAGACGATTTTTAAGAAGAGGGACTCGAATGAAATACTATTTTCAGTGGTATAGTAGACTAAATTCTGTCAAAGGATATGTTCTGGCGTTTTTTGAAAATTTTCAGAATAAATTGAGGGAATTAATTAACGTAGATCGTTTGGAAGTGTAGTATGCGGGGGGTACAGAAGCTCTTTGTTCGTTTTCAGTAAAAAAGATTCGAGCAGCACGGTGCCACGAACAAGTAAACAGAGAACCGGTAAGAAAGCTAAAGGCGGCTCCACAGGATGCGTCCTTCCTCCCGAGCGCACTCGGACAAGGGGCCATTCAAAGGAAATTCTAACTGTTTACCGTTGCGGTAAACCCGCCAACTCTCTTTTCCCTATCCTTCTTTTCCGATCGATCAACGGTGAATCGTTCTTCACTCCCCGCCTCCGTTAACCGAATTTTCGATGTATCCGCGGGTCGAAGGGATTTTTGAAGGTCACTCAAGATCCTATATCGCTCTTAGTGCTACACGGTTGCACACAGCGATGGGTAAAACACCGTTCCAAAATCCGAATTTTATCATAAATTCCCACGCGCCACTTTCAAAACATATTTCATATATTATATAAAACGTCTAAAAATAGCGATATTTACACTGAAAATAAATTGCAGTCTGACAAACATTATGGTTTCGTTATAATACCTTTCCTCGGTTCATTCCTATTGTCTTATTCAAATAAACATATTTTAAGCATGATATTTGTTAAAATAAATTATTTTATTGGCTGAAACGTTGCTCGTTATTTAAAATACCATTTTGTCTAAACTGTACATGATCTTACTATCTCAAATAGTATTTTAAATACAGTCGTGTCAATTTTACCCACCTCTGGTAGCTCAGCGCGATTACCGATCGTTAAATACTATGTACAAAATGAAAATGATAGTTACAATAATATTTGGTATTAGTGTTTACACGGTGCCATCGCTGTTACCAGTGTGATGTTTCGAAGAAGAAGTATATTCGTTCCAGGAACGTCGTACTTCTTTTCAATTGACTTTTACGCGCATTAGTGTAAAAAATGCTCGGATCGTGTACCGAACGAAATGTAATTTGAAAAGTTGTATTTTCATTGCAGCGCATTCCGAGCACGTCGCGTTTACATGTTCTCGCAGAGCGAACGAATAAATCTGATCGTTACACACGCTGGATTAGAAAATACAAAGACGATTAAGCGTGCGTAATACCTCTACGATTACATCAGAAGAACATGTTCAGACGATCCGTTGAACTGAAAGGCGAACCAACCGCATTTTATTAGCCAAAATAACCTTGGTCTCTTACAAAACATACTTTTTCTCGGATTTATTGATTTGTTTAAATCCGGAGATTTGAAGATGGCGCGCGAGCAAGCGCGGCAAACCGAGCTCCGTTCAAATTCTGTTCGTATATAGAACGTTGAAGAAGTAGCTTGACACGAGTAGAAAATATACAATGTACAGATAGAGCTAGGACTATACAGTAATCGTTCACTATATAAAAAGAGAAGTAAATATCTTGTCTATTTGCGGAAGTTTTTCGATCGTTTAATTCGTAAACAAAAGTCAGGCAGTTTTTCCGTATAACGTGTACGTACGTATAGACTTACAGATTCTACGTCAGTTCTTAATTATAGTAACCGGTTCAAATCAGATTGTTTGCGTTGAAACTTCTCCGTGGAAATGGAAGAACCGAGATTTGCTTTCGAAAAATGACAGCGTTCCAAATCGTGTTCCAGATCCGAAGTTGGTTACATATATTACATATATTTCGCTAGCTTATTAGACGTACTCCCAAGATGTCGATCTTATTACGTTAATCTCTACGAACTCTGGATTCAATTTCATTGGCACAGCACAGGTTTGTGCAGATCCGTGTTCCAAGGTCATAAGTACACAAACAGAACCGAGCGTCGAAGCACGAAAGGAAATTTTCGAATTGGGAAGCCCCTACGATCTTCCTCTTCACTCTTCATACACTCTCTCCTTTCGCTCACACTTGCACAGAATTTATAACAGGCGTCCGCTAATTACAGTGCAGAGCTACAACTTTGGAAGTTCACACGTCAGAACTTAAGACACTATATGTCTTTAACGGTAATCCCCCTTCCCCGATGAATCTCTCTAACCCTGACTCGGTATGTTTATCACGTTTAAAATTTGCGAAATATAGTACAACCCGTATATTACAGTTAACCTTCGTATATAAAAATCTATCGAACATCCACAGCATGCTGGTACACACGAAATAGAGAGGTCTGTCTAGATAAATATTAGATAAGCATGTGTCAGACTCTAGAAACCTATCTCTCTCTCTCTCTCTCTCTCTCTCTCTCTCTCTCTCTCTCTCTCTCTCTCTCTCTCTCTCTCTTTCTCTCTCTTTTTCAATTATCTTTCCCCCTCCCCACAAGATCTGCACGCATCGGTTATCACAACTTTTCTTCGTTCTTCGATAATCTAGAGAACAAGCAAACGGTTCCTGTAAACACACTTTTGACTTATTCCATGGCGATGCTCCTCAGCACATATTTCACTACGTAGGCGAACGCCGCGAATCCCACGATCACGAAGACGTTGGTCAGCACTTTGTACAGGGGACTCTGTTCTCTCTGCAGCTGATCCCGTATTAGGGACGAAACCTCGGACGTCATCGACTGGTGCCTCCCTTGCTTCTCCAGTTCTTTCCTGTGCTTCAATTCCGCTTTAATCACCTGTGACACAATTATATCATAAATTCTCTAGTAACAGTCTAGCTCATAATGGTCTACTATCTAACGGTACCTCAACAGTCTCTGGAAACAGTTCGCAGAACGTCTTGTCCATCAGATTGTACTCCAAGCTCTGAGCAGCCAGTAGTTTCTTCTCATTGTCCGTCGTGTTGATGCTACCCCAGGTAGGACTTTTCTCAATCTGTAATTAAATAGATTGTAATTCCTAATTACAAGGTTTCCTTATGGTTAATAGCTCGAGTACCATAAAACTAAGCAATCCGATGAGAATGGTAGACACAGTCCACGCAGGGTTCCACGTGTCAGGATGAAAGTCGGATATGGAGAGACACAATTTCGTGTTGACCTTGAATCTGCCGTTCGGAGTGCTCATGTATATGCTGGGCGGTTGAAAAGGGAATTCTTCGGGGAATATCAGCTTCCCGTGATAGAATCCTCCTTCGTACGGAGTTTTCTCTGGACCCTTGACCACGTAGTGCCTGGAACAAGAATACTGCGACATGTTTGAAACCATTCTGCGATGCTAGATGTCCTTAACACAAGGTTTTGAGGACAACTGAGGCCTAGATTGACTTTTTATCTAGCGCTTTTGACTACTGAGAAATGAGACTATCCCCTTAAATAACGAATACACACCATTCTAGTATATTCGTTGGTACAGGTTCGGCGAGCACGTAAGGCACAGGGTCCTTCTTCAACCTTAGGTAGTCCTGTTTCAGTATAGCTGTTGCACTGTTCGTTTTCCTGTTCATATTGACTCAATGATTTGTTGTTGTAAATATCTCGTAAGGTACTGTTAAGGCAATGTACTTCAATTGTCTAATGGTGTGTTTGTTGTTTTTTTTTTTAATTAACGTTAGTTTTTAGACGATTTCCATGCGGAAATCTCGGAGTCGGAAGACTGACAATGTTTGTCCGCTTCATAAACAAATCTATTTAGATGGAAATCGTTCGATCAGCTGCGCACAAATCGGAGGCCACTTCGGGGACCACTCCGAACAGGTTATCTCGGTCGTCTCGGTGCGTTGCAGGGTCGAAAAACTTCGAAAACAAACCGATTATGTTGTTCGAGAATCCGGAAGCAAATAATCGCGAATGACACTGATTTTGACAGGCTGAGCTTGTTCACGACGGAAAACATAAGACTATGAAATGCACTGGAACCGTTCGGAATTTCTCAGTGCTACCAAGTTCGTTGACGGCACCGATCAACTTCTAACAAAGCACGACAACGCCATGAATGACTAAATCGTCATCGTCTTTTCACACCATCGTGGCCCGGTGCCGATGGAATTCGCATATTGCAATCGGTTCCGAAGGAATACCGTCGCAAAATGTCAATATTCGATCGGATCGCAGTACGCATGACTGTGTTTGTTCAAACGACGAACAAACACGTGTATTGTACAGAACTGCGTTTTATTGCCTCGGAAAAACTTTGCCAATGCATTTTTATTGACAAGTGACGCGTCGTTTGTGCATTCGTACACGCATACTTTACGAATCAATTAACGATTGATAGTATCGATACTTGTAAAAACCGTTAGAACTTCAAACGTTTATTCAATTCGCTTATGCAGCTATTCGATCGCATTTTTACACGGAGGCGATTGTTAACAGTCGTTCATACAGCTGCTATTCCCTCGATGTCCCTAGATATTAATATTCGTTTTAGCGAATGAGATCCTAGAATAAATATATTTTTCGCAAAAATGTGTTTATGGTTCCAAGTCTAGTCTTCCCGATTTTAGTCGAAAGGTCGCCGTTGCCCTCGACATTCGGGAAATTCCAGACTGTCTTTCCGCTAGATATAGTCAATGATCAACGGCGAGACACGCTACAGCTACAGCATGTTATAATTACGTAATTGTGACGGTGGATGCGAAGATGCAACGAGAAATGACTCGTTGATGAATGGAGCTTAAGATTCGTGACAGTCTCCGCCTCCCACCGACCATCACCGGGAAACTCGACGCTGTTGTTGACATTTTCGACGGTGGTGATCGACGTTCGAGCGGCATTCATGAACGATTTAATCGAATCCAACAGTGTTTTACAACGTACGCATCAATAGGACGGTTTAATCCGCGAAACTCATCTAAATGATGAGTTCTCCTGTATCCATAAGCAACACTGGCCCTATAGCAGGTGCTTCTGGCATGGAAACAGTGGTGGCTGTGGCCCTTGGTGCACTTGCTGCTGTTTTTCTCGGTGCCCTTTTAGTGTTGCTTGTCCTTTGCAAAAGACAACGTTGCTATTATGTAAGTTGAACAACTGTTGCCACGGTAATCACCTTAGAAAATTGTGTCAACACTCCTGAACCGTCTTACAGAATCAAAAAGACTCTCCAGACTTGAGCTCCGATTTATTAGAGGGCGAGAACTTCTCAGGATTAGGCTTGGACGCGTGGGAAAGTGAGGAATGGTTGGCTGGGGCAGAGAGGTGCGTAGACCCAGTGCGTTTAAACAAAATTTTACCATAGTTCATTTTTAAATATGTGTATACCCTGCAGGTGGGTCGACGATGCAACTGGTCTGGCCCCCTTGTGCATTGCTGTGCTACGATCGTGCCATGCACTCGCTTCTAGTCTCACTGCTATCGCAGGGACAGTGAACAGCAACACGGTTCCACTTGAGATTGTGGATGTATGTATCTATTTCTTGATGTTGTAGTCTTCGGTTGCGAGATTATAGTCTCTGTTCACAGGTTGCTAGAAGAATTCCTCCCCGTGTAGACGATGTGGTGAGAAGTTTGTATCCGCCGCTGGATGCCAGACTCCTGGAAGCCAGGGTAGCTGCACTCGTGCTGGCTGTGACACATCTGGCGTTGGTTACGAAGCATGGAGTGTCAAAGAGCCATGCTAGGAAATTAGCATTTATTGACCAAGCTTTGAGCGATATGGATTCACATTTGTCGATTTTACGGAACGCCGCGTTGGCGCAGGAAGTGGCGTGCTCTGTTCCTGCTTCGACGCCTGTCTAAGTAGCCTAATTTTGATAAATCTCACGCGGTTCTGGGTCCAAACACTACAAGATCTGAGATTGAAGGTAACACACTTTAGAAGAATGTTGCGTCTATCTTTTTCTATAGTTGTCTTTTATTATGCCAAGGTTCGAAACCCAACGGTGCAAGCTCGAATCTCTCTATCGACGATATTTAGTGCTTTATATTTTCGCCTACTTACAATTAATATAAAAATGCATACATTACTTTCACGATGTATTAAAAAATATTGTGAGATATACATATACATTTGAAACACTTTTTACGGTGAAAGAACACCAGAGGTAATGTCTTGTGATATGGATATATATATGTACGCGAAGCAATTTCATTTAGTCTTCCAGTTTGTCGCGACGCCGTGTCGAGAGAGAGAGACTATTTTATATGTATATCCGACATGAAAATCCTGTCTCGCGAAAACCATCGTTAATTGTTATTAAGTATGTATTTATAAGTGTTTGTACACGTATATTTTGTATGACTATACCGAGAATCAAATGAATTTTGTATAGATGAATAGAACTTTATAATAAAGCTAAGAATCGTAAGAACAGTAATAAAAAAAAAAGAAAATAGAAAATGACAAGCGAAGTATTTGTAGCGTCTTAATCGATCAATTTAAAGGCGTTTTATTCTTGTAATGTTCTGTAGTAATAGTAGTAGTAGTAGCAGTATATATATATATGTATATATACATACATATATATCCATATATATCCAATTTATATTTCTCGCAATACATTATTGATATTCGGATCCCTAGATTATTTGCATGGCAAATGCACCATGGTGTCAATCTTCCAAGTTGTCACAGAGAGTAATTCTTTATCAATTAAATAAATTAACTAATAATCCTCGGCACACCGATCGACGCTACACAGCAGCGCAAGTATCTCGGGCGCCGGGCGTAGAGTTGTCCAAAAAATAGGAGTCACGGGAAGGTTCCTATAGTAGAGGAGAAAGTATGCTGGAAAATGAATCGGGCCTGTCCTGTGAACATTATTTGCTTCTGTGCAGTTCTTTCTGCCTTTTGCTGTTATCACTAAGAACTTTAGTCTTTAAGTGTTCCTTGTAGTCCAAAATATTTCCGCTCCATTTCGTGATTGTGCCATTCTCACAGACCCAAATCTCCTCTGCCACCTAACAACCGAAAAAATCGCATTAGCTTTTCGAATTATCACCTGGAAACATTTCCATTGAGACGTACCTGATTGATCAATCTGAAATCGTGAGAAACGAGCACCATGCCACCGTCGAAATCATTAATCGCATCGGCCAATGCATCTATGGTCTCCATATCCAAGTGATTCGTTGGTTCGTCAAGGAGAAGCAAATGGGGTACCTGCCAAGCCAACCATGCGAACACTACCCTACAACGTTGACCATCCGACAACTGTCTTATCGGACACACCTGGAACCAAAGAGAATGAACAATATATCCTTTTACCATCTTTATAGATTTTTTAATTTTACCTGCTGGCGACCGGTCAGCCCGTAACGACCAATGATCTTCCTCATCTCCTCGCGCTCTTTGACATTCGGGAAGGCCTTCATCATATAGTCGAGCGGCGATATATCCAGGTCCAACAGCTCATGCAAATGCTGATGGTATCTGGCTATTCGAAGATGACTGTTCTTGCGGATCATGCCGCTGCTTGGAACCAACTGAAACAATTAAACGTTTGGCAATTTGTTAAACAGTTTATTTATTGCAATTTTTAGCTGTGTCTTTTTACTAAAGTACTTGCGGTACTCACATCTCCGTACAATAGTTTCAAAAGTGTGCTCTTTCCGGCTCCGTTCGGCCCGACCAATGCTATCCTGGTGTCCAGGTCGATACCGAACTCCAGATTCTTGTAAATCCACGGCGAGTCCTCGTTGTAACGGAAACTAACGTTCTGAACCATGATGACCGGCGGCGGGATCGTTCCGCAGGAGGGGAAGTAGAAATTTAATACTTTGTCGTTGACGACTTTCTCCGTGAGACCTTGCGCCACCATTTTCGCTAAAGTTTTTTCTTTCGATTGAGCTTGCCTAGCCAGCTTAGCGGAACCGTGACCGAATCGCGCGATGTAGTTCTTCATGTGCGAGATTTGATCCTGCTCCCAGTTGTACTGTTTCGCTTGGTTCTCCAACAGCTCCAACCTTGTCTTCACGAACGCCTCGTAGTTCCCCGTGTAATACTTCAGCTGTTTCTTGTTCACGTGAATGATATTTGTACAAATGCCATTGAGAAAGTCTTGGGAGTGCGAAATGATCACAAGGATTCTCTTGTACGTCTTCAACTCCTCCTCCAACCACACGCAAGCATCCAGATCCAAGTGGTTAGTGGGTTCGTCGAGTAACAATAAATGAGGCTTCACGTACAGTGCTCTGGCAAGAGCGATTCTCATTCGCCAACCTCCGGAGAAGTCTTTGGTAGCTGTTCTCTGCATCTTCCCTGTGAAGCCCAGACCATGCAGAATGTGAGCAGCACGAGCTTCGGCTGTGTCCGCAGCCATGTCTTCTAATCTTTCGTAAACATCCATGAGCTGCTCCTGCGCGTCCTCCTCGTCGCATTGCATTAACTCCTCGGCCAGTTTCTCTAACCGTACACGCTCCTCGTCGACTTCCATCACACACTCCAGAGCGGTTTTATTGCTAGCAGGCATCTCTCTGGTCAAGTGAAAGATATCGATCTGGTCAGGGATAGGAACTTCCCTGTTTCCGAGTACAGCCAATAACGTCGACTTTCCGGACCCGTTTAGACCGAGCAGACCATACCGTCTACCACAGTTCAGCTCGAGCATGGTGTCTTGCATCAGTTCACAGCCATGGAAAGTTATAGAAAAGTTAGATATTTTTATGTCACGGCTACGGGGATGCGAAGCCAGCGATCCTGTACACGAGCGTGCCTCGGCGTTAAGTCTGGCGTCAGCTTCCAATTTGAGACACAGAGCCTCTGCAAAATGTAATTAGGAGTTAAGGTGCGTTACGGAATTACAAGAGTAAAGTAGTTGGTTTCGCTGTGTACCTTCGGCACTGATTGGAGGGGTCCCGTTGGTTCCATTCTGATTGACCGAGCCTGGGCTGCCTTCCTTGCCATCCTCCGACCCCTTGGTCTGATTTGGCTGAGTCGTTTTCTTCCCAGACTGCCTGGCCTTGGCAGCCTCCTTCTTTTTCTGCTGTTGCTTTTTCTTCGCGTCGGATGGCATTGTGTACCTGCAAAGAAGCTGCACACAGAGGGGTTACGTAAGCCGCAGGTTAGGAACTCGATAGCACGTGCATTCAAGTACGCGACTTTGCGAATTTGAAAATTCGAAAACCCTCAATCGCCGTAAACGGTTCGTTACACGAGTCCACACGAGTCCGCGACCGAGGGGAGCGTGTACACGCGTGTATGTGTACGTGCCACAGAGAGGGAGAGCGAGCGAGAGGGAGATAGAACGATGCAGTGGGGGAGAAAGAGACAGAGAGAGAGAGAGAGAGAGGGGACGACAAAGTAGAGCGACAGAAATGGCAAGAAGAGGAGAGGAAGAGTACAAATGGATTTTTGTATGGCGTTCCCTCGAGCGTCGGAGCTGATTCGGAGCCGTTCTATAGCGATGTACACGAACTCGAAACCGCGGCACAAGAACTTTTGAGAATGAAAACCAGCTGGGGAATCAGGAGGTTCTCGATCGCGGGGGAAATGAACAGACCACCTTCGACGAACACAAAAGAAACCTCGGGCTCACTTGGACGTGGGACCCTCTTTCAATTTGCGCGACCTTGCGTGTCGCTCCGTGCTCCGTTTTCCTCTAGCTAGCTAGCTTAGATGCAACCCTTGGAAATTACCTAGTTGTGCGCCAAAAATCGAACGGTCCGTGCAACACGCGACACACGTGTATGGATAAAGGCAAAGCCGTCAAAACGCAAGGTTTCTCGGCTCATTTCATAGATGCCGCCACTGGGACAGTGGAAAGTTTTCGCACAGACCAGGTGTAGAATATTTTTTTTAAAGTCTGTGTAGTAGAACAAAGTAGAACAGTGTATATTTTCGAATTTTTAAAAAATGTCAATGTTTCTGGGTTGTAGTTAATTGTTCTGTATATTATTTAAGTCCAATGAACATCGTAGACAATGGCATGACTGTTGAAAACGATGCCATGTCGTTGCTGAGATTATTGAACGTTTTTCCCGATCTTTTTAGCGCATCCGACAAGAAATATGCACATTATCGTTATCGTCGCGATGTATATGGATATTTGATCGGATGTAGTATATACAAATGTGTAGGATCGCGTTGGTATTCGTGGATGCAAATACGTGTAAGGTTAAGCCGCGCAAAAGCCGTTTTCCCTCCATATCGATTCGTATTTCAAATCTAGCCCACGATGCAGTTTCAAAATCAATGTTGCGACCAATGTTATCGTGGCATAGATTGCAAATATAGAAAGCTGGACGATGGAAATTCGGAAATAGTAGAACCTTTGGAAATGTAAATAGATTTTATATTCGTGAGGGATGATGGGATGAATAGCGGATAACGGCCATTGTTGAAGTAAGTACGATTCTTTTCAACTGTATTTACGCAATTGTACGTAAATATTGTGTTGCGATGATGATTGACATCAAAAAATAACGGAAAATCATTAGATTAATGATACATCCAGAGAACAATGGCTGTTACATACGCCGGTCTACAATCGTTTTGTACCATATTCGGTTACGTTGTAGCTGTTGCTCATTAAGGTTGGACCATTTCAAACTCTGGAACAATAAAAAGCTTTTTCGCACAATGGATGAATGCTGGGACCAATGTTAATTGAAAAATGATGAATATTTGTATTGTTTAGATTGGACGTAAGTGTAATTCGCGTTAAGTTAGAAATTTCAGGTTAGGCACCAACTAAATTTGGTTCACTCTTGTTTCTGCTACGTTTACCCTGATTCCAATCGTACACTGTTCCTAATGGTGTTAAACGATTTTTAACTGTTGCTCGGTTGTATCCAGCAACAAATCTTTACAGTGCAGATATTTTCATAGAAATGAATCATTAATAATCTATTCCAATAGACATCTTAATTTTATTAATTGTGTTTCGTGTCGTTGCATTTAGGTTAATAAATGAAGACGAGTGGGCAGAAACGATGAGGTGGTGCAATAGGACAAGGGGGTAGCAGAGTTGGAGATCGTTGAAGGGTCGCAGGAAAATTAAGAGCAAAGAATCGCATTCCTCGTGGTGGCGAGGGGTTGCGCGGGTTCGAATGGCCGAGAGCCGGTTAAAGAAGCGTGTTCTGATGAATGAACGAATGGATAAACGACCGCGGTAGGGGGTGGTTAAAAGAAGAGACGGACTTGCGCCCGTGCGGATCCGAAGTCTACCGGTTCGGCGGTGAGGGTAAGGATGGCGTAGCCTAGAGTCTAGAGTGGACTCTAGACACGGGGTTCCGTGGGGTTTGCGGGGGCGTCGGAGAATAGGGGAAGGGGGCAGAGAACAGGAGGAGGGAGGCGCTGGCTTAATTGCACCGCATCACAGAACGTAGTATTTTGTAGTACGTGGTGGTGGGGGTGTAATGCGTCCTCGTCCTCGTCGGCGGCGTCGTTATTCGTATGTAAGCTGCACGCTCACCGGCATCGACGTATGCGTACCAGGGCCGTACCTATCACCTGCGAATAGGGCGCTAATTCTAATCCCTCCCTTCTCCAACACTTTTTACCTTGATTTTTCAATCCCCAAGATGCATAAACGCGACTGGTTTCACAGTTTTCTGCACTCTTTCATAGCACAGTATTTTTTCTGAACACTCATCCATCCCTCATTTCACGAACTGAATCCGTCCATCGGTGTCTAATTGACACAGTGGTAAAAGATCGATGAAACAACAAGGTACATTCCCGTCCATAAATGCCCGGACACTCATTTAAATTTGGATGCCTACGATTTTTTGTTATTAAAGGACTTACATTATGAGATAAAAATGGTACTTACTAATCTTTTCTAATGTGGAGAACATGTAAATCAAATGTGACCAAAGCATCCTATATTTTCTAAATTTCAATTTTTAAATGGGTGGGTGATTTAATTTACCTACAAATAATAGAACGGTATTACTTATTTCGGGAAAACCGTGTCAAATTAACACGAGGGACGGATGAGGCTTCAGAACACGATGTAAAAATTGCGACAACCTTCAGACTGAAGAGGGTCGTTGTATTTGTTGGTCAAGGGGTCGAATATAAGTCGTGTTCCGTCCTTGAAGTGACCAGTTAGAGATCGTATTATCTCGCGACCGATTTAATTCGAATCCGTGGGCCAAAGGTCGCGGGATCGCGGTGATTATATATTGAACAGGTGTTTTAGTATTCTCGAATGTGTCGCCGCGGATCGCCTAATTTTGGACATCGTACTTACTCGAGACTGTTTTTGTTAGCAGCTAGTAGGGGCCGGAGTCGCCGGAGCGACGATAATACGAACCAATCGGCAGGACGTACGACACCAATCAAATAATCGATCGATCGAGACGTTTGACACACTTTTCCGGGCGGACAACGATTCATTTTCGACGGTGCAGAATCTGGTCCGGATTTTTTCGTGGAATCAGCCGACCGATGTACACGCAAGTATGTATCACATACATATTCCAATTCGCGATTGACCCTTGCTGTATCTTAATATTTATAACACTGAAAAACTTCGTTACCCTTGTGCTTCGGTTACTCGCAACTTCATTCGACTTTATAGGACTTCAACATAATTACATTTTGCTATAATGTTTTCAGATTATCCAATTTCAAGTTGGGGCCCGAGGAGGGCCCGCTTCGAATAAATAAAGTGCGAGGTTTGGTTGAGAGCCGCTGGGCACTCGATTTCATTGACAGTCGGCCGAGCAGGTGCAAAGATGGAGCAGTTTAGGGGGACGTTAGAAATAATGATCGCGTCTGCCCCCTAATTTCGGTGGAGCCCTGGGGGATGCTAATCGAAAGTTGCACGGTGCTATTGCGAAAGTTCGTGGCGCGCAATGGCGGGGGCGTAGAGTGCGTTGGGAATCCCCGGGCGTATATCTATCTGTTTCTCCTCTTCGGTTGGGTAGGGGTGGAGGAGCGGAGTAGGGGCGGGGCCGAGGGGATCTTTTCACCGTGTGAAACGGTGTCTTTCTTCCGATTTCGGGTTAACTCGGGCTCGTTAACGGGACGCGGAGAGACACCATGCCACGGCCACCGTCGCGGCGTCAGGAATTAATAATTTGCCTAGTGTATAACGCCGGACCTGCCACTCGACCTGGAGTACGACAGCTGCGATTGGACGGCATTTGAATGAACGCCATCCGGCATTCACACCTTTTTTCAGCCCCTTTCCTTTCAGTCCACGACCCCCGTCCATCGTGCAGCTCTCCCGATGTACTCAAGGGTTACGCCGGTGACACGCGAGTCTGCGCTCGCGTGTTGGTTCAACGTCACGCATACGGGCGCCATCAGGGACGTACCAACCTCCACTGGGGCCCTGGGAATTTATTTTCTCAGATTCATTTAAAAATCACGAGAATCGCCAGAGTAGCTAAGTCACATCTCTAAAAGGCTGGGTCATACAACGTTGAAACTTCTACATTAAGTTTTAGCGTACTTCTACATTAAGTATTTATCTAAAATACTTCATTCAAAAATATTGCGTATAATCTTTCATTTAATTTCAAACAAAGAACGCCACATTCAAAATCCTGACAGGTTTGCGCCATGAAGATTCAACATGGCGAAATCCGCGCGCCAAATTTGAAATTTTTAAGTTTGATAACAACTTTACACCCTGATTCTGTAAGGTTTCTTTATAGTATAGCAGAGTAGAGTGTATACCAATCGTTTGGCAATGCAGTATAGAGTGATTTAGAGGATTCAAATGATTTTTTTTCTTTGTAGGAATTGATCTTGGCGTATCGTCAACGAGAGAGTCTTGTCTGAGCGATTCGCCGAGGGCAGCGGACCAGGTTGAGTCCCGAGGACACTGAAGTTAACTCACTCTCCGTTGTCATCCCCGTCGAGCCTAAACGTCCTACTTCCGGTTCGGCTATTCTGGCCTCAATCGATCGGAGAGAGGCCGCCTCTCCGTGTCAAAAACACTCGGCGGAAAGACGTCGCCGCGTCGATTCTACGCCGAGGAAACGGGATCGTCCGTCCGCTCATAAATTTTCAGGACGGACTGTAGCTGCGAGACTCGGATTACCCGGTACCCGATTCTACGCCGAGATTTCTGCGATCGATCCATCGAGTGGATTCTACTGCCTACTTAATAATCGAACCCTTCGTTCTTCGAAGAATTTCCGCTCCCGCGGAATCTACTCATTAGAATAATCCTCGTCAAAGAATCCCTCGAATCTTCACGGATTTTATCTTGGTCTGCAGCTATTCTTATTTTTTACAATTTTCAGGAAGCAGAATTAGAGCACAAAACCTGTGCCGATCTTTGTCATCAATTTTCTGTAGTTGGTTTTAACTTTCAGAAACAACTCTCCCAAAAGTATTCTAGTTCGATATTTTGTTCGAATATTCGATTCATCTGAGACAGAGTTGGGCAAAAATTTAATCAACGAGTCACGACTAAATTTCTACTTTTTCGATTGTTCGACGATTTCTTTTTTTAATCGTATACATTAATCAATCATGATTAAAATTTTAATCGATTAATGATTAAACTCTGACCTGAGAGAGTAATTATTCACGGGCTCCAGTTCCATAATCTGGATCATCTTCTTCTTGTTCATTATATCCGTTTTCATATAGTTGCTCGTAAGAGACCTGGACGCCATTTTTCTAGACGATACTCAATTTTCCAGCTGAGTGAGACTGATTTCAGTTCTTAGCAGGCTCGGCCCCTATAACTTTCAATCACTGTTTTCGCAGGTGTAATTTGAAATCTGGGATAGCAGTGCGGCCAAAAAAAAGAATGAACAAATTCACAAAGATATATACTTTTGATTCCACATGGAAAATCTCTTATTGTATGGTGTCGATTCTTACCGGACAGTGTTAAGTAGATGAAGCCAGCATTGATCTGACGCCAGGCTCTTGCTAACTAGCCGCTGTTGGAGTCTTGGTTTTTCCAGGCGATTTTCACGATCGTTCCGAGCGGCTTGCGAATTTTCGGATTTCAATAACGTGACTACTTTGCCGGCTCACCGTGTAAAATAAACGGCAGCCCGAGCGGAGACATTAATAACGGGCGCGGAATCGGCGTCGGCCGAATCCCTCGGACGTCCAATAAAATTTCCGGTGAATGGCTTTCAAATTTATTCGGGTCTCGATCCTCGTCCCCGTGACGAGCAATTAAACGCAAAAACGAGAGGATTCCCGGTGCTCGCCGATCAGGAGCGGGAGCGAGAAGGGGTCGTTTAGGGGGTTGGAGAAGAGGGTGGAAGGGGCGAGGAAGGATCACCGAACAAGATCGATGAAAGTTACTTGTCTTTCGTTGCCAGTGTATCAGTTTCACGTCGGTCACTTGGAGAGAGCCGGCAACGTGAAACGGGATACACTCGGCTCTCGAGTTCTTGCCACTGCAACCCTTGGAAACCCCGTAGACCTTCGACCGAACTGATGGCGCCCAAAAAATTAATTAAACGGCGTTGAAACAGTCGGCGTTTTTGTCGGGTATGCTCGTTAAGGGGGTCAAGTTTTTAATTAGCGACGAGTGAGCTCGTCGCGGAAAGATGCCGATTTTATTGTTCGATCGAAAACCAATTAATCCGATTAGTCCAAAAATGATACAGGGCGTCCTATAAATTCTGATAAAAAAAAAAGAAATTTATTTTCCATCTAATGCAGCTGCTTTAATATTCCATTCTAGTGTCAGGATTAACGAGCCACCGTACGCGTGGAACGAGCCGGCAAAAAAGTTGGATTGAAATTCCGAGGAAAGTGGGGATTGAAAGCGAGTGTCCGACGAAAACCGCCCGCATCTACTTAGCACTCTTTGCATCAGAGTGCGGACTGTACAGGCTGTACTCGGGGACGAGTACACGACAATCACCAGCTGATTGCGATCTTTTACTCGAGGGACACACACACACACAGAAAGAGTGAGAGGGATGGAGAGGGAGGAGGAAGAGAGAGAAAAAAATTAGCAGAGAAGCCCTCGCAATCAGCGTGTCTCAGAAGCACCATGGCTAGGCCGATTGTATCGATCTAATAGTCTGCAGCTCGTAAAACACGCTGATTACCGCACGTGATTTCGTGGAAAACCATAATAGTCGACCCTGACCGAAACAGTCAGAATGATCCCGCCTGTCCACGATTTATCGAACCAATTCGACGATCGAACACCGAACCCAGACCTTCTCGATAAAACACCACCAGCAAATTCAATAATGAAATCTATAATTCCGAATTTTTCCGCAAGGCAGCTTGAATTAAATTGATGTTTAATTTTACCGCAAACGGTAAATGAATTTAGTTTCGTGAAAACTACACTGGCTCTCTCAAGGGGCGACAGTTCGTGGGAGATCGGATTAAATCGGGTTTCGAATTTTCCCGCGTACCAGGGAGAAAGTTGATTTGAAAAATTAGACTTCGGGAAGCCTGGTTTTGGACGGAGAGCTTCATCTAATTAGTTAGGGGTTCTCAGCCGGAACCGTTCCGCCGATGAAACTCGTGGATTCACGATAAAATTGGGTTTTGAGCTCTAATTAATGCCACCCCCGGCAGAAAGTGCTCGATCGTGCGAAGTGACCGTCTGTCATAGCGACTGTACTCAGACACCGGACGTGGAAATATTCTCTGTAATTAGTCGAACGAAATCTTCGGGCAAGTAAGAAAAGCTGACAATTTTTTAAAGGAAGTTCTATGTTCATCATATCAAAAATATTGTACAAGAGTTCAACACTAAATTAAGCTGTCTAGCATATTATTTGAACAAACAAATTTTCAAGAATTCAAAACCGTTCGCCAAATAAACGAGGAGCATCTTCCAGGTGAGTTTCATAAAACTCGGCTGGAATATGCTCGCTTGTCGTCGCGAACGATGTAGTTGGACGCGTTCCGTCACTGTCGTCGTCAGGTGAGACGCTAAAGGGGGAACGGGGGAGAGGACGCTCGGAAAAATTTCACCGTCTGCGTATGAGGATTCGACACAACCCTCTCCGAAGGAACGAGCAAAACGAGCGGAAGATGGAAGAATCGGGGATTCGCGGCGGCACAGAATCAATTTCCCAGGTCGGATCTATATTTTATTCCCTCGATCGGAGAGCGTGCGATGGCCGAGTGTTATCGCGTGTTTCGGTTCCCGGGGAGAGAAGCATCCCTTTTTTCTAGCTTCATCCGATAATTCGATCACTGCGGCTAACCCGGAAACGGTTTATACAATCGAAAAGGCATCCCCGTACTTTGGTGATGATTAACTTTGTTAATCCTTCGGGGTTTACTAACCACTGGGGGTAGACTGAACAAAAAAATTACCACCTGTGGGGCTCGACGACCATTCTAACGCTATTGCTTTGTTTATTCGCGAATTTAGTGGTTGCTTATTCTCAAATCTTTCTTAACCGTCGCAACTCTACAGAAAGAAGCCACCCTTAACAACCGTTAGCTCCCTCCGTTCGAATTCCTTCGAAAGAACCTGTTGCATTGGTATTAAAAACAAAATTCTCAAAAGACAGTGTATCGGTTTCGCCAGCGCAATGATAGCCTCCCAACCTCAACAATCCGGTGCCCCGAGGGAGTCTCGCTTCCAAAAACTCCGAAAAAATCATCGTCCCCGAGTCCTGTGGAGGTGGGCCGGTGGTGTCCCCGACAAATCCGGTCGTCTGGTCCGCGTAAAAATTGATTCCCTCGGTCCGTGGGTGCAAGGGCCGGCGGGTCGCGTCGGCACCGTCGAGAAAAAGTGCGCTGCGGGGGCGGGGAGTGGGAGCCGCGCGAGGCGGGGGTTGTGGAGGTTGCGAGGTGGTTCGGGGAGCGAGGGGATGACGCGTGTGCGCAGTGTCCTCGTCCAAGATGTCCGCCCGGGTGCTTCAGGTAGTCGTGGTTTTGCGGCGCGGTGCGTTGCACACCGTGGTTAGGCGAATCCGGGGTTTTCGTGTGGTTCGGTCGTCGGTCCGGCTGGTGTCTGGTCGCAGGTGTTAGACTCCGGGGGCCCCGGGTACGCGTGGCACGGGGGTGTGTGTTTGTCGACGGCGCCCCTGTTCGTTGACCGCCCGGTTTCGAAACCGGCACTGTCGACGGGTTTCGGAAACAATCGTCGAATCGAGTCGAGTCGAGTCCCGGTTCTTGGTTAGGCAGTGTAAAACGCCGGCGAGGAGAGTAGAGCAGCCCGTGGGTTCTCTCGCCAGGGTGGAGAAGCGTAGACAGACAGGGTGGAGGGGCGGCTAAGGGAGGGAGGGAGAGAGAGAGAGGAAGCTTGAGGCAGGCGCGCGTATTGATTCCCGCGTGGCGTTATACGGTGAGGTGAGAAAGCTGCAACCGGAAAATCCGCGGCCGCTGGGAAACCTGAAGACCACCCTGAAGACCACCGCCGGGGAGGGCTCCAGGACTGCCGTCGGTCGTCGACGCTGGCAAGGTACGTCTTCGCCCGAAATCTAAACACTCCTCGATGTCTATCGTGTCTGTCCTACGGGGGATCGTCTTCGAGAAACCGGGATCGCACGCGGCGCCTCTTCCTCGAGGTAGAGAACCCGAAGGGAGGGTCGACACTCTCTCGAAAAAGGGTATATCGATCGGCCAGGGATCGGGTCCGTGGGCTCCCGCACACGCCATCGTGCTCTCGACACCCCGTCTCTTATCGCTTCTTTCCACCCGGACGGCTATCCCCTATTCGAACCGCGGCCACCAGCGACGAGTTCCTCCTCTCTGGGTCGACCGGCCAGGTCTGACACCCTTTCCCGATCCCCCCTGCACCCCATACCAAACCCCCCGTCACTCTTTTCCCATCCCCATCCCCCCGACCAACCGCTCTGCCACGTTTTTTGCCAAGTCCACTGACAGGTGTCGCTCGTTAGCTACCCCTGAACGCCGAGACCTGCCAAGAGAGAGAGAGAGAGAGAGAGAGAGAGAAATCGGCATTCCTACAGGCCTCCGACGGCTCCTGATAGAGCTGGCCTCTTCCTCCGTATGCCACTCTCGCCCTTAAACTATCCCTTATCGATCGCCAACCTCCCACCCCCTGACACCCCAACGCTACTAGCCGCCGCGATCCGAAATTCCGGCCGACGGTGTGCGTCTTCCTACGACGACGCCTTATCGCCGCCTTCCACTGGTTACCCTCGAACGAGATTCGTCTTCATACTTTCTTGATACCCTCCTTTCGACGCCGTGTCCTCTTTCTCGAACTGTCTCAATCTACAATCGAACGAAAAGCCGGAGCTTCGGCTCTGGTTATTGCATGGTTCTTCCGAGAAGCAATCGCTGTTGGGGCTTGACATTTCTCGCCTTTACCAAAAATATTATTGTTATACTATTTTCGACTTTTCAGGACGATCAATGAAGAAAATATATTTTCAATGGTCTTCAGTTTCTTGCAAACCACTCGCACAATTTTTATTTCACGTAAAGGTCTGCGGTCCACTTGCGACACTGTTCCGATAGTACGCGGAACGAATTGGTCGTGTCGTAAGGTCGAGTGTTCACAGTAAATGTCAAGTGGCAAAAAGGGGCAAGAAGTTGTACAAAGCACGTCTGGTTTCGCCGGTGCGATAACTTTGTTTCCAAAGCAGCAACAGTTACACGTGAAGTGTGTCGATCCCGAAGCCCTTTAAATTTTCAAGCCACTTTTACTTTTCCTCTGATTGACGGTCGCCAGATCGTCATGCTTCTTCTCCCTCTCTATTCCTGTCCTCGTTCACGTTTTGTTACTTCATACCCAATCAGGGAACCCTTTCCTTATGTCCTATCGATCGTCCCCCCTCACCCCCCCCCCCCGGAACATGAAACGGAAAGCAGATTTGGACAATGACGTTCGGGAACCAGTTGAATGTCCAGTCTAACCGGGCATTCTTTCTCCCCGTAGTACTGTGTGCTCGGCATGATCTAACTGTTGAACACGTGTTTGTTACCTAACAGTCTATTCGGTAACCGAACTTCCCGCATTGATCCCTTAACTGCTCCAATTACAATGCTATCGAATTCTTGAATTGTCGATGCCATGCCCGAGTCGATGTTCCTCTAAATATTAGAGAGCCTATAATCGGTATCGTACGATCACCTATTTCGGCCGTGTCTATTTAATAGTAATGCACTGCTATTTGTACTTTACGTGGCATTTCGACACTTAGGACTATAGATATCTAGGTTAGGATATATGGAAACTTTGGGGTAATGTACTCGGAAACTCTAGGTCAGAATATCTGAGCTAAACGGACATTAGCAATTTCTAGGTTCGAATACTTAGCACAATTAGATACGTCAGGATAATTAGACCGTCTAGATTGAGACATCTGGGACCTGGAGGTTTGGACTTTGGACTTCTGGATTCTCTAGGTTAAACATTTAGGTTACGATGTCCAGGAGTGATCTAGATTAGCATTCCCAGATCCCCTAGGTCAGGATATTCAGATCAAGTTTGAGAGCCAATTATGCAACCCAGATTTTCACTATTTCTTTCGAAAAATCCCAGCCCGCGAGACTGTAGCTCTTGATGTCGGCTAAAAAAAACGGAAATCTGATTAAAACACTTGATTACGGTCGCGTCGCTTGTTAGTCGCGGCACTCGCACATATCTCTTCAGCCCGGGGGGTATACTTTGACCGAAAACTGGCTTGGCGATCAAAGCGGTTAAAGAACGATCGGGCCAGCTTTGCAACAAAGTACCCGGAATCCCTGGGCGCGCGGGGAAGGATTAACAAGTTAGGGGATCTTTGTTTCGCCGAGCGAGACTGATCAAACCTCACCCTCGAACCTGCCTATCTCTCTCTCTCTTCTTCCCTGGCTCTCTTCGTGGCCCATCCCCCCGTAGGATCGCGGTTGACACCACATGGACCGGATTGCGATCGAAGCACCCCTTAAGATTGTGCGCAGTAGTGGAGCCCCCCCTTTTGTTCGGCGGCGCCACGCGATTTTCCGGCGCGCAGTTGCCGTGCCCCAACGGAAATCGTACTCTCTCTCTCTCTCCTCGGGAATCGACTCGCGCGACCCTAAGCGTTAAGTGGCGTGCACGCCGCTATTGAGTCACGCTTCGCGTGTGCCCGCGTACTTACTCTCGCGTGCCGACCCCGTGAACACACGTTTTTGTCCGGAGTTCCCCGACGGACCCCGCGAATTCGGCCGGTTCTCTCGGGACTCGTGGTACCAAGGATCTTTTCAAATTGGACAGAATTTTTCAAATTCTCGCTTCGGAGCTTCCCGAACCATTCTGCGAGTTTTTTTGTAATTTTTTCAAATCATTGTTTCACAGTGCCCCCATTCCGTTTCCGAATTGCAACCATTCTCTGATAACGCGGTGGTAATTAACCCCTCGCAGTAACATTTTCTTTATAGTGAGTAGAAGAGAAAAGAATATATATGATTTTTGTAAATATCGATTACAAAGGATCAGATATTATTTCATTTAAGAGTAGAGACGTAACATTCATAGTTGTTTGATAATAATTTTGAGTTTTAATGATCGTAAATTGTTGTTTATGCACAAGTGATATCGGCGCTACAGGTTCGATCAAAGATACAAAAATTAGCAATTTTGCAGAATTATAATTTCAACGTTTGGGTTCGGTTTTGAACCATCATCAAGAAAAGTCCGCGTCTGTGGAATTTAATAGACACTGTTATTCATTAATACAGGAAATTTTATGGTTTAGACAAGAGGTAATATACATGCTTGCTAATTGTGAAAAAACACAGAATGAAGAGCGTAAAAGAAATGGTACTTGTCAGTAAGAAGATTTAAACTGTACTAGACTACAGTCCCTGCTCAGTTTATTAGACTCACCTGTATAATTATGATATTTCTATACGATTTGAACTTTTTTGGGAAGCTAGAGCAATTAGTTTACTAAAGAATGTGAAAAGAAATTTTTTCAAAAATTGCAATTCATCGGAATTGTTGAAAAAATACTAAAAGTTGAATTTTTAACTTTTTTATGTGGGCCTATATTGACAATTTAAAAAATAAGTTTTGTAGATCTGTGTCAATTAAACATATTCTGAAAATTTCGCCAAAATCGGTCGACGTTGCAACGAGCTACAAACATTTAATGATGGTAAAAATTGCGGATTTTCAATATTTTCGGCAATAAATCGTGTCACATAACAATGTTAATGTGTTTAACCATTTATTTATTAAACTGGAAGTTCTATAACATGTTCTATAATAATCTAAATAATGACTTCCAGTTTTTATAAATATGGTTAAACACAGTAACATTGTTATGTGAAATTTCACACATAAAATGATTGCTAATTTTCCTACCAATTTTTGGTAATACATTGGTTGGAAGTTTGTTGATGAATATTTAAAATTTGAATTTCGCGCCAAACATTGATTTGGTGTCTCTTGATCCTTGACATCGGTTTGGCTAGTTAGATCTACGATGTTTCTCTGTTTCTCTTGACTTTGTCACAACGGTTACAGTCTAGTTCAGTTTAAATCTTCTTACTGACAAGTACCATTTCTTTTACGCTCTTCATTCTGTTTTTTCACAATTAGCAAGAATGTATATTACCTCTTGTCTAAACCATAAAATTTCCTGTGTTAATCACTAACAGTGGCTATTAAGGGGGTAGTTACACCTCGGTTGCAACTAGAATCTTACTAGAAAACATGGGTTTGCGCGCTTCGGTTGTTTGACCTTATTTGAGCAAATTTTGGGCTGGGTGAGGGCTCATTCTAAAGAGGAAGGTTCATCACACTGCGCTCTGGTCATGATTTTAACGAGATTATGTTTAATATGTATAATATAAGGGCCCAAAGTAGAGAAAAAATCTAGGAAAAAAAACCGCAGATTTCAATGCATTTTTCTGTCTCTGAAAGACTTTTTGACTGCCCTAATGACCAGAGCGCAGTGTGGTGAACCTTCCTCTTTAGAATGAGCCCTCACCCAGCCCAAAATTTGCTGATATAAAGTCAAACAACCGAAGCGCGCATACCCATTATTTCGACCCAAAATCTAGCAGGATTCTAGTAAATTAGCAAATAACTAGAATCCTACTAGATTTTGGGCCGAAAAAATGCGTTTACGCGCTTCGGTTGTTTGACCTTATATCAGCAAATTTTGGGCTGGATGAGGGCTCATTCTAAAGAGGAAGGTTCATCACATTGCGCTCTGGTCATCATAGCAGTCAAGAAGTCTTTTAGAGCAAGAAAAATGCATTGAAATCTGCGGGTTTTTTCCCTAGATTTTTTCTCTACTTTGGGCCCTTATATTATACATATTAAACATAATCTCGTTAACCTCATGACCAGAGCGCAGTGTGATGAACCTTCCTCTTTAGAATGAGCCCTCACCTAGCCCAAAATCTGCTCAAATAAGGTCAAACAACCGAAGCGCGCAAACCCATGTTTTCTAGTAAGATTCTAGTAAGATTCTAGTTGCAACCGAGGTGTAACTACCCCCTTAAATTCCACAGACGCGGACTTTTCTTGATGATGGTTCAAAACCGAACCGAAACGTTGAAATTATAATTCTGCAAAATTGCTAATTTTTGTATCTTTGATCGAACCGGTAGCGCCGATATCACTTGTGCATAGTTGTTTGACTTCGTTATAATCTTCGTCACGAGTCCGACGATACAAACGCTGCGCATTCTTACGCGCGATGCACAAAAAGTTTCCTCGAACTTTGATTGAGATGAAATGCCGTGAGTGAACGGGCCTAGTGAGTTGTAATAAAATGAAGCACCGAAGCTAAATGAGCCGTGAAACTTTGCCGACCTATGAGGCTGGATTGAAAGTTCAAGCTCGCGTTTTATAGCGATTGACTGGTTTGGAAAATTTCAAAATGTTGTCCTCGCTTGTTATTTTTCAGGGGAGAGAGAATAGTATATCCGATCATTCAAAGATCTCGATTATATTTGTATAAAAACCATTTCACGCGTGTGCCAATGATAAATCACATTCATTCGTACTAGAATCAAACTTTCTACGAGCGTTCGATTGAATATTTAATCATAAATAATAAATAGATGCAACTTTTTCCGAGGCTGTATGTAGCCTGTAATTTTGAGAGACGTCACGAATGCAGGCTAATCGATCGATCATTCGTTCTATTTTCAGAAGGGCGGGCGAGGGTGATCTGTAGACCAGAATGAGAGAAATCAGCAAGGTCTGGTCGAGCAGGGACCCAACGTCCCTCGGCAGAAGAAATGATTTTTAGAAGGTAAACACTCTCTTTCACAATTTTCTCTAATCATTTTCTATCTATCTCTATCTCTACCTCGCTGAATCACAACTCTCAAGCGTGCCCAGAGAATTGCTTCACCTTGAAATTACTCTGGAAATACGAAATTATCTGCATGCGATTGTCTTATGCTGTCGATGCTATAGTGTCTCGTGAGTTATCGTTCGCTGTAGCTCGCCACTGTCATTTCTTTGATCGTTTCCGAGGAAGATAGTAAATACGCGGTGGCTCTTCTACTACGATTATAGCGATCGCGTGCATCTCCGAGCAGACCTCCGAACGAATGCTGAATGATCAATGTGGTATACACACATATATACTTTGATTGATGTGACACTTGTTTATTATGTATTTAGCATTTGGCAATGAACTTGCTGACATGCCAGATTTCTTCGATTAAGATTTGATTTTTAAAAATGAAGAACGGCCATACCTAACACCATTCAAGTTAGGCCCGAAGGACGAATCAGAATGCTTGCATGTAGTCAAATTAGGGCCGTAAAAATCTGTAGATGGGAAGCAGGATCCAAAGGGTTCTCCAGAGGACAGTTTAGTTTTCGTCGTGCAGTAGCATCATTATCATTGCCTTGGACATTTTTCTTTCCGTTCTCTCGCAGGAAATACCGCTAGGGACCGATTGGTCGTTTGGTATATGGGAGTGTGTCGTTGTTTACGAGTCTGCATTAAAGTGCTGCAGCTTGGGGGTACCGTACCTTACCATAGAAAGGGCCGATACGTTAAAAGGAGGTGACGTAACCGAGAACGGTGGCTCCTACTCCTCTAGCATAAGCTAATATAACCGGGACCTGACATATCAACACCTAATTCAACATGATCCGACTCGAAACAACTTACACATGTCCTAACCCAGATACAATGCGATTCTGACCTAGCCCAGTACAATTTCAGCATATGCGAGCGAACCGAAATTCTGACCGAACCGCAGCCCCAGGTGACCTAGCCCTAAACACACACATGTGGCACGTATGCTAATCCCCGCTAGCCCGAGTGCGTCCCATTTTGTCCCGCGACCACAGATACGTCACGCACCTTGGAAAGACTGTTTTAATATTTCTAACATTAACATTTACATTTTTAACCCTTACGTCAATGACCAGGTACCTGGATATCCCCTTTCAATTTCTCTTTAAAACTACTTTAACGTTTCTGTTGACACGTTCTTGGATGACCAGAGAATTAATTTACATTTCTGGCATGAGAAACTATGAATTGCAACGTCATCGAACAGTACGGAAAATTTTGGTTGTTCACATAAGCGTTAGAATGTCTTTTAATTTCTGATCAAGAAGTAATTTCGTTTAAAATGTTTTTCGAATACGTCTGAATTTCGAGTCCGATCGAATCTTGAAGTTCGGGAAGTAATCTCTGCGTCAGGGTGTTAAAGGGCGTGGACCCCTCGATCCCGCAGGCCCGAAATTAATGGCCCAGGGCATTATCCTGGAGCTCGAGATTCGGCGAAGTCAAAGGATCCCGGCAACTGGGTCACGCGGAGCATTAATTGCTCGAGGAAGTTCGAGCGAAACGAGATTATCCGACAAATTGTCTCGGTGCAGGATGGGGTGCGGCGGGCCCCCCTTTTTAGGGAAAGATCCGTCAAGGGAGGTCAAGGTTGCCAGCACGACAGGCAACGACGCGACGCGCGCCGTTTCACCATTCTCTCATTGATTCTTAACGAGGGAACGAGGCGAGCTTGACACAGAATGTCGTGTGCGAATCGCACCACCGAAATTCAATTGAACGTCCCGAGACGTTCGACCGTGACGAACGCCGCTTATGAGATTCCTCGCATAACTCGCGCGCGGCCCTAGGTCAACTGTTACCGGCTGTCCACGTGCGATCGATT
This sequence comes from Lasioglossum pauxillum, assembly GCA_933228785.1. Taxonomy (NCBI): domain Eukaryota; kingdom Metazoa; phylum Arthropoda; class Insecta; order Hymenoptera; family Halictidae; genus Lasioglossum; species Lasioglossum pauxillum. The sequence continues at coordinate 2,012,950 of OW121699.1, forward strand.
CCAAGGGACTTCCCCCTCTTGCGGCCGATTACTTTCTGTTTGTTTCGGCCCTTCGCCACATGCTCGGTCCCTTTATTGTCTTCTCGAATCGGTTCGTCGTAACAATCGTGAAGTCGTCCGAATCGATTTATACTGCAGTGACTCCTAGAAATGCTCTAAAAAAGGATAACTTGTTTAACCCTTTGCACTCGGTTGTCCCCTCTGAGGCACCACTCAAAATGGCTATACCATTACACCAAATATTGTTTACATTATTAAATATATCGGTTTCTAATCAATTACTACACATTTAGGTATTGTATGAGGAATTATGCCAATTTCATATTCATAAAATTTCAAAAATCATAGGGAATGGAAATATTCTAGATCGGAAGAAATGTTTAATTTTCAAGTTAAAATTGCTCCGAGTGCCAAAGGGTTAATATTGGATTTGAATCTTTTCGAGAAGTTGGAGCAATTAGTTTATACTAATTAACCGGGCCCGACTAGTGGCGGTATATCTGAAAAGGTTGTAGCAGACAAAAAATGCGTACGGATCAGCTCCGAATCGGCCGATTATTTACAACCACCGCATCATACATATGTACCTACATACATACTCTTCTATTTTTTTATATTTATATACATATACAGTTACTCGAATTAACATTCGGACGCTTTAAAAAAGACGATAACCTTTTAGATACTGTACTATACGATTTGAACTTTTTTAGGAAGCTGGAGCAATTAGTTTACTACAGAATGTGGAAAGAAATTTTTTTAAATATTGCAATTGATCGGAATTGTAGAAAAAAATACTAAAAGATGCATTTTACAACTTTTTTATGTAGGCCTATATTGAATATTTTAAAAAACTGTATATAGATGAAGATGATTTGAAGGGATACTTTATAAAATATTGCAATTGATCGGAATTGTAGAAAAAATACTAAAAGTTGCATTTTATGTACAACTTTTTTATGTAGGCCTATATTGAAAATTTTAAAAAACTGTATATAGATGAAAATGATTTGAAGAGACACTTTTCCAAAAATTGCAATTGATTGGAATTGTACAAAAAAATACTAAAAGTTGCATTTTACAACTTTTTTATGTAGGCCTATATTGAATATTTTGAAAAACTGAATATAGTAGAAGATGATTTGAAGAGATACTTTTTAAAATATTGCAATTGATCGGAATTGTAGAAAAAATACTAAAAGTTGCATTTTTTGTACAACTTTTTTATGTAGGCCTATATTGAATATTTTGAAAAACTGAATATAGTAGAAGATGATTTGAAGAGATACTTTTTAAAATATTGCAATTGATCGGAATTGTAGAAAAAATACTAAAAGTTGCATTTTTTGTACAACTTTTTTATGTAGGTCTATATTGAAAATGTTAAAAAACTGTATATAGATGAAGATGATTTGTAGAGATACTTTTTAAAATATATTGCAATTGATCGGAATTGTAGAAAAAATACTAAAAGTTGCATTTTATGTACAACTTTTTTATGTAGGTCTATATTGAAAATTTAAAAGAACTGTATACAGATGAAAATGATTTGAAGAGATACTTTTCCAAAAATCGCAATTGATTGGAATTGTACAAAAAAATACTAAAAGTTGCATTTTACAACTTTTTTATGTAGGCCTATATTGAATATTTTGAAAAACTGAATATAGTAGAAGATGATTTGAAGAGATACTTTTTAAAATATTGCAATTGATCGGAATTGTAGAAAAAATACTAAAAGTTGCATTTTTTGTACAACTTTTTTATGTAGGCCTATATTGAATATTTTGAAAAACTGAATATAGTAGAAGATGATTTGAAGACATACTTTTTTAAAATATTGCAATTGATTGGGATTGTAGAAAAATTACTGAAAGTTGCATTTTATGTACAACTTTTTTATGTAGGTCTATATTGAAAATGTTAAAAAACTGTATATAGATGAAAATGATTTGCAGAGATACTTTTTAAAATATTGCAATTAATCGGAATTGTAGAAAAAATACTAAAAGTTGCATTTTATGTACAACTTTTTTATGTAGGTCTATATTGAAAATTTAAAAGAACTGTATACAGATGAAAATGATTTGAAGAGATACTTTTCCAAAAATCGCAATTGATTGGAATTGTACAAAAAAATACTAAAAGTTGCATTTTACAACTTTTTTATGTAGGCCTATATTGAATATTTTGAAAAACTGAATATAGTAGAAGATGATTTGAAGAGATACTTTTTAAAATATTGCAATTGATCGGAATTGTAGAAAAAATACTAAAAGTTGCATTTTTTGTACAACTTTTTTATGTAGGCCTATATTGAATATTTTGAAAAACTGAATATAGTAGAAGATGATTTGAAGACATACTTTTTTAAAATATTGCAATTGATTGGGATTGTAGAAAAATTACTGAAAGTTGCATTTTATGTACAACTTTTTTATGTAGGTCTATATTGAAAATGTTAAAAAACTGTATATAGATGAAAATGATTTGCAGAGATACTTTTTAAAATATTGCAATTAATCGGAATTGTAGAAAAAGTACTAAAAGTTTCATTTTATGTACAACTTTTTTATGTAGGCCTATATTGAATATTTAAAAAAACTGTATACAGATGAAAATGATTCGAAGAGATACTTTTCCAAAAATCGCAATTGATTGGAATTGTACAAAAAAATACTAAAAGTTGCATTTTACAACTTTTTTTATGTATGCCTATATTGAAAATTTAAAGAAAACATTAGAAGACATCATTATCATCTTTTGAAGTGTCCAATATCTGTGCGAAATGAACATTTTCTTCGCCAGTTGCAAGTCACAGTAGCCACACGCAGATTTCCTTCAGCAGATTGAAAAATGTTGAATACTGGTAAGGGATGTCGGTTAAATGTGTCCGGATATTTTTATAAAATACCGAATCAGTGACTGCGGCTGCAGGTAGATTTTAACTGACCTGGTATTTTAATTTCCCAGTCGATACGCCAGCATATTAATTTATTAATGTGCCACGGAGACCCATCCCCGAGTCCCCGATGATTTTATTTTAATTCGACAGGCAATGCCTACACCCTGTAGCCTTGTTCTACATCTGCCAGATTGTATCTTCGATCATCCAGACTTTTCCCCGCGTCTACCCTCGGTTCTAACCCGAGACGGTCATTTCATTAATTTCTAATCTTCCGATTAATCTCTACCAAAAACGTGACCCCTTATACAAAACTCTGCTGTCAAATAACAATTAAACCGAAAGTTCTACTCACCTCAGAAATCTTTCTTCCAAGTTTTCTGCAGCTCTAAAATGTTTCCAAAATTTGTCAGCTGTGCGTAGACTTTCTCAGCGAACTGTACCGGTGCCATAGTCGCAAATGGGTTAACAGACAGCGACTATCTCTGTTATTGGGTCGCGCGTAACAAAAACATGGTTCTGAAAGGTAAGTAAATATAGGTGGGCACACACAGGTTCGGTCGGCCAGTCGGCGATTATGGTCGCCGGCCTGGAAGATTCCAGCATCGCAGTTTCCGGGGGTAATAGGCGTATACACAAACAAAAGATCCGGGGACACCTGGCGAGGGGAGCAAGAGAACGAGGGGTTTCCTGGGATGGCAACCTTGAGGGCGAACGATCCAAGGGGTGATAGTAAAAAGACGCCTGATTTCGGCCAGTCAACCCTCGGCCGTCGCGGACTACGGACGCCGTGCGTCGCGATGCTCGAACACGCTCGTTTCTAAAACATCGATTCACCCCAACGTTTATTCAAACATTTCCCCGCGGAGTGTTTTCACACTAAACAAAAAATATTTACCGTCGAGTCGTTTTTTTAAAGCAAATAGAAACCTGAAAGAGTGCTCTCAGTGTTGAATGGTACATCATGTTCAATGGTTCAACGGAGCATCTCCGATCATGCAGGATTGGTTGAAGATTTTATTTCACCAATGTAAGTACGTTGAAAGCATTGTTTACATTAAAAATCCGACGTTGAAAAAATATTTTCTTCGAATACATAGTAGGTATGTACACTTCTTCCGATACAAATGATGGGCGATCTCTTTCAGCGATTTAGCTATCTGCAAGAAACTGTTAGTTCGTTAGAAAAAATGTTTATTTTTGTAATAGCAAACGGAAGCGGTGCCATCTCTGCGCGAAAAAAACGAAATTACTTTCCGAACGACCTAATATTTTACTCAGGAGCGGCAAGTTCTCTGAAGAATGGGGTGGAGGGGTGGTGATCGTCGCGATCGACGACGTGAGAAATTGTTGGCTGGGAAGTTTGCAAATTGAGGGAGTGTGTCGCCAGTCCGGGTGCTCGATTATTAGTGTTGGGTCGAGATTATAGAGACATTTGGCGTGCGCGGGCGAACACTGTTGAAACCGGCGGATTCTCCCCCTGGTACGTATCGATCGTCCTCCTTTCCCGAAGGGAAGTAACTTCTGGCATCCTTACCGCCGGCAAAAATTTCTGACTACGAGCTACTTCGCCAACAAAGTGCATTAGCCGCAAACGGGCAACACCCTGGGAACCCTTTTAGCGGGCCGTTAGACAAGGTTGATTGTACCGAACACGGGTACGTGGATGTCGCCGCCGGCGCCTGGGTCAATCGTGACCCGGCCCAGAAACGACACGTTTACCCATTTCCGAACTCTTATACATACGCGCGCGCGCACACACACACCCATACGTAGAAACCCGCATATTTTGACGTGAATGCTATCGCAATATCGATTGGGAATCGGTGTGCGCGGCTGTTCGTCATTCCACAGCGTTCGGGGGGGCTAAAATTAACTTCACGGGGATGCCCTAAATTGAACGTGACTTACAAGTGGATGTGGACGGTTTTGATGGAATTTTGGTCGACAGGAATTTTCCAGGGAAATTTTTAACACGCGTTTCGCGCTATTTTTAAATGTTTCACGATGCTCGAGGGGCTGGCGCTACCTCTAGAGAGCGAGGTGTGCTTCCGAAGTGTGCTATCTCAGGGGTTGCTATAATTAGAAACGTTTCATTCGCGGTATAATTGTACGTAGATGTTGAGATCATAATTATGTCGTTTCTCATATAAGCAGGATGTAGTTTATCTCAATTAGTGCGCGATTACTCTCGCGAGAAATTAGGGGGTGGAGATTAGGTCGGCTGTTGAGTCCATGACGGATTTAGTAATGAATTAGGAGATGAGATTATTGAGTGCCTACATCCAATTAGAAGTATCTTTCTGTATCTACGATGCCGGATTCCTCGAGTCTGATTCTACTGTAGGGCCCCGAGACGTACCCCAACAGGTTTCCCAAGGCCCTTCATTGTCGTCGCTGAGGGACCAGCGCGAATTCGATCAGGGGGCCTGGGGGTTGCGGTTTAGGTGACCTGGCAGGTGCAGCAGGGTGCGCTACCTAGTGACTGACGAATTGATTTCAGGAAGAGGGCATGACGCACCGAACTCATGCAGTGGCGAAAACACGTGCGCATCAAGTACGGTGGTCGAGTCGGTGTCGGTCAAGGGCAGCGGGAGCGGGAGCAGGTGCAGCTGCAGGTGCGCGTGGTGCAGCTGCAGCGGGAAGGGGGCTCGAGACTAAGCTACGTCTGTCATCGGCCTCACCCCTCGTCGACGACACACCGCAGCTGCAGCGCAGCAGCCATGCTCTGCTGCGGCCGCAGAAAAGTGAGTACTCGTCATCCTCCGAAGGGTTGCATACGCGGTGCAGCTGCAGTGACACCTCCCTGCACGACTCCGACCGGTTAACGCGCGAGACACGTCGTGCAAGTGTCCGTCAGAGATGACCATACGCGTTGCTAACGTTTAATGTGCCTTCATCATTATTTCCGACACCCTGAGTCACTGCAGCTGCAACCTGATATCATGACAACGCCGATTTTTACTGATGAATCTTTTGTATGCGCGTGTAACGACCACTTGTGGTCATCTCAAGTTGTTGTGAATTAAGTTCGTTGCCGGTCAAAATCGTTTTCGGTTGAAGGCGTTGTCGGCTAAAGTTATTGTCGGTCAAATCTGGAGTCGGTGAAATGTTGGTGAAAACCGTGTCGGCGAAATTTGTGTCTGTGATTTCCATGGGACCCACATGTACCATTTACGACTTATCTGTACTTTTTCCTTCATAATTGCGACCAATAACAATTTAAACAACAAATTATTTACACATTAGCTAGCAAACTAGTCCTTCTAACGTTTGAAGAAAGCTCAAGTTGTTGGATCCAATTTTGAATTATTTAAATAAAAATAAATTTTTAGAAAATACCACGTTTTTAAAACGGACTGAAAAGTATAAAATAAATTTTTTAAAAACGCCACGTTTAAAAACGGACTAGAAAGTAAAAAAAAACATATAAAGATACCAAAAATTGCATCGATTCATGGATAGCGTCAAAAGATGAAGCGTTCTTCCAACATGGTATCCGGATGCTGCCAGAAAGGTGGGGAAGAGTGTGGCCAGCGATGGACAGTATTTTGAATAAAACATAAGGAACCGTTCTTTCGCAATAAATGCCCAATTTAACATGAAAAACGGCGGAGACTTATTTGTACTCCCAATATTTTCTTCCATTTTATTTCATTATATAAAATTGATATAATACCTCGGTGTTTAGTCATTGATTAGTAGACTGCGGATCTTTATGCGAAATATCTTCTGCATTGATTGTGGGAAGCAGGAGTAAAATTATTTAAATGAAAATAAATTTTTAAAAAATACCACGTTTTTAAAACGGACTAAAACGTATAAAATACAATTTTAAAAAACGCCACGTTTAAAAACGGACTAAAATGTATAAAATACTTTTTTCTAGTCCCATACAGATTCCTAACCCCGTACGGATAGTCCTGAAAATTTGTGGTTGTGAATTTTGAATAGCTATGAAAATACTTGTAAGATTTAAAACGAAAAACGTGGGGCGCAAGATAATACATAGCAAGGAGTATAGAGAGTAGCTGCCGCTGAGGAAACTCGCAAAACAGTTCATATCATTTGCAGTGCAATAAAATTGTTAGTGATTTATGTGTTCGTGCATCAATTATCTATTGCATGCGCCCCACGTTTTTCGTTTTAAATCTTACAAGTATTTCCATAGCTATTCAAAATTCACAATCACAAATTTTCAGGACTATCTGTACGGGGTTAAGAATCTGTATGGGGCTAGAAAAAATTATTTTATACTTTTTAGTCTGTTTTTTAAACGTGGCGTTTTTTAAAATTTTATTTTATACTTTTTAGTCCGTTTTAAAAACGTGGTATTTTTTAAAAATTTATTTTTATTTAAATAATTATTTTCTGCTTTTCAGCCTTATATGTGTGAAATTTTACAATCGATTTTGAACATTTTGGTGAGATTATAACAGGGACATGTAGTAAATTTCAGACGGTATTGCGACGCGTCATATCGAAAACGAACGCCGTGGTAAAATGTCAAAGATAAAGGTTCTACGGAGAATTTCGGTGTAACTGTTCTTTCGCTTGGTAAACAAACATTATACTATAATAATACGTAGTAACTTTGTAAACACCGCACGGAGCTCGAACGCACACTGACGCACACTGAGCTCCTTCGGTGCGAAGCGGGTCAGTGGAGTGGGGATGAGTCAGAGTGGGAACACGTAGTAGAGTGGGGACGCTGAACGCGAAGACGTACTACGTCACGCGGCGGGGATGTGCAAAAGTTCAAATTATTAATAATTTATATCTCCTGAACGCATAGGCTTTTTTAAAAAATTTTTTTTAAATATTGCATTGTCATCCAGTTCTGAGCTATGTTTAAAATTTCAAGTCTGTAGCTCATCGGGAAGTTAGTTTAAAATCAATTGCAAATTTGTACCGAACAAACAGACAAACAAGAAAGCGAGCTAATAAAAACGTGGTAAAATCATGTATTATTTAGTAATTTTCGTAGACGAATTTTGAAACATTCGGGTCGACCCAAATCTCATATTCAGTGTTGCATTTGCAATTCTAAAATAAATAAAAATCGTATTAGATTCTGTCTAATTTTATACTCTAGTATTCCTTAAAAATTTTTAGGAGCCATATAAATATATGAAGATCCACAGTCTAATTATTAGTAACATTTGATAGGACATTAAGCGTTGTACACATTGTTGGCAAAAAGGTGGACTGGTTGCTCGATGTTCTAAGAAAAAGTTAGTGGCTGGATTTTCCGAGATTAACGGACTGGCATTTGAATAGAAAATGGGTTCGTTAATAGGTCGTTAAAAATCAATTGCAAAATTTGTACCGAACAGACAAACAAGGAAGCGAGCTAATAAAAACGTGTTAAAAAGTGATTCGTTTTTAATAGGTTTACGAATACTTCGTGCGCCCACTGTAGATGTCTTCGAAGTTCGACGACGCGGTAGAAAATTTGTATTTCTTGAATATAACTTTGCGAGATTGCGAACTTATATAAATTGAAGAAATCGTGAAGAGGAGCGCTACAGGGTCGACCCTGCGCGTCTATAGGCTGGTGATCGTTACAAGGTTGTCAGCAAGTTCAGTAAAGTTTCGCGTAGGTTAAAGTCAGGTCCACAGTCGGTGGGAGATCCGACGGAACCGTCGCGCGTCGGGTACGACAATCGATAACGGAACGATGCGACGCGAAATCGATGGCAAGATACGCGCGTTTATTTCGTCGATCCGGTATCACCGATAGTATAGAAAATAATGGCAAGCTGCCGGATATTTGTGGGCGGGCGGGTGACAAATATATATGATAAAAGCCGACTGTTCCGCTCCGTATCTCGATATTGATTTACAACAAGCCGATACCGTTCACCGTTTTCGATTTCCATGTGACGGGGCTCGCTACGAAAATTTCGCCTCGCCCCCGCGGGCTATTGGCCAGGATATTGAAACGACGAAAAAGGAAACAAACCTTTTCCGAACCTCCGATGGAAAACACCGCCCTCTCATGCGTTGCTTTTTTTCGATTCGGTGCTCCTCGGATAATTTATTTATGAATTGTACATATTTCATTCGTTGGCCACACTATCTCTCTGAACGAAAACTTGCGTAGATTGCTTTCGGAAAATCTGGAGGTAGGAAGAATTTATATTCTATATATTATACAGAGTGTCCCAGCCAACTTGACCACCTTGAATATCTTTGTTGTTTTTAAAGATACGTCAAATATCTGAAGGACAAAGTTGAATGGTACAATGGGGCTGTGACACGATACCAAAAAATTTTTGTTTTTATGTCATTTTGTTAGAGATATCAAGGTCACCTTGACTTTTTTAAATGGAATGAGGTATTTTTTAATACATCAAACGATGCAGCTGGACATTCCTTATAAAAAAGTACTAACCTATGTATGTCGGAAAGTTAGTAGTCCAGGAGATATTCGAGTTTAAATAATTGTGAAACACCATTACTGTCGTACTAAGGCATTAGCGTTTATTTACTAGTGTAACGTCTTGGTACGACAGTAGTGGTGCTTTAGAATTATTTAATTTGAAATATCTCCTGAACTACTAACTTTTCGACATACATATCTAAATTAAATGGAACTCATTCCATTTCAAAAAGTGAAGGTGACCTTCATATCTCTGAAAAGAATTACATGAAAACAAAAATTTTTTTGGTATCGTATGAGCCCCGTTTTACCATTCAACTTTGTCCTTCAGGCATTTGACGTATCTTTAAAAACAACAAAGATATTCAAGGTGGTCAAGTTAGCTGGGACAGCCTGCATAAAAAATCCAAAAGATTAATACATTATTAATGTTTGTTAATGTCAAGATGTCCTGAAATTGCTTAAGGGGGATCTATACCCTCGGATTGTAACTAGAAAGGAACTAGAATCTTACTAGATTTTGGGTCGAAACATGGGTTTACGCGCATCGATTTTTTGTCCTTATTTGAGCCGATTTATGGCTGCGTGAGGGCTCATTCTATAGAGGAAGGTTAAATACCGCGCGCTCTGCTATTGATTTAACGAGATTATGTTTATATCTAATAATATGAGTACCCAAAGTAGAGAAAAAATCTAGAAAAATAACCGCAGATTTCAATGTATTTTTCTGTCTCAAAGAGACTTTTTTGACTGATATGACGAGCAGAGCGCGCCGTGATGAACCTTCCTCTATCAAATGAACTATTGTGTAGCTCAAAATATGCTCGTATAAGGACAAAAAATCGATGCGCGTGATTTCATTCACATAGCAGAGATTTCCCCATATTACGTTCATGAAGACAGAGGTTATCTCTGATGTAGAGCCAATCTAGAGCCCATTTTATTTCAGTTAGTTTAGACGAGATGGCGCCTAGTCAGAAGGACTGTCAATCAGTGCTGCGATATTGTGCAACATTTCACTGCTGCACTGCTGTCAATGTGGAATCATAGCAAAACTGACACAGACGAGGTACATATTCTCATCGGTGGCACTAATATTAGTGCGACCTGCCCTGTATAACGGCATTCGCGACGAGCTGAATAGAATATGGAAATAGCAAGCAACTCCATCTCGTGTTCATTATGCAGTTGCGTGCTTATCAATGTTACCAAACTTTTTTTCTGCACAGAGGTTGATAACATTGATAAATACCCCAAAATCTGAGGGTATAGATCCCCCTTAAGGATGTACTGGAGGTACAATGGGAGACAAAAATACAAGAAATTCGAAATCCATCAATACATGGCAATGGAAGCCATTCATGAGTATATTTTGCATTAAACTTTTGCGAATACTGTACCCTCTGTAGCTATATTCAGTGGTCTACACTTGTCACGTTTCCATGCTAGTGAGAGACAACAAGATAAATTTGGCGTTTTGTAACAGTTTATAATTTTTTTGCTCTGTAACTGTTTAGTGAATCCTAATAAATTTTGAACATAATTAATTATATAATTTTTACTACATATAAAAAAAAACTGAAGTTTCTAGTTGCGTTTTTTCAAGGTTTAAATAGAGTTTGAAGTGGAATTTTATGAATTCTCCATAAGAAGACGTGTTAAAATGTGCAAACTTTAAGTTGCTATAATTCTAAAACGGTGCAGTGAATCGAACCCAAACTTTGGTAATTGCATCAATTTAGTAAGAATTATATCTTGTCAAATTTTCAAAAATTTTGTTGCGTTTTTATATACCTCCAGAACATCCTTAAAAATGATTAGTTACATTCACGGCGTGAATGAAGTTCACGTTAGTTAGTGATTGTGCACGCCATCGCTAGGGGATTCCCCGGTTGTGTATGGCGGAGGTTTTAACTGTAGTTGGCGAAGATGGCGTATAATAAGGAGCGACAATAAATGTCGAAGTCTCGGAATGGAGCGTTTCTAGGCCGTGGCTCGGGGTTTGTTTTTGAGGAACAATATAAAAATGACGCGGACTCTCCGAGTGGGCCCGACTACGACGACGACGACGACGTTCTTTCTTCTCCGGGCTGTCCTCATTGTCTCGCTTCCGTTGAACTTGCGCACATGGCTCGTTTACAAAAGGCGAGTTAGCGATTCCAAGCTCGTCGACCATCCACGGTTGAATATAAGGCGAGAAGGCCGGATATTCCGCGGTGATCTCTGTCGCTGCAGACCCTGCTCGGTCAGGTTAATTCGTGCAGGCTGGTCAACCTAATATTGCCGTTGAAATTTCTATTTTTCAATCTCTCTGTTGGATTACATGCATTTTTCAGTTCGAATTGGCTCGTTCGAACGTGTACCTCGTCTTTGGTTGATTGTTCAGTAAGAAATCGACAGGATCGCCCGAAAAATATGATGAATAAAAGATTTTTTAATGCAGTAATGTGGTGGGTCGGGGTACAACGTAAAAGTGGCACTAAATCGTAGGAAAAAGTTGGCCGCACGAAATCTTAAAAAGTCGCTCTTTGTGCTTCACCCTGGTACCGTGAAGACCTCCATGTCGCGATGCTTTTCATACTTACTGAAGGGAGTGTCCCTCTTTGTGCCACTGTAGCACTTTTAACGCTCTCTGAAGGGAGCCCTCCACTCTCTGCCGGCGTTTCGCGTGTCACAAAGACGCAGAAAGTTTGCGAGTTCGGCACGAACGTAGCTCGAAAAGTCGTTCGACGTATTTCGACATTTGTTTCATTGCAGAACATCCCCAAAATGTCCCCTGGCATGTTAAAAAACGTTCATTTGTGAAAGTAGAGTAGGGCACCGTCAGATTTGAGGCGAAGAAAAAATTTACGGGTCGAAAAACACAGTCCCGGACGATACAAATTGGTACAATCGGTGGAAACAGAATTCAATATGATCAGATTTGAGGGTATTAATTATAAGATGATTTAAACAGTCGCCACCGAGTCAAATTTAGCATAGCATAAAGTCCGCGAAGAATGCAGACGCTGACAAAAATATCTCTCCATTCCGAAAATATATTTAGCAGCAGTTTGCGCTTTTAGGTTACGTGTCGGCTGAGTGGTAGTTAAAAAAAATCCATCCCTCTTAAAAATCTGAATGTGGTGGATCTGGGTTCACAGGTACACAGCATTCACGCGAATATTTCCAGCCTGTTGTATCGATTCAAGAGCATCGCGAATGTTCGCGAGATGTCGGCCGGTCGTCCCAGAGAATTAGCGAACGTCATCGCGCGATATTTCACGAAAAATAAGACACTAATGGCAGTGTAAACGTAGCAAGTAGTCGCCAAACGTCGGGACGGCGAATAAAACTCCCGCCGGGGGTTGGACGAAGTGGCTTGCAGACAAGTTTATTTAAATTCCACTAATGACGTCATTAAAATAATAAACGATGTCGTTTAGGCGGTAGAATGTAAGCCGAGACCGCGGTTCGTAACTTCCCCGGGACCTGGCCGGAAACGTGGCGAAACTTGTATTTATTTTTTTTTCTTACCGAGATTATTTCGCGTGTGCGCGTTCGTTCTTCGTTTATTCGACATCCGGAGGCAAATCGATGGTAGTTCTCAGTGATGGGAAAAATTCGGGTAGGGCATCCGAAAATCCATGACGTTCGGGTCTCCGAACAATAAAAATTTCCGGCCCGATTTCAATTTCGGGTGTTTACGTCGTCCGCGAAGGAACGAGCGGCAGCAAATGAAGCGGTGCTCAATACTTTCCGTGACGGCCTTAAGCAGCCGGTTCGAAAGAATAATTTGCAATTTGCTTTGGCGGAAGGCGGGGTGGGGGAGAGAGGAGGGTGTGGGGGAGCGTCGTAAAAGCGACTTCCGGTTCGATATTAGCATAAGTACGGCCCGGCCGGTGTGTACAGGTTTCCGGAAGCGGGGCTTTACGTTCCTTCCGCGTATCACGCGTGTCGGCGGAGGCCCCCGGATATTTTGCATGCTTCCGCGAAAAGTCCGACGTTGCACCGTTGCTCCGTTGCGCCGGGTGCATTTACGTGCAATCGGCCGCCGGGGCGCACGCGAGCCGGATGTTTCGCAGGGATGGCCGCAGCCCCGAAAGAAATCGTCGGGAAGAATGTAAATCAGGCTGATTAGCAGTCGACGGACTTATCAGTTCGCGGAATGAATCCTTTGTAACTAGAATTTTGCGCCGCTGCTGAAGAAGATTGATGGCGGACGATTCTGCCCCTTCCCGTGTAATCTGCATCTCGAAATTCTAGGCTGCTTCGCGAGCGGGAATCTCTCGGGGAAATCCCTGGAAATCGCATTCTGATCGCACTGGATCCAACATCTTTCCCGAAGCTTCGGTATTGGAATATTTAGAACACGTGCAATCTACGGGTAAGGTGAAGTGCCCTAAGTCTGGACAGTCCAAAAGTGATACCTAAATCTGGACAATTGAATTTTCATAGTAAAATCAGTAATTAAGAGATTAAATAATTATATTATATATTCTGAGGCCTTAGCTACAAGTAGGTGTGAATATTATTTCATTAAGACATCAATTGAAATTTAAAAATGAATTCAAAGTTCATCTGAAAACAGTATACAAAATAGTCTATTTACATGCGAAACATGTGCATTTATAGTTCGAACTTTTGTTAGAAAAAAAGATATAATTTAAGCTCTCAGACAAAAAATAATTATCACGCATAATAATATTGATATTTTAAAATAAATTGGCAATCAAACTTAACGTAAATAATAGTTATTAATCCAAATATTAGATGTCCAAGATTAGGACTGTTTTCAAATATAAGTACTCCATACTGGGACGCGATGACAGTAGCTGTCCCACTCTAAGCTTATACGCAATGTGCTTACGTCTGAAGCCGGACACGTGTTTGTGAATAAAATCAACGCATTGTTTGCAAATTATTTAACTACATGTACGTATAATTAGTCTTCTATTAGCTTGAATAACGTATGTAGAAAATGTATTCCGGTTGTGACGTTAATAATACTTTATGTTTACATCTTAAATCTATCAGTATTACTACCTAACCTTAAAAGTTGTATTATGACAAGTTTTATTAAAACAGTAAATGAAAATAAATATATATTTGGTTAAATAATACAATACTATAATCTATGATAAGAATACTACATATTACGCAAAGCATCTTCTATTCGTCATGCGCAACAGCGCCACCAACCAACGTTTTAGGTTATGTTCGCTCGATCAACTCGTAAATTGAATTTGTCCCGATATAGGCTTTACTTCTGTCCAGGTACTATCTTAGATTGGATTTAATATGTCCAACTATAGGTTTGAATTATTCTTGTTAATACAATTAAGATATTAACCTAAACAATGATTTTTTTATTTTAAATTACTTTACAAACTCTGAACTGTATGTTAAAACTCTTAAGAAATTGTTTTTGTTTATTTAAAGTGATAAAATTTAAAATAGAAGAACATGCTGTCCATGCATAGGGCACTTCACCTTACTTTGGAGAAAGTGAGAGACAACGAGAGAAAGAGAGAGTGAATGTAACCATATGTAAACAATGCGAGAGCGTCCTTTTTGGATAATAGCGATAGTGAGTCTAAGTAAGCGACAGCGAATCTCGGCGACTGCGATAGCGTGAGCGTAAAAAGTATTCGTACGCCCTTTAAAATAGAATAGCTTCTTTTATAATTGTACCAAACGACCTGATTTTTTATAATCAATTAGAAACATTGGTTTATAAAAAGATGTGCAAAAAAGATTTTCTAAAAATTATAATTTACAAGGTTACATACATGCAAAAATAAAAAAGGCATTTTTTAGAACTTTTTTATTTGGGCCCTTAATGAAAGTTTAAAATATATGTATGTTTTGTAGATCTATGTTAGTTATACACATGCTTCGACACGCATCGAAAGATGTACGATTCTGTGGATTTTAAGCAGAAATTGATCAAAAGTCGTGTAAAACTACGATTTTTACCATTTTTAACCGCTTGTATCTCTTGTATTGTAAATTTTCAGCATGTGAGTAACTAATATAGATCTACAAAACATATATTCTATCAATCAAGATATTAACCTAAACAATGCTTTTTTTATTTTAAATTACTTTACAAACTCTGAACTGTATATTAAAACTCTTAAGAAATTGTTTTTGTTTATTTAAAGTGATAAAATTTAAAATAGAAGGACATGCTGCCCAGGCATAGGGCACTTCACCTTACCTTGAAAAATGATAATCAGGTTGTGATTTTTGAACGATCTTTAAAGAAATGTTCCGCAGGAAAGTTGCACGATCAGGAGAAAGGTTCCCCGCGTAGAACTCGTCGGAAATAATTGGCGGCTACGTCGCTTTCCATCCGATTCGTTATTGGCTCGTTCACCCACCGCCGATGTCAATGGCGCCCATCGATTAAAGATACAGCGGCGTCGACTAATAAATTCCCGGCGTCCCGTATAATGAGCATGTCGCTCTTTCATCGTGCCGCATGGTTTTTCGACGTTGCGCCCGTTGATTGGCCAATATTCGGGGATAATTGGCGTGCTAAATATTCGACGGGGGTTTTCTTCATCCGTCCGGTGAAACGCAACTTCGCACAGTCTCGTTCGATCTCCCCTCGTCACTTTCGATCGAAAGCGAAAAACTTTCTACATAATTCATTCCCGCGGCTTTTTCCTCCTAGAGATATTTCGTCCTGGGGAATTTTCTTCCGTTGTAAAGCCCGTTACGCTGCCAACATTCGATTCGCCTTACTTACCCGGTTCCGCGAAGATTTGAATATTAGATTGCCGTTCCGAGAAAGAAGTACACCGTCCACAATGCAATGTACACATTTGCCTTTGTCATGTTCCCGGGAATTACCCCTAGTCCCCTTGTTTGTCAACCTTTCCGCGGAACTGTAGCACGGAACTTCTATTCGGTTATTACATACCGACTTCATCGAAACGAGCGACAAAAATGATTTTACACCAGAACCAGAGGTATTGGATATTTCGTATATTTTCGTCGCGCAAGAATGCATCAACGCAGCACGAAACTGCGGAGGAATAGTTGTTCAGTTTTCCAAGGATTGAGATTTATTTTTGAAAATATCGATCGCGACTGGATTCTCGAAAAAGAAGGTCTCGCGACGGCTATTCCGGCACGACGATTCTTTCACGGTTGATCGCGAGAGACAGAAGACTCGCTGGTAAGGCAGTCGCATTCAGACAATGAGGGAGAGGAGCTCCTTTGAAAGGGGTAGGCGAAAGAATGGAGGAGAAAAAAAGGGAGAAAGGTTGGACGAGCGGATATAATATGCAGAAGGTCTCGACTATCCTTTGATTTTAATAGATCGGCCAATGAACGAAGACCCTCCGTTATAACACGTTAATGAATAGCCGTCCATCTTAATGCGCCTCTAATGCGAAATCAATATCTAATTATCTTTCGCTAGCCTCTCCACGGCCCTTTTTCCCTCCCCCCACCCTTTCGTTCTCGCGACGACCGTCGTCTCGGTAGTCCACCTTATACCCACCTTCGCAGTGGGAACGAACATTCTTTATTAGCTCCTCGAGCCAGTATTAACCTCCGAGCTAGGGTATCATCAACCTGTCAGGTATATCGCGTCAGAAATTACGATTAGGATTGATATATTATGAATCGTGAAGGGAAGCTAAAGCAACACTCGGCTAATCTTAGAGCAAACTGTTCTAACGTGCACCAAATACATATAATCTAAACCAAAAATTCGAAAAAATGCACGTTTCGTATCGAAATTTCGGGGACACCAGTTTTATAAAAATTCAGTAACGAGATACTGTCGAAACCATTGTTCTCCATTTTTTTGCAGAATGTTTGATATAGTGCGTCGTAGTTAAAAAAATATAAAAATCAATGTTTTCGATGTTTCTCTATTTTCGTCGGTGTATTATGAACATTTTTACATTCAGAAGAATAATGTGTACAAATTTACAAATGTCTAACAATAAAACTGATAAAATTGAATAAACACGGGTTCGCGAGTCAGTAGAATAGGCGGGCAGTGGTCAGACAAACCGGAGCCCATTCTCCGAGCACCCCTAATGATCGACCGGGCACGAAAAGCTGGATTTTCGTTAACCGTCTATTGAAACAGTTTTTTTTTTGTACATTCTCCAATTGAATGCAGGTGTATGCGTGACGCACAGGGTGGGGGGTAGTTTTATGAATCGATCAGCTCGCCGCGAGGGACGATTGTTTTCGAATAAAATTTTTCCACAAAATTGAGCGGAAGGGTGACGACGCACTTGGCGCGGCGAGCGGAAAAATATCGGTGACAGCGATCGCCGAAACAATCCGCGTTGAGAAGAATGAGCCTCGAGTGTCTCCCGATTCTATATAAACTCCCCGTCTATAAATCACTTTCCGGCGTGTGTGCCCGCGAAAAGAGATCGGGGAACAGCGTGATTAATTCTCCGACTGGGGCTTTTACAACACCGTTTTATGGCGGCCATGTTCGTCTCGATTCCCCTCTGTCCGGGTTTTTATCAAATATTTACCACTCCATAACAAACCATTTATTAGAACATTACCGATCGGTGATTATTGCGTAATTTTGGGCCGTTTCTCGAGTCTCGTGGGCCTGAGGGGTGGAAAATAAATTGTGTAGGAACAGAGTGTGGGACCTAAGAAACTTCGTATTGACAGCACAAATGTGAGTGTAAAAAGTATTCGTACGTCCTTTAACCCTTTGCACTCGGAGCTATTTTAACTGGAAAATTAAACATTTCTTCCGATCTAGAATATTTTTATTCCCTATGATTTAACAAATTTTAATGATATAAAGTTGGTATAATACCTCATACAATACCTAAATATTTAGTAATTGATTAGATACCGATATATTTAATAATGTGAACAATATTTTGAATAATGGCACAGCAATTTTTAGTGATGCCTCAGAGGGGACAACCGAGTGCAAAGGGTTAAAATAGAATGACTTTTTTATAATTGTATTACACGACCTGATTTTTTATAATCCATTAGAAGCATTGATTTACGAAATGATGTGCAAACAAGATTTTCCAAAAATTACAATTTACAAGGTTGCAGGTAAAAATAAAAAAAGCATTTTTTAAAACTTTTTTATTTGGGCCCTTAATGAAAATTTAGAATATATGTTTTGTAGATCTATATTAGTTACTCACATGCTGAAAATTTACAATACAAGAGATACAAGCGGTTAAAAATGGTAAAAATCGTAGTTTTACACGACTTTTGATCAATTTCTGCTTAAAATCCACAGAATCGTACATCTTTCGATGCGTGTCGAAGCATGTGTATAACTAACATAGATCTACAAAACATACATATATTTTAAACTTTCATTAAGGGCCCAAATAAAAAAGTTCTAAAAAATGCCTTTTTTATTTTTGCATGTATGTAACCTTGTAAATTATAATTTTTAGAAAATCTTTTTTGCACATCTTTTTATAAACCAATGTTTCTAATTGATTATAAAAAATCAGGTCGTTTGGTACAATTATAAAAGAAGCTATTCTATTTTAAAGGGCGTACGAATACTTTTTACGCTCACGCTATCGCAGTCGCCGAGATTCGCTGTCGCTTACTTAGACTCACTATCGCTATTATCCAAAAAGGACGCTCTCGCATTGTTTACATATGGTTACATTCACTCTCTCTTTCTCTCGTTGTCTCTCACTTTCTCCAAAGTAAGGTGAAGTGCCCCATGCCTGGACAGCATGTTCTTCTATTTTAAATTTTATCACTTTACATAAACAAAAACAATTTCTTAAGAGTTTTAACATACAGTTCACAGTTTGTAAAGTAATTTAAAATAAAAAAATTATTGTTTAGGTTAATATCTTAATTGTATTAACAAGAATAATTCAAACCTATAGTTGGACATATTAAATCCAATCTAAGCTAGTACCTGGACAGAAGTAAAGCCTATATCGGGACAAATTCAATTTACGAGTTGATCGAGCGAACATAACCTAAAACGTTGGTTGGTGGCGCTGTTGCGCATGACGAATAGAAGATGCTTTGCGTAATATATAGTATTCTTATCATAGATTATAGTATTGTATTATTTAACCAAATATATATTTATTTTCATTTACTGTTTTAATAAAACTTGTCATAATACAACTTTTAAAGTTAGGTAGTAATACTGATAGATTTAAGATGTAAACATAAAGTATTATTAACGTCACAACCGGAATACATTTTCTACATACGTTATTCAAGCTAATAGAAGACTAATTATACGTACATGTAGTTAAATAATTTGCAAACAATGCGTTGATTTTATTCACAAACATGTGTCCGGCTTCAGGCGTAAGCACATTGCGTATAAGCTTAGAGTGGGACAGCTACTGTCATCGCGTCCCAGTATAGAGTACTTATATTTGAAAACAGTCCTAATCTTGGACATCTAATACTTGGATTAATAATTATTATTTACGTTAAGTTTGATTGCCAATTTATTTTAAAATATTAATATTATTATGCGTGATAATTATTTTTTGTCTGAGGGCTTAAATTATATCTTTTTTTCTAACAAAAGTTCGAACTATAAATGCACATGATTCGCATGTAAATAGACTATTTTGTATACTGTTTTCAGATGAACTTTGAATTCATTTTTAAATTTCAATTGATGTCTTAATGAAATAATATTCACAGCTACTTGTAGCTAAGACCTCGGAATATATAATATAATTATTTAATCTCTTAATTACTGATTTTACTACGAAAATTCAATTGTCCAGATTTAGGTATCACTTTTGGACTGTCCAGACTTAGGGCACTTCACCTTGCTGTCTTTTTCACGCGTCCCTCGCTCGCATTCGCACTGTCGTGTTTCTACCATGTCTTGTCAACAAACTCGGCCTTCCGACTTTGTTACTCTCGTTTTCTCCGACGTCCGCGATCTTGACCACGTGATCGGTCTTCTCCGGTCATTGCTCCTTACAATCGTATTAAATATAAAATCTTGCAAATTTTCTCCGGACCATTTCGAGCTTTAAACTGGCGATTGTACTGGTGAAAAAGCCAATGGTTGAGCGACGCGTTCGAATGGCCCTGTTTCCTGCAGTTCGTTTCCCCAGCCTCTTTATCTCGCTCCTCTGGCTCGGTCGGTGCCTTGGCGTGTCCCGCGACGCGACAATTAGTCCTCAATTATGAAACCTCCCTCGGTAGGGTAACGGGTGATCCGGAAAGGAAGAAGGGTGGCAGAGAGAAGGGTAGGCCGCTTGAGAACGCGTCACACACGAGCAACCAACACCCCAACCGGTGGTTCCTTCCTCTCCAGTACCTGTCGGGACTACTCTGTGTGTATCCGATCGAAAGCCTCGTGTGCATGTAAATACTTTTCGCGTAGTCGTCGATGCTAAACCGATGAAGGGTCGTCACCATCGGCTGGGTAGGGCGACCATCCGGTTACCGTGGGGCGACGGGATTCGCGCTGAGAAACTATTCCCTGCGTTGCCAACCGATTCACACCTCGGTCTGGGTTGGGCTTAATCGTTGGGGCTCTGTCGAACCTGAACCTTTCCTCGGTTGGATGTTCATGGTCTGGGTCTGATAGTGACTCGATGCGTGCTTAACACTTCACAGAATTTTTAATCATTGTGCTGTACCAAAAGAAAGCATAGAAATTTTCTTTTACACCACAACCTTAAATGAAAGTGTGTATCAGGTCGTTAAGTATGAAACTTGACAAATGTGTTTGAAATTTCTGTTTCATTTGTCAAAGATGACGTTATTAAGGGTTAGTTCACAATGAAACTTGCCGTCACTGTTGAAGGTTCCATTAAAAAGTGTTTAGCCATGAACCATAGATTTTTCAAAATTATGATAATAATCACCGGTCGGTAATGTGTTAAGAGGTTCAGATTTGGACTGGTTCGACACACGACCGCCACGAGTTAATTACGGCATACACGCCGAAGTTGGACGGGGTCTTTCCCAGCGTCTGTTGGACTCCGAAAAATTTCGTAAACGCCGTCCTGTGGGGCGAGGGTCGCGAGACCTGCGCTAGGGGCGCGGAGGGAAGAAATAGGTCGAAACAGGGGGAATGTCGGGCGCAAAAGGAAGTCTCTTTGATTTTCAGACGAGCTGCAATTATCCCTCTCGCACGTTCCACATACCGGAACTGGAGCAGTCGGATCGTTACGATGCCTTTTCTCTCATCTCCCTCCTTTCTTTCTTTCTTTCCCTCTCTTTCTCCCGGTCCCGCGTGGCTCTGTGGCTCACCGCGAAAATGCATGAAGAGATTCTGGGAAAAAGACGAAGTGAAAGAATTCCAACCCCCCAGCCACGGGGAGCAGCGGGGATGGAGAAAAAGGAGAGAGGAGAGGTGCAGGAGGCAGAGGGTTAGAGATCGGTGGTAGCAATCGTGGAGACAATGGAGACCGAGCTGAATGAGAGGCTCGAGGTCTCTCCTCTCCCGTTTGTCGGTAGACGACACCGCGTCGCCCTCGGATTCGGCCTCATTAAAAATCATCCGCGCAGCTCTTTTTCGAAAAAACTGATTCGGAAGGCCACGGTTAATCACCGGAGGGGACCACTCTCGCGAACCCCTTTATCGGCCGCTTTGCTACGCCCCTTTTCACTGTTTTCTCCCCGAGCCTGATCTCAACCGATTCCGCTTTGTCGCCGGATGAATCCTCCTGGCTAACTCACACGGCGGTGTTCAATTTCGAGATCCGTCCGCTCGGCGAGCTTTGCATTGTTCGGCGATCGAATCGGCGAGATCTCAATCGTAATAGGCGACTTTTGTCGGGCCGAAAGTGGTTGGAGGTGGATGGTTTTATGAAAAACCTGGGCTCTAGTTGGTTTGAGGTTGTCGCGGGACCTCTGTAGTCATTCAGCGACTGGGAGATGTGGTTTGAGGTCGTTTGGGACTGTTTGGAGCTCGCTGGAACTCGCCAACATCCTTGTCCCCAACATCCTCTTAAAGCGTTTGACCGATAAAGCCTTCGCATGACGACGTTTGCCGCGGTTTGAATGAACGAACGAGTCTTCGATGCGAACGAGAAAATCAATGACTTTCCCATTCAGGAGCGATAATACCGTGTAGGCCTGAAACATCGGACGTAATCCGGGTATTGGGTCACGAATGGACAGCGCATGGATTTTAGCTTATAGTAAATACGTCGTGTATCGGACTTTGAAGAGAGGAGCTCTGTGTTTCATTTCGTTTTATGCCTCGATATCTTTGACGAGCTCTGCGATAAACCGGCGCGGTCCGTCGAGCTGTGCGCCAACGTCCAAAGGGGAGAGCAAAAATGATGTTCCCTTTAACATAAACGGCGTCGAATGTCACTGGCGTCGCGATTGGCGGTGCCGCGAGAGCCTATCGGGGCCGTTCTCGAATTATGGGGCCATTATTACCGTGACCGCATCCCCCACCGTTTCGCGCGATACATTAGGGGCGATACGAGCGTTCGTCACCTGTAATTCTATTATCTCCGAACCGAAATGAAAGGTGTAGCCTGATAAGAAGATGGTCGAAAATGTCCTCGACAAAAATGCACGACCATAAAACCCGTGGAACACGCGTTAAATTCGATTGTGTCGCTTTTTCCTGCTGTTTGAAAGTGTTTGCGACGGTTCTAGAATGTTCTCGAATTGTTTGCCATGGAAATTGGAAAAAGTTCTGCGAGCCCGATCGAGCACCGCCTCAGGTGGTTCCTTGGGATCCCAGTCGGGTCGTTGTCCACGGTTTTTGATCACAGAAAACTTTTCAAAGGGGTCTACACACGCTTGACATTTAGCGGAGGCATGGCTGCGAGCAGTTACTCGTTTATCTACTTCGGGAAGCGGCCGATCGATCTCCCGGCGTCATTCTATAACCTTTGACCGAGATGCCTCGCCGGATTGAATTACTTGTGCTCGTCCAATTACTCGTAATCTTATGAACTTGCCATGTATCTCCGTGTGTTATTTCTCCTATCTGATCAGCCCGCGAAATGGGATTTCCCCGAACGCGGCGTCGCCCCCTCCAGGAAATATTCAACGGTGTTTTTATCTTAATGTCATCACTTCTCTCTGCCCGTCGATATCGAAAAACTTCTGTTCGACTCTCGACGAAGATGTTTCACACGGTTCGACGACACGTTCTCGCCTATTCGAGCAGATATTCAGTGCTATTTTCATCCTAACGGCATGACTTCTTTATGCCCCACATGGGGGATTTTGACAAACTTCCGTTGGAGCCTCGAACAATATGTTTGAGATGGTTTTCTGTGGTTCGACGTCCGACTAGAAGCAGACTTCTTCTACTCAGACATTTTTTGAAATTCCAGTCAATAAAGACTTCCGGTTAATTGCTCGAAAGGTGAAATTTTGTTGTGGCCAGAAACTCCGTTGGTCATCGGGGATTTTGACAAACTTCCGTTGGAGCCTCGAACAAGATGTTTGAGATGGTTTTCTGTGGTTCGACGTCCGACTAGAAGCAGACTTCTTCTACTCAGAAATTTTTTGAAATTCCAGTTAATAAAGACTTCCGGTTAATTGCTCGAAAGGTGAAATTTTGTTGTGGCCAGAAACTCCGTTGGTCATCGGGGATTTTGACAAACTTCCGTTGGAGCCTCGAACAAGATGTTTGAGATGGTTTTCTGTGGTTCGACGTCCGACTAGAAGCAGACTTCTTCTACTCAGACATTTTTTGAAATTCCAGTCGATAAAGACTTCCGCTTAATTGCTCGTGAAATTTTGTTGTGGCCAGAAGCTGCGTTGGTCATCGGGGATTTTGACAAACTTCCGTTGGAGCCTCGAACAAGATGTTTGAGATGGTTTTCTGTGGTTCGACGTCCGACTAGAAGCAGACTTCTTCTACTCAGACATTTTTTGAAATTCCAGTCGATAAAGACTTCCGCTTAATTGCTCGTGAAATTTTGTTGTGGCCAGAAGCTGCGTTGGTCATCGGGGATTTTGACAAACTTCCGTTGGAGCCTCGAACAATATGTTTGAGATGGTTTTCTGTGGTTCGACGTCCGACTAGAAGCAGACTTCTTCTACTCAGACATTTTTTGAAATTCCAGTCAATAAAGACTTCCGGTTAATTGCTCGAAAGGTGAAATTTTGTCGTGGCCAGAAGCTCCGCTGGTCATCGGGGATTATGACAAACTTCCGTTGGAGCCTCGAAGAAGATGTTTGAGATGGTTTTCTGTGGTTCGACGTCCGACTAGAAGCAGACTTCTTCTACCCAGACATTCTTTGAAATTCCAGTCAATAAAGACTTCCGGTTAATTGCTCGAAAGGTGAAATTTTGTTGTGGCCAGATGCTCCGCTGGTCATCGGGGATTTTGACAAACTTCCGTTGGAGCCTCGAAGAAGATGTTTGAGATGGTTTTCTGTGGTTCGACGTCCGACTAGAAGCAGACTTCTTCTACCCAGACATTTTTTGACATTCCAATCAATAAAGACTTCCGGTTAATTGCTCGAAAGGTGAAATTTTGTTGTGGCCAGAAGCTGCGTTGGTCATCGGGGATTTTGACAAACTTCCGTTGGAGCCTCGAACTAGATGTTTGAGATGGTTTTCTGTGGTTCGACGTCCGACTAGAAGCAGACTTCTTTTATCCAGAAATTTTTTGAAATTCCAGTCAATAAAGACTTCCGGTTAATTGCTCGAAAGGTTAAATTTTGTCGTGGCCAGAAGCTCCGCTGATTATCGGGGATTTTGACAAACTTCCGTTGGAGCCTCGAAGAAGATGTTTGAGATGGTTTTCTGTGGTTCGACGTCCGACTAGAAGCAGACTTCTTCTACCCAGAAATTTTTTGAAATTCCGGTAAATTGCTCGAAAGGAGAAAATTTGTTGTGGCGAGAAACTCCGTTGGTCATCGGGGATTTTCAGCGAGACCCAGCGCATAAATGACCCCAGCCCACTCGAAGTTCCCGGAGCCCTTGAGGAAATAACGACGGCGAAACGAGCGAGAACTGTCCTTCGACATGAGTCACTTTTCGCCTAATTTCCGGTGGCGCGAAACAACCGGCACGCCGCAATCGTTTCTCCTAGGATTGAATTCCAACAACGAGAACCGCAGAAACTTCAACGAGCATTCCCTAGACGTAAAAGTCGATCCCCCAGGGATGTCTAATCTAGTGACATTAGATAAGGGAGGTATTCGCTGTTATCAGGATGCTTCTGCCGGCACACAGGGATCGCAGTATTTTCGAAATAATCTGTTCGGAGCTGCTCGAAGGTTTCTCGAAGCGAGGCAAATCGAGCCGAGCCCGAGTCAAGCCCGAGTGGCCTGGGTATTCCTGTGTTTTTCTTCGATAGGATTATAGGCGAAGCTTGTGCACGGACGAGCAGGATTACCCAATAAGCGGCTCTTTCTTTTCCCGATAAAACCTCGGGAAGGGTGGCCGATTCCGGGGCGATATCTTCCGAGTGACCGACTCTGGCTTCACGGAGAGTCGAAAGTTTTCTCTCCCTCTCTGCAGGCCCGGTTCAAAAGCCCGACCAGAGAGCGTTCCTTTTATCGGAGTCGCATTCTGAAGACTCTTTTCGTGGAGCAGACACACACACACACACACATATGCACTCGCCGTTCGGCGCACCACTCGACAACATTAATTCCCTGTGAAGGGAAAACGTTCTTTCGGGGGTGCCGGTGAAACAAGGGGATATTGAATGTTCTCTTGCCACCGGCAGCACAGAAACTACTCTATATTGATTTATTTACCGGTGCTCCAGCCGAAAGAATGGAGCGGGAGGAAGATACCACGCTGAATGAATACGAATTTGATCGTTCCGGTGACGCCTCTAGTGCACCCACGCCTCCCGTTCTTCCCACCAGAAAAACCTTTATACAGACACCGAGACACCTGTGTTTCGCTGAAACGATCCCTCTCGATTCCTGTCGAAAGATTTCCCCGACATTCGAGGAAAATCGAAACTCAATAAGCCGTGAACGAAAAGTCCCTTCCGTTTTGCGTTCACGTTCGACGATGGCCCTGCCACGGAAACGGATTAACTTTTCCAGGTGTTTTCCACACCGAAAAATTCAGCTTCGCCTGCACTGCGGTGCTACAACAATTTGTAAACTGCAGGAATTTTTTCGTTTAATCCTCGCGATCGAAGTCATCGAGCTCCCCGAGGCTAGGATTGAATAAATGATAAGGGACGCTATTGTTATTGACTGACCAGGATCGCGTTGAGTGTAGGGTGTTGATACTGGGAATCTTGACCCCAGTTTCGTCACGGGGAAGTCCGACGAAAAGACGAAAGCCGAAAAGTTCACAGTTTCGCGAAGGTTTACAATCCGCGCCGAGAAAACCCGGCCGCGTTATTAATTTATGGAAACGCGCCTCTCCTTCGGAAGTTCCGGAGGTTACCGGTGATTTACTTTGCTAATTAGGAAAGTTTCACGGCCTCCTCGCACTCGGGGCCGGTCATTAATGTCGCCCCGTGTACGCACTCGCGTGGGAACTCTTTCGATCGCGCTGGACTGATTGGAAAAGTCTCTGCGTTAACGCTAAACCTACCGAGCTCTGAAAGCAATGTTTGTTGCAACAATATTTGTAGCAACATTGAGTAGGTAAAATTCAAGATTGTAGAAAAATTGAAAAAATTGAAGAAATGTCATTATGTATATTATTTTTCATCTACTAAAATTATTACGGGATGAACTAACATTTTACTTGGTTTCTATTTGTTGCAATCGATGCAGACAATTTTTATTTTGCGTAGGGTATAGTGTCCAAATATGGTATAGTCGCCTATTATGGCACTACCTTATAGAAAATCCTCGAACAATAGTTTACCATGTTTACTGAACAGTGCGCAGTGCGTTCGCACCATTCTGTGTGTAGATTTTAGTATCGATCCTCCGTAAGTTGTGTCTCCACGTGTTGAATAATTTTGTGGTTAGATTTTCGATTTTATCTTTTTTGAGGAAGGTAAGTGATTTGAAAATGTTTGAACTGTTGGTTTTGGACCGAAATTCATTTTGTCTTTATCAGTTTGTAGCTAGTATTATCAGTCCACGCGGAGTTCCCAATATGGCACTACCAAGAGTTCCCTAATATGGCTATAGCTATTGACATTCTTGGTATGGGTGCCGAATATGGCACTAGGTGTCATATTAGGGACTCAAGGTGTACCATATTAAGAACCCCTTTCGCTGGAACCCGCAAATGACACATCACAAAAAAAGAATATTTTTCCAAGCTGTATTAATTTTTGAACAAACTTGACCCCAGAATCTTATAGGAAGGAAATGCATCTACAATTGGCAATTTTTCAGTCGAAAAAGAGCATTCTAAAATAATCAAAACATGACATCAACAAAAAGTGGTTCATATTTGGGCACTTAGTCCCCTATTGTGGCACTACCTTATAGAAAATCCTCGAACAATAGTTTACCATGTTTACTGAACAGTGCGCAGTGCATTCGCACCATTCTATGTGTAGATTTTAGAATCGATCCTCCGTAAGTTGTGTCTCCACGTGTTGAATAATTTTGTGGTTAGATTTTCGATTTTATCTTTTTTGAGGAAGGTAATTGATTTGGAAATGTTTGAACTGTTGGTTTTGGACCGAAATTCATTTTGTCTTTATCAGTTTGTAGCTAGTATTATCAGTCCACGCGGAGTTCCCAATATGGCACTACCAAGAGTTCCCTAATATGGCTATAGCTATTGACATTCTTGGTATGGGTGTCGAATATGGCACTAGGTGTCATATTAAGGACTCAAGGTGTACCATATTAAGAACCCCTTTCGGTGGAACCCGCAAATGACACACCACAAAAAAAAAGAATATTTTTCCAAGCTGTATTAATTTTTGAACAAACTTGACCCCAGAATATTATAGGAAGGAAATGCATCTACAATTGGTAATTTTTCGGTCGAAAAAGAGCATTCTAAAATAATCAAAAAATGACCAACAAAAAGTGGTTCATATTTGGGCACTTAGTCCCCTATTGTGGCACTACCTTATAGAAAATCCTCGAACAATAGTTTACCATGTTTACTCAAGAGTGTGCAGTGCATTCGTACCATTCTATGTGTAGATTTTAGTATCGATCCTCCGTAAGTTGTGTCTCCACGTGTTGAATAATTTTGTGGTTAGATTTTCGATTTTATCTTTTTTGAGGAAGGTAAGTGATTTGGAAATGTTTGAACTGTTGGTTTTGGACCGAAATTCATTTTGTCTTTATCAGTTTGTGGCTAGTATTATCAGTCCACGTGGAGTTCCCAATATGGCACTACCAAGAGTTCCCTAATATGGCTATAGCTATTGACATTCTTGGTATGGGTGCCGAATATGGCACTAGGTGTCATATTAAGGACTCAAGGTGTACCATATTAAGAACCCCTTTCGGTGGAACCCGCAAATGACACACCACAAAAAAAAAAGAAAATTTTTCCAAGCTGTATTAATTTTTGAACAAACTTGACCCCAGAATCTTATAGGAAGGAAATGCATCTACAATTGGTAATTTTTCGGTCGAAAAAGAGCATTCTAAAATAATCAAAACATGACATCAACAAAAAGTGGTTCATATTTGGGCACTTAGTTCCCTATTGTGGCACTACCTTATAGAAAATCCTCGAACAATAGTTTACCATGTTTACTCAAGAGTGTGCAGTGCATTCGTACCATTCTATGTGTAGATTTTAGTATCGATCCTCTGTAAGTTGTGTCTCCACGTGTTGAATAATTTTGTGGTTAAATTTCCGATTGTATCTTTTTTGAGGAAGGTGAATGTTTGAACATATCTGTAGTTTCAGTTTATTTATATTAATGTTTGCCAACTGTTGGTTTTAGGCCGAAATTCGTTTTGTCTTTGTCAGTTCGTAGCTAGTATTATCAGTCCACGTGGAGTTCCCAATATGGCACTACCAAGGGTTCCTTAAGGCGTTCTGGAGGTATATAAAAACGCAACAAAATTTTTGAAAATTTGGCAAGATATAATTCTTACTAAATTAATGCAGTTACCAAAGTTTGGTTTCGATTCACTGCACCGTTTAAAAATTATAGCAACTTAAAGTTTGCACATTTTAACACGTCTTCTTATGGAGAATTCATAAAATTCCACTTCAAACTCTATTTAAACCTTGAAAAAACGCAACTAGAAACTTCAGTTTTTTTTATATGTAGTAAAAATTATATAATTAATTATGTTCAAAATTTATTAGGATTCACTAAACAGTTACAGAGCAAAAAAATTATAAACTGTTACAAAACGTCAAATTTATCGTGTTGTCTCTTACTAGCATGGAAACGCGACAAGTGTAGACTACTGAATATAGTTACAGAGGGTACAGTATTCGCAAAAGTTTCATGCAAAATATACTCATGAATGGCTTTCATTGCCAATATATTGATGGATTTCGAATTTCTTGTACTTTTGTCTCCCATTGTACCTCCAGAACATCCTTAATATGGCTATAGCTATTGACATTCTTGGTATGGGTGTCGAATATGGCACTAGGTGTCATATTAGGGACTCAAGGTGTACCATATTAAGAACCCCTTTCGCTGGAACCCGCAAATGACACACCACAAAACACGAATATTTTTCCAAGCTGTATTAATTTTTGAACAAACTTGACCCCAGAATATTATAGGAAGGAAATGCATCTACAATTGGCAATTTTTCAGTCGAAAAAGAGCATTCTAAAATAACCAAAAAATGACATCAACAAAAAGTGGTTCATATTTGGGCACTTTACCCCAAACATCCGCAGTCTATTACAATATATGCTTGACTAAAGAAATTTATGGAATCAATCTCTACGTAAGAAAATACAGGATGAACCCTGACTCGTGATAAGTCAGAGATTACTCTGTTATTAGCAGTCCGATTGAAAATGTTCCTATCAGATACAGCATGGTTTCAGGAGAGCTTCCACGTGATTATAGCAAATCTTTTGTCAAAAAAGAAATAGAAGCAGCAATTTTTTAAAAATCGCGGGTCCAATGGAACCCGTGCGCCGTACGCGGGCAGGGAAAGCTCGCGAGATAGTCCTCCAGGTCTGTAGAACCATCGTGGCCTCTCTATTTAGCCGTGCGCGGAAGGCGGATCACCGGATCTCCAGAGTTAAATCCGCGAAAAAATCGGACATGCAGCTTTGTTGCGATCAACGGTTCGTATTAACTCGGTAAAAAGCCGGTACATCGGCGCAATATATGTCACGTATTCCGCGTACTTCGGTACGTAC
Organism: Lasioglossum pauxillum; assembly: GCA_933228785.1. Classification (NCBI taxonomy): domain Eukaryota; kingdom Metazoa; phylum Arthropoda; class Insecta; order Hymenoptera; family Halictidae; genus Lasioglossum; species Lasioglossum pauxillum. The sequence continues at coordinate 2,043,385 of OW121699.1, forward strand.
ATACGGGGCGGAGGTGGGGGAGGGAGGCACATACTTCCCGGCGTACTCTCCTGCATGTACATAGACCCGGCAGACACATAGAGTCCACACCGGCGCGTGCATCGACCTCCACTAGAACGAGCGAGAACGAGAAAGACTCGAGAGAGAGAGAAAGAGAGACAGAGAGAGAGAGAGAGAGATCGAGCGCGCGCACATGCACACACAGACCCAGTGTGGAAATGTGGTCAAACACCCGGACAGAGAGGCAGAAACAGGGGGTGGGTTGGGGGTAGAAAGTGGGCGGTTGGGAGGACGCGACGGCGGGGTGGGAGGGGCGAACTCGAGTGGGTGGGGCGAGCGGGGAGAGAGGGGAGCGGATTCACATACACGTTCGTCGGTGTCACACAGACGTCGACAAGTGAATTCAGTTCAGTCGGAGCCACTTCAGGATCGCGAGACGCAGGCGCACAACGCTGAACATCGTATTACAGGACCCTACCCCTCTTTTTCATCCCCCACCCCGCCACCTCACCACCCCATCTCTCTTACTCCTTCAGAATTTTTCGCGTGACCCTGTCTCACTCCCCCTCTCGTCTTACTCCACCGTCTTTCTCGCAAACGTTTGGTCTTACCTCGTTTGCTTTTTCGATTGCAGCCCCCTGTCTCCCCTGATCTTTTGTATCCCTCGGACTGCTCTTCCTGCTCGGCCTCTTGAGCCGTCCCTGCATCCCCCAAGGGTGCTTCTTTGGGTTTCGACTTCGATTCGTACCGGGACCAGTCTGTTTGAAAGGGGAGCCCGGCTTGCCAACTTTAAAAAATCGATTCTTTTTTCCGTTGATTCGGAATGGCACGTATAGGGATTTATGTCCCTGTTGTGCACCGTTGATCATACTCGAGCACGCTCCATAAACGTTTAGACAAAGTTGTCAGTCCCTAGGGATTCTATTCTAGTGATAAAATTAACAAAAAGTCCCTAGTACTCCACAGTCGCAGAAAATGTTTCCGAATAGCAGACTTGCATTGTCTTTCACACGAAATTTACTACTCTCCGGTCGTCACTCGTGCCCATTGGAGTCTTCAATTATTTTTTCCGCCCTCATCCATTCACAGTCCATCGCTTTCGTATTTTATATTCATCATTCCGTGCTCCATATTTCTTTTCTCTTATTAACCAGCCGTCCCCCACCACCCCCTCCGCCCACTCTCCTCCCAGCTCCTCCCCTTCGAACTACCCCCACCACCGCGAACAACCCCTGCCACCGGCGTTCCGCGCATCTCCTTCTGGAGAACTGCAAACTGATCCTCCGTCTCGCTCCGTTTCGTCCTCGAATCTCCCACCGTGCTACATTTTTTCGACCCCGAACGTGCGTACGCCTGCGTATACGCCGTTACTACTTACTACTACGTTTTACTACTGATACTTCCGGGCTACTACGCGCAGTAGCGTAGCTTCATGATACCGTCGCCCGGCTCCTTCTCCGCGGACGTCTCGTCTCCTTTTCCTCCTCTCTTGAACGTCGCGCAACGATTCTCAACTTGTCCTGAACGTCGACACCTCGTAAAAAATTATCTCCTTTGTCCATCGAATTCTTATCAATTTTATAATTTTTATTTATAAATTTGTAATTTAAAAATCTGTGTATCGATGCAATGGTTTGTACGACGATTAATCAAATTTATTTTATGTTCGCAGTAGTTTGCGCTAACTTTCGGGTTGAATATTAATTTGTTCGTATGGTTCCGGCGAAAGTTGAGAACCTCCGCAGCGCACAGGGGTTCCCGTTGTCGTCTCCGATCGGTTCAACGGATTTTTATCCAGTTTTTCCGCTCCGTCGATCCTCGGGATTATCCTTGAATACCTTCGCGGTGAATGCGAGCGATATTTACGTTAACGCCCGGGGAATGAATTCGCGTTTCTTATCGCGGCTGCTTATTCCGGAGGAGAGAAGCGGAAGGCCGCGGCGCCGCACCGCCCCAAATCGTGTTTTATACTGCACGATGACTTTTTCCAGTTGCCAGTGGGGTAGATACCATCGGGAAAGTATACGTCGAGCCAATGGAGCGGTGCCAAATTGAAACAGAACCGTGGCGAGCCGGCCGCCTTAAATCCAGCACAGCGGGACACATTAGGGTGACCCTCTGGCTTCCTTTTCCGTTCTTCGACCCTTCACCAAACACCCACCCTTCACCCGTTTCATCCGCAAACCTATAAAATTGCCACCGCTCTACGTGAAAATAAATTCAGTTTGCGCTGCACAGCGTTCATTAGGGGTCGCGTCTGAGGAGTCACTTTGTAGGCTCTGTTCGGACATTTTCTTTTTTTAAGGAATCGGATATTTTCCGTCATTTGAACCGTGCAGTAAATTTCTTTGAAATGCTTAAAACTGTGGGAGTTAAAACTGGATCACAAAGGTACAGAGCAAATGTTTTGCTAGATTGAATAGAAATTGTAATTTCGGCGCACAGGTTCGATCCTATGTTACTAGTTAATCTAAGCAGTTTTACAAATTAGTAATTCGACGTTTCGGTCTAGATTAAGACCAAGTGCTTCTTGAAATGTTAAATTTAAATTAAATTTGTTACTAAGCAAGTAAGTTTATATTAGCTGTTATTGTGGCAATTTCTCATTTATTTCTCTTTTTGCTTTTCAACACAGAAATAAAGTTTTTCTCACATTAATTTTTACAGACGCAAATATATTCTTGAAGATGGTCTTAATCTAGACCGAAACGTCGAATCACTAATTTGTAAAACTGCTTAGATTAACTAGCTTAACCCTCTGGCTTCCTTTTCCGTTCTTCGACCCTTCACCAAACACCCACCCTTCACCCGTTTCATCCGCAAACCTATAAAATTGCCACCGCTCTACGTGAAAATAATTCAGTTTGCGCTGCAAGGCGTTCATTAGGGGTCGCGTCTGAGGAGTCACTTTGTAGGCTCTGTTCGGACATTTTCTTTTTTTAAGAAATCGGATATTTTCCGTCATTTGAACCGTGCAGTAAATTTCTTTGAAATGCTTAAAACTGCGGGAGTTAAAACTGGATCAGAAAGGTACAGAGCAAATGTTTTGCTAGATTGAATAGAAATTGTAATTTCGGCGCACAGGTTCGATCCTATGTTACTAGTTAATCTAAGCAGTTTTACAAATTAGTAATTCGACGTTTCGGTCTAGATTAAGACCAAGTGCGTCTTGAAATGCTAAATTTAAATTAAATTTGTTACTAAGCAAGTAAGTTTATTGTTACGTACGGAGGCTTTGCCTACGTGACTTTTGCTCCCTTCTTGAAACCACGTGTCCATGCAGGAGGTCCAGCTCGCATGTCCAAATAAACAGTTTTTCTCTTTATGGGAAGTGCATACATCTGGGGAAACATAGACGAACCTCCAGATTTTCTGTTTACCCCCACTACCATTTTTTGAACAATCTGACTGATATATAAAGGGCTCGAGCTTGGCCTCCACGGGCTTAGTTGAAGTTTGAAAGATAACCTGCACGCGACTATAGTGAGATTGGGTTTCATTCCCTCTCGATCGGTATAACTACAAGAAGTTTAGAAACGCGTTTAAGAAAAGGCAAGTCAAATTCATTTACCCCCGCATATCTCAGTGCGTGAAAAATGAGAGTTCGGGAATTAGCTTCCGCGAAATCATATAATACAATACAGTTGTATTTCCCTTTACCAAAGAATATATTGTACTCTTTACATTTAGATAATTGAGAGTTTCCAATATCTTTTCTACATCCTGTAAACTCCAGTAACTAGCATTTCACCCATTTCGATAAACCTTTACCGCTCGAGGTTTATCAACTATTTTATATAGAGTTACGAGAGCTGAATTTCCCAATACCTTACCTCTTTCCGAAATCCTGTGACACCCGGTGATGAAACAGGCATCGGCTAGTTCACAAATTCCTATCTAGTGGCGACCCTGTGGTGAAACAGACATAGGCTAGTCCACGAAAACCCATTTCCTATCTAGTGGCGACCCGGTGGTGAAACAGACATCGGCTAGTCCACGACTACCCCTTTCTCCTAACCTAGTGGCGACCCGGTGATGAAACAGGCATCGGCTAGTTCACAACCTTCCATCTAGTGGCGACCCGGTGGTGAAACAGACATCGGCTAGTCCACGACATCCTCTGTCTTTCCTAACCTAGTGGCGACCCGGTGATGAAACAGGCATCGGCTAGTCCACGAAAACCTATCCTGTGACACCCGGTGATGAAACAGGCATCGGCTAGTTCACGATCATCCTGTTCACAAAGAACAAACCTCGGCCGCGTCTATCCGCCAGCCCTCGGCTCGTAACATTATATTGCTGTTATTGTGGCAATTTCTCATTTATTTCTCTTTTTGCCTTTCAACACAGAAATCAAAATTTTTCTCACATTAATTTTTACAGACGCAAATATATTCTTGAAGATGGTCTTAATCTAGACCGAAACGTCGAATCACTAATTTGTAAAACTGCTTAGATTAACTAGTAACATAGGATCGAACCTGTGCGCCGAAATTACAATTTCTATTTAAAATTTGGCGATCGAGATTAAACGAAACATTTGTTTTGCTAGATTGTTAATAAAGAAATTGAATATTATACAGAAATTGAGTCGCGCGCGTTTGTGCATGTTGTCCGTGACATGTCCGTTTATTTGTTATTGCCAACGGCGTCGTTTCCGCCGGGCAAATCGCGTCGCTGCGAACCTTTACATGTGACATCGAAGCAGCCGATGCTGTTGCAACTTCAAAACCTTTAGTTTCGACAGTGCGGGCATTGATTTTTTCGAATGCATTTACGGAAATTCATGTTTTATCTGTTTCGCATTAAGAAGATAGAAGTGACGAAGTTTCGGGCAGATTTAAACTTCGAATTTAAAACTGTGTGGAATTGACACGAGGCACGGACATGGGTGCAAAATGTTATAATTTTTCGCCGGAGAATTTTCTCCATGGTTAATGGACGGTCGACCCAGATGCAACAAACTCGTTGCATACTCGTACGGTGCCAGAGCTCGGGACTGGCACAGCGCGGTAGGAAATATGGATCATCGGATCTATTGTAGGCGAGTCGGATCGGACGAATAATCTCGCGAGGAATTAATTGAATGGGCCACTTTTTCTTTCGGTAGTAGCGGGCGGTATCGGAGCGTGGCGCGTTTTCATTGAGCCTCGGACCGCGTTGTCCGGCGCATGCGTGACGACCTTTCCGCGAGATGGGCGGATTTTACGTGTCTTGACTGGTCCACGCTTCTCGTCCTCGTGGATTCCCTTCGCACCCGACCTGTACCCGCGTGCCCGTGTGCGTGGCTATGCGAGCGTACGTGTGTTTAGCGACCCAATAATGCTGGGGCCGATCGTTTTATCATCGCGACGTGATGCCGTTAAATCGGCGCGGTGATTCCCCGCGCAATTGATTCCGCCTTGTTCACAATGGCCGGCGAGATCCCGAGACACGCGCTAAGCGGTCCTGTGAGCAAACTTCTTCGCAACATGAGTACCCGGATCGAAAGCAAAAAGCGAACACGCGTGTTCGAATCTCCAGGTGAAACTGCGTCGAAAATGTGTGATGACATTCTCTCGTCGGAGCCTCCGTTTTAAAGATATCGATACATAATAAGTCATAGTTTGGAGCAGGGGTCGGCAAACTTCTTTTGGAAAGGGCCAGAAGGTAAAATTTTTAGGCTAGGGCAGGGGTCGGCATCCTGCGGCTCTTTGGACGTTTTTTCTTATGAATAAATAGATTAGTTTTTTTAATCAAATAACTTTATTTAAGCGAGTACTATTTATTGTTGGCAAGAAAATATTTTGTGGCTCTTTAAAAACTTTGAAATTTTGTAAATTGTAATTTTTGACTCTTCCGACTCAAAAGGTTGCCGACCCCTGAGCTAGGGTAGCAAGCTCGAAGATATTTACATGGGTAGGTAATTGTACTCATAGAGCAACGAAAGAAAACAGGTTCAAAATTTCTTTATTAGGAAGCAGAGTAGGGGAATAATCAACGAATATTTAAAAATGACTAATAGTCTTTTTGAATAAAGGTTGAAATATGTTTCTCGATCGAAAATTGAATAGCAAGAATTTATGATTTCAGCGCCAGGTTCGATCATTCATAAAGACAGCAAATGTGCAATTATTTAACCATGTATCTCAACAAGAAAAGGAAACAACCTGCGGCTCGCGAGCCACATGCGGCTCTTTGGATGTTTTTTCTTATGAATAAATAGATTAGTTTTTTTATCAAATAACTTTATTTATGCGAGTACTATTTATTGTTGGCAAGAAAATATTTTGTGGCTCGTTAAAAACTTTGAAATTTTGTAAATTGTAATTTTTGACTCTTCCGACTCGAAAGGTTGCCGACCCCTGGGCTAGGGTAGCAAGCTCGAAGATATTTACATGGGTAGGTAATTGTACTCATAGAGCAACGAAAGAAAACAGGTTCAAAATTTCTTTATTAGGAAGCAGAGTAGGGGAATGATCAACCAATGTTTAAAAATGACTAATAGTCTTTTTGAATAAAGGTTGAAATATGTTTCTCGATCGAAAATTGAATAACAAGAATTTATGATTTCGGCGCCAGGTTCGATCATTCATAAAGACAGCAAATGTGGAATTATTTAACCATGTATCTCGACAAGAAAAGGAAACAACCTGCGGCTCGCGAGCCACATGCGGCTCTTTGGATGTTTTTTCTTATGAATAAATAGATTAGTTTTTTTATCAAATAACTGTATTTATGCGAGTACTATTTATTGTTGGCAAGAAAATATTTTGTGGCTCTTTAAAAACTTTGAAATTTTGTAAATTGTAATTTTTGACTATTCCGACTCAAAAGGTTGCCGACCCCTGGGCTAGGGTAGCAAGCTTGAAGATATTTACATGGGTGGGTAATTGTACTCATAGAGCAACGAAAGAAAACAGGTTAAAAATTTCTTTATTAGGAAGCAGAGTAGGGGAATAATCAACGAATATTTAAAAATGACTAATAGTCTTTTTGAATAAAGGTTGAAATATGTTTCTCGATCGAAAATTGAATAGCAAGAATTTATGATTTCGGCGCCAGGTTCGATCATTCATAAAGACAACAAATGTGCAATTATTTAACCATGTATCTCGACAAGAAAAGGAAACAACCTGCGGCTCGCGAGCCACATGCGGCTCTTTGGACGTTTTTTCTTATGAATAAATAGATTAGTTTTTTTTATCAAAAAACTTTACTTATGCGAGTACTATTTATTGTTGGCAAGAAAATATTTTGTGGCTCGTTAAAAACTTTGAAATTTTGTATATTGTAATTTTTGTCTCTTCCGACTCAAAAGGTTGCCGACCCCTGGGCTAGGGTAGCAAGCTCGAAGATATTTACATGGGTAGGTAATTGTACTCATAGAGCAACGAAAGAAAACAGGTTCAAAATTTCTTTATTAGGAAGCAGAGTAGGGGAATAATCAACGAATATTTAAAAATGACTAATAGTCTTTTTGAATAAAGGTTGAAATATGTTTCTCGATCGAAAATTGAATAGCAAGAATTTATGATTTCGGCGCCAGGTTCGAAAATTCATAAAGACAGCAAATGTGCAATTATTTAACCATGTATCTCAACAAGAAAAGGAAACAACCTGCGGCTCGCGAGCCACATGCGGCTCTTTGGATGTTTTTTCTTATGAATAAATAGATTAGTTTTTTTATCAAATAACTTTATTTATGCGAGTACTATTTATTGTTGGCAAGAAAATATTTTGTGGCTCGTTAAAAACTTTGAAATTTTGTAAATTGTAATTTTTGACTCTTCCGACTCGAAAGGTTGCCGACCCCTGGGCTAGGGTAGCAAGCTTGAAGATATTTACATGGGTGGGTAATTGTACTCATAGAGCAACGAAAGAAAACAGGTTAAAAATTTCTTTATTAGGAAGCAGAGTAGGGGAATAATCAACGAATATTTAAAAATGACTAATAGTCTTTTTGAATAAAGGTTGAAATATGTTTCTCGATCGAAAATTGAATAGCAAGAATTTATGATTTCGGCGCCAGGTTCGATCATTCATAAAGACAACAAATGTGCAATTATTTAACCATGTATCTCGACAAGAAAAGGAAACAACCTGCGGCTCGCGAGCCACATGCGGCTCTTTGGACGTTTTTTCTTATGAATAAATAGATTAGTTTTTTTTATCAAAAAACTTTACTTATGCGAGTACTATTTATTGTTGGCAAGAAAATATTTTGTGGCTCTTTAAAAACTTTGAAATTTTGTAAATTGTAATTTTTGACTCTTCCGACTCAAAAGGTTGCCGACCCCTGAGCTAGGGTAGCAAGCTCGAAGATATTTACATGGGTAGGTAATTGTACTCATAGAGCAACGAAAGAAAACAGGTTCAAAATTTCTTTATTAGGAAGCAGAGTAGGGGAATAATCAACGAATATTTAAAAATGACTAATAGTCTTTTTGAATAAAGGTTGAAATATGTTTCTCGATCGAAAATTGAATAGCAAGAATTTATGATTTCAGCGCCAGGTTCGATCATTCATAAAGACAGCAAATGTGCAATTATTTAACCATGTATCTCAACAAGAAAAGGAAACAACCTGCGGCTCGCGAGCCACATGCGGCTCTTTGGATGTTTTTTCTTATGAATAAATAGATTAGTTTTTTTATCAAATAACTTTATTTATGCGAGTACTATTTATTGTTGGCAAGAAAATATTTTGTGGCTCGTTAAAAACTTTGAAATTTTGTAAATTGTAATTTTTGACTCTTCCGACTCGAAAGGTTGCCGACCCCTGGGCTAGGGTAGCAAGCTCGAAGATATTTACATGGGTAGGTAATTGTACTCATAGAGCAACGAAAGAAAACAGGTTCAAAATTTCTTTATTAGGAAGCAGAGTAGGGGAATGATCAACCAATGTTTAAAAATGACTAATAGTCTTTTTGAATAAAGGTTGAAATATGTTTCTCGATCGAAAATTGAATAACAAGAATTTATGATTTCGGCGCCAGGTTCGATCATTCATAAAGACAGCAAATGTGGAATTATTTAACCATGTATCTCGACAAGAAAAGGAAACAACCTGCGGCTCGCGAGCCACATGCGGCTCTTTGGATGTTTTTTCTTATGAATAAATAGATTAGTTTTTTTATCAAATAACTGTATTTATGCGAGTACTATTTATTGTTGGCAAGAAAATATTTTGTGGCTCTTTAAAAACTTTGAAATTTTGTAAATTGTAATTTTTGACTATTCCGACTCAAAAGGTTGCCGACCCCTGGGCTAGGGTAGCAAGCTTGAAGATATTTACATGGGTGGGTAATTGTACTCATAGAGCAACGAAAGAAAACAGGTTAAAAATTTCTTTATTAGGAAGCAGAGTAGGGGAATAATCAACGAATATTTAAAAATGACTAATAGTCTTTTTGAATAAAGGTTGAAATATGTTTCTCGATCGAAAATTGAATAGCAAGAATTTATGATTTCGGCGCCAGGTTCGATCATTCATAAAGACAACAAATGTGCAATTATTTAACCATGTATCTCGACAAGAAAAGGAAACAACCTGCGGCTCGCGAGCCACATGCGGCTCTTTGGACGTTTTTTCTTATGAATAAATAGATTAGTTTTTTTTATCAAAAAACTTTACTTATGCGAGTACTATTTATTGTTGGCAAGAAAATATTTTGTGGCTCGTTAAAAACTTTGAAATTTTGTATATTGTAATTTTTGTCTCTTCCGACTCAAAAGGTTGCCGACCCCTGGGCTAGGGTAGCAAGCTCGAAGATATTTACATGGGTAGGTAATTGTACTCATAGAGCAACGAAAGAAAACAGGTTCAAAATTTCTTTATTAGGAAGCAGAGTAGGGGAATAATCAACGAATATTTAAAAATGACTAATAGTCTTTTTGAATAAAGGTTGAAATATGTTTCTCGATCGAAAATTGAATAGCAAGAATTTATGATTTCGGCGCCAGGTTCGAAAATTCATAAAGACAGCAAATGTGCAATTATTTAACCATGTATCTCAACAAGAAAAGGAAACAACCTGCGGCTCGCGAGCCACATGCGGCTCTTTGGATGTTTTTTCTTATGAATAAATAGATTAGTTTTTTTATCAAATAACTTTATTTATGCGAGTACTATTTATTGTTGGCAAGAAAATATTTTGTGGCTCGTTAAAAACTTTGAAATTTTGTAAATTGTAATTTTTGACTCTTCCGACTCGAAAGGTTGCCGACCCCTGGGCTAGGGTAGCAAGCTTGAAGATATTTACATGGGTGGGTAATTGTACTCATAGAGCAACGAAAGAAAACAGGTTAAAAATTTCTTTATTAGGAAGCAGAGTAGGGGAATAATCAACGAATATTTAAAAATGACTAATAGTCTTTTTGAATAAAGGTTGAAATATGTTTCTCGATCGAAAATTGAATAGCAAGAATTTATGATTTCGGCGCCAGGTTCGATCATTCATAAAGACAACAAATGTGCAATTATTTAACCATGTATCTCGACAAGAAAAGGAAACAACCTGCGGCTCGCGAGCCACATGCGGCTCTTTGGACGTTTTTTCTTATGAATAAATAGATTAGTTTTTTTTATCAAAAAACTTTACTTATGCGAGTACTATTTATTGTTGGCAAGAAAATATTTTGTGGCTCGTTAAAAACTTTGAAATTTTGTATATTGTAATTTTTGTCTCTTCCGACTCAAAAGGTTGCCGACCCCTGGGCTAGGGTAGCAAGCTCGAAGATATTTACATGGGTAGGTAATTGTACTCATAGAGCAACGAAAGAAAACAGGTTAAAAATTTCTTTATTAGGAAGCAGAGTAGGGGAATAATCAACGAATATTTAAAAATGACTAATAGTCTTTTTGAATAAAGGTTGAAATATGTTTCTCGATCGAAAATTGAATAACAAGAATTTATGATTTCGGCGCCAGGTTCGAAAATTCATAAAGACAGCAAATGTGGAATTATTTAACCATGTATCTCGACAAGAAAAGGAAACAACCTGCGGCTCGCGAGCCACATGCGGCTCTTTGGAGGTTTTTTCTTATGAATAAATAGATTAGTTTTTTTATCAAATAACTTTATTTAAGCGAGTACTATTTATTGTTGGCAAGAAAATATTTCGTGGCTCTTTAAAAACTTTGAAATTTTGTAAATTGTAATTTTTGACTCTTCCGACTCAAAAGGTTGCCGACCCCTGGGCTAGGGTAGCAAGCTCGAAGATATTTACATGGGTAGGTAATTGTACTCATAGAGCAACGAAAGAAAACTGGTTCAAAATTTCTTTATTAGGAAGCAGAGTAGGGGAATAATCAACGAATATTTAAAAATGACTAATAGTCTTTTTGAATAAAGGTTGAAATATGTTTCTCGATCGAAAATTGAATAGCAAGAATTTATGATTTCGGCGCCAGGTTCGATCATTCATAAAGACAGCAAATGTGGAATTATTTAACCATGTACCTCGACAAGAAAAGGAAAAAACATTTTAAACAAAATTTAAATGAAATTCTTGCCGCAGCAAGTAAGTGTATTATTTTTATTTGATCTTTTGGATCTACACGGCTGTGTTATAATATTTTTGCCAAATTATAATTGTTTTGCATTATTTTCAGACGCAATAAATGTTCTTTGGGAAAATGATCCGCATAGGGATCGAAACGTCGAGATACATGGTTAAATAATTGCACATTTGCTGTCTTTATGAATGATCGAACCTGGCGCCGAAATCATAAATTCTTGTTAGTCTTTTTGAATGTTAGTCATAGCAAATTATTCATTAGTCAAAGCTTTTTGATTAGTTAACTGATAACTGATTGATAATATTAATGTGTGTTAATCGCGCAATAGTGGCTGATGACTGATCGTCAACTACTAATTCACTAATAAGCAATAGCTGACGATTACTTAGAGCTGTGACTAACTACTTGCTATTTAGTTATCACTAACTAATCAAAAAGTTTTGACTAATGACTATTTTGCTATGACTAACTTTCAAAAAGACTATTAGTTATTTTTAAATATTAGTTGATTATTGCCCTACTCTGTTAAGAAGTGATATTTTTGTTTTTTATTTTACGTAATTTGATCTATTTTTTTCGTGTTCATTATCCTTGCAGGCCTGATTACAAACAGGCGGCGGACCGTAGTTTGCAGACCCTGGTTTAGAGGATCGGGTCCTCGGAGTCCTGGTGACTTGGAGGAGACTGTTGTAAATTTTGCAAGGTTTCCGTCGAGCGATCTAACGACACTTTACGAAATCATTTTCGATCAGAGGACGTTTCTAGTTACGTTCGGCTGGCTGTATCTAATCGGATTACAGAGCAATTAGTGTAGCTCGACGAGAGGGGGATTAGCCGGGGACCGTGAAGACGTAATCCCGGAAGAAAGTCGCGAAAACACAGATGTACAAAATGCTAATTCTCGTCCTAAAAATCAGCTGACTGATTAAGCAACTTTGGCGGAGAATTAGCTCGATACTGTCTCCTCAAAAAGAAATTCGCTTGAACATTTACCGACATTGTGTCACGAAGTAGATCACGTCGGCTGCGACAGCGTTTATTTGTTGCTAACGGCATCGTTGCCGTTTCCACCGGGCAAATCGCATCGCTGCGAGCCGTTACAACCCCTTACGCGGAGTTTTCAGCGACGGGTTTCATGGATGAGGGGTTGATGAACTTGTGGATGAGGGCGGGAGGAAGAGACGGCGAGGTTAGAGGGATAAGCAGACATCAAAGAGAAGAGACAAATATGTGACTAGGGTGAAGACAGGCAGCATTGGGGTTGGTTGGGACGAAGAATCGGGGATCGGGGTTGGAAAATTTTCAGCCGTAGGACTCGCGACTGTTAACGATCTGGAAAACTGTCGATCAGTCTGCGAAGGTCGCTGAAAACTGATAGCTGCCAAAACCCCTTCGAAATTCAACCCCATCTGCCTGGCAGTTGGGGGAAAATCATTTAACCCCTTGCCCTTCGATTTGTTTTACGGTTTCAGTGATTAAAATGTTTTTTGTAGTTCGTAATTTCCTAAAACAGCAGAAAATTTATATCTATTGTATGCCTACACGTTCTCCAATAACTATTCCAAAATAGAATTTCATCTCGGTTTAAAGGACATAATAATTAATTCAACACAAATTGCAATTTTTTAAGATTTTCAGCCTTTTTACCACTTTTGATCGTTTATAGCTCGTAAACCAATGAACCAATTTCAATGAAATTTTCAGAGCGTATAAAATTTATACGAGTTGACCAAACACATCTTTTAAATTCTCGTTATTGGTCCAGCTAAAAAGGTAGTAAAAATCAAGTTTTACTATTTTTTCGCAATTCCGACCAAATGCATTTTTTAAAAATATTTTTTAGACGTCATTTACTAAACTAAAAAATTGAAGTCGTTTGGTTCATTCATAAAAAGGTTATTCTGATTAAAAGTGTGTTGAATCAGTTATGCTCCTTACTGTACATATTTATTAGAATCTTCATCACGAGTCTGACACGATATGTAGGCCAAGGGGTCATGTATGACCCAGAAAAATGAAAAATCTATATCTAATGATATATTTTCTGTTTGTCGGTCGTCCAAATGTGTGAGGATTGGGGGATGTCGAAGTAGTAAAGCGGGGGAGGAGGGTATCCAAACAACAGCCAAGAAACATTCGGAATGGGGAGGGTGGAGAGACCGAAGAGAAGCCGAAGCACTCGCAATGCGAAGCACCCTGCATAAGGGCGAGGGAAAGGGAGCTGCCGAAAATTTCAGGAATTCCCGTCAGGGTGTCTGCCTCCGGAAAGTGGGTCGGGTCGGACCTGTTTAAAACAATCCACGGGGACGAGATAATACATGCGCACAATCACATCGATTCGAAAATGTTACATTCGACACACAGAAAATTTTGTTCAGAATTTTTATCGACGGCAATCTTTCGCTCGCGAGTGTTTGAATGGCTGCCAGCTCGAGGGGTCACCGCGAGCGTACGTAGTCGGGAGTAATTTTTCGGAATTTTTCCTAGGGCGATGATTACAGAGCTAGATGAAACAAGCTAGGTCTATTCTGAAGCTTAGGCGAAGGTTCTGTAGCAGTAATTCGCAACTCAGCTGTACGTACGTGGAGACAAGTGAAATCTCTTGAACCTAATCAGTTGTTCCCTGATACCAGCTGCACGAGTTACAGAGATTCTTATAGAAGTACGTGATGCAGGAACTTGGAGTAGGTAGTACGGTGAATCGTGAGGGAAACCACTTTCCTTCTGTACAGGTCGTTTCATAGTGTGTGGTACATTCTGTTCAACGGACAATTTCGCGATTATCATTCTCGACACTCTTTGGAGATGTACTCTAAAAGGGTATAGCCGGATAAGCATGGGCCAGCGGCCCCCGCTCCGATTTTCCTGATTCCTGTCTTAAAACATCGTTTTATGTCGAAAAAAACATTGTGTAAAATTTCAAATGTCTACCCCCACCGATAGGGGTGATATTGAGGTAAATTCCCCCGCACTTAAATGCAATTTGCGCTAAAACGAGAAAAGATATCGACATGGGATAAACGGCAAATAAAAGATATATATACACTCTATATTTCAGATTTTTTTCAGAATTTTTTGCTAATTATTTATAGTTGAAAATAATTAATTAATTTTTTGGGAATTTTTTTAACTATCTTCCCCTAGGTTGACACCTACCAAAAAATTCTAAAATATTGCTATGATTCTAACCTATTTTGTCAAAAAATCTCAGAAGTGTCCGTTTGGTGGAACAGTGTCAAAAAAAATAAAGTATGCCGGCGAACGCTCGGTTTGATCAGTAACGACGCAGCGACCGATTCCCCTTGCGGCGGCTAGTGACGGGAGCGAACGGGAAGACGGCGCTTTTCTTGTTTTTTCTTTTTTTTATATGTATTTATAAACTAAACGATTTTTATTGTCTAGAATATAATTGTTTAGACTTCTAACTGTAATCATGTATTAGAAGATTTAGTCGCATTTTTACATGTATCAGCTTTTCCGTACAAGCGCCGACTTCCCGTTCGCTCCCGTCACTAGCCGCCGCAAGGGGAATCGGTCGCTGCGTCGTTACTGATCAAACCGAGCGTTCGCCGGCATACTTTATTTTTTTTGACACTGTTCCACCAAACGGACACTTCTGAGATTTTTTGACAAAATAGGTTAGAATCATAGCAATATTTTAGAATTTTTTGGTAGGTGTCAACCTAGGGGAAGATAGTTAAAAAAATTCCCAAAAAATTAATTAATTATTTTCAACTATAAATAATTAGCAAAAAATTCTGAAAAAAATCTGAAATATAGAGTGTATCTATATCTTTTATTTGCCGTTTATCCCATGTCGATATCTTTTCTCGTTTTAGCGCAAATTGCATTTAAGTGCGGGGGAATTTACCTCAATATCACCCCTATCGGTGGGGGTAGACATGTGAAATTTTACACAATGTTTTTTTCGACATAAAACGATGTTTTAAGACAGGAATCAGGAAAATCGGAGCGGGGGCCGCTGGCCCATGCTTATCCGGCTATACCCTTTGCGTTAGCAGTTCGGTCGGCGAAATTGATTTTTCGCGAATGTATCTCGAATGTGGAACAGCCTGTACAAAACCGGATACAAACAGAAGAACAAAGGCGGTCGAGTTGTGGCTTTGAAAGTCTATAGCGGGAACCATGTCGTGTCGTGACAAGATGAGAAAACACGTCAAGAGTAGCCGAGACTAGACAAAGCATTTACGGTATCTCTTCTACCGGATGTTTCAAATGCGTTGGACCTTCCTCGAAAGGCATGTTTGTAACTTTTGTGCAGTGGTATAATACGAATTCACATCTGTGGAAAAATGTTTATTAGCAGCGTGGATGCTTCCAAGCTTGTGTCCCACATATTATGAAACGGCCTGTACAGCCTGTATAGATTTAAGAACGCGGACGATGCAGTAACAGGTTTCCATTGTGAGAACCAGCGCTGCTCGAGACGGAATATGATTATTGAGATAAAGCGAAGCGTTTATCCTTCGTACAGGGTGATTCACATTTTGCGAACCCTTATATAAAAATCGATGTTGTATTTCTTGTACGGAAATCTTTTTAAAGCTTATTAGGTGTTCCCTCGATAAAGTCCCATACGCTGTGCAGCGCCCTGTACGAAGTAGGCAGATTTCGACGGGCTCGCGAAGGGAATCGTTGGTCGCGGGACAAGACGTGGAAAGATGTCAAGAGTGGTTGCAATTAGGGGTGAACAACCGCGAAGTGAAATAAAAGGGGGATAAATGAATATCCTCGAACGGGTAAAATAGGTCGAAGTAAAAATAATGAGAGGAGGATGAGGAGGAGGTGGAGGTGGAACAGAGGTAGGGAGGGGGTGGAGGACGGAGGAGAAGTAGGGAAAGGGAAAGGGGATCGATGAGTAGGATCCGCGTTGGAAAAAGATACAAAATACGTGGGACCACCTGGTGTCGGAGCGAAGGAGGACCGGTGCTCCTCGTAAATCGTGGGAAACGAAGAGAGGAGTCTCTCCGGGAGAGAGAACGTACTCTCTACTCCAACGATCGTGCGACGTGCCAAAGAGAGAGAAGGGGGGGGGAGACGAGTATTGATAATCCTCCGAGAATCCTGGTTAAAGAGACTCGGATCAGATTGGACGATGTCGCAGAGCAGCGTGCCTTTCGCTTTTCGCGCTTCGTTCGGCTGGCGGTACAGAAAAAGATGCACAACGCGACGCTAGGGACGGCGAAGCGAGGTGGACGGTAGGGGGGGATCGTTGTCCTATCGCATTGTCGCCGCGCTCGGGGACCCGGATCGAAGAGTTCGGTGACGGATCAACTCTGTACCAATTTGATCATTTGAATTTTCATTCGGCAAAATCGTACGAAATGTTATGAAGAGGTTATGTCGAAGATGTCGGTAGTTCTTGCGACCTATTGGAAACCGAAAACGTGCGATATGCAGAAATGTCTGTTCCCAAGACCTTGAGGAGGTATAATTACCTATTTATCTAACCACACGAGCTGTGTAACAGAGATGATACCTAACACGCAGCCCATGCGAGAAGCACGCACTCCTCCCTCCGACTCGGTGGTTATCGATGCGGGGAAAGTTGATCTTCCAGGAAAATGTCACGAAATTCTTCGATCCGGACCTGTGCGGCGGTGGAGCGGAAAAGAAGACCGACAGGGAAAGAGAATGCGCGAGGAAGGGGGATGAGAGAACGAGAGAGAACTCGAAGGAAAAGCAACGTAAAGGGGAGTGGGTGGAGGGTGGGAGGAGAGTAACCGGCAGCGTAACCGAGAATCCACGCGAGCGACAGAGTACGAGAGCAGTGGCCTGGGGGTGGTACAGACCGTGGGTAGAGAGAAGCGAGAGAGGAATAGACGGGAAGGGGGGTTGGTTGAAGTGACGTCACGTCGGGTCGATACTCACCCACACTCCCTTTCCCGGCGTCGAAGCCGGTCGAGGGACGCAGGCGCGGTCTCGTACGCTCCTGAGCGCTCCTTCCCGCCATATTAGCCAGCATGGGGTAGGTAGGATGCGCGACAAAGGGGTGGCTCGGGCTGCTTCTTCTCCCGTAAGGTAATCCGCGTACTCTGTCGCGTGGACCCGTAGTCCTCGAGTCGCGTGGTGTGTCCACAGTACCGTGGAAAACTAGCGGCCTCCGCCGCCAGCGGGGTTAGGGTCCGCCGGGGGTTAGGGTATCCGACTGAAGGGTGAGAGAGGGCTGCCTGGTGCGAGCGGCAAAGGGAGGCTTCAGGAGGAAGAGGAGGAAGAGAAGCAGGAGGAGGAGAAGGAGAAGGGCGACAAGGAGAGAGCGCAACAAGGGTGGACCGTGTCGACGACGTCGTCGTCGTTTATCCGTGAGAGAGCACCCTATCACCGGAGTCCTTCGAACCGTGAAAACGCATGGATACGCGGGCCGCCACGATACGCTTGACCAAGACAGGCGCAGGAGGTTGGATAGGCGAGGACACCATCGAAGGAAGGAAGAGAGAGGAACAGTATCGCCAACAGTGTGCCGGTTGGACGCAGGATCAAGCGAGGGACAGGGGCGCTGACGGCTGCACGAAGCTCGAAGAGCTCGGCCCTGGGACCGGCGAGGACGGCTCGAACAAACGGGGCTGCAAATCGGCCGCGCAAGTCTGGATGTCCCTGCTGTCGCTCTGTGACCGGATGTGTGGCTCCGCCGCGTGGCTCGTGCTCTTCACATGCCTGCACGGGGTGCGTTACCCGATCCTCGTCCCCTACGATCGTAGTTTGCTTAGGGGATATGCCGTGTGTAGGTCGACAGGGACGCGGATGTGATCGACAGGTGATCGAGGTTTAACGTGGGTCGAGATCTGTTTGTGGGAACGTGTGGATTCCGACGATCGTTACCGGACGACGTTGATTCCCGACCTTGTTGTAGATATTCAAGATTACAATAGACGGTCAGCCAACCTGAATTATCATGCTTTTGCTTTCGAGTATCATGTCCTTCAGTAACTATGGTCTGCTTGTAGCTTGATTCATCAACAGTTGGCTACCGGAAGTTAGTTCTAAATCCATGGTGTTGGACCTCGGTGTAAACACACAGGAGTTCGAGGATGATGGATGACCAGTGGCAAGCTACAAGGAGCCGCGGACAAGTTTCTTAGCCTGACATAATCGATCGCTGAACATTTCTCGAGCACGGATTTTAAGGAGCATGTCCCAGTTGCAGGAGAACCCATTGTCCCGTTGAATCGTACGAGCCTCTGGTCTCCGTTAAATCGGTCTCTCGTTTCCGCGGATAACGTACTTGTATTTACGGCTTTCACGTGTGCCGGACTGTTAGCTGGCATCCGAGCGGATGAAAGGGAACCAAGTAGCTTAGCGTCCATTGTCTCTCCGGCGATATCAGGACAACAGAGAGTCATTCCAGGAATGGAGCTATCAGTTATGCCGAGGCTGGTCGCGCACAAAGCAAGCCACTGTTCTTTAATCGTACCACTCTCGGGATTCGGCGAAATTATTTAGGCTCCACGCGTGGACGACCGATTAGGATCGCCGCCTACTGCCCTCGGCGAACAACAAAAGAGTATACCGCCTAGCCTATTTTCGCGTCGGAGAACCTGGAACACGATGCTGCTCTCTATTTCATGGGGGCCGAACGCGCTAAAAGCGCCTGCAATTTTGACGAGCCTTTAATCAGCCCGCCGATTCAATATCGCGTGGCTCCACGCCGCAAAGAATCGATCCTACCAGCCTTTTAAATCTGCTCCCTCATTTATAAAGCCCTGCAAACATTCGATCGTCCACGCTGATCTGATAATGTCCCGCTAAAACGATCTCACAGCGATTCGCCCACTTTATGCTCTCGTTGGAAAAAAAATTATTTTATTTTGCATCAAATTTATGCGGGACCAATAAAGATAGTCGGATTTGCGAAGATTAGAATTAACGGTGTCACAGTCGAGTGTATCAGATTCGGGATCAAGAGGATTGTATGAAATTTGTTTAAGTGGCTCGTGGGTGGGGGCTCGAACATGTAAATATAGAGGATTTGCGATGTATCCGGAACCGAGTGAATTTTTTCACCCCCCAGTGGCGTATGTGGGTTGATAATCGGACCGGGATCAGTAGCAATTTGTGAAACCGTTCAGTCACGTGTGTACAACATGTGTATGCATGGTTAAATGAAAATTAGTGGTTGCCTGAGGACTCGACATAAAGGTCAAGATAAAGACCCTCCGGCTACCGACTAATGGACCAATTATGTGCCACAGCAGTGCAGAGAATGTCGCGCTAATCAGTGCCGTTAATTTCGTTGCAGGAGGGCCGGGGAGAAGTGACAGACATAAGCGCAAGTCCTGGGAGGCAGGCACCTGCCAACCAGTTGCGCCCCAAGGAACCACCCCCCATGGTCATCCAAGGAGACTTCAGGAAGGTAGCCCCCCATACCATTTTATCCTTAACGAGTCCGTCAGGGGTCCTTCCCATTCGTCGAAGCATCGTTCTTCCGACATTCTTTTTCTTCTCAAAAACTGTATACGATCTCTCCGAAATTGAATTGTCTTTCGTCACGGTCCGATGGATTCATTTCTAAAATCAACATTTCTCAGTAAATTCGCCGTCTTACTGGACAATTAACCTTCGGCTACTCGCACTCTATTTTCTACGACATAAATACGTTTTTATTCAATTAAATCAGCCACTTGCACCTTTGTTTGAAACGCTAAATTAAGGGGGTAGTCTACCCGCTGGTTACAACTAGAATCTTACTAGAAAACATGGGTTTGCGCGCTTCGGTTGTTTGACCTTATTTGAGCAAATTTTGGGCTGGGTGTGGGCTCATTCTAAAGAGGAAGGTTCATCACACTGCGCTCTGGTCATGAGGTCAACGAGATTATGTTTACTATGTATAGTATAAGGGCCCAAAGTAGAGAAAAAATCTAGGAAAAAAACCCGCAGATTTCAATGCATTTTTCTGTCTCTAAAAGACTTTTTGACTGCTCAGATCACCAGAGCGCAGTGTGATGAACCTTCCTCTTTAGAATGAGCCCTCACCCAGCCCAAAATTTGCTGATATAAGGTCAAACAACCGAAGCGCGCAGACCCATTATTTCGACCCAAAATCTAGCAGGATTCTAGTAAATTAGCAAATAACTAGTCAAATAAGAAATCCTACTAGATTTTGGGTCGAAAATATGGGTTTGCGGGAAAACAAATGCTGATCTTATTTCAGCAAATTGTAGGCTGGGTGAGGGCTCATTGTAAAGAGGAAGGTTTGACGATATTCGCTCAGGTCATTAGGGCAGTCAAAAAGTCTTTCAGAGACAGAAAAATGCATTGAAACCTGCGGGTTTTTTTCCAAGATTTTTTCTCTACTTTGGGCCTTCATATTATTAGATATAAACATAATCTCGTTAGCCTAATGACCAGAGCGACTATCGTCAAACCTTCCTCTTTAGAATGAGCCCTCAACCACCCCACAATTTGCTGAAATAAGGACAGCATTTGTTTTCCCGCAAACCCATGTTTTCTAGTAAGATTCTAGTAAGATTCTAGTTGTAACCAGAGGTGGAACTACCGCCGTCAGGAGTCCTTCCCATTCGTCGAAGCATCGTTCTTCCGACATTCTTTTTCTTCTCAAAAACTGTATACGATCTCTCCGAAATTGAATTGTGTTTCGTCACGGTCCGATGGATTCATTTCTAAAATCAACATTTCTCAGTAAATTCGCCGTCTTACTGGACAATTAACCTTCGGCTACTCGCACTCTATTTTCTACGACATAAATACATTTTTATTCAATTAAATCAGCCACTTGCACTTTTGTTTGGAACGCTAAATTAAATGTTTCGAGATCGCGAGCACTATTGAGTTGGCAAGAAAGTAATTTCAAATATTTTCCATTTTTGATAAATAAGAAATTATTCTCGATCGTACAGTTTTCAAATAAATTTGGGGTTATGTTCGCGGCGCTCCGGTTCGATTGTAGACATTTATCAAACGTTCGATTCGGATTTGAATCCGCTAGATAGCCTCACTGATGAGTCCTTTAGCGGGTCTAGGACGAAACATACCTCCATCCTTTCTTCTTTTTCTCGTATAGAAAACATTCTATAGCAAACGTGTCTCAGGACGTAATGATTCAAATCCGAATCGAACGCAGTGTTCCGATATTGCCTAAGATTTTTCGTACGATGGATGGCCGCTAGAGGCGCTGCCAACCTCGGTAATGTATTGGGTTGGCAAGAAAGTAATTTCGGTATTTTAAGGTGAAATAGAGCCCAATTTTTCTATCCAAGCAATGAATTTTAATGAATAAGATATTCTCCCGTTCGTTCGATGATCTTTTGCCTAAAATAATACATAAGAAAATATTTTATTAATTAAAGTTCATTGCTCGAATAAAGAAATTCGGTTTTATTTCACCTTAAAACACCGAAATTACTTTCTTGCCAACCCAATAAGATTCTCGATGAAATGGAGTACCTTGAGCACCCCGCAGAATTTGAAAAGATTTGTATGATTTGATTCTGAAAAATTAATGTATAACATATGTATTTGTGTATATTTTGTAACTTGTAGGACACGTCGTGTAGTTTGTTTGTCCGGAACAGATTGTTTTGGTACTTTCGCGCTACTATAACTATCTCAAGGCGCAAGGCGCAGGGCTCCGCTACTTCGTCATCATAGATACGTTACTATTTTTACGCGTAGCGCCTCTAGCGGCCATCCATCGTACGAAAAATCTTAGGCAATATCGGAACACTGATCGAACGTTTGATAAATGTCTACAAAAATTGCTATTTTGTGTATAATTTGATCGAACGGGTGCGCCGCGAACATAACCCCAAAATTATTTTCCATTTTGTTTGATGATATTCTCTCATCTTTCATAAATTTTCCCAAAATTCGGTTTTATTTCACCTTGAAACACCGAAATTACTTTCTCGCCGAACCGATATATGCGAATAATTCAACGTGAACAATTCTCTTGAACATTTGAAAGTTATGTGAAAGAACTGAAAATCGATTTTTTGCCCCGTCACAGCAGGGGTGTACGGGTTAATCGATTTCGAGGGAAGTTCGATTGTCTAACTGAGCTGTCCTGGCATGGCGCCGGTAGAACAGATATCCCGAGCGATCGATCCAATTAGCAACAAACTAGAAAGAAGAATCGAGTTAGAAGGAACCATCGGACTGTTGCGACGTCTCGTGAAACTGTTCCAGCTACGAGATAATTGTCGCGTCTCGAACGAGGGACTTTTCTAAGTCGTTCAACTGAAAAGGGAGCTGGACCAGTTTCACGTTGTCCGGTGTTCGGTGGGTTCGCGTTGCACCCGTTCAAGTAGAAGGACCTGTCGTTGCAGGTGAGCGGTATCAGCACAGAGATCTTCAAGCAAATCGAGACCGTCGAGAACGATCATGACGCCTCGACAGCTGCGGCCCTCGAGACTGTCGAACGAAGGGGTGAGATGGTCGTCAGGGTCATCGAGCCGAGACAAATGGGCAGGAAGGCATCCGAGGCGGCGAAAAAGTTCATTGCCATGCAGGTAAAACAGTCGGCATCGTCGGCAATTCCTCGAATGGGTCCTCTACGTGGAGTCTACGTCGTAGACTATCATTTTCTAGACCTTGTTTGGGAATCTTTCTGAAGAAATCGTACAACTCTTTTGCATCAAGGTTTTGCAAATGTCTGTGGTCTGTGGTTATCAGGATAAGCATGGGCCAACGGCCCCCGCTCCGATTTTCCCGATTCCTGTCTTAAAACATCGTTTTATGTCTAAAAAACATTATGTAAAATTTCAAATGTCTACCCCCACCGATAGGGGTGATATTGAGGTAAATTCCCCCGCAAGTAAATGCAATTTGCTCTGAAACGAGAAAAGATATCGACATGTCACACACACTCTATATTTAAGATTTTTTTGCTAATTATTTATAGTTAAAAATAATTAATTAATTTTTTGGGAATTTTTTGTAAAACTAGCTTTAACGTATTTTTCTTCTTCAATGTAAGCTATTTCCTGGAATATAATTGTTTAGGCTTCCAACTGTAATCATATATTAGAAGATTTAGTCGCATTTTTACATGTATCAGCTGTTTCGTGCACGCGCCGACTTCCCGTTCGCT
Source organism: Lasioglossum pauxillum (assembly GCA_933228785.1). NCBI lineage: Eukaryota > Metazoa > Arthropoda > Insecta > Hymenoptera > Halictidae > Lasioglossum > Lasioglossum pauxillum. The sequence goes on from OW121699.1 coordinate 2,066,955, forward strand.
CCCATCACTGGCCACCGCAAGGGGACTCTGTCGCTGCGCCGCACAGTGGAACCTTTCGTCCAAATCGGAGACAAAATCAAAGAACTTTCGATAGAAATGAGGTAGAGCGATGAAATTTTTTTTAAATTAAAGCTGAAACTTGTCAGAATATGGGAAAATAGGAAGATTATGGTATGAACGTTTTATAACCTTGAGAAAATTCGTTAAACAATTCGTTCACAAAAATCGATTTCTTGTAAAATCCTCAGGTCGTAGACAAATTTTGAGACCAGATTTAAAATCAGCGTGAAAAAATCTATAGGAAATGATATGCAGCATGTTAAAAAAAATTTTTTCCGCCCGTGTTATTGAAAAAACCACAATTTTCTTGAAATTCTGAGAGTTTAATGAATTTTCTCAAGTTTATAAAACGTTCGTAACATAATCTCCCTATTTTTTCCATATTCTGCCAAGATTCAGCTATAATTTAAAAAAAATTTCATCGCTCTACCTCATTTCTATCGAAAGTTCTTTGATTTTGTCTCCGATTTGGACGAAAAGTTCCACTGTGCGCCGTTACTGATGAAACCGAGCGTTCGCCGGCATACTTTATTTTTTTGACACTGTTCCACCAAACGGACACTTCCGAGATTTTTATACACAATAGGTTAGCATCATAGCAATATTTTCCAATTTTTTGGTAGGTGTCAACCCAGGGAAAGATAGTTAAAAAAATTCCCAGAAAATTAATTATTTTCAACTATAAATGATTAGCAAAAAAAACTGAAAAAATCTGAAATATAGTGTATCTATATCTTTTGTTTGCCGTTTATCCCATGTCGATACCTTTTCTCGTTTTAGAGCAAATTGCATTTAAGTGCGGGGAATTTACCTCAATATCACCCCTATCGATGGGGGTAGACATTTGAAATTTACACAATGTTTTTTTGTAGACAAAACGATGTTTCAAGACAGGAATCAGGAAAATCGGAGCGGGGGCCGCTGGCCCATGCTCATCCGGCTATACCGGTTAAAAAATTTGAGTTTATGCATTAAGTGAACTTCGCAATTTACGCATTTACCAGAAAAAAAGTCATGAAAATAAAATTCGGAAGGCTGAAAGAAATAATGCAATTTGTCCTATGTGAAAGCATTTGTGATGAAAACTTTAAACGGCACCCTAGTAGCATAAAAATATTGGATAAATATTTTTTAAGCCACACTTTTTAATATGAGAAAAATATTTCTTCCTAACTTATAAGTTAGGATAAGAAAGAATATTTGGTACTTAATGTAAAATAAATATTGTATGTATATTTTAATATTAAAAACAGATTGAATCTCTTTTTGATATTATATGAATGTGTATACAATATCTTGTGCTGCTAGGGCAATATCTCGAAAGTGAAAGTAACCACAGACATGTTCCCTATTATCTCGACCGCGCAATAGAATTTTTTCAAGTATGAATGCTTAGAATTGTAGGGCCTATAGCCGAAAACTGACCAAATCGTTGCTGGGTAGTCAAAAGCAATCCCCGGTCCATGGTCGCGACGTTTGTTACGGTGAATTATGTCCTCCCCTCTGGCTGGCCTGCTCTAATTACCCGGCGGACAATGCGGCAATCTCCGAGCCGTTTTCTTATTTGCTCGTTTAATTCCGCGGGAATATTTGTCGGCGCACATTGTCACCGGGGCGACATTGGTTACCAGGACCCGAAGCAGCCCATCCACTTTGTCGAGATAATCAAAAGGCCGGGGCAGACTCTCGGGCTCTATATACGGGAGGGCAACGGCGTCGACAGGAACGACGGCGTCTTTATCTCGAGGATAGCCCTGGAGACCGCCGTCTATAACAGCGGCTGCTTGAAGGTGAGACTTCTTTATCTTTCGTCGGGCCGCAAGTCGAGTTAGAACCTAATTGCCGCTGCGCAACCGAGCCAATTCGGCCTCGGAATTTATTAAAACTCGTCTCCCATTGGGGGCTGTGCCATTAGGTCAAGTTGGAGGAGCGCTGTTGGTTTGTGCCGCCTATGGGTGGCCAACCGCTATGCCACTGGAAGCTTTGTTTAGACCGTCCCGTGAGGGGACGTGTGGGGTTCTCGGATATCGGGATGTGTAATATTGAGTTAGCGTACGCGGGCTCTCTAGGTCGCGACTCAAATTCAGCAATAGGGAACGCGATGCGAGATCCTAGCTACCCGTGTTGTTAACGGTAGCTAGGGTTAAGACTCTCGTTTCCAGGATTGCAAGATTTGTAGGATGCGCCATCTCAATTCTCGTTTCAGTAGCGAAAAACGGTAAATAAAAGATCAATCGAGGCCGCAATCGTCCTCAAAAGTCCTATTTTTACGTTTACGAGGCGTAATTTGCATTAATATATTGGGTTGGCAAGAAAGTAATTTCGGTACTTTAAGGTGAAATGAAACCCAATTTTGTTATTCAATATGTTGCTGTCGCAGCTTTATGAAAATAGCCAATAACTTTATTAAACTACCAGAAAGGTGGCGAAAGATCTCATCGAATAAAATGGAAAATATTTCACCGGTTAAAGTTCATTGCTTAAAGAAATTTTTATTTCACCTTAAAATACCGAAATTACTTGCTTGCCAACCCAATACATAGAAGGGGATAGCGAGTTAAAAAGAAAACTCATTGTATTGTATTGAGTGGGGACCAGATTCATCCAAGACCTGGTTAAACATCTCCACTAACTCCACCGTTCCAAACCAACTACACCCCAAACTGTATCCATCAGGTAGGGGATGAGATCCTGGCGGTGAACCTGGTCGACGTGACGCACATGAGCCTGGACGACGTGGTGATCATAATGTCGATACCGAGGAGGCTAGTCCTGGCGACGAGACACGGCCAGCATCAGCCAATTTCGCACAGTCGCCAAACAGAGCACAAGGCTCCACCGGTCGTGGTGATCAAGAGGGAACTGAACGAGGACGAGAGCGATCATGCAACGAGTAATCACATCAGGTACGTACGAATCCTCAATTAATCTGAACTTCACTCTGCAAGCGATTCCTAGCCTCTAAATAATCTGGAAACACTTGATCATTGTAGAGACAGTAATCGCAGGCGTGGGGATGGTCGTGAGATGTTACCATCCAAGTCCAAGTTGGGACTGACGGGTTTAGGATCCAGCCAGGACCTAGGATCTAGCAACGGCGATTTGTACTACAATTCTAGACCAGAAGGACACTGGTCCTACCAACCACCACCGCCACCAGTCATCACGCATCAGCCAAAACCTTCGGCGACGCAACACTTCCAGCCCTACGAGCGTGGATACCCTAAAACGTTGGAGAGCTTGGCTGAAAAAGTAAGTTTTGAGGATCCAGTCGATCTTTATCCGGAATCCTGAGGCAGGTTGGGACCTCCAAGATGAACTCTGAGAATATAGCATCTAGATTTCTTGTAAGATGAAGAACGTCGGAGAACGTTCGACTGGGTTTAGCGTCACGAGTCTCCACCTGCCGTCAGGAGTAGATCACACATAGATGTTCTAGACGATGTGGATCGAGCACCCTTTCACATACCTGTTTGCACCAAGTTGACACTTGTTTGCCTTTCTCTGTCTTCGATTGCAATCGCGATTAATCAGAAAATGGTGAATTCGTGGCAATGTCTCGAGACACTCTTGATAGAGATCGCTATGACGCGTGCCGTCCGACCAAACCATTTGTGGCAAGAATAATATTCATTCAACCAGCTTGAACCTTTTTTGGAGGCAATTATTCAGAAACGATCAGACTATTTTGGAGAAACCGTTCGAATGGATTGGGTAATGGACGGCTCGCGATTTCAATCGTGTTTCGACGACGTGTTTCACATGACTAATTGGTTCTATGAATGAATGCTACATTGATATTAACCAGGATTTCACAAAGGTAAAGAAACCACCAACTCTTTCTTGATATCTAGACTTGTGTATGAGCGCAATATTCTGCACCGTGCCCGACCTGGACGGACAAGCATTCGTCCACGAAAACTCGCCTAATCTTTAACCCCCATACATTGCTCATCTTCTTTTTCTAAATTGATTCCATTTTGAATAAGTGAAACATAATTCCTGAAGAGCGTATGAGGGTTAAACAAGACCATTTACGATTGAAATAAAAATCCTCTTGACTGTTCAATTTGAAAAAATCATGTAACACGAAGTAGCTACGATAATGTGACGAATGATTGTCGGTATCCACGTGGAGTTGACTCGCCTCTGTATGTCCCTACTGGTAATGTGGATCCTCTTTATGTTGCCTCGTCAGCTTTGCTATGCGTTCGTTCTTTCGATTTCTTTCTTTCCGAGTATTCTCTGCCCAGGACGATCCGTGATTGTCATAGTGTCGCGATCGATGGATCTCCGAAATGGATTGACACCCCAGACAAACATAAATCAATCCGGAGAGATCCATTGATAGTGATTCAGTACCTCGTTTTGAAGGCTTCTTCGATCACAGACAAGTTCTTACCTTTGAAAATGTAAAATCTATGGGGTCGCTGTGAACGAAGAACCGACGACAGCAGAAATTTCGTTGAATGAATACCACTGATGACGACACACGAATTTAGGTACACTCCTTTTACACGGGCCCGGTAATGCCTTCGAATGGCGGTCGACGAATGTCCACGGGCGCAGGGATGCAATCAGTTGGCAGCAGACTATCAGGACAGACACAGTCGTCGCACTACGGTTACAGTCAGCACACTGGAAGCGGGAGGATCATGCCGAGAAGCGGATCGGACCAACATCTACCCCGCGTTGACTATACAAGCATAACTACTCCGGCTAGACACACTCTACTTAGATCCAGTCTGAAAACAGGTAAACCAACTCGCTAAAGACTCAATTTAAAGAATCAACTTGTCCTTGACTGAAATGAAACTCGACAAACATAGAACTTCCTGCCAACTTACAACTCTCGACAGGGAAAATCCGGATTATCGAGTCTCGGCCCGTTTTTCCCACTGAATCAACTTTAACCGTTGTGTAGTGAACCGGGCACCCAGTTACTGTATTTCTTTCAACAATTTGTCAATGCTCCTATAAGAAATATTACAGAATTTCACGTGATTATAGCAAATTTTTGTCACCTTCAACTTTTTGCAAATACACCAACCATTTTTTAAGCTTATTTGTTAGAGGATTTCAAGACGAATTCGGCAAGTGTAAAAACAAAACTTTGATATAATCACGTGAAAGCTCTCTTGAAACTATGCTACACCTGACAAAAACATTTTCGATCGGACTGCTGATAACGGAGTAATTTCTCCTGGTCACGATTCGTGGTTCACCCTGTATTAATTTACAGTCTTATAATGAGAATTTCTGCGAACATGTTGAATACAGAACTTTTTAAATAATCTGTAGATTTTGTTTGACTACGTAAGGGTTGAAAAATATTTTTCAAATTATACTACTTGATGCTACCTTCCAGGAACATCGGGGTTGAGATACACGACGAGGTACGGCACCCAAGCGGACACAACCAGCACGCAGAGACAGGGTCAATTCGGTACCCTAACAAGGAGGCACCGTCCGCCATTGGACTACGCGTCAGACACTGAGGCGACGTGTTCCAGTTCACCTAAGTCGGCGTACTATTACTACAGGCACAATATGAACAACCCTTCGCAAAGCAGTGCTGTGTCGCACCTGGCGACGCTCTCTAGGTCGCAGATTGGTCAGAGTTCCTCGGGTTAGTCCCCTCCACATATCCAATGCCTAGATCTTCGTTTCCCGTTCTGTACTTGAAGAATAAGAAAACATTGTCTCTCGTTGACTTCAGGTTTGAGATCCAACTCCTTGCCTCGCAGCAGCAGAACGTTACCCCAGCAGCCTGGCCTTAGGTCCGGCCTCAGCACCGTAGCATCAGGGTTGATAGACCAGGAGGATAGCGACGGGGCGTTGTCAGCGCCTGAATTGCCTTCCATTCGACGTGACAGAGGTACCAACTCATTCCCAGTCAATTTATAAGCTAACTGATTCGGGCGCTATACTGGACAGTTAACCGTGTCTACAGGGAGGATACCGTCATCACCTAGTGTGTTCACATCGGACGAGTACAGAGCATGGCTGAGTCGAACACCGAGCACCAGCGCGTTGTACGAACAAATCAGGGCCACCACGACTAGGCCACCTCGGTATACTTACAGCGCAGAGAACATCCACGCAGCTGCGAATCAGGTAAAAGCAGGACTAAACAGCGAAATCAAAATAAAGCAGGATAAACAGCGAAATCAAAATACAGTTTGAACCATTCAGTAATTAAAAATCGTTACTCAACGCTTTTCTACATATACTGTTGTATGTTGTATTTTCTTAAATCACAATCGAAGGTTGTCTTAAAGAAAAAACATTTAGAGAGCGGCATGTCGAAGACTTGCAATCATACTGAGAAAATCTATCGCGTGGCCCCGAGTAAAAGATGCAGTTGGTTTTGGGGATCAACGGTGTTATAAATTAGACTGCGGATTTGTCTGCAAAATAAAAACTGTCTGCATCGTTTGCAAGAGACTGGAGCCAGATAGACGTTTAATTCTTACTTTAATCATTTTAACAAGCTGAAAACATTAAATTCGCATCACTAGATCATTGTAACTTTTTCATTGTTTGACACCTACTCATTTTTACCATAAATGCATAAAATCTGCCGTCTAGTTATAATGATTATTGCGTTTTCGCAGGGCGAGTATGGCAGCTACGGTGCCTACAGACCCTTGTCGAGCACCCTGGACCGTCTGTCAACGAGGTCAGCCTCCGCGCAACAAGTGAACCTGGCGAACCTGAGGGCGTCGACCGCGATCAGCTCCACATGTCACCGAGGAGCGACGAATCCGAGACCGGCCTCGGTCGCATCGAGCGCCCGCACATCGCTGACGAACCAGAAACCATCTTTGTCGAGCTCCACCGCGCAGAGAGCCACCTCCGTCAGGAGGATCAGAAACATACTGGACCTGGAGTCGACGAGAAGCATACCCACCCCCACGCCTACTAGAACTCAGGATCAAAGACTGTTAGATATTAACCCTGCAGGTGGGCAAACATATTATGTCCTTGACTAGACCCATTTGCATTGTTTAGGGTATGCACACATGGTGGTCCCTTATGGGTGGTTCACCTTACACCCTTGGGGGACGATAGGTCCTCGTGATGCAAATGGGTGACTGACAGCCTGGTCTTTTGTTAGAAATGATGATGGTGTGTGCAGAGTTCCTCAAGTATAAGATAGAGAAGCCTCCCACTGTAGGGACACCGAGCTCGACCAGTTCCCTCTTGAGTTCCCTAGGAGAGACCAGCGGTGGTGATCTCGCGGGTGGAGTCAGCGGACTCTTATGGGTCCACTTGCTCGCCGGACGCGGTCTCAGGTCGACTACGTCCTCTTCAGCAGCTACCACACCCTCCACCCCATCAGGTCAGCCTAACTTAGGTACGTTCGGGAGTGTGCACATCCCATAGTCGGCATCTCCGTTGCACAGACCACTTTGACCGGAAAAGGATCGCTTCGCTTTTCTTCGGAAAGCCTGCAGAGTAGATCTACCTTCCCCTAACTCTCGAATGTCGGCAGGGTGGCCGTCGCGCGGTAGTGTACACGATACTCCTCGTGCCTTGCAAGTTGTGTCCTGATATTCATGGCACTTTCGGTTCTAGCCGAATTATTGGCTAAAGTGTGTGGCACAGGGAGTACCTGGGTACATCATTGCGCGACGGTTTAGGGTATAGGGTCTTCCTGCAGCCTCTTGGTCGCTTCCCGACCTAGCACGACCTGTCCAAACGTTTCTCTTTCTATTCTCGCGTACAAAACAGCCAGCTGTGGGCTAAGGGACCTGTACTGCGTGCTGGAGTGCGACAGGGTGCACAAGGCGAGGACCGTCGTGAGGACCGGTGACCTGATGTTCGACTGGGACGAGACCTTCGAGCTGGATCTCGTTGGTAACCGCCAGTTGGACCTGCTCGTATACTCCTGGGACCCACAGTACAGGCACAAACTCTGCTACAAGGGATCCGTACACCTGGCAACGCTACTCAAAGAATCACCAGTCCATCAATTAGCTGTCAAGGTCGAACCACGCGGCACCATCTATCTGAGACTACGGTACACCGACGCTCAGCAGACCTTCAGGAGAAGGGGACTCCCGGTGATATCCCTGGCCACCAGAGTGGCGCCGCTCTTCGGGGTTGACCTTGACACTGTGGTAAGTATTTATAGAACAGCATTCCCAATGATTTGAGTTCCTCCGTCGAAGCGGATTCATCAGAGTCGGACGTGTCCTCAGGTGAGTCGAGAAAGCCAAACTGGAGGAGTTCCTGGTGGAGTCTCCACTGCCCTGGCGATGGATGTGCCAAACGTTCCCATAATCGTCTGGCGGTGCGTGGAGGAGGTCGAGAGAAGGGGTCTCGACATCATTGGTCAGTATTTTACACATGATCCACCCTTATGTTTGAAAGATATACCCTGGTGACCTAGTGTTTCACATATTTTATGATTGGTAACAGGCTTGTACAGACTTTGCGGGTCGGCGACGAAGAAGAGGATACTGAGAGAAGCCTTCGAGAGGAACGCTCGGTCGGTGAACCTGTCACCCGACAATGTACCCGATATCAATGTCATAACAGGTAACCCTAGATGATCAAAGCGAACCACTTCTAAGTGACGGTGTTAAACATCCTAGTTGAATTCCCTAGGTGTGCTAAAGGACTATCTACGAGAACTTCCACAACCATTGTTCACGAAGTGCCTCTACCAGATGATGGTCGACGCATTGGCCGTCTGTGTGCCGGATGACCCCCAAGGCAACGCTAAACTGATGTTCAGTATATTGGACTGTCTACCAAACGTGAACAGGGTGGGTTCCCAGTCAGACGTTTAAAGAACACTAACCATACACTTCAATAACAATCATCATCATCGTCATCATCTATTGCAGTGTACACTGATCTACCTGCTGGACCACTTGGCGATGGTAGTGTCTCAGTGCAATAAGATGTCTCCTGCCAGCCTGGCAGTCTGTTTCGGGCCAGTCCTGATGCTGCATTCCGAGGAACGTGGACCTCCGTTGGACTTCCAGCAGCCGATCGCTGTGCTGAAGTATCTGTTGGAGATCTGGCCCGTTAAGTCAGGTAATGTCGTCATTCACTAACACTCTTTCTAGACCCTGCCTCTCGTCTCCTCTTCCCGGCCCACGACATCGAAAGCGCACCATTGCTCGACGACGTGAGCTGGCATCCTTGATGAAACACCCAGACACGAAGAATAGGAACCGAATAATCAGACGCTCATTTCACAGACAGTTCGGAAGATTTCTTCAGTCGCTTCAGCGCTTCCTCGAATTACACCGGCGGTCGAGCACAGCAACAGTCATCATCAGCTGCAGCCGCAGCAGCAGCAGCCGCCGCCGCAGCTTCAGCAACAAGTGCAACAACAGGTGCATCATCAGCTGCAGGGAACATTGGGACGCACAGGGCTGCCTTGGCAGCAGCAACGCTCACTTCATCAACAGCCCCCAACTACAATAACCGCAGCCCTCGCTCCCTCCACTCGTCCGCCGCCGCCGGTCAAACCTCGGCAGGTCAGTGTCTCCTAGGTATACCCGACTTATCTCGACGACGTTCGTTCCGATCTCTCGCTTCTCTTCGGCAACCTCTTCTAGCCTTTGACGAGAGCCATTGAGCCGGCGACAAAGATACCGAATTCTACGCTTTAGAAACAGCCTCCAAAGTAGGATTTGCAATGAAAACGACGCAGAGACTTTCGACCCAGAGTCCAATCGTCTGACTGGGTAGCATCCTCTGTTAGCGGATGTGCAGAACAGAAGCGACAAAAGAGAAGCAGGAGATCTCAAGTTTTCTGGTTCTGCCGATAAAGAGAGTGAAATAATCGCGGAGCAAGAAGGGACCAGGAAAGTTGACGTGAAGAGAAACGTGTTTACGACGAACGCGACTACCGTGTCTCTCTCGCTATATCTGCTTCTCTATCCGTGTCCTACATGCACCATTTTTTCAAGCGTATTGTGAACAGCATGGTAGGCCAAGTAAACGACTCTTCTCCCCATTGTTTCGCTTCGCAGAACAACAACCCTGACGCGCTTCCATAACGTCAAGTCACAATCAACGATACCGTTCCGTTCATTCATTACTCATGTTCATTCATTGTCACCGAGATATATATCGTGGTCGGTTTCACTTGGAGTTTATCGCCGCGGTTCTTCGTCAAGCCCCAATTGCAAATCGTTCTTCTCGCGCAGCTTGCTTGCCTTGTTGAAATTTCTGAAGTAAGCAAAATATTAAAGATATAAAATTATCCGAAGCAAAGAAGCTGACCGTGGCGAAGAATTTGCAAATATCGTATCTCTGAACGAATCCGTGTAAATATATATCTAGCACTCCAGAAAACACCTCCGTGCATGTCTCGATGTGTCAGTTCTGTCCGTTAATTGGGTGGGTGATTGTTTTTCTTTGTTTTTTTTTTCGCTCTCCGCCAGTCTCTCTCTATCTCTCTCTCTATTTATCTCTCGACGTCTTTCCATTATATAGTGACGATTTACGTTGTCTTCTTTATCTTTTTTCGTTTGGGCACGTATTCTTCAGAGCAAGCGCAAATTGCCGGCTCTACCAAACCGCTGACAGCACAGAGACGCCGCTTCTTGCACAGGTATTATCGTTATTATCATTTTTCATTCGCGCGTTACATTCAGCCTTTAGTTGTCGTTATCACTTGCATGGCCCGATGTCAGATGTCAGAGTAACCGATGCACACTCGATCCAATCTAACGATACAATATGTATACATATACAAACGGAGCATTGGTCGTTGAACCAGCCGATGAAATGCAATGTAGAAGTCAAAGAACACAAGACAGAGATTACATAGTCAGACAGCAGATTGAGAGGAAGATATACAGGTCAAGTGGTCCTCCTTCATATTTTTCTGATTAAACGATCATTCGGTTCACGGTAGTTCTTTCATCGCTGACAGTCTGAGGGATCGTGAATGTATCCTAGCATGTTTCACTCGCATCACAGCTGCTGCATCTTGAATTCAGTTCAACGATTTCCGTAGCACTTCATTTTCTTTCAATGGATTCTCACTCTGGAACATTCCGATTGAACTGAACTCGAATGCACGGCTATCTTCTACCTTCATATTTTTAAACTTCACACTGAACAGTTCGCACTCGTACACAACAGCACATGCACTTTCTTTCTCCATTCACATGACCGAGATAGTCAATTCGCAGGGCTCTTAATAAATCACCTAACATTCGCAGACATTCACGAAGTCACCTAACGTGCACCAGGAATCATCTAACGACGGGATCATTCACAATCATTCATCACCTGAGAACTTTTTCCCGACCAAAACAGTTTCCCTCCAGTCGTGTCTTCGCATTCACACTCGTCTTACATCACGAAACATCACAACTTCCTCCTGCTTCACAGTTTCCGGCCACTTAACTCTTTGCACAACAGTCGAACAGTCTAATCTCGGAATAAGCATACCCACGAGAACGTGCAAAGAGTTAACGACTTGTTGTGCATTACCTTAGATCAGTGCTGTTCACGTTCACGGCTCCCCGAGTGGTCCTGTCCCCGAGTCCACACCGCATTTTCTGCAGAACATGCACGCGTAGCGCGCAGTGTAGCCAGATCGGGGAGATCGAGGGGAATAGAGTCACGTGACATTGGGAAGTGGGGGCCGTTGAAAAGAACTTTTAATAGAAACCAGGTAGAACGATGATTTTTTTTTTAGATTAAACTCGAAAGATTGCGGAATAAGGGAGAAGTGGGGAGATTGCGGCCTAGATTGATCTTTTATCTAGAGCTTTCGACTACTGGAAAAGCCCGTCTGTATAGTATCGAGAAATGAAAAGGCGTAGGGGTCATTCTATATCAAATCGATCACTTTTCGCAGGCACAATCGTCGATTTTGTTCTAAATGAAATATATAAGAAATTATTCTCGATCGTACATTTTTCAAATGGGGTTATGTTCGCGGCGCAACCGGTTCGATCAAATTATACACACTAAATAGCAATTTTGTAGACATTTACCAAACGTTCGATTCGGATTTGAATCATTACATCCTGAGACACGTTTGCTATAGAATGTTTATAGAATGTTTTTTATAGAATTTTATAGGACGAAACACACCACCATCTTTCTCCTTTTTCTCTTATAGAAAACATTCTATAGCAAACGTGTCTCAGGACGTAATGATTCAAATCCGAATCGAACGTTTGCTGAATGTCTACAAAATTGCTATTTAGTGTGTATAATTTGATCGAACCGGTTGCGCCGCGAACATAACCCCATCTAAATGAAATATGTTGTAATTGTGACCATGTGAAATTAGGGGGGGTCATCATTCTACCGGTTTCGAATTTTTTTAGAAATGGCAGGCCTTCAAAGTTTTCAATTTTGGCGAAAACAGGCCTCACTTACGAATTTTTATCTCGGGAACTGTTTGTCCGATTGAGCTACATTTTTTTTGGTTTTATTCGGAAAGGATTGGACTATTACGAAATAATTTTTTCAACCTCGAAAATCAACTTTATAACGCCGAAAAATTTAAACAAATTCTTATTTTACGTTTTTTCCGATGAGGGGCCAGAGTGATTTAAATTTTGAAAAAAATATGGTTATATTCCCTGAAGTTTCCCCTTTAAAATGAGCCCTTGAAAAAGATGGAGCCATAAAAATTGGCGTTACAATGAGCTGGTTTTCGAGGTTGAAAAAATTATTTCGTAATAGCCCAATCCTTTCCGAATAAAACAAAGAAAAATGTAGCTCAATCGGACAAACAGTTCCTGAGATAAAAATTCGTAAGTGAGGCCTGTTTTCGCCAAAATGGGAAAAAATTGAAAACTTTGAAGGCCTGCCATTTCTAAAAAAATTCGAAACCGGCAGAATGATGACTTAAACCCTCCCTAATTTCACATGGATTACACCATATTTCACTTAGAACAAAATCGACGATGGTGCCCGCCATAATTCTTAAACTCGCAGAATTTTAAGAATTCTGAAAGATTTTAAGTATTTAAGAAAACTCGCAGAATTACAAGAAAACCGTGTTACAAAATTGCGTTATGGATTAGAATAGCTCCGACAGAAAAGGGTTAATCCAAAAAAGAAGAATCGTCGCTCTACTTGATTTCTATAAAAAGTTCTTGAATTTTAACGCAAACTTCTTTGTCCCAGTGTACGCCATAGAAGGGTAGAGCGGAAGAAATAGTCTGAATCTGGCCACACTGGTAGCACTCAGTTTACGAGGTATCGGAGTCGGTGTCGCCAGACCAAAGGAACGGAGGGTAGTACAGTTCCTCCTTCTCTGATTACTGGATGAGTCACGTGATATTGTGACGGGTGGGGATGCGGTCTCGGTCAGGCGACACTGGTCGCCTCTAGAGCTGACTGAACAGCACTGTCTTAGATGAATGACCGGTCGTAGAACTGACTGAGAACGACGCTGACCTGGCGGCGTCTCTGTTTGCACAGGTGATAGTCTCGTCACCCGGTTCACCTAGCAGTGAGGAGTCGGAAGAATCGCCGGAGCCAATTAACAAGAGCCTGCTGGGCGACCTGAGACTCGTGAAGGGCAACAACGGGGTGACAGCTGATGCAGCTGGTCCTGGGACAGAGCAAATCACACCGACCAGCAGCGTCGACACCGAAGAGGGTAACACACCGCATCCTGAAGAAGGCGAGAGAGGCGTCGAAGGCGACGCCGAGGCGAGCGACGACGATCGACACCAACACGTACCCAAGACCCACTGAGAGGTGTCTCCTAGTCGATCATGCGAATACTCCGAATAGCTTGAACGTATGAATAGCTCTGACCGAGTCATTCGAAGAATCTCTTGCTTTTCTTCGGGCGAAAGATTAATTTAGATATGGGAATCATGATGAACACCGGATATACAGCGTTGGGCATCGAACAGTGAATATCTCTCTGGTAGCCTGGGTGCGAGGTGTGTAAATCAACACTTTATCTACCGGTAGCCTATTAATAGGCTTTTCGATAATTGTGCTGCACCAAATGGAAGCTTAAAGATCTTCTTTTACACAATAATCCCGATGGAAATTATTGGATTTTGTTGTCGAGGCTGAGTTGTTGGTTTATGATTAAAATCACTGTTGCCGTTGAAGGATTCTTTTAAAAAATCCTCAGCCATGAACCATAGACTTTCAACAATTATGGGATAATCATCGGTAGGTAATGTGTTAAGTAATGAGAAGGTTTTTTTTTTCAATTTATAAGATTATTGCTGGATCGAATGCTACGTTGCCAGTCTCATTACTTAATTTACACACATCGTACATGGTTTGTTGATGTATTGATTCCATTAATTGGCAATGCCTGATCATCTGATCACCGGCACCGAAACTGTTGATTGCTAGTCATGGATTGTTGATTGTTGAATTAACCCCTTTTGCCTTTCTAGTCGATTTTTAATCTGTATATCTTTAGTGCGAGTAGGTTCGGTGTCATCCGAACCATGACCAATATTGTTAGTTTTTGTATGATTGAAAATGTTCATTAATCCATGCCCAACTCTAGTCCACGAGTACGGAGAACCTGAGAGGTGTTGCTCGTGAATATTATGAACGACGAACTAGCCTGTCGGAACAGGCACTTTATTGAAGCGTTGGAAAGTTTTTGTTACCAGTAGGCATACTTTAGTTTTTAAACTATTCGTTGGAGGGACTGTGGGGGTTATTTCTTGAGACGTTGCCGGATTTTTCGCATTTTCTCGACGAAGTCTACAGGATTACATTGGAAAAAGGCTAAAATTTCTGGTTACCCAGGGTACCGTCTAACTAGAACTCTGTGGAACAGACTTCGAGTTAGGTCTGAAGGAACCGGAATCCTCCCTAGCAGCACAAGATATTGTATACACATTCATATAATATCAAAAAGAGATTCAATCTGTTTTTAATATTCACATATACATACAATATTTATTTTACATTAAGTACCAAATATTCTTTTTTATATAAGTTAGGAAGAAATATTTTTCTCATATGAAAAAGTGTGGCTTAAAAAATATTTATCCAATATTTTTGTGCTACTAGGGCTCTAACAGTTGTCTGAAGAGCTCGCTGCCCACGTCCAAGATCTTTACGAGTAGACTGCGGAACTTTATGGAAAATAAAAATTGTTTGCATCGACTGCGTCGAACGAGGGTCAAGTAATGATTTCTTTAATTCTCGAATAACGTGCGTAAGTTGATATTCTTAAATTTGTCAAGTCTGTCCACTGTTTTCAACTGCAACTACCCATTTTGTGTGGTGAATGCATGAAGTCCGCGGTCTACCGACGAGAATTGAAAGAGA
The DNA here is from genome assembly GCA_933228785.1 of Lasioglossum pauxillum. Lineage (NCBI taxonomy): Eukaryota > Metazoa > Arthropoda > Insecta > Hymenoptera > Halictidae > Lasioglossum > Lasioglossum pauxillum. The sequence goes on from OW121699.1 coordinate 2,082,279, forward strand.
ATATATGTATATTCCGTTTTCGTGAATTATTTCCGGGGGCGACGTGTTCGCTATGTCGTTAGCGAATTGCCATTTTTGACGCTGTTCGTAGAACGGTCTGGACTTGAGTATCTAGTCGCTAAATATGTGTTTACTTTTTTCGAGAGTATTATTGCTGTTAGTACCGTTTTGAAAGTGAGAGAGAAATACGTTTCTTCGTTGTAACGTTGTGTTTATAAAATGTTTATCGCTTTGGTAGTCGGCGTGTCGAGTTCCAATCGCGTGGGAAAAGAAAGATCATCATGTACCACTGTTTCAAAGGCTGAACAATCCTGTCGCCAGACGCACAATAACACAGAGAGCGATCCACGAGTTTCCTTTATCTTCGAACGAAACACTCGACGAAACGCGCATAAATAACCAATGGGACCACCGCGACTATTCTTCACCTTCACGAATCTCCTTCACGAAGAGAAACGTGCGCATCCAACGCTGAAATCGACTGATAATCGACTGATAATAATCGACTGAGAAATCTGAGCGAGAGCCGCGTTCACCGCCGCGAGAGAAATCGCCAAAGACTGCTACGAGATCACGGAAGAAAATAAAACTGGTTCCTAGTTCGCAATCCCTTTGCACAAAATTCGACTTCTAGACTGACTACGAAACGAAGCCCTTATGGGGGGGGGAGGAGACTCTCATCGTAACCCCGAGGAGAGGAGTCGTTGCCCATTCGAGCTTTTTCTTCGCACACGAAAGAACGAGATTCCAAGGATGAACGTGTCTTTGCCACCCAAATCGATCCGCATCAGTGAACGAGGATCGATGGATCCTCTACGGTCGACCTCGCGCCAGAGTTCAAGCTATTTCCGGCCTGTCGAGACCTCTGTAAATCGAGAGCTACTTCCAGACGACGCAGAACCCGGCTGAGGACCCAGTCTCAGCGACACGAAAACAAAGAAAATTAAGAAAACGAAGAAACCCAAGTTGGCAGACCGAAACAACACACACACACACACAGGAGAGTATCTCTAAGCAAAGAGAAAAAAAGAAAGAAACAAATCACACAGATAAGGCATTCGGTTTATATACAATATACTATATATATTATATATATACATATTATATATACACACATAGGCTAGCCACGATATACATGTGCTTTTGATAAAAAACTATTATTTGTAGCGGGTAGCCACCCCTCGTATACAGAGAGAAAAAAGATAAAAACCACGATCGCTGGAAGACGATACACGTTGCGTTCACATATACATGTAATAATATCGAGACGAAAATAGGGGGTGGGGAAGTTGGGGGTAGAGAACGACGAGGACACATGCCATAAGGGTTGTATGGTATGGTGTGCGCGTGTGTATGTGCACGCAGACGATTATACATAATATACATAAATTTTCACCGCGGCAAGAGCCGGGGGAACCGATTCCAAGACTTGTACATGTTGACAATAGCAAAAACAAATCGACGAACAAAGAGCGAGCGAGCGAGCGAGAGAGAGAGAGCGAACGAAAGCAAGAGAAAATGAGAGTGCGTGATAGAGAGGGACAAAGAAGACGAAACTCACCGAGAAACGATAATAATTACGAGTAATGAGTTAATTGTAACTTGTAAACGACTAAAAACATAGCCAGTATTATTGTGTACGCGAGAGAAAGATGGAGAAAGAACACTAGAGGGGTTGGGGTGGGGGAACAAGCCGGGAACCACCGTGTCATGGGGGCGATCCGGGGTTCCTATGTTCTATGGTCTCGACGACGTGGCCACGAGTAATGATCGTCATCACTTACCACTAGACTGCGGATATCTTTATGCGGAAGAAAAATTGTCTGCATCGATTGCGAGAAATAGAAACTAAATTCGATGCTGTCTCTTCCCTTAACGATTTCAATATGAAGAGAAATCGTGTATTGATATCTTCGATTTTGTAAATTTTCCATCTACTCAATCTTGCCAGAGCTGCATCGAGATGTCCGCAGTCTACTTACTACCGTTAGTTTGTAACGTGTGTAAAGAAACAGCTATGTAAATGCGGGCTAAGTTGCTGGAGCTCTTCAGCTGACCATCCTCGTCCACCCGAGTCGTCATAGAACAAATGCGGAGATTGTAAGAAGCAAATTAATCGGGTTAACGAGGATGACAGTTGGCGATCTCCGGCGAATCGCAGGGTAAGAGTTAATTAGTCCATCGAGGGTGTCGCTGTCGCTGTAGCAACGCTATAGAGAACGGCTCCACAAAATTAGTAGTATAATCTGGCTACTTGAATATATCGTTGCGAGCGATGGAGACCGCGGATTGGACGAAGTTGTTGCCGAACCCTTATAAATAATGTATAGAATGTATCGTGTACGAATAAGGTCGTTCTGGGGTTGCCGAGTGTCAGTCAACCCTTTGGAGAGGAGATCACTTCTAAAATATCGATTGTTCGGTGTCACAGTGACATGTGAGGCTTGTTTCGTCTTTTATGTAATCATGAAGAATGCCTGTGCCTTCAAAGGGTTGACCATTGTTGCCGTTGCTTTCCATTACTCGTGTCCTCGTGTTAGAACGCAGCCTGCGTGTGAGCGGCATACAATGTATATCTTTTCTACACCAGCATCGTCCAATAGAGAACAGGGAAATTTTCTTCCGATCCCTTTCGTCGGAGAGGGGCGCATACTTGCGCGATCCTAAATTGTCTTATCGATTAACGAGCAGGGTTTAAAGATACCTAAGTGTAACGTACCGTAGACGTACAGTCACTCGCATTAGTATTCGGACACTGTTAAAAAGACGAGAACTTGTTTAATATTGGACCCATACGATTCGGACATTTCCGAGAAGTTAGACCGATTAGTTTAGTCTAATGTTTTTCTCTACATTTCCGACCAGTTGCAATTTTCCAATAAAATTTCTTCTCCACATCCTGTAGCAAACTAATTGCTCTCAAGCTTCCCGAGAAATATAAGAAATTATTCTCGATCGTACATTTTCCAAATGGGGTTATCAATGATCGAACCGATGCGCCGCGAACATAACCCCACTTCCCGAGAAAGTTCAAACCGTACAGTCCAACGTTAAAACAGTTATCGATAAGTTATGACCAAAGGAAAATTGTTAGATAACGCGGCAGATTTATTGGACAGTGCTGTTACGATAATATATCCGTATGCGTGCTGTATTTATCCTCCGTGCACTCGCGTAACGTCGGCGCGCCCTCTTTACTCCGCACAGCGTTCACCTAATCGATCGTCGCCGGCAGAGGAGCGTCGGCCGGGTACGGTGTTTATTTGACGTAGGACGAGGATCGCGGATCATTGTATAGCTCAGTGTACCATAATTCGTGTAGCCGCACTCTAATCGTACGGAACCCCGAGTGTGTTTGACTATCGTTCGATGTTGAAACGCGACGGAACGCCGGATGCCATTTCTCTTCCCACGTTTTCGCGGACACGTATCGCTCCCGCCATTCCTGTGAGAGGCGGAGCCGCCGAATCAGGGGAATACCCTAAGCGCGTCTGGCCGCGGCGACAATCCATTTATCGTAACTTCCTGCTGTGCGTCTGAACGAACAAGTTTGCGTTCGTCGCGAGTGGAGTGTAAGAGTGTTCTAGGATCGCGAAACGCCGCGTCCAGACGCGCTTAGGAGATTAGGGCTGTGGGGACCAGCCTTAAGGGGGTAGACTCGTTCCCGGAATTGCGAGGATGCGGGATGCTCCTTCTCATTTCTCGATAATGCAAAGATATGGGGTTTTTCAGTAATCAAAAGCGCTAGATAAAAGTAATTTGCATTATTCGGCAGCAAATTACGCGTCGTAAACGTAAAAATGGGACTTTTGAGGGCGATTGCGGCCTCGATTGATTTTCTATGTAGCGCTTTTGACTACTGAAACGCCGCATTTTTGCATTATCGAAAAATGAGAAGGCGCATCCCGGTCCCTTGCAATCCTGGAGAAACGAATCTACCCCCTTAATCCGGCGACTCCGACCCGCAGACGAATACTCGCGAGGACGAGGTTCGGTAACGTGTAAATTCGCTAAAATTATTATGAAAATTTGTCGGGAGAAACCTCGCAGAGGAATCGGGGAACGACGCAAACCCTGTTGAACATTTTCATATTTCTCGTGATGAAGTACTTTAATGTTAATTCTTTATATAAACCACATACACTACTGCTTTCTATATCGACATTATTTGATATATTTTGTACCGAGACGATAATACCTGGTTCTTGTTAATCGATTTTCTCCGCTAGTTACCAGATAAGAATTTCTATGAACTATATACAACCAGTTGCCGCCCGGGGAATATTGACGAGAACAATATTTAAACGGCCGCGACGAGAAGCACTGATTATATAAAATATTATCGTTAACGAAGAAACAGTATTGCAATAGGGGATATTGCAGATTTAAGGAGATAATAATTGCGGTAACGGGAGAATATGTAAGAGTATTACTAAGGGAGGTATTTGCCGTTGTACAAATTCCAAAAAAAAAAGAAACAAAGAACAGAAAGAATCGGGCCAATGTGTCGAACAAATGAACTTTCCTCGAAAGGAGCCAATCTCTCTCTTGTACATCGCCGATCGACTGAAAGCACATTCGACCCTCTCCCCCCCCCCGTTGAATTGTCCTAATCGTTGTACATAAGTATACGGAACAATAATATTTTCGAAGGTGAAAGCGTGTCGTGATGGTATCCAGCATTCCTCGGCGTTCTTAATTTTACCGATTAACAATAAAAAAATCACCGAACTAAGGCGTGTACCATTAATTAATATTATACGTGAAAGCACACTGCCGCAATTTTGTATGATTGACTGTTATTATATATACACCTATACCTACGTATCGTGCTACGCCATGCATAATTATTCATTGATAGAGAGACTCGACTCGAAGGACTGACAATGATGCATTCTGCCGAAGGATTCCAGAATGTGGCTCGCGCGTTTTTCCTTTGTTTCTCCGCAGTCCTTACAGACGTTTCCTCGAGTCTGCGAGTCCAGTGCTAAACGAAGAAGTCTTCGGAGTGTTATTCGACCGAAGTGCTGAAAGAAATGAAAGTGTGGCTCCTCAAAACAGAATTGTAAAGACATTGAACAGCGAGGATTTTCTCTTGGCGAGGATTTTCAAAACGATATCGAAAACAGGGGTTTACATAGTTTCGTTTATTCTAGTTCGGCGCACAAACGATGAACAGGGTCGCAACAGGGACGAAACAACACATTTTGGGGAACTCGTTTATTCTTCGAGATAGCACTGCAAATTGCCAGGTTCGTTCGCAGGAACTACACAGTGACAATCAGTTACTCGCATGGCGAGTGGGTACATCGGTGGTTGAACTGCTCGATACACTGAACTAAATTTGTTCCGGAGCCGTAACAGTGGTGCATAAACATTGTCTGATCGTTTCAGTGGCAACGCAACGGTGCTCCTGAGTTTGTCATAGTCTGGAGAGGGGTGTCGGGTATCCCCCGAGAGACATAACTAGACTGCGGATCTTTATGGAAAATAAGAATTGTCTGCATCGATTGCAAGATATAGAAACTAAATTGAATGTTATTACTTCCCTTGATGATTCAAGCAGAGGAGAAATAATATATTAACTCAATTTTCCTATAAATGCATAAAGATCGCAGCCTTTGTCGGGTATCCCCCGAGAGACATAACTAGACTGCGGATCTTTATGGAAAATAAGAATTGTCTGCATCGATTGCGAGAAATAGAAACTAAATTGAATGTTATTTCTTCCCTTAATGATTCGAACAGAGGAGAAATAATATATTGACTTCTTCAATTTGAAAAAAAACACATAAAGATCGCAGCCTTTGTCGGGTATCCTCCGAGACATAACTAGACTGCGGATCTTTATGGAAAATAAGAATTGTCTGCATCGATTGCGAGAGATAGAAACTAAATTGAATGTTATTACTTCCCTTGATGATTCAAGCAGAGGAGAAATAATATATTAACTCAATTTTCCTATAAATGCATAAAGATCGCAGCCTTTGTCGGGTATCCCCCGAGAGACATAACTGGACTGCGGATCTTTATGGAAAATAAGAATTGTCTGCATCGATTGCGAGAGATAGAAACTAAATTGAATGTTATTACTTCCCTTAATGATTCGAACAGAGGAGAAATAATATATTGACTTCTTCAATTTGAAAAAAACGCATAAAGATCGCAGCCTCTGTCGGGTATCCCCCGAGAGACATAACTAGACTGCTGATATTTATGGAAAATAAGAATTGTCTGCATCGATTGCGAGAAATAGAAACTAAATTGAATGTTATTTCTTCCCTTAATGATTCGAACAGAGGAGAAATAATATATTGACTCAATTTTCCTATAAATGCATAAAGATCGCAGCCTTTGTCGGGTATCCCCCGAGATACATAACTGGACTGCGGATCTTTATGGAAAATAAGAATTGCCTGCATCAATTGCAAAATATAGAAATTAAATTGAATGTTATTTCTTCCCTTAATGATTCGAACAGAGGAGAAATAATATATTGACTTCTTCAATTTGAAAAAAACGCATAAAGATCGCAGCCTTTGTCGGGTATCGCCCGAGATACATAACTAGACTGCGGATCTTTATGGAAAATAAGAATTGTCTGCATCGATTGCGAGAAATAGAAACTAAATTGAATGTTATTTCTTCCCTTAATGATTCAAGCAGAGGAGAAATAATATATTAACTCAATTTTCCTATAAATGCATAAAGATCGCAGCCTTTGTCGGGTATCCCCCGAGAGACATAACTAGACTGCGGATCTTTATGGAAAATAAGAATTGTCTGCATCGATTGCTAGAAATAGAAACTAAATTGAATGTTATTTCTTCCCTTAATGATTCGAACAGAGAAGAAATAATATATTCACTCAATTTTCCTATAAATGCATAAAGATCGCAGCCGTTGTCGGGTATCCCCCGACAGACATAACTAGACTGCGGATCTTTATGGAAAATAAAAATTGTCTGCATCGATTGCAAGATATAGAAACTAAATTGAATGTTATTTCTTCCCTTAATGATTCGAACAGAGGAGAAATAATATATTGACTTCTTCAATTTGAAAAAAACGCATAAAGATCGCAGCCTTTGTCGGGTATCCCCCGACAGACATAACTAGACCCTGAACTTTATGGAAAATAAGAATTGTCTGCATCGACTGCAAGATATAGAAACTAAATTGAATGTTATTTCTTCCCTCAATGATTCGAACAGAGGAGAAATAATATATTGACTTCTTCAATTTGAACAAAACGCATAAATATCCGCAGCCTAGACATAACATAGTATCGCGTTCGCCAGCAACCCCTCGAATTGGTTTCGACATTCCCGAATCCTGTTTCCCCTGTTTCACCTTTTCAATTTCTTCCTTGCCTCGTTCAGAAACGCACACACACTCGACACGCTTGATCGACAAAAACGAATCGAACGTCATCGAAGGGTGGGGGTTGCGAGAGAGAATGAAAGCGCAACTGCTTCCGTTTTGTTTCTCGATTCGAAGAGCGACACAACGAAACCGCGTTTTCGGGTGGAAGAGATGCGCGTACACAGTTAGGGCGAACGAACGAAGTAGAGTTTATAGAAGAAGGGTGGAACGGTGCAACGGGGTGGGGGGCATGTGATAATAAGAATCTAATTTTTTATCGTGCTCGCATTACCTGATTCTCTGTTCGTGCAGTCGCGTGTCATCGAGCAACCACGATTACTACAAACGTACACAGACATACACCGAGGCGTACATACATATACATACACGAGCACGTACAGTGATTCCCATTAATATTCGGACGCTCTAGAAAAACGATAACTTTTGTAAGATCGGCCTGTACGATTTGAACTTTTTTGGGGAAGCTGGAGCAATTAGTTTACAGCAGGATGCGAAAAGCAATTCTTTGAAAAATTGCAAAAGCAACAAAATTAGTGGCAGTCACTGTACCTCGGATGAAATTGTCGACCCGCTGTTTATATTTTCTACTATCACACAGACACACCACACACACGACTCTTCGAGCGTTTTAGTCTTCTTTACAACGCCCTGTGAGATGTTCTTTGGACCGATCGCTCTGAGAAGCTGAGGAAGGCTGGAGACCGAGCCGTCGAGGATCGAGAAGATCAACAGAGATCACAGCGTACAAGAGGAGTAATTCGCCGACGGCCCTGCAGTCTCCAAGCCGCAGAACTTCACAAAGAAGAAGGAGAAGAAGAAGATGAAGACTTCTTCGAGCAGCCGTCTCTAATTTCCCGAGCAGTAAAAAATCGAATCCTAAACGCTAACGCGAACAACTATATGTACATACGATATGGACCACGTTTGTCATATTGAAATGTTTCTAAAAAAAAGCCAAAAAAAGAGAGAGTTTTTCTATGATTTTTCTATGATTTAGAGGCAGACAGTAGTCGAGAGAGAGAGAAAAAGATAATCGAAAAAAGAGAGAAAGAAAGAGAGTGAATGATTGTCTACCGGGTGTATTCTGTTTCCCAGAATCGTCGCGAGGTTCGCGTTCAACCGTGTACTCTTCAGTCGGCCATTTTCTTCGGCGAGTTCCGCGCGTCCTACTTCGAGTCATCCATGTTTACAGTGGTTTCCGGAGACATCAGTATTAACGTGTTACCTCAGACCGACTCTATCGAGAGCCCGTTTTCTTCTCGTTTCTTTGCATCATCAAACGAAAAATAAAAAGAAAAACACGGAACCGAGGAAGAGGAGCGAGTACAAGAGAGCTCTCGGGGAGAAGAAAGAACCTCGGAACGATTCTCCAAAGATTTTCGATGAAGAAGATGATGAAGAAAGAGATCGAATTCCTCGAGCCGTTGAGATTCCACTGAAAAAGAGAGAGAGAGAGATGAATAAGAAGTACACCGTTCCCGGTGTCCAACCTCGAACAAGCAACCGACACATAATTAGCCGATCAAATCTCGGAACCAAGATAATAATAACGTTGCCGGATCTAGGCAAGGGTTGCGCGAATATTTTCCAGAGGAACGTAGCCCCATGTGTAATTATACGTAGAGGGGGAGAGGGGGAAAGAGAGAGAGACACTATCTCTCTCTTAGAATCATCGCGAACACATATCTGACATCATCGGATCCGATGGTGGTCGCAGAGTGGCATGGGGGCGCGGACCCCCTGTTGGGGTATCAGCAGAGGGGACGGTTCGTTTCAAATGGTCTACACTTCAAAATAGTTGAGTCTTATTTTTCTACCTCTTCTTTTGTCCATTGTTGGGAAGTTGAGTGTGGAAAGTTCAGGGGAGTCGGACCCCCATGATGTTCTGGGTCCGCTGATGGGGGTAGCGAACCTTTTCGGGCCCGTTTGCTGAATTTCCGACAGAAATTAAGACTCTGACCTGCTGTCGAACTGATCCCTCATCCGTCCCTCGTGTCTATGTGACTTGTATTTTTGTCTAATGCGAAACACAACCAAGAAACCTAAAGTCTATTCCAGGGGTGGCCAACCTTCTGCATACCATGCGTAAATTTTGTTCACATACGAGTTCAGATGCGCCGTACAACTCGAGCACTTTAACTTAAGCCAGTTGAAAAGACATACGTTCATTGGAGCACCAATCTACAATAGTGAGAAATGATCTTTTGGACGAAAGTGCGATCACTGTTATGAACACTCTAATTCCTATCCCATAATTGTAAATTGTCAAAAAATTGCGACGAATTGATGAGTAAGAAGGCTGTATAAATTTAACTGAGAGCTCTCAGGTGTTGAAAATATGAAGATGGATTCATTTATGGCGCCTATACTTCAAAAGAATAAATAGAGGCGCAAGGATCCAATGCGCCACTTGTAATCATCCAATGCGCCGCAGGTTGGCCACCCCTGGTCTATTCCATCTGAGGCCATAACTGCGGCGCGCATCTCGGAAGTCGGCGAGGTGGCGCTGGGTGGTGGGTAGCTTGCTCGCCAACGCTGTGCGCATGAGCTGTACATTGGGAAGGGGGCGGATGGAGTGGGAGATGCGCAAGAACGAACGAAAACCTGCAGTTGTGGACTCAGATGGAATAGACCTTAAGATGTAAATGTTGCCACATCGATCTGACTAAGAAAAACTGTTTGCCTTGTTGTTTTGTGGATTTTTTATCACCGTGTCGATTTGACACCGAGGAACTGATCCAGTTCGTGAAATGAGGGACGGATGAGGGTCAACGTAGATCAGATCGGGGCAACTGACGGCCCGCGGGCCACACACCGGTTCTTTCCCCGCTTCTCAGTGCCTACCAGCGTCCCCCACCATTCGGACTTACGAAAGAAACAGTGTACAGGAGCTCGCTTCCCCCACCAACCTCCCGTTGATAACGACGGATGCTGGTGGGGGATACTGGACGCTATGGTGGGGAAGGTTGTCTTAATTCCTGATGAAGAGTGGGAGAACCGGTGGGAGAAGTTGCCTGGCTCTAACCAAGACCACAAAGCGTGGTTTTAGGTTATGTTCGACAGCAGACGACCCGGCAGTGGGCCCCAAGGTGACCAAACGAGCACGGATCCGTCGATCAAGGTCTACGGCCTGATCGTTTCCATCCTTCATCGAGCAGGGGCATAATTAGGTCGTAGGTTTTAACCCTGAAGCTTTCATTGTCCTACATATCATAGAGATCGGGGAGGGGGTCCCTTTTGTTTCTCACGGAGGCCTACGAACGGGATTCTTGGGATTCTTGGGTTGTCGTAGACGAAAGCGGAGAACGAGGAGGATGATCAAAGAGGGCCTTTAGTATTTCATAGTGAATAGGAGTCGCGTTCCGAGAATTGCTGACGAGAGACACGCTTTCTTAGGATTAGTCGCAGCTTCGACCTAGCCCCCGAAAGTGAAACTAGGAAACTGTCCTTTCCCTTCGTTGGAAATCGATTTGAATTTGCATTTCGAGTTTGAATCCAGCGAGTATTTTAGTTGAGCCAGTGGTTCTCAACTTTTCTACTTCGGAGCAAGTCCAGAGAACGTTGCCCCGCCCGAACGAGTCTCCGTCGTTTTTAACCCACCCCTCACCCAATTTGCGGGCACCGTCGACGACGAGTTGAGAACCCCTGAGAACCCCGATGACGACGAAGCGGAGGGACGCAAAACTCATCGAATCATTCAGTTTCTCAACATATCCATCTTCTGACCTCGTATTTTCATAAATCAAGATATACATACATACACGTACACACGTACACAGACACAGGATGCGCGTTCTGATCTAATAAGGTTCGTCGAGAAATTATTTTCCTAGTCGGACTGATCTACACGGATCTAGGGCTGTTCTTGTTCTGTATACAGGGTGGTCCGTCTGACACGTGGCCACCTAAATATCTCCTTTATTCGCGATGACGTAACAAACGTATACACGTCAATCCAAAACAATAACATTTTCAAGAATGAATTGCTAATTTTTTAAATCAAATAACGATGTAATTCTTCCGTCTACTCGTCATTGCCTGATTTTAATTACACACTCTGCGGGGGATTTTTAAAACTAAATTCCGCAGTTAAGAGGTTAATGCAATGTAAAAAGATTATTAAAAATACAGGAAATTAAAAATAAAGGAGATATTTAGGTGACTGCATTTAGATGGACCATCCTGTATATATATCTATATATATATATATATGCATATATATACATATATCTTTGTCCTGTGTAAACGTGCGACTGTTTTTCGTTTCTCTTCGACTTTCTACAGTGAGTGTAAACTTTTGTACGATTTTTTACCGATGTACGGGCGATGGTGGTCGACCTCTTTTTTGCACAAGGATTAGGTTTCTCATGGACGACGCGAGGGAGAGTCTGCTTCTCGACACACGTTCGCAAAAGTCCCAGACAGCACACCGGCTCGATTTGGGCCTGATTTTTATGCGCGCCATGGCCCGGAAATAGCCAGGCATGGGCTCGAGCCCACAGCCTGCCGGCCGTGCCAGATTTCAGCCAGATTTCAGCCCATTTACAAGATTGCAAGGGTGCGGCATTTGCGTTCTCATTTCGTGATAATACAAACATGGGTTTTTTCAGTAGTCAAAAACGCCAGATGAAAGATCAATCTAGGCAGCAAACGCCCTCAAGAGTCTTTTTTTTTCCTATACGAGGCGTAATTTGCATTATATATGTTATGAAAATAGCTACATGCGCGGTTGTATGCTTCCGTATGATGCAAATTACGACTCGTAAATGTAAAAATAGGACTTTCGAGGGCGATCGCGGCCTAGATTGATCTTTTATCCAGCGTTATTGACTACTGAAAAATCAAATTTTTGTATTATTAAGAAATGAGAACGCGAACCCCGCACCCTTGCAATCCTCATTTCCATGCGACCCGCACTGTGACGCGCATGCGCGAGAAAAGTTGGGCTCAGTCGAAGCACTGATTGGCCACATTAGTGTGACCGTGCTGCCCTCTTAAACTCTGGCTGTAATCTGGCACGGCCGGCAGGCTGTGGGCTCGAGCCCATGCCTGGCTATTTCCGGGCCATTGCGCGCATAAAAATCAGGCACGGATCCAACGGAATCAGCCTCGAGCCGATCCAAGCATTGTGTTAGATAGTAACCTGTAGGTCACGGGCCTCGGGAGGTTTGGGCCGGTGGTGGGCTCGGGCAGGCTGTGCTATCTGGGTCTGTTCTTGAATTGATCAACGATTCCGTGACGTTCGCATCATCATTTCTATACAAACGTTAATCAAGATTACGTAGAGGAGTTTCTATAGACGGTGTACATAATAATCAGTGCTTAGATCATCGGATTCCTATACATAGTGTCATCGTCGATCGTGCGACGAATCACGAGAATGTACGACGAAAGCTTACGATTTACGTAGAAGAGAGAGAGAGAGAGAGAGAGAGAGAGAGAGAGAGAGAGAGAGAGAGAGAGAGAGAGAGAGAGAGAGAGAGAGAGAGAGAGAGGAGCCTGTGAAACTCTCTGTTTTTGCGGGAACGGTGCGCGAGTGTAGTTAGTCGCAAATCACTTGTTGTATCATACACTATAGCCGGAGACGCTGGTTGCGCGCCCTGACGCTGGGAATCCCCTAACTTCGTCGCGTAAACAGTTCCCTTTCTAATCGTTCCTTTGTCGATGTTTACTCGAGAAACATTTAGAACCCGGAGGCAGAGTTGTGTCGAATTACAATTGAATTACTTGACGAATTCTAATCACAAGGTAATTCGATTAACGTTGTATTGAAATTAGCACAACTCTGTCTGGAGACCGTGGTTCATATTTTGTCTTGCACAAATGATTTTGAGGATTTTACAAATTTCGATTAGATTTAAATTCATTGTCATCCATAACGTGTACTACGTATAGTTTATTTAACCCCTTGCCTCACAGTATCGCGATGAAGATTCTGAACAGAGTTTAATAAATATGTATATGTATATTATATTAATTTCCTTTAAACTGAGATAAAATTCTATTTTCGTTTCGTTAATGTATAATGAAACGTAGAAGAAATTGTCTCCTTTTTTAGGAAATTACGACCTACAAAGAAAGTTCACTGAAACCGTAAAATAAATCGTAGGGCAAGGGGTTAGAGATCATTCGAGAGATTCGTCACGAATTTAATGGCATTTTCAAATGGCCCGGGCTCGAGTTTCGGGCGTGCCAGTCTTGCCAACGTAGAACGTGCGGGTCGCCAGTGCACCGGCGCGCGAGCAGCGACCGCAGAACCGCGAAGTTTGAATGAGTAAATTGTTGCGGGCGTGAAATATCGAAGTAGCAAAGAGAGGAACGCGTGGGCGTGAACGTTGAGATGAATCGAAGGTGAGGGGAGAGACGATACGAAGAAGCCAGGCGATCAAATCGCCCAGAGAATTGAAAATTCTAAGTCTATAAAATATATTTATAGAGCCGAGTAGAGCCGAGTGTGCGAGTGGTGTGTACGAGAGAGAGAGAGAGAGAGAGAGAACGTGCGAATGATGGAATGAGGATATGAAGCGGAAAATCTACGAAAAAGGAGAAAGTAGAGAGGTGATGGCAGGAAAATTGCGGCGAACGAGACGCTAGAATACAAAATACGTGTTTACGAAAACGAGACAGAGAAACGAAAAGTGGGGGGAGGATGTGGCGACAGAGGGATGACTGTATGTTCTATCAGTATTCTATCGAAGAGAGGACGTTAGTGCGAAGCGTTTAATTTAAAAAAAAAAAACACCGAAAAAAAGATGGCGATTAGACGATTCGGAATCGATCGGATCCATCGGATCCATCGATCGAAGCTGCTGAACTGTCCAAGGGACGAATGTAAACCGCGCGTAACATGGCTAAAGATATGCGAAGAAAGAGAGAGAGAGATACTATAAATATTATATATATATATACATATGACACAAAAAAAGCATATATATATATATAAAAATTATACATATAAAAATGGAGGAGAATAAAGCAACTATCGTTGATCGCTATATCAAGCAAGTAGATATATTATATTGAAGAAACAAAAAAAAAGTATATATATATAAATATATATAGTAGCGTGTCGGTATAATTACTACGATTTGTAAACGCGTGTCGCGGCGCGTCGATGCTAGGGATATCGATTGACCGCTTATGCGAACCTGGATAAATTAACTTAGGCGAATCATTGACCGAGAAAGAAAGAGGGGAGGGGATGGTGAATATGCGTCACAACGTGTCCGGAGAACGAAAATCGAAACGAAATTACACACTCGCCGTGTGACAGTGTCAATTGTAAATGCGTTCGAATTTGCCGGCCGTCGCCTAGGGACTTTCTCTAAACCGGCAGCCTGTCGTAACCCTGTTCAGCACGACCCTTTGCGTTCCAGTGAAACCACACTCCCGACAATCGACAGAAACTCGAACTCTCGACTATCTTCCATTCGCGATACGCGCTAGTTACTTTTTAATGATAATAACGATAATGAACTAGTTGATTAATCGAAGGGAAGGTCGCTGAAGCGATCGGCAAAATCGGACGCAGCCCTAAGAAAGTGTAAGAGCGCAGAATACAAGTAGCCCGTAACACCAAAGAGGAAGCGGGGAGGGGGAAACAGAGGAACCAGTTGGAATTTCCTGCAATAGAACATTTAGATCAATTAACGGAGACTCCCAGTAGGTAGACTTTAAATATTCGTAATTATTCGCTGTCTCGCGTGTGTCCGTCGCGTTCGTTCCGTTTTCGGTTCGTTTCGAATTTCCCGCCAGAGCAGCGCTAGGGGAATTTAGTTTTCGTTCTATTGTCCGCGTGTCTTCGGGGAATCCCGGGACACGCCGAGCACGATGGGCGACGAGGCATCCTTTGCTTTCAAGGACTGACTTTTTTATGTCGTTCTAAAGAATAATTATAATGGATAACGGTAACGATAATAATATTATAAATATTACGTAACGATAGGAATGATAAACGATGCGCGTTCGAATTGCTAAGAATAATAATATTAATAATAACATTAATAATAATAATATTAATAATAATAATACCAAGTATCGTTTAAGGCATACGTCCACCCGTCGTGCTCGGCCCCCGTCTTTTATTTTCCACTGATCGTGAAACGGTTTCGATGATCATTTCAATGATTGTCCGTGCTCGCGCGAACGCCCGGTTACAACGATACATCCGATTTTCTTCGATCTGTGCTTCGTGGTAGAATGGAAATGGCGCGCAACTCGGTCGATACAGTGTTATTCCCGCAGATCAGGGTCGCTGACCTTTTTACGTTGTCTCCGAACCAGCCAGCACCCTCTACGATCAACCGAGTCGCGTGCCCGATCGTTCGTCTAGGGGAAAAATAGACAGGGGGTTCCCCTCGATACCGAACAGGTTACTAGCGAATAACGATCGGACGCGAACATACAAAATGACGAACGACGAGGATGAATGAATCAATTAACCGGGGGATTATTCGTTGAGATCTCGTGTCTTTTTGATTTTGCCAGTTTGTGGGCTGCCAATACTCGAGTCTAAATCAACGAAGTACTTTAAACGCGTCACGTTCCGCAGACTGGAATCTAGGGAGTTTTTTCCAGGGGTTTCATAGGGGTAACATAGATCTTTTGTTGTTTCTATTGTGGTAGGGGTTCTCGAGTTATATTGGTCGCGTATTGACAGCCAATATGGTGGGGGATGATGCTTGATAGCGAACCGTTGAATCTTGCTCGAGCGTAGGGTTCGAACGTCGCCGGTTGACGACGATTCTAATCGATGTTAAGTCCACGCTAATCCAATTATGGCCGGCGACGGTCGATTATAAATCAATAGTAGGATAGTAGAGCGTAACGATTTCAGAGAGGTAGTACTACCGTTGTTCCGTTGATTGTTTTCATAGACTTTATTGCGCCGTGACCGCATCGCGTGCTCTCTTGCTAAACGTTCGGTTATACACCAGCTGCAACAAATAAACGACTATCTTGCTGACAAAACAAAAATGTCCCTAGCGAGCTTGTTGAGCGTTCGCCTCACCTGATTCGACCGTTTCGACATTCGTCGAGCCTCGACGAGAAAAGTAACTAGACGTCCAACCCGAAACGCGTACCAACTTCAAAAAAAGATTTCACCAAATTCGAAGAGTCCTTCTCGGATCAGGGAAAGTCCTCTTTAGAACGCAACCGGGAAGACCCAGTCAATTAAAAACGATCGCGATGACTTTAAGCGTAGGATCCTTTGTCCAGTTGATTTCGAAAAAGAAAAACAAGAAGAATAAATTGATCAGTATTAGACAAACTCCTGATTGAGCGCGCACGCTGTTCGTTTACAGAGCATTGCGTCGATCGGGCCAATCCAACGGCAATCAAACAACGCGTGTTCCGTCGATAAATCAGGCCCGGCATCCCGAATACGATAAATCCCCTAGGGCCGTTCGGTACAGCAGCTCGCTGTTTTACCAACCGGCCTAGGAAGGAATCGGCTGCGCGCGAACATTCCGCGCCAACATTGAAAAGAAAAGAAGAAACAAAGTTCTAATCGCGAGCTCTCACGGGACGCGGCCACGCCTAGCCAGGACTATTTTTCTAAGTTGCAAAGTATAATAAATTAACTAAGATGTTGCATTATCGTTACATAGAGTATATTATAATGTATATTGATATTTTAACTAGCCGAAGTAAATATGAGACAATGTTACGAGCGTAGTAGACGAAGGACGAAGTAATTAATTGTAGATAACAAAGTTTTGCGATCGTCAACGGTCGACTTGTACCCGTGCCGATTCGCAGTTCGCGGTCGATGCACTGTGACGCGCCGCGATCAACGCGAATGCTAATTAACAGAAAGAATCGACAAAAAAAAAAAGAAGAAGAAAGAGAATCGACGAAACGCGCTCGGAGAAAAATTAGTGTCGGGAAGAGAAGAGAAAAACAATTCTTCGCGAGAGGCACCGAGATCAGTTCCAGTCTCGATCGATTCCGTGATCCAGGACCGCGGAACAAGCCGACAATGTTCCATAGGGGAAAAAAAGAAATCCCTAGGCGCGATCACAACGAGGCTGGAACCGCACGAACGGGCGTAAACGTGTGACGATGCGTGCATGAGTGTGTGCGAACGAGAGAATACAATCGTCGGCGTGATTACACGCCGGGGAACAGAGAGAATTAAAATATGAATCGTTCTGTCAGTCACCTCACCTATATTATACAATGTAATAGTACTATGCTGCCATATGATATAAATACATGTCTACGGTAAGGAGTATATTACTAAAACATTATGAATAAATATGTTATAAGTAACCGCTTTGTCCTGGTTCCCAGCAGACCGGATATTTCTTCCCCATTTTATCGCTTTGTTAATCGTGTAACAGTTTAAACAACAACAAGGTGAGAGCTATGTTTGAATTTGCCGCCCGAGTACGCTACCTTCCTAATTCATGAAGTTTTAAATTTCCCTCCACAGCGCGTTGCGCTCTTTCTCCCAATTTATGGTATTTGAATTGGCCGCGTTCGTTTCCGAGTTTCAAATTTCCCTCCGAAGCGCGTTGCGCTCTTTCTCCCAATTTATTCAAATTTCCCTCCATAGGGCTTCTTCCTGATTCAAAATTTCCCGCCTGGTGGCGCGTCTATGGTTTTCCTAGTTTCAAATTTTCCCGTTACGCGCTCTTCGGAAAATTGCGTGACCCGATGAACCAGTAGGAATCCATTCTTCAGACACTCTTCGAATGGCAATATGATTCTCTGGTGAAGTGGTCCATAACCTTAAACTTTTGTTCCGAATTGTGAGATATTTTTTTCAGGAGTTCAACAGGAGTGTAGCGTTATATTTTTCTACGTTTTGTAACCGGTGTTGAACGATTCGGCCAGTGTTCGGCCCGTTACATTGTACTTAATACCGAAACTCGTCGAGCAAACTAATCGGTGATATTTAAAGGTTATGAGTGAGTTTCATGAATATTTACACGAAGATGTATTTTTAATTGATGTGTATTTCCGTGTTTCGCGTTACTTACATCGACCTTCATCGAATAGCATCGTTTCCAATAAAAACGAGGTTGACATTGTGTTTTCTGTTTTTGGTTTCAGGCATAATTAGTACTGTGTATAGCATACACAACTTGTCTTATGTTTTATTATGAAGCGGCGTCAAAGGAGACCTGTCTTAGAACTTAATCAATCTCAAGCTGGCTCGCACGGGGATCATGTACAAAGTAATTAATTGTATTGACCTTTGAACAAATAAAATAGTTGTACCTAACAAAATTGTAAAGAACAAAATGTTTGCCTGCTTAGATAAGCGAAAGCAAGCAGCTCTCGATTACCACGGGCAAAATGTACCTGGAAACCCACTGGCCAATCTACTTTGCCACTATAACTCGGACAGCGATACAGAGGATGCTAAGAAGGATGTTTGTAAGTTAGATGATCAAGTGAACAACTTCCTTAAGGTATGTACATTTCTATACAAATTCATATTCATCTTCTACTGTTAAGTAATTCTAAACAATTGATTCACAGGAGATACAACTTATCGCTCCTAAACAGCCGATAGCGAACGAGTTCGGTAACAATGTCTTAAACTCGAATGCACAGTTGCCGCAGCATATCAACCAACAAGCATCGAGTGAGCTTTTGTGAAACTTCTTCCCTGATCTGGAAGTCCGCAACTGAAAATTCATTGTTCTTTTAGTGTGGAGAGAGTGCATAGATGAGTCTTCCGGTTACCCGTACTACTGGCACATGGAAACCAACGAAGTAACATGGGAGATGCCAGAGGAACTGCGGTATACGACGAACAATGCTAAAGCAAATTCTGTTATGAAACCTCATTCTGTGCAAGACCCTCATTGGGTTGATTTCTCGTCCGTCGCATGTAAGTATATGCTGTGCTCAACTGTTTTCTGCTTCTGAATGCATTTAACCCGTTGTACTTAATTCGAAAATTAACCATTTCTTTCAACTTAGAAGAATTCCATTCTATATGATCTTTTCTTAATTTATGGATATGAAATTGATATAACACCTCATACAATACTTAAATGTTTAGTAATTGATTAGATACCAATTTATTAATAATGTAAACAATATTTTGAATATAGTACAGCAATTTTGTGGTGACTCTGAGTCCACCATTCGAATGCTAAGTGTTAAACAGACGACATTTTTACAGACCAGTCACATGAAAACATACCGGAAGGCATGATACCGAGAGAAGTGGTGGCTCGGAACCGTAACAGGTACATTCGCAACGAAACGACCAAGAAACAGGAACCACCAGCTGACCAGGACGTGACGAATACGTCCGACACGATGGACAACGAGTCCGACGACGGGTATATATCCTTTTTTCCAAATTCTAGTTACTCTCCCATAACCGACAAACTTATTACAGAAAAATCGAAATGATAACCTCTTTCGGGTCCGAAGAAAGTGACTCGGACACTGCGGACGAAGGTCAATCGAAGGACAAAGCTTCTGCAGGGTCTGCGGTTGAGTCAGTCAACGTAAACTTAACGACCAAGTCAAAAGTCGAGTCGTTCTCTTCGTCGATGCCTGTGAAACACCCTCCGATACTGAAGGGACCTTCGGACCAAGATTCTAGAGACTCCGCGGACAATCCAAAGACGGAGGTTTTAGACATGAAGATCGTCGAGGAGAAGGATATGAAGTACTCGAAGGATATGAAGTACTCGAAGAATCAAGTGAAAGAACCCGAAGAGTTTATAGAAAGACCTGTTAGAGAATCTAAGGCAGCGGGGAACGAGGTTAGCGGAAAAAGTAACACTGATTTCGATTTCCGCGTGTCTCTGGTGCCCGGCTACGACGAGGATTCCGAACCTGAGGAGGAGCTCGAGGTTAGACAAGAAAGGAAGGCTCTGTTCCCAATCCCTCAGACCGAGGAATCGGCGGACAACAGCCTAAGTTTGAAGGTGCACCGGATACCAGAAAGCAACGATAGCGACGGGAACGACAGGAGGAACGTTCAGGAACTGGACAACGAGGTAGTCTCTGAAAAGACAGATAGCAGCGAGGAGTCGGTTTCGAGGTGCGAGGACGATGGACAGAAGACGAACAAGTTCTTGGACAACCTGCACGGCAGGAGCAAGTTCTTCCAAAGAAAGAAGCGGATCGCGTTCGATGGTAAGGATGCTCGTGTTAATCTATCGTCGAGGTGGATTAAGAGGAGTGGTTCTTTCAGTTCCATCCACGAAGAAGAAACCGGTGGATAAAGAGGAGACCAAACCGGAGCCTGAGGTACAACAAGAGGAAGTCGCGCCTGATAGTTCTGAAAGAACTGATGAATTGCGAAGCGAACATCAGGATGAACAGAGTACTGCGATAGTTGAAGACAAGGCTGAGGATGCTGTGGACACTGTGGCAGAGTCTGGCAAGGCTGAAGAAGAGGCTGTAACGGCGGCTGAGGTGCCCGCTGACTCCAAGGAGGACGAGGGAGAGGTTGCACTACTGTCGCAGATCATTCTTGAGAAACTGAAGTTTCTGTCCGAGGGGAAACCCACCGTGTCCCCTGTTCAGATGATGTCTATCCAGCTTCAGGTGAGGACACAACTTTTTGAAACCATACTCTGAAAGGATAACTCAATCGAGGTATTATCTTACTCCGAGAGGTTATTGAAATGTTTGTGTTTTGTTGCAGACATTGTTTGTGGCGTGGGAAGGAGGTTACTTAGAAAAGAGTTACTTGCGTAGGTGGTTGACTGACACCAGTCACGAACTGGAACGCTTGGAACAAGACGCAGCACCGCCAGGATGGCTTTGTCAGTGGGATAGGTATAGTATACGATCTAAAATTTGTGTATTATCTCGTACAAATAAACATGACTCGTTCCATACAAAACATCGTGGTATGTTATACACATCACTGCTCTGAGATCTTCGGTCACCGTAATAGAGACGTGTTCATGCATTGTATGATGCCTTGTCAATTCCGTTTGTCGAGTTCTCTCGTAGAGAAATCTATCAATTTGTTGTTCGCACTTCGATACGGTTTCGAATGTTTCATTTTATTTATTTTTATTTTTGATAAATCGAATTGCCATATCGTCAGCTCTTGAAAATGTGAATCGAATGAGTCGTACCGCTACCGAGGCTGTTAATCAACATAATTTTATCAATTTCAGAGTAATTGTTATAAAAAAAGGTTCGTTCGAAAATGTTTTGTAGACTTCTATAGTAATGCAAATTTTATTCATTTAGAACAAAAAAAATATATATACGTTGTATACGAAGAGACCGCGTTGTTTGTTATAAACGATTCGATCACTGCAGTAACGTAGATAGAAATGTGTTCGGTACGGGGTCCTTCAAGAACATGCGTGCACTGCAAAACTGTGCTCCTGAAAGCACGTAGAAGATTCAAGAGAGACCAATCCATGGAACATGACAGAAAGTGTAGAAACATCCCCGATTTGTCATTGAGTCAACCAGAAAGCTATCGAGTCAGTGAAAGTAGAAATTTGCTAAGCAAAGGGACAGGAACTGTGACGTACGGTACGAACGAAGATCGCACCAGGATTTCAAGCGTTCGAATCGAAGAATGTGTACCGGGACACCATTCGATGGTATCTGGAGCCAGAGACTAGTCGTTGAAAAAAGTATGAGATTGCCACGTGCGCCTGTATGGAGTTACCGAAGAAAAACTTGAAATGCAAAGAAGCCGCTTGCCAAGAACAGACAGAAGGGAATCGGTTCCTGACAGGGCAGCGGATGTAAGCTGAACGTAACGATCGTTTGGAGGTCCATGACACACGTTACACATATTCTTTTCTTTTCTTTTTTTTCAATTATAAATATCTCACGAAAACACCGAGTTCAGTTATCTGCTTATCGCTTTTTACTGCCACCCGGAGCGTTTCTATTCGGAAAGCATTCGACAAGATTCTTTCTCCATGTAAAGAGTACGTGACAGTTCTCCGAGTACTTCCTGTCTTCGGAGGCAGAGACAGAGAAAGAGACAAAGAGAGGAAAGAAAAATCAAGAGCAAGAACATGAAAAAAAGATTGTCCCGACTCATACAACTCTCTCGAAATATTGATAACCGATTCGCTTAATTTCGCCATAGCGTAACGCTGACGTTGTCGACTGTGTATACTCGGTGCTCGTGTTGCGGAAGAGAGCGCCCCGCTATGTAAACTGCTAAGTAACACTCTTAATCCTTTATGTAATATAAAGGGGGTCTCGCTGAGTTGAGTAAATGTCCACGCCGAGTCGCAGGTAGGAGTATTAACTGATATTTGTTTCCTAGCAAGTAAGTCGCTTTAGAAAACTCGCTGGGACGTCCCTTTCACGGACCAACGTCCCTCGAAAGTTTGTCTGTCAATGTAACACATGCAAGTAACCTTCATCCTGCGCCTCGGCTGTTCTACATTCCCCGGTGGGCTTTTTTCCAGGTCGCATAAACGATATTATTACCAGAACACTGCCACCGGAGTGACACAATGGATCTATCCGGACACTGGTATCGCCGGTGGCGCAGAGGAAATGGAAATTTGCTCGACGCCCCCGCCGATGGAGCAGGACGAGATGATTGCCACAGGTACGTCATTAATACACTGCGGATCTTCATCCAAAATAAAAATTGTCCGCATCGATTGCAAGAAATAAAAACTAAGTTCAATGTTACTTCTTCCCTTAATGATTTTAATAGAAGGGAAATCATCTATTGACAGCTACAATTTTGAATTTTGATCTACTCAATTTTGCTAGTCATTAAACTGCGAATTTTATGCATTTACGATAAAGAGTTGTACGCATGAAACTGGTGTTCGCAGCAGTAGAAGAAGAAGGACTAAAGTCGAAACCAAAGAAGCAACCGGAAGATAACGACACGAGCGAAGACGCAGCCTTGAGGAACCCTGACGTAGAAGCTCCGCCACCACCACAAATCTCGAACCCAAGCCCACCTCCTCCACCGAGAATATATGGGAACGACATGAAGAAGGACAAAAGGAAACGAGACAAAGGCAGTGACACTCTGGATAGTAAAAAGCAACGAATAGGGAAAGGTGAGCGTTCTACTGCTTTGTGGCTAACTCCAAAGTTTCCATTTGATTAAAGCGTTCTGATCTTCTACAGAGGGGATCGTAGAGGTGAACCACCTGGAGAACACAGCCATGTCCTCGCATTCAGCAACCTCGCTGTCACCTCAGGCTAATAGTTTGACAAACATAGCGAACGTGACCAACGTAGAACCCTTGCCACCTGGTGTGGACTTGACAGAAGCGCCGTACGAATTACCAGCGACCGCATTGAAGAGGATCATATACAGTGCTGTGCAGCCTCAAGGTAGTGCGTTGTACGATGCTGCTGTCAGGGATCCAACGGTTCCTATCTTGAGTCACCCGGCAGCCATTGTTCAGGAGCACTACCTTCAGTACCCAGCCTACCAGCACTTGCATTCTGTAAGTTTTTAAATGAACAGGTTTCACGTACAGATCCGTCGATATCAATATTGTGTTTTGTTCGAGAAGTCAGCAGCTATAGTACTTCCCCACAAGCACGGTGTGCAGCCGACGATTCAAATTATACCGGACTACACGCCCATATATACAAATCATAAGGTGATCGAGAAGCCACCGATTAAAACAGCCAAGGAGTCTCTGGTATCTGCTCTAGACTCGTTTTACAACGACATCGCTCGCATAGAGAACAGCAGGCCTGAGAAACCACCTCAAAGACAGGACACAGTGACAACAGAGTCGTCCCTGCCTGTGGAGGAAGCTAAGGTGGACATGGAGCTGGAAGCTCTGCATTCTGAGGCCAGCATGAAAGAGAAGAAGAAAAAGAAGGTATAATTTATAATCAATACAGTAATCCCGCAATCTAAGCCGTAATCTTAAACTCCACAATACAATGAGTTTTTAATTTTAACCGTCGCGGTTCGCGGTTTCACTTTCTTTTTAACTCGCTATCCTCTTCTATGTCCTAAAGTTGCTCCATACCGTCAATTAAGCCACTAAATACAATTGAAGTTATATCATTTAGTGTGATTTTAGTCAGAGAAAAATAAATAAAAAATAATGAAGAAGTTTTGTAATTGAATTACTGTACTTACAAAAATGGCTAGATTAAATGCTAAACAGGAGAAACATTTAAAAAATGTATCAACGGTTGGGACGGGTAAGTTCAAGGAATACAATGTTTCAGGCGAGGATCGGGATCAGCAAGAAACACAAAGAGGTGTCCAGCATGGTAGCCAAATGGCAGAAGGTGCAACAAAACTTCGAGAACACTTAGGGTAATCGGGGAGAAAATGACGGGTTTCAACGTGGCTCAAGATCTCGTCAGTGTCCACGGGGACTCTTGGATACAAGAATCACGAGAGACTGTTAAGATCGTTTGAGAATTGTATTTTCTAGATGTAACGTTGTAAAGTTGATAGCGCACTGTACCATCGCCCGTATAGTGTTCTCGTACCTGCAGTTAATGTTGTTAAAACTCCTTTCGGTTTCACTGTTTGAAATCAGATGATAAATAGGAACAATGGGAACGACTATCGCATTGTTCGCGCTCACCCACACGACGCTGCTCACTGGCATTTACTTATTGTTCCCCCGGGTTTCAATCAGGATTCCGTTCAACACGGTTGTACATATCGCGCGCCTTTGGTTTTATATTTTCGAGAGAACCGCTACTTAAATGTTAGATCAACCGGATTGCGACCGGTTTCTATATATATACATATATATATAAACTAAGATATTAATTTAATGAAAAACAATTATATATCGATGTTACTCGAGCGGCGAGAATGAGAGATCGTGCTTAAATGCTTCCAGAGCTAGAATATTTTTTAAACGAACCATAGAAAGGTCAGTATCATTGAGGGAATTTGTTTGTAAGATTGTACGCTTTACAGAACTGTTTTTTCTTTTTTTTTTGTAATGATATGTAAATACAGGATCAACGAAATACATATATATTATATATACAGCATCGTGTCTTTGCAAATTAGACACGCGAACCGATCAAGTCCGGTACCGAAGTATTGTACGAGGTATTATATCAGTTTTATATCAGTAAAATTAAGGGAATCATATAAAATGGAAATATTTCAGGTCGCAAGAAAAATTTGATTTTCTTGCAAAGGGTTAATATTGTGTTCAATATAATTGAGCTGTAACGCAAGTGGTTTTATCGGTTTATAGGTTAGGTGGTCAGTGAAATTCGTCTAAATAAACGTAACAATGACTAAAATAGGTCTTCCAGAAACCGAAAAACCGACGAACAAACCGCCAAAAATTGAAATGAAGATGGATCAAGAGTTAAATAATCCTTGTCTACAGGTATTGGCGACTTAATGATTTTCTAGGTTAGTTCTCTCGGTTTTCTAACCTCAAATCAACTGTTGCTCTAAATATTCTGATTTGCTTTATTTGTTTCTGTTACAGGAGCACTTTATGTCTTTGAAGTGCCTTGACAATAACAACTACGTACAGAAAAGGTGCGAGCCCTTCTTTGAAAATTACAGGCTATGCAAAAAGTTTTGGGTAATTATTTAATCGCCTATAATTAGTTTACAGCGTTGATTGAGAAAATAAAAGAAATAATTTCAGGGTAGTGTAATGGCTGATCGAAAGTCGAAGGGAATCGAACCGCTACTTCCTTTGCCTGCGGAACGAAGCAAAGTGAAGGCAGAGTATTTGAACACTTTCGTACCGTAATCAAGTAGATCTTGTGTTATTACTGGACAGCGGATTTTATGCATTTACGAGAAGAGTGAGTAGGTGTAATTTAAAACAGTAAAAACATTAGAAGAATTAAAGAATATTGTTATACTATTTTCAAGCTATTGAACATATTAAGAAAATAATTTTTATTTTACATAAAGATCCGCTGTCTAGTCATAATCTTTTCAATCGTTATACAGTTAGTAATTAATTTCGTTCAAAGGTAGACAGGGTGAATTAAATCGGCGATTTACATAAAATCTTTTTAATATCTTTGGCAGAAACAAATATTTGGAGAATAGTGTGTGTGATTACATTGACCATCTAACAAAATTCAGCTATGCGTACACTATGTCCTTCATTATACTCGTTACTGTTTATATTATATATATATACAAGATTACTAAATTTTGCAAAAATTCGAAGGTTCGCTAAAACGTTCAAAACACTTGACTTCTCGTTACGAATAACAATGCATCTTATCCTCGTAGTTTACACCTATACTGATACGCTTAATGTAAACAGAAAACGGACTAGCAAAGTGTGTCGAACGAAAAAAAACAGAAAACTAGCTGAATCGGGCTTGAAATATCGTAAATGAATAAAGCTCGCGAAGAACTAATTTGTTCTACAGCGACTTACGTTATCGCAGACGAGCTCGAGCCTCGAATGTTTTACTTTGATCGTAGGCTTGCAACGTATGCCAGTACCGAAAGTTAGCATTCGCAGTTAGGCGAGTAAAATGTATTCCGCTGGTGTTCTCTCCGGATCTGCGATTTAGCCCCAACGAAATAGGTTTAAAAGATAACTTAAAGAATAATTACTGTCTAAATACGTATTGTACATACATTATCTACTATTGTCATGAAGGACATGCTTTCCAACGCAAAAGATAATGTCGAGAGTATTGTTCACTTTGTGGAATTGACGCAGAGTGATCGGGACGAATCGTCGAGCAACTTTCCAATCATTTCTTTAATAAAACAAATTTTAAAAAAGAAAGAGGAACGTTGCACGACAGTCCGTTCCATCGGAAACATTTTTCCCACGTTGAGAAAAGCTAGCAAATGCGTAGTGTAATTTTGAGTATACAGTATATCACTCGTTCCATTCGTTTCCAGAAAATATATGTATATATACATGTATATATATATGTATAATATGTATATTATATACAGAATAGTCTTTTCGCTACAGGAGGAACGACAGAGGAATTCCCCCCCTTGGTTCCCGCTCGAATTGACAATTCTTGGTTGTATTTTTTTAAGCCTAAATTGTTATGGAATTCGTGGATTCAGCGATTAACGCGCTAGGTCCTCGTTAAATGCAACACAACGTACACATGCATCCTTACACGAAAATAAATAATGTCTCTTTACACGTGCCTCATCGCGGCTACTAATGAAACCGGATGCTCCCCCCTTCATCGATCCGTATTAAAATCCATTTTAAACTATGTCTGTGGTTATGCGACTGTCGATCAACTGCGACTCGTGCAAGTCCGTCATCAGTGGACAGAATGTAGTCAGATTCCATTTGCGAAATGAACCCTGGCTACATTATATCTGATGAGTAGACTGCGGATCTTTATGCATTTACGAAGAAATTAGTTGGGTGAAATATTGTAATGTTGCTTTTAACGTAACAAAGTCATTAAGAGATGAAATCAATTTTTATTTTAGCCCTGCTTTCCACAGTCAATGCGGAACTTTTTTATTTTGCATAAAGATCGGCAGTCTATTGCTGAGGTAGCTAGGTCTTCTAAGATCCAGCAAAAAGGGATCTGCCCCCTCAGAGAATGGCCAGTATCAGGGGTGCTCAATGTCCCCCACCAGCACCCGTCGTTATCCCGTCCATCGCGACGAAGGCGCGCTCTGCATGAAAAGAGGTTGGTGAGGGAAGGCCCTGGGTCCACCACGCAGCTATGTCTCCAGCGAGGGAGCAGGATATCCATAAAGCGGTTTTCCCTCACGTAGAAAAAAAGGATCCAACAAAAAGTGTCATGGATTAGGACAGGTAGTCCTACGCTCTTCGAAGCGGTCCGCCTCTAGATTAATCTCCATTTTTAGTTATCGACAATTCAGTTCCTTTTTGTTCTAAATATTATATTGAATCGCTGAACACATTGTGTAGGAGTTGGAAGAGCCAGAGTGTTCTTCGCAGCACCAGTAAGACTTCGCTGTATCGTTACCTCCACGAACTAACACTGTGCACAGTTGACAGTCGACAGAATACGCACAACCACACACCGACTCAGCCTAGTCGATTAGCTACACAGACAATACATGTTAAAAACGAAGAACAAAAGAAAAACCTTCCTCCGTACACTTAGTCAGAGTTTTACGAAACTGAACACAAAAAGACAATCCAGAAGTCGATGGAGTGCTACACACCTCTCTTTCTTTCTCTCTCTCTCGCTCGCGCGCGCGCCTCCTCTCTTCATTATCTATATCGATTGCTCTAAAATGCACTAAACCGTGAATACCGGGAAACAGTATGCGTGTATCGACCGGTACCAAAAGAAGCGTGATTTTCCGCGGCTATGTATATCACAGCAACACGAGGATTCGAACGATTTTGTTTTTTTGCCTCTGCGAAGAAATAAATATAAGATCACGTAAACAGGTACTTCTTTCATGGATATGTGATCAGCAATGATTGGATGCATGAATGATTTTCTTTTCTAACACCGTTCAAAATCTCTCGGGTTCTTTTCGGAGACAAATTCTCCGAGCTGCGAACGGTTTCTCTTCGCTACGCAGGTTTGCTTCTTGCCGTTGTCCGCTCTGTACTCACTGATTCGTAGGTGGCTCCGACTCGCTTATCTTTTTTCTTCTTCATTTTTAACATGTATCGTCGGCAAGTAGTCAATCGACACGATCCTTGATGCGGAACGTGTGGATACGGAAGTGACGGCACATCTGACGCACCTGCAACAAGCGAAAGTGATTAGTAGACTGCGGATTTTATTAATCAGCAAAATAAATTTTTACTTAGCTTCTACAGATTGCAATTAATGTCTTAACATTTTATTTTGCATAAAGATCCGCTGTTTAGTGATTAGTCACATGTTAACCGTTTCCTTATTATGTACAACGGAATGCTTACCACACAAGTGCCGTAATGAATATGCGACAATAGCGCAATCACAGCGACGATGTAGGTGAATATCAAATCAGTGCTAGGCAAGACGAAGGTAACGGCCACTGCCACCCCCATGGGCACCAGAATCCACGAAAATATTTCACATTTTACGTTGCTCATTTGCGACACGATCAAGCGGCACTGGAAATACAGCGCAACTCAGAAAATCAACCTCCGTTCAATTATTTATAAAGTGTTCTGGTTCTGGTTATCTTACACATATATTGGAGAAGATGGTTCCAACAGTCAGAAAGACGATCCTGGGGTCTTTCTCCACGATGTTGCTGGGCGAGTGCATTACCCACACTGTCGAGATCGTGAAGAGCATGCTTAGAGGTACCAGAGGTGTTATAGCGTCTAGGAATGTTCTCATTTTGCCAGTCTTGTCCCTGTACGATCTGGAAACAGAAAGATGATTTTAGTACGAAATTGGTTGGATCAATGCACTCGCTTGTGTAATATACTATAAATATACTCACTTGTATATGTTCCAAAGCACCACGGGTAAGCTAGTGACGATCGCGGTGACGTATAGCAAAATCTCGAACATCACGCCAACAGATATCTCGCCGGGCAGCATGAATTTCCAAGTTTCGTGTCCCCATATACTCGTTATAATGAACACCGTGGTAGTACCCTGGAAATGGAAGAAATTTCTTAGCAAACAGCACCAAAACAACAACGATGTTGTTGAATACTTACCACCATGGACAAATCGTATCCCCATGGAAGGAACAGCACACCTGTGTTGTACTTCTCCCAAT
The DNA here is from genome assembly GCA_933228785.1 of Lasioglossum pauxillum. Classification (NCBI taxonomy): domain Eukaryota; kingdom Metazoa; phylum Arthropoda; class Insecta; order Hymenoptera; family Halictidae; genus Lasioglossum; species Lasioglossum pauxillum. Next base: position 2,112,235 of record OW121699.1, read on the forward strand.
GAGTCAAGTAAAAGTTCACGAATACGCTCCACAATATGAAATACATTCTGATCGGGGACACACTGTGATCTGTACGACCAAACACCGAGAACATGCAAACAGTGATCCACATTGTTGTCCAACTATCCAGTCCGTGATCGAATAACTCTCCCAGGGGACCGGATGTCTGCGTTCTCCTTGCTTGTTTCCCATCTATACCATCTGTAAGGAGATCAAATATCAGAATCATGTATATGCACATATAATAGAACGTATTCGAGTAGAGTGGTTTTTGGTCTTTCCACTCACCGAGGGTGTACGCCATGAAGACATTGAATGCACCCAACGCAAACACCCATCTGGGTATAGGCGGGTACTGTGGTTTATCATCGCTGGACGCATACACATAATAATCGTAACTTGCAAACATAATGAAATTAAAGACAGTGAAGAGGAATCCGGAGAAAGTTAACATGTTCGGGGCAACCCATTTCGGACAATACTGAAATAACGAACAATTAAGTAAGTATTGTATTATACTGGTTGCAGTTAGGTTCTTCTAGAAACGTACCTGCACCACTTTGTTCCAAAATGGATGCATAATATACACGCTGAGGGGGCTGGTATCCACAGAGCAGTACTGGAAAGAAACATCAACAAATTATTGAATTTCAATTGTGCTTCCCCGCAACCCCATTGTTTGACTTGCATAATCAGTCAATGTTGAGTAACGGAGGAGCATCGAAATGCAAACTGTTCGCATAATGCTGCCCTCTTGTGATATGTTTATCACAGGAAAGTAAACAGAGCCATATTGATGCCAATCCATTGAAGTGGACAACTGATACAGTCCCAAGAAAATGTTCTGATGCATTAGCGATCAGTAGATTGTATGCATTTATAACAGAAACAAGTTGAGGCAATGTAATATATATTACATATTGTCATCGACATATATCGGTCTAACCCTGGGACAGTGAAAAGAGAGGGCTGCAGTGGGAAGTGATGGAAGGTAGTCAAGGTAACAAACAATACCGTAGTTAGTTATAGTTTACCCCATTGATAGTGGAGTACAAAATAAGATGGAGGGAGCATATGCGACTACGGTCGAGCGATAATGACGACTAGACTGCGGATGTTTATGCAATTTGCAAGTTTTGTAGACGAATTTCAAGAAAGCAGTTTTCTTTGATTTTATATTCTGGCATTTTCTGAAAATGTTCAGGAGCCATAAATGCTTAAAGATCCGCAATCTAGTGACGACGAAAAGGGTCTAACCCTGGGAAAGTTAAAAGAGGGGGCTGCAGTGGTGAGTGATGTAAGGTAGTCAGGGTAACAAACAACTACTGACTACTGACTAATCGCACAGAATGTAAGGATTAGTCAGCATGGGAGGGGTCAGGTACCTTGTAGCTCTCGAAGCCGGCGAGATGTTGATCGGTGAGGTATTGTACCTCGAGGCCCAGCTTCCGGTACATGTTGGGGCCGGCGTGGGTGTCTCTGGGCGCAGCGTTAGGGGGGTTTGATTTGATTCGGTTTCTCGGGCCTAGGCGTGATCGTTCAGCTCATGGGGCCTTCGCTGGTTGTAAAGTGTTGGGAGTCGGGTCTGTTCACATTCAAGGCACTGAGTGGTCGCGGTTCGAGCACGTGCTCCTGAGTCGAGTGGCTTGGCGTTCAGCGTCGATTCATGGTGGCAGCGAGCTGCGTGGACGACGATTACTGCGACACGACTGTGACTGTACCAAGCAAAGCAAGTCTGAGACAGCCTGAAGGCCGATTCTCACGTGCCGACATCGAACGAATGGGAGAAAACGCGGCGCGAGCGTCGACCGATCGATTCCCAAGCAAGCCAGTCCCGGCTGTATAGTGTGAATCCAAAGGGGAGAGAGAGAGCAAGAGAGAGGACGAGACACGGACCAACACGGACCCTGCTTGCCTGCCTGCATGGAACTACGCATTGATAACGCGTCGCTCTTGAATTGGCTCGATCCTCTGTCGCGTTAGTTGCAGATCATTGCAGATTGTTGCAGATACACTGGCATTGTCACTTGCGACATTTATTGCGTGACCGACTCTCGTCGCGTGCATACATTCCCGTCAATAAATAGCCGGACACTTATTCGATTTTCGGAGCAAAGGACCTACGGTTATTTACTTACTAGTTCTTTCGAATTTAGACAATGATGTAAATCAAATCTGACCGAACTATTCTCTAATTTCTTGGTATTTTTTGTTATCAAAGGACCTATATACATATATGTATATATGTATCCAGTGATTTGTGGACGGGAATGTATGTATATAAATACATTTGACATTAGTTGAACTGGCTTCATAGAGAAGACGTTATTCCCACCGGCGACTTTCATAATTTTTTAAAGGCCATCATCGGCCGTAAATATTGTAATTCGCAAGCTAATTGCAAGTGTGTATACAGTCTACACCTTTATTTAGCGCGGACAGATAAGCCCAGGAAAAGTTAGGCGTGCCGGATTTCGAATCCAATCGTTACAATCGTCCATACAAATTCATGGGGAAAAGGAAACGAGTGCTTTTAGATGAACGAACGCTGTAATATGGATTCCGTTCTTTCAATGGAAGACTAGAATTTATAGTCTAATAGCTGTCGTCGTTTAACAACACGCAGCACAATGTGCTGAGTCTCTCCGAGCCAGTCTACATTCTTGTTATTAATAAATATAAACAGCGGATTTTAGGAATTTATTACATTTATTCGTGCCCATAATTATGAAACTAGTCTATATAAGTCATATACATAAACTTCTTTCCATATCATTTTTGAAATAATAAGCACTATCTATAACGGTTCATTTTCGACAACATCGTCAAAATTACATTGAATTCATTTAGTTTCACTACTTTTCACCACTTGCATCCATAATTATATATGGGCACATTTATCGAACCACCAATTTTTCCCGAACGACCTATTTGTCGTTGAGTTATACTACTGAAAATTTGTGTCACCCCCTTCGATATCATATTCCGCCTAATACATCGTTCAATATTCGAAATTGTTTTATCCCAAGTTTTCGAAAATGTTAATCTACTGAATGAGGTCGCTGGCAGGAATACGGCATTTTCGGCTCTAATCGAAATATTGCCTAAAGTGGTCACACGTATACGTATTATGTAGCGTGTGACGTCAAAGCGTAAACATTGGGAGTACGGGAGCGTTAGAGGTGGACTGCTCTTGCCTCTATGTCGTCACGGGGCTAATCTTAATGTACAAAATGGAATTCCTGTTTTTCTGTGACACCTGGAATTTATAATCTAGTGAACAGTGTCCACTCCACTTACAAGTGATACGGACAGCTATTGTAACGACTATAAGCGATTAGAACCATATAATGTCCTGTGCCAGATGCACTGCCAACGATTTTACTTAATGCCCGTTGTTACATAGGTGGGATAGCGGACGGTAATCGATGGTACACAAGCGGCGTTTATGTAACGCGGCTGTAAGATCACTATATAAAAACGTCATCATCATTTATAATTGCTGGAAATACTTGCGAGCCTCATAGCGAAGCTATTCTTTATGGAAGGGATGTCGAATGTAGAGGGGATTCATTTACATGAATCGCGGCTTTTCATTTCGCTGATGTAATTATATGCAATAGATGTTTATTATCGTGTGCAGGCGATGACGAAAAATGTACTACACTGATAATGGAGTGGAGAAACGCGTTGATAAACGAGATCAGAATTTTTCTTCAAATTTTAACAATTTTAATTTACGATTGTTGAGATTGCAAAGTTGCATCCGTGAGGAATTATTCGATCTATTTAAAAATTCAAAATGGCAATCTCGTTGTAATTTATAAAATAATGTAAAATAGTCAGTTTTAGTGCTCCATAAATTTTTTTCTGGGTATCGTGGAATATTCAAGCTATATTCGTTGAATAACAATTTCTCATGACTTTCATTAGCTCCCCTTTGGACCTCAATGAGATGTACCTCTGTTTCTTACAGCCTTAGAGATAGTATCACATTCTATTCCTATTGTAGCTCTCGCTGAATTCACGCTCAGTCGAAATGCCACTGATTATTAGAACCGAACATTACAAAAGGGTAAAGGGTTGTAGAAACAGATAAAGACCTTCATTTGATCACATTAATTTAATATCCCATTATTAGAAATAGCACCGTGAGCCACAGAGCGTAGGTACACAGGAACTGGCTAAAATGAATACTGGTAGCAGCTGAAAGTAGACAACTGAAATGAATAAACAAACTCAATGTGCAAATAAGGGGTCAAGATCAAGAAGAATAACTTACATAACTTATTTCAACAATTGGTGGCGAAGGATCAGGAACGGCAAGGCATATCCACTGCCGAAGAACAGGATGAACGTCGCTGTGAGTTTGTATCTGTTCGTAATGCTGAAGGGAAGATTCTGCAAAAATCAATTTCCACGATTCTAACCTCTTCGACTAAAATAACATGTTTTACTTCACGATAGAATTAACGAGATTAACGATAGAGCGTCTTTCAGTCAGAATTAGAGGACTCCTCATGTTCGTTTTATGCGCATTTCGAGGTTGCGACTTTGAAGCTTGAAATTCGATCATAAATGTGGCATCATTGTTGTATAACAATTACGCAATTACGGATTATTATTTTATACTCACAGTGCCGGGGTAAGTATCTGGTCCGTGGTCGCTTCTTCTCACGGCACTGGTCACGAAGGTCCTCACGTGTCGCGAAAACATTTTGCTGTAATTACTTTGATCCACCCCACGTTCTTCACTAAAATGATTCTATGCAGGGTCTATTGTAAATGGCGATGGCTATCGTCTGCTACGCGCACGCCTCGAATTCAACAAATTCGATCACCCTTTCAGTCGGTAACTTTTTGGAAAGAGGTTAGGAAAATTACTAAATAATCCTCTTTGGTCGAAGCCATACTTTCTGTAATTCGATTTAAACAGACGAGATATACACCTAAACATATATTAATGGTAACAAACATGCTAATTATTGCTCAATTTATTCATATTTCACATGTTTGCAACGGGAGAGCCTCGATCACATTTTGAGGTTACAGTCTACCTTACTGACTGGTTCTGTCTACAGTTCTGAATTACCGACTCTGTCGAAATGGAAGGTCAACTAGGGAACTACATGACGTTGGAACATAAAAGGTGTATCTGCGCGTCTGAGCTGAGTCTGAGCTGTGACACCGACGAGATACCATCTCGTCTCTTCATCTCAATAGAACCAGACGATATATAACATTGTTCACGACCGGGGCGAATCAGCTTGAATAATGCATACATTTTGTTCTGAAGGAAGGTGAAATTGCAAAATGTTATGGAAGACAGTAGGTATAGGAATAGAATTTACTGAAAATCAACATATTTATTAAATGTGCAGCTATTAGCTCGATATTATCCTTTATTCATAAGAGTTTCACTAGAAGTTCTTACAAATAGAGGATAATACCGATTGCCCAGGTCTCACCACGAGGAGGTTGCTGCACAAGAGACCCGAAAGGGAGTCAGAACGAATGCAATATTCCTTCTGGCTCCCTTTCTAACAATAACGGACTTATAGTAAATTACGCACCGACGATATACAATATTAAAAACTATCGCACGCACGCAAGTCGAGCAATTATCGCGGGGCAAAAGGTGTGAATCGGAGAAGAAGTCTCCGATTCTTTCAAAGAGAAAAACTAAAACGAACCGGAGCAGAAGGCCCCGGTTCGAAGGGACGCGGCGCGTACAATGTTTGCAGCCCATCTCCGGCCGGAGGCGATACCCGACGTGTCCTCACCAAGAGAAATGGTCACAAGAAGTGTTCAAACGTAAAACCATTCCTCTGCCAACTACCTGGCCACCAGGAACGCAATCCGATGAGGTGAACCCGGGTAGGATTACAAACAGAGCGAACTCTGCCAACTACCTGCCACCAGGCATCGCAAAGCGTTGAGGTGAACCCGGTAGGATGACAGAGAGAATGGCAATACGAGTGAACAGGTCTCAATGAACCACCTCTCTCAATGTATCGACGCCGAATACCGACTCCAACCGGTCAGGACTACAAGCAAGGTCCGACACAGCAGAAGGCTGTGTCGGAATCAAGAAAACGAGCGAAGTGAAGTTAAGACAATAATTACTCGACATTTACAACGACGGTATAAAATCTTAATTACTAACGCACGCGGCCTATAGGCGATTCAGGCACCCCGGGGACGCGACTCCCCGTACTCACCCATGGCAACATCCGTGAGCGAGCCCCTGGGGTACCTCACTCGACAAATAAAACTAACTTATTGATATATCCTCTTCTTGATTTGCTTTCCTCTCGGGGTGTCCTCTTCCTTGGTACGTCCTCTTCTTGGTGTGTCCGCTTCCTAGTTTGTCCTCTTCATAGTATGTCCTCTTCTTGGTGTGTCCCCCTTCCTAGTTTGTCCTCTTCATAGTATGTCCTCCTCTTGGTGTGTTCTCTTCTTAGTGTATTCTAACTAAAACAGACTAATAATAATTAGACATAACAATACATAAGCCCGCACACGAGTGCAAGCCTAAGACCCGCTATCAAGAGCAAACCTAAGACCAGTTCTCGAGAACCGAACGAACCCCGCACACGAGTGCGAATCTAACCAGCTCACGAGAGCCCAACTAACCCCGCACACGAGTGCGAATAAAACCAGCTCACGAGAGCCAAACTAACCCCGCACACGGGTGCGGCCTATAGGCGATTCGGGTAGCCCCGGGGACGCGACACCCCGTACTCACTCACGGCTCCATCCGTAAGTGAGCCCCTGGGGGACCACCGATCGGAGGAATACCAATTTCAAACAAGATTTGATAACCTTTAGAAAAGGGTCTTGTCAAAGTTCCGACGCCAATAATTGAAAATTCAGAAATAACACGAATGCGAATAGAGCAAATATAATCCCGAACGTAAGCACATGAGTGTGGACACAACCAGTTCACAAGAGCAATTATAATCCTGCACATGAGTGCGAATATGACCAGAGAACCAGCTCACGAGAGCAATTATAACCCCGCACAGAAGTGCGAATACAACCAGCGAAGCAGAGCACAAGAGCAATTATAACCCCGCACACGAGTGGAGCGCTCAAAATATAAATTTGATGGAGAATAAAATTGATAAATTTGAAGAAGACTCAATGCCGAAAGTCTCGTTGAAAATTTCAATTAGTATGAAGGACAGGTTTGTTGAAATTGGCCCAAGGGTAGACAAAGGGAGCTTTGAAAAATATTAGAAATAAAATTTACCGTTGTCCGTTGAATGAACAGTTGAAGGTAGGCCAGGGTAGCTGTGGATGACCCCTTGTCCACCTCTGGTCAACCTCTGGTCCACCTCTGGTAGGTCCCTGGTCCTTCTGGTCCTCCTGGTCCCGGAGAACGACCGCTCACGCCGCCCTCCCCCGCCCGACTGACTGTTTGACGGAGCTCTCTCGCCGACCTCGGGCGTGCGCCCCACGCCGAACGCTCAACGGTCCTCACCCCAATCGAATATCGATCGATGTCGATCGCCGTTACAATTATTGATAAATTTATTATTTCCAGCTGGCTAATGTTTATAACAATTCTATTTTACAGCGATGTCCACAAGCAATCCCTTGGCTATCTGACCACCTAATTTTTTAGTAAATGTGGCTAATAATATTCGAGATACGGAATAACTTCTAAACCATAAACATTTGCAAGCATTAATTTATTCAATACAATTCACAGATAAATGTATTATTTTTGGCTGTTTAATGTTTATAACAATTCCTTTTGCTAATTATGTTAACGAGCACTCCCTTGAGCACCTTGCCATCCAATTTTTTCGTAAAAATAGACAATAAAACTCGAGAAACAGAATAACTTTTAAACAATGAACATCCGCACGCATTAATCTATTCAACATAATACTATGATACATTTATTAATTCTAGCTAATTAATGTTTATAATCATTCCTTTTGCCAACGATGTGGACAAGCACTCCCTTAACCACATTGTCATCTAATTTTTTACAGTGTTCGGTATTGGCCTAAACGGGAGCATTCAAACGAATGTGGCTCGACCGTTGCGTTGGTGCCGTCTCGTTGTTGTTTTCGTGTCTCGAGCGCGCGATCGCGAAACCGCTGTCTTGTCCTCGTAAAAGTCATCGTACAATAAAGAATATATGTTTAACTGCAAAATTCGAAATGTTGCAAACAGCCAAATATTAATACGTATTTTAAAATAAAATAAAATTAATATATCGTTAATTAAATCATATGTGCATTATATAGCAAGTGATATTTATGAAACTTTTCAGGAACATTACAAAACACCCATTAAAACATCATGTAAAATTGCAATTGATAAGAATTACATGAGAAAGTAAAAAAGACACTTTATAAAACTTTTTGATTAGAGTCCGTAATAAAAATTTAAAATATGCGTTTTGTGGATCTGTATATGAATTATATGCACTATGAATGTTTCATCGAAATCGGTTGATGCGGGAAAAGACGACAGGCATTGGAAGATGTAAAAATCCTTAGATTTATTACAGTTATATTGTATTTTATAGCAGAAGGTTTAAAGAAACCAACAATTAACGCACTTTATATGAATAAATTTCAAGATAAAAATAGCGTTTAATAGGTAATTCGATTTTCAACAACAATTATTATTTTGTTTGCTATCAATAAATAACAGTTTATTTATATATAAATCGAGAAAACATTTATTCAGTTTTAAAATCATTATAGAAACAGGGAGCATTATACTTAAACAGAGATGAAATATTCAGGTTGAATTAATCATGTATTGACTCGACTCGTTTCGTTTACTTTTCAAGAATTGTGACTGTAACGTGGAAAATACCAAAAATACGCAATTTTACATGATGTTTTAATGGGTGTTTTGTAATGTTCCTGAAAAGTTTCATAAATATCACTTGCTATATAATGCACATATGATTTAATTAACGATATATTAATTTTATTTTATTTTAAAATACGTATTAATATTTGGCTGTTTGCAACATTTCGAATTTTGCAGTTAGACATATATTCTTTATTGTACGATGACTTTTACGAGGACAAGACAGCGGTTTCGCGATCGCGCGCTCGAGACACGAAAACAACAACGAGACGGCACCAACGCAACGGTCGAGCCACATTCGTTTGAATGCTCCCGTTTAGGCCAATACCGAACACTGTAAAAAATTAGATGACAATGTGGTTAAGGGAGTGCTTGTCCACATCGTTGGCAAAAGGAATGATTATAAACATAAATTAGCTAGAATTAATAAATGTATCATAGTATTATGTTGAATAGATTAATGCGTGCGGATGTTCATTGTTTAAAAGTTATTCTGTTTCTCGAGTTTTATTGTCTATTTTTACGAAAAAATTGGATGGCAAGGTGCTCAAGGGAGTGCTCGTTAACATCATTAGTAAAAGGAATTGTTATAAACATTAAACAGCCAGAAATAATAAATTTATCTGTGAATTGTATGGAATAAATTAATGCGTGCAAATGTTTATGGTTTAGGAGTTATTCCGTATCTCGAAAACTATTAGCCACTTTTACTAAAAAATTAGGTGGTCAGATAGCCAAGGGATTGCTTGTGGACATCGCTGTAAAATAGAATTGTTATAAACATTAACCAGCTGGAAATAATAAATTTATCAATAATTGTAACGGCGATCGACATCGATCGATATTCGGTTGGGGTGAGGACCGTTGAGCGTCGAGCGTGGGCGCACGCCCGAGGTCGGCGAGAGAGCACCGTCAATCAGTCAGTCGGGCGGGGGAGGGCGGCGTGAGCGGTCGTTCTCCGGGACCAGAAGGACCAGAAGGACCAGGGACCTACCAGAGGTGGACCAGAGGTTGACCAGAGGTGGACAAGGGGTCATCCACAGCTACCCTGGCCTACCTTCAACTGTTCATTCAACGGACAACGGTAAATTTTATTTCTAATATTTTTCAAAGCTCCCTTTGTCTACCCTTGGCCCAATTTCAACAAACCTGTCCTTCATACTAATTGAAATTTTCAACGAGACATTCGGCATTGAGTCTTCTTCAAATTTATCAATTTTATTCTCCATCAAATTTATATTTTGAGCGCTCCACTCGTGTGCGGGGTTATAATTGCTCTTGTGCTCTGCTTCGCTGGTTGTATTCGCACTTATGTGCGGGGTTATAATTGCTCTCGTGAGCTGGTTCTCCGGTTATATTCGCACTTATGTGCAGGATTACAATTGTTCTTGTGCTCTGCTTCGCTGATTGTATTCGCACTTCTGTGTGGGGTAACAATTGCTCACATGAGCAAGTTCTCTGGTTGTATTCGCACTCATATACAGGGTTATAAATTATAATTGCTCTTGTGAACAGGTTGTATTCGCACTCATGTGCAGGATTATAATTGCTCTTGTGAACTGGTTGTGTCCACACTCATGTGCTTACGTTCGGGATTATATTTGCTCTATTCGCATTCGTGTTATTTCTGAATTTTCAATTATTGGCGTCGGAACTTTGACAAGACCCTTTTCTAAAGGTTATCAAATCTTGTTTGAAATTGGTATTCCTCCGATCGGAGGTCCCCCAGGGGCTCACTCACGGATGTTGCCATGGGTGAGTACGGGGAGTCGCGTCCCCGGGGTGCCTGAATCGCCTATAGGCCGCGTGCGTTAGTGATTAAGATATTATACCGTCGTTGTAAATGTCGAGTAATTATTGTCTTAACTTCACTTCGCTCGTTTTCTTGATTCCGATACAGCCTTCTGCTGTGTCGTACCTTGCTTGTATGTACAGACCGGTTGGAGTCGGTATTCGGCGTCGATACATTGAGAGAGGTGGTTCATTGAGACCTGTTCACTCGTATTGCCATTCTCTCTGTCATCCTACCGGGTTCACCTCAACGCTTTGCGATGCCTGGTGGCAGGTAGTTGGCAGAGTTCGCTCTGTTTGTAATCCTACCCGGGTTCACCTCATCGGATTGCGTTCCTGGTGGCCAGGTAGTTGGCAGAGGAATGGTGTTACGTTTGAACACTTCTCGTGACCATTTCTCTTGGTGAGGACACGTCGGGTATCGCCTCCGGCCGGAGATGGGCTGCAAACATTGTACGCGCTGCGTCCCTTCGAACAGGGGCCTTCTGCTCCGGTTCGTTTTAGTTTTTCTCTTTGAAAGAATCGGAGACTTCTTCTCCGGTTCACACCTTTTGCCCCGCGATAATTGCTCGACTTGCGTGCGTGCGATAGTTTTTAATATTGTATATCGTATGTGCGTAATTTACTATAAGTCCGTTATTGTTAGGAAGGGAGCCAGAAGGAATATTGCATTCGTTCTGACTCTCTTTCGGGTCTCTTGTGTAGCAACCTCCTCGTGGTGAGACCTGGGCAATCGGTATTATCCTCTATTTGTAAGAACTTCTAGTGAAACTCTTATGAATAAAGGATAATATCGAGCTAATAGCTGCACATTTAATAAATATGTTGATTTTCAGTAAATTCTATTCCTATACCTACTGTCTTCCATAACATTTTGCAATTTCACCTTCCTTCAGAACAAAATGTATGCATTATTCAAGCTGATTCGCCCCGGTCGTGTACAATGTTATATATCGTCTGGTTCTATTGAGATAAAGAGACGAGATGGTATCTCGTCGGTGATAGTATTATAAGGCAATAATATGTGAGCATTCTATACTATATCATTCTTCTTCTACTTGGCGAGTATCTCGTCGGTGGTAGAACTTTTAGCGATTGGTATTTCAAATCACTGTAAGCTCCACGTTATCCTTGCGCCACTCGCGACTGGTTACCCGTCCCGCTGAATATACAGGGCCGGCAGCACCGACGAGATACTCGAGTAGTAATTACCACTATCTATTGATATTATTCAGACAATTTTTATTTTGCAGATAGATCCACAGTCTATTGATTATCAATACAGCGTCTCGAGCATTTGCGGCAAGTGGTACTGGGCGGGCTTATCCATCGGTTGGCGCAGCACAAGCGAGGTATAACAGTATATATTTATTGAATCATCCATTTTTCCCAAACGTCCCACTTGTCGTAAAGTTATACTACTGATTTCCGCAAAAATGTACTTGTCATTGAGTTGCACTACTGAATTTCGTGCCACCTCCTTCGATATCATGCTCTCCTAATACAAATTCAATTTTCGAGATTTTTAAAAATTTGTGACCGTCTGACTTGTCGTCGTTCAGTAGTACAACTCAACGACAAGTCAGACGTTCGATAATCAGCGAAAATTTTCGAAAATCTCGAAAATTGAGTTTTGTATTGGGAGTACATGATATCGAAGGAGGTGGCACGAAATTCAGTAGTATAACTCAACGACAAGCCAGACGGTCGAAAATTCGTGAAAATTTTCGGATAAGTCGGAAATTAAATTTGTATTGGGAGAATATGATAATACTAGGAGATCATGATAATGATGGAGGTGGCATGATATTTTTGTGCCACCTCTTTTACTATCATATTCTCCTAATAAAAAATTTAATTTTCGAGATTTTTGTCATGCATAGGGTTGTGAAAAAAAGAACACATTAACTGTTGTAACTAATATTCTTTATTTTTCACCAAATACATTACAAAATGTTGTAATACGTTTAATAAAACGTATATCGTGGTCAAATAAGAAGAAGAGGGTGGCGCCATCCGATTGGTTCTTGAGATATTATAAATTTCCTATTCCCGTTACCAGTAGATGGCGGCACCGTTCAATATTTGTGAATTTTATTCAAAAGCAGAGTAATAAACTAAATTACCTTGACTTTTAAATAATAAAGAGAAATGACATTAAAATGAAACCAAGATTTACTTTAGAATTTCAGGTATCTTTCTTGGCACCTTGATGGGAAATATTGTCAACTTAAAAGAACCACAGCATGTTCTATTAAAGTTTTTATTCGTTAAATAAACGTCCAATTAAACAAGCAAATATTCCTTAAACACGTTTCTAAATCTATTATTCTCTCATTTATACCTAGTCGATTTTCCGGCGCTGTATCCTCGATTGTCTCCAAGTAGATTTAATATAATCAAGAACAATTATGTTTCCTTAAAAATTGCACAACGGCTCGTTGTTGGAGAACGAGCGGATACAAAACATACATGAGTACCACAAGCGAAACAATCCTTATATACATGCGTTAGTCTCGTTCATGGGATTTTAGGCTGTAATGTTAAAACATGCATTCGAGACGTACACTCACACTGATACAATCCCCTCGAAATTTCTCTTGATCTCTATCTAAAACAATACTCCCATCCACGGTGTACCACGACGATGTAAATTCTATTTTTCCTGTGGTCCCATCGTGAATGATGATGACGATGATTTTCTCCTGGAGTTCTAGCTCAACGATTCACAGTAAGAAAATTGTTACGCCTTCTGTTTCCTCCCAGCAATTTACCTTGAATGATAGATTTACAATAAAAAATGAGATAAAACTTTCAATATGTTTTAACTTACCAAACGCTGCATTTGTGTTTCGGATTCATCGGAGAATCCGGAGGACAGTCGTAGGCCCTGGCAAAGTCTTCGCTGTTAGAGAGGGGTCCCAAGACTCGTATAGGGCCCGGAGAGTGAACGCTGCTTCTGATTTTTGTTAGAGCATCCTCTGGCCTCATGGAACCGCACCAAATTTGCGCATAATTTAGAAAGAACAGTTGGTCGTGCGTCAGATTAATGCCAGGAAGCAAAGGCTCCTCTCCGTGTATCGATACCCATTTTCTGTATGCCTTTGAATGAATAATTATCGTGTAAAAGAAGATTACGAAGCTTCCGATTTGGTACAATACAATTATTGTTAATTGTCCTGTGCAATTACCCTGAAGGATTGCTTGAGGCCCCCGTTGTCTGCAATGTTCTCGCCCTGTGTCATCCTCCCGTTGATGTTCAAACCGATGTCTTGTAATTTGTAGTTGGAGTATTGTCTGACAATGCACTCGGCCCTCTTTCGAAAAGCTCCGACAGTCTCGTTATTCCACCACTGCATTATGTTCCCATCTTTGTCGAACTGACGACCCTTGTCGTCGAAACCATGAGTGATCTCGTGACCTATCACCACTCCGATGCCTCCGTAGTTCAGCGACTTTGGGAAGTGCTGGGAGTAGAAGAGGGGTTGCAGAATCCCCGCTGGGAAAACTGTAACGAAGGCAGTCGAGTAATTACGAAAAATTAGAAGTTACAAGTTGGTAAGAATGTTGTTGGGCTTCGAGGGCACTCACCGATGTCGTTTTTATTAGGATTGTAGAAGGCGTTAACAATAGCAGGGTCGGTGGACCACTTGTCCTTGTCAACGGGCTTCCTCAATTCTCTGAGATTGAGATAAGCTGCGTACTTCAACACCGCCAGGACATTCTCCAGGAAATGGTTCTCAGAGACATTCAACTAAGGGGTCAAGAACATTATTAACTTTTAACATTAAATCCAGTGTTTCGAGCGTAAACAAAGGTGCCGTCTATGCTAGCAAATATCTATTGCGCATTGAAGTAGTTATTTCGTAGACTGATACTTTATTTACGTTGAAATCGTATAGGGTTTTATGTAAACAGTTATGTAGAGAATGGAGTACGAGTAACTGAGGGTTAAACAATGTCCGAGCCACGTCGGAGCTACTCGCCATTAAGTACTCCTTGGAAAGTTCGACGGGGTCCTTCAGGAACTCGGGGTAGCCAATCCTCTCAATCATGGAGTCAGCTTTGCTCTTAGCAACCGCTCTAGTCTCATCGTCCATCCAGTGATTCTCTGCCAGCAGTTCATTGAACGCTTCTCGTATAGTGTGGATCATCTCCAGAGCGGTCTCCTGAATATAAAATCATGCTTCACGGTTTGCGAACGCTCGACGAAGAGGTTTAATAATCACCTTGCTCTCATGATTGAAGTTGTCACGAATGAACAGAGCGCCTACAGCCATTCCCAGCTTCTTATTGGTCCACTCGACGCACTGGGCCCATCTGTTGCTTTCGCTCAGTATCCCCAAGAGGATCCTCTTGAACTCCACGCTCTTTTGCTGGTAGTCGTCTATCATGTGTGGGATTATAGACATGACCAGTCGCCAGAGGATATAATTGTGCAGTGTCCTGCGGTCTGTCTTCTCTATGATACGACCCATGTGCACGAAATACTTCATCCCGTACGCTACGATAGGCTCCTGCTCTGTTATGGAAGCGTTGATCAACTCCTGCAGGTAGATTTTCCAATCCAATTGTGGTATTTCAAGCTGGAGCTCTCGTAAAGTCACTTTCCGGTAAATTGCGGATGTGTCGTGTCTATCTGCCTCCGGTAAGGACACCTGGAACGTAAAGAACAGCCCAGTAAGCAGAATGCTCGAGGTTTGCTCGGATTTGGACAGCAGACTCTCCGGCAGGATACCATACATCTACTTCCAAATAAGTATACGGGTAGTTTTCGTATTATTTTCAACTGTAGACAATTTTTAAAGAAGCTCGGTCCACGATACCAGCAAATGCTCACATTGGCCAACTGTTGCTCCAGGGAGATGACTTGCTCAAACTCTTGGGGTGCGGTTTTGGGGTTCGCTCCGAGCAACACAGCGACACTGGTCATGTAACGATGGTACGCTCTGAGCGCAGCCTCGCTGCTCTTGTTCAGGTAGTAGTCCCTGCTTGGAAGTGCCAGCTGCATCTGGTCCAGCTGCAAAGAACATCAAACAATTAAAAGGACATGCCCTCGACGAGGTGACCCATGGAGAAACTGATTCGATGTCTATCGAAGAAGCCAGTTTAGTTTACTACCCATCGCGACTCTCATACAGTGCAGACGTCGACCAAGGGGCCTTACTTTGCCGGCGCACCTGGAGGATGTTGGCAGAGGAGTTCTTGTCATCCGGTCCAACCCATTGTTCCAGCAGCACGCCTTCGTTATATTCGCCGCGTAGTCGACCTAGGAGCACCTCGATCGGATAGTCCGGTGGCTTCCAGCTCGAACCAACCACCGCTGGCCATCCTCCAAGTAGTTTCAAGGTCCTCTTCAAAGGAGCATCCCCGATCTCCCTGATCCGAGCTGTTCGAAGCATTTTAAACACTCAAGATGAGGGTTCATCACTAGACAGCGGATGTTACGCATTTATGACAAAAATGAGAAGATGTAATTTGAAACAGCAACAGTAGAATTTCAAAATACTTGTACGAAATTTTTGGATTATTATCCAAATTGTCATTATTATTGTAGAATTCAAAAAAATATTTTACACGTGTTTTTTAGTAGTCCATTTTATTAAATATCTCCGAAACTATTAGGCTCAGACGAAAATTTCAAAATCCAGTTTGTGCGTCTTCGAATGACGAATCGTTCAGTGTAAACTGCTTTTTTAAAAAATAATTTGTTTAAAAGATATGTTAAAAATTAACTAAAAAAATGTTTAGTTTCAAGCAAGTTTACTTTAGAATAAGAATATCACTTAGACCACCTTTATGATCATGGGCAGATTCATCAAGAGATCTTGCTGAAGACAGTAACGAATTGCTTATCTGTTTAGGGTAAGGGTATAGCCGGATAAGCATGGGCCAGCGGCCCCCGCTCCGATTTTCCTGATTCCTGTCTTGAAACATCGTTTTATGTCTAAAAAAACAATGTGTAAAATTTCAAATGTCTACCCCCACCGATAGGGGTGATATTGAGGTAAATTCCCCCGCACTTAAGGATGTTCTGGAGGTATATAAAAACGCAACAAAATTTTTGAAAATTTGGCAAGATATAATTCTTACTAAATTAATGTAATTACCAAAGTTTGGGTTCGATTCACTGCACCGTTTAAGAATTATAGCAACTTAAAGTTTGCACATTTTAACACGTCTTCTTATGGGGAATTCATAAAATTCCACTTCAAACTCTATTTAAACCTTGAAAAAACGCAACTAGAAACTTCAGTTTTTTTGTATATGTAGTAAAAATTATATAATTAATTATGTTCAAAATTTATTAGGATTCACTAAACAGTTACAGAGCAAAAAAATTATAAACTGTTACAAAACGTCAAATTTATCGTGTTGTCTCTTACTAGCATGGAAACGCGACAAGTGTAGACCACTGAATATAGTTACAGAGTGTACAGTATTCGCAAAAGTTTCATGCAAAATATACTCATGAATGGCTTTCATTGCCAATATATTGATGGATTTCGAATTTCTTGTACTTTTGTCTCCCATTGTACCTCCAGAACATCCTTAAATGCAATTTTCTCTAAAACGAGAAAAGATATCAACATGGGATAAACGGCAAAAAAAGATATAGATACACTCTATATTTCAGATTTTTTTCAGAATTTTTTGCTAATTATTTATAGTTGAAAATAATTAATTAATTTTTTGGGAATTTTTTTAACTATCTTCCCCTAGGTTGACACCTACCAAAAAATTCTAAAATATTGCTATGATTCTAACCTATTTTATAAAAAAATCTCAGAAGTGTCCGTTTGGTGGAACAGTGTCAAAAAAATTAAAGTATGCCGGCGAACGCTCGGTTTGATCAGCAACGACGCAGCGACCGATTACCCTTGCGGCGGCTAGTGACGGGAGCGAACGGGAAGTCGGCGCTTTTCTTGTTTTTTTCTTTTTTTTATATGTATTTATAAACTAAACGATTTTTATTGTCCAGAATATAATTGTTTAGACTTCTAACTGTAATCATGTATTAGAAGATTTAGTCGCATTTTTACATGTATCAGCTTTTCCGTACAAGCGCCGACTTCCCGTTCGCTCCCGTCACTAGCCGCCGCAAGGGTAATCGGTCGCTGCGTCGTTGCTGATCAAACCGAGCGTTCGCCGGCATACTTTATTTTTTTTGACACTGTTCCACCAAAAGGACACTTCTGAGATTTTTTTACAAAATAGGTTAGAATCATAGCAATATTTTAGAATTTTTTGTTAGGTGTCAACCTAGGGGAAGATAGTTAAAAAAATTCCCAAAAAATTAATTAATTATTTTCAACTATAAATAATTAGCAAAAAATTCTGAAAAAAATCTGAAATATAGAGTGTATCTATATCTTTTATTTGAAGTTTATCCAATGTTGATATCTTTTCTCGTTTTAGAGAAAATTGCATTTAAGTGCGGGGGAATTCACCTCAATATCATCCCTATCGGTGGGGGTAGACATTTGAAATGTTACACAATGTTTTTTTAGACATAAAACGATGTTTTAAGACAGGAATCAGGAAAATCGGAGCGTGGGCCGCTGGCCCATGCTTATCCGGCTATACCCTTTGATGGGAAGAGAGTGGAGGTATGGAGGACACGTTCGAGAAAAATTTTCGTTGTACCCACGGATGTCCATGCATGATTTGTAGAACCTCTTCGCCTTCAGGGTCGCGTCGTTGTCCTTGTTGTTCGGCGGTTCTTCCAGCAAATGCTTCAGGCTCACTTGCAGCTGGTGGGCTAGCACTTCGAAGGTGCTGATCGAGCTTTTGTCTTCAGGTATCACGTGCAGTTGGTTCCATGCACCGCACGCGTACTGGAAGAAGTTCTCGCATGGTGCAGCGGTACGGTCCATCGCTGACAAAAGGCTCGCAGCTGAAACCCGGTTGTTCGTGCATTAGTTGATTTTATTTTTCAGTAGAAATGCAGCACTTGCCGCATTTTAACGAGTCAGATGAAGATTTAAACAAAGTCTAACAAGTACGAACATTCCATCTTTCTTTTTAAGACATTTTTCAGGATATAGACGTTTTAATCATTGTAACTGTACGGAAAATGTTACGGCAAGGTGTTAATGAAATTTCAGAGAACAGTCGGATAAGCGTAGAATACTTTCAACATTTTCATGGCGAATATTCGGCGCTAATATTGCAGCAATGTATAAACAACATTAGAAAACGCAATGTCAGCATTTCTCGAGAGTGTAAAATGCGAAACCGTCCGGTACGGAATAAAGAGCATTAATTAAGCTCGGATTCTACGCGAAAAAGGCGGAAGAGAACGGTGTGCTCGACCTGAATTTTAAAATTGTAGAGAAAATAAGGCGTCGCGTATGCAAAAGGCAGCTTTCACGTTTTTGCACATTCAAGCAGGAGAACAAGAACACGTTCCGCTAATAATCTTCGCAATACCGAAAACGCACAACGTTCTCGACATAATTTTCAAAAATTGATAAACCAACACCGTCGACCTTTTTCTACCGGAATGAAAAACTAACAGCAACTTAATGAAAATACTCGCGCGAAAGAATGCGGAAATTCGAAAGGCACTAGGAATTCGCCGATTTACATCCTGGAACGCGAACAATGTTATTCAACGTGTTCGTAGAAAAAAGTTGATCACAGAGGAAAATAAAAATGATTCAATCGAGGAATAATTACGAGTGACTCTTTCCACATTTTGTTTAACTGATATTATTAGACTTCATGCGTTTATGGGTTCTGCAAACTTTCAGAAAATCCTAGAACATAAAATTCCAGTGAATTTAAATAAATGTAAGATTTTAGAAGAAGAAAATAAGATTTTACGTAATTCGACTGTTCCATAATATTCGCCTACAAAAATTAAAAGTCTAGTAGCACAAAATATTGCATACACGTTCATGTAATGTTAAAAAGAGATTCAATCTGTTTTTAATATTCAAATATACATACAATATTTATTTTCCATTAAGTAGCAAATATTTTTTTTAAATATGCAGGAAATATCTATTTCATGTCACGAGAAAAATATTTTTTTCTAAATATAAAATGAATCTTTATTTCATATTTTAGAAATAGAATATTTTTTCCTAATATACAGATAATATTAGTTTCATATGTATTATAAAAAGAATATTTTTTTCCAAATATAAAATGAATCTTTATTTCATGTTTTAGAAATAGAATATTTTTTCTAATATATAGGAAATTTTGTATGCTTAACGTTTAACATGGAAATGTAGCGTTATTTATAGGCTCAAGGTTATAATATTATATATCGTTGGATTCGCCTTAAGATCAGCTACAACATTATGAAATCCAAAATACATTTTAGTATTTGAAAAATCAAATTTACCTCAATTTTTTGAAAAAAAAATTTTTTTTTAACTTTTATATATTGAAATTTGTAGACGTCTGTATACTGTTCCTCTTTCGTTCGAAACATTTTTTCCTCAGATTATCGAGAACCCCTGAAAAAGCAAGGCGATAGTGGAATATTTGCACTATTATAACTTGAAAAATATTTAAGAAAAAAATATTTTAATATAGTGTTTTGGAAAGCTGTCAAAACAAGCTACAAGAATATGCAACAAAAAATAGGGAGTTCTATTTAAGAAATGGAAGATGACCTTCACGTGATTTTCAAACGACTATCCAAGGTCAAATCAATGACACCATTTTATGCCCCCCTCTAAACCATACAACTTTTGTCTGAAACATTTTTCTCCAAAATAGCTTCATTTCCCAGATATACGTCTGTTTCACGTTAAATGACTCACACGGTATATTATAAGAATATTTTAAAATGATTACCACTAATTTTCATCGGAAAATACATAAGAAATTTCTTCCTCGGATAATGATTCTTCTTCATTTGAGGCCAAGCGTAGCCGAACGTACGCGTACGCGAAACGCTGCTAAACACTTAATTCTAAATTAGCTATAAAATTTGAATCCGGACATATCCGGAATCAAACTTTGTTGGCTTATAATCACGAATCTTTACCGAATGTAATGACACCAAAAAGAGCACTCAATACGGCTTTATACTATAACAAAATTGTCAATAAAGTTTTGTAATTTTTAAAAAGCTTACAGAATGATTGGTAATATTCAAATATTAATAACTATACTAATTTAGATGATAACAAAATAAAATCTATGCGAAAGTGCTCTGTATACCTACCTGAACAACTTTTGTAATACAAGAATTTACAGAATTTCCCTTCAAACACATGAAAAGCGCCAATGAACAGACGCTGTCTTAGAGACT
Organism: Lasioglossum pauxillum; assembly: GCA_933228785.1. Taxonomy (NCBI): domain Eukaryota; kingdom Metazoa; phylum Arthropoda; class Insecta; order Hymenoptera; family Halictidae; genus Lasioglossum; species Lasioglossum pauxillum. The sequence goes on from OW121699.1 coordinate 2,133,146, forward strand.
GTTTAAGAACGCCAAGCTCGCCTTAAAATCTCTCGACTTTCGATGAAGTTTACTACTTCACGGGTGTACAAATAGAAAAAATAATATTGCAGCCTTATTCTTCAGACCTTTAACTACATTTAAAATTTTATGCCATACGCAAAAATTTAGAAATTGAATTTTTTCCACTTTTTCGGGCCAAATACCCCACTGCGCGCCGCTCCAACATTGAACTTACATTTCTTGTATATGTATACAATATTCACATCCAATATTTTTGTCATATAAAAAAGTGTGGCTTAAAAAATATTTTTCCACCATTTGAAGAAAATATTTATCCAATATTTTTGTGCAACTAGGGCAGTCTACCGATTATAGTAAGGAAAGTGAGTTGACATCGATCGGAGGTGTTAAAACGCGAGAGCCTCGATGTTGCGGGGGAATCCTGTTATTCGTAATTAATCCTGAGATCATAGAGCGAGCCCCGTCCTCGCTCGATTATCCTATCGAGACGTTAAGCTCCCACGGGATTACCTCGCGCATTTAAGTTAATCGAAAGTGCCACTGCGCCACTTCGAAATATCGAACGATACAATCTAAATAAATAATTAATTTTCAATATTCTTCACGAGCGAAATTGATTTGCAAAAGGGAGAATTTAGAGCCCGAAACCTATACACGTATTTGGATAATTAATTCGCCCGTCAATTTTTTGCTTCATGTTTGCAAACAAATAAATGTGTGTCATCGACTTTCTATGGGGCACCATGAGATCAGGCGAACGTCCGAGTCGGTCGAGGACGAAAACGTAATCAGATCGGCCAAAACCGATTGGTGGTCTTCGGGAATTGCGTTGAACGCCCGGCCATCGTTGCAAATCGGATTACACGATATCCCCGCGGAATTGCTTGCTGACCGAGTACCGCAAATTCGATTCACAATCACGCAGAAATCACGACGTTTGACCGACTGTTGATCCGGTATTAATTAAACAATCGAACATAAATTTAATTTCCAGTTCGTTGCGCAATTGCAAGTATTGAACAGACATTTTCGTACTTGTACAACTTTTTTAGTTAGCAAAAATTCATCAACTACGTTTATCAATTAGACAATTGTTTGAAAGACGATCGTAAGTTTACCTGTTCTGACGCACTCCTCCGTCATGCAGACGTTTGGACCTGAAAGAAGAACGAAGTCTCTATCCAGTCGCAGCATTAAAGTCACCAGACAAAAAAAAGGAGAGAAGGAGAGAGAGACATCAATAGAACTAATTTACGTAAAACTGCCGCAAGAATGTAATGTTCTGCGGCACGAAACGTGCTCACGGTCGCGTCTGCCGCTTAACATAAAGAGCCATTGTCATGCGCCGCGTCTTCGCGCTCTCGTAAAATACCGTGCAACATTTTGCTCGAACAAGAAAAACCAGCGAATCACGTTGTTGTCCGACGACAATTTCCCTATTAACGAACCCATTTTCTATTCAAATGCCAGTCCGTTCATCTCGGAAAATCCAGCCACTAACTTTTACTTAGAACATCGAGAAACCAGTCCACCTTTTTGCCAACAATGTGTACAACGCTTAATGTCCTATCAAATGTTACTAATAACACTGTCCAACAAATTCAAACTTTTTTTTTACTTTTCGATTCTCACTATGCGATTCTTATAGAGTTCTTCGCGCTAATTCCGAATCTGTTTTTAGTTTTTTTCCTAGACGCATAGTTTTTGAGAAATTTGAGTTTGAAAAAATGACCTATTTTTCAACTTTGAACAAAGATTGTGATGTTATTATAAAAGATATTGTATTGTTCTTTACATAAAAAGATTCTCTAGACTTTCCCGAATCCAGTGATATCCAATATTAATGCATTATGATTGTTTAAACATGTTTAAATAATGATTAAAGACGGAGAGACACCACTTTTGCACCAATTTTTGCGGATATTTCTCAATTTATCTCAAAAAATAAGGGTCTAGCGGAAAAACGAACTACACCACGCGCTAGAGCAGACTTTTATCTTGAGAAACCACCCTTTCAACTTTCCAAAGTCGACGTTTTTACCGAAACAGAAAGCAAAATATCTTCGCCCGACACGAGCTGCCGCCAGTGGCGCTCACCACTACAACGGGCGTTCGCCGCGGCGTATCCCGTGGAACGCCTATTCTAGCGGTAAGCGCCACTGGCGGCAGCTCGTGTCGGGCGAAGATATTTTGCTTTCTGTTTCGGTAAAAACGTCGACTTTGGAAAGTTGAAAGGGTGGTTTCTCAAGATAAAAGTCTGCTCTAGCGCGTGGTGTAGTTCGTTTTTCCGCTAGACCCTTATTTTTTGAGATAAATTGAGAAATATCCGCAAAAATTGGTGGAAAATTGGTGTCTCTCCGTCTTTAATCATTGTTTAAACATGTTTAAACAATCATAATGCATTAATATTGGATATCACTGAATTCGGGAAAGTCTAGAGAATCTTTTTATGTAAAGAACAATACAATATCTTTTATAATAACATCACAATCTTTGTTCAAAGTTGAAAAATAGGTCATTTTTTCAAACTCAAATTTCTCAAAAACTATGCGTCCAGGAAAAAAATTAAAAACAGATTCGGAATCAGCGCGAAAAACTCTATAAGAATCGCATAGTGAGAATCGAAAAGTAAAAAGAAAGTTTGAATTTGTTGGACAGTGTAATCAGACTGTGGATCTTCATGTATTTATATGGCTCCTAAAAATTTTTAAGGAATACTGGAGTATAAAATTAGACAGAATCTAATACGATTTTTATTTATTTTAGAACTGCAAATGCAACACTGAAAATGAGATTTGGGTCGACCCGAATGTTTCAAAATTCGTCTACGAAAATTACTAACTAATACATGATTTTACCACGTTTTTATTAGCTCGCTTTCTTGTTTGTCTGTTCAGTACAAATTTTGCAATTGATTTTAAACTAACTTCCCGATGAGCTAGAGACTTGAAATTTTAAACATAGCTCAGAACTGGACGACAATGCAATATTTTAAAAAAATTTTTTTAAAAAAGCCTATGCGTTCAGGAGATATAAATTATTAATAATTTGAACCTTTGCACCCCCCGCCGCGTGACGTAGTACGTCCTCGCGTTCAGCGTCCCCACTCTACTACGCGTTCCCACTCTGACTCATCCCCACTCCACTGACCCGCTTCGCACCGAAGGAGCTCAGTGTGCGTCAGTGTGCGTTCGAGCTCCGTGCGGTGTTTACAAAGTTACTACGTATTATTATAGTATAATGTTTGTTTACCAAGCGAAAGAACAGTTACACCGAAATTCTCCGTCGAACCTTTATCTTTGACATTTTACCACGCCGTTCGTTTTCGATATGACGCGTCGCAATACCGTCTGAAATTTACTACATGTCTCTGTTATAATCTCATCAAAATGTTCAAAATCGATTGTAAAATTTCACACACATAAGGCTAAAAAGCAGAAAATAATTATTTAAATAAAAATAAATTTTTAAAAAATACCACGTTTTTAAAACAGACTAAAAAGTATAAAATAAAATTTTAAAAAACGCCACGTTTACAAACGGACTAAAAAGTATAAAATAATTTTTTCTAGCCCCATACAGATTCCTAACCCCGTACAGATAGTCCTGAAAATTTGTGATTGTGAATTTTGAATAGCTATGGAAATACTTGTAAGATTTAAAACGAAAAACGTGGGGCGCATGCAATAGATAATTGATGCATGAACACCTAAATCACTAACAATTTTATTGCACTGCAAATGATATGGACTGTTTTGCGAGTTTCCTCAGCGGCAGCTACTCTCTTCACTCCTTACTATGTATTATCTTGCGCCCCACGTTTTTCGTTTTAAATCAAACAAGTATTTTCATAGCTATTCAAAATTCACAATCACAAATTTTCAGGACTGTCTGTACGGGGTTAGGAATCTGTATGGGGCTAGAAAAAATTATTTTATACTTTTTAGTCAGTTTTTTAAACGTGGCGTTTTTTAAAATTTTATTTTATACTTTTTAGTCCGTTTTAAAAACGTGGTATTTTTTAAAAATTTATTTTTATTTAAATATTAATGTATCCAGTCTGTTGCTTTGATATTTTCATCGATAAAAATACGACTTTGCGGAGGCGGAAAACTTTTTTTAGTTAGTTTAGTTTCGGAGGGGCACCGAATTTTCAGTATAGCGCGCCTAATCGATCGCTTAACGGATAATATAAATACATTACGATCTCATTTCGCCGAACGCTTATGGACGCTGGTGATTCGATTAATTCTGCCGGCGGCTGTGAGGTAACACGGCGAGAAGCGGCCTTTTCGAGTGGAACTTGATAGCCTCGACTCAATTCGATTCGATTCGGCTGATCGATGTTCGTTTCTGACGCGAACGCGTTCCGCTGAACCGCGCCCGACAATTTTCGTGTTTCGTCATGCTTCGACAGAGAATCCTGTCTCGAATTTTTAAACGGAATATATTCTACGATACAGCAATTGCTTTATTCGAAGAAACTGTGGGGCTGAAATTGAGTCGTCGTTACCGTAACAGAGGGAAGAACTAGATCCAACCAAAGTCTACACGGTTATGCTATTCAAGCTCGTGATCTAATAGAAATGGTCACACCGCACCGTTTGGTCAGAATGTGAATTAGTTTATCAATGCGATGACACATAGATGAATTACACTAGTAGTTCAACTACTTTTCTTGTGTCATCATCCGACTATACGCTTGTCAGTCGTATTCTGTATTCACTTACAGTCGAGCACTGAGGTTTGTACACAGGGTGGTCCATTAATAAACGAAAGCAACAAATGAGAAATTATTATCGATCGTACATTTCTAATAAATTTGGGGTTATGTTCGCGGCGCACGGCTTCGATCAAATTATAATTTGATCGAAGCCGTGCGCCGCGAACATAACCCCAAATTTATTAGAAAGCAATAAATCTTTTAAGAAAGATTTTATAGTCTCTCAAAATATAATTTTCTGTCGGGTCTTCTTTTTCTGTGATTTTTCAGATCCACAGTCCGTTCAAATCTATTCCTGTCCAGTGATAAATCGTGACACCGAGTGGGTCAGAAGCGAGGTCGACTTCGTTTCACTTCGTTTCTTAGTTTATTTTCATCTGAAGTAGTAGACTGCGGAAGCTCGTTTTCGGACCACCCGGTAGATCGATCGGCAACTTCGAAACTAAGCGCAACTATTTTTGATCCGTTCAAAAGAATATTTGTAGCTCGATTTTCGACTTGCTCTCGTCAACCTAAAAATTCAAGTCACTAATCAACCTTCATCCGCAGGTTTTGCACTCTAAACTTGCAAATCAATTTCGACCTTTTGCAAATGGAGTATTTTTAAGTAAGTTCTCGGTAAAAAAATCAAATCAGATGTGAACCAACATTTACGTTAAGAAATTCAACATTTTATTTATTGGAAAGATGTACATCAAATACTTATTAAGCAGGGCTAACATAAAAATTAATTTCATCCCTTAATGACTTTGTTACGTTAAGAACAACATTACAATATTCTTGAATTTTTCTAATTTATTGCTGTTTCATATTTCGCCCAACTAATTTCTTCATACATGCATAAAGATCCGCAGTCTAGTAATTACCGATTCATTAACTTTCTAACGTATGAAAACTGCGTGTAGATACGTACATACCCTAGTAGCACAAAAATATTGGATAAATATTTATATCAGATTCAATCTGTTTTTAATATTCAAATATACATACAATATTTATTTTATATTAAGTACCAAATATTCTTTCTTATCCTAACTTATAAGATAGGAAGAAATATTTTTCTCATATTAAAAAGTGTGGCTTAAAAAATATTTATCCAATATTTTTGTGCTACTAGGGTATATTCATTCTAGCCATTTTCTGATTACTCAATTTTTAAGATCAAAGTATTCCTAATAGGTGCAATTGATTTGCAAAACGTTGAATTTCATTTGAAAATTAATTTGCATAAGATTGAATTTGATTTGGAGTGCAGAACCTATTAGAATCTATATCAGAAATCTTAACACGTACACGACATGGATTTAATTACACTGTCCAACAGCCAAAAATCTTTTCGATTCTTACTATGCGATTCTTTTTTAAATATTGCATTGTCATCTAGTTCTGAGTTATGTTTAAAATTTTAAGTCTCTAGCTCATCGGGAAGTTAGTTTAAAATCAATTGCAAAATTTGTACCGAACAAACAGACAAACAAGAAAGCAAGCTAATAAAAACGTGGTTAAATCATGTATTATTTAGTAATTTTCGTAGACGAATTTTGAAACATTCGGGTCGACCCAAATGTCATTTTCAGTGTTGCATTTGCAGTTCTAAAATAAGTAAAAATCGTATTAGATTCTGTCTAATTTTATACTCTAGTATTCCTTAAAAATTTTTAGGAGCCATATAAATACATGAAGATCCACAGTCTGATTACACTGTCCAACAAATTCAAACTTTCTTTTTACTTTTCGATTCTCACTATGCGATTCTTATAGAGTTTTTCGCGCTGATTCCGAATCTGTTTTTAATTTTTTTCCTAGACGCATAGTTTTTGAGAAATTTGAGTTTGAAAAAATGACCTATTTTTCAACTTTGAACAAAGATTGTGATGTTATTATAAAAGATATTGTATTGTTCTTTACAGAAAAAGATTCTCTAGATTTTCCCGAATCCAGTGATATCAAATATTAATGCATTATGATTGTTTAAACATGTTTAAACAATGATTAAAGACGGAGAGACACCACTTTTGCACCAATTTTTGCGGATATTTCTCAATTTATCTCAAAAAATAAGGGTCTAGCGGAAAAACGAACTACACCACGCGCTAGAGCAGACTTTTATCTTGAGAAACCACCCTTTCAACTTTCCAAAGTCGACGTTTTTACCGAACCAGAAAGCAAAATATCTTCGCCCGACACGAGCTGCCGCCAGTGGCGCTCACCACTACAACGGGCGTTCGGCGCGGCGTATCCCGTGAAACGCCTATTCTAGCGGTAAGCACCACTGGTGGCAGCTCGTGTCGGGCGAAGATATTTTGCTTTCTGTTTCGGTAAAAACGTCGACTTTGGAAAGTTGAAAGGGTGGTTTCCCAAGATAAAAGTCTGCTCTAGCGCGTGGTGTAGTTCGATTTTCCGCTAGACCCTTATTTTTTGAGATAAATTGAGAAATATCCGCAAAAATTGGTGCAAAAGTGGTGTCTCTCCGTCTTTAATCATTATTTAAACATGTTTAAACAATCATATTGCATTAATATTGGATATCACTGGATTCGGGAAAGTCTAGAGAATCTTTTTATGTAAAGAACAATACAATATCTTTTATAATAACATCACAATCTTTGTTCAAAGTTGAAAAATAGGTCATTTTTTCAAACTCAAATTTCTCAAAAACTATGCGTCTAGGAAAAAAATTAAAAACAGATTCGGAATCAGCGCGAAAAACTCTATAAGAATCGCATAGTGAGAATCGAAAAGATTTTTGGCTGTTGGACAGTGTTATTAGTAACATTTGATAGGACATTAAGCGTTGTACACTTTGTTGGCAAAAAGGTGGACTGGTTTCTCGATGTTCTATGTAAAAGTTAGTGGCTGGATTTTCGCGGCACCCGTTAGACGAGTCCTCGTCAACTTCAATAACCAGACTCCGGGATCGGACTTGGTAGCGGCGATCTCTGCCATCTAATTCCATCCCATTCTACTTGTTCGCGGACATCTAACCCGCCCACGCGTCACAGCATCTAATCCAACGGCTAGTTAGCTGTTACACATCGCTGACACCTCTCTATCCGTTTCGAAGACGGCGCGGCGGCATGGCACGGGCAATCGGCCGCCGCCGCCGCTCAATTAAACCGGAATCACTATAACCGGCCTACCGTTTAGGGTTAATTCAACTTACGAGCCTCCTGAGCGCACTCGCGGCTCGTGTTCAGCGCCAGCAGTAGCAGAATGAAGACGCAAGTGGCGAGTAGCGTGATAGCCAGCACGAGCAGCAATTGTTGCCTGTTCACCGGTTCTCGCCATCTCCGCGTGATCGACGTAGCCCTCGGAATCGGTCCTCGATCGTTGCCAGGATGATGGAGATCCGTGATCGTTGTGTTACTATGTGGCACGTAGGTCACCTGCAATCGGATAGATTACGCTCCGTTTTGGACTAACTAGGCTGGTGGGTTCAGTAACCTGGTCGGGACATGGTTCAGATCAGCATTGGCTATAATCTTTGTTAGCTGGATCGTAACGGAGGAATAGAATCGTTTCTGGCGTCGCGTCGGTTCGATCTGGTTGGTATATTATGTATTTTGGTAGATAATAATTGCTAGCCTGCGGCTTTTATGCGTTTACAACACAAGTGAAAAATTCAAACATGCTATTATATTCTTTTGAACCTACTAAACATAATAGGAAGAAAATACAGGTAATTTAAAAATTCAATTCAGGTCAATTTACTCGTAGAAATAGCATCAGAAAATAACAGCGAACTGATTAAAAACCACATCAGAGAAGTTCTCTATCGGTGTATGTTAGTAACCTCTGATAAACTCAAATCAAATTCCAACTCTGCTCAATTACTGTCGACTGAATTTTATAATCTGCCCAATTAAAATCAACGAGACCGATGGTGTGCAATTACTATTGGGTTGGCAAGAAAGTAATTTCGGTATTTTAAGTTGAAAATAAACTCAATTTTGGTGAAATTTTAAAGTTTTATGAGCGTGGAATTATGAAGCCATATCAGAAAGATGGCAAAAGATCATCGAACAAAATGGAAAATATTTCACTGATTAAAGTTTATTGCTTGTACATAAAAGTGGGTTTCATTTCACCTTAAAATACCGAAATTACTTTCTTGCCAACCCAATATATGTATTATTCGATTAATACTGCCGTCGGTTGAAGGGGACTTCCACGAGGACCCAGAAACCGCTCATAATCCCGGATCTATCGTCCCATACCCTAATCCAGCGGTCGGCAAACTCATTAATGGAAAGAGTCAAATACCAGAGCAGTATAACGATTTAGAGTGTAACCAAAGAGCCGTAGTTTCCGACCGCAGCCCTAATCCAATTAAGGCCCGATCAAGGGGGACAAGAGGTCCTCGGGGGTTTCTACCTGGATAGCATTAGCGGCAGGTGTCTCGAGGCTTGGGCCAGGTGGGGCCCCGGTCTGTTCGTTGATGACGGTAGCCCTGATGTAGCCGTTGTTGCCCTCGGCCTTCATTGTCGGTCCCCGAGAGTCCCCGGGGTCCTTTATCCGAACTGGAGCAACGGTGAAACGTCCGATTCTCAACCCGGGAACTGTGTCAACGACCGGTGTAACGTTGACATCGCGGCTGCTCGCGATCAAGGCGGTCTCAGCCACTCGGATCAATGGGATACGACCTCTCGGAACCGTTTCACTCGCGACTCGTGGTCATCTACGGTCACTTCTTCTCGGTCATCAAGGACACTTTCCTTCTCGAGACTTCCTTTCAGGCACTGACCTCTACAGCCTCCTGAGGAATCGGTTGTGGACCGCGAGGTTGGCGGTGACTGGCTTCGTCACGTTGCTAGGTGTGCGGAGATCGGCGAACGAAGGCAGAGGCTTCTCAGCTCCGAAAGGATCTGTGACCGCGGTGCTACTGAGTGCCACGGACACCTACCAGTCTCGCGCCACCTCGTCGTGTTCCTTCCCCCTCCACTTCCGCCTTCCTCACCCTTCGCAACCCTCCGGTTTGTTTACTATCTCACGAGGAGGGGGCTGACAGGTGGTGCATTGTCTCCGCGATCCAACGCGATTGCACCGCGACCCGATCACGCGCGATTCGAACAGCACCGTCGAACGCATACCTCGAAAATCCTGCAAACAAGTTTTTTCCGTAATTTCGAAATCTCTAGTATACTTTATTCGAAAAGTGCCAGAGCACGCTTTTGTTTGTTACAACCAATATTTCGTTTTAATTCAGCAGTTTTAAAAGACCGGTAATTTCAATTGTAATTGAGATGACCTTTGGGATTTACGTTGTTATGGATATTAAATAAGCGTACGTTTCATTTACCTGCGACCTTGTGAGATTTGGGGGATGATTTTGGTCGATGACGCTTTCAAATAAATGATTTTTTGTTGATTTATCTGCACGTACTGCCGCCGTCTTCTATCTGCCGAAATTCACCCTCCTCGACGGACGAACCCCTTTCTTTCTCCCTTATCACTCTCTGCTCGTCTTGGGAGGTAGCGCGCTGGAAATTTTGGAAAATATGGAAAGACGATTATAATAACGAAATATATCTGTGTATTATTGTTTGAAACAGTTTTATCTTGTCGCTACTAAGCTCTCAAAGTCGACGGCAAGTTGAAAATATTTTCTATCAGTCCTCGGTATCGATCGGTATCGCGGATTATCTATTAATACCTCTATTTTATATCAATTCTTGTAATACAAAGTGGTTATTTTAGGTCGCGTTGCATAAATTACCGAGAACGTTAACAAGTTATATGGAAACCTTAAAATTCGATCCATGTAGAAATGAAGAAATTCATTCTGTCATGATTTTATAAAAAATCAATGTGGAATTATTTAGAGAAAAATCGAGACCGAATGTTTAAATATATTGAATTGTAATCTTCTGCAATTTTAACTCGGAAATGTTGATTGTTTCAAGCAGATTTTCGAACAGCGATCGATATAAAAATTAATGTAAACGAAACTGTCGACGCAAAATAAATTGTTTACAGCCAGGACTGATTTTATTAGTCACGATGCATCCGACTAATTATATTCACGTTTCTTTAGCACCGGTCTACCTGGCTGAGAGGGTCATTCGACTGTTAAATCCTTTCAACCCTCCGATCATCCCTCTCCCCTCCACATTTTCTACCACGACAGCGGATGAACGCAAAATTTCTGCTGAACAACAATATTTTATAAACGTCGTCTCTCTCGGCGGGAAAATCGCAACCCTGAAAAATTATCCCTTAAAAAAAGAAATCAAAATATTCCATCAAAATGGTTCAGCAAATTTCTTTGAATAGATCGTGTATTAATTCACGTATAAAATTCATTTTTCGTTAATCGCTCGCCGGTAATTGTGAATTTTTAAATGTTCAACAAACAGAACAACTACTATAGAACCGTCGAGACACGTGCAACAAGCGGTTATTGTGCACAATGTCACGGTTGAATATTTACAATGCACTTTGCCGAAGCAAGTGGAGTGAGGGTGAGGCAGACGATGCACGAGAGAAGCTGCAGCATGCTGCAATGTAGCATAACAATTATTTTCAATAACGATTATATAAACACATTTTCCACCGAGTATTTAATAGTTTCACTAGCTAACTGTACAATTAGAATTCAGTCCGTTGCAATGATAAATCGCTAGTATCATCGTTATTTAAATCGGGATATTTACAATAATTTATTAAATTACTAGCACGAACACGATCGACCAAATGAATAAATTAATTGCACAAATATTTCCGTTTGAAATTCTCGAAAAGGTTGGTTGGGGGTGGGAATTACAATTATTTTCAATAACGATTATATAAACACATATTTTCCACCGAGTATTTAATAGTTTCACTAGCTAACTGTACAATTAGAATTCAGTCCCTTGCAATGATAAATCGCTAATTTCATTGTTATTTAAATCGGGATATTTACAATAATTTATTAAATTACTAGCACGAATACGATCGACGAAATAAATAAATCAATTGCACAAATATTTCCGTTTGAATTGAAATTCACGAAAAGGTTGGTTGGGGGTGGGAATTACATTATTTTCAATAACGATTATATAAACACATATTTTCCTCCGAGTATTTAATAGTTTCACTAGCTAACTGTACAATTAGAATTCAGTTCGTTGCAATGATAAATCGCTAGTATCATCGTTATTTAAATCGGGATATTTACAATAATTTATTAAATTACTAGCACGAACACGATCGACCAAATGAATAAATTAATTGCACAAATATTTCCGTTTGAATTTCTCGAAAAGGTTGGTTGGGGGTGGGAATTACAATCATTTTCAATAACGATTCTATAAACACATATTTTCCACCGAGTATTTAATAGTTTCACTAGCTAAGTGTACAATTATTAGAATTCAGTTCGTTGCAATGATAAATCGCTAATTTCATCGTTATTTAAATCGGGATATTTACAATAATTTATTAAATTACTATCACGAATACGATCGAGCAAATGAATAAATTAATTGCACAAATATTTCCGTTTGAAATTCTCGAAAAGGTTGGTTGGGGGTGTGAATTACAATTATTTTCAATAACGATTCTATAAACAAATATTTTCCACCGAGTATTTAATAGTTTCACTAGCTAACTGTACAATTAGAATTCAGTCCCTTGCAATGATAAATTGCTAGTATCATCCTTATTTAAATCGGGATATTTACAATAATTTATTAAATTACTAGCACGAACACGATCGACCAAATGAATAAATTAATTGCACAAATATTTCCGTTTGAAATTCTCGAAAAGGTTGGTTGGGGTGGGAATTACAATTATTTTCAATAACGATTCTATAAACACATATTTTCCACCGAGTATTTAATAGTTTCACTAGCTAAGTGTACAATTATTAGAATTCAGTTCGTTGCAATGATAAATCGCTACTATCATCGTTATTTAAATCGGGATATTTACAATAATTTATTAAATTACTATCACGAATACGATCGACCAAATGAATAAATCAATTGCACAAATATTTCCGTTTGAATTGAAATTCTCGAAAAGGTTGGTTGGGGGTGGGAATTACAATTATTTTCAATAACGTTTATATAAACACATTTTCCACCGAGTATTTAATAGTTTCACTAGCTAAGTGTACAATTAGAATTCAGTTCGTTGCAATGATAAATCGCTAGTATCATCGTTATTTAAATCGGGATATTTACAATAATTTATTAAATTACCAGCACGAACACGATCGACCAAATGAATAAATTAATTGCACAAATATTTTGAATTGAAATTCTCGGAAAGGTTGGTTGGGGGTGGGAATTACAATTATTTTCAATAACGATTCTATAAACACATATTTTCCACCGAGTATTTAATAGTTTCACTAGCTAACTGTACAATTAGAATTCAGTCCGTTGCAATGATAAATCGCTAGTATCATCGTTATTTAAATCGGGATATTTACAATAATTTATTAAATTACTAGCACGAACACGATCGACCAAATGAATAAATTAATTGCACAAATATTTCCGTTTGAAATTCTCGAAAAGGTTGGTTGGGGGTGGGAATTACAATTATTTTCAATAACGATTCTATAAACACATATTTTCCACCGAGTATTTAATAGTTTCACTAGCTAACTGTACAATTAGAATTCAGTCCCTTGCAATGATAAATCGCTAATTTCATTGTTATTTAAATCGGGATATTTACAATAATTTATTAAATTACTAGCACGAATACGATCGACGAAATAAATAAATCAATTGCACAAATATTTCCGTTTGAATTGAAATTCACGAAAAGGTTGGTTGGGGGTGGGAATTACATTATTTTCAATAACGATTATATAAACACATATTTTCCTCCGAGTATTTAATAGTTTCACTAGCTAAGTGTACAATTAGAATTCAGTTCGTTGCAATGATAAATCGCTAGTATCATCGTTATTTAAATCGGGATATTTACAATAATTTATTAAATTACCAGCACGAACACGATCGACCAAATGAATAAATTAATTGCACAAATATTTTGAATTGAAATTCTCGGAAAGGTTGGTTGGGGGTGGGAATTACAATTATTTTCAATAACAATTCTATAAACACATATTTTCCACCGAGTATTTAATAGTTTCACTAGCTAAGTGTACAATTAGAATTCAGTCCGTTGCAATGATAAATCGCTAGTATCATCGTTATTTAAATCGGGATATTTACAATAATTTATTAAATTACCAGCACGAACACGATCGACCAAATGAATAAATTAATTGCACAAATATTTTGAATTGAAATTCTCGGAAAGGTTGGTTGGGGGTGGGAATTACAATTATTTTCAATAACGATTCTATAAACACATATTTTCCACCGAGTATTTAATAGTTTCACTAGCTAACTGTACAATTATAATTCAGTCCGTTGCAATGATAAATCGCTAGTATCATCGTTATTTAAATCGGGATATTTACAATAATTTATTAAATTACTAGCACGAATACGATCGAGCAAATGAATAAATTAATTGCACAAATATTTTGAATTGAAATTCTCGGAAAGGTTGGTTGGGGGTGGGTAGTTGTTTCCAACAAATTATATTAAGTTACAGAGCTCGCATGTGAAGCGTTCGGTTCCCGGTATTCGAAAACATTTCTAAATTCCGTCGCATTGACATTTCTGTGGAAAAGTGGACGAAAGGGTGACAATAGACGGTAGCGCGAACAAAAGCCAACCCCCTCGACCAGCCGCCAATTGTTTACGCGCCGTCACAGATGCAACAAGCGACCTCGCGTTTCCGGTGACATTCCTCTCGCGTTCAAACAAACGTCCACTTGAACCACCGTCGATTACCAGGGCAAACAATTAGCATAACGCGAGCCGGGAATTTATTAAAAATCGACCCGGAACGATTGTCGGCTCGTCCCACGCGCCGGAATATTCGAACAATCGCTACAAGAAAATCAACCACACGATGACTTTTGTATTACCACCACCAGAGTTGGGCACAAATTTTATTTAAATAAAAATTTCGAATAAAGAGGGTTTAAAATCCATTTGGTAAAAATTCACTTTATTCGAAATTTTTATTTAAATAAAATTTTTGCCCAACTCTGACCACCGCTAACTAAGGTGATAACGATAACGAAATAAAATATACTGGAAAATCTGGTTCAACATTGTTATTTTTTCGGGATGCAAAGAAAGGAATTTATTTACAATTTATTTAAAGAGGGATTGCTCAGTGGAGGGTGAATTTCCTTTGGAAAATCGTTTCATCCGGGATGAATTATTTATTTTCCCTTGTCGGCGTGGAAAATCCGGAAAATCACGAGCGACGGTCAATGCTATATTGAGTGAGGGAATTTCAGCGCGGCTGCGCTCCAAGCATAAACTCAAAGCGACAGCGCTCTTTTCTTTCTCTTTTCTACATTTTTGACGAGCAGGTAACGCGATTTTTGAATCCCTTTGACACGCAGCAACTGTGTGTCCGCATACTCCACAACGTCCAGCACATTCTTTTTGCCACGAATTTTTAGTGTTGCTCACTTAATTGTTTAAAAGCTTCCCAGATGGGTGTAAAAATCGAAGAAATTAAACAGGAGCTAAAAAAAAGAATTTGAATAACTATTCAATCGCAATTTAAAGAATTTTGAAAAGTACGCGTTTCAAATGTAATTCTAAAGACCTCGAAGTGAAAACATTTAGTTAAGCTTGCAAGACTGATAAGAAAAATTTGAATAAACGTATTCTGGAATGGAAGAATTTGAAAGTGGAATTTGAAAAATTGAATGATTTAAATCGAGTCAGAAATTTGTATAATATATTTTTAGGTAGATAAATTTTCGAATGTAATTTTAACTACTGGGAGACTAAAATCGAATGTTTAAAAAATTTATTCGAGTCGAAGAAATGGCGAGGTGTTTAAATATTTTCTCTTGTGTCTTACCATCAGGACGGTTCTTATTCACCATCCCATTTATCCCCATTCTGTGTTGCTGTTGCTGCTGCGGCTAGGACTGCGTTTCACGAGGCTGTTGCTGCTACAAGTCGATATCAAGCATGCGCCGTCATTGTGGTTTCACGCCATTATCGTAATCTTGAAGTCACGCATAGAACTCTGCAACGTCTTACGATAATACTGCAACAATAGAAATAACAGCAATAATAATACATTATCAATTTTAATTTCTATAATCTTCAATTTTCATCTTATTATCTAAAATATTTTATCAGAGAACGATATATATATTTCCGAAAAATGCATACAGTTAAGATAAAGTTAACACGAGCCCGATACAGTGCAACAAACGAATTCGCAATATCTTTTTTTGAATTATTGAACAGTGTGACGCAACGATGTCTCGATGGACATGCTCTGAATACATTATTGCGTACAAAAGACGGTTGTACGCTGCTATTAAAATGCGAGAGAGGAATTCTGCGCTACAGATATGGGTGACACAATAATGATAATTATCGAGTTCATAATTATCGCCGTCACCATTCAGAAACCATGCGACGAGCTCGCGGCCAAACACACAATTATTATTCTTTCATACGCCCTGAAACTGGCAGGAAATGCAGAAAGTAGAACGCGGGGAACTGCCAATAAACATCGCAATAACATCTTCGTTCTTAACATATCAAAATAAACACAATGAAAACCTCTCTGCATGTCTGAAAGAGTCTTTGCCGGCCCCTCGAATTACCTGCTGGAAGCTTCCCAAACGTTTTTCATCCCACCATGCAGTAGCAGAAAAGATCTACGAACAACATAGATCGAAAATCCGCATGGAATCGATCTTGAAAAGCGTGCCAGCGTGCGGTTCGAGGAAAATCCGGATTCGTAGTTTCGCATCGATTTCTGCAACGGTGCAAGATGGCGCGGCATCTCGGCCAGGGCCGTTTGGCTGCATCCATTGCGCGGTCCCAGTGGTTAGCCTCAGTAAAGTAAAATTCTCGATAAAATGGGGTACCTTGAACACCCCGCAAAATATCGGTACTTTCAACAATATCTTTATATGTAGACTTCTTGCATTTAATAAAGCATTAGATAATCCGCAATAACACATATTCTCAGAACTATTCAATTTTTTAATATGGCCGGATGCTTCTTTCTTTTGCACAGCAGTGTAACTGCCCCAGGGCTTCACTACGACGTCATCATAATATAGATACGTTACTGTTTTGGACGCGCAAGCGCGAGAAATCTTTGCCAATATCTCAGCAGTCATGAGATATGCTTTTTTCGCGCATGCGCGAAATTGCTATTACATATCACGTGAAAGCTTTCTTGAAGCCATGCTATACCTGATAGAAACATTTTCGATCGGACTGCTAATAACAGAGTAATCTTTACTGGTTACGATTCGTGATTCACCCTGTAAAATATAATGAACTTCTGAACTCTTCCGGTACTCTCCTATACTTTTACTAATAGTTCCCGACTACTTACCCCACAAAAGAACGTAGATACGTTCCTGGCGAAACTGGCGCATGCGTGAAAAAAGCGCACAATATATCTGATCACTGTATCTCAACACTGCGTGGTCCGTGGCAGTAGCAAAATAGCGTTCCCGTGGTGCGGCTGGGTTTTTTGTTTGCATTCTGGACTGGCAAGCAGTGCTGGCGTACGAAAATCTGGCAAATAGGCGTAAAAAGAAAGGGGGGCGGGCAAACGGTGTTCGTTTACAAGGGGGGTCGTCGCACGATGTGAGAGACGAGCTATTGTCGGGGCGACGACGCTGTCGTTACAAAAGGTGGCCCGTGTGTCTCTATAGATTGCATATATCTCTGTTTTGGTGAGCAAGAATACAGATCGGGTGGGCGCACAGAGTGCGGACGGGACGTTTTAGGTTAAAGGTGCACAACAATGCGCTGCGTGAGAAATTCGTACGGTGAAAGTCTCTCGGACGGCGTGCGGCTCAAGCTCGGACGCGAAGGTTCCCGTGATTTACTCGGCTTTCGCGTTACGGCCCTTTTTCACGACCATCCCGAGAGAGACTTCTCCGCGAACCGTTCGCTGTGCGTCTTGGTGAGCGTCCTGTGTCCCTAAACGTTTCGCGACAAATTTCCAGAATAAGTCCGTAAGGCGAACCGAGAGAATGTTGCGGTGATGATTCCGCCCGAATTTCGCCGGATTGGGTTTCCCCGATCGCGTCCCGAGGAACAACGGACTCCTCGCGCCGACAGAATGGAGGCTTAATTGCTTCTTCCGCTGAAAGGTGACCAGAGACACGCTATTCCACCCCCTCGACCGGTTTCAGCACGATTTTTCCGCTCCCCCTCTCCGACGTCGGCCGCTAATTAATCTGTTTTGTTGGTCCTTGCCGAATTCTATTGTCCCTCTCTGCTTAGCCTCTCTGCTTTCCTGTCTGCTATCATTGCTTCTCTTTTGGTTTCTCTATCGGCGTACACTGTTATAAACATATTGGTGGTGTATTCGATACATAGATTAAGCATCTCGCTTCTGCTTCCCTTTGCTTTTAGACATTCCGCTTCCTGTTCACGGGAGGCCTCATTCGATAGTAAACACTATGATCGGGACACAGCCCACAAAGTGATTCTGTAACGACAGCTATTATACTAATCAAATTCTACTTTGTATCTAACTTTTCCCTGGTCCTCAATAAACTTGTAGATACGTACAACCATCATAATATTTATAATTTTTGTGTTGTTAGTTCCAGAGTATTAGAATAACTGAACATGGCAGAGGATGAGGGAACGGAATGGCTGCAGGAACTGTTGCACGACGTCCAGCTGTCCCAGTTTTTCACAAGGATACGAGATGAAATGCAAGTCACCCGGCTGCACCATTTCGATTACGTGCAGCCGGAGGATTTGGAGAAGATCGGGCTGGGCAAGCCTGGCATCAGGAGATTGCTGGATGCCGTTAAGAAAAAGAGGAACACGCAATGGAAGAAGAACCTGATCACCAAGATCAGGCCCGGCAGCAGCGCCAAAACCACTAAACGAGTTTCACAGCCGGTCGAAGGCACCTCCGGGCTGACCTGTCTCATTCAGGATAAGGATGTGACGTTGTCGACCAAATTAGGGGACGGTACCTTCGGCGTGGTTAGACGAGGAGAGTGGACCTCACCTTCGGGCAGGGTATTGCCGGTGGCTGTGAAAGTTCTCAAGGCAGATGCGTTGACGCAACCCAGCGTGATAGAAGACTTTGTGTCTGAAGTCCAGTCGATGCACACTCTGGATCATCATAATCTCATCAGGTATGCGCCGTAGCCAAAGCAAGTATTTGTTAATGTAATAGTTTATAATCTATCGCTGTTGCGAATGTGCATGTTGCTTGGTTACAGCCAGCGAGGTACCGTCTTCTGTTTGTTAACAACAGCCATAGATTATAAACTATTACATAAAGAAGTTGTTTGATCGGTTGGTTAACCGTTTCATCTTTGCAGATTGTACGGCGTGGTACTGTCGCAGCCAATGATGATGGTGACAGAGCTCGCACCATTGGGAGCACTGTTGGATTACCTGCGGAAACAGTGTGGCAGGATTTCAGTATTAACGTTGTGCAACTACGCGCTGCAGGTCGCCACGGGGATGGCGTACCTGGAGGCGAAGCGTTTCCTGCACCGGGACCTGGCGTGCAGAAACGTGTTGTTGAGCTCCGTGGATAAAGTGAAAATCGGTGACTTTGGCCTAATGAGAGCCCTCCCCCAGCAAGAAGACTGTTACGTGATGACTGAGCATAAGAGAGTGCCGTTTCCCTGGTGCGCGCCGGAATCGTTGAAAGCCCGGCAGTTCAGCCACGCGTCGGACGTTTGGATGTTTGGTGTGACGCTATGGGAGATGTTGACGTTCGGCGAGGAGCCGTGGGTCGGACTGAACGGCTCGGAGATTTTGAGGAAGATCGAGAAAGAAGGGGAACGGTTGCACGAACCGGACGCGACTCCGCCGGTTATGTATCAATTGATGTTGCGCTGTTGGTCGCGAGATCCGGCGGAGAGGCCGATGTTCGCGTCGCTGAAGACGTCGCTGACGGGAATGGTGCCCGCCGTGATGAAGGCGGTGAACAGCTTCGACGAGGCCAACAAGATGACTATCGAGCAGGGCGATCAGATAGTGATTTTGGACGGTCGGCCCGAGAACTACTGGTGGAAGGGTCAGAACCAGCGTACCTATCAAATCGGGCTGTTCCCACGTTGTTTGGTGGATCCGATGAGACGCAGGCAGCCGGAGGACATCAGCAAACCTCTGGAGAACTCCTTCATCCACACTGGTCACGGTGCCCCGTTCGGCAAAAGCTGGGGCAGTCCCATCTACATAGACGACGTGTATCTGCGCAACCCTATGGAACCTCCCGATGTGGTAGGCGTTGCCCCCGGCGCGGACAGCCATCTAAAGAAGAAGTTCTTCAGCGGTACGCCCCGATCGCGCAAACAATTCAACTACACGAGGTTCCAGAACGACATTCGAGCCAGCCCGGTGAAGTCGACGAACGCGATTGGCGCGGCGGGTAGCCAGGAAGGTAGCCTGATCGATTTATCACCCGAGGAGATGGTGAACACCAGCGTCGCGCAACAGGACACCGCTTGTCGACGAGTGGTGAATATCCTGGACGAGCCCATCGACGACATGGACCGACAACAGGCCAACTGGCAGGAAGACGACCCTAGGACCTACGCAAATTTCCCAGGGAACGTGGATCCCGCTTACTCGGACCCGTTCGACACATCCGCGGTGTTCATGAAGCTGCCGCACTCGAGGTACTACAGCCAGGTGCCGTCGGACATGAGCAGCCGGTACTTCAAGACCCAGACCTACGGGAACGTGCAGAACCAAGACGCTGCTGGTAGTCAGGAAAGCGTGAATTACTTCGCGTCGGAGGCTACGCCGGATGTGAATCATTATTCCATAAACTTGAATAAGGAGAATCGAAACGATAATATCAACTTGAACGTGAACGTCGATGCCGAGGAGGGTAGCGTGTATTCTCAGAATCACTATAGCGAGATCGACAAGCCCAGTCCGCCCATGGCGAGCTGGTCGACCTGGCCCGAGGACCTGCAGAGCGAGGCCCAGCAGACCTACGTAAACGTAGCCTCTCGCAACCTTCAAGGTTCCGATGCACCTCCTCCTCCACCCGTCGCCCCAAACGAGAGTTCTCCGAAACCGAAATCGAACCACGATCTGGCCCAGAGCATGAACGAGCTGTCCATCAACACTCGCACCGTCTCCCCGAAGAAGCTAGACCCGGCGTTTCTGGCGGAGCTGGAGAAGCATTTGGGCGAGAAGGAAGCCAGCAAGAACATGAACGCCAGCCAGGAGGCTGCAGGAACGTCCGAGTCGTACTCGTCGGTGAACAAGCACCAGGAGAACGCGATTCCTGCTCTAAGGCCGCCGCCTCAATCGGTGAAGCCGAAGTCCCCGCAGATCGACCACAGGGCCAGCAATCTACCGACCAAGGTGCAGAACTCCTGGCAGTCGAAGACAACGAACATCCAGCAGCCACGCGCGCAGCCTGAGCAGCGGATGTTGGAGACGACGACTGACCAGATGGTCGGCCAGATTTGGCAGCAGGTGCAGGTGTCTCAGCAAAATGCTTACCCTGTCGAAGCGAACGTGAACCGGGTACTTGGCAACCCGCCAGCTAACCTGAACCTGCTGCAGATCGCGCCCAGCAACCTTGGCAATCTGGCCAGCCCGTGCATCGTCGCCAAACCGAATATGAACCACGCACAGCCGCCGCCACCGGTAGCAGCGGCTGCGAACCAAGCCAGCCACTTGCCCAGTCTTCCTCTGTCGACCTCCAGCCACGGGATCACGCAGATCCAGAACGATCTTCAACCAGTCCAACAGCAACCGAGCGGCGTGGTCCCGAAACCGGCCAGCGCGGTGTTGTCGGAGCAGGTGTACGCGGAGCTGAAGCAGACGGTGCCGAATCTCGATCAACTTTCTCAGAACGAGTTCAACACGCTGTACAACAAGACCGTCCAACAGAATATCCTCAGGAACTACTTCGCCGCGAGCACCTCGTCCGCCCCCGACTCCAGTAATCTAAGTCATAGTCATTATTCGGAGGCAACCGCTGCTGCTGCCAGTTCTATGCAGCAGCATCAGCAACAGCAACAACAACCGAAAGCAGCTACTTTGGTGAGGAGTTTCTCCGCTCAACAACACCCCTGCGACTTTAGTCCTCATCTGAAGCAACCGCCGGTATATAATCCTCCACCACCGGCATGGAGCCCCATGAAGTCTGTACAAAACGGTCTGCAAAGTCAGTGTCCCGTAATCAAGTCCAATCTGCCGAATAGTCCGAATCTGCTGCAGCTAGCGCACACAAACCAGCCGCAGGAGGTTGTCATGGTGCCCCAACAAGCCCCCACGGTGCGCACCGCGATGCTACCGCATATGAACGAGACCGTTATTAATACTCAATTAGCCCCATCCACCTCCGCGTACCCCTCCGGAGTTAGTCCCCCACTTACAGGCGCCTCGCAGCAGCTGGTCATGTCTCTGAACGACGAATTCCGCGCCAGCAAAGTGATGAAGGTGCAGAGGGAAACAAACGACGCCTCCCAGCAAGAGATACTCACGGCTTTGCAGGCCACTGGATGGGACACCAACCAGGCCGCCAAGCAGATCCTCAAAGACAGGCAGGCCAAGATCGAGTCCCTTGTTAGGTGAGTTAGGTGTGGAAACGAGTCTACCCTCTTAAAGCTCTCCTTGAACCATTATTTTAGCTAAAAAAATCTAATCTGAGCTGATGAAAGCAATCTAAGCTGATCACGATTCGTGACTCACCCGATAGACTAACTTCTACTTACTAGACTAACGTCTGTGTGGCAGTGAATGATTTAGATAATTGTTATTAAAGAGTTTGATATCGTTGCAGACTGGGCTTGGCGGGCAGACAGGAGTGCGAGGGTGCTCTGAAGAGGACTGAGTACGACGTAGACCTCGCCGCTTCTCTGTTGCTGGACCAGGTCAGATGAGAACGATTGCGAAGCTGAGACGTCATTGTTACTGGAGATGTTGTAAAATAACTGTAGCGTCGACACGTATAGAAATGTATTTACAAGTGACAGCCATACACACGCAAACGAGGCTACGGTTACGAGCAAGGACATTGTATTTCTTTTCTTTTTTTTTCTCGGAAACGATGTACATATTAACAGAACCAGCTGGCCCTTACGATTTTGCTGAAACTACGCGAAAAAGGGGACACGGGATTTTTTTAGTAAGAATTTGCAAAAAGTGACTTTCAAATCACTTAAATCTTTGATGCTAAATTAATCGTGCGGACCTAGCCCCAGCTCTCTAAAAACCACGTTTTCATCAAGATCTAGGGCCAAGAGTTTTCTTCGCGAGTCGAGATAGCCGATTGAAAAAGCGATTCGATTATTAGCAGCTGTAAATGAAAAAGGAAAAACGGTATTGCATTCCAGAGAACGACGCGATCTTCCGTAGCGAATCGTTGCGTGTATATCAAGCGAGCAAAACATGAATCGCTTTCGAGCCAGCGTGCGTGCGATTGTTTCCAAACGTTTTGATATGGAACGGGTGGGAGGGGGTTCGAAAAATTTCCGGAGATTGTTCGTATTATTTTTTTAACGTATTATATACTCTGTCGTTTGGCGTGTCGTTATCCGAGTAGGAAGAAAAAACGAATTGACAGTTTCTTCTACCGTTTTATCATGACCCGATGAATATTTTTTTCATTCATTTATACCGGTGTCCGGACGATTAGAACGTCTTCGCATGAGTACCGTAACAGTATTTCATTTAAATTGTAAGCGACGATCAGTGGCGGATTATGCTTTTGAAGACCCCCACCCAAAAGTGTCGTATTTTTGAAAATTGACAACTAGGTTCACGGGACGCGTTTTAATATTTTTAATTTACGATTATCGAGTTCGTAGAGATGCTGAGAAATCATTCAATAAATTAATTTCTGATAAAAAAAGAATAGCTAACAATTTGTATAGACAAATTCTCTTTGTTTTCATAAGTTAATGTAAAATAGTGACTTCTACTGGCCCGTGAACTTAGTCTTCAAAAAGATTTTCTAATTTTTGCCGAAAGTATAGCTGGGGCCTGGTTTTCATCATTTTTGCAATAATCCACCACTGCCGGTAATTAGAAAAAAAAGGATTAACGATTGAGCGTCTTCCTATCGTCGAAAAGGCAAACGTTGAGAAATTCGTTCGCGCAAACTAAACTAGCAATGTACCATCGCTTAACGACCGGAACCTGTCGATAATTACACGGCCCGTAATTAGGCCCGCGTGACCGGAAACGAAACGGGTCAACGAGGATCCTCGAACGAGGATCGACTACTCTGGAATCTTACTTTTTCCAGTAGAAAGTAAAAGTCTGATCGCTGACTGACGTCTGAACTGCCGGTCGAGAAATTGCATAAACAATATTCTGTTTTAAAACATACGAAGATAAGATGATATTCGTAAGGGTTGCTCTCGGAACCCTTCCGGCCCGCCCTCTGCGCTAGGGTGGTAATACGTCCAGCTTTTGGTTTCTGGATAGCGTACGATATTTAATTATACGGCGATTCCCATTAATATTCCAACACGCTTAAAAAGACGAGAACTTTTTTGAAAAGTTATAAAACGCAACTTTTAGTATTTTCTCTACAATTCCAATCAATTGCAATTTTTGAAAAAACATCACATCACAATACGTAGTAAACTAATTGCCGTAACTTCTCGAAAAAGCTCAGATCGTATAGTTAAATATTAAAAAAGTTATAATCTTTTTAGAGCGTCCGAATGTTAATGGGAGTCACTGTAAATGTAACAGAGTTTGTTGATTTGACACTAGAACTGCCAGAGCTTTCTGTGGGAAGTCAATTGCAAAATGAATAAATTTTTGTGATTTCTACAGCGAGGGTTGGATTCGAATCGGTGTTTCTAGTGTCGAAGGGTAAAAAACGAGGGGCGTTTGAAGCGTTGCAACATGATTCTGTAGCACGGGGAATGGAAAGCTTGCGCTGCGAGAAATGCGAACGTGGCAAATGACGGATCATTCAATTTGTAACTGTGATATGCGTTACTAAAGGCTCTAGGCGGTACTGTCGGAGGTAGAGGCGTTGTCCTTTTTAGGGGTAGGCCGACGAGTAGGGTTTATTTGCGTGACAGGAGTGTACATAGCCGATTAGCGACTGAGTTTAAGCTGTAACTAGAGTGTGTGCGAGTGCTGATTGTCTTTCGCCTAATTCCGGGACTGTACAGGATGTAAGACGTCCGCGAGACATGTGAAGGAAAAACTGACGTTAGCTTCTTTTGTTGAAGGGTGCCCACCGAATCACGGCTGAACGGACTTTGCGAATTTATTGCGGGAGAACGAGACGGCATATAAACGTAAAATTTCTTGCATTGTATTCAGGCATTATTCAATATCGTACGCAAATTTTTGCTACGTACTGCGACCAATGCTCATCATTATACATCGCATTGATTGGCTGGTTGATAACTCATGCATAATTATTCACAAATAAGACTGTGTCAAATTAAAAATTGGAAAAGGTTCTTGAAGCATGTTAGATTGTTCGTAGGATCATCCAGAGTCATGATATTTTAGTTAACTATTTTTTTATACAACATTTTTCAATATTTCTTTCGGAACCTTTTCGATTTTGATTTTAGACGATTCTTCGTGTTAGCTTGTCACTTAACGCGGTGTATAGTGAATACTTTTTGGTGTAGCGGATTGAAAAAATTTATCATCAACGTTGAATCATGTCCGAGTATACTGCAAACAGATTTTTGGTTCTAAGTCGTTTCGTTTTTTTAAAATTAATTCTCAAAGGTGACCGGTTGGTTTGTGTAATTTTATGGGGAGCTGCTCTTAATGTCGGATTCCGTTGGTGTTTGCTGTGATGGAATGGTAATGGGAAACGCCATGGCTGTCGAGAGTTGCCAGTTCTCATCGAATCGCTCAAGAGACTATTTTTTAAACGACCGTTTTCGAAAAAGGCAAGTGAAGCCAAGGTCGTTTCTTGTTTTCATTGCGAGCACAGCGTGTTCCCCCGGATCCATTTACTCGACGGGAGACAATGGACCCGTTCAGAACATGTGCGCACAAAAACGGGCGCACAAGCTCGTTGCATGATCTGCGATGAAAGATAAACGGACGAATTCCGTTTCCGGAGGGATAATTCGCGCGTCCCCTGCGGACAGTGGGGTACATTTGGCCGGAGGAGCGAGAGAAAAGTGAACTTTTCAAATTCTGCGTAAGATGAAACATTTTTGTTATCTGAAATAGTAGAATATACGAGGAATCATGAATCAATATCTTTTTTTTTCTCATTTATCATCTTTCCAGGTATAACAAATTCTGCCACTCCTTTTACGAAGCAGCGAAATATTCGCAGCACTTCTACATAGTTACATATAATATAGTAGTTCCTCTTTTATTTTATTTAACGTCAATCCTCCTTTGTGTTTAATAGTTAGTGTGTGTGAATGAATATTTATCCAGTGCGTATTAAGTTTCTATTTAAGTACTGTTTCTTTTTTTTATATCATTTTCCTCATACTTGGTAAGTATATTCTCGTGCACATTCTGTATATGCATACGTAGGTATCAATATGTCAACAAATTATTCATTGCGAACTGCGGGCTCGTGTGGCATTAATTTTACAAAAAAAATGTTTCGTACAAAAATACACGTCTACAAATCTAATATAAAAAATTTTTTCTACTAAGAATGAAGGTCACCTTGATTCTCTAAATGTAAAAATGTATTTTCTAATTTATAATGTTGCAGTTATAATGCGTTATGACCTACAAATAACGCTGTTATAGTTTTTGCACGGTTTTTCCGGCCAAATACCCCATTGTGCGACGTCACAAAGGAACGAACGAAAACAGAAAATACGAAACGGATCGAACAAAGTGTTCTCTCAGTACCCTGTAACATTAGTCCTAATTTATTCGTCGGAAGTCAGACTATTTCCTAAACCCCTCTTACTCTTAGGTTCCGTGACTGCATACTCGGGACAACGGAGGGTGTGTATATCTTGGCCTCCGTGATGGACCGAGGAGATGTTCGATGTTCACAAATAAAACATACGTAAGGAGATCATGCGTCTCTTTTTTCACCCTGCTGTCCATCAGTTTTATTCACATCCACTTTTTCAGTTGTTATTAAATCTTTCTATATTGAACATTTTTCCATTATTCAATTTTCCTAAAAGCTGGGGGCTGTTGTGGATGAGCACTTAGGGTGCGTACACTTTAAGTATTTCAATAGTCGAATCCACTCGGACTACTTAGGCTCAACCACGGTGTATTATATAGGTGTTCCAACTATAAGCACCTCTGTAAGACTAAAGTTTTGTGGTAGATAGAGGTTAGTTCTCTGGTCGCCGCCAGATGGAATACTAGTAATCTTCACAGTTTTCAATGGTTTTCAGCAGTGTGCCCAGACGGGACACCTTTTTTCGCGCATGCGCATCGTTTTCAGCCCCAGTAAAGTACGCTTCTCGAGGAAATGTGGCACCATGAGCGCCATGCAGAATTTTAAGAAATTGATATGACTCCATGAGGCCTACTACGTGTTTGGTTCTTTGACTTTTGCACTTCTAAGTCGTCCATCTGGACCAGTGTGCTTCCCGTCAATTATACCGGTACATTCCCGCCGATATAGCTGCTTCAGGCCTCAGGGCTCTGCTACATCATCGCCTCATCATAGATACGTTACTGTTTTGGCCGCGCATGCGCGAAAAAAGGTGTCCCGTCTGGGCACACTGGTTTTTAGTATGTCCATCGTAGCCTGTGCTAAGGTATGTACCGTACATAACCTTAGCACGGGCTACATCAGGGGTGGCCAACCTGTGGCGCATGCGCCAAACGTGGCGCATTGGATGATTACAAGCGGCGCATTGGATCCTTGCGTTTATACTTATTCTTTTGAAGTAGGCGCCATAACTGATTCCATCTTCATATTTTCAACACCTGAGAGCTCTCAGTTGAATTTATTCAGCCTTCTCACTCATCAATTCGTCGCAATTTGTTGACAGTTTACAATTATAGGATGGGAATTGGAGTGTTCATGACAGCGATCGCCCTCTCGTCCAAAAGATCATTCCTCACTTTTGTAGATCTGTGCTCCAATGAACGTATGTCTTTTCAATTGACGTAAGTTAATTAATTTAGTGGCGCGATTGAGTTATCCCTTTTCCTTCCCTAACAGAAGCAGATCCTACCCCTATACAACGAATATAAGAAGGTAGAAAAAGTGCTCGAGTTGTATGGCGCACCTGGACTCGTATGTGAAAAAATTTTGCGCATGGTATGAAAAAGATTGGCCACCCCTGGGCTACATGGACACGCTGCTACCAGCTGCTACACAATCTCATTCACACACGTACATGAATACTCTGAGGATGCCCGATATGCCATCTAGCGACGAACTAACCTCTATCTGTCACACCTTTCCGAGAGAAGTCCGAACATCTAAAATAATACACCGTGGGCCCAACACACTTAGGGTACATGAACTTCTGCGCTCCGGACGCAGTTATGGCAAGTCATGAGATTTCTGTGAAGCTAGATTCCAGGAGCCTGTGACCGAAGACTACCCAGATTCTGCAGAACAGATGCGATTATGTATCTGATTTTCACATTGGAATAGGAACACGAGGCCAGACGAAGGATTGCACGCATTCCGGCTAGAAAGCAACACAGGGACAAAGAACTATGCTCGCTTGAATGCATTGTGTACCGAGTCGGAAGAAAGTGCAGAACGATTCCGACTTTCTAGCCCGTTCGATTTTCGATAGACCGGATCGTACGATATGCTATGAATATTCATTCAGCGTACGCGGAAAGCAAAATCGTTCGATTGGTATTTTTGCAGCTGTCAGTCAACTGCGATTACGTTTTATCTTAACGCTCCAGTGATGGTCGGCGCAAGAGTCTCAGGATGAACGAACGTATAGTATATGGCGAAGATAGAACTTTCTGTAGATTCTTTGTGCTCGAAATATTTTAGTCCAACTGGTTATCAATGATGAATTGTATCTGCGTACACCGGTTGTTTAAATAACAGTCTAATCGTCGCGTCGTATTATTGTGCAACTGATCGCAACATTGAAAAATAACTTCCCTATAAAATCGGGAAGTTAATAAAGTTTTAAAGTAAAAATGAATCAATCCATAGTTCAACTTTGCGTATTTTCATAACAAAATTATTCAATTGAATTTAGCAACCCGGTCGAGTCGCAACCGATCCGTGGAGCATTAGGCGAGCTATTTTAGTAAAATAATTAATTGGACAGGTTTGTCCGGCGAGAATGATCGTTATGCTCGTTGGCCTGGAGCACCACGATATATCTCGCAAACTTGATTGACCCGCCCGAGGTATTATTCGGCACCGGCAACAGCAAACGATAGTAAACGATATCAAACGGCATCACGTCCGGCCGATATAATTAAGTGGAATCAGGTTGACGAGCGTTCCTTCAAAAGGCCAATGAAAGTTTATATTGCGCAATGAACCCGCGAGCATAGACGTTTGAACCGTTCGAAGAACTAACGAGCCATTGGAATGTCGCCACCCGTTGGTTTTTTGGTCGAGTATATTTTCAGAAACGCCGCGCGCCGCCGTACGACCATAATGAACAATCCTGCGGAATTCCGCAATGAGTTATGGCCACTATAAGCCTGGGAAAAAGTGCAACTTTTTCTTCGTTCCATTCTACTTTTCAACGATTGCTACCTTCTACTATCTATTTTTAAGGGGATCGTGTTATGTGGGATTTATTCGGGTACTTGGTCTTTCTTCAGGGCCAATTTTAAAATTTTCATATCTTCCCAAAATGTGTGGTGCCATTTCTAAATTTTAGACACCCTATCAAAGTATGTGGTGCCATTTTTAAATATTAGACACCATATCAAAGTATATGGTGCCATTTTCAAGTTCTAGGCATTCCATGTGCCATTTAAACTGTGGTGCCCAAGGTGGTTCGGAACCCACCTTATAATAAAAATAAATATTTTAAAAATTCCACGTTTTTAAAACGGACTAAAAAGTATAAAATAAAATTTTAAAAAACGCCACGTTTAAAAAACGGACTAAAAAGTATAAAATAATTTTTTCTAGCCCCATACAGATTCCTATCCCCGTACAGATAGTCCTGAAAATTTTTGATTGTGAATTTTGAATAGCTATGAAAATACTTGTTTGATTTAAAACGAAAAACGTGGGGCGCAAGATAATACATAGCAAGGAGTGTAGAGAGTAGCTGCCGCTGAGGAAACTCGCAAAACAGTTCATATCATTTGCAGTGCAATAAAATTGTTAGTGATTTAGGTGTTCATGCATCAATTATCTATTGCATGCGCCCCACGTTTTACGTTTTAAATCTTACAAGTATTTCCATAGCTATTCAAAATTCACAATCATAAATTTTCAGGACTATCTGTACGGGGTTAGGAATCTGTATGGGGCTAGAAAAAATTATTTTATACTTTTTAGTCCGTTTTTAAACGTGGCGTTTTTAAAAATTTTATTTTATACTTTTTAGTCCGTTTTACAAACGTGGTATTTTTAAAAAATTTATTTTTATTTAAATAATTATTTTCTGCTTTTTAGCCTTATATGTGTGAAATTTTACAATCGATTTTGAACATTTTGATGAGATTATAACAGAGACATGTAGTAAATTTCAGACGGTATTGCGACGCGTCATATCGATAACGAACGCCGTGGTAAAATGTCAAAGATGAAGGTTCGACGGAGAATTTCGGTGTAACTGTTCTTTCGCTTGGTAAACAAACATTATACTATAATAATACGTAGTAACTTTGTAAACAACTCACGGAGCTCGAACGCACACTGACGCACACTGAGCTCCTTCGGTGCGAAGCGGGTCAGTGGAGTGGGGATGAGTCAGAGTGGGAACGCGTAGTAGAGTGGGGACGCTGAACGCGAAGACGTACTACGTCACGCGGCGGGGGGTGCAAAGGTTCAAATTATTAATAATTTATATCTCCTGAACGCATAGGCTTTATAGTTCTGAGCTATGTTTAAAATTTCAAGTCTCTAGCTCATCGGGAAGTTAGTTTAAAATCAATTGCAAAATTTGTACCGAACAAACAGACAAACAAGAAAGCGGGCTAATAAAAACGTGGTAAAAACTGTAGGTCCCGTCGCGAAAAAACCCTGGAAGTTAAAAGCGACGTAAAATAACCAATAAAAAGAAAAAGAAGTTCTAGGCACCTCTCCCAAGGTTTAGATACCCCACCCTAATCTTCTGGCACCCCTAATTACATTTCAGATACCCATTTCTAACTTCAGAAGCCCTACCTACAGAAGCGGACAAAAGTTTAAGACCGCTCTAAAGAAGATAATACCTTTTTTGATATTGTATTATACGATTTGAACTTTTTTGGGAAGCTAGAGCAATTAGTTTACTAAAGGTTGTGAAAAGAAATTTTTTCAAAAATTGCAATTGATCGGAATTGTTGAAAAAATACTAAAGGTTGAATTTTTAACTTTTTTATGTCGGCCTAAATTGAAAATTTAAAAAATACGTTTTGTAGATCTATGTCAATTAAACATATTCTGAAAATTTCGTCAAGATCGGATTTTCACGTTTTTCGGCAATAAATCGTGAAAATCTGCAATTTTTACCATCTTTAAACGTTTGTAGCTCCTTGCAACGTCGACCGATTTTGACGAAAATTTCAGAATATGTTTAATTGACATAGATCTACAAAACGTATTTTTTAAATTTTCAATATAGGCCGACATAAAAATGTTAAAAATTCAACTTTTAGTATTTTTTCAACAATTCCGATCAATTGCAGTTTTTGAAAAAATTTCTTTTCACGACCTTTAGTAAACTAATTGCTCTAGCTTCCCAAAAAAGTTCAAATCGTATAGTACAATATTGAAAAAGTTATCGTCTTCTTTAGAGCGGTCTTAAACTTTTGTCCGCTACTGTAGATCCTCTTCTGAAAGGCATCGTTCCTAAATCCTAGATGCGCAATGCTAATTTTCAGGTACCATTCAACAATCGTATTTAGCCATCTAGTACCCATTTTATCAAAGAAGTGGTTCCCGGTACCGATGTCAACTGTCCAACAATGGTCACCGGTACGTGCGTATGACGTCCAGACGATTGCAAGTCGAAGGTGCAACGGAATGATGCACCAGCTCGTAGGAGAAGGTGGAGCCAACGGTAGCGCAGGCGTGAAAGTCTTCGGTTTCACTTGTTCTTCGAGGAGATCGGCGTACACCTGACCGGTAGTAGGAGAGAAGAACAGTGAACCACGGTTCGAGCTTAGACAGATATCCAGAAGCGAAATCGTGGTCGCGCCGCGCGTTGTTCGCTTCTTACCCCCGGAAACGGGTACCAGCTCGCTGTATACGAAAAACGGTCACGCTTTTCCAAACTTTCCCGCGCAATTGTGTTTATCTTGTGGGTGAAAAACGGAATGTCAATGTCGAACTCCAGGATAACAATCGGACCAACAATGTCGTGACATGGTGCTGGACAGTCAATTGTTGCAGGTATGAAAAAATTGTTTGAAAAGTATACAATCTTTTCCAACAATGCGATTTGCACATCTAAAATCAATTTGGAACAATTCCAAATTGTTTGGAAATCTTTTTCTGACTTCGATCTTCTCCTAGATCTTCTGTAATGTATTTTTCTCAGAATGATCGTGAACAAATTAAAAAACCTCGGCGATCGGTTTAAGAGGAGATGTATGAGCATAACATTGATTTGTTTAGCAGCTTATCGAAGACCGTTTCCTGCGAACTTCCTGCGGCGCTAAAGCGGCACATCGCCGGAGGGGAACAATCGCGATCGCTATCGGGGAATTTTGATAAAGCCGATCGAACCACATTGATACAGTTGAACAAAGGGGAACCGGAAGACGGTCGGCGATGAGAATGCCAGCGGAATCCTCGATATATTGGGACTCTGTGGGTTCCCAGCGCTCGACATCCGGCGGCAGCTCCGGAGATGCTTGCAGCTCCGGAAGTGCTAGCAGGCACTACGTTGACCCGTGGGATTTGGAGAACTATGCGTACCTGAGACGCCATAGTGTCGCTGGCATAACGCAACAACAGGCGCCGCGACGTCATCGACGCCCTGGCTATCATCTTTCACAGGAGGCTCGTGCTCAGTCTGAATATTGGTGAGTGCCATTTTTCGATGAGTTAGGTCGCGCGCATGCTGTGATTGACGAGTAGACTGCGGATCTTTATGCAAAATGGAACGTTCGCATTGACTTCAGGCCACAGGAGCCAGATAAAAATTGCATTCTTCTTTTAATTATTCTATCAAGCTGGAACTAATAAGTACATTGATGTCCATAAATATTTTTAACAGGGCTTGAAACGGGCCCGAAAATAACTGTTTGAAACTGTTTCATTTCGGGCTTGATCGAAACAGTTATGAAGGACCGATATTCTGAATAACTGTTAAGAAGGACCGAAATTTTGGTTGATATCGGTTTCGATTACGGTCCTTCGTACATGGATATCGGTCCTAGCATAACTGTCTAGGACCGATATTTATTCGGTCCTATACCGGTCTTCATATCGGTTCCAATACTTTGTTGCTCGGCCGGTGATTTAGGCACAGCGACTTCTAAGGGTCGGCCGATGCTTTGTAATCGGTGGCAAAGAGACCGACACCTTATTGTCGATTGCCGACGCGACTGTTGACTCGGGATCATCGGTGACGCTTTTGCGGGGATACCAATCAGAATGATTTCTGGTAAAATGAAACATATCCTTTTGAACACAAGACTCACCACTCTGCAAGCGAAAACCTAGAGCCTAGCTACATAACGAAAATTAAAATTACAATAAAAAAAGTAAAAGTAAAAACTAAAAAATGCTATGAACCATGTCCCTTTCTTTTCCATACGCTCTCCTTCTTTGCGTCGCAAATTTTGATCGTTCATTATTTTTTCTATGATTTTCTATGATTCTATCATTGAAACAATTGGCTTGTGATAGCTAAAATATGATATAAATATTCTTGATTCAATTTTGTCTAAATATCTTGCAAATACTGCATCGAGAGTTGTTCCTGATCTTGTTACCGCTTCATTAGGATTATTTACCATTTCCAATCTTAATTTACTTCTAAACATTACTAGGATATGCAAGAAGTTTCGCGTATGTTTTTTTTTTAAATTCAAAAGACTACATACGTCATGTGGTTGGGCATACCCTATATGCTTTTGGGTTGAGCCTTTTGAAAATTTCGTTATTTTTGCGGTAGGATGGACCGTTCCCGAGATACAGCCATTTTTTATTTACGACTAGCTCGGCTAACCATCCCCACACTTCCGTTACGCATATTCGTGTCGCGAATTCCGTGACGCGAATTAGGCCTACACCCTGCCAAAAGAAGTTTCACTTCAAAAATAGTTAATAATGTATACATTTATTGTTATAATAAAACAACTTTCAATTATGACCAAAATATAACCGTTTTTAATGTTAGTAGTTATTTTCGGACCCGTTTCAAGCCCTGATTGCTATAATTTGAAACTTAGAATTTAGAACCGATATGAGGACCGATATAGGACCGAAAAAATAACGGTCCTAGACCTTTATGCTAGGACCGATATCCATCTACGAAGGACCGTAATCGAAACCGATATCAACCAAAATTTCAGGCCTTTATAACAGTTATTCAGAATATCGGTCCTTCATAACTGTTTCAAGGACCGAAACCGATATCATAACTGTTTTCAAGCCCTGATTTTTAATCCTCTGCACTCGGTAATTAAACATTTCTTCCGACCTAGAATATTTCCATTCTCAATGATTTTTTTAGGTGGATACGGAATTGATATAATACTTCATACAATACTTAAATGTATAATAATTGATTAGATAGCAACATATTTAATAATGTAAACAGTATTTTGGATAATGGTACAGCAATTTTTAGTGGCGCCTCAGAGTCACCACTCAACTGCTAAGGGTTGACATGTCCACTGCTTTAAGGATGTTCTGGAGGTACAATGGGAGACAAAAGTACAAGAAATTCGAAATCCATCAATATATTGGCAATGAAAGCCATTCATGAGTATATTTTGCATGAAACTTTTGCGAATACTGTACCCTCTGTAACTATATTCAGTGGTCTACACTTGTCGCGTTTCCATGCTAGTAAGAGACAACACGATAAATTTGACGTTTTGTAACAGTTTATAATTTTTTTGCTCTGTAACTGTTTAGTGAATCCTAATAAATTTTGAACATAATTAATTATATAATTTTTACTACATATACAAAAAAACTGAAGTTTCTAGTTGCGTTTTTTCAAGGTTTAAATAGAGTTTGAAGTGGAATTTTATGAATTCTCCATAAGAAGACGTGTTAAAATGTGCAAACTTTAAGTTGCTATAATTCTTAAACGGTGCAGTGAATCGAACCCAAACTTTGGTAATTACATTAATTTAGTAAGAATTATATCTTGCCAAATTTTCAAAAATTTTGTTGCGTTTTTATATACCTCCAGAACATCCTTAAATTGTACGTGCCCGTTCTCGTCATAAATGCATAAAGCCCGCAGTCTATTGGCGAGTTAGGTCACGTACCATTCAGGATGATGAGTTAGGTCTGCGTCGTAGGTCGATCAAAGCTGGGCCCAGGTGAGGCTCCATTGAGTTAGGTCAAGCTTCTGTTCCTTATAAGAATATTCAAGAAATCCTCTTCTACATTTTGACATTGGTCGTCTTTTCCCCGTCCTCGTTTACTATAATTTCACGTGGTCGCATTTCTAGGTGTCCCACATTTGGACACATCCCGGTACCTCCAAGCATTTCTCCATTTCCAAGCCAGATTTATGTGTGACGGTTAATGCATTTTCTGCTGGATGTTTCTGCAATCAGCGTCGAGCATCGCCATTTATCAACATTCGCGTTCGATTTCTGCGGAGCGTGACAGAAGGCCGTGCGCGACATTCTAAGCGTTCCATTTTTCCTTCTTGCTTTCCCCATACCGCGGGGTTGTTCGGAAAATCGCTTAGGCGACTCGTGTGCCACGGTTTACGCGATTTCGCCTTTCACCGGTTCGATCCGAGTCATCGATTTAAGTCGTCGTTAGGGGGTTCAGTGCACCGTGCGCCGGGTCGTTGATGGATGCCCATTACGATCGAAGGAAGTGTCCCTTTCCGGCAATTAAATTCCCGGACGATTGTGTCCCGTTCGAGCAACTTCGTTGTGCAACGTGTTACGACCATTGCCGTTCAAGGACTCGCGGGAATTTAGGGGTGGAAGTTGCATTCATTCAGTAATTTCATAGGAATACATATTCATATGATTGTGGCAATCCATAGGAGTGATAGTTGCGACAGAATGATTAATAACTAGACTGCGGATCGTGATGCATTTGTAGCAAATGTGAGAAGATGAAATTGAAGATATCAATATTATACAGGGTGGCCCACATAACTCTGAACAGCTCAATATCTCGAAAACTATGCCATCGATTTTAAAGTTCTCAGTCTTAAATTGCATGGAACTGAAGGGCCTTTCTGACTACATAAACGTGAAGTGGCCTCCCTTCCCCTTTAACGGGGGAGGGGAGGTACCTTTGTAATTTTAAATGGAACCCCCTATACAATGTTACATATTTAGATTCTACCGGAAAAAACAAGTCAATTTTGTCTGAAACATTTTTTTGTCAGATACTTCCACGATGAGATATAACAGTTTGAAGTTTCGAGTTGTAGGTACTTGAAGCGCTCGGAAATAGCGTTATGGAATTGTACATACGCGCTTGAGTCCTTTGCTTATTCGTGAAAAAATAAAATGTACTTTAAATTAAATGTTCAAAATGTCCACCACGGGCTTGTAAACATTTATTTACTCGAAACATCAAAGTTGTTCTAACATTTTTTAACATTTCGGGAGTCACTGAAGCGCAAGCGTCATGTATTCTTTGTTTCATATCCTCTTTTGTCGTCGATGGTTCAAACATAACTTTGTCCTTTACATATCCCCATAAGAAAAAATCTAATAGTGTTAGATCGGGGGATCGAGGAGGCCATTGACGAGGTTCCCCACGACCTATCCATTTGTTCCCAAATTTTTCGTTCAAAAATTGCCTGGTGATGATTGCAAAATGTGGAGGAGCGCCGTCTTGTTGGAACCACATTTCTCTTCTAACGTGCCGTGGCACATCTTCCAAAAGCGCAGGCAAATGTTTTTTTAAGAAATCACAATAACTTGCAGATGTTACAGTTCCTTGGAAAAAATAAGGTCCAATTACAAAATCTCCTATTAGGCCACACCAAACATTTAAAGACCATCGATGTTGAAAGGGAACACATCGCATCCAATTTGGGTTTTCCACGGCCCAATAATGCAGATTATGTCTATCTACATGCCCTGAATTCATAAAAGTGGCCTCATCGGAAAAAGTATTTTGCACAAAAACTCATTTTCCACAACACCCTGCAGCCACTCACAAAATCTTACGCGGTGAT
This sequence comes from Lasioglossum pauxillum, assembly GCA_933228785.1. NCBI lineage: Eukaryota > Metazoa > Arthropoda > Insecta > Hymenoptera > Halictidae > Lasioglossum > Lasioglossum pauxillum. The sequence continues at coordinate 2,170,291 of OW121699.1, forward strand.
CGTAATCTGCTATCGAAAGGTCTTGTGATAAAACCATGTGATATGGATGATACTTTTGCCGTTTCAAAATTCGTTGAATTGATGAACGACTAATATGTGATGTTTGTGCAAGTGTACGTTGACTAATATGAGGATTTAATGTAATTGCAGCAAGAATACTGGCACTATTATTTTCATTAGTGACAGCTTTAGGTTTATTGCGAGTTTTTTTACACAATTCACCGTGCTCGCGAAGCCGCTTTTCTAAATTATGAAATGTTGTATGACATTTTTCGATACCATAACGTTCAAAAAACATCACTGCTGCACGCCGATAATTTTTTTGGCATTCACCTAACGTTAATAACATATTCACTTCTGTGTCAAAAGTAGCCATAATCACAATGTTACTGCTTGAATAACAGCTCTAAACTGAAAACGTTTTCATAGATATGTGAGTCAAACTCAAGAATTGTAAATATTATTGTTTGTGTTTCTTCATGAATAAGCAAAGGACTCAAGCGCGTATAATTCCATAACGCTATTTCCGAGCGCTTCAAGTACCTACAACTCGAAACTTCAAACTGTTATATCTCATCATGGAAGTATCTGACAAAAAAATGATTCAGACAAAATTGACTTGTTTTTTCCGGTAGAATCTAAATATGTAACACTTTATAGGGGGTTCCATTTAAAATTACAAAGGTACCTCCCCTCCCCCGTTAAAGGGGAAGGGAGGCCACTTCACGTTTATGTAGTCAGAAAGGCCCTTCAGTTCCATGCAATTTAAGACTGAGAACTTTAAAATCGATGGCATAGTTTTCGAGATATTGAGCTGTTCAGAGTTATGTGGGCCACCCTGTATATGGTTTCTCCTCTATTAGAAATAACATTCGATTTACAATAGTTTCTATTTCTTGCAAACGACGCAGGCAATTTTTATTTTGAATAAAGACCCGCAGTCTGTTAATAACATTCACCGAATAAATGTCTAGAAAATTTAATTTTTGGGGAACTTCTTTAATGGGGTTCGTCATTGGACAATGTACATGCTGGTAGAAATAATAAACTGTGCCTCGTCGGACCATCATATTGCTTCACTTTCGAGTCATCAACAAGATGAATCTGATTTGCAAAGTGATTAATTCGGGGTGCAGAAGAAATGCGTAAAATCCGCTGTCTAATCATGAATCACGATCTTACTCATCTCTGTCATCTCTGAAAATCTTTTTGCTCGCCGTAGAGGGGCACGGTGCGCGTTAATGGGAGGTGCATATTAATAATAATCGCTATAGCGCGCTAAGCGCATCGCTCAAGAACAGCATGCCCTACTTCGCGCCCACAGATACGATCTTCGCGGGCAGACTGCAAGCCGTGAAAAACCATATTGGGTTAAACAGACTGTGAACGTTGTCGGGAAAAGAAAAATTGCACCTCGGCCGGTAAACAATGCCGAGTTTCTTTGTGCAACCGCGACGAGATCGATTATCAGCTGTTTCGCGGTGATCTAAGTTTAGAAATTTAGGGGCTCGGTTCCGTTCCGCCGTTTCATTCGAAATGTTTCGTCTCGTTGACCGATTTTTTCCCCGCTAATTCGATTCACGATTTTTCCCGACGTTTTCGAATTGTTTTCGGTTTCTTTCCTTCTGGTTGTATCTGTTTTATATAGTTGGCTCTCTTTCCGTTCCTTGCGCAATTTCACCGTCCCAGATCGCGAGCGATTCAGTTATTCAATTATTCATGGAAATTGCCTTAACATTACCTTAATGTTTTGCAACACAGGAGGAAATGCCGGTTAACAAATTATGAGCCGCTCGGTGAAACTCGCGTGCAGCCTTTCCGAGAACTAGTATTATAAAGCTTGTTAATCTCTTGTTTAATTGCTGCCAATTCGCTGTTGTTAATAACGGACTAATCATTGCTATTTAGATGGTTCATTTTGTCGAAGACTTTTTCCGACTAAAATTTCTAATCTTAAGGATGTACTGGAGGTACAATGGGAGACAAAAATACAAGAAATTCGAAATCCATCAATACATGGCAATGAAAGCCATTCATGAGTATATTTTGCATGAAACTTTTGCGAATACTGTACCCTCTGTAGCTATATTCAGTGGTCTACACTTGTCACGTTTCCATGCTAGTGAGAGACAACAAGATAAATTTGACGTTTTGTAACAGTTTAGAATTTTTTTGCTCTGTAACTGTTTAGTGAATCCTAATAAATTTTGAACATAATTAATTACCTAATTTTTACTACATATAAAAAAAGACTGGAGTTTCTAGTTGCGTTTTTTCAAGGTTTAAATAGGGTTTCAAGTGGAATTTTATGAATTCTCCATAAGAAGACGTGTTAAAACGTGCAAACTTTAAGTTGCTATAATTCTTAAACGGTGCAGTGAATCGAACCCAAACTTTGGTAATTGCATCAATTTAGTAAGAATTATATCTTGTCAAATTTTCAAAAATTTTGTTGCGTTTTTATATACCTCCAGAACATCCTTAACTGTGTAGTTCGTACAGCTTTAATGATAAATATTGTTGTTATTTAATAATGATGATTGTGTTTCCCCGTTTTGAAAATTGTGGATTTTCCGGTTTGCAAGTGATTAACAGAGAGTCCAAGGGCAGTCCACAGGTGTTTTCACGTTAAATAACAATTTCACGTTGAACAATCGATGGGAAAGAACTGGAATAAGGGGAAACATTGTAGGTATTCATCCTCGGTGAGAGAACCGGGCTACGACGCACCAGCTTTCGTGGAAGAATTGTATTGTGGACCACCTAGGCCAGCGAACAATAGTTGCTACTATCATCAACCGATCTACGAGGACGAGGTACCGGATTACGTCGCACCGTTTCCGGTCTACGCGCCTCTCTCTGGTAAGATTAATTACTTTCCTCTTCGTTATGCATCGTATCGAGACTTCTAAACTCGACTATGAGAACCCTAATTGTCCCCTGACATCTAACAAAGATGAACGATTAGCGTAGATGATCCATAGAAATTAATCATCCCTAAACGCTGTCACAGAAAACTCAAAACTTCTAGAAATTTCATTTAGAAAATTGCAAATCACAATTTTTGGCATTTCTTGCGATTCTATTTTGGAATTTAGAAGTAATCTTTATAAAGCAACATTATTGATAGTGCAATGAGATTTGCACGATAAGCTCCAATGAACGTGCCGCAATAAATTGTCCACAAGTTTCCAAAGACCGAAGAAATATGAATCAACATTTGCGCGCAACTAATAATTATATCGAACCGATACGTGATCAGAAGACCGTAATATGGATTTTCTATTACGCTTTCACCTAGTCAATATTCAGTTCGCCGCGTTTTCCTGGCGAGCGATGACTTCTGCAGGAAGAACTACTATCCTTCTATCGTTGATCTTCGCATAACTTCAGCCATTCTCTGCATATTTTCGCAGTAGACTAATGTATTCTTCGCGCGCGGAGCTCTTCGTTAATTTGCCGGAACGATTAAGCCGCGTGGAATGCTATGGAATTAGCTGCGTGCAAAAATGCAACACAATAGAAATAACTTTTTCAATCTTTTCAATCTCCATCGCGCGCCCGAAACTTAAAAGGAACGATGGGTCGAGCCAAATGGATTTAGAAAACGGTAGAAATTTGTGTACTGTTGAAGCGAGAGAAATTTTGATCGCCCAAGGGCTAGAAATTTCCGAGAAGAGATTTTCGCAGCCATGTTGAACAGGTGACAAAACACATCGGTAGCATAATGAGCTGACGTAACGTCGGTCTCTCTTGGAGCCAAGACGTCGACGACCCGTCTAAACCGGTTCGTTGGAGTCTTCGTGACCAAAAGCCACAATGCGCCGGCCGAGCGCGTTTTCTCTTCATTGCCTGGCCCGCGTTAATTGATATTCTCGCATGCGGCGACACGATTACGCGCGCGCACGCCACCCTCGTGCTTCGCATGGGAAAAGCCCGTGAAATCGTTATGCAATTCCGATGCAGTTGCATCGATGCGATGCTTACGCGCGCTGCTCAACTCAATCACAAGCTTCCTTTCCTACGGACCGGAAGTAGCGCTTAAAATTCGATCGCCCGACACATTTCTGCTTTTCAATTTAATTTGCGATTATTAAGCTTGTGAAGAATTATTTACCGAATCTATCGCTTTGGGTATTTTTGGAAAAATGGCCAAAGATTTGACACATTCTCGTCATGTCTATAAAATAATGTGAAATAGTTATTTCTACAGCTCCGTAAGCCTACCGTTAATGTCGACGATGTTTCTCTTTGTTCTCCATTTCTAGAAACAGAACATTCACCGACAACACTTGAGAAACAATCGGCAAATTCAAGAAATGTTTCCCCGCCGACGTCACCCGCCGCAAAAACATTAGAAATAATCGCACGGTGACGAGAGAAGAACGAATCGATTTCGCGGGAAATCGGCGTCGCGAGTTCTGCCGCAATAGTTGGCGATTTGTCACACGCTCTCCGACAGACCGCCCGCGATTTCTACCGCGGCCTAGAAAGCCGTATTTCCCGCGAGTTTTCACGTCGATATTGCGCAGACTCTCAGCCGGCGCGCCAGATTTGACGTTCGACGCGCGTGATTATTATTACCATCGGCTGGAAAGTCGTCTTCGCTTTCACCTGGACGCGTCAAATCGCGCGTAAACGAGCCTAAACAGTCGTAAAATGCCTCTTTTAATTTATTTCGACGGACATCGCTGACAATCTGCATTGCAAACGACTGTACATCATTTTCTCTCGCTGTTGGACGTTTCTCTCGGAATTTCACTTTTTTGACACGGAATTTCTATTTTTAGTCGGTACAGCCTTTGTAGATCAAAGATAAATAACAATTGTATTAAATTCTATCGATTTTTACATTATCAGGCGAACAGAAGGACTGTGGCGCCTGTTCGCGTGCTATATAGCGGCAATTTCCTCGTCCTCGTTTCGAATCGTAAACGCGGGCCCGTTCAAGGTTTACGACAGGAGAGACCGAAGGCGTCGGTGGGCGTCGAATCTATCGACCGATTAAAGTCAAGCCTATTAGCGAAGACCTCTGCTGCGCTTCTATTATATTAATCAGGGGATTACTCATGCGAGCACTGTAGCACGAGGTCCCGATAAACACCGGAGAAAGTAGTCGAGCCGTCTGACCATCGACCATCCGCTACTACTTTCTCGAGAATTATCGCCCTTCGATCGTTTATGCACACGTTCATACTTTTTAGAGACCCCTAAAACACATTGTTCCACGAATGAACTCATCCGAAGAATTTTTTTAACATTTTCGTACGATGGAAATCCATTTAAGAATATTTTTCGAGATTTTTATGAAAAATAGTGATTTCTATAGATCTGCATGTTTGTATGGTTGATATGGCTATTTCAGAAATAAGGCATGGCGGTGAATTTATGGAGGACCACAGACGGTTCCGACACAGGTGCAAATCTACATCGATGAGAGACCTTCACAGGTAAAAATGAACGTCGATATAAAATTGCTTATGCAACTCTTATTAATTATTGAATAATTAATAAATACGAGATGCTTTTTGGGCAGGCCTGAGATCGTCGACCTTCACGTGCCCTCTGCGAGCCCCATAGAATTAGGTAAGAACGAAATAGAGTTTAAAATAATAGAATTTCTGCGAATTCTAAAACTGTAATTTCCATTAAGGGGATATAATGAATTGTTTGCAGACACTGCACGTCATCCAGAGCCAGAATACCGATCGATGATGCAAATAGTACCACCCCCGCACATCGACTTGAACACATATGGCCACCTGAAGATAGATTACACGAACAGTTGGAACTCGCTGAACCGCAAGATTCGTAAATGAAGCTTCCAAAACATGCTCGGAGCCTCGAGAGGCTCGAAAATTTGTGATTTTTCCATGGAAAAATCTTTGATCAATGTAATATATATATATACATATTTTATTTAAGAATGCCGAAATCGAACCAAAAAATGTTGCTAGTTTGACGAGTGAACAAAAGTGAATTACTTGTATCTGTACGAAAATTAATTACTCGTATTTGTACAAACGTGAATTACTTAATAATTATACATTTTATATGGAACAAAAGTGGATTTGTTCACCACCTACTGTTTTAGTTATTGCTCCATTTGAATTATGCTGACTGCATCATCGTTGTCTTTGCAAAACAGTTTTCTTTTTTTGTTTACGTTGTTTACGGTGGTTGTGTCTTCTTCAGCGTCTGTAGAGGCGCTGCTGATCTTCTCTATGGTCAATTCCGGCCATCTTGAAACAAGCATGTCGATCAATATTACAATTAGATCGCAAATTTTTGGTAAATGTTTTGAGAACGATGAAATTTCCATTTTTATAAATGAAAATTTCTAGATCAAATGTTTGTTCTGGCTTCGTTCAAATGTAGATCTTTCGTTAAAATATTGAAATGACTTTCTCATGAACGAGAAAATGGTACCTGAAAAAATTCATATCGTTCTCCTTGACTGGGTTTCTCGGTTTTGCTTTCTTCTTGATTCCGCTCTGCAATACAAAAACATTGTTATATTGTATTAACAAAATATTATACATAACAAAAACATTGTTTCTACAATTTTTACCGATGTAGAATTCAGCTTGCTGTTCTGCAGCATTTTGTACTTCCGCAACTCGTCCGAGTGTTTTTGTTTCAGTATAGCAATATCTTCGTTGTGCTTTGCTGTCTGAATTATCAGCTGTGTTTTCAACTGTGCGACTTCATTCTCCAAGTTGGACACTAAAATTAATTTAACAATTAGTGGATACATTAATGAATTATAATTAAGAAAAATTAGATCACCTTGTCCATTGTCGCCATTAAAGTCGACGGAAAGCAAACGTAAATGGTCACACTCTTCTCTAAGTTGCTCGATCGTTTTCTGTAGACTCTCTTTCTCCTGTTTCGATTCCTCGATCATCGATTTATATCGTGTCCCGAGAAGACTGTACGTTTCCGATAGCTTTTCGAAATTCTCCTTCATTCTGCTCGATTGCAATTTTTCCGTCGCCCATATCTCCTCCTGGACGTTGCAGTATGCTTTCAGAGCAAGGTATGCCTGTAAATTTCCATTAAAATGCGATAACTATAACATGAAAATATTGAAAAACGCGCAAATCAATTTTTAGGTGTCGCACATCTCGGATTCTTGCAAATTCGTCGATTATAGTCTGCAGTTCTTGACTCAACGCCTCCGTGTCGTTCATTTTGAAATTTTCAGCCTTGGAACAGTGCTGTTATTGAGCCCAACTTTTTCAACCTTAGTAACGTAAGCTTCTCGATAAAATGGGGTACCTTGAGCGCCCCGCAGGATTTTAAGAAATTGATATGACTTGATTATGAAAAACGAATGTATGACAAGTGTACTTATGTATATTTTGTAACTCGTAGGACATGTCCTGAAGTCTTTTTGTCTGGAACAGATTGTTTCGGGGCATTCCTGCCTCACGGCTTTGCTACCTCATCATCCTAATACAGTAAACGCTCGTTCGTTGTGAAAAATCGACTATGCGGTCGTTGCGACGTGCCTACTCCCTCCACTGCCTGTCAACGCCGAGTCGCTCCGCACGGCGGCAACATTGATGTCGGCTCGGGTATATCGGTGTGAACACCACACATTGACTCGAGCTTCGGTCACGCGATCCGTATTTCACTCTGTCCTTCTCTATGTTCGGCTCTCTATTGAAGTCTCGCTCGGCGCGATATCTAGACGCAGTCATAAATCAAAAATCGCTTCACTATTCGCTCGTTGCGACCTCAACTCTCATGCCTCTTCACAACGAACGAGCATTTACTGTATAGATACGTTACTGTTTTCTCGCGCATGCGCGAGAAAAGTTGGGCCGAATAACAACACTGCCTTGGACACGAACCATAAAACTTATAGAAAGTACCAATAGTTGATAAAATTTTATAATTTTCACCTATCGCGTGTTTAGCAGTTTAACAGCTTAGACAATTTTTCTGTATTTGGAAAACACGAAAAAGGCTAAGTATTATTATTTTGCATCATGCACCAGGGTAGAAAATGTTTCGTCGGTAAGGTGGAAAATGACACTAACACGATAAAAAATTTTTCAGGCCGGCAAGAATCCCTTCGGGAGACATGTTTTTAATGCAAAATGTGTGGATCAATTACGAATGAAATAAATAAAAGAATCTTTGAAAATTTAATTTTGAGCAAATTGGAGCAGTATCGAGAAGTTGTCTATTGCGAGACACAACGATTGTGAGAACGTTTTGTTTTCGATCTCGCATTCGTGCATTCGCGCGCCGAAAATGACATGCAGCTCGGCGAAACTGAAAATACGCGATGCAATCTAAATCCACGAGCACCGTGAACAACGGGGACACCGTCGACGAGTCGATGGAAGAGTCTGTCTTCGAGCAGATATGCGACACAATATTCGTTCTGATCCCCGAAGGTGTGTACGTCAAACCTAAAAATACTTTCCACAAACGTGAGACGAAATTATTTTTTTAAAAAATCGTATTTCTTTCTCTCGAATAAATATTTCTTCCCCCCAAAACAAAAGAAAAATATTATTTTCTAATTCAACAACTAATGCGACAATTACTGCAAAAATGTGTTACAAACATTGTAATATTGGATCAGTACCACGGCTGAAGCAGCTGTTTCTAAGCTGGTGCCAGCTAGCCACCGAAGATAGAGCACAGTTGGAGGCTAAAGTGGCGAACTGGTGTTGTCCTAACAGAAGACAACTATACAAACCCTTGCAGGAAGCTCTGATTCGCTGGGAGACCGTCCAGGATACTCAAGGTTATCTTTTAAGTTATAATTTATCATGGGCCTCAATCATTTTTTCTGGGCCCCAAAACTTTTTGTAAACCCCTCCACAACTTCCTACAATTTTTCATAGACCTGACAATTTCTCATTCAAACTGATTCCAGAGGGCCCAAAGTGTATTCAGAGGTGCCACAATGCCTCTATTAGCACTGGGTATTTTTTTATGGGTTCCAAAGGTGCCCCCATCGATCCGAAATGACCGACTGTTATAAGGCCCATTAATGTCTCATAAATCACCGCTTGAACAGGCGCCCCCGGTTGCGAGCCAGGCATGGTCTCGTTTTCGTGCGACCCACAACTGGAGGAGGAGCTCGTCAGTGTCATTTACAGCCTGGAGCAACTGTTCTCGAAGGGCCGGAGGCATCGAGAGACCGACGCTGACTACGAGGTCACTCGATCTACTGGTGTTATGAGGGAGGTGTCCTTGAACCTGAACTGCGAGAACAACCTGCGAGTGGTCCTCACGCCGAAGGACAAAATACCTCACTCGGTACACAGCTGCGGATACATCGCAGAGTTCAAGAGATACGACGACGATTTCAGCGGATACTTGACCAATTAGGCCAACGACGAACGGCAGAATGGCTCGGCGCCTAACTGTACCTATTTTTGACAAGTAGACTGTAACATCTAGCGAAAATCTAGATTGTCGCAGGAACAGTTGTTTTGTCTTTTAGAGACTATCATTAAAGTTGGTTAATCATTAAGGCATCTCGTTTTCGTGGAATAATTATTAAATTATGAATTTATTAGTCCCAAAATTTTTCCGAGCGGTGCAAACTGCATCATAGGTCCCGAAACGTTTCCAAGGAGACTGAGTGTTGTTCCCTCCACGTAGGCTACGTTGAATCACGAGATCACGAGACCCATGTCATCATCAAAATTGATTTATTCATTGAAAGCACAGAACACATTCGACTGGCGCTCCGATCCACAGGGCAGCGAGCAATGAATGACAGTGAGTCGTCCGTTTATGGTCACTGAACGCCTCCACGTGGTTTAGCGACATAAAATATTTTTATTAATCATCAGTTATAATGGGCCAAGGTGTACGAGCATACACGTTCAAACTTATACACAATCGATCGTTTACGAACGAACCGAGAAGGTGTAAACGAGAGGAAAGAAAAAACGAGGTAAAGGGTAATTGAAAAGAGAAAGGGGAATAAAAGAGGAGTAAAGGAACGAAGACAGGAAAAACGACTTGCAAATTATCGCTAAATAAAATGAACGAGGAGGGGTCCGGGGGATCACGGTGTCGACCAGGACGCAGATTTAGGCCCCTGGCACCCTAACGAGATAAACGGGGGGTATAGTTACAGGTGTACATGTACAATACACATTTACGAACCGCACACTAGTCTGCAGGACATTTCACATCCTGCTGGACCCCTTTCATTCTTCACTTTCAGCTAGTTTTTGTGCAGCCCGACTCGATACATAATCAATTCTGGCAACCGAGAGACCGTTATGGTCCACGAAGGATTTTTCACACCATGGGACATCCTTTCTTCCCATGGTGAAACGCGACTGAACACACTTCGACACGCAGGATCCTCGGCTATCTTTGTTTTCAACTGATTTAGGCTACTCGACCGTTCACAGGGGACGAAAGTCGCAAGGGTCTCGCTGGGATAGAAAGGATCCTGACCGTGTCCTTGAAAATCCTAGACCACGACGAGTCCCGTTTCAACGGGGGCAATTCTCCTCGAGACGAGGATCGTCCAAGGATCAACGAATTCAGTTTGAATCACAGGAGTTTCGCTAGGTCCAATCACTTGTTGGACCAGACTATTGCTACTAGCCTTGGACGATATCAGGTTTCTGTTTTTTTTTGTGGGAGCAGAAGTCCTTGGAGACGGAAGACCGACACCTGGAGGCATACTCGGATGCCTTGGATTCGTTGAAATTGGGAACCTGGCTCCGGGGTTTGCTCTGGGTCACTTAAACTGATCGGGTTTGGACATAGATCGACCTGTACCCTCTTTTATTCTAGACGCATTTGTACCCTAAATCACTCAAACTTTCGTCTACTTAGTTCTCAATCCTAAGACCCGCCTTTTGTTGTATTTAAGATGGAATCGAAAACTAGCCTGGTACCACCAGAACTTTCAACAAAACATCAATTCCACAATAATTTACTGAACCAGTCTCATCGAATCGGTGACCCCCATAAAACCCCGGAGTGCGTCAGGGCTCGTAGTCATCTCGAAACCTATTAATCACTTTTCTTCACAGAAGAAATTTCAGGCAGCCAGATTAAAATCGTGAATTTTCTAGCAAAAGTTACAGTTTAAAATTCTTCCAGTCTGCTAGGACATCTGCACCCACCGGAAAAAAACGCAAAAGGAAAACGATCATCACGCAGCGTGTCGTTCGTCGTGCTTCTCTTTTACGAGTTTGCGTGTGCGCGTGTATATGTGTGTGTCAGAGAGAGAAATAGTGTATGTGTAGTTGTCTCGCACAGTACGCCGCTTCGAAACGCATTGAAACCATCGACGCGCTAGAACGCGCGTCAACTATTATAATATAGAAACCGATTTTCTCGTTGGAATCTTTGTTACTCCTCCGGGGGAGGAGCTTAGCCGCGTGGGAATGATTCGTCCGGACGATGCGGGCTGTTTTTCTTGGATCGAAGAAGAGAGACAAAAGCATCTTTCTCTCCTTTCTGTATTTCTCGCCTTGCTTTCTCTCGTTCAATGTGCTAAAAACTTCGCAAAGCTTCTTACGTTGGCGCAGCATAGTCTCGCGTCGGGACCGCCCACGCTCGCGGGCTTATGCTGCGCCTGTCGATAGCCTACTTAACTAGTCGCTACTAATTTGCATTACCGTTCAAATATCGATCGGATATCATATAGACTGGTGCCGCTAAATAAATATTCACCACGGCCACACCCATCGCGACAAACACGCGCTGTGGTCCGGTCATCCGAGGTACCGCCCCTCGGAGGCGCGTTCCGACCAATCGCAGCGCGTGGGCGTGACCGGCTCGGCGTCGTCACGCCTAGATTCCTGTCCGCTACGGTGAGGAAGGCGGGGCGTGGACGGGGCAAGGGCAGAGCGAGGGGCGGGGGCTAAAAAGTCTTAAGTAAAACTAAAGAGTTAACGAGAGTATGAGTAAGAAACACATTTTCCCCATACTAAATACAGGCTAAAAATATATGCACGCGATCGTATAGAGTACCATAGACGAGTCCCAGGAGCCTGACTATATCGCGCACCATAACGCTTCGTCGTTGCTTTTGGCTCCCGAGTCAATAGAACTATGCTCCCCGAGCGATGGGAGTCTTATGGTCGGTGGGCGTGACACAGCGAGCTTTGAGTCGACCACCGGAGAGTCGGCACTGTCGACGAGATCCCATCGAGTCCCGAAACTTGACGCGAACGTGTAATGAATTGCAACTAAAGATTCGTGGGACTGTTCCGATAAACCCCGGGGGTCTTTCTTTCGTAGTTCTGTCTTGAATCGTATCCTCCTGTGCGAGAAACGTCGCTGAGGATACTGAGGGTGTGTCATCGGAGCTCGCTAGGCCACGCCCACGCGGCGGCTAGACCATGCCTCGCGCGTCTATGAACATGATACATCGTCGCACGACGAGCAAGAACGCGACAGGGGTTAAACAGATTAGCTCCGCGTTCTTGACTGCCTTTCTTCATTTTTTTTATCCTTTTCTTTGCTTTGCTTGTGTGTGTGTTTACGTCTGTCCGGCTTTTCTCGTGTATTATCTTCTTTTTTTTTCGTTTTGTTTAGATTGGTTTTCTTTTTCTCTGCTTTAGGTAGAAGGTACTCGAGTACACCTTGGCCTGAGATCGAATGACTAGTAGCATTTCCGGTTGTTATTCGCGCCGCTATGATGGATGCGCATACGGTCCTGCCTGCCCTTCGTGCCGAACACTTCGCGCAGCTTATTACTCCTGTCCAGGCGATTTCGTTTCAGCGCTTGCGTAGTCCTCTTCTCCAGAACCTGCAACGTTCAGGATAGGATTCAAACGGAGTACTAGCAGGTTACTCGACTAACTACACCCCCCTTTAATGGTTCATTATCGAAACAAATTGTTAGTAATTGTAATTGTAATTGAAAAACTCTAAACTCTGCCACGCTGCCACGAGCGTTACAGAAATAACGTACGAGATTTTTAACAAGTACTTAACTAGTGTTAAGAAAGTTGGACCAAGCAACATCCTATTTTCATTGGTAATAGCGTTTGCAGATCGAAAATAGATAAATATCGTACGAAATTCTGTCGAGTTTGATACCCCAGGATCGTTTGAAAATTTTTAGTGATCAGTTGGGTGTTGTTGAGGCTGGGCGATAGGTACCTTCTGCGACGATCGGAACATAAGTACTATCCTCGGGGTGCTGTGTCTACGGACCGTTCGATCGTCTTGGGTTCTTGTCGGACTACGTTCTAGCGAGGCTGCCGGTGGCGCGCCGGAAACGTGAGAAGGAAAAACATCGTTATCGACGTCCCGTTCTTCCGGCGCGTCCGGGGTGGTTAGTGGAGAATCGAGTTCAACCGGAGAAGCTGTGGCTCGGTAGACGGACATGCTAGGATGCTCGATCAGCAGGTCCTCCAGCGGTGATATCTCCACGGTAACTGGCGTTGTCCGTGTGAAACAAGGGGGTGGCGTTACATACCACGACTCCTCCAGTGCTGTCGCGCCCTCAACTGCGGGTTCAAACAGATCTGACTCAACAGTCGTTTCTGGACACCCTTCTGCCATATGAAAATCGCAAACATGTTAACACGTAGCCTACAAAAGCCAGTCCTACAGTAAGCCCAACATGCTAAATTCCCAAACCCCCCTCCCCCCAATCTCAACCGGGAAGCAAGATACAGTAAGTCCTCGACTTCGTAACTTACTATTTGAAAAGTTATTAATACGATCTGCTTTGTACATAGTATATGTATGTACTCATTTCAAAGGAAAATTCAAACAAACCGACTACGTTCGTGGAACATTTATCACTCATAAATAAATTTATCACTCATAAAACGCCTACGCAGTACACAAGCAAACACTTATCTTCGCTTCTGTTCTATGTACACCGACAAAGCTGCCGTTCTGGCAATCAAAAAACGAATTTCACAGTTCGGAATTTCTGATTCGCTTCTAACACGGTGTATTATACGGGGTGTCCCAAAATTCCTGAACATCCCGGAAATGGGAGGTTCCTGAGACCATTTCAAGCGACATTTTCCTTTGCAAAAATGTTATCCGCAGCTTTGTTTAGGAGTTATTAACGAACAACACGGACCAATCAGAGCGCGACCTAGACGCGAGTTGGCACAGTCGCCCCGGCGCGCCATCTGTCGATTGATCGACTGGGCCAACTCACGTCTAAGTCGCGCTCTGATTGGTCCGTGTTTTTCGTTAATAACTCCTAAACAAAGCTGCGGATAACATTTTTGCAAAGGAAAATGTCGCTTCAAATGGTCTCAGGAACCTCCCATTTCCACACTCTGCATAGGTGCTCCGACTAGGCACCTCTGTAAGGCTGAAGTTTTGTGGTAGATAGAGGTTAGTTCTCTGGTCGCCGCCAGATGGAATACTATAGTCATCCTCACAGTTTTCAGCATGTCCATGTAGCCTGTGCTAAGGTATGTATCGTACATAACCTTAGCACGGGCTACATGGACCATGGACCTAAGGACTGAGCGTAAAGTAGATTTATGGGTGAGAGGGGGTGACCCTAAAGACGGAAGGGGAATCAACTTGTCGGCCATCTTGGATGGCAGCACTGTGGTGCGCTCTATAGGCGACTTTAAACACTAGTGTAGTGTCTGTCCTCGTCTGTGCTACGTCTCTATCATGGAACAGAATCTACATCACCTTTAGCAGGAAACAGAACCCACTTTACTGTTATTAAATCGGTGGCATGGATCAAAAATACTATTAAATAATAGTATTTCTTAAGAATGCCTCCGATCGAGCTACGAATCAACGACGATTCATCAAGTGTGCAGACTACGACACTGACATGTACGTGCTGGTACGTGTTACAGTTACAGACGCTACACTAGTATTTAAAGTCGCCTATAGAGCGCACCACAGTGCTGCCATCCAAGATGGCCGACAAGTTGATTCCCCTTCCGTCTTTGGAGTCAACCCCCCTGGGAAATGCACAGTCCATAGGTCCATGGTCCATGTAGTCTATGCTAAGGTATGTATCGTACATAACCTTAGCACGGGCACACCATCTCATTCACACACGTACATGAAGACTGTGAGGATGCCCGATATGCCATCTAGCGACGAACTAACCTCATCTATCACACATTTCCGAGAGAAATCCGAACACCTCTATAATACACCGTGGCTTCTATAAATCCGCGCAAGTCGAAGACTAACAGTACAGAGTAAATCCGGAATATCGAGTTCCGGTCAGTTTCCCCACCCCTACTCAGCGAGGATGAAAAATTTTGAAAAAATTCTGCTATGTAGCCAGTATCGAGGTACACGTCTGGGAATTTTTTCAGATTTGTTGGTCGGGCTGTTCGGTTGTGAAAAGATGCGTTAGTCGCGGTGGATGGTTATCTTGGTGAAACACGAGGTGGTCGGAGGGAGTCTTGTTGCAATGTTTGGCGACGAGCAGTCCAAACACGTGTCCCATTCGACTTGGCTAGAAATGGGTTCGGATGTCAGGGATGGTGTGAGAGGTTCGGGTTTTTCGTTCCTCTTGAAAAGGGCCCCCCCGTTGAAAAGGTCAGACGTACCTGCACGGTCAATGAGGATCCAGTCATCGCCCTCGACCTCCACTTGGCTGAGCCTCGCCATTACTCTAAGGGACTCCGGGGTTTCGTTATTGGACCCATCCCGGGAATCTTGCGCCGCGGAGATATTGCCTCCGAGTAAGTAATTTGCCAAACTGCTCAGCATCCTGAAGTTCCTTTTTACTCTGCAGTGCCTGCAACGACAACGCACCCCCATCGGTCAAACAAAATGCTCCACCGTGAAACGTAATATTAAATGGACCGGCGTCAAAGGATTCATACACGAACGTGTCTCTGTCTGTCTGTGTATGTGTGTATGTGTTTATGGGGTGGGTCCATTCAAACGCAAATGCCCGCTCCTGAAAGAGTATCCATCAGCCATGAATTAATCTGGAAGATCGAGTGCACGTGTTCGATCCAAAAAAATGCTCCAAAAATACTATTTATGGTGTCGTGTCCATCCCGGATATGGGAGGTCGCATCACGGCTGTTTGTAGACATTATGGTATGAAAATGATCTTTTTATTCAGTAGCTCGTTTAACGGTAAGCGAACTAAGCACTCGCAGCACTCACTTTTTTACGTTTCTTCTTTGTTAATAAGTTTACGAGAGTTCTATTTCTAACTTGAGTTTCAGGGCCCGAACATGCTCACCGCTTGGGGCTTCCATTTGACTTGAGCCGCCACTGTTTTTATGAAGAAAAGAAATGAAGAAAGATCGATCTGTGCCTCAGCCGTTCACTATCGCCGCGCAATTAGCACTGTCCACGCGGAGAAGTGCGTTCGAAATACGCGTCGCAGTAAGACAGCGCGATCGGGTCCATGGTCACCATGTTATAATTATTTCAAGTCTGTTACACATCGGACAGCACGCGCCACGGGGGATTACGCTGAATCCTGCGAGAATACCGCGACGCAGAAACCGTCGAGCGAGGATCGGTGACGATCGTCTCTCTCGAGCATTTCGCGATTGTTGCGCAATGCCAACCGAGCGGGACGGTCTACGCCAATGACACACCTGTGTGCGTGCCACTCTTAATCTTATTTCTTACGTCTGATAACATCATTGCCGATTCTTTCATCTGTAATTCGATTATTGAGTAATATGTCAATTTATTCTTGGACATCGATCGCTCTCTCGACTTCCTTGTTTCACTTGTTCGCGGAAAGTGGACGGAGCGTTATTGATAAACATCACTGATAAACAGGTGGCGGATTTAATGCGTTTATGAGAAAAATCGGTAGGTGATTATCCATGCAAATGACGCGTAAACATTTTACTTCGCAGAAAGGTCCGCTGTCTACCGATAAATGTCGTTGATAAAACATTCTTTTAAGTCTGAGATTATTCCTAAAATTGTCAGCGGGATTTACGTCGATTTTTATCGCACACGCCTTATATCATTTATATTGAGAAACGTACAAGTAATATCGCGGAGAAAAATGTAATTCTTGGAAGTAATTTGATCTGTAATTCTTACAGATGCTCGCGGGGCTTTTCCACGACTTTTCTTTTCGCGCGGCGATCAATTGGCTATGTCGCGAGCGTGTTGCCGCGCCGTTTAATTACACCAAGTATCCCTGAACGTAATCGCGTAAATGGACAACGGGTCGGTTTTTGCAGTTCGTGGTAAACGCGGATCCTTGAAGCCTCGAAACGCCATTTTTCCTCCCTTTCGTCATCGACTGTTATACCTCTCGAAGGACTCTCAAGTGAACTTTCTTTGGCTCGTTGTTATCAAAATTCTGGAAGTTGTTCGATATAAACACTCGATTAGACTTCACAGAATTTGCGGATCATTTATTTCGACCAAGTTAATTATCGGGACTGATTGATGAGAATATATATACGACGCGGAAATGTCACGGAGAAAATTGTCGACCTATCGGATGGACTATTTAGAGGAGCACCGTTATAATACACAGCTGTCGCTGTTGCAAAATAGCTGTCTATTGTTAATTATTGTATTCGAGCTGGTATTGTTCTGTACATATCGCGTTTCCCCCGACCGTTCGAATACAAATGACTCTCTAGCGCTATCTCTGTTTCTTTTCGCGCGGATATCAAGCGAGCGCTCGCTTCCTCGTGAATCGTAATCGAATTAATCACGCTAGCTTTATCGTTGCGTCAGAAAACTCTCTGATTTCATCGCTGGAACTGCGGCTCGCCTTTCGGATATATATTCATATATATATGCATACGTATAAATATACGTACATACGTATTACCAGCACACGAAGAATCGTGTACCAACGCCCGCCTGCCGCGATTCGAATCATCTTTTTATAGTCATTTCGAAACCGCCCAACCTGCGCAACTATAGCCTGCTATATCTCCAAAACGGTTCAACTACCGGAAAGGTAGTTACAGGTTTAACGAATTATTTCTTCTGTTCTGCTCAAGAAAAAATTACGAAAAAATTCATGAACGTTCTACCGAGCAGCACATACAACACTGAATTATTTCCGAATTTTTGGGTGCGAGATGGATTTTGGAGAAAATCCGGAAGCATGAAATTGCCGATCTTTTTAGAGATCGACACGCAACCGAAAATTCTGAAATAATTCACTGTCGTGCGTGCCGTTAGGTAGAACGTTCATGAATTTTTTCGTAATTTTGGCGAGTGCAATCTATGCGATCCTGGGCTGGGCAGAGCGATGCGGAGGCACCGAAACGAGACTGGAGCTCGTCCCGAGCGGAATTGCATTCGAATCTAAATTTGCGTGTATGTCTGGTCTGCGTCAGACGGCGGACAGCGGCATAGGAAATTGTTTTACAATCGGGCAGGAACCGCAAATTGATGCGGGCTTGACACACGTAAGGTTGACCAGACGTCGGAGTTAAGTAGGCGGACGTGAACGGCCGCGGAAAACAGAAAGAGAGACCGAAAGAGAGAGAGAGATCGTGTTCACCACGTGCGTCTATCAGTCCGGCGATATCTATACTCGCGCGGAACATATTAACTTCGTTACATGTTTCCGCGACGCAGTAGCGGTCGCGTTAATAGCTTAACCGCCGGTCTGTTAGTGCGTAGAGCGAATGGTAGTGTTAGATACTGCATGCTCTCACTATCTTATACCTGCTCCAGCCGGTGCCTTCTTAACCCTGTGAACTCGAAGCGATTTTAATTCGAAGATCCAGACGTTTCTTTCAAACCAGATCATTTTTATTCTATGTAATCGTTTTGAGAGAAAAACGTTTGAAAGTGATATACGTGTGCTTAATCCATCTCGATCCAATCTAGGTTTAAGTTCGATGATCATCAGACCCTGGCCTGATTCGGAATTGCACTCAATCTATCTCTAATCTGTGTTCACTCTATGCGCGATTCTTCTTCTCCAATATCTTGTCCTTAATTTATTCTCATCCAGTCAAGAATTGCATCTATTATATGCCTAATCTAAATTCAATAAATTCCCGATCTACACTACCGCTCAAATGTATGTGGACACTTGTTCAAGTCTCCTCCTGGAAGAAAAAGAATCTTCAAGGGATTTAATCAAATTTCATGCGATCTCTGCTTTATACAGTATTGGAGAATTTATCTGAGCAATAATTTATCAGTAGACCGCGAATACTTTATGCATTTATGACAAAGATTATTATTTACTGCATAATTACACATTTCTCTAGGGATTGGAACTAAAATATACTTATATTTAATTTTTTATTTATACTTTTCTGAACAATATAAATATTTTTGAACACTTAAACAAGAACACTTGTACTTTAAAACTATTTGTTTATATCTAGAAAAGGCCTAGTTCTATATAAGCAATTGTAGTTTTCTAAAAAAAAATTCTAAAAAATCACTTTTTCAGTGAAATTCCACAAGCCTTCCTCAAAATACGTTTCCAAACATTTCCAGTGGTACACATACTTTAACTATTGGGTTGGCAAGAAAGTAATTTCGGTATTTTAAGGTGAAATAAAAATTTCTTTAAGCAATGAACTTTAATCGGTAAAATATTTTCCATTTTGTTCGATGATCTCTTACCATCTTTCTGGTAGTTTAATAAAGTTATTGGATATTTTCATAAAGCTGCGACAGCAACATATTGAATAACAAAATTGGGTTTCATTTCACCTTAAAATACCGAAATTACTTTCTTGCCAACCCAATATTTACTATTTCAAATTCCATCTTACCCAGCTCTGTGAACAAAATAAATATCGCCTAATAACAATCAAATAGTACACAAATTTCAACGATAAGTGTCCACATACTTTTAAGCGATAGTGTATGTCTGGAACGGACAACCCTGACCTGCGCTAGAGTTGCACTAGATTTGCTTTTAATCTATCCTCCAGTTTCAAGTTACATATACCGAACATTTTTTCGAGAAATAATCGAATCTGTCTACTCGGTTCATCGTAGCTACGACGAAACCACTCGCGGTCTCGAAATAGTCGTCGCTTCCCCATAAATCAGAGCTCGGATACCGGGACAATGAACTAATCAGCATCTTCATTAATTCGTTCGGGGGTCTCGTTTTTTATTGCTGCCCTTGCAGGCGAACGTTCGGAGCGCACAAATTATCGCGGGGAGAGGGGCGGGCACGTTAATTGGCGCGATACATCGCGCAAATAAATCACCGATCACCGTGAGACGGCGTGAAGAAACGTATCGATTAATTCACCGGCCGCAGAATAATAATAATAATCGTAATAATCAGCGCGGAGCGAACGAGCTTCTGGTAGATTGCACTTTCCAACGCCGATCACGCGTTTCCATAACCAGCGCACGATTGCTTGTAGATTCCGAAATTCGTCTTTCTTCTAAATCGAAAATCTAGCTTGTAAACAATCAAGAACCTACAGAACATCGAGAAAATGCAGATTTCACATGGAAGTTCTAGAGTGACCATATTGTTATGATTATTGTACCGATATATTGTTATGATTATTGTCCATGAATTTTTTCTTATCTGCACCGTATCAAAACGTATGGGAGTAGAAAGGTCTTGGGATTTGCGAGACATTATAGTCGACGCGATCCTCGTCGGTAATGCTTCGCACCGTTTCTTTTCCTTTTTTCCGCGAAGCTTTTCCTCGTCGCAATTACGGTAACCGTGAGTCGCAGACTCGACTGCCGCGCAAAATGCAATGAGTCATGAGTCAGCGAGTCGCTGATTCGAGAAGCAATTGCGTGGCGTGCTTCGATTTGTAAAGGGAAACGATTGGGAACCATTGTTACACTTGGCCGTGCACTTTGGAGCACGGGCGACAGATGACTGAGATCTTCTTGTCAGTTTCGGCCTAATCTTCGGGAAAAGCTAACAGAAGAATGCTGCTGGCCATTCCCTTTGTTAACTCGGAACTCAATTCGTCGTTAATAGACTGCGGATGCATTTAAAGTATTTGCACATTTTCAAAATGCTGGAAAGCATGTATAGCAATGAACATTAATGACGTCTCAAGTCTGTGCTTACCATAAGAAACATTCTAGCAAATAAATTCAACTTATTCACCGTACTGAATTTTATATAAAAAACTTGTTATCTTAAGAGTTGATTTTTTTTTAGCAAAAAATCAAATATCGAATAACGTGCATTTATTGGGTTGGCAAGAAAGTAATTTCGGTTTTCACTAACTGATGGCGTTATGTTTTGTTTGATTGGCTTCTGTTAACGTTGCGTTTGTTTTCTTTCTGACATTTCATAACTGCATCTTTTAGGTTACTTTTGAAGCAAATTAAACGTAATTTTGATTAAAATTGTTAGTTCTGTGTCAATTTGAACATGGAGTGCAGAAACGAACATTATAGGCATATATTGCTTTTTTATTTCCGTAGAGGTAAAAAAGCTGCCGAGGCTCAAAAAGATATATGCGAAGTTTACGGTGTGGATTGCTTAACAGAACGCACGTGCCAGAATTGGTTTAAAAAATTCCGTTCTGGAAATTTCTCACTTAAAGACGACCAACGTTCTGGTCGATCATCTGGAGTTGATGATGACCAAATGAAAGCCATTATTGAATCGGATCGTCATATAACTGTCCGAGAGTTTGCAGACAGGTTAAATGTCTCGCATACAACCATAGAATATCGTTTAAAAAGTCTCGGAATCGTTAAGAAGCTCGATATTTGGGTTCCACACGAGTTGAAAGAAATTCACTTAATGCAACGCATCAACATATGCGATATGCATCTCAAACGAAATGAAATCGACCCTTTTCTCAAGCGAATCATCACCGGTGATGAGAAATGGGTTGTTTACAATAACACAACTCGAAAACGATCATGGTCCAAGCGTGATGAACCAGCCCAAACCACACCGAAAGCTGAATTGCACCAAAAGAAGATCATGTTGTCAATTTGGTGGGATTACAAAGGTATTGTGTATTTTGAGCTGCTCCCAAGGAACCAAACGATCAATTCAGATGTTTATTGTCGACAACTAACAAAACTGGACATAGCAATAAAAGAAAAACGGCCAGAATTGGCAAATCGCAAAGGAATCGTGTTCCACCATGATAATGCTAGGCCACACACATCTTTGGTAACACGTGAAAAGTTATTGGAGCTTGGTTGGGAAGTGATGTCACATCCACCATACAGCCCTGACATTGCACCATCAGATTATCATTTATTCCGAAGTTTACAAAACTCTTTGAATGGTAAAACATTCACTAATGATGATGATCTGAAATCGCACTTGGATCAGTTTTTCACCGAAAAGGATCAGAAGTTTTATGATCGCGGAATTATGAAGCTACCAGAAAGATGGCAAAAGATCATACAACAAAATGGAAAATATTTTATTGATTAAAGTTCATTACTTTGATAAAAGAATTGGATTTTATTTCATCTAAAAATACCGAAATTACTTTCTTGCCAACCCAATATTTTGTGGTTGTAATTTTAGACAACTTCTGCCGGATGAAGTGAACGCTATCTCGAAACACGAATTTTTCAGTTCCACAACAAAAAGACGATAGTTCTTCGATACAGATTGTTTAATATTCCTCGTAGATAAGGCGTGACTTTTGTATCAGAGCGGTGTTCTTACACGAAGAAAAGATTGAATCACGTTGTTAATCTTCGTGTATTCAGATGCGTGACTCGAGGTTCTGCTTATCGTGAAAATGACTTTTTCTAGCATCAAGATACCGGAGAGCTCGTTGTTTTATTTTTGTTCAGTTCCGCGGCGATACGAATATTTTTCATTACTCCGCGAAGACAAAGTCTGACTGTAGATTACTTTTAGAAGAAGAAGTCGATGGAATGACTGGAGAGTCCCTGGTGGGGGAATACCAGATCCTCCGCATACTAAAGAGAACTGCTACGCCGTCATTTTCTACGACCTAAATTTTTGTACAAGGCGAGGGTTTTTCTATCCGTCTATTCGAGCCTGACAGGGACCATACTAAATGTCACACGTCGGAGAAACTCGATAAGTGAACGCTTCAGGGACAAATTATAAAAATATACTTTACACGTGCGATTACATGCAGTGGGTGTACAAAGTATTTAGTAGATAATTTTACAATTATTTTGCAAATCATTATTCCAGATCGGATGAAACTATTTTAGAAAATTTTGAAATTCACACGGTTCTACATTCATGCCAAAGAAATCGAACAGTACAACGTTCACCCACAGTACAAAAATTGAGTGCTCGGACGGCTAAATAAAATTTGTTCGTTCCCCAAAAAGCATTGAATTCAATGGAGCGCCTCGCGGAATTTAGAACGGAATGCGATAGAACGAAACGAACGACGAGAACAATTGCTGCGAAGAAAAGCAGCACGTGTACCTGCCGCGGAAGAACTTAAAATAAAATGCTACATATGTAGCGGTACCCTTGAAGATGAAATTAAATTACCGATCGCATGTTTCGACGCAGATTTCTCGTCGGTGAGAACAAAGAAGAAGAAGAAGTCCGACGAAGTTGAGGTTCTGGGTGCTTGAAAGGAAGTTCTGCGGCTCCCCTAATCATCGATTCACATCTAACGGTATCCGAAGAAACGAATGATAGCTCTCGGGAGTCAGGCTGGCGGAGCTAACTCGACAGAGGGATTGCTGGCGGCGGACATTCTCTTTCCGCCGCATAGAGCCTCTTTATACGGAATACAAAGAAGAAGGGACTCCCATAACCTTTTCCATCGAGCATCGACGAGCCACGACGGACACGGACTAACTCAGGGATTCAGGAGACACGATCTACGTATTCTAGACTTTTCTGAGCACGATTGGAAAGTCCCAGCAGATTAAAATGTTCTAGCTTATTAAACAAGGCTCTATTTATTCGGATAAAGATCAATAATTTCAATAATTGTCAAATGAAAAATATAAAACCGGTCATTCAAGTATTCGAACACTATTGCCACTCTGTTTTCCGTTCAAATAAATATTGGCTGCGTCAAAGAGGGTCGTACCAGCTCTCTTTTTTTTTTCAATCGATCCTGGAGTGGACAAACATCGGAGCACAGTGTCGCCGATCCGGTTCAGTCTGCGAACGCTGTGGCGTCGAGTCGGTTTCCCCGGAAATCGAGCCGCTGGATACTGCTGCATCAATGGAAGCAATTGTGTGTTGTGGGGCCGTTGCGGTACGCGCGTGCCAAAAGAAACATTCCCGTTTTTATCTCTGGCGAATTATGTAACGTCGCCGACGACGATAGTTTACATAACAGTCGACGAGAGAGCTCGTTGGCATCCGACTCGCGTCAAAACGACGGTCGGTACACGAACGATGCTCGCGCTGCACAGTACTCTCGCGAAATCGGCGGACAAAACCGATTGACAACGGGGTCAATGTGTCCGTGGGACGCCGAACGAAGCGAAAAGAGAAAAAGAAAGAAAGACACTCACTACTGCTCCCCCCACCTCCACCACCCGGAGGGTGGAGAGAGGGAACTCCGGAACGGTGGAATCGCCTGGAAACCAGTTTGCCGGACGGAGAGGACGAGACCGTGATGAAATTTCTGTGTGTACAGGTTTGCGAGGGTTTCTAATAATACGACCGCTGATCGATGAAGGCCAAAATAGAAGACCCGCGGGCCGATACGCGCCGCAACTTTCGAACCCGTCGATTGATTCGTCCAGCCACGGATTACCACCCTCTCATTACACGGAAAATACGGTTTCGATACAACACGATACGCTGGAGACACGGTTTCAGTATCGGAAACCGTTTCACACGGAACGAATGAACCGCGTTTTAGAGGTGCTACAGGTCTTACAACACTCCGACAGGTTTTACACTCCAAATTCACCCTTTCGCGAATCAATTTCACCCATTAAGAATATTGAAACGGAAGACTACAAATGCCTACAATGAAT
This sequence comes from Lasioglossum pauxillum, assembly GCA_933228785.1. Taxonomy (NCBI): domain Eukaryota; kingdom Metazoa; phylum Arthropoda; class Insecta; order Hymenoptera; family Halictidae; genus Lasioglossum; species Lasioglossum pauxillum. The sequence goes on from OW121699.1 coordinate 2,195,086, forward strand.
ATACATCTTTATGCAACACAAAACATTTCTACATCAGTTGCAAGAAACAGGGGCCACCTAGAAATGTTTTTCTTCTTCTAATTACACTGATGTCCTTAAATCTTTTGGATATGCCCACTGCTTTACATTCTACGTACGTATTTTTGTCATAAACGCATAAAATCCGCAGTCTAGTAATTACTTTGGAATAAGTATTCGATTGGAGTGCACAACCTGTGCAACGTTCACAAGTAGCCGTCAAGACGAAGCCAATAAGCTTCACTCTCTGTCTACCTAGAATCTAGACAATTGAACTTCCTCGGAGCCGAGCTTTATGGTACCTAGCTTTACAACACCTAACTCAGGTCTAGACAACGCTCGGTTGTGTAAATCATCATCACGACGAGACAATTCTCACAGTGTAAATTACGTTTTCTAGTAACACCGTTTCAGATAAAAAAGTATTTAACAAAGATCTCGCGGGAGATAATGTGAAACAAGGAACTGACGCTCTCGGTGAATTGCATCAGCCTAGTGACGACCGTAACCTTGTGTCGCCTAACACGGATACTGTCGAAAAATCAACTTGTGCAGAGGTTGATGAATGAATATTTAACGAGGACGTTGCTGGAGTAATTATAATACAAGGAGTAGCTGCTTTGAGTATTGCGTCAGCCAGACGCAGCAACTTTAGTACCCTAACTTGACGTCACTTGAATGACAAGACCTAATTTAGACAAACGCAGTGCCGCGTCGCTTCCCAGGACTTAATTGCGTGCTACTGAAATTTGCATTCTCATTAGTTGTCGAAAATTATCATTACACTTGCAGCAATATTTTTAAGGATTTACAGAATGCTTGGCAAACTTCAAAAATAGAGCCCCAGAGACAAGCATTCATCAGCGAGAAGCCACCAGCCCCTACTCCCTAAACACGACAGAATCCAATATACCAAGCTTAACACAGCACCTATGTAGTCTAACTCGGGACGGTCTACCCACCACTGTCTAACGTCTAACCCATAACCGTCAGACAATTCGTCGGCGAATTTCCTCGCGCCGTATATCATACTTCGCGCACTGCAATCCTCATCCGTCAACTATAAATACCTAGAACCACCCTGCAACAACCAGACACGTTCATATCTACACGAGAAAACGGGCTCATGTGAGATGGTATTGCTTCCACATTTGTTGTTACACACTAGACTGCGAATCTTTATAAAATTTTCAAAAAAGGTAGAATATTGAAAATTAGAAATTACACTGTCCAACAAATTCAAACTTTTTTTTTACTTTTCGATTCTCACTATGCGATTCTTATAGAGTTTTTCGCGCTGATACCGAATCTGTTTTTAATTTTTTCCCTAGACGCATAGTTTTTGAGTAATTTGAGTTTGAAAAAATGACCTATTTTCAACTTTGAACAAAGATTGTGATGTTATTATAAAAGATATTGTATTGTTCTTTACATAAAAAGATTCTCTAGACTTTCCCGAATCCAGGGATATCCAATATTAATGCATTATGATTGTTTAAACATGTTTAAACAATGATTAAAGACGGAGAGACACCACTTTTGCACCAATTTTTGCGGATATTTCTCAATTTATCTCAAAAAATAAGGGTCTAGCGGAAAATCGAACTACACCACGCGCTAGAGCAGACTTTTATCTTGAGAAACCACCCTTTCAACTTTCCAAAGTCGACGTTTTTACCGAAACAGAAAGCAAAATATCTTCGCCCGACACGAGCTGCCGCCAGTGGCGCTCACCACTACAACGGGCGTTCGCCGCGGCGTATCCCGTGGAAGCCTATTCTAGCGGTAAGCGCCACTGGTGGCAGCTCGTGTCGGGCGAAGATATTTTGATTTCTGGTTCGGTAAAAACGTCGACTTTGGAAAGTTGAAAGGGTGGTTTCTCAAGATAAAAGTCTGCTCTAGCACGTGGTGTAGTTCGATTTTCCGCTAGACCCTTATTTTTTGAGATAAATTGAGAAATATCCGCAAAAATTGGTGCAAAAGTGGTCTCTCTCCGTCTTTAATCATTGTTTAAACATGTTTAAACAATCATAATGCATTAATATTGGATATCACTGGATTCGGGAAAGTCTAGAGAACCTTTTTATGTAAAGAACAATACAATATCTTTTATAATAACATCACAATCTTTGTTCAAAGTTGAAAAATAGGTCATTTTTTCAAACTCAAATTTCTCAAAAACTATGCGTCTGGGGAAAAAATTAAAAACAGATTCGGAATCAGCGCGAAAAACTCTATAAGAATCGCATAGTGAGAATCGAAAAGATTTTTGGCTGTTGGACAGTGTTATTATCGATCGTAAATTTTTAATAAATTTATAGTGAAGTTCTCAGCGCAATACAAACTTGTAGAGATTTTTCAAACGTACGATTCGGGTTTGAATCATTGTTGTGAACTGGTACGGGAAAACTCGCGCATGCGCGGCGAATCCAGGAACGTATCTGCGTTCTACAGTCCGTAGCTTGCGGGGCAAGTTGGGGCGAACGATTTATTGACGAAAATAGTGAAAATCTGCAACTTTTACCATCTTTAAACGTTTGTAGCTCATATCAGCGTCAACCGATTGTGACGAAATTTTCAGAATATGTTTAATTGACATAGATCTACAATACGTATTTTTTAAATTTTCAATATAGTCCGACATAAAAAAGTTAAAAATTCAACTTTTAATATTTTTTCAACAATTCCGATCAATTGCAATTTTTGAAAATATTTCTTTTCGCATCCTTTAGTAAACTAATTTCATAAATATAAATAAATAAAAGTTCAAATCGTATAGTACCATATTTAAACAGTTATCGTCTTCTTTAGAGCGGTCTTAAACTATTGTCCGCTACTGTATATATACAATTAGAATATATTTATATATTACATGTACATACACATCAAATTTTAATATAACATACGCATGTTAAACGTCATGTTTGAAAATCGAGAAGAAAAGATTTTGCGAAGCTTTGCGGGCAACCAAGGTGCCCGATTTTGTACTTCAGTGACGCTAGAATCGTCGCGCATGCGCGAGTTTTCCCGTACCAGTTCACAACACTGGTTTGAATCTGAGAAACGCTTGCTCTCGATTGTTTTTGTATACGAGAAAAAGAAGAAAGAAGGTGGGTGGTGTGTTTCGTCCTAGACCCGCTAGAAGACTCGTCAGTAAGGCTATCTAGCGGGTCCTGCCTTAGACACAAGTGTCGGAAGGAAGGACGTTAATATATTAATTGATGACATCTTAATAACTTGCGAGAAAGTCGTTCAACGTTTTGTCCATCTTGTGGAAGGTGTCGAAACTAGACCTTCTCGAACTATTGTAGTTAAGGATGTTCTGGAGGTACAATGGGAGAGAAAAGTACAAGAAATTCGAAATCCATCAATATATTGGCAATGAAAGCCATTCATGAGTATATTTTGCATGAAACTTTTGCGAATACTGTACCCTCTGTAACTAATTCAGTGGTCTACACTTGTCGCGTTTCCATGCTAGTAAGAGACAACACGATAAATTTGACGTTTTGTAACAGTTTATCATTTTTTTGCTCTGTAACCGTTTAGTGAATCCTAATAAATTTTGAACATAATTAATTATATAATTTTTACTACAAATAAAAAAAAACTGAAGTTTCTAGTTGCGTTTTTTCAAGGTTTAAATAGAGTTTGAAGTGGAATTTTATGAATTCTCCATAAGAAGACGTGTTAAAATGTGCAAACTTTAAGTTGCTATAATTCTTAAACGGTGCAGTGAATCGAATCCAAACTTTGGTAATTGCATTAATTTAGTAAGAATTATATCTTGCCAAATTTTCAAAAATTTTGTTGCGTTTTTATATACCTCCAGAACATCCTTAAAGGGTCTAGGACGAAACACACCACCTTCTTTCTTCTTTTTCTCGTATACAAAAATAATCGAGAGCAAACGTTTCTCAGATTCAAACCCGAATCGTACGTTTGAAAAATCTCTACAAGTTTGTATTTAGTGTATAATTTGATCGAATCCATTGCGCCGAGAACTTCACCATAAATATTGAAAATGTTGAGAAAACAGAAATTCAACGAGCACGAGAACTTCAAGTTGCCTGAAAAATCGGACAATAAAACCTCTTCGAAATGGTCAAAAATTCGCTTTCATTTTCCCTTAAGAAAACGAAACGACTTTCCGGAACGGCCTAATACCTGAGACGCCTAACGTCCAGGAGGTAAATCCTTCTCGGAACTCGTCCAACACACTTACATAGACACAGGGTCGGGAGACCCTGAAAATCTTCAGGTACCTAGCCACCCCTACCCTTAACGAAAAATTCCTAACCTTTTGAAACCGCCGATGACTCACCGGAGGGTATCCATCGATTGCTAGCCTCGCATCACCCAACATTGGGACTCGGAAACCGAGAAGTCTAAGCACGATCAATTCCCGATCCAGATCTAGTGATCCAGCTCGACTGATACAGGCCGATCCGGTGTTCACGAATAAACAGTGTTCCCGAAGCGGAACAAAGAGGATAGCGCGGAGAGAACGGGATAGGAGAGGAAAGAGAGAGTTTTCTCTCTAGTCTTCCCTCGGTAAACACGAAGAAGCCGACGAATGGCGAGAGAGACCGGTAGAGAGATCGGGGAGAAAGAAAAACGGGTGGCGCGTGTGTGTGTGTATATTCGGCGTGAGAGGCGGTGGTGTGGCGGGTCCAAGGGGTGTGTTAACACACGTTCCCCGGTCTGAAACGGCGGGTAAGAAAACGGGTGTATATCGGGGCCGAGAATAGCTAGCGTTGGCTCACGCACCCCGTTCGTGAATCGGCGACATTGCACAATTGACGTTTTCCGGCGAGGAACACGTCTGAACCAGGCTTGTGTCTACCCTGCGGTTCGAAGGGGGGTCTCCCCACCACTGAGTTTCCTTGAACTAGAGGAGAGTCTCTCTACTAGAAGCGCGCGCGCGACTACGAATCCGAATATACGTGTGTCCGACACCACAGTGTGTGTCGCAATGTACGTGTGTCCAGATCGGTGACAACCACTGTGCCATTGCCCTTGCACTTCTAACAATCCGCGCGTCGATCAAGCGGTTACCAAGCGCTCCTGCATTGTTTCGATCGAATTCCCCACTACCACATCATCTTTTCCCTTTCTCTCTTTCTCTCTCTCATACACACTCTTTCCTTCGAAATCCTTTCCTGCTCGCACACATCTATACACATTCACACCCTCTCTCTCTCTCTCTCTCTCTATTTCCTTCAGTTCGATCCTGACCGCGGTACAAGGCCGTCAACACACCGCACACTATCTTCCCAAATACATCACTTTCACGAACGCAACACGACTCTAAGTTAAAAAACTGTAAAAAACTATTCTCTCTCGAAGATCAACATAACACGTCGTTTGTTATTGTTATGAAGCACATTCAGAGGAGACCCCGTGTTTTGTTTTCGTTTCCCGGAGGATTGTGTCACACGTAAATACACGGATGCACACCATTGATCTCCCCCGTCGACGGACGATCCGAAAAACGGGTTTTTCCTCGGTCTCTCTTTTATATTATAGTACAAAACAATACCGTAAGCAGCATTGTCCACCCACCAAGAGCCGAACGCGGCGGAGCGTCGCTTTACCTCGTAGATCGGACCGAGACGTGTCCATCGCACTTCGCCAAGCATCCCTCACGAGCGAAAGAGCCGAACTCGAGCGACCTTGATCTCGAAATCGCACACTCTCCCTCTCTCTCTGTGTTCGATCCTCGGAGAAACGGACAAGAAGAGCTAGGAGAGTGATTTTTCTTAGCTACAAAAAGGTGTTGCTTTTGAAAGAACACCACTCGGAGATCCGTTCTCGTACACTCACGCATCGGGACGAACGCGTTCTCTGCCGTTACTCCACGATATATATCCCGGTGTCGTTTTCTTCTACTTTTGTTCTTTCGTTCGTACGTTTGCTCTCACTCACTCTCGCTCGCACAGAGACCATCCCCGACACTATCAACGCTGGGGCTCTCACTAACAGGTAGACGACGACGACGACAACAATAACGACGACGCAAAGGGAGCACAAGAGAGATGCTCTGTGGTATGACAACGTCGTCGCTATCGTTATCAGCGACGATCGATCGACAGCGTGTGTGTTTTGTATCGTATGTGTGTGTCTAGATGTGTACGTTTGTGTATCTGTTTGCGGATGGAAGAGAAATGGAAGAGCCACTCGCCTGAACCGTGTTGCGTTTGAGGAGCCGTGGTAGCAACTGCCCGCAGTAATAGTCGTCAGCTGATTTCGACTGGCTGGCTGGCTGGGCAGTCAAGCCGTTGCCGAGGAGCGGAGAGAGGGGGCGTACCGTGTCGCAGGAGTGGGGAGGGCTTTCAAAGCGATACCAGGGACGTGCCACATCGATGTGACGCCCCTGCGTGTGATCGATCATTTGGCCGTATCTTGGGGATCCATCGCGCGTCCAAACCAGAGGGAAAATCGATCGTCGATAAATCGCGATTGTTTATACGCGAGAGCACTGTTTATCTGTGTCGCGTACCACCTCCTCCCGCCGCCCCCGCGGTATTTGTTTCCCGAGACACATCGGTCGATCGACGTCGCTCGGCTATTTTCGGAGATGAGGGAACGATTTTGCTGTTGAAAATAATTTGCTTTAAGGGTAGTGGTAAGAAGCTCCTTCGCACAGACCAACGAAATCGCTGGAAAACGCAGGAACCGGAAAATCGATGCGCGACTGACTTGGGAACTGTCTGGCAGCCGCCGACGCTGTATAAAATATGTAGTCGATAATCCGAGCGACGTTGTTTGCGTTGTCGAATGATGTGGACACAGTTTGCTCGGCGAGGGCGGACGATTGTCCGGATTGTTCGTTGGGTAACGGGAAGATAAGGGGAGGTTTTTCCGATTTTTATTTTTACGGTCGACCTTCGGATGCTCGCTCGCGGATCCGGAATAGTTTCCGCTAACGTCATCCGCCGGCGTAACTCGAACGTTTCGTAAGGCGGGATGATCTTATTTTTATCGGACCTCTCCGGTGACGGCGAGGGCCCCGAGATTCGTTGATACAACGGTGAGAAGGAGTAATAACGGTGGGGGAACGCTCAGCTGGGCGGACAGCTGCTAGCCTGCTGTTTAACGCCGGGACACTTGGAAAACTTCCTTTTTACCAGCGCCCATTAAATTTCCGTTAGTCTGCGAAAAGCCACGGTGCACGATCGAGCCCAAGACAATGGGTCCCGCTTTCGAGATCGACCTCACCGGCTAATTATCACCGCCATTACGCTGCCGAGGCACAAAGAGATCTCGTTTGGCTCGCAGCGACACCGCCAGCAAGATGGCATCATACGTAGCACTGCCTCTCGAAATAAGAAACGGGGATAGAGTCACTGAACCTGCCAGTTAGGCTACTAGCTATTAGTGATGACGTGCAAAATCACTAACCGCGATTTATCACAGTGATCCCAAAATCACTATCACGGTCGTCACTTTAATCTTCATTAACGCCGTGATTGTGAGTTTTCGATCTATTTACAGTGTATTCTCAATGACTTTATTCATTATTCCTCGTTGTTCTTCGTTATTCCATTACTTTATGCGATGTAACTCGCTATTTTGTTCATGTAAAACATACAGATTATGTGTCTGAAACTTGCACGAAGAACAGTTACGCTCCCCGCCAATCAGAAGCGATCACGAAAGTCACGAATCGCTGTGAAAAATCACCGTGACTGCGAACGAACGTGATCGAATCACGAGTGTTCCAGAAATAGCAATTCACGCCATCCCTACTAGCTATATCTATTCTAAATAGTGCAATTATTCTAACATCTATAGATGTTATCGGTGTAGATAGAGTACTTTGATTGGCATTGTTGAAATTCGCCGGGACTATATACATACAATATTGTTGTTTATGAATGGGAGAGGTTAGGTCACTCATTGTAAAAATGCAGATAAATATATAGAAGCTATGAAACAGATACGTGGAATATATTTTTGTATTTCACCATCCTGCACCATAAAACAAAATCCCATTACCCAGGGCGTGACCTGATACAATTGCTGCGAGGGTTCACCTAACTCGGCGAAACTCCAACAACTCCTATGTTTTATGGCTCGAAAAAAATGAAGGAAAATTGATGAAATGGATGTGATCATGCTCCAATTCTTCCACTCGCCCGAAATATGAAATGAATCTAACCTAGTCCTCGCTTATGGTAAAACCCATGCGTTTTCGAGTCGTGTAGCGTTTGCTAGAGGGGTTCTGTGGGTAGAACGGCATAGCAGTCAATAAAATTGGGCCACCACCATTCTACCTATTTACTTACATGGCATAGTGACAGTCCAACCAGAAGGGCGCCTGCGCGAGTCAGCCCTGTCAATACTGTTTGGGGGATCCCTCCTGTCGGATTGATACGAGTCAATGCACGACAGTGCAACTTTTTGCTTTGCAGCGACCCAGTAATCGTGGTGTACTCCACATTTCGGATTGATTTTCCGTCCTCGGGTGGCGCTATGCTCGGGAGTCCCGCTTTTTGCAGGCAAAAATCAATTTTTATCGAAAACATTTGTCTTGCAACAAAGAACCCTTCGAAGCTTCCAAACTATTATTCATTTCAAATTATTCTGTGCTCAGATAGGGTAGAGGTACCAGTTACCGAGCCTCACCCGGTTATCGGACACAAAACAAACTGTTTAGAAATTATTAAAAATAGCTGGTGTCGGAACGAATTTTTTAACTTTGAAATAACGCTAAGATACTTTCGGTCAGAAAAACCGTGTTCGGAAAATATATGTAAGTCAATAGAGTCCGATGCAATCTCCGCACCAACACGATCGTTCCCCTAGAACCGTGAATGCTCACGAAATTACGAAACGCAAACGATCGTCGAGATAAGTGGTGGATACGCGGAGATAATGGACTTTTAATGGGCCGGCTACGCTGCGTTTCTATGAGACGACAAAATTATGATAAAATGGCGAAATAATTCTAATCTCATGTCCTACATACACGAGTTCGAATTTCATCTTCGGAAACCCGCTGCGCTATGTTGACTCGCAACTAATGTTTCTCTGGCGTGTGCGTCTTTCGGCGAAACAAATATTTGTTTGCGTACATAGAGCGTGTACATCGCGGAAGTACTGCACGGATATTTGTCATTAATAAATGCGAGGACGCATACTGAATTTTCCCCTTGGCATGTTCTCGGTATCACGAGTACCGCGCGTCCACATTTGGCACATACCAGCTGAAAACGGAGGAACTCTTCTGCCAAGATTTCTGCAATATAGAATCGCATACCGGCGACATTAAAATAAGATTACGCGTTTCTTTTTTTGTTATTCGGGAAGGCACGTTGTCGCAAATACGTTTGGGGAACTGCCTATCCGCGTAGAGGACAGGTTCCGTGGAACCGGTTGCGTGTGTTTCCGCTTTGCTATGCAATTAATTTTTTCCGTCGATACATACGCTCGAATCGACCATTATCGCTAATTGCCGTAATGACACGGACAGCTCGATTAAGAATGGAAGAAGTGAATGACTTGTGTATTAAAAATAACCCAGAGATACTGTGGAAAGTGTATAGTATCCTTATGCTAGAGATTTTTCACTTCCTCCTCATTTTCGTCATGAAGTCGTGAACCCTTTGTTTATCGACCCCGTTGCTCCACAGTCCATTCACCTTGAAATGGGTCCCAACGATCACTGCATCGGAGGAGCAGTAATTGTCTATGTTGTCTATCGTGATCCCAGAACCAATCAGCACAGGACCTTTAGCAGCCTCTTTCACCTCTAAACATTATTCGTATACAAAGACTTTACTAAGGTTTCAGTATTAAAGGGGAAGTACCTGTGAGCTCCTTCGTGCTAGCCTCTTCCCCGGTGGCAGTTCCTGTCAGTACAATTCCATCCGTCAAGAAAAACTCTGCTGCTTTCGCCGTCTCTGATAAACTTACATCCGAGGTGACTGCGTGTGAACTATTCAGGCAGATAGCAGAGTTAACAAAAGCACTGAATGTCAAATCGGTCTCCCCCATCGTCGAGATACAACAAATCACCTATGTTTCTTTTTAATGTCGGTGAAAATAAGGATGTCATCGGCGTCAATCTGTTTCCTATACCTTAATAAAGTACCCGCACAGGCATCTGTGAAGCCTTCGTCCGCCACATGTGAAAACACAAATCCCTCTGCCCTGACAAATTGGAAATCTGCAGCCTTCGCTACCGCAACTGCTTCCTTGTTGCAACCTGCTAAAATCTGTTTGGATTTACTCCCAGAACTATAGAATTAGAACTTGTATAATGATTCACTGTTCCATACCTGTATACCGCAGGGAATATGAGTGGGCAATAGTCTTCTTATTTCTACACATACTCTGGTCATGATTGCTGTGGTTTCGGGGAGTACATTTTTAGCTGTTACATAGGGAATGTCGTGCATATTTTCCACTAAGATACCATCCTTGAAACAAAGTACAGGTTACAGGGTTAGGCATACACGGAATAGCCTTATATTATCAAACTTACGACATTACAGTCCCTGTAAATTTCAGCATCCCTGACTGCATCGTTTAAGATCTTCGTTAGGGGGTGTCTATGCAGGGGAGTCCCTGTGAACATCGATTAAAATATGTACTTCAATTAAACATTTGCAGGACATACAATTTGGTGACCAACTGGAGTAACTAACTTGCATTCGGAAGTATGAAAACAGTAGATTAAAAATGTGCAAAATAAGCTGTTTTCGATGAATGTTATTTACAACAGATATTTTCTCCTATATCGGGAATAAAGATAAATCATATGGTAGCACTTGGGAAACGATAATATGAGCAGCAGTCAATAAGTTTTTTTTTGCAATCTTATCTAGCAGAATAAATTGTATTTTTAAATTTTTACAGTCTAGAATGATCTTAATGAATCGTACGTTATATTGTAAATTAAGAGATAATCTGTACCAGGTAAAGCACCGACGTGCACCATTCCGATCACAGAACACTTTCCCTTCGCGAATAATTTATGAAAACGCGTCATTTCGCTCCGATAAAAATTACACGAGCGTATGAAATTTATTTTACGGTCACGTTCGAAAATTAGCGAAACGTTCATGCGTATGGATCTCGCTCAGATAACTGTGCCCTGTTTGTTTCGCAGAATTTCGATTCAATAATCAGCTGTTCGACACGGAGAAGACTATTTTATTTTCGTTAGATAAGGCCAGCTGGAAAAAGCAGCTGCAACAACGGATTGTCGAATATCCGTAGATTGATAAATAAAATGTTTCAGTATTGCAGCATTTAAATATATCTGCAGGCTCTCAGCTGTTAGCATGAATAAATTAGGTTGGATTAGTCTGCTGGTTTAGCCAGGTTTAGCAGACAACTTTACACATAACCTAAGTTACATAACATATTTTGGTTCTAATTCATAAAGCACAGACGAGGTATAAGAGTAGACCAATCACCCAACGTATTTTTCTGTCTCACATTCGGCGAGCTTTAGAGCCCCCTTATCATTCCGTGTCACATCCTACCGTATCGGTCAAACAAAACTAATATCACCGACGAGATACTATTAAAGACTGCCAGCCCCTGTGTTATTCAGCGGGACGGGTAACCGGGCGCGACGGGCGCGGGGATAACGTGGAACTTACAGTGATCTGAAATACCACATCGCTAAAAATTCTAAATAGTGCCAAAATAGTACCAAAACATCGTCTGAACTATGGCGGAGAATGTAACATTTAATAATAATCGATATGGTTTCGTGATAACTCGCATTCTCACCGATGCATCGCGACGAGAATCTCCTCAGTGGTCTTCTTCACCGACAAAATGCCGTCGATGGCCTTCTGTTTCTCTGGATGGAGCTAGAACGTATCCTAGAGGGTGTAAGAAACACCGAAAAATTCGAGAGACACCAACTCCCATAAGGCTGGATCTCGTCGGTGGTGATACTACCAGAGAGGAAATGAGAGTGCTCACGCCCGGGGTTTGGCCGTGCCGCTTTTGTCTCCACATCATGTTTAGCCTGGAACAGCTCCTACATCATCTTTAGCATGGAACAGAACCTACACCATCTTTAGCAGGAAACAGAACCCACTTTACTGTTATTAAATCTGTGTAATGGATCAGAACTAGCTTCAATCACCGACCAGATACTATTAAATGATATTAACTATTAAATAATAGTATCTGATAGATGGTTGAAGCCAGTTCTGATCAATTACACAGATTTCATAACAGTAAAGTGGGTTCTGTTTCCTGCTAAAGATGGTGTAGGTTCTGTTCCATGCTAAAGATGATGTAGGAGCTGTTCCAGGCTAAACATGATGTGGAGACAAAAGCGGCACGGCCAAACCCCGGGCGTGAGCACTCTCATTTCCTCTCTGATACTACTAAAAACTGCCAGCCCCCGTGCTATTCAGCGGGACCAGTAACCGGGCGCGACTGGGCGCGGGGATAACGTGGAACTTACAGTGATCTGATATACCACATCGCTAAAAGTTCTACCACTGACGAGATACTCGTCAAGTAGAAAAAGAATGATATAGTATAAATAGAATGCTCACATTACCCATTCTGAAATTGCCTTATAATACTATCACCGACGAGATACTATCTCGTCTCTTCATCTAAATAGAACCAGACGATATATATGACATTGTTCACGCCCGGGGCGAACAAGCTTGAATAATGCATACATTTTGTTCTGAAGGAAGGTGAAATTGCAAAATGTTATGGAAGACAATAGGTATAGGAATAGAATTTACTGAAAATCAACATATTTATTAAATGTGCAGCTATTAGCTCGATATTATCCTTTATTCATAAGAGTTTCACTAGAAATTCTTACAAATAGAGGATAATACCGATTGCCCAGGTCTCACCACGAGGAGGTTGCTGCACAAGAGACCCGAAAGGGAGTCAGAACGAATGCAATATTCCTTCTGGCTCCCTCTCTTACAACGACGGACTTATACTAAATTACGCAGGTATGTCGAGTAATTATTGCGGATCAAAAGGTGTGAATCGGAGAAGAAGTCTCCGATCCACGGGGGATCAAAGGCGAATCAGGCAGAAGGCTCTGATTCTTTCAAAGTGAGAAACAAGAGCGAACCAGAGCAGAAGGCTCTGGTTCGAAGGTGACGCGGCGCGCACAATGCTTGCAGCCCAGCTCCGGCCAGAGCCGATACCCGACGTGTCCTCACCAAGAGAAATGGACAGTGAGAAGTGTTCAAACGATATCCTATTTCTCTACCAACTACCTGTCCCCAAGCAATACAAATTGTGGCGAACGCGGGTAGGATGACGAATAGAGAGGACACTGTAGCATGGCTACACGAATGAACAGGTCTCAATGAGCCACGTCTCTCAATGTATCGACGCCGAATACCGGCTCCAACCGGTCTGGTACACACAAGCAAGGTCCGACACAGCAGAAGGCTGTGTCGGAGTCAAAAATACGGGTCGAGTAAAGTGACGTTATGGCAATAATTACTCGACATATTTACAACGAAGACATACGAGCTTAAAAATTAACGCACGCAAGTCGAGCAATTATTGTGGACAAAAAAGTAAATCGCAAAAGAGGGAAGAATCAAAGCAGAAGGCATTGATTCGCAAAAAAGAAACATGAGCCTGAGCAGAAGGCTCTGGTTCGGAGGTGACGCTAAGACAATAATTGCTCGGCAAATAAAACTAACTTAAGAATATGCCGCAGTCTTCTTCATTTATGCTCTTCTTGGTGTGTCCTCTTCTCGGTATGTTCTCTTCTTGGTTTGCCCTTATCTCGGGGTGTCCCCTTCTTGGTGTGTCCTCTTCTTGGTGTGTCCTCTCCTTGGTATGTCCTCTTCTTGGTTTGCCCTTATCTCGGGGTGTCCCCTTCTTGGTGTGTCCTCTTCTTGGTGTGTCCTCTCCTTGGTGTGTCCTCTTCTTGGTGTGTGCCCTACTTGGTGTATTCTACCTAAAACAGACTGATAACGATTATACATATCAATACATATAACCCCGCACACGAGTGCAAGCCTAATATCCGCTCACGAAAGCAAACCTAAGACAAGCTCACGAGAGCCAAGCTAATCCCGCACACGAGTGCGAATCTAACCAGCTCACGAGAACCAACCTAATACCAGCTCAAGAGAGCCAACAATACCAGCTCACGAGAGCCAAACCTAAGACCAGCTCACGAGAGCCAAGCTAACCCCGCACACGAGTGCGAATTCAATCAGCTCACGAATCAACTTAATAGCAGCTCACGAGAGCCTACCTAATACTAGCTCACAAGAGCCAACCTAATACCAGCTCACGAGAGCCAAAGCTAACCCCGCACACGGGTGCGGCCTATAGGCGATTCGGGTAGCCCCGGGGACGCGACACCCCGTACTCACTCACGGCCCCATCCGTGAGTGAGCCCCTGGGGGACCTCCGATCGGAGGAATAAAAATTTCAGACAAGATGTGAAAATTTGTAGAAGTGGGACTTGTGAATTTTTCCGAAGCGAACAATTTGAATTTAGAAATGAAAATTGTCGAGATCACTGATTGAAATAACGAACTTAAGATGGGCCAAGGGTAAAAACGAAGAAAGCATTGATGTACCCTTGGCCGACAGCAAGCTACCTGAAAGTAAATTCATATACAATTTAATGAATTATGTGTTTGTATCTTGCAAATCTTAAATTCTACTAGACAATTTTCTCGAAAATGATAAATGTGCAATGTGCAGCTATTAGCTCGGTATTATCCTTTATTCATAAGACAATAGTAGGTCTTACAAGTAAAGGATAATACCGATTGCCCAGGTCTCACCACGAGGAGGTTGCTGCACAAGAGACCCGAAAGGGAGTCAGAACGAATGCAATATTCCTTCTGGCTCCCTTTCTTACAACGACGGACTTATACTAAATTACGCAGGTATGTCGAGTAATCATTGCGGATCAAAAGGTGTGAATCGGAGAAGAAGTCTCCGATCCACGGGGGAACAAAGGCGAATCAGGCAGAAGGCTCTGATTCTTTCAAAGTGAGAAACAAGAGCGAACCAGAGCAGAAGGCTCTGGTTCGAGGGTGACGCGCGAATGGCCAAGAGGAACTCAAGCTGCAATACCCATTTCTCCCAACCACTTGCCGCCAGAGACGGACATGAGTGGAATAAATTTACAGAGGAGAGGTTTTACATGAGCGAGCCACATCTCTCAAAGCCTCCCCCCATTAATATTATCTACCGCGAACTCCCGTACCAACCGGTCTGGCACAAACTACATACGAGCAAGGTCCGACACAGCAGACGGCTGTGTCGGAATCAAGAAAACGAGCAAAGTGAAGTTACGGCAATAATTACTCGACATATTTACAACGATGGTATACAATCTTAATATGTAGACCATATATAACTAACATAAAAGTACACTGTAATCTTCTTCCTCTTCGTTGGTGGGTCCTCTTCATTCGATGTGTCGTCTTCGTTAGCAGCCGGCTGTTGTAATCTAGCTGAAACAGACTAATCGTATTTAGAAACAATGCTGTTGAATACAGAATTAAATCACGCACACGAGTGCGAATGTAACCAGCTTACGAGAGCAAATATAAACCCGGACGTAAGCGCAAACCTAACCATGCACATGAGCGCGAATACAACCTGTCCACAAGAGCAATTATAATTTATAATCCTGTACATGAGTGCGAATACAACCAGCGAACCAGTTCACAAGAACAATTGTAATCCTGCACATGAGTGCGAATACAACCAGAGAACCAGTTCGCAAGAGCAATTGTAATCCTGCACATGAGTGCGAATACAACCAGAGAACGAGCTCATGAGAGCAATTAGTAACTCCGCACAGAAGTGCGAATACAACCGGCGAACCAGCTCGTAAGAATAATTATAACTCCGCACACGAGTGCGAAAACAACCAGCGAAGCAGAGCACAAGAGCAATTATAACCCCGCACACGAGTGGGGCGCTCAAAATATAAATTTGATGAAGAATAAAATTGATATATTTGAAGAAGACTCAATACCGAAAGTCTCGAAAATTTCAATTAGTATGAAGGATATGGTATTCGTTGAATTAAAGATTGAAGGACAGGTTTGTTGAAACTGAGCCATGGAAGTAGAAACTGACAAATTAAGCTTTGAAAAATATTAGTAACCAAACTTACCATTGATCGTTGAACGAAGAGTTGAAGGTAGGCCAGAGTAGCTGTAGATGACCCCTCGTCCACCTCTGGTCCACCTCTGGTCCACCTCTGGTCCACCTCTGGTCCACCTCTGGTCCACCTCTGGTAAGTCCCTGGTCCTCCTGCACCTCCCGGTCCCGCAGCCCGTCCGCTCACGCCGCTCCCCACGGCCCGACTGACTGACTGACGGTGGGCTCTCGCCGAGCTCGAGCGGCACAAGCGCAGAGGTGCGTGACGCTCCCCACCACACCGAACTTCGATCGATGTCGATCGCCGTGACAATTATTGATAAATTTATTATTTCTAGCTGGTTAATATTTATAACAATTCTATTTTACAGCGATGTCCACAAGCAATCCCTTGGCTACCTGACCACCTAATTTTTTAGTAAAAGTGGTTAATAGTATTCGAGACACGGAATAACTTTTAAATTCCAACATTCGCACGCACTAATTTATTCAATACAATTCACAGATAAATTTATTATTTATAGCTGTTCAATGTTTATAAAAATTCCTTTTGCTAATGATGTTAACGAGCACTCCCTTGTCTACCTTGCCATCTAATTTTTTCGTAAAAATAGACAATAAAACTCGAGAAACAGAATAACTTTTAAACAATGAACATCCGCACGCATTAATTTATTCAATACAATTATTGATAAATTTATTATTTCCAGCTGGTTAATGTTTATAACAATTCCATTTTACAGCGATGTCCACAAGCAATCCCTTGGCTATCTGACCACCTAATTTTTTAGTAAAAGTGGCTAATAGTATTCGAGATACGGAATAACTTCTAAACCATAAACATTTGCACGCATTAATTTATTCAATACAATTCACAGATAAATTTATTATTTCTGGCTGTTTAATGTTTATAACAATTCCTTTTGCTAATGATGTTAACGAGCATTCCCTTGACCGCCTTGGCATCTAATTTTTTCGTCAAAATGACAATAAATCTCGAGATACAGAATATCTTTTAAACAATGAACATCCGCACGCATTAATTTATTCAACATAATACTATGATACATTTATTAATTCTAGCTAATTAATGTTTATAATCATTCCTTTTGCCAACGATGTGAACGAGCACTCCCTTGACCACTTTGCCATCTAATTTTTTACAGTGTTCGGTATTGGCCTAAACGGGAGCTTTCAAACGAAGGTGGCTCGACCGTTGGTGCCGTCTCGTTATTGTTTTCGTGTCTCGAGCGCGCGATCGCGAAACCGTTGTCGTGTCCTCGTAAAAGTCATCGTGCAATAAAGAATATATGTTTAACTGCAAAATTCGAAATGTTGCAAACAGCCAAATATTAATACGTATTTTAAAATTAAATTAAATGAATGTATCGTTAATTAAATCATATGTGCATTATATAGCAAGTGATTTTTATGAAAATTTTCAGGAACATTACAAAACACCCGTTAAAACATCATGTAAAATTGCGTATTTTTGCTATTTTCCACGCTACAGTCACAATTCTGGAAAAGTAAACGAAACGAGTCGAGTCAGTCAATACATGATTAATTCAACCTGAATATTTCATCTCTGTTTAAATATAATGCATCCTGTTTCTATAATGATTTTAAAACTGAATAAATGTTTTCTCGATTTATATATAAATAAACTGTTATTTATTGATAGCAAACAAAGTAATAATTGTTGTTGAAAATTGAATTACCTATTAAACGCTATTTTTATCTTGAAATTTATTCATATAAAGTGCGTTAATTGTTGATTTCTTTAAACCTTCTGCTATAAAATACAATATAACTGTAATAAATCTAAGGATTTTTACATCTTTCAATGCCTGTCCTTTTTTCCCGCATCAACCGATTTCGATGAAGCATTCATAGTGCATATAATTCATATACAGATCCACAAAACGCATATTATAAATTTTTATTACGGACTCTAATCAAAAAGTTTTATAAAATGTCTTTTTTACTTTCTCATGTAATTATTATCAATTGCAATTTTACATGATGTTTTAACGGGTGTTTTGTAATGTTCCTGAAAAGTTTCATAAATATCACTTGCTATATATAATGTACTTATGATTTAATTAACGATACATTCATTTTATTTTATTTTAAAATACGTATTAATATTTGGCTGGGTAGAACGCGTGCCTACGGACTCCGTGGTCGCGGGTTCGATCCCCGACGCCGGCACCTCTGGAATACTCCATGTGCTCTGTAGACTGTGGTGCCCAAGGTGGTTCGGAACCCACCTTATAAAAACTGTAGGTCCCGTCGTGAAATAATTCCGAAAAGGAGTTCAAAAAGCGACGTTAAATAACAAACAAAAAAAAAAAAATATTTGGCTGTTTGCAACATTTCGAATTTTGCAATTAAACATATATTCTTTATTGTACGATGACTTTTACGACGACAAGACAGCGGTTTCGCGATCGCGCGCTCGAGACACGAAAACAACAACGAGACGGCACCAACGGTCGAACCACCTTCGTTTGAATGCTCCCGTTTAGGCCAATACCGAACACTGTAAAAAATTAGATGCCAATGTGGTCAAGGGAATGCTTGTCCACATCGTTGGCCAAAGGAATGATTATAAACATTAATTAGCTAGAATTAATAAATGTATCATAGTATTATGTTGAATAGATTAATGCGTGCGGATGTTCATTGTTTAAAAGTTATTCTGTTTCTCGAGTTTTATTGTCTATTTTTACGAAAAAATTGGATGGCAAGGTGCTCAAGGAAGTGCTCGTTAACATCATTAGCAAAAGGAATTGTTATAAACATTAAACAGCCAGAAATAATAAATTTATCTGTTAATTGTATTGAATAAATTAATGCTTGCAAATGTTTATGGTTTAGAAGTTATTCCGTATCTCGAATACTATTAGCCACTTTTACTAAAAAATTAGGTGGTCAGATAGCCAAGGGATTGCTTGTGGACATCGCTGTAAAATAGAATTGTTATAAACATTAGCCAGCTGGAAATAATAAATTTATCAATAATTGTAACGGCGATCGACATCGATCGATATTCGGTTGGGGTGAGGACCGTTGAGCGTCGAGCGTGGGGCGCACGCCCGCGCTCGGTCAGAGAGCTCCGTCAATCAGTCAGTCGGGCGGGGGAGGGCGGCGTGAGCGGTCGAGTTCAGTCGGGCTCCGGGACCAGGAGGACAAGAAGGACCGGGGACTTACCAGACGTGGACCAGAGGTGGACCAGAGGTCATCCACAGCCACCCTGACCTACCTTCAACAATCCTACTTTAAACTTCAACTGTTCCTTCAACGAACACCGGTACACTTGATTACTAATATTCTTCAATGCTTCCTTTGCCTTGCTTTGGCCCAGTTTCAACAAACCTGTCCTCCAACCGTTCATTCTACGAATACCATCAACTGTTTTCTCTAATTTTCATCGAGACTTCCGATATTGCGTCTTTTTCAAATTTATAATTGAATTATTCATCAAATTTATATTCTGATCGCCCCACTCGTGTGCGGGGTTATAATTTCTCTCGTGAGCTGGTTCTCTGGTCATATTCGCACTTATGTGCAGGATTACAATTGTTCTTGTGAGCTGCTTCGCTGGTTGTATTCGCACTTCTGTGTGGGGTTACAATTGCTCACATGAGCAAGTTATTTGGTTGTATTCACACTCATGTACAAGATTATTAATTATAATTGCTTTTGTGAACAGGTTGTATTCGCACTCATGTGCAGGATTGTAATTGCTCTTGTGAACTGGTTGTGTCCACACTCATGTGCTTACGTTCGGGATTATATTTGCTCTATTCGGATCCGTGTTATTTCTGAATTTTCAATTATTGGCGTCGGAACTTTGATAAGACCCTTCTCTAAAAGTTATCACATCTTGTTTGAAATTGGTATTCCTCCGATCGGAGGTCCCCCAGGGGCTCACTCACGGATGGAGCCGTGAGTGAGTACGGGGTGTCGCGTCCCCGGGGCTACCCGAATCGCCTATAGGCCGCACCCGTGTGCGGGGTTAGTTTGGCTCTCGTGAGCTGGTATTAGGTTGGCTCTCGTGAGCTGGTTAGATTCGCACTCGTGTGCGGGGTTCGTTCGGTTCTCGAGAACTGGTCTTAGGTTTGCTCTTGAGAGCGGGTCTTAGGCTTGCACTCGTGTGCGGGGTAATGTATTGTTATGTCGAATTATTATTAGTCTGTTTTAGTTAGAATACACAAGAAGAGGACATACTATCAAGAGGACAAACTAGGAAGAGGACACACCAAGAAGAGGACACCCCGAGAGGATGGCAAATCAAGAAGAGGATATATCAATAAGTTAGTTTTATTTGCCGAGGGAGGTACCCCAGGGGCTCACTCACGGATGTTGCCATGAGTGAGTACGGGGAGTCGCGTCCCCGGGGTGCCTGAATCGCCTATAGGCCGCGTGCGTTAGTAATTAAGATTTTATACCGTCGTTGTAAATGTCGAGTAATTATTGTCTTAACTTCACTTCGCTCGTTTTCTTGATTCCGATACAGCCTTCTGCTGTGTCGGACCTTGCTTGTATGTACCAGACCGGTTGGAGTCGGTATTCGGCGTCGATACATTGAGAGAGGTGGTTCAGTGAGACCTGTTCGCTCGTATTGCCATTCTCTCTGTCATCCTACCGGGTTCACCTCAACGCTTTGCGATGCCTGGTGGCAGGTAGTTGGCAGAGTTCTCTCTGTTTGTAATCCTATCCGGGTTCACCTCATCGCATTGCGTTCCTGGTGGCCAGGTAGTTGGCAGAGGAATGGTGTTACGATTGAACACTTCTCACTGTCCATTTCTCTTGGTGAGGACACGTTGGGTACTGGCTCTGACCGAGAAGTGCTGCCAGCATTGTACGCGCCGCGTCCCTTCGAACCGGGGCCTTCTGCTCCGGTTCGTTTTAGTTTTTCTCTTTGAAAGAATCGGAGACTTCTTCTCCGATTCACACCTTTTGCCCCGCGATAATTGCTCGACTTGCGTGCGTGCGTTAGTTTTTAATATTGTATATCGTCGAGTAACTATTGTCTTAACTTCACTTCGCTCGTTTTCTTGATTCCGACACAGCCTTCTGCTATGTCGGACCTTGCTTGTATGTACCGGACCGGTTGGAGTTGGTATTCGGCGTCGATACATTGAGAGAGGTGGTTCATTGAGACCTGTTCACTCGTATTGCCATTCTCTCTGTCATCCTACCGGGTTCACCACAACGCTTTGCGATGCCTGGTGGCAGGTAGTTGGCAGAGTTCTCTCTGTTTGTAATCCTACCCGGGTTCACCTCATTGCATTGCGTTCCTGGTGGCCAGGTAGTTGACAGAGGAATGGTATTACGTTTGAACACTTCTCGTGACCATCTCTCTTGGTGAGGACACGTCGGGTATCGCCTCTGGCCGGAGATGGGCTGCCAGCATTGTACGCGCCGGGTCCCCTTCGAACCAGAGCCTTCTGCTCTGGTTCGTTTTATTTTTTCTCTTTGAAAGAATCAGAGCCTTCTGCCTGATTCGCCTTTGATCCCCCGTGGATCGGAGACTTCTTCTCCGATGTTCTTCTTCTTCTTTTGCTCCGCAATATTTGCTCGACTTGCGTGCGTAATTTAGTATAAGTCCGCCGTTGTTAGAAAGGGAGCCAGAAGGAATATTGCATTCGTTCTGACTCCCTTTCGGGTCTCTTGTGCAGCAACCTCCTCGTGGTGAGACCTGGGCAATCGGTATTATCCTTTATTTGTAAGAACTTCTAGTGAAACTCTTATGAATAAAGGATAATATCGAGCTAATAGCTGCACATTTAATAAATATGTTGATTTTCAGTAAATTCTATTCCTATACCTACTGTCTTCCATAACATTTTGCAATTTCACCTTCCTTCAGAACAAAATGTATGCATTATTCAAGCTGATTCGCCCCGGTCGTGAACAATGTTATATATCGTCTGGTTCTATTGAGATAAAGAGACGAGTTGGTATCTCGTCGGTGATAGTATTATAAGGCAATCAATATGTGAGCATTCTATACTATATCATTCTTCTTCTACTTGGCGAGTATCTCGTCGGTTGTAGAACTTTTAGCGATTGGTATTTCAGATCACTGTAAGTTCCACGTTATCCCCGCGCCCATCGCGCCCACTTACCCGTCCCGCTGACTAACACAGGGGCTGGCCGTCGGTGACAGGGGCTGGCAGTCTTTAATAGAATCTCGTCGGTGCCTGGGGCTCCAAAACCGAGTTGGTAATACAGGAAATGACAAGAAAAAGAGGCCAAGTGGCCTCAGCAAAGATGGACGTCAAAATATATTAGATGATAGGTCTATTCTTATATCTCGTCGGTGCTAATATTGTGGAATTTATATCACCGACCAAATACTAAATCACCGACGAGATATACTATTAATGAATATATTCTTTCTGTTACAGATTCGTTCCAAAGACGGTATTGTAGCCGAGATCGATATTTGACAATCGAGATCGAGAAGCAGTTCCTCGTGATTTCTTCAATCAGGGGCGGACGTGAGCGTGAGTACAAATTATTTTTCAAATTAAACTCTGTTATCTAACATCTTTCTTCAAACTATTAAGGAATTATTATTAAATATTAAACTTGACTTATTAATTTCATATTAATTTGCATTTATTTCTGTGTTGAATTGTTAATTTTCTATCAATTCGAATTTACTTGGTTCTTATGCCGAAAATCCAAGTTTCAATTCCATAGGAGAGTTCGTTTTCAATAATTTCGAGTACTGAAATATTAGGTTGGAGGGAAAGTTCTGTCGTATTTTAAAGAAAACATTTGAATCAATTTTTCAACCATTTAAATTTTTATCGAGGATGGTTTGAATCGACTGTTCTTATCGAATCTTTGAAATGATCTAAGCTTTGGTAAATTCCCCTATTTGCTAAATGATTCAACCATTCAAATTTCGATCGAGGGTAGTTTGCGCCGACTCCGGATGTTCCAATTCGATAGAAAGGCCAGCGGCCCTTTTCCAACTCGACGTAGTCTAATTTTTATGGCATAAGCCGTTTGGGGGTAGTGGGTAGGTTGGTTATCGGTCTGACAGGATTGTTCCAATATTTTATTTCAATTTCGTTCGTCGCCTGAGCGGGTTCGCTTGAGAAGGATTGCGTACCATCCCCGTAGACACTGATTTTGACATGCGTTCCGCGTCCCCTATGTGTTCCCAAGCGGCACGCGCACGTTTCTTCCGTCAGTGTCGCCCAGTCCCTCCGAGGAGGATGTACTCCGGTGTGTTCCGGTCGTTCCGGAAGAGGTTCCCTCTCAAGAGTTCTCTGTCCACCCAATAAACCAGCCAAAAACCAACAATCATCGTCCCATAAATCCCCAACTTAACCCAACATCGCGATCACGTCGCATACACCTTTCCCAAAATCACAGGATACAGAACACGGTCCTCATCGATCCCGTGCCTCGATCATTGGCGAGGAGACATTCCAGGATCGGTGACAGGAAATCTCGGTGGACTCCGTGGAAATTGTCCCAGTTGGATGCTCGTGTGGTGCTCGTGCCGATCAACAAGTAGCTCGTCGAGTATATAGGCCGGTAGCACCGGTTGCTAAGGTGCAGGCGCTGTTCGAGCTAACACGGTGTAGTCTTTCTTATTGCGGAGGCGGGTAATTGTTTAATGAGTGAGTGGTGGGAATAGGGATCGAGTTAGTGCCGTTGACAGACCATTGTGTAATCGCCTGGGACCTGCGGTGACGTCTCTGGTAATAGAGAATTCTGGTGTCCAGTGTTGACAGTGGTCCTAAGTGGGTTAGTGTTAGAGGATTGCCACCTCGAAGGTGCTCATTCTGTAGCTCTTAATTGGGTATAAGATACGGACCTGGTGGATTCTAGTGACCTGTGTCGACTGAACCATTTGAGGAGGCTTAAAGAAGGACTGGCAATAATTTACTTAGCGAAGTTTCGATCTGACAAATCAACGCGTTAGCTTTGAAACTGGAGGACTCGAGCGATCATCATCGACTAGACCCCGTCTTCGGAACCAGCAAGGACTCTCGGTATTTAGGGGAACCCGATCGATTGATCAAACGCACCCCATTTCATCTCCTAAGTAAGCTGGAGGCTTGACGAATCGGTTCTCGGGATTTTCTATAGCACTAAGTGGGGGACTAAGAAGACAAATCTTCAGCTGAACGTCTTCCAGCACGAGTAGACTTCTCTGACACTGTAGAGGATTCATTGAGGGACATGTAACTCTAATGGCGCGAAAGGTTGAACTCGAAGCAATGCAACCTGGGGAATTCCGTTCAACCGAACAACGACGCGACTGTGGCGGGGAGACTGTCACGTGGACACGATAAGGGTCCGTCACGAGGAACTAGAGCCTACAACCTGGCAGTGACGTCGATGCACATTTGCGCGCGAATCTTCGCCTGGGCATGGGACTTTTTCGTCGGTAGCGCAGCCTATCCGATGCAGCCTGTGAGTAACATGGACGGCGCCTTTGATCTTGTCGAAGCTCTTTGTTTAATTAAAAACATTCATTTCGCGCTGAGAATACGAGACACATTAAGCGCGTGATAGGAGTTTATTGTTAGATCTACAAACTGGAGTGACATAGAAATTCTCTCTCTTCATATGTTCAATAGGTTGAAAATGATATGAAAGAATTTTTCAATTCGCCTTTTGATTCTATTCTCGCATTGTGACAATTTTCCAGAAAAAATACGTTAAAAAAGCAATATAAGCCGCTCACTAGTTGTTTCTACGAGGTGATCTCTGTCAGTTACACGGAGACTTTCATCCCATCGTTCTTATTTCATCCCGCCGACAAACTGAAACAACTTCCGGCGCTTCCGTTCGTCTCCGAGAAATTCAACCCCTCTCTCTCTCCCCACTTCCGTGACAATCGCGATGAGGGTGGCCGTGGGGATGGAGATTACACTTTGCAATTTGCTTTCGAAGAATCACCATCTCGCACGAGCCATAGTTTCCAACCCCTCTTTTCGGGGTTGGCAGCACCCCTCTGAAAAAATTTACTTTCTCATGAAGTATCCGAAGAAGGGTGAGAGCTATCTCAAAAGTATTTCAACGAGAGTTGTATAATTTCAAACTATCTATTGAACGAATTGTTTTTCTAAGGGATGAAGATTGGCTAGGAGGTCAATTCGATTATTCGAAAAATGTTGTCGAGGCATGCACTGCAACATTTTTCAGGGATACTACAGATCGAATGATACCGCTTAGGACGCAACCCCTCGCACAAGTTGCGCTCGCGCGAGCAACAGATTGTTTCACGCGTCGTCGGAGAGGAAGTCTCGCGATAGAAGCAATGCGAAATGCATAAGCGAGGAAGGCTGACGTTCGAACAAAAGGAAAAACTAAATCGATCGTTCGTCGAGGTCATTTCGCGGGGGTGTGCAGGGGTGTAAGGGGTGAAAAAGTGGAAAATGTGCTTCGCACGTTCCTTCGGTCTCCTTCGACCAACACTTCCCCCTTGCACGATTCCACTGTGCTCGTCAGCCGGAAAAATTGAGTTTGGAAGAATTATTTTTGATCCAAATTGTCTTTGGGATATATAATCCACCCTCGGTACTAAACACGGTAAATCGTATTGTTGGCTCGACTGTCCTCGCCAAGCGGTTTCGTTCTTATGAATTGTACAAATGACCATTTAATTGGAATTTCACGCCCCGGGTCACGATCGACCCGGTCACCGAGGGAGGGGTGCAAATAACGATTGGAGGGTGTAAAGGCCGAATGCAACTTTGACTTCCCTCCTCCCTCACCGGATGACCGAATAATGATATTACAGTCGCGATTAAGCGGGCGAAATTGATGCGCCTCGCCGAGGAAAACTTTTAATGAGCTGCATAAATTTTCGACGGCGCCGAACATCCGTGTCCCGCGCTTTTCGACGGCCAATTATCTCTGCGGAAATACGCTAGTCGAATAATTTAGCTTAATCGGCGTCATTACATTTTTCATTATTGTTTAAATCGTTTCATTTAATTGTTTCTGTTCAATCTTCTCGAGGCCCATTGTCGCGGATTGAGTGAAAAATGAAAATTAGCGAGATCGCGCAAGAAGTTCTCCTTGTCGGAAACGTTAGAAAATATTGGAATATATTTTTATTTAATGGTTGCATCAGGTGTACCTACAGTTCAGTCTTCTTTATCGATTCTCCATTTATTTTTAAGTAGAACATTGCAAAAAAGATGTTCTTCCTTTTTTTGTAAGATTTTTTACCATTTTGCCAAGCAACAATGTGGAGCGAAAATTTTACTCAGTGAACCGAATGATCGTTTCTATAAAAACTTGAATATATATATTACTTTTATCAGATCTGTTAGAACGTTTAATGACAAAGGATGTCGTTAAATGTTTCGTGCTCGACGTGCTCTACACTGTCACAGAGTATCTCGGAAACATATTTCGGAATGTTCCGTGGGAGTTTGCAATTTTCGGTCTAAACGGTCGTTATCCGTTTTCCGGGAATGCTTTGAAAATTCCTGACCATTTTCCAGGGCATGCTCTCTTCAAGGGTGCATCGAGCTGGTCGTTTGTCTCGTATCGTTTCGTGCTTAATAATGGATCGGTGATGGCGCTCGATTTGTTCTCGCAACTGCAAAATATGCTCATCAATTGTGGAGGCACAATGTGGCTGAGACGAACGAAATTTAATATCTCCTGAAATATTCCAGAAATATTCTATTCGGAAGAAATGCTTAATTTTCCAGTTAAAATATCTCCGAGTGCAAAGGGTTCATCATTTCAAAGATTAAATAACGCAATTTTGTCTGCTTTGTAATCCAGTTAAAAAATGATCTGAGCCATTTTGCTCGGTAATGGGCAGTGTGTTTCGGTGTTTGCTAGTCTAATATTATCTCAAGATGCTGATCGCTTACGAGCGGAACGGCGGATTAAAATCGTGTCTGCCAGAGGTAAACAAAGTTGCGAAATGGTGGTCGATAACGCCGGTTTAAGGCAGCTCCGTTTGAGACAGTTTCCGCCGGAAGTTTCACGGTGTACAACGCGTATAATGTTCTGCACGTGTAATGGATGCCGCTGGTGCGTCCCACGCGCGGCCAGGTATCGATGCTTTATTACACGCTGGCATAATTATTTTCATTTGACATTAGCCATTAGCCGGCAATCGAATTACCCGACCGCGGTGTCTCGTGCAAACTTGCCGGAAGCTAATGGCCCACACTGTGGACACCACTTTTCTTCGAGACCCGTGGAGCTTCTGTTCAAAACATTCAATTTAATCAGTGAATCTTCTAACATTTTATTTTACTTTTTTACATTTCTGTATAAATTTTGTAGAGGTTGTTTTATGGAAAATTATGTATACACAGTAGTGTATGTATGCATAAAATATTACGCAGCACTGCTGGCAATGAATAACATGATTTAATGAACTTCGAAATCCAATAGCAATTATTACACTATATTGTAATTACTATTGATTGTGTCCTTAGTTCGATGTTTTCCCCCAATGAAATTGTTAATAAGTTTGCTGTTCGCTGGTTGTTACGAAGTTTGACCCGTTCTATCGGAAATCAAGTACATAGCAGTGAAATTAAAATGTAATTTTGGAATAGTGAATGGGATATTTCGTGGGAAAATTAATTGTGCGATTTTCAAGGAGACATTTTCGGGCAGACAGAGTTCGTTTGCGAAAGTAGACGATAGAAATGGAGCACCTTGCTGCGTCGGTAGAGTGCGACATTAACTTTACGCGAAGTATAAAACATGAAAGGGCCTCGCTTTATGGTTTTCGCCTGGCACGAACCCGAGAAAGTACTCTTAATTACTACCACCATTGCTCACAGAGCCCTACAATCGAACGTCCTCTCTCATTTACTTTGTTAGAAACCAGAACACCTTGCTGAGAATAATGCAGCCAACAAGCATTCTTGCTTTTACACAGCACGATTTGATGTTCGAACAATCAATTCCAATTATGCTTCGCTCAAAATGTCGGCCATTAGAGTCTACACAAATTCTACAAAGAGAAACTCAATCGAATTTTAATGTTGTCAAAGAAATTATTTTCGTTTATCTTCCCATTAAAATAGCGACAATGAGTAATTTATTATTCACATTTTATCAAAACGACGATGTGTAGATCCAGCATACTTTCCTGCCTTTTAGAATGATTAAAATGGCGTGGGTGAACAATGTCGGCGATATTTTTTTCTCGGGAAGAAAATGCTGACTGTAGATTTTCATAAAAATTTAAGGCTGTACAATGGACCGCATAACAATAGATATTTGAGCTCTTACAAAGCAAACATTCTACAGCAGAAATGTTTCAGAGTAACCATTCGACACTATAAACAAAATAAAATGCTCCGTGGCATTCTGCGATCGATCAGGATTGCTCGGCGAGCATCGTAGAACCGCGTCCAAGAGAGCAATTAATACGAAAACCGTCGGGAAATCATCTATCATCCGCGGACAAAACTTTTCCAAGCAATATAATAGTTGAGAAGACTCGATAGCATTTTATCGGACATAATTTCTGCGGGAATCGATGGGAAGCGTATGATAAACTAGCCGCGTTAGGTAGTTCCGATTGAACAAAAAGTTGAACAAAAACAGAGCGAAGGGAAACAGGACAAGGAAAAAACGAACCGGGCAGACGGTGTTTTTAATCGTTCATTTGTACGCGTTCCAATTAGGGCGCGCGCACGCTGTTTTTTGTTTCTCGCACGGTCGCCATTTTCTCTGTTGCGCCTCGGAAGCCCGACACGTTGTTTTAATTATCGGTGGGCAGGTGATTAAAACGAGAAGTATTATCCGGACGCGTCTCTAAGGGACAAGCTGTTTTCATTTTTCCACGTGCAGGATTTCACCGAAATCCGCTGGAAAACCATTTTCAAAATCTGAAAGTCGTGCGACGATGCCTTCAGGTTGCGCATTGAGCCCGAAATTCGAAAAGTAGAATAATGTAGAACCACTTCGGCTCGTTGAAAATATAGAATGAATGAATACAAACTCTTGAGTCGAGGGGGACTCTCATGGACCGTGAAACGAAATATAAAAGTGAATTATTCCATTTTCATGTTCCGCGACTGGGCGGGGCGGGAGGGTGCGGCGATTTTCAATTGTCCCGAGTTCCGACTTGCTCAATTTGTCCGCGGAATAAATCAGATAAGGGAGAAGGGAGACAAGAGAGGCTTCCCCTTCTCCTTCGCGTTCCATTTCTCTGATGTACATATATTCGACGACACGTACAAATGCCCGTCTTCTCCATCTCTGTAGAGCGAGAGGGCAAGAGTTCGCGGGAGCCTTTCATCTCCAGCAGCATTTTCCGCGGCAATCAAACCCCCTCCCCGCTGCTGAACCAGTTTCCCCGCGATTTTTCCGTTGCTGTCGCGCCGGCGAACAGACAGCCGATGGAAACGCGGTACGTTTCCTTTAGTCACTTTTCGACTGCCTCGGCCATTTTCGTACCAAATGTCAGTAACAAGCACCTGGCCATTGCAATTAGTAATTGGTTCGGTTTAATTTGGCTTCTCTGCTACGGTTTTCTGAAAATTACGTGCTCGGGAGCATTGTTCGAGACCGCGGAGTTGTTTGATTTTAGTTACAGTATACAGTCCCTGCTCACTTTATTAGACTCACCTCTATAATTATGATATTTTTAGTTTTAGTTTTAATATCACTCAATGATGACCAATGAATTTTCCATATATTTATTTTACAAAAACAATGGATATAAACACAAATAGATCAATATAATTCTTAAAACACTAATATTTTGTTAATCCGCCCTTAGCTGCTCTTAAAGCCGCAACTCTTCTGGGCATGCTATCTATGCAAATTTGTGCAATATCTTTTAATGCAACGTTATGGTGCCAATGATAGATTATTCTCTCTATCAACTTGGTCTTTGTTGTAATATTTTCTTTGGCCAGTTCTCTTTGCAGGCACTCCCAGACATTTTCAATCGGATTCATGTCCGGTGAGTTGCCGGGCCATGGTAAAAGGGGGATTTTTTGCTCTTGTAAGAAAATTTTGATTTTCTTGGCGGTATGACAAGGTGCCCCATCTTGCATGAACAGCTTGCGTCCATTTCCAAACCATTCTTGCAGCTGGGGGAGCAACTTTGTCTCCAGAACCTTCCGATATTGGTCCTGTCGCATAGTTCCCTCTACGACGTAAATCCTTCCCATTCCCTTGGCACTGATGACTGACCAGATCATCACGGACACAGGATGCTTTACAGTCCTGACTACACAATCCATATTATATTTTTCTGTTGGACGTCTTCTTATGAATTGGGCCCTATCGTCCATAATCTGAAAGGTTGCTTCATCACTGAAGCAAACCTGCGAATGTGTAAAAGTAATAAATTTATCAAAATGGGATTAGATTTATGAACTTACCGTTTGCCAGTCCTCAAGAGACATGTCTTTGTGTAAATTGGCCCAGGCTAAACGTTTCTGTACCATGCTGGGTGTCAGTTTGAGCTTTTTAATTGGCCTCCGAAATTTGAAGCCCATCGAATACAAATTTCTTCTTACTGTAGCAACTGATCCAGAAAAGCCTGCCTCCTGAAATCGTTCTCTTAGATCACTGTGGGATGCCCTTCTGTTCTGCATAGCTAAATTTCTTAAAAATCGTTGCCCCCTGGGGGTGACTAACGGTTTTCTGCCACAGTTACCAGCCCGAGTAGCTGTAACTGGTTGGTTCATTTACACTTTTTTACTTAAACGTTTAACAGAGGATTGCGATACCCCACATTTTCTAGCAATCTCTCGTTGGCTATATTCTGTATTGCGGATTAATGCAATTGCAGACGACTTTTGCTCTGTAGAAAGATCTTTACGTTTGCCCATCTGAAAAATTCCAATCGAAGATCAACCGACTGATGCTTTTGTTAAAACCACAATAAAAATTAGAGGCAGTAATATTAATTAGTGAAATAAATACTTACCTTAGAACTTCTAATGCTGCGCAAAATGAAATGTGCAAAAATTAATATTTAAAGCCTTGATTATAATGTAATACACAACAAGCGAAAATTAGAAAATGTCTAGGTTAAGAAACACTTTAACCAGAATTCCTACTTTCCCGACATTACCGAACTAATTTTAAATCAAATTAGCAACATTTAGATAGGCAACTCATAAGGCAACCTTGTAGTACGAAATCATTACCCCATTGGTTGAAAACAGCGTTGAAATCCTTATAGGATTTAAAAAAGCACCAATTTTTCAGGTGCGTCTAATAAAGTGAGCGGGGACTGTATTCTAGTAAATTATAGTTAGACAACGGATTTTACGCACTTACAACACATTAGAAGAACAAATCTATTTTTTAATTATATTTCAACACGAAAGAAATATGAAATGTTACAGGTTGGCTTGTCCACCAAGTCTTTTGTCACATCGTCTATTCATTGTCAAGTGCCCTGCCGTGTTATTGAACTGAATTGACTGTTCCCGTTGTGTCAGAATCAGATCCAGTGGATCATTGTGCCAACGAGAACGCGAAGACACAGAATCGGACTAATTGCGATTCAACTCCCGACTAAGGAGGGATTTAATTAGGTGTCGCTGTTAATGAAACACGTGGCGTATCATCGAGAACAATCCGGGATCAGGATTCAAATAGAATTTCCGGGATCTGGAAGCTGCGCGAGTACTCCTTCCCACACATTAATCGTTATTAAACCCTCTACGATCTCCGAAAAATTAATGGAAACGAATATACTTCGTTAAATCTGACTCTCCGTGTAACACGATGAAAGGTTCTCGATGGGATTTTTCGTTTTAAAGGGAGCAGTTCATAAAAATTTATACAGATGTTCCATTACATTGTTATCATCGTCGGAAACTTATGATACCAACAACGTCCTGGATTATCTCGGCGATGGATTAATGGCGAAGTTCGTTGTATGAAATGACTATCGAGTTATTAATAATCCTATTAGGAAAGAGAATGTCACGGTCCTTGTCGGAGAATGAATTGAAAGCTTCGTCCTTTTCGGTTTGCGGTTCTGTCGATCAGAGGTTCACGCGCGTTACGTTACCATTGTGCCAGGAAAATGTATATTCTCGTTCGAAAAAGAAATAAAACGTGGCAACTGGAATAAAACAAAACGGCACACGACAGAAAAATAGGCGAGCGATATCGACGACACGTGTTTTCACGTGAAAAGCTCTTCTAAATTGTCTTCGTACAGTGCCACTCTTTTTTTCCTTTTTGTTTTCATGGAAAATGGAAACCTGTCAACTTTCCATATCTGGCCATTTATTCATTTAATAGAGACACGATTAGACCGCGGGTCTTTATGCAGTCTAACTTTATATCAAATAAATGTTCGGGGAAAATGGAATAAAAGCATATTTAGCAAGGCTCAATAAATACGAATTTGGCAAAATTTAATGAACAGAAATTCCTCGAAACTCAACGATTGGAAACTCGTGGAAATTGAATTAGTACAAACCTGTCCAAATGCAATAACTTGTCTAAGTTCAACAACCAGTTTGTCAAAGTCCATCCAGCTCGTTAGGAGCGATAAAAGTTTGCAATCGCGTGAGAAATTGCCTCGAGGCGTCGATAATTTTGCTATAGATAAAACTTTTCCGATATTTTTATTATTGATTGTACAACTTATATTAATTTGCAAAGCGTATAAACGTTTACGCATTTCGAAATATTGCGACGCGCGTTTGCACGAGTGATGTTTATTATTTATCTTATTTGTATACCTAGCTGATCTCGTTTCGCGATTAATTCGCACAGGAAATTAACGAAGCAAAACTCTCTGGAATTCGGGACGTCCGGATGTCGTCCCTGGGCGTTTACACGTGTCGGCTGGAGATCACAAAGTTAATGAATGAACAAATGCCTGGAACTGCTTCGAGCAGAAGTGTATAACACAAAAAGTCGAGAGCACTTGAATCGTCGGTCCATAAAATTCGAAAATTTGAAGCACAAACGTTCAATTAATGTTGATGAATAACGAGAATGTTATTTACCGAATTCCGTCGAAATCGAATTGAACGATTCGCGAAGAAAAATATTTACGTGTTATTTACAGATCTGTGGTATGGAAAAAAATATTTTACTTTGCAGTGCCCGAGCGAGAGATACTCGAATCTAGTTCTCGTGAAAAGTTTTCTAAATGAAAAATACTGGCGTGGTATAATAAAAATATGTCACTGCGCCAATAAAAAAAAAAAGAGATTCACGGTCGGCGTCTGGCAAACGAAAGTCGACAATTTTTTCACAGATTTATATATATTTTACGGACGTCGAATTTTTGATTGATCGCGCGCCATCGACTTCGGCTCGCAATATTGTCGAATTAGCGGCCGCCATTTTTCAATTTCGTGGAGGACCTGCTGCGTCGAAATTGTATTGGAAATACGTGGAAAAAGCTTTACTCGAGGCTGACTAAGTTTATTCTTCGCTTTAAAAATGATTTTACGTAGAAGACTGTGCACGTGGTGGTATCGGTCAGGGTAATTTCGTTTCCGGTTCCGGAGTCCGTGGGAATCACGGGTACTAGTGATCCCTTAGCACGCGAATCGTATTTATCGGTGGTACGGCCGCTGAACGCCGACCAATTCTATTTCTACGGTGAAGCGCGCGGTGTCAGGGCCGTTGATACTGAATTCTGTCAGGCGTACGGTTCAATTTGTCTTCGTCGACGGACTGGAGAACGTGATCGCGCGCCGCGCCGGATATTAGGATTCTAGCACGTCCTTTCGGGACTGCGCTGACAGCAGACTGTTGCGCTATCATCGGCTGCTCGTCAACGACCCCCACTACTCGATCACAACAGAGTTTTTGCTGAATCACGGTGCCCGCCGGGGCTGTTCATTAGTGGAACTGACATTGCTGATGCTAGGCATTCATTTCTGCAATTGAGTAGCTCGTTGCTGCTGGTCAATCTTCATTTCGAAAATTGAGTACCTTGTTGCTGCTGCTCAATATTCATTTTGATAATTGAGTAAGGTGAAGTGCCCTATGCCTGGACAGCATGTTTTTCTATTTTAAATTTTATCACTTTAAATAAAGAAAACCAATTTCTTAAGAGTTTTAACATACAGTTCAGAGTTTGTAAAGTAATTTATAATAAAAAAATCATTGTTTAGGTTAATATCTTGATTGTATTAACAAGAATAATTCAAAGCTATAGTTGGACATATTAAATCCAATCTAAGCTAGTACCTGGACAGAAGTAAAGCCTATATCGGGACAAATTCAATTTACGAGTTGATCGAGCGAACATAACCTAAAACGTTGGTTGGTGGCGCTGTTGCGCATGACGATGTTACGAGCCAGGGCCGCGAGCAGCACGAGTGGCCGGCGAAGGGTTGTTACCCTAGGAATATGGTATCAATTTGTTAGTTAAGGAATGCGGACGAACCCAATGCGAAATTGGGGAGCCGCTAGGTTTATAGACAGCGAGGACGAACCTGACGCGAAGTCAGGGAGCCTCTAGGAGGTTGTATAAGAGTACAGACGAACCTGATGCGAAACCAGGGAGCTGCTAGGATGCGGACGAACCCAATGCGAAATTGGGGAGCCGCTAGGATGGATAAATCTCTGTTTGGACAATTGGAATGTCGCGAATGGACCTGATGCGAAATCAGGGAGTTGCTAGGATAATTAGTAAGCCTCGTAACTAGTATAATTTAATTGATACAATCCGAGCGGTAAGATTGTATCGTGTGGGGACGTTCAATTACTTGATTAGGATATTGGTCAATAATTGTGGGTTTAATGAATTCGTGCTATTATCAAAGAACACAGATATATTCTTACTATAAGACTTCGTGTTACAATTGTGTAATTGTCGCGAATTGAGTGAGTTTAGAATGGAAAGAATAGAAAGATGGTATTACCTAATATTTAGATGCACGGTGTTGACGCACTGGCAATGCGGGGGTCTCGGAGCAACCTTATAACTGCCTAATAGATGTTAACCGAACTTTCGGAATCTACACGGTTAAACTTTGATTCGAAAGGAACAAACGCCCGATCTCACTGGTAGTTGACTTCCGAGATGCAGCACGACGCGACACGATTCGTGATTACGACAGTACTAGCCCACGAGAGTAGAAATGCAAGGGCTTATATACCCCTGCAATGACGGGTGGTACTTGTCAGTACCCTTTCAGTGAACATACGTATTTTGTCAACGTCCAGTTGGTCGTGCGTATGTTTGGGCCCTAAACTATAAACTAAACAGCTATGTAGATTTATCTAGGGTGGTTCTGTTCGTTTATCTAGGACGGTTCCTGCCAGAGATGATATTGAACACCTGTTCGTCATCCGTAACAACGAATAGAAGATACTTTGCGTAATATGTAGTATTCTTATCATAGATTATAGTATTGTATTATTTAACCAAATATATATTTATTTTCATTTACTGTTTTAATAAAACTTGTCATAATACAACTTTTAAGGTTAGGTAGTAATACTGATAGATTTAAGATGAACACATAAAGTATTATTAACGTCACAACCGGAATACATTTTCTACATACGTTATTCAAGCTAATAGAAGACTAATTATACGTACATGTAGTTAAATAATTTGCAAACAATGCGTTGATTTTATTCACAAACACGTGTCCGGCTTCAGGCGTAAGCACATTGCGTATCAGCTTAGAGTGGGACAGCTACTGTCATCGCGTCCCAGTATGGAGTACTTATATTTGAAAACAGTCCTAATCTTGGACATCTAATATTTGGATTAATAATTATTATTTACGTTAAGCTTGATTGCCAATTTATTTTAAAATACCAATATTATTATGCGTGATAATTATTTTTTGTCTGAGGGCTTAAATTATATCTTTTTTTCTAACAAAAGTTCGAACTATAAATGCACATGATTCGCATGTAAATAGACTATTTTGTGTACTGTTTTCAGATGAACTTTGAATTCATTTTTAGATTTCAATTGATGTCTGAATGAAATAATATTCACACCTACTTGTAGCCAAGGCCTCAGAATATATAATATAATTATTTAATCTCTTAATTACTGATTTTACTATGAAAATTCAATTGTCCAGATTTAGGTATCACTTTTGGACTGTCCAGACTTAGGGCACTTCACCTTACTCCCTGCTCTAAACCCTCTAGCGCCCAACGATCTATACCGCCCCTTTCGATCTCACCTCCTCGTTAATCCTAAAAGAAACATTTGGCGTCCTCCAATCAATTAACGCCCCTTATCAGGCATCGCATTCATTATCGGTCGACAGAGAGCCCACTGTTCGATCATTGGCCCCTTCTCGCCGTTCTTTACCTCGTCAACTAATTCAGTCGCGACGCGTGGAAGAGGATCCCCTAAATCCTGAGATAACGAAAATGCTGAGCTCCCGGGGGTGAATTTCCCGCCAACGCGCGGCAACGATAACGTATTCTCAGATTACGAAATTGCTTTATCGATCTTCCTCGAGCACGTGTTTGCGTCCTGCAAACCGTCCGGGAAAAATTCTTCGAATTGATCCCTCGAAATTGAACTGTCCCGATGACTGTTCATCCAACGGGAATCGTCCCTTTATTGTCTCCCATTTCGCCCTCCTCGTTAGGTCGGTCGTTTTCAACGCGGGAGTCAAAGAATTATATTTCATTATCTTAGAAGCAATTTCCATGTCGACGGTAATTAACGCGAACTCGCAATTAAAATATCTCCCTCTGTTAGGCGAGCTGCCCATTTCGATAGGTCTCCGGTTAAATTCATTTTCAGGCAATTACGTGCTCCGACGAGGTCTAGCCGCCCATTCAGAAACGATAAAGTCGTCTTAGAATCGATCCTTAACACGCCGTGAAATAAGAGCCACCCGGTATATACGCCCCACAGTGGAACTTTTCGTCCAAATCGGATCCAAAACGGAGATTTTTTTTAAATTATAGCTGAAACTTGGCAGAATATGGGAAAAATAGGAAGATTATGGTACGAACGTTTTATAACCTTGAGAAAATTCGTTAAACAATTCGTTCACAAAAATCGATTTCTTGTAAAATCCTGAGGTCGTAGACAAATTTTGAGACCAGATTTAAAACCAGCGTGAAAAAATCTACAGGAAATGATGTGCAGCATGTTAAAAAAAATTTTTTCCGCCCGTGTTATTGAAAAAACCGCAATTTTCTTGAAATTGTGAGAGTTTAACAAATTTTCTCAAGTTTATAAAACGTTCGTACCATAATCTCCCTATTTTTCCCATATTCTGCCAAGTTTCAGCTATAATTTAACAAAAATTGCATCGCTCTACCTCATTTCTGTCGAAAGTTCTTTGATTTTGTCTCCGATTTGGACGAAAAGTTCCACTGTGCGCCCCCTCACTGTTCACCTGCTTTTGTAATCATTTCCAACTCCCTATCGGACTACTTTCTCTATTGGATCGTTGATAACGGCCCCTCGGTTTACCCGAATAGCGTTTCACTTCGGAGCGTGACGGATCAGACTCGTTCAATGCCCAGCAATTGTGCACGCGGTGCGTCTAAAGAAGTCTTCGCTTCGAAAACTGATGACCGATTTCCAAACCGCAAGGGGAATCCAGTTTTTACCATAATCGATGTAAACATCTCTGCCTTCTACCGCGGTGAAAGTCGTTTGAACTTTAGATTGCTATTTTCTCCCGAGACACTCCCACCGTTTTGCACGTGAGCACAAGGGGAAACAAGTGTATTATGAAACATCTTAAAACAGAGGCTGTATAATTGGACGCCGCCGCGCCGCGCCGCGAGGACCTCCCAATTTTCACGGCGTCTTCCCAGGAAGTTAATTCGCCGGCTCCTCCCTTTGCGTGAATCGAGCTTGTGCATACAAGGTGTTCAGAAATGTAGCGTCAAATAAAACACATTCCTGATAGAGGCATATTAAAAATTGGAATATTCAGCGAGAGTCCTACTTCGGCGCCACCCCCCTTGAGGCGTCGTCTTTAGTTTCTTGGCACGCCCTGAATGATCTAAAATTTTTTAATTGCTGCACGAACCCACAGGGACAAAATAAAGTACGGAACATAATCTTCAACTGTGTATCAATATTTCATCAGGAACGTGCTTGACTTGACCACGTAGTTCCAGGACACCCTGTGTGTTTAGAATCGCGGCCCGAAGAGTTCCGGTCGGCGACAAACAGCCCCCGAGCACGGAATAAATTATCCGAAAACATGAGGAAGGGGTGCAAACCCTCATCCCCTGGTTAATTTGATCCGACGCGATACGCCCTCGGGTGTTCTTGCGGGGACACGAGCCTCCGAGACGATTTCCCTTCGTCTGATTAAACCAGTCCATCTAATCTCCACCTAATAAAGTAGGGCCTCCGCCTAATGAAGTTAGGATACGGTCAGGATCAAAAAGCTTCTCTTACATCAGACAAAGCGCATGGCGGTTTCTTTTTGTTGATCGTGGCTCGCTTCGACCATTCCTTTCGTGCTTCACGGTTCTTTTTACTTCCTGCGCTGGATCCTGCAGCGCTTCTTAAGACTCGGAACGCGGTCCAATTACCAGTTTCGGTTATACGACAACGACAGTCAATTTCATTATGGCCGTCAGTGGCTCAGAGAGGAGACAGTCTTCGCACGCTCGCTTTCCCCGGTATTTTGCGGGCTCAGCTCTTCGTCTCCCTCCCCAGGGACTCCATCGCCCTCGGTATCTCTTTGTAATGGCCTTTGTAACTGTGCCACAGTACTCGCGGACCAATCAGCGCGCGGCGCTTCCTGCCGGAAATCGTGGTGATGCTAAAAGTCTGCGGCTCTGCCGTTTCCTCCACGTATTCGATGATCACGACGTTCTTCTTTCAGATGCTGATCATTGGTCTGCGGATTTCATGCATTTATGATAAGAATTAGTAGGTGTAATACTAAACAATAAGAAGATTAAAAGAGTTTAACAGTGTCGATATACTATTTTTACCATATCAAAATTGTTAACGAGCAAAATAAATGTTTAGTTAGCTCCTGTAGGTTGCAATTGATGTATAAAATTTTTGTTTTGCATAAAGATCCGCTATCTACTGATCACTTAGGCAAAGTCTACGAGTCTGGACCCTTAGCGCATTAAAAATTGTTGCGCCATTATTCACAATATCGTTTACATTATTGTAGATTATTGTAGATCGTGTACATTATTCTAGGTCGGAAGAAATGTAAAATAGCTCCGAGTGCAAAGGATGAATCCATTATTCTCTAGCTGCTCCCCTTGCTTTAAGACCCACCCATTTTCCTAGTCCCGGCCATTCACCAGTCCCTGAATCCGCCCACTAGTTATGACGCAACGAGCAAAATAAATGTTTAGTTAGCTCCTGTAGGTTGCACTTGACGTATAAAATTTTTGTTTTGCATAAAGATCCGCCATCTACTGATCACTTAGGCAAATTCTACGAGTCTGGACCCTTAGCGCATTAAAAATTGTTGCACCATTATTCACAATATCGTTTACATTATTGTAGATTATTGTAGATCGTGTACATTATTCTAGGTCGGAAGAAATGTAAAGTAGCTCCGAGTGCAAAGGATGAATCCATTACTCTCTAGCTGCTCCCCTTGCTTTAAGTCCCACCCATTTTCCTAGTCCGCCCATTCACCAGTCCCTGACTCCGCCCACTAGTTATGACGCAACGAGCAAAATAAATGTTTAGTTAGCTCCTGTAGGTTGCAATTGATGTATAAAATTTTTGTTTTGCATAAAGATCCGCTATCTACTGATCACTTAGGCAAAGTCTACGAGTCTGGACCCTTAGCGCATTAAAAATTGATGCACCATTATTCACAATATCGTTTACACTATTGTAGATTATTGTAGATCGCGTACATTACTCTAGGTCGGAAGAAATGTAAAATAGCTCCGAGTGCAAAGGGTTAATCCATTATTCTCTAGCTCCTCCTCTTCCTTTAAGTCCCACCCATTTTCCTAGTCCCGCCCATTCACCAGTCCCTGAATCCGCCCACTAGTTATGACGCAACGAGCAAAATAAATGTTTAGTTAGCTCCTGTAGGTTGCAATTGATGTATAAAATTTTTGTTTTGCATAAAGATCCGCCATCTACTGATCACTTAGGCAAAGTCTACGAGTCTGGACCCTTAGCGCATTAAAAATTGTTGCACCATTATTCACAATATCGTTTACATTATTGTAGATTATTGTAGATCGTGTACATTATTCTAGGTCGGAAGAAATGTAAAATAGCTCCGAGTGCAAAGGATTAATCTATTATTCTCTAGCTCCTCCCCTTGCTTTAAGTCCCACCCATTTTCCTAGTCCCGCCCACTAGTTATGACGCAGCAGTGGGCCCCAAACGCGGGATTCCAGAAATAGGTTCACCACACTAATCGCAGCCAATTAGGTCGATCAGTTGGTCAAGCGGTGAGACAAGGCTGCGAGCATGTGCGTCCCTGTTAGCTACGCGACGATTAGTTGAATAAATATGAAGCGCGGGCGTCGAACACACGCAGTAATTAGGATTCTCGACGAGAAGACATCGGAAGCTTCCTCGTATAGCGGACAAGAAAATACAGGTGGCCTGACACGACCCCGATCGATACGCAATTAACGTTCGAGGCGTGCGGGACAATAGAGCCCGCCCCCGCGACGGGGGATAAATATTTGTCGCTATAAACAAACGCGTGGAACGCGTCCCACACATTTATTCGGCCGGTGTGCCGGGGGCTGGGCCTCGGATTATCCAGCGACACGCCGCCCCCAGTTTCGTCCCAGTTTCCCAGAATTATTCTTATTCCTTCGGAGCTTCTTTCTTCCCCTTTTGCATGTTAATTCCCTTGATATCCCGTCACCGTTGCGAAACGCACAGTAATTCCTCACGAGAGCCGATTCACCGTGGAATACATCTTTCTCGAGTAAATCGGCTTTGCAAACGATACTCGTCTCGGTCGATCACATTTACAGGAACATAGCGTTTCGCATTCTCCGTTCAGCTTCTCCTGAGGAACGTGCCAACTCAAAATTACTTTGGTCAGCTGATCCCCCAGCTATTCCTTTTTTTACAGTGGGTGTACAAAGTATTCGTACACCTTTTAAAAACTAATAACTTTTTTATAATTGAGCCAAACTACCTGAATTTTTATAATCAATTAGAAGCATTGGTTTGCGAAATTATATGCAAAAAAGATTTTCCAAATAATTGTGATTTGCAAGGTTACATGCAGAAATAAAAAAGGCAATTTTTAAAACTGTTTTATTTGGGCCCTTAATAAAAATTTCAAATAGGTGTTTTGTAGATCTATGTTAGTTATACACATACGAGCTGGAAGCGGTTAAAAATGGTGAAAATCGAAGTTTTAGACGACTTTTGATCAGTTTCTGCTTAAAATCCACAGAAACGTTCATCTTTCTGTATGTCTATAACTAAATTTTCTGTATGTGTATAACTAACATAGATCTACAAAATATATATTTTAAATTTTGATTAAGGGTCCAAAGAAAAAAGTTTTAAAAAATGCCTTTTTTATTTTTGCATTTAACCTTGTAAATCACAATTATTTGGAAAATCTTTTTCGCATATCATTTCGTAAACCAATGCTTCTAATTGATTATAAAAAATCAGGTCGTTTGGCACAATTATAAAAAAGTTATTAGTTTTTAAAAGGTGTACGATTACTTTGTGCACTCACTGTATGCAGAGGGTGGTCCACACCTAAATCTAACTACCTGAATATCTCCTTTATTATTTATGAATTGACGAATGTTTTTAATGGAATGCAAATGGTGTCGCAAGGTGGTTGCTCCGCAACTTCTATCTTTTTGTCAAGGTCCTTTCTCCCGGAGTTTTCAAGGTCGTCGATATTTTTTTCTCGTAAATGTATATTTTCTTTCCATGCATATTCTAGTTGGCATTCAAACGCGTTGAATATGAATATATATTTAGTGAATTAATCGGTTTGTAAAGACGAAGTCGGTACATCGCTTCTATTCGAAACGGGAGCCTGCGGCAGAACTTCCAGCACTCCGCACAGTATTTCGAGTCTCTTTATGAGACTGCTACGACCCGTTTTTTCGAAAAACGAAGAAACAGACCCGAGCGGTATACCTCTGGCCAGACCCAGACTGTACGTGTGCACGCCAGTGTAATACACGACCCGGCAGAGATGAAAAGGACATTTTCAAGTATCCATAAAGCTGGGAGCCCGGCGTAAGCGCACCTGTTGACTGAACACCCGGAATCAATACATCTCCGCGTGGGTGGAAAAAAGCAGAAACTTTCGAATTGGACACGGGACTGGTTCCGTGTACCTTGGATTCTATGCTGGTCCTTGATTTTTTAGAGGACCTGTCACCGGTGAAATTCGATTTTTCCCGACAGATCTCGTCGCGACGCGGATGATAGCTTTTCTCGTATTGAAACGTTTGAAAACGAGTTCAATTCTTTCGTTAGAATATTTCCGCAGTGTCCACGCATATTTTTTCGAAAGAGTTTATTATGGATCTTCTATTCGAGAATGTCTGAAATTTGCGAAAGCAAATCTTCCGCCATCGAAAAGCCTAATTGCGCGGAAATCTTATACCCTCGAGTATGCAGAGTTCATTAGAGGAAATTGAGCGCGGTAAAAGTTAAAAGGAGGTGAAATAATTCACAGTAGAGACGGCTAGCCACGGTCAGACATTCCGCGGCAATCCAGCTCTGCTTTCAAGCGAAATGGCTGGATTTAACGTTGCTTCAAAACTACAGGGTGAAATTAGCGCGATTAAAAAATTAGAAAGATCTGGGATGGCTAGTGGAAGAGGACAGTCGTGATCAGACACGGCTCGGCCGGCCATCCAGTTACATTTCCCCGGTAATGAATCATCCCGGAAACATACATTCCGCTGTTTAAACGTACTGCTGGAGAGAGGAATTGACTTTGACGAATGAAAAATCAACCCCCCTCTCCTGGATCATGGAAGACAAAGAGAAATATTAAAAACCATCTTCGCTCGTAACGCTAATTCTTTGGAGAGAATGAGAGAGTGTGAGAGAGTCAGAGAGAGAGAGAGAGGATGCTAGGTGAGGTTATTAATGTCGCGGTGAATCTAGTTATCGAACGAAGGAAGAAAATTGCCGGTGGAAATTCCCGTGAAGCAGGCGCGTTTGCCGTCCTTAAAGCGGTACTTTGCTTGGCTTCTTTTTCTTTTAGCGGCTCTCTCGACAGGCCGAGGCCTTGGCCGAGAGCCTGACCTTTTTTTTACGCGAATGATTTTCTCAAACCCAACGAAGAATCACGTCCTCGATGATATGGAATGAGAAGGCTCTCCCAAGGGCTTCTATTGATGACACAGGCCTCGCCGACACACGCACACACACAGAGAACAACCCTTTTCACGATCACGTGTTACG
The DNA here is from genome assembly GCA_933228785.1 of Lasioglossum pauxillum. Lineage (NCBI taxonomy): Eukaryota > Metazoa > Arthropoda > Insecta > Hymenoptera > Halictidae > Lasioglossum > Lasioglossum pauxillum. The sequence continues at coordinate 2,238,509 of OW121699.1, forward strand.
TAAACCGAACCTTTCCGTTTCGCAGCATTACTTTCTAACCCATTTCCCCGATCACGTTGGGCCAGCTTTCTCGGAATGCCTCGTCGTAACGCGACCACTAATCTAATCGACGGAGCCCGCCCGCTGTCGTTCTTTAAAACCAGCCGGCGCACAGCGATCCGGATTGAAAACTCGTGACCCATTTGGCCAAAAATCAACTTTCATGTATCGACTGAACGGATTCTTGTTTCTAAATCTCCGTATGTTTCGAATAAAAAATATCGACGAGATTGGATAGAAAGTTTTACGGAGAACGAATCTTAAAGTCGAACAATTGAATCTCTATTTCCGAGAATCTTGCCGATTCCATCGAGTATTTTGATTCGGCGTTTAAGGTGAAGTGCCCTATGCCTGGACAGCATGTTTTTCTATTTTAAATTTTATCACTTGAAATAAACAAAACCAATTTCTTAAGAGTTTTAACATACAGTTCAGAGTTTGTAAAGTAATTTAAAATAAAAAGATCATTGTTTAGGTTAATATCTTAATTGTATTAACAAGAATAATTCAAAGCTATAGTTGGACACATTAAATCCAATCTAAGCTAGTACCTGGACAGAGGTAAAGCCTATATCGGGACAAATTCAATTTACGAGTTGATCGAGCGAACATAACCTAAAACGTTGGTTGGTGGCGCTGTTGCGCATGACGAATAGAAGATGCTTTGCGTAATATGTAGTATTCTTATCATAGATTATAGTATTGTATTATTTAACCAAATATATATTTATTTTCATTTACTGTTTTAATAAAACTTGTCATAATACAACTTTTAAGGTTAGGTAGTAATACTGATAGATTTAAGATGTAAACATAAAGTATTATTAACGTCACAACCGGAATACATTTTCTACATACGTTATTCAAGCTAATAGAAGACTAATTATACGTACATGTAGTTAAATAATTTGCAAACAATGCGTTGATTTTATTCACAAACACGTGTCCGGCTTCAGGCGTAAGCACATTGCGTATAAGCTTAGAGTGGGACAGCTACTGTCATCGCGTCCCAGTATGGAGTACTTATATTTGAAAACAGTCCTAATCTTGGACATCTAATATTTGGATTAATAATTATTATTTACGTTAAGCTTGATTGCCAATTTATTTTAAAATATCAATATTATTATGCGTGATAATTATTTTTTGTCTGAGGGCTTAAATTATATCTTTTTTTCTAACAAAAGTTCGAACTATAAATGCACATGATTCGCATGTAAATAGACTATTTTGTATACTGTTTTCAGATGAACTTTGAATTCATTTTTTTTCAATTGATGTCTTAATGAAATAATATTCACACCTACTTGTAGCTAAGGCCTCAGAATATATAATATAACTATTTAATCTCTTAATTGCTGATGTTACTATTAAAATTCAATTGTCCAGATTTAGGTATCACTTTTGGACTATCCAGACTTAGGGCACTTCATCTTACTATTTAATATTTTAGATTTTATTTTGCTTAAAGAAAATATTATTTTAAATAAGATGTACAGTTTCGAAAATAAAATATTTCTATTTTAACAATCTGATGCTCAAAATAAAATATTTCTATTTTAACAATCGGAAATACGAAATACAATATTTTACTTTTTGCATTGTTATAATACTATAAGAAACCGCATAAACATACAGTCTATCTTATCTTCAAGAAAAGATTTACCCTCATAATTCGAACCATTATTCATATTGAATTCGAACCATTATTTTCAGCAATAATATTTAATACTGAAATTGAAAATAAAGACAAAATACAAATATCTTCAATATTCTTCAAATAAAATTCCATTTTCAAAAATTACTGCCTCAAATAAATTACTTTATTTTCAAAGTTGTACACATACTTTAAAATAAATAGGATAATTTACAATGTACTATTTAAAATAGTATTTTCCCCAGCTCTGAATGCAACGCACCGCTGGAATAGTGCTCCAATAATTTCAGAAACTTTATCAAAACTGTCCGAAAAATGCTTTCGGTGAAAATAATAATGCTGAACATTTTTATTTGCCGATCAATCGTGGACCATATATTTTTCTAACTATGTAACAGAAAGATACGAAGCGCCAGATATTTTTTTCTGAATAATTTTTGGTTTCGGAGGAGCGGTATCAAATTTCGAAGAGAAATGCTTCAGCGGTGAGAAATCATACCTTAATCCCCTGCACTCGAATGGTGACTCAGAGAGTGACCGCCAAAAATTGCTGTCTCATTATTCAAGATATTGTTTACATTATTAAATATGTTGGCATCTGATCAATTACTAGACATTAGAGAACGGGATGATTCTACGTCAGGGGTGACCAACCTTCTGCATACCATGCGTAAATTTTTTCACATACGAGTTCAGATGCGCCATACAGCTCAAGCACTTTTTCTACCTTCTTACGATAGGATCTGCTTCGGTTAGGGGAGGAAAAGGTGCTCAAGGTGTTCAATCATGCAACTAAATTAATTAACCTACGCCAGTTGAAAAGACACACGTTCATTGGAGCATCAATCTACAATAGTGAGAAATGATCTTTTGGACGAGAGGGCGATCGATGTCATGAACACTCCAATTCCTATCCTATAATTAAAAACTGTCAAAAAATTGCGACGAATTGATGAGTAAGAAGACTGTATAAATTCAACTGAGAGCTCTCAGGTGTTCAAAATATGAAGATGGATTCAGTTATGGCGCCTACTTCAAAAGAATAAGTATAGGCGCAAGGATCCAATGCGCCACTTGTTATCATCCAATGCGCCACGTTTGGCGCTTGCGCCACAGGTTGGCCACCCCTGTTCTACGTCGAAAGAAATGTTTAATTTTCAAGTGAAAATAGCACCGAGTGCAAAGAATTAAACCAATCATTACTGTGTAGAATAGATTCAGAAAGTAGTGCTGACGAAAAAGTTTCTCATTGTTTCGAAACGTTAGAAAATGAATTTTCTAATTTTCTTTTTTTCCTGCAGTCTGTGGGAATCAAAGTGAGGGTGACCAACGAGGTGCCCGTCACGACTGCAGAAGACGCCGTCCCGAAAGATGCGGCACCGTCTTGGACGACGATGTCGGTCCCCAGCAGTCGAACTACGCCCCCGACTCCGACAAACCAACCCCAACCCCAACCCCAGTACTTGTCGCCGCACGTTCCTCAAGGGCGGAACTCCCTAGGCTCGGCAAACGGTAAACTTCAATTTTCCTTTGCGCATACAATCCCACCGTTGAATTCATTGTCGTGCATCAGAATAAGATTGCATATAGGGGACCACAATGCCGTTCCATGGAAACGCGTCGCACAAAACGATTCGGAATTTCGGTGGGAATTACCTGTAGGATTTAGCTGCTGCCCACGCAGCGTTTCCTAAACCGTGATTTATGCTGAATCGTTGTACAATCGTACAACGTTGGATAAACGTTAAATATTACCGTAAAAATCGTTAATTCGTTGAATTAATAATTATATTACTTTGAAATACGCCAATCTGTTACCAAGCAGATAGTTATCGTTAAAATCGTTGACGCTGAAGGTATCCCAGGAAATTCGATATGTTGAAAAAAAGATGGACTTTCGCCCCGTTATTCTTAATTGCTAGCAGCGAACTTCGTTAATTCTTTTCCCGAGGGGCACGTCTCGGTACGGGAACTTCCTCTCGAAAAGTGCAAGCTCGACGGCTGATTTAATTTGGTTGATAATGAAGACCGAATGCAATTTTCCATGTTAGATTCGCTGGGAAGCCGTCGAACGCGCGATATTCGACAGGGAAATCGCGTTTCGAACTTGGCGAGGGTAGACGCGTATGAATAAAACAGCCAGCGAAACTGAGATGCCACGTGTAACTACCCTGTGGGACTCGCCCGCTCGAATTTCACCGTCATTATGGTCCCCGGTTGGCAATCTGTTCAAATTGATTCCTGTTCCCCTCTGAAAGCCTGCCCCGGGGTCTCGGCATTACCAAATCTCTGGAGATCGCACAGGCTCCTGCAGAGTCACGTATACCTCTTACGCGAATCGTTGTTACAGATTATACGTTACGCAGAAGGCGGCCAGTGACACTCCGCATTGGCCCCCGTCTTCCCAGCAAGAGCACGTCCGCCCCCACTACCACCACCGATGGGGAATGGTCAGAACATGGGTAAGTGGCAATTTTTTTTTCCTTTCAACCCCCGGGCGAAATCGATTTTCTGCCCGAAACAGAGCTATTTTAATTCAATGGGTTCGTAATCAACGCGACAGCAATTACTGTCGCGATTAAGCCAGCTGCAACCACTTGCCGAGTTGGTACAGAACTGCAGAAGGTCCCAAGAGTAATATACAACACCTCGCAAAGATTCAAGCATCTTTTTATCTTTTAAAATAATAATAATAACATTTCTGTCTTGTCAATAACAGCATTTATTTTGCCTTGTGTGGTTCATGTAGAGATGTATCGGTAAGATAGGATCCTGCATTCGTCTCGATAACGTAGGAACCTACGTTATATTGCGCTGCTGATAGGATAGGACCCTACTTGGTATCACAGACTTAAGATCCCTACAGACATTGCATCTTATGGACTTTTTTGTCTAGGTTCCACGGGGCTCTAAGAGCCCCGTGGAACCTAGAGGGTTCGTGCTCAATGTTACCGATGTTCGCGTGTTAGTAAGAACTGAATATTCAGTATACTGCATTTTTACTACGGGTGTTTAATACGATTTGGAGGCTACAAATCTATATAGCGCGTGTATTTGAACGTTGGAAATGAAGTATGTAATAAAATACTTACGAAGTACAGTTTGGCAGTAACATAGATTAATAGATTCACGAGCATAAATATCCTTACGTATGTTTCTTTTATTTTGATGCGTGTAAGTAGTTTTATTAATTATAAAATTATAACAAATTTATTTAGAAAAATTTTGTTTCAGTAGCGTATTAATCTTACACTTTAAATTGACATTCTAATTTTGATCTGGTAACATCAGTATGATATTTCTAATTTTGTAATTTTGTTCCTTGCATTGTTAGTTTTTTAACAAATCTTGACAAGTTTATGGCGTTTACTTTGATTGGTTTTGTATATGTTTATATAATTTTTATTTGAATTATAATATTTTTAACGATGTGGTTAAATAATCAAGATCCAGATATGGACTACATTTTCATACACTATATCGAATTAAGAAGTACTATATTATATACTTTTTATTTATTAGAATTTTTTTTCAATTGTAACTGAATTGTACAAATGAGTTACTAAATTAATATTTGATATGTACAGTCCCTGCTCACTTTATTAGACTCACCTGTATAATTATGATATTTCTATACGATATTGTACTATACGATTTGAACTTTTTTGGGAAGCTAGAGCAATTAGTTTACTAAAGAATGTGAAAAGAAATTTTTTCAAAAATTGCAATTGATCGGAATTGTTGAAAAAATACTAAAAGTTGAATTTTTAAGTTTTTTATGTGGGCCTATATTGAAAATTTAAAAAATAAGTTTTGTAGATCTGTGTCAATTAAACATATTCTGAAAATTTCGTCAAAATCGGTCGACGTTGCAACGAGCTACAAACATTTAATGATTTAATGATTTAATTGCAGATTTTCAAGATTTTCGGCAATAAATCGTGAAAAACTGCAATTTTTACCATCATTAAATGTTTGTAGCTCGTTGCAACGTCGACCGATTTTGACGAAATTTTCAGAATATGTTTAATTGACACAGATCTACAAAACTTATTTTTTAAATTTTCAATATAGGCCCACATAAAAAACTTAAAAATTCAACTTTTAGTATTTTTTCAACAATTCCGATCAATTGCAATTTTTCAAAAAATTTCTTTTCACATTCTTTAGTAAACTAATTGCTCTAGCTTCCCAAAAAGTTCAAATCGTATAGTACAATATCGTATAGAAATATCATAATTATACAGGTGAGTCTAATAAAGTGAGCAGGGACTGTAATCCAAACTTAAGAAGGTACCGAAACGGTATTTAAAATATGATACTAATAGCAACAACGAACTTTAAGATTTATAGATGTATCCACGTATTCATTAAAAAATCTACAAATAAAAAAATTTCAAAACATTTAGCAATTTTATATTTGTATAAACAATTAAAAAAATTAAAAATGATTGTTGAACAATTCAACAAATATTCAGATGATCCTTTAAGAAAATTATTTACGATGAAAAATTCTATAACAATATTCCTCTGATTTTTAATAGCGTCCGAAAGCAAGAACGAAACCGCTCGAATACTTTCAATTGACAACGAGTATCGATGGTTATTGTATGAATATAATGCGGCAACATTGCTCTTTTAAAGCTGACATCGCTGTAAAATTTAGCATCCCGGACACACACCTTTCGTGTTGTAACGTCATGTAGTTCACTAGCTGACCGTTGTATTTCGATAGAGTCCGCCGTTGTAATTACATAGTCGGTAAATCAGAACCGTAGACAGAAAAATGCATTGTATGCAATGTCTGTACGTATCTTAAGTCTGTGTTGGTATTTTGTAGTCGGTAAGGTAGGACCCTGCATTTGTGCGAGCTTTTCCTGTGTCCGTTAAAGGACGACAAGAAACGAGGAATTCTGTGGTGTGTCCTCGGATTGGTGTGATTTTTGGAATCGGTAAGACGGGAACCTGCATTTTGCTTGCCTCTACCGTCGTTAAAGTAGAATGCGATAGTTCACAGTCGACGCTGTAGGTTCCCATCGCAGAACTGTGGGCTAGGTAGGAAATGTGAATGTTCGAATCCGACTGAGCTAGGAAATGAGAAGCTCGAGGTTGTTATCGACTTCTCGTAGGTCGACGTACTTCGCGACGACGGAGGCGGAGGTCGTCAGGACGACGGCGTCGCGGCGCCGCCACCCCTCGTGGTACCCCCGCTTCGTAGGTTTTGTTGTGACCGCGACGGCTTTGTCGACAGTCGCGCGTGATTGCGGCCGAGCAGTGCGGATTTAAGATTGCTGCCGTTTCCCTTCCTCGGGAACTATCGCGTGTGCCGCACCTTCGATCGTTCCCTCGGTTCCCAAGCATTAGGGGAGCGATTGTTCGCCAGCCCTTGTACGCCTCGAGGCACACACGAGCTCTGTAGCGAAAAGAAAAATTCTCCGGAATTACTTTTTCCTGTAACTTCGCAGCCAATCGAGTGTTCTCGACGGTGAAAAGTTGTGCGTGCGACAGCGGGGCTGCGGGGCGACTCGCGCGTTCAACAATTTTCGGGAGACACGTGTTTTGCGGCTTGATCTGACCCAAGCACAGAGTCCGAGTTCAAGAAGATTTCGTACTCGGAGGATGTGTCCACACTCGGGATGGACTCAACAGAAACTCAACGGTGTTGAAGCCGGGTCCGTGCGTCGTTTTGAAAGGTGCGGGTGGTTCTAGGAGAAACTTTCCGCCGCCGTCTGTGGTTATGAGGACATCATAAGGACGAAAGGACGTCGGTGAACGCTTCTCGAAGAACTCGATACGGCACTGTGTGTACACGGGGCGAGCAAACGTTGACCGGGAGCGGATCGAGGATTTACGAGGGCCATTCGTCATCGTCGAGGGGCGCGCCGCCGGGAAAATGTGTGTGCCAGGTGTGAATTCGATGGTGGGACCATCGAGTGTGGGATGAACGTCGGTTTAATGGAAACAACGGATGGACACAGGGGCAACGAGGACTTAGGTAAACCGCTTTTGGCTCTTGGGTGGGGAAGCTTCGGCGAGTCCCTCGATTTTTGTTCAATTCAAGCAACAATCACGAAAAATGTACCATCGGTCAAAAAACCGATCCATTCCAATTTCTAGGGGATTTTATGGGTGTTGGACGTTTGACACAAACCGCCCGGTCGTCAAACGTCCAGCTTTGGACTACCTGTTGAGAAAGTTTGACGACTGGATTCGGGTGCCGGCAGACTTGAAATATTAAATGCCAATCAGCTTAACGCTCGATCCATCCGTGGATCACGGGGAATCCCCTTTGCGGTCACGGTTGATCAGATCAGCTGATCCGACGAGGGTGGGGGTACTTGTTGCGAGGGAACGCCGAAATTTCCCTTTCCCCGGCTGCCGCCGCGTCGTTGAGTAATCTCGATGCCCTCGACGGATTTGTCGATGCCTCGAAGACCTGCAGTAGACGTGGAGAGAGAACACGACGGCACGCTCGCAAAGCGCGTCATGTTATGAAATCTGCATTTGTCGGGCTTTCCACGGCCTGGCTAACACGCCACGCGCTCTCAACGTTCGGTAAAACAGCATCGAACCTTCGAAAACTCTCCCCTTCTTTCTCGCCTTTTTTTATCGGACGGGATTTCTGTTGGACATGCCAGCCCCAGCTGGAAAATTCAAACGTCGGTACTTTCTTCAAAGAACCAGCTGAAAACCCCCGGGGCTAGCCCTTTTCGCTGTCCCCAAACGATTTTCTTGTTCGACCTGCGGGAATGTTTAATTGGAGGTGTGTCTGACCACATACAGGCTGCTTCTACTGTGAAATATCATATGCTGTAATTTCTATATTCTATTAACTTCCCGATTTTATAGGGAAGTTATTGTAATTACCCCGAAAATCGAAAATCGAATTTTTAGCAGATCTTCACGTTTCATGGTCATTGGAGTCATTTTAGACTATTTTTATCAAAATGTCGGTATGTGTGTGTGTGTGTGTGTGTGTGTGTGCGTATGTCCGTTTCTATGGTATCAAATTTTTCGTTAACGTTTTCAGAAAAAGTAACAAAGCGATCGGAATGATGAATCATGCAATCGATGTGCCCCGCTGTAACTTAGAGCTGATTAGATTTTGGTCCATTTTGGTCAAGTAGTTTTTTAGTTTTTTTAGTTTTTTTCGAAAGAAGTTCATTCAACAATGCAATTTATACGAGAGAACGGAAAGTTTCCACCGAAGGAACAAACGTAATTACACAAAAAATTTTTTTTCGATTTTTTTAAAATTAGAAAAAAAAATTTTTTTTTTTTAAATCTTTTTTTGTACCTTAAGATGATGTTTCCGCTTACAATAATCGAAAATTATCCCAATGCAAGAGTGAGTTAATCATGTCTACTCCCGAGAATACATTTTCAAAGAATATCGATGAAAGTACAAAAAAAATTTATATTACAATCTTTAAAAAAACAATCAGTTCAAAACGAATTATTAACTGAGATTAAATTGAAAATTAATATGAACTATATGATAATTATTAATAACAGTGATGTTGAAAACGGACTGGTTAATGGAGCACACATGCTTAATATTAAAATTTATTACTTTTCAAGAAAATACTAAAATTCCGTCTATATTGTGGTTAGATTTTCAATTGGCCAGAGTAGGAGTGAAAGTAAGAACTCGTTATCGTGATTATATGAAAAATGCAAATATTGATCAAAATTTAACACCAATAATAAAAATATCGAATCAAGTAAATATGTCGAGTGTGGAAAAATATCAAATCACACGTAGTCAATTTCCAGTGGTTCCTGCTGAAGCGATTACGATTCATAAAAGTCAGGGATAAAAAACATACGAGAAAGTATGTTTGGATTTTAAAAAATCAGAAAGGCCAACTTTACCAATGTTGTATGTAGCACTGAGCAGAGTTTCAAAATTGAGCGCGGTTTATATATTTCGGGACAATTTAAATTAACAGCATCGAAGAAAACCAAGATCAATATTGCAACCCCGGAGAATCAGGAGTTGTATCGTTTGCGAAAAACTAATTAAGACAATTTATATTGCAACATTAGTATGCTATAACAAGGAACCAAGCGAGCAACGAGCATACGATATTGGTTTAATGCGACGCCATATAGCAAACATTTTGATAAGTAGAAAACTATTGAATTTCCCTGAAAACGTATAATCTTCTTAAAACGTACACTTAATAAATAATAATAATAATATACAGCAACTAATGAATCGGGAAGTTCTTTGTGTGGCTCGTGGAGAGTCACACACAAAATGAAAGACATTAATAGCTGTGGGCCCTACTAGGATTGCGTACCACTAACATTCTCGCAAGAGCAGTCCTGCCCACGAGCTCGCGAAGCGAGCGAGCAACAACAACCCTACTCGCGAGCGAGCGAAGCGAGCGAGCAACAATAGCCCTCTAGTTCGAATATATATTTATAATATATTTTAGGTGGTTCGGAACCCACCTTTATAAACTGTAGGTCCCGCTGAAAAGGCGATAGGGTGAAACTGGAAAGATTAGGGAGTTGGTAAATGGATTTGAAACCCTGAGGGGACAAAATAATTTTAAAGAAGTATATTTGTAATGTATTTTATTTGAATATATCGATTACTAAAAGTGCTTTTTGATATACAAATTCGTGTCTGACCACGCACCGTCCATTTCTACTTGTCACAACGTGATGCTCAATAAATCCCATATTTCCGAACAAGAAAGCTGTCACCGACGAGTCCGAATCTAGTTAAAAGGATCAAAGAGCATGTTCTCTCAATCAACCAATTAAAATGATTGCCGGCAGTCTTTCTACGTGGATTTTCTGCTGATATTCCGCTAAATTGAATTTGTGCGCCCCTTTCATACCTCACGATTCAAAAACCGATTGGTCAGACTCTTTTGAGGACGTAGGCTCCGTGAATATTCATCGCGCTACATATTCATTTAAAATTGATCCGGCCGGATTTCGAGCTTCCAAAATGCTCGGCCCTGGACCGAAATTGTGAGCGATTTCCGAGGGATTTTGTTAAATTGAGTTCAGTTTACTTGTTGAGCTGTGGTACTGTTTCCTATACCAGCGCAAGCCCGTGACGTAATTTCTCAGTTTTTGTCTTTTTTCTTAATCGACTTTCGCGTAGAATGAAATACTCACTTTTTTATACAATTTTTTAATTGAATTTGTTGAAACTTTATTTCAGCTTTCCATTTATTCTCACGTTATGGAATATTTCAGAAAACTGTTCGCGACTAGTGTAAAATTGTTTCACGATTCTCGGTCTCGGATTTCTAAGGGAGAAACGATTGCGTTATGGCTTCCGTGTCTCGCCGAAGAAAAAGTCGACGATCGAGGTCGACGGTCGGCCAATTAACTGATCAAAGCGCGGAAATTAATGTGCCCGACAGTGTGTGTGGATATTGCATTCGAGGGGCTGATACGACGGCCGACGTTAGGCTTGTGTTATGCTCTTAAAATTTATCGAGCCATCCAGTGGCGGAGCACAAAGCTTGTCGCGTTCCACTAACACAAGTGTCTGACTCGTCGAGGTTTGGACCGAGTGTTCTCCTTCCTGCACACCTGCACACTCGAAAAATACAATTTCTTTCCCATCGAACCGTGCGCGCGATCCGATGACTAATACTTGTATGCACCTGCCCGAAGTAAGTAATGGCGAAACATTTCTCTTCGAAATTTGATACCGCTCCTCCGAAACCAAAAATTATTCAGAAAAAAATATCTGGCGCTTCGTATCTTTCTGTTACATAGTTAGAAAAATATATGGTCCACGATTGATCGGCAAATAAAAATGTTCAGCATTATTATTTTCACCGAAAGCATTTTTCGGACAGTTTTGATAAAGTTTCTGAAATTATTGGAGCACTATTCCAGCGGTGCGTTGCATTCAGAGCTGGGGAAAATACTATTTTAAATAGTACATTGTAAATTATCCTATTTATTTTAAAGTATGTGTACAACTTTGAAAATAAAGTAATTTATTTGAGGCAGTAATTTTTGAAAATAGAATCTTATTTGAAGAATATTGAAGATATTTGTATTTTGTCTTTATTTTCAATTTCAGTTTTAAACATTATTGCTGACAATAATGGTTCGAATTCAATACATTTATGAGTGTAAATCTTTTCTTAAAGATAAGATAGACTGTATGTTTATGCGGTTTCTTATAGTATTATAACAATGCAAAAAGTAAAATATTGTATTTCGTATTTACGATTGTTAAAATAGAAATATTTTATTTTCGAAACTGTACATCTTATTTAAAATACTATTTTCTTTAAGCAAAATAAAATCTAAAATATTAAATAGTAAGGTGAAGTGCCCTAAGTCTGGACAGTCCAAAAGTGATACCTAAATCTGGACAATTGAATTTTCATAGTGAAATCAGTAATTAAGAGATTAAATAATTATATTATATATTCTGAGGCCTTAGCTACAAGTAGGTGTGAATATTATTTCATTAAGACATCAATTGAAATTTAAAAATTAATTCAAAGTTCATCTGAAAACAGTACACAAAATAGTCTATTTACATGCGAATCATGTGCATTTATAGTTCGCACTTTTGTTAGAAAAAAAGATATAATTTAAGCCCTCAGACAAAAAATAATTATCACGCATAATAATATTGGTATTTTAAAATAAATTGGCAATCAAGCTCAACGTAAATAATAATTATTAATCCAAATATTAGATGTCCAAGATTAGGACTGTTTTCAAATATAAGTACTCCATACTGGGACGCGATGACAGTAGCTGTCCCACTCTAAGCTTATACGCAATGTGCTTACGCCTGAAGCCGGACACGTGTTTGTGAATAAAATCAACGCATTGTTTGCAAATTATTTAACTACATGTACGTATAATTGGTCTTCTATTAGCTTGAATAACGTATGTAGAAAATGTATTCCGGTTGTGACGTTAATAATACCTTTATATTTACATCTTAAATCTATCAGTATTACTACCTAACCTTAAAAGTTGTATTATGACAAGTTTTATTAAAACAGTAAATGAAAATAAATATATATTTGGTTAAATAATACAATACTATAATCTATGATAAGAATACTACATATTACGCAAAGCATCTTCTATTCGTCATGCGCAACAGCGCCACCAACCAACGTTTTAGGTTATGTTCGCTTGATCAACTCGTAAATTGAATTTGTCCCGATATAGGCTTTACTTCTGTCCAGGTACCAGCTTAGATTGGATTTAATATGTCCAACTATAGGTTTGAATTATTCTTGTTAATACAATTAAGATATTAACCTAAACAATGATTTTTTTATTTTAAATTACTTTACAAACTCTGAGCTGTATGTTAAAACTCTTAAGAAATTGTTTTTGTTTATTTAAAGTGATAAAATTTAAAATAGAAAAACATGCTGGTATAGGGCACTTCACCTTATTTGAAATATTTGTTTCGCGAAATAATGCCCACCTCTGGTTGCATTTATAACAATCGGAGGGGGTTGTAAATATTTATGACCCGAAGTGGGGGCTCGAGCAAAGTAAAAAACGGCTTTGGAAATGATTTCCAAGGTCAGTGGTTTTCCCAGGACGGCGATTACTCGTCGAGGGGTCGGCCCAATATTTCCTCATTAATTATACGAAGTTTTTCCGCGTTTCTCCCGCGCCGAGAATTATGGCTGGCCGCTTCGGTGTTGTTACGGCCTGCGATATTAATGTACTCGGGCTTCGCCGATTTGTTGCACGCGCGAGCCGCGTCTTTTTCTGTCGGACACGCGTGCCAGACACCGGTCGAAGACTCTGTTGACAAAATAATTGGACGGTGAAATTTACAATGTTCCACGAGGGAGTTCCCCGAGGCGAAGTCTATTACGATTTAGACGAGCTAGTTCTGCATGAAAAAGGAGAGTTGCCGAGTCGACTGTATAATGGAGTTCGCCGGCGACCTGCATTGTTTAAGAGGATAACTCTGCTTCATGCAATTTCTTAACAATTGTTTTCGGGAGAACTATCGAACATTTCGCAATAGTTATATTGGTCGAGTCCAAGGGCGGGAAAGTGTACGGAATCGAAATTCAATGAAATCTTTCTTACATAGTGTTTTAGATTACTGTTGGAGACTTATTTGAAAATAATTTTATGTGATTAATGCTAGGACCTAACCCACATACACCTAACCCAGATCTGTCACAGACTATTGTAGCAGGATCGAGAAGGTTAGGTCGAGTTTTCAGGGACTGCACGTGAATTTTGCGTTAGTGTTGGCACAGGGGAATACCATTTACAGTGCGAGTTGGATCGTTGGTGCAAATCAGGCCTAAAGATAGCTCGGTTGATTCTTGTTCACGCGACCGGTGCACGTTTCGCTCTAAAAATGTTTGCGTTATCTTATTCTTGTTATCGCGTGTCGGCTGTTTAACGAACACCCCTGTTTATTGCGCTGATATACCGGCAATCGCAATGCAACATCCGGGGCAGAGATGGAATCGAAATTTATGCCATTTCGCTGGCAACTTTTCCGTCAAAAATACAGACCTCGTTAGTCAATGCAAAAGAACTCAATAAAATTTCCACGCTTATTAAAAGTATATATTGCACAAATGTAGAGAGAAAATTCTCAAATTCATAATTAAAAATTTGAACGAATCCTGCATTTTTCCCGCGATTTACAGGCTCACTTTTCTAATATAAAAGTTGCCGAATAAAAAGATTATTTAATAAATGGCCCTTCCGGAGTGAACACGGAGATGTATAATGAAAGGCAGCTTAATTGAAATGCAGTTGGCGCAGTATTTAATTAAAAACGAGGGACTTGTTTTTACCAAAAAAATGTTACATTCGTTCGCGTGGTTGGTTCTGGAATTGAGCAAAACGAAAGAAAAAGTTGCGAATGGTTTTTCTCCGTATTCCTGCGGGTATCGATGTTCGTAGGCAAAGCTAACGCGCAAAGAAACTTGCCGGCTCTAAAATTTTCTGCGTCTCTTGAAATCGAGTTTTCCAGATTGCACCCCCACGGCAGGCTGCGTGTGCATATCGATTCCGAGACTGTGTGTCCCGGGAAACTTTCTTACGCGAGGATTTTTAAAATAGATTATGCATCCGGGTCCTCGGATGGTCTGCTAAAGTCACGGTTGATTCATGGAACCTGATGTTGACGTATGAAAGCGCACCGATGCTGAACAGTCTTTTTTTCCGAACGTAAACGTTCACAGTAAAATTATAATACCGGATTCCGTTTTCCAGAAATATTGGGAGTACAAATTAGTTCGGTCCGTTTTCTTGTGGTCAAAAATGCATTTATTTCAGAACAAAATAAATGAACAGGTTAATCAAAGTATTGTCCATCGCTGGCTACTACTTTTTCCCACCTTTCAGGCAATTTTCGAATTCCGTCTCGAAAAAATGTCTCGTCTTTTGAGGCGATCCAAGTTTGTAACCAATTTTCGATTTCTGCGAAAGAAGTGAGCCGGTGACCTGCCAAATCGTGCTGCATCCGTCGGAACAACCAGTAATCCGAAGGAGCAATGTCCGGCGAATACGGCGGATGCGGTAAAATATCCCACTTGACTGTTTCTAAATATTTTTTTACGACTTTTGAGACGCGAGGCCGAGCGTTATCAAGCAGAAGAATAGCTTTGTCATGTCTCTGCTCGTATTCCGGCCGTTTCTCTCGTAATGCCTTGCTTGTGAATTATTCCCATGGATTTTAATCGTATGGAAACTGCTTGTTGGGTAACTCCCAATGATTCTGCAAGCTCCTCTTGCGTTTGTCTCGGATCTTCATCGAGCAATGCCTCCAATTCTGTATCTTCAAATTTTTTTGGCTGTCCAGAGCTAGGCTTGTCTTCAACGCTGAAATCACCATCCTTGAAACGTCGAAACCATTCCCTACATGATTTATCAGTTGGAGCATTGTCACCATAAACTTCTACAAGCATTCGATGCGCTTCAGCAGCACTTTTCTTCCAATTAAAGCAGAAAAGTAAAACCTCCCGCAAATGCTGCTTGGTCACCACAAAATTTGACATATTCAACACAGTAAAAAACAAAAGTTTTGTATGAAAACAAAAGCGATATAAACTGAATATTATTGGTAGATGTCTAACCTCTCTGAAAACATCGAAATCAGCTGTCACTGTGAAACATTCATAACAGTCAGAGACATCTTTTAAAAAAATTTCGAAATATTCGCACCGATTTTCCAGTCCGATCTACAGTCACTTCTGTGGGGTGAAAAAAACCCTTAATTTATTTCGTGAATAATATTCATTTTTAAGGAGAAGTTTCATAAATTGTGTATTCTTCAACACTGAAATTTCTTAACATTTCTTTTGTAATAATCGTTATAGAAGTGCGAGAATTTTTATGAAAGAGGGCTTTACCGAGGGAGAAAGGACGGAGTTTACTTTCGTGAAAATTTTCAATTACGCTCTTGTAAATTTGGAGAATGGCTCATAGAGTAAAATTGCAAAATTCTCTCTGGTATCAGCGGTGTCCGTTCCCACGACCCCAGGGTCCCGTTTGTTATTTCACTTTTGAAACTGGACCGCGAACATCTATGCAAATGCCGGCCATAACAGGTTAATCGAGAAAAGAATGGGAACTCACGGGTACGTGGGGTAGATTCATAAATATGAATTTATAGGTGGAAATCACATGAGAAATAATATTTTCGATTTAATGTTAATCTAAATTTCTGTTGGCATGTTTGTACGTACACTGTGCTGAAACCTGAAACACCATGATTCGAGTATGAGTATCGAGCGATCGTAAAGTAAGTAGTCAACGAGAAATCGCGTGTCCGTTGATCATTCGTCGCGGGTATCGCGGTTCTGGATATGTGAGAACTCGAAAACGCGTGGAATTACCCTGCGGTGGTATACGACCAAGGACGTTTCCGGTTTGCAAATGTCGATTTTATGCAACCCACCTTGCCGAAGTGACGGGCTATCGGCAGCCGTGCGTCCGGGCGTTGTGGTCTCCGCAGAAATTAAAACAATTACTCCCGCGAACACTCCAAATTCATTTTCTCCAACCCCAACTCTTTCGTTAAATAATATACAATTCTTTTAACGTCATCAAGTAACCCACCGCGATGCTTAAAAAAAAATTCCATTTAAACAAATCTTTTGGAAAACAATGTCGTCTGATCATACACTGTCCATTTCTACTTTGTGTAATTTTATATTCATTTTAAATTTTGTATTTTTTACAAAAAAACATCGCCATTTGGTTTGCGTATCGAACGGCATTAATTCGATTGGGTACACGGCTGGCCTCATACTGTCTGTTTCTACTTTGTGTAATTTTATATTATTTACATTCTGTATTAAAAAACGTACAAATATCACGGCTGGATTGAACGGAAACAATGGAATCGACTGTATGTCTGACCACGTATTATTCTATTCCACTTCGTTTCTTCAAGGTTCACTTATTGATTAGTTTAATATGTATAGAATGTTCTATTCTTCTGTAAGAAATGTAGATATAAATTAATTACCTACTCTGTGTACTCAATATTAATGATGCAATTTATTGGTGGTCCGACCGCGTACAGTCTGTTACAAGTTTGTCATACATCTGTGGTCCAGTAATTTTGCATTCCTGCATTTTGCAGTTCACAAGAAAATTAGGGGAGCCACATAGTTCGTGCATCATATGGCAACAGTCAATTCTGTGTTTCTACTGTCTGACCATAACTGGTTATTTCTACTGTTCGCAAGCGCACCGTGTATTTACACTGATTGTAACCTTTTGAAAATTTATTAACTTTATAAATTTATATTATAAATTTATATTATAAATTTATAAACCGATTCATAGGGAAGTTACTGTAATGACCCTGAAAATCGAGTTTTTAGCAGTTCTTCACGTTTCATGGTCATTGGAGTCATTTTAGGCTATTTTTAGCAAAATATTTGTATGTGTGTGTGTGCGTATGTATGTTTGTATGGTATCAAATTTTTCGTTAACGTTTTCTGAAAAAGTAACAACGCGATCAGAATGATGAATGATGCAATCGATGTGCCCCGCTGTAACTTAGAGCTGATTAGATTTTGGTCCATTTTGGTCAAGTAGTATTTTAGTTTTTTAATTTTTTTCGAAAGGAGGTGATTCAACAATGCAATTTATACGAGAGGACGGAATTTTTCCACCGAAGAAGCAAACGTAATTACATAAAATTTTTTTTTAATTTTTAAACATTTTTTTTCATTTAAAAAAAATTTTTTTTATTTCATTTTTTTTATTTATGCAACTAATGCTAATGTTACCGCTTACAATAATCGAAAGTTATCCCAATGGAAGAGTGAGTTTATCATCTCTACTCTCGAGAATACATTTTGGGAGAATATCGATGAAAGTACAAAAAAAATTTATATTACAATCTTTGAAAAAACAATCAGATCAACACGAATTATTAACTGAGATTAAATTGAAAATTAATATAAAATATATGATAATTATTAATAACATTGATGTTGGAGACGAATTGGTTAGTGGAGCAAGCGGAATATTAAAATTCATTATTACTTTTCAAGAAAATACTAAAATTCTATATTGTGGTTAGATTTTCAATTGGCCAGAGTAGGAGTGAAAGTAAGAACTCCCCATATAGCAAACATTTTGATAAGTAGAAAACTATTGAATTTCCCTGAAAACGTATAATCTTCTTAAAACGTACACTTAATAATGATAATAATATACTGCAACTAACGAATCGGGAAGTTCTTTGTATGACTCTTGGAGAGTCATACACCAAATAAAAAACATTAATAGTTGTAAATAAGAAATTATTCTCGATCGTACATTTTTCAAATAAATTTGGGGTTATGTTCGCGGCGCACCGGTTCGATCATCGGTTTGATCGAACATAACCCCAAATTTATTTAAAAAATTAATAGTTGTAGGCCCCACTAGCCATACCAACCACTAACCCTCTCGCAAGAGCAGTCCTACCCGCGAGCGAACAACAATAACCCTCTAGTTTTTTTTATAATTAAGAGGGATCTATACCCTCACATTTTGGGGTATTTATCAATGTTATCAACCTCTGTGCAGAAAAAAAGTTTGGTAACATTGATAAACACGCAACTGCATAATGAACACGAGATGGAGTTGCTTGCTATTTCCATATTCTATTCAGCTCGTCGCGAATGCCGTTATGCAGGACAGGTCGCACTAATATTAGTGCCACCGATGAGAATATGTACCTCGTCTGTGTCAATTTTGCTATGATTCCACATTGACAGCAGTGCAGCAGTGAAATGTTGCACAATATCGCAGCACTGATTGACAGTCCTTCTGACTAGCCACCATCTCGTCTAAACTAACTGAAATAAAATTGGCTCTAGATTGGCTCTACATCAGAGATAACCTCTGTCTTCATGAACGTAATATGGGGAAATCTCTGCTATGTGAATGAAATCACGCGCATCGATTTTTTGTCCTTATACGAGCATATTTTGAGCTACACAATAGTTCATTTGATAGAGGAAGGTCCATCACGGCGCGCTCTGCTCATCACATCAGTCAAAAAAGTCTCTTTGAGACAGAAAAATACATTGAAATCTGCGGTTATTTTTCTAGATTTTTTCTCTACTTTGGGTACTCATATTATTAGATATAAACATAATCTCGTTAAATCAATAGCAGAGCGCGCGGTATTTAACCTTCCTCTATAGAATGAGCCCTCACCCAGCCATAAATCGGCTCAAATAAGGACAAAAAATCGATGCGCGTAAACCCATGTTTAGACCCAAAATCTAGTAAGATTCTAGTTCCTTTCTAGTTACAATCCGAGGGTATAGATCCCCCTTAATAGTTGTAGGCCTTACTAGCCGTACCTACCACTAATCCTCTCGCAAGAGCAGTCCTACCCGCGAGCGAACAACAATAACCCTCTAGTATTTTTTTTTATAATTCACGGTACTCGAATTTTAATTCCCGCGCGTCTAAACTGTGTTTTCGCAAACGACACGCAAAATGTCCCTGTGAAACAATGGTCGATAACAGGACTTGCGACTGGCCGAGTCATTAACGAGTTGAATGGAAATCTGACAGTACGTTTGGCACGGGATTATCGGCCACGGGGAAATAAAAGATCACTCCACCGTGTCTTTGCGAACACCGTAACCCGACCGGCAGAACGGTCATCCCAATTATCGATTTTCACCGCTGTAAAAGTGATTCGGTCCCCGATTTTATTGCGCCCGGTTTTACTGACCTGCATTTAATCGGGAATGAGCCCCGACGGTGATACGGCCGGATTAAGACATTGCTCGAGGATCTGTTACACACGAATGAGATTAGGTTTGCCCTCAATATCGAGACCCTGCCATTTCCAGCCGGAGAATTTCGCTCGGAGAACACTTTCGGCGAAGCCAGGAATTCCACCACCGCTTCTCCGATTTCACTTGCTATTTATATCACTATTTTTCTTCCTTTCACTCGTGACACGACTGTACAGAATTATTTACAAAATCAAAAATAGACCTTTTTCGTTGTAGATGCGGGAACGTGTTTGTTCACTTGCTGTACACACGATATTTCAATTGATGCACTGAGAAAAAAAAGTAGTTACTTCAATAACACGCGTGTTATTGTAATTTTTTTACTTCGATGAATATCAATGTATTCTTTTCAATAGTATGAAATTTAGAAGCAAATCGTGATGTATTTGAATTGTCCATCATGAAATGATTGAAAATATTATTTGATTCAATACCGTATATTATTATTCGTAATATTTATTTTTTTCCTTCAATCAGATATGTTGTTAAAAAAATTTGGGAATTGGTTTGAGGCCATATCTTATTTTTTTGAAAACATTGATGGTCAAGCTATTGGCTTATATGATTCGCGGAAATGAGTTTTGCTATTGAAATTCAATAGTATTAAATATTAAAATAGTTCATATGATATTGGCACTATTCAATAGTACATCTTATTGAATCAACATATATTTTTTTTGTTTCGACAGGATTTTTTTCTCAGTGTGGCGAAAGCATTTGCACGCGAAATCGAAAGAAATCGCACGGTTGTTTCCTCTGTGCACGGAACGGGGATAGAATTCTGTCTGATTGAACACTGTCCATGTCCACTTCCTTTCATTTGTTCCCCTTCGCTCCTAGCATTTCTCTTATTAGGATCTAATCAGAAGTGCAGAAATAGGAACACCATCTTTAAAGTTCTCCGGTATTTCCCTCTAGTAAACTGTGTGCAGCGTGCCCGACTGCACGCTGTCTGCTATCACTTCCATCTGCTGTTCCCTCTTGAATATTAAATTGAATATTCAATTTGCTTGAAAAGAGTACTTATCAGTAGACAGCGTATTTTATGCATTTATGACAGAAATGAATAGGTGTAATTGGAAACGGTAAAAACGTTAGATGGGTTTAAAAATACTGTTACATCATTTTTAACCTGTTAAACATATTAAGACAGAAAAATTCCGGTAGAAAATTTTTCTTTTGCATAAAGATCCTCTGCTTATCAGAGTAACTCGGTTCTCATTTTATATGTATCAACGAGCGTGGTGCATTACCATTAAAATGTTCGGATATCTACTTCTAATCTTGAAAAGCGACACGAACCATTTCGATAAGATTTAAATGATATTTTATTTGAATAATTTCAAACAATTACGGCGCTTCCAAGCTTCTAATGAGTTTAATGGGCTAATGGGAGAGCACGTTTGTCACGCCGAGACTATCCGAGGTCGGCTGATCCGAATTCCACGGATTTCTATTTCCGAAAATCTCGATGTCCTCATCGTTCATGCTGGAGGGTCAGCAAACGGCGAGAGACAGATAGAGAGGGAGAAGCGAAGGCATCCGTGCGATGATATCGACATCGCGAGCTGGAATAATTTCCAGAGGACTATTTCGAGCAATCAAGGGATTCCGATCGATCGCATTAATTGGTTTCACCATCGCGTGACCCGGACAACCTACTTTCTTTTCCCACGTTTCAATCTTTTGTACCGTCGTGACCGGAAATGAGATTGCGATCGAGTCCAACACCGCGACAAGGCAATGTGTCTGCGAGGGAACCGGTGCCGGACGCTCCACTGTTTGATCCGCGATTATGCGTTCCATAGCCAATGACGTTCGCAGCCCTCGCGATGCCACTCCGGGGAGAGTCACGTGGCTTACTCTTTGCCGAGCGATACATCATTCTCGAAGGACAGCCTGCGATTGCTATTTTCCCTGAATGGGGACGAGGGATAGGTCACTAACGACATCTCATTAGAAAGTTTCTCGGGATACTAGATACTCTATGGAATTCATTCTCAAATGGGGCTCTTGTTGGAGAACAAGCAAGCACTTTTCTGAAGTCATTCGGGCATTCGTCAGGAGATTCTGTATGGAAGATACAAATTTTCTACCTGAACTGCTGGAGTGAAATTCAAATTTATCTTCTTTCGTAATATGGTTGGAAATGATACACAGCAAAACCTGTAACAGTATTTTTAAATTCTTCTAATGTTTCCGCTGTTTTCAACGATACTTGCTCATTTTACCACATTTTTATTAGCTTGCTTTCTTGTTTGTCTGTTTGTTCGGTACAAATTTTGCAATTGCTTTTAAACTAACTTCCCAATGAGCTAAAGACTTGAAATTTTAAACATAGCTCAGAACTGGATGACAATGCAATATTTAAAAAAAGAAATTTAAAAACGCCTATGCGTTTAGGAGATATAAACTATTAATAAATTTAACCGTTACACCTCCCCGCGCTCCACTGTTATTAACACACCCCATCAGCGTGGTGTTCCGTTGAATATTGTATTTTACTACGTTTTTATTAGCTTGCTTTCTTGTTTGTTTGTTGGTTTGGTACAAATTTTGCAATTGATTTTAAACTAACTTCCCGATGAGCTAGAGACTTGAAATTTTAAACATAGCTCAGAACAGGATGACAATGCAATATTTAAAAAAAGAAATTTAAAAACGCCTATGCGTTTAGGAGATATAAACTATTAATAAATTTAACCGTTACACCTCCCCGCGCTCCACTGTTATTAACACACCCCATCAGCGTGGTGTTCCGTTGAATATTGTATTTTACTACGTTTTTATTAATTCGCTTTCTTGTTTGTCTGTTCAGTACAAATTTTGCAATTGATTTTAAACTAACTTCCCGATGAGCTAGAGACTTGAAATTTGAAACATAGCTCAGAACTGGATGACAATGCAATATTTAAAAAAGATTTTTTAAAAAAGCTTATGCGTTTAGGAGATATAAATTATTAATAATTTGAATCTTTGCACCCCCCGCCGCGTGACGTAGTACGTCTTTGCGTTCAGCGTCCCCACTCTACTATGTGTTCCCATTCTGACTCATCCCCACTCCACTGACCCGCTTCGCACCGAAGGAGCTCAGTGTGCGTCAGTGTGCGTTCGAGCTCCGTGCGGTGTTTACAATGTTACTACGTATTATTATAGTATAATGTTTGTTTACCAAGCGAAAGAACAGTTACACCGAAATTCTCCGTCGAACCTTTATCTTTGACATTTTACTACGGCGTTCGTTTTCGATATGACGCGTCGCAATACCGTCTGAAATTTACTACATGTCTCTGTTATAATCTCATCAAAATGTTCAAAATCGATTGTAAAATTTCACACATATAAAGCTAAAAAGCAGAAAATAATTATTTAAATAAAAATAAATTTTTTAAAAATACCACGTTTTTAAAACGGACTAAAAAGTATAAAATAAAATTTTAAAAAACGCCACGTTTAAAAACGGACTAAAAAGTATAAAATAATTTTTTCTAGCCCCATACAGATTCCTAACCCCGTACAGATTGTCCTGAAAATTTGTGATTGTGAATTTTGAATAGCTATGACAATACTTGTAAGATTTAAAACGAAAAACATGGGGCGCATGCAATAGATAATTGATGCATGAACACCTAAATCACTAACAATTTTATTGCACTGCAAATGATATGAACTGTTTTGCGAGTTTCCTCAGCGGCAGCTACTTTCTACACTCCTTACTATGTATTATCTTGCGCCCCACGTTTTTCGTTTTAAATCTTACAAGTATTTCCATAGCTATTCAAAATTCACAATCACAAATTTTCAGGACTATCTGTACGGGGTTAGGAATCTGTATGGGGCTAGAAAAAATTATTTTATACTTTTTAGTCCGTTTTTAAACGTGGCGTTTTTTAAAATTTCATTTTATACTTTTTAGTCCGTTTTAAAAACGTGGTATTCTTAAAAAATTTATTTTTATTTAAATAATTTTTCTTATAAACGCAAAAAATCCGCTGTCTACTTATCGGTAACATCCCTAGTAGCACAAAAATATTGGATAAATATTTTTCAAGCCACACTTTTTCATATGAGAAAAATATTTCTTCCTAACTTATATAAAAAAGAATATTTGGTACTTAATGTAAAATAAATATTGTATGTATATTTGAATATTAAAAACAGATTGAATCTCTTTTTGATATTATATGAATGTGTATACAATATCTTGTGCTGCTAGGGATAATTGTAACCAGACCTAACCCAATAACACCTAACAAAAAAAGAAAATGTCTGACTCCAACCCAGTCGTAGCTTCGTCTTCCACTAATTTACCCTTAGGAAAGATCAACGTGTGTCAGATGTTCGAACTGGACCCCTTGTTTACCGTCCATCCCCTAATTCACGTCCACGCTAATTCCCTTCGCCGCCAACTGGTCGGTTACGTCATCGCTGAGCAGACTCTCCGATCTACCACGATCTTCCACCTAACAAGGTGACTCTATAGAAGAAAATGTATTACGCACGGTTAACCGCGCTTCTGGTAAAGTACGTGCTCGACGCGGCGGAAAAGTCGTCGCGACGCTGTCGAGTAAAAAAAAAAGAAGAAAAAAAAATTGACAAGGCCTCCATGAAAAAGCCTCGAGTGATCCTGAACGTGCGTGTGTGTCTCCGTGCGTGTTCATTGTGCTGTCTTCACGTAGGAGGGACGTTAAGGGGGTGCGGGGAGATTCTACGAAAGGGGAGGTCTCTTATATACGTTCGCTCGGGGAAGGCTTTTAAGCTTCGTACACACGTGCTGTTTGCCCGAGAGATGAGGGGACGATGTACGGGGGAGAGACGCGAGAGGGGGTGACAAAACCCTGAAGAACGATTGATGATGGCCGACGGGGAAGATGGCGCGAGCCCCGCGGTAACGGACGCCAGATATTTGCGCTCCCCGTGTAGTTTCCGGCCGGTTTAACGACTTTCGCCCAGTTTCCTTCCCGATGCCTGGCCAACGCCTATCGTTCCGCACCATCTCTCGCAAGATGTCCTCTCTGACACTACCACCCCTCACCACGTGCTCGGGAGAATTAAGTGGAACCAGAGGAACGTTTTATAACCTCGTTCGTTCCACGAGAAGTCCGTCAGGTATTTCCCGGACTGTCTAATTTGTCCCTGAAACAAACTCTGCTGTGGCGAGAATAGTCACGAACGTGTGAGGCAGTGGATTAGACCTGCATGTAGTCAGACATGTCACGTTTCGCCTGTGCGAGGTCAAATTGGTCGGAGAATTTAAGTAGTGTCAGTATTTTACGAGCAGATCGAGTATATAGGGTACGATTTATCCTGTACGATTTAAGTAAGTCCGAGAAGGGCCGGCAACGCAAAATTCATGGATTCTTTCAGCGGCCCATAAATATGGAACGGTGTTGGGACACCGGCCACTAATCTCGACGTCTTGATAATTAAGCGGCGGTGATTGATATTAATGGTTGCTCACCCTAAATAGCTCGTACGGTGCGTGACGGTGTAAATCGATGGAGGGTAGCTGATGTAAGATTCATTCGAGGATTCATTATGAACGGCGAGAGCGATTCGCGATTTTCGCGTCGCTTGTTATTATTTATTTCGTATTAACCGTTGCAAATTCACCGAAAGAACCTGCGGTTCTCCGTATAATTAGTGGAGCATAATCAAGCCGCGAGGTAATCGGGGAATAACGTGAAATTTCCCGAGAACAATAATTACGCAGCGGCCGCGTCGAGAAATTGTGTAATATCGAATCGCCGCTAATTAAAGAACGCAACGCGCGGAGCAAGCGAAAGAGAGAAGCGGTAATAATCGGATCACTGACCAAGAATAATTCGTCGACGTAATTCGTTTACACCAACCTTTCTATTCCGCTCTGTAGCGGCGCGGTGCTCTAGCGGATATCTTTAATTAACATCAGCCTGCAGTATCGCTAATTGCGTCGGGTCACGTTGTCATTTTTACGGCGCTCTACGGGATACTGAAATCTAATATTTAATTTTCCCGCCCGGAACAAGCGAGTTCATGCTCCCGCGAAATTTTAGGGGATGAAAATTAATTTTTCCGTTCACCGCGCCGAGTGTTACTTTATTTCAAAAATTTCTTGTCCATTGTTGTTTTCGGCTAGACGTAATTACGATCGAGTAATCCACGTGCGCGATGACTTCCCTATCTGGCAACGCAACGAGCCCCTCGCCGTTAGACCCTGTTATATTTGACATTTTCACCACTATCGCTTGATGACAATCTATTGGAAGGAAATGGCCTGCTAGGGAGGCTATTTCGCTAACTACGCCAGATAATATTATCAGCCAGCCATCTGAGACGTCCCGGTTGTCGTCCCAGTTTGCCATCAGAGTGTTACGAAATTAATGAATTTCGATTATCGTTGATAGCGTTAACATCGACGATTTCTTTCCCCAATAAAATAATTTATCCGAAATGCATTAGGTCTAGTACATTGTCGCGTAGAGCCAAGTAATTTTTTGAAAGCTGCATTGTCGAAGTTATAAACGAATGAATACGAATATTCCAGGCGAGAGAATTGGCGTGTTTCTAATGTTCCGAGGGTTAGGCTCGTTTTGGGAGGTCCCCTTTAATCGTCGTGAACTTTCGAACATTGAGGGGCAGCTTGAAAACATCGAATCGGCAACAGCTTATGAAAAACGAGACTGGGATTTGGCTTTGACGTGACAAAAGAAAAATAAAAATAAAAGGAAAAGTAAAATCAAAGTATTCTGCGACCCACTTTGCGATCATAGTCGCCGTCGTCGCCTGAACCTTCAATCTCGATCACCATTGAAAAGTTCCCAGGCCACGGTTTAAACTTTCCGGGTTATTTCAATGTCGAGCGCACTCGGCTGCGACGGCCCCGCTTATACTTGCTCACGATACTGTCAATCAGTGCTCCTAACCTTTCCGTGAGAAACGAAAATTCGTGTGGCCGGTACAACAGCCGACACACACACACATGCACGATGCGGATTTCCAGTTGAATGATTAAATAACGACCGTTCCGTTTTCGACGTGCTTCCGTAAAAGCCACCCAAAATTGCCGGCACGCTTCTCGTTTAAATATTCATTCTGTAAAAACGGATTCGAAGCATTTCGCTCTTTGTATGTTTTATTCAACTTTATTCGTATGGAATTTCCCTTTTCACTCGGTCCGTATTTCCGTGCGACATTATTAAAACGGTCCAAAAACGGCCGCGAAACGATTTTTTAAATAGTTTCATTAAAACTCGCGCCAGACAAGTAGAATAGGTCCAGATTGGTCAGACAAGTAGAACGAATCTTGCTGTGGTCAGACAAGTAGAACGAATCTTGTATGGTCAGACAAGTAAAACGAATCTTGTTCTGATCAAACAAGTAGAACGAATCTTGTTCCGATCAGACAAGTAGAGCGAATCTTGCTGTGGTCAGACAAGTAGAACGATCTTGTCTGATTAGACAAGTAAAACGAATCTTGTTCCGATCAAACAAGTAGAACGAATCTTGTTCCGATCAGACAAGTAGAGCGAATCTTGCTGTGGTCAGACAAGTAGAACGAATCTTGTTCCGATCAGACAAGTAGAGCGAATCTTGCTGTGGACAGACAAGTAGAACGAATCTTGTCTGGTCAGACAAGTAAAACGAATCTTGTTCTGATCAAACAAGTAGAACGAATCTTGTTCCGATCAGACAAGTAGAACGAATCTTGCTGTGGTCAGACAAGTAAAACGAATCTTGTTCTAATCAAACAAGTAGAACGAATCTTGTTCCGATCAGACAAGTAGGACGAATCTTGCTGTGGTCAGACAAGTAGAACGAATCTTGTTCCGATCAGACAAGTAGAGCGAATCTTGCTGTGGACAGACAAGTAGAACGAATCTTGTCTGGTCAGACAAGTAAAACGAATCTTGTTCTGATCAAACAAGTAGAACGAATCTTGTTCCGATCAGACAAGTAGAGCGAATCTTGCTGTGGTCAGACAAGTAGAACGAATCTTGTTCTAATCAAACAAGTAGAACGAATCTTGTTCCGATCAGACAAGTAGAGCGAATCTTGCTGTGGTCAGACAAGTAGAATGAATCTTGTCTGATCAGACAAGTAAAATGAATCTTGTTCTGATCAAACAAGTAGAACGAATTTTGTTCCGATCAGGCAAGTAGAGCGAATCTTGCTGTGGTCAGACAAGTAGAACGAATCTTGTTCTAATCAAACAAGTAGAACGAATCTTATTCCGATCAGACAAGTAGAGCGAATCTTGCTGTGATCAGACAAGTAGAACGAATCTTGTCTGGACAGACAAGTAAAACGAATCTTGTTCTGATCAAACAAATAGAACGAATCTTGTTCCGATCAGACAAGTAGGACGAATCTTGCTGTGGTCAGACAAGTAGAACGAATCTTGTCTGGTCAGACAAGTAAAACGAATCTTGTTCTGATCAAACAAGTAGAACGAATTTTGTTCCGATCAGGCAAGTAGAGCGAATCTTGCTGTTGGTCAGACAAGTAGAACGAATCTTGTTCTAATCAAACAAGTAGAACGAATCTTGTTCCGATCAGACAAGTAGAGCGAATCTTGCTGTGGTCAGACAAGTAGAATGAATCTTGTCTGATCAGACAAGTAAAACGAATCTTGTTCTGATCAAACAAGTAGAACGAATTTTGTTCCGATCAGGCAAGTAGAGCGAATCTTGCTGTTGGTCAGACAAGTAGAACGAATCTTGTTCTAATCAAACAAGTAGAACGAATCTTGTTCCGATCAGACAAGTAGAGCGAATCTTGCTGTGGTCAGACAAGTAGAATGAATCTTGTCTGATCAGACAAGTAAAATGAATCTTGTTCTGATCAAACAAGTAGAACGAATTTTGTTCCGATCAGGCAAGTAGAGCGAATCTTGCTGTGGTCAGACAAGTAGAACGAATCTTGTTCTAATCAAACAAGTAGAACGAATCTTGTTCCGATCAGACAAGTAGAGCGAATCTTGCTGTGATCAGACAAGTAGAACGAATCTTGTCTGGACAGACAAGTAAAACGAATCTTGTTCTGATCAAACAAATAGAACGAATCTTGTTCCGATCAGACAAGTAGGACGAATCTTGCTGTGGTCAGACAAGTAGAACGAATCTTGTCTGGTCAGACAAGTAAAACGAATCTTGTTCTGATCAAACAAGTAGAACGAATCTTGTTCCGATCAGACAAGTAGAGCGAATCTTGCTATGGTCAGACAAGTAGAACGATCTTGTCTGATTAGACAAGTAAAACGAATCTTGTTCTGATCAAACAAGTAGAACGAATCTTGTTCCGATCAGACAAGTAGAGCGAATCTTGCTGTGGTCGGACAAGTAGAACGAATCTTGTTCCAATCAAACAAGTAGAACGAATCTTGTTCCGATCAGACAAGTAGAGCGAATCTTGCTGTGGTCGGACAAGTAGAACGAATCTTGTTCTAATCAAACAAGTAGAACGAATCTTGTTCCGATTAGACAAGTAGAGCGAATCTTGCTGTGGTCAGACAAGTAGAACGAATCTTGTCTGGTCAGACAAGTAGAACGAATCTTGTTCTAATCAAACAAGTAGAACGAATCTTGTTCTAATCAAACAAGTAGAACAAATCTTGTTCTAATCAAACAAGTAGAACGAATCTTGTTCCGATCAGGCAAGTAGAACGATCTTGTCTGATCAGACAAGTAAAACAAATCTTGTTCTGATCAAACAAGTAGAACGAATCTTGTTCCGATCAGACAAGTAGAGCGAATCTTACTGCGGTCAGACAAGTGGAGCAAATCTCGCGAAGAAGAAACTACGTGAAACTGTAACCGGATAATTCACTACTAATTTATTCTCCTTGAAGGGCAACTTCAAAGAGATTTACGTAACGTGTCGCCGACGCGGTCGTCGGGCCTGATTCGTGGCGCATTAATACCCCTACGATCGCAGTAATGATCCCAGGGGTAGCACGTAATCATTCACAGTGCGTACGCGTTGGGTAACAGCGTGTCACGGCGTACGTTTATAAATACAACAGTCGTAGCGTGTTCCATTCATTCAGAAACCATTCTTGCAATCAGCAGTGCGCTGATGAAATACATTCCGAGCATTAATAGAGTACAAATTGCTCAATCTGGCAGGGGTAGTGCCGCCAGGGAATTGATGATAGAGAAAACAAATGGGCCTGATTGATTCCCGGAATTGATCGGTCTGCCCATTAACCAATGCACAATGACGCGAATCAATAACAAACGATCGCGATAGTGTTTCCGGAAACGTTTCCGATCGGACGCGAATAACATATTAGTGTCTCTCTTTGACCGGAGACGAAAGAAAATTCGTTTTCAGTGGTATTAACTTGTACATGGCCAGACGTAAGTAAATTACAATTATCCGACGCTGAACAAAGGCGAAAGCCAATTAATTTCAGTGGAATTAACTTGTACGTAGTCGGACCTCGGTGAAACATAATTAGCCCACGTAAAGTTATTATTAGACAGAGGACTTGATGCGTTTATAACAAGAATGAGCAGGTTTGATTCGACACAGTGAAAACATTAGAAGAATTTAAAACCACTGTTATATTATTTTCGACCTATTGCACATATTGAGAAGGAAAATCACTTTCTATTTCACCCCAGTTCTTTGCGAATCAGGTAGAACATTTTTATAGTTTGCATAAAGATCCGCTGTCTAGTTATTATACTAGAACGACAAGGTTCTTTAATCTGAATACTGTTCACGTATGATAAAAATAATTTATTTTCTATAGAACAGTGTATAAATTCCAAGAGTGTTTGGACACCAGAATTTTGTTATGGTGCTATAGGGGAAGTCTGCAGGAGCAGAACACAATGAATCTTTGACAAAGGGTGTGCACCCCATCTGAGAGCATCTCTGAGCGATCACTCGACAAGGACAAGACAGTGCACTCTTCATTTTTTCCCATGAAATTGAAAAACACGTTTACGGCTGCGCATTTGATTTCCCGAGGGGTCGTCGCTTGGGAGACCGCGTGTTTTACCAGAGGGAATATCGTCCCCATCGCGTCCTCCCGAGGCAAATGTCCTGTGAAAGCACCGGAAGTTGGATGGGGGATCACGTCGCGTCACGATATTCCTACACAGGCATGAATAAGTGGCCCCTGGTGGCAATAATACCCTCGGGGGTAGCTCAACCCCGGAAAATTTTAATCCGAACGCGTTTGTCATATTTTTAAGTAACACTGAATATTAAATCACGCAGAATTTGGTAAAGAAATTTTAACAGAATTTCCGCCCCTATTTTATAATTTTTCCAGTCTCCTCTTCATCATGTTCCTCGTGAGAAAACGATACCTTTCAATCCCATCCAACTGCGTACGTAACTGTCTCCGTATACTCCCACGCAGTGACATTTTCTCAAGGATCTTTCGAAGGAACGATACTAGATCATAAAGGAAATCGTATATCCAGTAAGTGCAATTTGTATGAGCTACAATCTGATCTTTCCGAACCGAGAAGCTTGTCTGACTATACGCAGGAGAAATCTACTTACAGGAAAAGTCTTCGTCAATCATTTGCTCAATAATTCATATGAATTCTTGCTCTTTGATTTCTCGTGCCGTTTTCATAAATTGTCTGATCACGTATAAGGCGAATCTACTTATACACGGAGATGTATAATCTCCTTATAAATAATTTTAACGAGACAGGCTCGAAGAGGATGCGAGTTAGAAATACTAATCAATTATGCCCGACTATGCGTAGAGTAATTCTACTTGCACTGATGCGTACGTGGCACAGTGCGGCGTTCTTATGGTCGGAGTGGACAAAAGTCTGTTCTTGACGGATTCTTATTGGAAATTTCTCGCTGATCACAAATATACCATATGCTACGGGTCCCTGAATAGAATTTAACAGTTTTTTCCGCAAATTACCGTTTTTTTAAAAGTTTTTTGAGTGTTTTTGCGTGAAAAAACATTCAGTGACCCTTAATACATGGTACATTCGTGATCAGCGTGAAATTTCCTATAAGACTTCAAAGTATCTTTCTTTTGTTTGGGATCACACTGTATATTCCAAGTCATGGAAACAGGGATCAGTTAAGAAAAATTGCTCTTCAATGCATCATCTAGAAAAATGGGTAAACACGACCAAAAATTAAATTGAATTTTATTCAAAATTGAATTTCAAATAATATTTTATATACATTATAGCAATAATAATGGACAGAATATGTAGGTAACTTCACAATAATAAAGGTATGCCTATTTACATAATTCAAATTTTAGGGTTATGTTTGCGGCGCACAGGTTCGATCATATAATACACAAAGATAGCAATTTTTGTAGACATTTATCAAACGTTCGATTCGGATGTGAATCATTTTACGTTATAAAGCTGTACACGTTTGCTATAGAATGTTTTCTATAAGAGAAAAAGAAGGAAGGATGGTGGTGGTGTGTTTCGTCCTAGACCCGCAAACATAACCCTAAAATGTGCGCCGCAAACATAACCCTAAAATTTGAATTGAAAAATGTACGATCGAAAAATAATTTCTTCTCTATTTACATAATATAGGCCATAGACCATACCTATGAAGTAGACATTTATAATTATATACAATAATTTTATAACAGAAGAAATTTTGAACGAATAGCTTAAAATTTTGGGGAAAAATATTATTAATCATTTAAGGATGTACTGGAGGTACAATGGGAGACAAATATACAAGAAATTCGAAATCCATCAATACATGGCAATGAAAGCCATTCATGAATATATTTTGCATTAAACTTTTGAGAATACTGTACCCTCTGTAGCTATATTCAGTGGTCTACACTTGTCGCATTTCCATGCTAGTGCGAGACAACACGATAAATTTGACGTTTCGTAACAGTTTATAATTTTTTTGCTCTGTAACTGTTTAGTGAATCCTAATAAATTTTGAACATAATTAATTACCTAATTTTTACTACATATAAAAAAAGACTGGAGTTTCTAGTTGCGTTTTTTCAAGGTTTAAATAGGGTTTGAAGTGGAATTTTATGAATTCTCCATAAGAAGACGTGTTAAAATGTGCAAACTTTAAGTTGCCATAATTCTTAAACGGTGCAGTGAATCGAACCCAAACTTTGGTAATTGCATCAATTTAGTAAGAATTATATCTTGTCAAATTTTCAAAAATTTTGTTGCGTTTTTATATACCTCCAGAACATCCTTAACTAGGTTCGGTATTGTATGGAGAACCAGGGAAAAAATTATTATCTCTGTTTCAATGCATTTTAATATAAGCGTGGTTTTTAAAAAGTTTTTTTATATATTTTATTTTCTACTTTTATTGTCATCGGAAGCAAGTGTGTATATAAAATTTCAGTAAGATTGGTCTATGGGAAAAGTCTTAAAATTCGATTGCAAGATTTGACGCATAAGCGTGGTAAACAATGGCACACAGCCGTTCAAAGCAGTTTGAAGCAGGAAAGGTTTACATATTTGTGAAGTATAATAGTTTTGAAATCGAAATATATCAAAACCCCAGGATGTTTTGACCCTAACTTGAGAAAAGCTTATCTGATGATATTAACGTCTATAAAACTTGATTCTAACTTAGTGTTTTATCATTGCTACGAAACTATTTTAACGGTTAATGAAACAGGACAAACGGATATTTCTTATCTTCTTCGATACCTTCCACATTCAAAATTTAAAGAAAGGTCACAAAACAACGTTCTTGATTATAGAAAATCAGTAATTGATTGGGCCAGGTCTCGCATGGGTTCTTCGATGAGCTCTCTAACAAGCTCTCTGCTACATATGCAAACGTGATTCTTGCCGTTTGTTCTGCTAATTTTAGATTCCCGGCATTTGTTTCATACACTAGAAACATTTCTGAAGGGATTAATAAAGCCAAATAAGATATGGAACATAGTTGCATTTTCGACTTTTGACCACAGGCGGCCGCACTGTGCGTGGTTTACGAATAAACACTTAAACATGTGTTTTGTCGCGGACCTGTGGGTTCGCGAATGTTCCGGATCACTGCCCGCCAAGCTAATCTTGGGCAGCTAGTTCAAAGTTTTGATTATCGCAAAAGACAATTATCGATTCGCGTGACAATGAAATACGCATGAATACGTTAAAGAAAGCGTTTCGTCCCGGACCTGCTAGTGGACTCGTCAGTAAGGCTGATCTAGCAGGTCCTGCCTTATACGCGCGCAGATAATGATATAATTTCGCGTTTCTAATTGTAACGCACGCAAGGGATCTCGACTGATGTGATCCCGTACGCGAGGGATCTTGACCGACGCGATCACGTTTTGTTGAGTGTCCTAACTGCTGGACTACGAACTACCGTGATGCTAGTTTTACGTGTGATTGAACGATTGACAAGACAACGGCTCGTGCGTTGTACTTGTCTACCCGAGGACTGGAGAATGTCGCGACGTTAGAGTGTAAAACTCAACTGACGAACGCGGTCTCAACGCGATGTGCGTCAGGCTTCTCGAGCAGGAAATAAGATGCACTGATTGGTTCCTGCCGAAAGTTGCATTTCCCAATCAGTACACTTTTGACTATTAGGACCTCCTTCTCGTAGCTCTGAATGAGGCCCTGGAAGGAGGAGTGGAGCGATCTCTTACTCTGTCGACGACGCGACGGGTCTCGGTAATTTGACACTGTGCGTAACGGTCGCGGGCGGTCCTTCGGAGGGACTAGATTTACGATACTTTGTATTTTCGAGGATATATAAAAAACTGAACATTAGCCAGATGCCTTGACTGGTCGCCGAATGACCCTAGTTTGTCTAATCCTTGAAGAGGATATTTACGCACGTTCGCATCATAAATCTTGTCCGAAGGAAAACTACGAATTCTGTTCCTGCGCGACGGAACAACATGGTTCCAAGATATTTCGCAGATGAAAACGGAAGTTCGTTTGACGATGTGGCACAAGGTTCAACTATCTTCGGCTGTGTTACGTTGCTGAATCATCCCCCAGCAATCTCGCTCCACGAGTTGCGCCAGGATTCAGTTTCACGACGCAGATCAGTGCTTTGACTTATTACGGTATCAGGTCTACACTGATGTGGACGTGATTTGCTGGGTCGCTGTTCGAGTGGGTTTCAAACTCGATTTCTCCCCGAGGTTTCGTTAGCCCTCGGTTGTCATCCCTAAGTTACACGCGAAAAACAGCAGCTTTGTATTCAATCGGCTCCACGAACCTGCAAATACTTGACGAACGATTTATCAATCTTTCTGCGAATCCCGAAAAAGTAGCGCGCGTTCCAGTCCCGTTGGCATAATGAATTAATCTTCACGTCGACGCTTTTTATATCGCGTCCATTTAATTAACACCGGCCGAGCCGAATAACCCGTTCCGGAGAATCGCGTCTCCCCGTTTTTCATTCCGCGCAGTTTGAAAAATAATGCTCGGGCCGTGATAGAGTACGCGTGGAGCAATTAATTTTTTTCCGCCGTTACCTCCCGCCCCCACCCCCATTTGAAATACTTTCCACCGACGCGTCCGGCTTAAATTCCATCGCGTTGGATTTTAAGCGAATACTTGGAACGCGGCCCCCTCGGCGTCCGTGACTGAATTTCCCGATTCGTACTTGCTCGGCGATTTTTAATGCGCTGCGGATTCGTCGATATCGGACAACAATTCCGCGCAAGGGAATTTTTCCCCCAAAATATTTAAACGCGGCAAAACAGACATCCAGCTTGGAATACGGTTGGTCCGTCATAATGTACATATTTATGCGTGCACCAGTCATAATTCTGATTATTTATGAGAACATGTCGATGACCTTGAAGTGGCGAAGGGCACGACCTTGAGAAAAATTGTCCGCGTGTCGCAACGTCCCACA
Source organism: Lasioglossum pauxillum (assembly GCA_933228785.1). Classification (NCBI taxonomy): domain Eukaryota; kingdom Metazoa; phylum Arthropoda; class Insecta; order Hymenoptera; family Halictidae; genus Lasioglossum; species Lasioglossum pauxillum. The sequence goes on from OW121699.1 coordinate 2,274,287, forward strand.
GTGGGGTATTTGGCCTGAAAAAGTGGAAAAAACTATTGTAGCGTTATTTATAGGCTCAAGGTTATAATATTATATATCGTTGGATTCGCCTTAAGATCAGCTACAACATTATGAAATCCAAAATACATTTTAGTATTTGGAAAATCAAATTTACCTCAATTTTTTGGAAAAAAAATTTTTTTTTTAACTTTTATATATTGAAATTTGTAGACGTCTGTATACTGTTCCTCTTTCGTTCGAAACATTTTTTCCTCAGATTATCGAGAACCCCTGAAAAAGCAAAGCGATAGTGGAATATTTGCACTATTATAACTTGAAAAATATTTAAGAAAAAAATATTTTAATATAGTGTTTTGGAAAGCTGTCAAAACAAGCTACAAGAATATGCAACAAAAAATAGGGAGTTCTATTTAAGAAATGGAAGATGACCTTCACGTGATTTTCAAACGACTATCCAAGGTCAAATCAATGACACCACTTTATGCCCCCCTCTAAACCATACAACTTTTGTCTGAAACATTTTTCTCCAAAATAGCTTCATTTCCCAGATATACGTCTGTTTCACGTTAAATGACTCACCCGGTATATTATAAGAATATTTTTAAATGATTACCATTAATTTTCATCGGAAAATACACAAGAAATTTCTTCCTCGGATAATTTTTCTTCTTCATGTGAGGCCAAGCGTAGCCGAACGTACGCATACGCGAAACGCTGCTGAACACTTAATTCTAAATTAGCTATAAAATTTGAATTCGGACATATTCGGATTTAAACTTTGTTGGCTTATAATCACGAATCTTTACCGAATGTAATGACACCAAAAAGAGCACTCAATACGGCTTTATACTATAACAAAATTGTCAATAAAGTTTTGTAATTTTTAAAAAGCTTACAGAATGATTGGTAATATTCAAATATTAATAACTATACTAATTTAGATGATAACAAAATAAAATCTATGCGAAAGTGCTCTGTATACCTACCTGAACAACTTTTGTAATACAAGAATTTACAGAATTTCCCTTCGAACACATGAAAATCGCCAATGAACAGACGCTGTCTTAGAGACTGTTCAAGAACGCCAAGCGCGCCTTAAAATCTCTCGACTTTCGATGAAGTTTACTACTTCACGGGTGTACAAATAGAAAAAATAATATAGCAGCCTTATTCTTCAGACCTTTAACTACATTTAAAATTTTATGCCATACGCAAAAATTTAGAAATTGAATTTTTTCCACTTTTTCGGGCCAAATACCCCACTGTGCGTCCTTTTAATTCGAGCGAGGCTTCTTCCCGGCATTTTCTCGCCATTGAAACTGTTCTGTTGAGAAATCGCAAGAAAAACGTAAGGGGCTGCCAGCTGTATCGTACACCGTGTATATTCAATTTCGCTAAAAGGGTGGTGTATCCTCGCCTTCCATGTATCATCCGTGATTTCCTTCCGAATGTATCACCGAACGCTAATGGCGTGAAACGGGATACGGAGATGCGGGAATGAAAACATTTATACGAAGGGGAAGCATCATCTGGCTAATTATAGAGGCACCGTCAATTATACGTGTTACCGGGAAACACGTAACAGGAGATGAACGGTCGCGAGCAGCCCCCGATGGCCGTTGGGAAGTTCTCCAGACTCACGGAAACGTTCGCGGTCGAATTTCCTTGGGAAAATTGCTTGTCTGGCTGTTCCGAGCCTGTAAAAACTTGGAGGAAATTAACGAGACTAACTTTGCCAGTCATCGTGCTTCGAGGGCTTCGCGTGGCCAGAAACGTGGATCCCGTTGCAGGGAAACTTTCCGCTTGCAGTCCGGATCCTAATTTATTAAGGACGCGGGTATGTGTTCCAGTACTGCTTTGTCCACTTGGAATAATTTTTTTGGCTGAACTTTCTCGATGAAAACTCGTTCTGTTGCTGAAAATGTCCGGGGTAGGTCTGGATTAAATCTTGGATTGCTCGCGCTGGAATTTAAAGTTTCACAATTTCTAAAATCATTTTTCCAAAGTTTTATCAGTCGGAGGAGCTAGTCAGGACCGAACCGGCCAGGTATTTCACATACGTGAAATTGTGGTTTGAAATGGGGCGGAAAACGAAACGAAAGCGTGTCCCGCGAAATCATTGAAATGGCGTTGATCGAGTGTTCGCCACGGTGACGAATCGAATATTCCCGCCGTCTAATTTCTCACAGCGGAAATCAAGCCGATGTACTCGACCGAGAAACCCCGGCTGCGGTGTTCTCAAATCGATTCGCGAGCAGTCGATGCGGAAGTCACTTCGGAATTGTTAATTAACGCGTCGCCGGGGCCGCGACCTGTGCAATAGCACGGGCTGAACACGGTGTACAGACAAAGGTCCATCGCGAGAGGAGCCGAGCGGAGGCTGAGAGAATGAAAGAGATGGAGAATAACTTCGAGGGGGGTGTCGGAAGAGGGAGGGGGGTGAAGGTCGATGGATGAGAGAAAAACTCGACGCCCTCGTTTAACCTCGTGTGCTCCGTGGAAAAGAAGGTCACCCGATATTTAGAGACTCGAGTATGCAAAGTGATTGCTGGAGGTCCTGGAGCCCGAGCTGTTGTCGTTGAGAATCCGAGAACGTCTCGAGCATTCCCCGACCACCCCCCAATAGACCCCCACCCCCCATAGCCGTCAGACGTGCTCTCAACGTCGTTCGTATCAGTCGGTTTCATTGCGATTGTCTGATCAGTCACGGCCCCTTATTCCACTGGCGATTGTAACTCCAACTCAATGTTTTACACCTCCGGATTTTAACCCGAAAATTGCAGAGGAACGGAAAACGACGAACCTTTGCGCGTGCGTGGCCCACTTCATCCAGTCCGGACTTTTTTTTTTGGTTCTGTTATCGCATGGTTTCAGAGGCGACCCGTCAAAGGGAACGACGAATTTTCGCGCACGCGAGATAATGAGGTAAAAGGTTGAAACAAAAATTGCATTTTATATTTACAAAACGGGGCACGAGTAATTTTCGAGAAGTGCTATTCGAGTTGCTTCTGCTTCTACCCGTGAAAATCGTGTCTGTACGCTCTGCGAATTAATGCGAAAATAATTTCATTCGTATTACATACAGGGTGTTCAATTGAAAACTTGAATATCTCGAAAATTATGAAAGATATTAAAAAAGAGTAAAACACGTGACCATGGATTTCGAGGGGCAAATAGGGGGGCAGTATCAGATTTTTATTTGGATGGCGTTTTCAAGGTTATTTGGAGGTCAACTTTGTTTTTTTTCGAATGGAAATCTGCGGATAAAAAAAAGTATCCTTCGAAAATTGCTGGGCTTTTTACGTACAATAAGATCTCATAATAAAAAATATACAGTAGCGGACAAAAGGTTAAGACCGCTCTAAAGAAGACGATAAATTGTTTAATATTGTACTATACGATTTGAATTTTTTTGGGAAGCTAGAGCAATTAGTTTACTAAAGAATGTGAAAAGAAATTTTGCAAAAATTGCAATTGATCGGAATTGTTGAAAAAATACTAAAAGCTGAATTTTTAACTTTTTTATGTGGGCCTATAAATCTGCAATTTTTACCATCTTTAAACGTTTGTAGCTCATTGCAACGTCGACCGATTTTGACAAAATTTTCAGAACATGTTTAATTGACACAGATCTACAAAACGTAGTTTTAAAATTTTCAATATAGGCCCACATGAAAAAATTAAAAATTCAACTTTTAGTACTTTTCCAACAATTCCGATAAATTGCAATTTTTGAAAAAATTTCTTTTCACATTCTTTAGTAAACTAATTGCTCTAGCTTCCCAAAAAAGTTCAAATCGTATAGTATAATATTAAACAATTTATTGTCTTCTTTAGAGCGGTCTTAAACTTTTGTCTGCTACAGTAGATTTCCATTTGAAAAAACAAAGTTGACCTTCAAATGACCTTGAAAATGCCACCCAAATAAAAAACTGGTACTGTCCCCGTCTTTCCCCCTGGAAATCCTTGGGCACGTGTTTTACACTTTTTTAATATCTTTCATACTTTTCGAGATATTCGGCTGGAAATTTTGCAAATGAACACCCTGTATTTTATACGTGCTGGATTTCGGAGATGTTCTGGTCAGTTTCGGCAGTCATGGAGAAGTAGTTCGTGCAGCGGCATAATTGTGCAACACTAGACCCAATCTGCTAACAAATATGAAGTCACAGGTCGTCTGATTATACAGGGACCCATTCTACTTCCGTGAACAGGAAATCTCGCTTGGCTGGCCATGGGTCGACTCGTACCGCTTAATTAAAAAGCAAGAAATTGTACTTCAAATATCTCTCTTCTTGCGAGACTTGTCTGACTATAAACAGTCCCATTCTACTTCCCAGAAGACAGAAACAACGTTCGCCGGACGAAACCCCGACCCATTCTACTTAAACCGTCCAATTTCCTACACCAACCATGATATATACGAACTCTGATAGGTTGTTTCAGTGCCATAATTGTGCAACACTAGACCCAATCTGGTAAGAAATATGAAATCACAGGTCGTCTGATTATACAGGGACCCATTCTACTTCCACGAACAGGAAATCTCGCTTGGCTGGCCATGGGTCGACTCGTACCGCTTAATTAAAAAGCAAGAAATTGTACTTCGAATGTCTCTCTTCGTACGAGACTTGTCTGACTATAAACAGTCCCATTCTACTTCCCAGAAGACAGAAACTTCTTTAGAGCGGTCTTAAACTTTTGTCCGCTACAGTAGATTTCCATTTGAAAAAACAAAGTTGGCCTTCAAAATGACCTTGAACATGCCACCTAAATAAAAAACTGGTACTGTCCCTGTCTTTCCCCCTGGAAATCCTTGGGCACGTGTTTTACACTTTTTTAATATCTTTCATACTTTTCGAGATATTCGGCTGGAAATTTTTCAAATGAACACCCTGTATATATTTTATACGTGCTTGATTTCGGAGATCTTCTGGTCAGTTTCGGCAGTCATGGAGAAGCAGTTCGTGCAGCGGCATAATTCTGCACCACTAGACCCAATCTGCTCACAAATATGAAAAGTCACAGGTCGTCTGATTATACAGGGACCCATTCTACTTCCATGAACAGGAAATCTCGCTTGGCTCGCCATGGGTCGACTCGTACCGCTTAATTAAAAAGCAAGAAATTGTACTTCGAATATCTCTCGTCTTGCGAGACTTGTCTGTCTATAAACAGTCCCATTCTACTTCCCAGAAGACAGAAACAACGTTCGCCGGACGAAACCTCGACCCATTCTACTTAAACCGTCCAATTTCCTAAACCAACCATGAGATATACGAACTCTGATAGGTTGTTTCAGTGGCATAATTGTGCAACACTAGACCCAATCTGCTAACAAATATGAAAAGTCACAGGTCGTCTGATTATACAGGGACCCATTCTACTTCCGTGAACAGGAAATCTCGCTTGGCTGGCCATGGATTGACCCGTACCGCTTAATTAAAAAGAAAGAAATTGTACTTCGAATATCTCTCGTCTTGCGAGACTTGTCTGTCTATAAACAGTCCCATTCTACTTCCCAGAAGACAGAAATAACGTTCGTTCGATGAAACCCCGACCCATTCTACTTAAACCGTCCAATTTCCTAAACCAACCATGAGATATACGAACTCTGATAGGTTGTTTCAGTGGCATAATTGTGCAACACTAGACCCAATCTGCTAACAAATATGAAAAGTCACAGGTCGTCTGATCATACAGGGACCCATTCTACTTCCACGAACAGGAAATCTCGCTTGGCTGGCCATGGGTCGACTCGTACCGCTTAATTAAAAAGCAAGAAATTGTACTTCGAATATCTCTCGTCTTGCGAGACTTGTCTGACTATAAACAGTCCCATTCTACTTCCCAGAAGACAGAAACAACGTTCGTCCGATGAAACCCCGACCCATTCTACTTAAACCGTCCAATTTCCTTCACCAACCATGAGATATACGAACTCTGATAGGTCGTTTCAGTGTTCCACGCGCAGTTCACTATAGCGCCGTACGATTACGGCTCGCATGGCTTCATAGGCTGTCGAAACGCCTCGTTGCACACGAACTTTCATCGGCGTTACGCGCTCCTTAATTAGCTTATGTAACGAATGCGTGTAATCATGAATCGCGATTGAAGCTTTACTAGGCCCGTGTCCAATATGCTCGGCCGTGTTACCGAAACCTGTTCGCCGAAGTGAATCATGGGACCGAGAACGCTTCAGAGAGATCGAGCACACGAGGCCGGTTTAAGTAATGAAGTTAGACATATTCCGGGAAAGTGGTTGCCGTTACACGTACGAGACGCGATGAGTCGTTTGGGCAAACATAGCGTTTGTGGGCTCCGGATGGCACTTATGGTCGCCGCGTTAACGGAACGCCGATGTCACGAGGGCCAGAGAGGCGTTAGGCCGTCCCCGTAAGTTCTGGAAATTTTCGACCCGGGCTTTGAACATAATCCTTGTGTTTACTTTTAATCACTGATCTTCCCAGCGACAAACTGGAGTGGAATAGAAATTTATTTTCTGCCTTAATACTAAACCTACAGCGAGGGGTCAAATGACCTTTCCTTTAGCGAAAGTTTCCTTCTTTGTTTATTATATATTGCTTTCTACAATGAAGAAGTATCCTAATTGTTTTTAACCTCTTTTACTCTCTCACGTTTTACATATTGTTCTTTTTTTTAAAATAAATTTTATTATCTATTTATCCTAAGTCTAATGCCCTTCGCTAACCCCTTCGCACGCTGTCCGTAGGTTTTGGCCCTAAGTTTCCTAACTTTTTTACTTTTTTCGCTTAGTATTATAATTAACCCTACTTTTTTAAATTGTGGGGTTACTCCTTTTTTAATGCCCTCTTGAACGAGTACCCACACGGGGGGTGGGTCAAATGACCCATTTTAGATTTTTTATTTGACAATTGGACCGTTTATTTTGAAAGTGGTGTAAGTCCATTTTTGAAAAAAATGAGATATCACGTAATTCATGCTTAATTTAATGTAAATAAAATTAAAAAAAAAATAAAAAAACAAGAGAAAATGGACTTACACCACTTTCAGAATAAACGGTCCAATTATTGAAATTGTAAAGGTGTCTTCATGGAAATTTATTGAATATATTTGTTGACTCCAGTAGATGCAATATTTTAGTAAAAATCGCATAAAATATAAATAAATGTAATCTTGTTATTTTTATAATACAGTGTTAAATTTTAAATTCTTTTAACTCTTTTTAAACGAAAAAATCCGCTGTCTATTCATGGGTAAATAGAATCATCAAAGTTGTAACCATAAGCTGTCCGAATTATCATGTGAGATAAGGAACACCGTGACGCGCATGGGATGGGCTAATGATGCCGGTAGATCGTCAAGCTAAATTGAATCCAATGGGAGTTTCGATCAATTGGCCCTAATCGATCCACCGAAAATTCGATTGGCTCGGCTGATTATCTGCGAGGGGATGAGATGATTGCGGGAAGAGTTCCACGGCCACCGTGGGGATACTCGTTACTCCCATATCGAATAGTAAAGAGCTCCGAGAACAATTCCCATCTCGCCGGAACTTCCTCGCATTGTTCCGCGAACAATCGGCCCTTTCTTTCCGCTTAATTAATGAGATCAATCCAAGCTCTGCAACAAAAGCAAGACGGGATTCGACAGGCATCGAATCTCGCGTTTCTCGGTCATTTCAGCGAAACAATCTTTTTCCCTGGCAGAGAATCCAATTTTTCTACGACCTTTTTTCAAATTCTGCTACGCTCCATGGTGTACACTTTTATTTTTCAGAGTGTTGTTCTTGTTGTGAACATTTTATTCGGTCAGTTCTTTGTGCTACCAGCGACAACACCGTTGCAGAATCTCTGTTTTATTTTTCAGCGAGCATTTTTCGGGTCAAGATATCGCTTTCGCGAGGTGTCGCGTTCACTGGGAAATAAAAAATAGTAAAGCCGTTTCAACGTTAACGAACCAATTAGTATACATTCCTCGAAAGTAGCTTAATCAACTACAGAAGGTCTCGTCTGTGTATTGGGAGTACAAATTAGTTCGGTCCGTTTTTTTGTGGTCAAAAATGCATTTATTTCAGAACAAAATAAATGAACAGGTTAATGAAAGTATTGTCCATCGCTGGCTACTACTTTTTCCCACCTTTCAGGCAATTTTCGAGTTCCGTCTCGAAAAAATGTCTCGTCTTTTGAGGCGACCCAAGTTTGTAACCAATTTTCGATTTCTGCGAAAGAAGTGAGCCGGTGACCTGCCAAATCGTGCTGCATCCGTCGGAACAACCAGTAATCCGAAGGAGCAATGTCCGGCGAATACGGCGGATGCGGTAAAATATCCCACTTGAGTGTTTCTAAATATTTTTTTACGACTTTTGCGACATGAGGCCGAGCGTTATCAAGCAGAAGAATAGCTTTGTCATGTCTCTGCTCGTATTCCGGCCGTTTCTCTCGTAATGCCTTGCTTGTGAATTATTCCCATGGATTTTAATCGTATGGAAACTGCTTGTTGGGTAACTCCCAATGATTCTGCAAGCTCCTCTTGCGTTTGACTCGGATCTTCATCGAGTAATGCCTCCAATTCTGTATCTTCAAATTTTTTTGGCTGTCCAGAGCGAGGCTTGTCTTCAACGCTGAAATCACCATCCTTGAAACGTCGGAACCATTCCCTACATGATTTATCAGTTGGAGCATTGTCACCATAAACTTCTACAAGCATTCGATGCGCTTCAGCAGCACTTTTCTTCCAATTAAAGCAGAAAAGTAAAACCTCCCGCAAATGCTGCTTAGTCACCACAAAATTTGACATATTCAACACAGTAAAAAACAAAAGTTTTGTATGAAAACAAAAGCGATATAAACTGAATATTATTGGTAGATGTCTAACCTCTCTGAAAACATCGAAATCAGCTGTCACTGTGAAACATTCATAACAGTCAGAGACATCTTTTGAAAACGGACCGAACTAATTTGTACTCCCAATATCTGTTCCCGTTCGCGAGAAAGAAATTCTCAAATACCGCTGAATTTCGCGGTCGTTGCGTCAGAATGGTTTCGGGATTCCAAAGTCTCGGCGAGCACGACAAGGCTGAGTCACTGGCGATCGCCATTGACAGACAGAATTAGGCGGATTTTCTGCCGCACGGTCACGTAATGGCATTACGTAAAACATCGGTGGGGCGTCGCTTCCGTTCGCGTTAGCTGCGATAAAACAAAAGACTTAAACCCCGGGGAACGATTGTTGTGCGTCTCGAAAGCATTTGAGCTCGTCCGCTTTAACGCGGCACTCGATTCAGCTTATCCTTTCCGAAGGAGCGTTGTTTACCGTTGTTCCGTAGCTAGCAGACCGAACATTGTGCAACGGCACGGACTCCCCGCTCTATATTTTGCCTATTGTTTGCCGTGCCGAAGCATCGCATACTTGCGTAGCAGCTCGCACGCAATCCGGAGCCCCTTGCTATTTGCGTTGCCCGTGTCAAAATAACTCGGCCTAATTAATATTTAACTGCTTGGGTATCCGGCGGTCTAATGCACAATTGCACTAATGCATATCGCATCGCGTTGACGTAGCTCCGAAATGCACACAGCGATCATTCAGATCTGCAGCTCTCCTGCATTCGCCCGGGCTTCGGTTAACGTAATTAGCATGTAACCGCTGCTGGGATCATCTTAACAAATTTAATTCATCGCCCAGAGATCCTCGTCAAAGCAGCTGAACACTAAACTATTGTTTGATCTATGGTTATTACTAGATTGTGGATCTTTATGCATTTATGAAGAAATCGGTGAAATATAAAACAGGAAGAGATTTTAAGAATTCGAGAATGCCGCAATGTCATTTTTAATGTAACAAAGTCGTTGAGGGATGAAACCAATTGTTATACTATTCCTGCTCTTTCCTTCTCTTTGCAGAGATGCTCGTCAAAGCAGCTGAACACTGAACTATAGTCTGATCTATGGTTATTACTAGATTGGGGATCTTTATGCATTTATGAAGAAATCGGTGAAATATAAAACAGGAAGAGATTTTAAGAATTCAAGAATGCTGTAATGTCGTTTTTAATGTAACAAAGTCATTAAGGGCCGAAACCAATTGTTATACTATTCCTGCTCTTTCCACGATCAATGCAAAACATTCTTATTTTGTATAAAGATCCGCAGTTCAGTTATTACATTGAAAAAGTTTTTTAATAATTTGTCTGAGTATTGATCGACCTGTACTACTTGTGATTGACTTCATCACTGGCTGACTTGTTTCACTTGTTTGACTAATACCTGATTTATACTACTACCTGTCTGATTACTGGCTGATTCATATTTTTCGTCTGACAACGACCGCGCAACAGTTACGTATTTGGAGAGTCGGCACTTTCATAGTCGGTTTTTTTCATTTGGTAAAAAAACAACTTGCCGAAATCGATGTTTATTGAATGTATATTGTTTCCTAAATATCCATGACATTCGAGAACGTTGAAATTAATGAGATTTATTAAAAATTGTGATTAGAACAAACATTTAAAAAGCAACATTTTTTAAATCCTATTTGCCACCGAAAAAATTACCTTTTTTCTTATTCTATTTTCTTATCCCTGGAGAATCTATTTAATATTATTTGTCCATTTTTGTTGCAAATGAATCGTATTTGTCTATATTTAGAGTATATCTTTTGTACTAAGATTTAATATTCCCAATTTATTGAGATAATGTGTTGCTTCCTAAATGTCCATGACATTCGAGAACGATGAAATTAATGAGATTTATTAAAACTTGTGATTAGAACAAATACTTAAAAAGCAACATTTTATAAATCCTATTTGCCACCGAAAAAACTACCTCTTTTCTTATTGATACCCTGGAGAATCTGTTTAATATTATGTGTCCATTTTTGTTGCAAATGAATCGTATTTGTCTATATTTACAGTATATCTTTTGTACTAAGATTTAATATTTATAATTTATTGAGATAACAATGCTCAATAAACTAAAGAGAATCTTCAAAGTTTTCAATCTTTGATAAAGGATATCTTCCGAGTCCCTCATCATCCCTCATTGTATCAAAGTGCATTAGTATCAGCGTTCTTTTCTCTATGAAATCATGCAAGAATCACATCCCATTCGGCCCCGGTACACAAGTTATTATTGTTTAAAGAGTATGTGTCGCCTGAATTGCGGCCGAACTTCTGGCATTTTGATGATGCAGTCGAACAATTAATATTGAAAGATGTTGAAGAAGAAAGTGATGACAATAATGATTTGTTGATATAATATAACATAATGTCAATTGTTATTGTACAACAATTACATACAATAAAAATTATATTTTTGTTTTTTATAATTAATATTATGTTTTTCGCACAGTTCTAAATAAAATATTTTCAATTATGTTTATAGAACCCATTACTTAAAAAATTATTGATTATTGTGTTTATTTAAAACCTGAACCCGATTTATCAGACACTTCCGGTAATCTGAGAAAGAATATTTTAAACAACACTTAATCAACATTCAGCAGTCTACAAATGTCAATCCAGAAAATTAAAAAAGAAATTTTTAATGCCTAAATAATTAAAGTCACCTCGAACTTTTTAAAAGCCAATACATATTTTTGACTTCACAATATTGTAGCTGATATCAAAACGAATAATAAAATAATAACGAATAAATAAAATGTTTTTAATTATGTTTATAGAACCCATTACTTAAAAAATGATTGATTATTGTGTTTATTTAAAACCTGAACCCGATTTATCAGACACTTCCGATAATCTGAGAAAGAATATTTTAAACAACACTTAATCAACATTCAGCAGTCTACAAATGTCAATCCAGAAAATTAAAAAAGAAATTTTTAATGCCTAAATAATTAAAGTCACCTCGAACTTTTTAAAAGCCAATATATATTTTTGACTTCACAATATTGTAGCTGATATCAAAACGAATAATAAAATAATAACGAATAAATAAAATGTTTTTAATTATGTTTATAGAACCCATTACTTCAAAAATGATTCATTATTGTGTTTATTTAAAACCTGAACCCGATTTATCAGACACTTCCGGTAATCTGAGAACGAATATTTTAAACAACACTTAATCAACATTCAGCAGCCTACAAATTTCAATCCAGAAAATTAAAAAAGAAATTTTTAATGCATAAATAATTAAAGTCACCTCGAACTTTTTAAAAGCGAATATATATTTTTGACTTCACAATATTGTAGCTGATATCAAAACGAATAATAAAATAATAACGAATAAATAAAATGTTTTTAATTATGTTTATAGAACCCATTACTTCAAAAATGATTGATTATTGTGCTTATTTAAAACCTGAACCCGATTTATCAGACACTTCCGGTAATCTGAGAAAGAATATTTTAAACAACACTTAATCATCATTCAGCAGTCTACAAATTTCAATCCAGAAAATTAAAAAAGAAATTTTTAATGCATCAATAATTAAACACCTCGATCTTTTTAAAAGCCAATATGTATTTTTGACTTCACAATATTGTAGCTGATATCAAAACGAATAATAAAATAATAACGAATAAATAAAATGTTTTTAATTATGTTTATAGAACCCATTACTTCAAAAATGATTCATTATTGTGTTTATTTAAAACCTGAACGCGATTTATCAGACACTTCCGGTAATCTGAGAAAGAATATTTTAAACAACACTTAATCACCATTCAGCAGTCTACAAATTTCAATCCAGAAAATTAAAAAAGAAATTTTTAATGCATAAATAATTAAAGTCACCTCGAACTTTTTAAAAGCCAATATGTATTTTTGACTTCACAATATTGTAGCTGATATCAAAACGAATCCAACCACCTAAACGACTATACCTTTAAACTTTCAAATAGTGCTAAAATATTAAAGAACAGCTAGATCGAGCGCGTGGACCAGTGTGCGTCGAAAGAAAAATTCCTGCCCGTGTTTTTCCTGCCGCTAGGTCGGCGCGAAACAGGAGCAACGAGAACGCCACGGTAAATCCTCTTTCAGCGGGAGAGCCCTTGCGGAGCAACCCTCGGGCCGTATTCCGCGCTTTATCGCCTCTTTTTCTGCATAACAGTAATACGTAATTAAGAAACTTCCAGTTCGGGTTCTCGTACCGGCATGATTAAGTGAGCCCCGTGAAAAGATCTCCCGCTCGTATTTTCACCCCCTTAAACCCGCGGCGTCCGGTTAAAAATTTGCCGATTACGCAATTCGCGAGATGAAGTTGTTCCGACTGAAAAATTACCGGCCGTCCTCGGAGCTTTTGTCGACAAAGAGGAATAGCCCGGGTCGACACCTGCCAGCCGAGATCGATAGCCCTCCAACTTTTCCTGCTCCTCGCGGCGGTTTGTGGACTGCGGGAGGGGGGTTGAACGAACTCGACCGTCGTTTCTTTCCCTTGCTTGTGGCCCGTTCGTGTCCCGAAGCGGGAAGAACGCGGGGAGGTCGAATCTCGTCTTCGTGAAGGCTCGTGCGAACCGGGAGGTCCGGCTGATGAACGGCTGCCTAGCGAAAACGAGATTCGCCGGAACGAGGGTGAAGTTGCTGCGGAATTTGGTAAGATAATTTGTCAGGCGAACGCTCGCCGAAAGACTCGGGATTATTGTGGATGGCGGAACACCGGTGGACACGGTGTTCGCAGACAGAGAGAAATAAGGGACTCAAGTTCTCGTCGACTAATTCGCGAGAGTCGGAACAGAACGCAGCTTAAGAAATACGGCGGTGCTTCCACCGAAAAATGTGCTGTTACGTTTCAGCTAAGTGTACAGGTTGTTCCTGAACGAAGCGGAATGGTACAGGCAGTTTCTGTACTCGGACGAGTAGTGTGGGTCCGCCACAAGTCAGAAAATAGTGGTACAGGTCCCTCACTACTCACAAGGAGAGGGCGCGGTCGATGGGTCACCGATTTTCCTGAAACTTGCAGTATTTGAAGATGTCGTCTCCATATATAATTTCGCAAAGCTATAGCGCGCAATACTCAAGATTTTCCGAGAAAATTGCATTTGAAAATCGCTTTACGAGGAATACTAGTAATCTGTAGGTTGCTGGTTCGAATCCCCCCGCTATCGTTATATTTTTTTTTCTTGAAATTGATATCTACCTCAATTTGAATAAACGTAAAATCTATTATTTAAAAATTATTTTTATTTTTTAAAAAGAAAATACATGTTTTTTATTTGTCGGAAATGGGGAAATAAAATAAATCGAACATAAAGATAGTACGACATTGTTACTTTATAATACAACTTACTGTATTATTGCACATGCTTTTTATTAATTACATGCTAGTATGTGTGTGTGCCACGAGCAAGGGTGATATTTATCGTAAAAACATGGAAAACAATAATTAAATTATAATAATATATTATGATTATTATATTATTATTATTATTATAATTATGTTACAGTATGCATGATTTGCGTCCAAACTCTATGATACTAGAGAAATATTTATGAATGTGAACAAAGTATGTTTTCCGATAGAAGTCCTCAAAAAAACGTGCACTTGTACGAACGCTGCGTTTATAGTGTGTGTTAAATGCCGCCAAAATTATTGTTTTCCATGTTTTTACGATAAATATCACCCTGGCTCGTGTCACACACACATACTAGCATGTAATTAATAAATAGCATGTGCAATAATACAGTAAGTTGTATTATAAAGTAACATTTCGTATTATTTTTTGTATGTTTGATTTATTTTATTTCCCCATTTCCCACAAATAAAAAAAAACATGTATTTTCTACTTGAAAAATAAAAATAACTTTTAAATAATAGATTTTGGGTTTATTAAAATTGAGGTAGATATCAATTTCAAGAAAAAAAAATATAACGATAGCGGGGGGATTCGAACCAGCAACCTACAGATTACTAGTATTCCTCGTAAAGCGATTTTCAAATGCAATTTTCTCGGAAAATCTTGAGTATTGCGCGCTATAGCTTTGCGAAATTACATATGGAGACGACATCTTCAAATACTGCAAGTTTCAGGAAAATCGGTGACCCATCGACCGCGCCCTCTCCTTGTCAGACAGCTACAAGAACATCAGTGACGACGTTCCGGTAGAACGCGAGTAATCTCGCAAGCGGATTAAAATGAGTTACCTCGAATATCGCGTAGATTAGCCGTGTAATCATGGGAATATCTTGTTCATTTGTTCTCGGCGTTCCCCGAGCAGAAACGTGGGCAATTTGAATATTCGGTGGAAGGAGGTCGGTCGTTATCATTTCCCCGCGAATCTCCATCGGCAGTGCGAGAGCTAGAGAAAAAAAATGGTGTCAGTGTAAGACGGCTAGAATGCTGATTAGAAGCGGCTGAGAAAGGAATCGTTGGACCTTCAAACGTGGCGTCGCCCACGATGTTCTTCGTTGCCCTCGTATCTCATTCCGCGCTGTCCTCCTTTCGCCCGAAGAGAAGACATGTCGTTCCAGCATTTCTAAAGGGAACAGGCCGTGGGAAACGGACTGATACCGTGGGGTCGACGCCAAGAAGCCAGAACGAGTTCTTCAAATCGTTCCCTTAGGCCTGAGATCAGGGTTCAATCGTCCGTCTTATTCGTCACCGGGTCATGCATTTAAACTGCGTATTTCCACGGTCGTTCCGGAGACAATGTCGCGATTCCAGTCTTTTATCTTTGGAATCGTTGGATACTCGACGGGAGGAATGAATATTCGCCTATGCAAATCCGACGAGGTTAAGGTCGACATTCGGCGACAGAAACTCGCCGACGAACGTCTGTGACACACCGCGACATCGAGAAAGAAATCTACAATGCAAACAGGAATTCCCGTGCGTACTTCGTGCAGACTTCGTGGAACGTACTCGTTATCGCGCCCACCGCATCGACGCTCGAGTGTGTTTTCCACCCTTTACAGCACTCCTCGATGCCGGCGTTTTCCCCTCGGGGGAAAGATAGCGCCGCTCGAAAACGATGAAACGATCAGCTGTATTTCAATTGCAGTTATTATTGACTCGGCTGATCGATCGATATCAAAGTACTATTGCGCGAACTTCCTACCTTATCGGCGGAGTTGACGCCATCAAACTCCGTCCGACTGTAATTCCAATTATCTTGACGGTGCTCCTCTGTAGTCGGCTATGAATAATCTCTATTTCATCATCGAGGATTTATGCGGTCCGGGGCCGCGAGAGCTGAAAATTATCCCGATGTGTCTGCCTCAACTCTGCGGGAAGCGCATTCATCGTTTCCCCGCGGGAGAGACGCTTGTTCAACGCGGCTTCACTTTTACTTCGTGGTACTTAAACGAGAGACACGACTCGCCTTCCTTAATGAATAAACTGTGGCAATTCTGCAGGCCCGGGACCGCGAGGGAATTGTTCAGATTATCATTCCCACGCATTTCATTCCTGCAAACGTGCACCGCGATTTGCTGTGTCGAGAGTGTCCCGAATTGCTTGTCTGACCAGACACTGTTCCACACTACTGTCTCGAAAATGACTGATTCGTACCACTGTCTGATCAGTGAGTGGGCCACACTACTGTCTCGAAAATGACTGATTCGTATTACTGTCTGACCAGTGACTGGTCCTCACTACTGTCTCGAAAAGGACTGATTCGCACTACTGCCTGACCAGTGACTGGTCCTCACTACTGTCTTGAAAATGACTGATTCGTACTATTGTCTGACCAGTGCTCGTCCACACTACTGTCTAGAAAATGACAGATTTGTACTTCTGTCTGACCAGTGACTGCTCCACACTACTGTCTTGAACATGACTGATTCGTACTACTGTCTAGCCAGTGACTGGTCCACACTACTGTCTTGAAAAGGACTGATTCGTACTACTGTCTGACCAGTGACTGGTCCTCACTACTGTCTTGAAAATTACTGAGTCGTACTACTGTCTGACCAGTGACTGGTCCTCACTACTGTCTTGATAATGACTGATTCGTACTACTGTCTGACCAGTGCTCGTCCACACTACTGTCTAGAAAATGACAGATTTGTACTTCTGTCTGACCAGTGACTGCTCCACACTACTGTCTTGAAAATGACTGATTCGTACTACTGTCTAGCCAGTGACTGGTCCACACTACTGTCTTGAAAATTACTGATTCGTACTACTGTCTGACCAGTGACTGGTCCTCGCTACTGTCTCGAAAATGACTGAGTCGTACTACTGTCTGACCAGTGACTGGTCCACACTACTGTCTCGACAATGACTGATTCGTACCACTGCCTGACCAGTGACTGGTCCTCACTACTGTCTTGAAAATGACTGATTCGTACTATTGTTTGACCAGTGACTGGTCCACACTACTGTCTACAATAACCAATTGAATACCATTAAGATATGATAAAAATATTGACATTCAATAGTTTTGACCAGAGATGTTATAAAACACAAAGTGTTTATTGGTAGAAGAGAAACAATACTGTTGTGCTCTATCGTAACGGTCTGTACCTCAGTTCACTGTAGACCAGCATGAAACTCAGCCAGTCTCTAATAGTTAGATAAAATTCCTTTACACATAGCAAGTACGATATTTAAAAGTTTACCTTATAATCATTCTTGTCTCCCTTGTTAAATTTCTATTATATTAATTATGTATATATTTTCAGACGCATTTCTCTTGAAAATGATCCAAATCCGGATCGATGCGTTGAGAATTTAATTTTTGCAAACCTGCTTTGTCTGTGTTATTGATCGAAACGGTGCGCCGAGAGCATATTTTAGTTTATTCGTACTACTGTCTGACCAGTGACTGGTCCACACTACTGTCTCGAAAATGACTGATTCGTACTACTGCCTGACCAGTGACTGGTCCTCACTACTGTCTTGAAAATGACTGATTCGTACTATTGTCTGACCAGTGATTGGTCCACACTACTGTCTACAATAACCAATTGAATACCATTAAGATATGGTAAAAATATTGACATTCAATAGTTTTGACCAGAGATGTTATAAAACACAAAGTGTTTATTGGTAGAAGAGAAACAATACTGTTGTGCTCCATCGTAACGGTCTGTACCTCAGTTCACTGTAGACCAGCATGAAACTCAGCCAGTCTCTAATAGTTAGTTAAAATTTCTTTACACATAGCAAGTACGATATTTAAAAGTTTACCTTATAATCATTCTTGTCTCCCTTGTTAAATTTCTATTATATTAATTATATATATATTTTCAGACGCATTTCTCTTGAAAATGATCCAAATCCGGATCGAAACGTTGAGAATTTAATTTTTGCAAATTTGCTTTGTCTGTATTATTGATCGAAACCGTGCGCCGAGAGCATAATTTAGTTTATTCGTACTACTGTCCCACCAGTGACTGGTCCACACTACTGTCTCGAAAATATCTGGTTCGTACCACTGTCTGACCAGTGAATGGTCCACATTACTGTATCGAAAATGACTGATTCGTATTACTGTCTGGCCAGTGACAGGTCCACACTACTGTCTCGAAAAGGACTGATTCGTACTACTGCCTGACCAGTGACTGGTCCTCACTACTGTCTTGAAAATGACTGATTCGTACTACTGTCTGACCAGTGCTCGTCCACACTACTGTCTTGAAAATGACTGATTCGTACTACTGTCTGACGAGTGACTGGTCCACACTACTGTCTTGAAAATGACTGATTCGTACTACTGTCTGACGAGTGACTGGTCCACACTACTGTCTTGAAAATGACTGATTCGTACCACTGTCTGACCAGTGACTGGTCCACACAACTGTCTCGAAAATGACTGATTCGTACTACTGTCTGACCAGTGACTGGTCCACACTACTGTCTCGGAAATGGCTGATTCATACTACTGTCAGACCAACGACAGCCTCGTACTACTTATTTGCAACATTTTCATGTTGATATTCTTCGTCCTATCTACACCAGAGTCTAGTTTTAAAGTTAGCGAATAAATCCAGTTCTCCTGTTTCGCGCGTTCCTTTCCGCCCACAGAGCCTTAGATGTGAAACGGCACATCACCTTCCTCGTCCAGCCTATTAAAATTTCCCGCAATTTTTCGGACGAGATTAAATCTGTTGCCGTATACACCGCCACACGAACCCTTTCCTGAAATTATTTTTCAAGTAATGAATCACCGCCGATGAAACGCCGCAATAAAGACCCACCTAAAGCCCCGACTGCGGCCTCCACGCGGCGCCCTCATAAAATCCTCAGGTTTACGAGCTAGAGGCTCTTCCCTCCCATGTTTATTCCGTTGCCTCGGGATCTCTTTTTTTTCCAGCCATACACAGTATCTTCATCGTCCTGCGGTTTTCTCTTCCACGAAGGCAATTCCCCGAGAAAAAACATGCTCCCCTTTTCACCTTCCAGCATTCTCCGTCTCTGCTGAAGCATTTATACGTTTCCTGTTTGACAATTATCGAGTCAGCTGTGTTCCAAATGTAGTCCGTTGAACCTGTCCATCGGATCAGGCTCAATGGATTTGTTACGCGAAAAATTTCGCGCAGCCGTGCAAAAATCGCTGGACGAACCAATTCGACGACCGCCCCATTCAACGGACGAACCGAACCCGTCCGAACCAACGAACAAACGTTTTTGTTCATTTCACTATGCAGCGATCCTTCGGACGCGGCATGACCAACCCCGTTTGAAACAACGCTCCGAGTATTCGCACTGGATTCGCGCGCACCGTTCTATTTACCCGTTCTCGGTTCGCCAGGTATGAATGCAATTAGCGGAACGTTTGTCCCCCACTGAAAAATTCTCGCCGTATTTATCTTTCAATACCTTTTCGGCTTTCACGCGCCCCTTCACGAAAACAAACCATTCCAGATATTTTTACAGGATGCTCGTCGCAGAACATACTCGTCTAAATACCCACGGAAATTGTTACCACTTCATCAGCATTTCAAAAACAGAAACATCTCCCTTTAAAACCAGCCCAGGTAGAACCGCTTCCGATTTTTCTTCAGAAGGTTACAACCCTTTAAATATCGACGTTCGCTCAAGATTTAATGACCCTCGAGTTATTCTAATGTCGGTGATATATACTCTCCATTCAAACCGACGTGAAATTGCAAGGAAAAATCGCAGGTCGTTCTTTTTGGACTCGTTGGAAAGCTGAAACTGTAATCTTTAAATCCATATCAGTTTTAATGAGGAGAAAATTTTTCATCCCTGCTCAGCCATCTGAATCCGTAAAATATTCAAAAAACGACCATTCCTACTTTTCTCGGTCGTGTCCTAGAGTAAAGAGACCGTAAAAACTTAATAATCGACGTAACGAAAGTAGAAAATTCACCCTCTAAAACGAGCGCAGGTAGAATGTCGTAAGGTCTTGTTACACGAAGTTATATCAGTTCGAAAATTCGTACTGCGCTAATTAGCGCTCGGTGCCATCGTTCGCCTAATTATAGTCATCTAAGAGGTCGTTTGAACGGTCGTGTAGTATCGAGCTGCACTCGGCGACAGCTCGTCACGGATTCCAACGTTGCCGATCGTTCTACGACGAAAATAAACCGCGGTGGCTGAGCTGGTTCTCGAACGAGAATGGCACATTCAATTTTAAACAAATTCCTGATTGTTCGCGATGTCGGCGAATAGAACTCCGGAGAGCAGTAGAGAGAGAGAGAGAGAGAGTGATCTCTTTCCATCTCGGAATTGCAAAACAGTATTTCCATCGCGGGCAACTCTGCGGGAGACTGTTCTACTTCAGTCCACGGGGTTTACAATGTCTGCGATTGTAATTGGGTTCTCGGGGTTGGTTTCCAGCGCGCGGCAACGTTTCCAGTTTAGTTGCGATGAATAATTCGCACCGCAAGAATATCCGAAATTAGCGCGCTCGGAAATTACCGTCCGGCTTACATGTTCGAACGGTGTTCACGCTGGGACAGAGCTACCCATCCCGCGAATCCAAAGAAGTTTCAAACATACGAATCGCTGTAAACTGTTCCAGAACGCGAGTATTCAGCAGGGATTTCGTCTGACCAATATTGACCTGTTCCACTGAAAACTCTCGAGACTGGCGCATTTGTTTTAAGGCGGTAGTCTATGCGCTAGTTACAACTAGAATCTTACTATTGGGTTGGCAAGAAAGTAATTTCGGTATTTTAAGGATGTTCTGGAGGTATATAAAAACGCAACAAAATTTTTGAAAATTTGACAAGATATAATTCTTACTAAATTAATGCAATTACCAAAGTTTGGGTTCGATTCACTGCACCGTTTAAGAATTATAGCAACTTAAAGTTTGCGCATTTTAACACGTCTTCTTATGGAGAATTCGTAAAATTCCACTTCAAACCCTATTTAAACCTTGAAGAAACGCAACTAGAAACTCCAGTTTTTTTATATATATAGTAAAAATTATGTAATTAATTATGTTCAAAATTTATTAGGATTCACTAAACAGTTACAGAGCAAAAAAATTATAAACTGTTACAAAACGTCAAATTTATCGTGTTGTCTCTCACTAGCATGGAAACGCGACAAGTGTAGACTACTGAATTACAGTCAGCGGCGATAATAAGTGGACACCCTTAAAAATCGCATAATTTTTTAGAAATTGGTCCTAAGGACTTGAATTTTTTTAAGATGTTAGACTGGCTAGTTCGCTAGAGAATAAGGAAACAAAAATTTAATACGATTGCAATTTGTAGGAATTACACAAAATTTTAAAAAATGATGTTTTGTCAACTTTTTTATCTGGGCCTGTAACGATAATTTAGAAAATGCGTTTTATAGATTTCGGTAACTTATATGCGTACTGAAAATTTCATCGAAATAGGTCAACATTGCAATGAGCTACATACGTTTAAAGATGAGAACTTAAGGGTGAAAACTTAAGGGTGATCTTTAAACGTTGGCAGCTCATTGCAATGTTGACCGATTTCGATGAAATTTTCAGTATGCATATAAGTTACCGAAATCTATAAAACGTATTTTTTAAATTATCGTTACAGGCCCAGATAAAAAAGTTGACAAAACATCATTTTTTAAAATTTTGTGTAATTCCTACCAATTACAATCGTATTAAATTTTTGTTTACTTATTCTCTAGCGAACTAGCCAGTCTAATATCTTAAAAAAATTCAAGTCCTTTGGACCAATTTCTAAAAAATTATGCGATTTTTAAGGGTGTCCACTTATTATTACCGCTGACTGTAGCTACAGAGGGTACAGTATTCGCAAAAGTTTAATGCCAAATATACTCATGAATGGCTTTCATTGCCAATATATTGATGGATTCCGAATTTCTTGTACTTTTGTCTCCCATTGTACCTCCAGAACATCCCTAATCTGGACAACACGCTTTCTCGGGAAGTACTGCTATTTATTCGAGGACATTTCTCTGGGGTCAGGTCGCTTATTAAAAATTCGCAAGACGCAGGTGAAAGAAAAACTTATATGCATCCACAAGTACCTGGAAGCTTAAGAAATTACCCTTTTAACAGAGCAACCCTCGAGGTACTAAGTAATCTCGACCCGAGATACAGGCAACTTGAAAGTTTAAAGGTTCGCAGCGCATTTTCCGCATTATAACAACAAAGTCACCTCGATTAACGTTTCCCCGACGGGGAGCGGCCAATAAATAAATGCAACGCAGATGCAGATTCCGATCGACCTTTCCGTAATTCGACCACTTGTTGAGAACCGAAATTTCAAGCACCGAGGAGAAATTGAATGAAATTGCGTCGGTCCCTTGCTCGTGCACCTTTGTTCGAGGAAGCGTGCTATTCGACGGGCACTCCGAACGACACGGGGCCAGGACGTGCCCTGAAAATCGAATCAGCGCGAACAGAGACGCTGGTCACTTGGGGCAACCTTAAACTTCAAGGGGAACCCAACGAGGCGTCGTCTGAATCGTTTATTATACAGTGGTGGAACGCTCGTCCACTTGTCGGATCATTCACTGACTTGTGCTCCTTCCTTTGATACTCGCAGCCATGTAATACTGCACCGGGGTCTGTAATACTCTGCGTCTGACTAGTTTTTGTCTACACTGAGAAAAGAAAGTTGTTACTTCAATAACACGCGTGTTATTTTTTTACTTCGATGAATATCAATGAATTCTTTTCAATAGTATGAAAGGGTATGGCTATACCCTTTAATATATGGATAAGCATGGGCCAGCGGCCCCCGCTCCGATTTTCCTGATTCCTGTCTTAAAACATCGTTTTATGTCTAAAAAAACATTGTGTAAAATTTCAAATGTCTACCCCCACCGATAGGGGTGATATTGAGGTAAATTCCCCGCACTTAAAGGCAATTTGCTCTAAAACGAGAAGAGATATCGACATGGGATAAACTTCAAATAAAAGATATAGATACACTCTATATTTCAGATTTTTTTCAGAATTTTTTGCTAATTATTTATAGTTGAAAATAATTATTTAATTTTTTGGGAATTTTTTTAACTATCTTCCCCTAGGTTGACACCTACCAAAAAATTCTAAAATATTGCTATGATTCTAACCTATTTTGTGAAAAAATCTCAGAAGTGTCCGTTTGGCGGAACAGTGTCAAAAAAAATAAAGTATGCCGACGAACGCTCGGTTTGATCAGTAACGACGCAGCGTCCGAGTCCCCTCGCGGTGGCTAGTGACGGGAGCGAACGGGAAGTCGGCGCTTTTCTTGTTTTTTTCTTTTTTTTATATGTATTTATAAACTAAACGATTTTTATTGTCTAGAATATAATTGTTTAGACTTCTAACTGTAATCATGTATTAGAAGATTTAGTCGCATTTTTACATGTACCAGCTTTTCCGTACAAGCGCCGACTTCCCGTTCGCCCCCGTCACTAGCCGCCGCAAGGGGAATCGGTCGCTGCGTCGTTACTGATCAAACCGAGCGTTCGCCGGCATACTTTATTTTTTTTGACACTGTTCCACCAAACGGACACTTCTGAGATTTTTTTACAAAATAGGTTAGAATCATAGCAATATTTTAGAATTTTTTGGTAGGTGTCAACCCAGGGGAAGATAGTTAAAAAAATTCCCAAAAAATTAAATAATTTTTTTCAACTATAAATAATTAGCAAAAAATTCTGAAAAAATCTGAAATATAGAGTGTATCTATATCTTTTGTTTGCCATTTATCCCATGTCGATATCTTTTCTCGTTTTAGAGCAAATTGCATTTAAGATCGGGGGGATTTACCTCAATATCACCCCTATCGGTGGGGGTAGACATTTGAAATTTTGCACAATGTTTTTTTAGACATAAAACGATGTTTTAAGACAGGAATCAATACTTATCCGGCTATACCCTTTAGAAGCAAATCGTGATGTATTCGAATTGTCTATCATGAAATGATTGAAAATATTATTTGATTCAATACCGTATATTATTATTCGTAATATTTCTTTTTTTCCTTCAATCAGATATGTTGTTAAAAAAATTTGGGAATTAGTTTGAGGCCATGTCTTATTTTTTTGAAAACATTGATGGTCAAGCTATTGGCTTATATGATTCGCGGAAATGAGTTTTGCTATTGAAATCCAATAGTATTAAATATCAAAATAAATTCATATGATATTGGCACTATTCAATAGTACATCTTATTGAATCAACATATATTTTTTTTGTTTCGACAGGATTTTTTTATCAGTCTACTGGTGGAGCCAGTCGTAGACACCACTACTCGTCTGGCTAAGGTTTCTTTATACTACTTGTCGGGTTGAAGCCTATTCCGAGCTACTAAATTTCATCGACCATATCCTTCCACGCGTCTTTTATTGTCCAGTCTGTTTCTAAACTCTAGAACCGACTACAACTGACGCCGTAAACCCCGGCGTTTAAGGTACACCGAATCATAAACCCGGTTAGGGCGAATGCAGATTTCGTAATGCCTCGAGGCCTCTCTCCGCCGTTTTACGAGCAATCGGAACAACGTACGCAGATTCATGGGGCAATATATTCTGGGATTTCAGGTGGGACACTGGCAGACTTGCGGAAGGTCAGTGATGCAAGGGCAACGATCACGGTGGATCACGATTGACTGGGATAAAGATCGCAATCACCGACAAGAGAATCTTCTCACTGACGAATTCCAACATTTTTCGCACTATTTCTAGCACCCACGATAACGATTCCTACACTTATACAAATTTCCTATTCGATCGATCGAGAGAGAGAGAGAGAGAGAGAGATATTTGAACCGCTATTTTTCTCGGACACAGCTCACCACTTCTCCCGTTTACAAATTTTTCACATATACTCCGAGTACCTCGTCTGATGGACCAACGCTCTTTTATACGACGACCGGACTGGTTAGATTTTTTACCAGCCTGCTCGCACGAGTACAAACTCAGAAATATTATCCTTATACAGAATCTATTTTGATTTCCGAACGTCTCCAGGCAACGAGAACGCAGCACTGTATATAGAAGAAATAACGATAGAAATTCCCAAGCATCGTCGGCTCACTGGTCAGCGCGCTCGTTACTGAACCCGAAGGTACCGGGTTCGAGACCAGTCGGGGGTGAAGACTTTTTTCCGAAGGAAATTAGAACTGGAAACAAAGGGGAACCATTGTGCGGTGAATACTGTGAAAAAGGAACTGTAGAAAAATTCGAACAATGCTGAGTTGAAAAAAATTGCTAGAATAATAACCCAAAGGGGAGACTATATTCGTAGTCTATAGGGATGACCACACCGGAACAATCATGGGCGAAATTGGTGGGCAAACAGGCGAACGAAATCTGGCAAACCAGGATTGGATACTGGACCTCTAACCATTGAGAAGAAGTACTGATATCGAAGTTGGAGGATTTTCGGTCGGGTCCGAACGGGAGGCGGGGACCTATACTTTACTGATCCTTTGTCAGCATGATCGTCGTCACACCGTTCGAAGGATTTTCTGACGGAGCGGGAGCTTTTCCGACGAAAGTTCCAACGGATCTCGACTGTTAAGGAAAGGAATTCGGTGAAGAAACTCAATCCCGGTCGTACGTCGTTTGCGTTGGTGTGTGACCGTTTCTAGAGAAAAATCTGTGTTAGTGACGACGTGGGTTTAGACGTCGGAGAGGGACCGATCGTAAGAAAATGATGATGAAGTGCGACGACAGGAAACGGGAACTGTTCTCGAGACGGGCGTGCAGCGAAAGTGGACCGCATCCCGGCATTCCCGGTGTCGCAGGCGGCCCTGGCAGCGGCGGTGGTCATCTCTGGGGAAAAAGAAACCAGGGACGTACCTCGGCGCCTGTCGTGGGCCACGCGAAACCGCCTGCCATCATCTTGAGGACCAGACGCAGCTGGCCTGTTGCGCCTATGCACTGCAGAAGGTAAGTCGTTTTCAAATATTTACCTTTCATTAACAAGAACTCTGTAGAATGGCGACAATTATATTTTTACCAGCGTAATTCCCGTTGAAAAATCAACGGCTGGCTTATCTCTGGCTTAATCCTGGAGGATTGCCGGGATAAAAGCCCATATTCGTGCACCCTTTTGAGCTACCTGTTTGTAAGCCAAATTTCAACTTTCTACGCCTTCTGTGTCTCGAGATTTTTTTAGTAACTGCCAATTATACAGTAAGGAGCAAAACTGAACCAATAACCACAAGTTTTGTATAAATCATTAGTTATTGATAGGAATATAGAAGAATAACAAAAAATCAACGTTATAATTATTTTTATCATAGTTAGAAGTAACTATCAATCTATTTTTGTTGTCGTTGCTAAACGAGGAGACATTAATTATTGAAAAAAATTTATTAAGTTACTTCTAACTATGATAAAAATAATTATAATGTTGACTTGTGGTTATTCTTCTACATTCCGAGCAATAAATAATGATTTATACAAAACTTGTGGTTATTGATTCAGTTTTTCTCCTTACTGTATATAGTTATATAGATACAGTGGGCATACAAAGTATTCGTACACCATTTCAAAACTAATAACTTTTTTATAATTGTACCAAACGACCTGATTTTTTATAATCAATTAGAAGCATTAGTTTACAAACTGATATGCAAAAAAGGTTTTCCAAAAATTACAATTTACAAGGTTGCAGGTAAAAATGAAAAAGACATTTTTTTAAACTTTTTTATTTGGGCCCTTAATGCAAAATTTAAAACATATGTTTTCTAGATCCATGCTCTTTATACACATGTTGGAAATTTCATCGAAATCGATTGACGCAGGAAAAAACAACAGGCGTCGAAAGATGTACGATTTTGTGGATGTTAAGCAGAAACTGATCAAAAGTCGTGGAAAACTACGATTTTCACAATTTTTAACCGGTTGTAGCTGGTGTGTATGTTAATCGATTTCAATGAAATTTTCAACATGTGTATGACCAAAATAGTTTTAAAAATAAAAAAGTTTTAAAAACTGCCTTTTTTAACTTCCCGATTTTATAGGGAAGTTATTGTAATTACCCCGAAAATCGAAAATCGATTTTTTAGCAGATCTTCACGTTTCATGGTCATTGGAGTCATTTTAGACTATTTTTATCAAAATGTCGGTGTGTGTGTGTGTGTGTGTGTGCGTATGGCCGTTTGTATGTTATCAAATTTTTCGTTAACGTTTTCTGAAAAAGTAACAACGCGATCAGAATGATGAATGATGCAATCGATGCGCCCCATCGTAACTTAGAGCTGATTAGATTTTGCTCCATATTGGTCAAGTATTTTTTAGATTTTTAGTTTTTTTCGAAAAGAGTTGATTCTACAATGCAATTTATAAGGGAGGACGAAAATTTTCCACCAAAGAACCAAACGCAATTACATAAAAAATTTTTTTCTTAATTTTTTCTTTTAGATTTAAAAAAATTTTTTTTTTAACTGATGCTAATAAAAATTTATTAATCTATTTAATTTTTATAGAATAATTTAAAGATTCAAAAATTTCCTCAATTTTAAATTTGTATTAAATTTTCTTTTAAAATAATTATTAATTTCAATCATAATGTAAATTTTCTAATCCATTCAATTTCTATAATAAAAGTAGAGGGCTATTGTTGGAATAAACGCTTGGAATAATCGAAAGTTATTCCAATGCAAGAGTGAATTTATCATCTCTATTCCCAAGAATACATTTTGGGAGAATATCGATGAAAGTACAAAAAAAAAATGTTAGCGAAGGAGTAACGAATCGGGAAGTTCTTTGTGTGACTCTTGGAGAGTCACACACCAAATAAAAAACATTAATAGCAGTAGGCCCTACTAGCCATGCGTATCACTAACCCTCTTGCAAGAGCAGTCCTACCCCGAGCAAAAACAACCCTACTCGCGAGCGAGCGAAGCAAGCGAGCAACAATAGCCCTCTAGTTATTTTTGCATTTAACCTTGTAAATTATAATTTTTGGAAAATCTTTTTTGTATATCATTTCGTAAACCAATGCTTCTAATTGATTATAAAAAATCATGTTGTTTGGTACGATTATAAAAAAGTTATTAGTTTTTAAAATCTGTACGAATACTTTGTACACCCACTGTATATAGATAGGTGGTATTATAGACGGTCAGACGTATTCCAGTAAGGCGCACATTTATCGCATTTTATTTACTCGTTATTATTGAAGCTAATTAGTTTTGTTTCAGCGGGCAATCAAAGATTACGTTTTGAAAGACGGTGCACGCAAAGAAGTTGCATTTCCTTTGACGCCGCGAAGTAAGCAGAAACTCTTCGAAAAGAGAACGTGTACAAAGCTCGCCGGGACCGTCGTTATTCTGGAACGCGGCTTCAAAATTACCTTTCCCCGACTTCAACCGTAATTATTGTACCGTGTTTATTACTGAAGACGGGACCCGCTCGAATAAATGCCGTCCTAAATGAACGTCCATTCTTCGTGGTTACTAAGAAAAACGACGTCTTCGTCCGGCACTCCCAGATCTCGATGAAATTGTCGCAGTTTGTTTGCCAGCACGTTGAAACCGCAGCTAATAGTTCCCACAGTGAATCACATTATATTTTTCGAACTGTGTGAAATCTGTGAAGATTTCCGTGGATGTCCATCGGCGAAATATCTGATTAAATTTTCCGGCGAATTTGGCTTTCCTCGGCGCGTCCTCGCTGCCCGCGGCGTTAATTAATTTTCCAGTCACGTCGAATCAGTCTCCGCCGGAAGATTAATTAATATCGCTGACTCTTCACGCTGTCGTTTTTCTGTAGAAAAATACAAGGCAGCCTTTTTCAGACAACAAATTTATATTTCTATCCAGTCACGGTTAAATCATAATGCCTGACCTTAAAATTCATTCGTGCTACTTGTCAGACAAATCGTAGCGTTGTGCTACTTGTACGACCAGTGAGAGGTTCTTGCCTATCTAGAAGCGCTGTGCGAATGAAAATTGTGGTTATGAAATCCCTGACAGCTCGAGCCTGAACTCGAGGAATCGATGGATCGGAGACGTTGCTCTTGAACGCTGCAGGATGAAATCCCTCAATTCTCTTCCTTCCCTTATGCGCATTGGGAGCGAGTAACGAGGTCGTACCACGCGATTAAGCTCGGCATTGTGTGAAATTCACTGGATTGAATTTTCTTCGACGACACACATTTTCTTTCCGCTCTCATCCCCGTCCTATACAGGGTGGTCCACCTAAATACGGCCACCTAAATATCTCCTCCAATTGTGGGGGTACCAAAAATATTTTGTGTACTATTTGAATGGTTTGAAGGAACCATTATATTGCAAAAAATATTTTTTCCGAAGGTCATTTTTTTCGGAGTTATCAAGGTCATCCATGTTTTTTGATACACAGCTACACTTTTATTTGATTGCATCGGGTAATTGATCGAAAAATGCATTCAGATATTTATAAAAGCATGACCTTGAAATGACCTTGACCTTCGAAAATTGGCGTTCCTTTGAGTGGTTCATCTCCTCAGGTTGTTGTGATACAAAAAATATTTGTTACGCAATGTGCATATCATCAATGGACCAAATATCTGGCAAGAATATTTTTTTCCAAAGGTCATTTGTTTGGGAGTTATCAAGGTCATCGATATTTTTTGATAGATAACTACATTTTTATTTTATTGCATCGGGTAATTGATCGAGAAATACATTCAGATATTTATAAAAGCATGACCTTGAAATGACCTTGACCTTCGAAAATTGGCGTTCCTTTGAGTGGTTCATCTCCTCAGGTTGTTGCGATGCAAAAAATATTTGTTACGTAATGTGTATATCATCAATGGACCAAATATCTGGCAAGAATTTTTTTTCCAAAGGTCATTTGTTTGGGAGTTATCAAGGTCATCGATGTTTTTTGAAACACGACTACATTTTTATTTAATTGCATCGGGTAATTGATCGAAAAATACATTCAGATATGTATAATAACATGACCTTGAAATGACCTTGACCTTCGAAAATTGGCGTTCCTTTGCGTGGTTCATCTCCTCAGGTTGTTGCGATGCAAAAAATATTTGTTACGTAATGTGCATATCATCAATGGACCAAATATCTGGCAAGAATATTTTTTTCCAAAGGTAATTTTTTTGGGAGTTATCAAGGTCATCGATGTTTTTTGATACACAACTACATTTTTATTTGATTGCATCGGGTAATTGATCGAAAAATACATTCAGATATGTATAATAACATGACCTTGAGCTTGATCTGAAGGTAAAACTTTAATTTTCGAAGATCAACGTTATTTCAAGGTCATGTTATTATACATATCTGAATGTATTTTTCGATCAGTTACCCGATGCAATAAAATACAAATGCAGTTATCTATCAAAAAATATCAATGACCTTGATAACTCCAAAAAAATGACCTTTAGAAAAAATATTCTCGCCAGATATTTGGTCCATTGATAATATGCTCATTACGTAACAAATATTTTTTGCATCGCAATAGCCTGAAGAGATGGACCGCGCAAAGGAACGCCAATTTTCGAAGGTCAAGGTCATTTCAAGGTCATGTTTTTATAAATGTCTGAATGTATTTTTCGATCAATTACCCGATGCAATAAAATAAAAATGTAGTTGTGTATCAAAAAACATCGATGACCTTCATAACTCCGAAAAAATGACCTTCGGAAAAAATATTTTTTGCAGTATAATGGTTCCTTCAAACCATTCAAATAGTACACAAAATATTTTTTGTACCCCCACAATTGGAGGAGATATTTAGGTGGACCACCCTGTATACCGTTCACAATACCCCGCATTTCGTTTGCCACCCCTGTAACTACAGATTTTCCAATTAATTATTTGAAGCATGTTTCCGTTGAAACTTGGCCAAGGTTCGACATAATTGATTCCGAATATAACACTTGATTTTCCATACTGCCAGTTGATGCCGGGAGCTAGAGTCTGGGTCAGGTTTCTGTTATAGAACGGTCGGGATTATGTCTATCTAGGTTAAGAGCGAACGAGCGAGTGGCTGGCCAAATGTTTAGACAAAGAATTATCTGATTCGATGGTGGTGCGTTGTCACGTCGAGGCAGAAACGGCCGCGTGAATAATTGCGGGCGAGAAATTGGATGGCGGGGCGGCTCTTTCTCACGCCGAACTGATCCCCCATAATCCACGGGGGGCGTGGCGAAGCGGCTCGTAAAATCGGAATAACGGGAGGCCGGATCGCCGGGAAATTACGAAGTATGACAGACGGGGCACGAGAGCTTGAATTTCCACGAGATCGATCGACCAGAGTCGCTTCGTTCGCCGGATCGCTGGATCATAAATATTCGCGCGACGTCACACCAGACGATATTGTCCATTTTAATTAGCTCGACCGGCCGAGCAGTGGCACTGCGCAGTTTACACGTTAAACGAACGGCCGGCATTGATTGCGAGCATTTAATAGGCACTTAAAAATTTCGACTGGCTGCGAGCGTTCGTTCGACCGCAGACCTGTTGCTCGATTAATATCATTCGAGATATTTAACGCTGAACTCCATCGGAGCTTAAACAGCGTCGGTTTGTAACGGTTCGTTTCATTCGATACCCTGCCGTTTCGCTTGCCCGGTCCAGTGGTTGATCTATACTACTTATTAGTAAAGGGTATAGCCGGATAAGCATGGACCAGCGGCCCCTGCTCCGATTTTCCTGAGTCCTGTCTTAAAACATCGTTTTATGTCTAAAAAAACATTGTGTAAAATTTCAGATGTCTACCCCCACCGATAGGGGTGATATTGAGGTAAATCCCCCCGATCTTAAATGCAATTTGCGCTAAAACGAGAAAAGATATCGACATGGGATAAACGGCAAATAAAAGATATAGATACACTCTATATTTAAGATTTTTTCAGAATTTTTTGCTAATTATTTATAGTTGAAAATAATTATTTAATTTTTTGGGAATTTTTTTAACTATCTTCCCCTGGGTTGACACCTACCAAAAAATTCTAAAATATTGCTATGATTCTAACCTATTTTGTAAAAAAATCTCAGAAGTGTCCGTTTGGTGGAACAGTGTCAAAAAAAATAAAGTAACGACGCAGCAACCGATTCCCCTTGCGGTGGCTAGTGACGGGAGCGAACGGGTAGTCGGCGCTTGTGCGGAAAAGCTGATACATGTAAAAATGCGACTAAATCTTCTAATACATGATTACAGTTAGAAGTCTAAACAATTATATTCTAGACAATAAAAATCGTTTAGTTTATAAATACATATAAAAAAAAGAAAAAAACAAGAAATGCGCCAACTTCCCGTTCGCTCCCATCACTAGCCGCCGCAAGGGGAATCGGTCGCTGCGTCGTTACTCATCAAACCGAGCGTTCGCCGGCATACTTTATTTTTTTTGCCACTGTTCCACCAAACGGACACTTCTGAGATTTTTTTACAAAATATGTTAGATTCATAGCAATATTTTAGAATTTTTTGGTAGGTGTCAACCCAGGGGAAGATAGTTAAAAAAATTCCCCAAAAATTAAGTAATTATTTTCAGCTATAAATAATTAGCAAAAAATTCTGAAAAAATCTGAAATATAGAGTGTATCTATATCTTTTGTTTGCCGTTTATTCCATGTCGATATCTTTTATTAGAAGATTTAGTCGCATTTTTACATGTATCAGCTTTTCCGTACAAGCGCCGACTTCCCGTTCGCTCCCATCACTAGCCACCGCAAGGGGACTCGGTCGCTGCGTCGTTACTGATCAAACCGAGCGATCGCCGGCATACTTTATTTTTTTTGACACTGTTCCACCAAACGGACACTTCTGAGATTTTTTTACAAAATATGTTAGATTCATAGCAATATTTTAGAATTTTTTGGTAGGTGTCAACCCAGGGGAAGATAGTTAAAAAAATTCCCAAAGAATTAATTAATTATTTTCAACTATAAATAATTAGCAAAAAAATCTGAAATATAGAGTGTATCTATATCTTTTGTTTGCCGTTTATTCCATGTCGATATCTTTTATTAGAAGATTTAGTCGCATTTTTACATGTATCAGCTTTTCCGTACAAGCGCCGACTTCCCGTTCGCTCCCATCACTAGCCGCCGCAAGGGGAATCGGTCGCTGCGTCGTTACTGATCAAACCGAGCGTTCGCCGGCATACTTTATTTTTTGTGACACTGTTCCACCAAACGGACACTTCTGAGATTTTTTTACAAAATAGGTTAGAATCATAGCAATATTTTAGAATCTTTTGGTAGGTGTCAACCTAGGGGAAGATAGTTAAAAAAATTCCCAAAAAATTAATTAATTATTTTCAAGTATAAATAATTAGCAAAAAATTCTGAAAAAAATCTGAAATATAGAGTGTATCTATATCTTTTGTTTGCCGTTTATTCCATGTCGATATCTTTTCTCGTTTTAGAGCAAATTGCATTTAAGTGCGGGGGGATTTACCTCAATATCACCCCTATCGATGTGGTGGACATTTGAAATTTTACACAATGTTTTTTTGACGTAAAACGATGTTTTAAGACAGGAATCAGGAAAATCGGCCGCTGGCCCATGCTCATCCGGCTATACCCTTTGAAAAATGTCCAATTAAGATCCGGCGACTTGATAAACTTTGTTAATAACCTGTGTCCGTCACTGCGCGTCGCAGGACGCTTGTATGCAGGTAATGTAACAATATGCCGGCGAGAAGGTGTCACATTAAGTTAGGAAGTTCCGCTCGGTGGTCGTATTAAAAGCTACATCGTTATGAATCCTGTCAAGAGTATGACAAACTTTTAATTATCTGCTCTACTCTGTCGCGATGCATTATACGGACGCAATCAATATTTTTGCAAGAGATTTTATTACGCTGCGGTGCGCCTTCGCCGGTGATGTAATATTATTGTTATTAAATAAGAAAGTTGATCGTTTGTTGCTTGGTCCAGAGCAAGCGCTATCGATACACAAGGCTTTCCAATCGAAGTATGAAATTCAATCCCTTTGTTTGCCGATTCATCGAGAAAGAAGGTCCGCCATCGATAATGGTATCGAATCGCGTTTGTTCAAGTGGATCAGACAGGCTTAGTAAGCCATCCCTGCGGGGAACCCCTGCTCCCCATCATCGTAGATTATTGCACGAAAATATTGTTCTTGTAATAGATTTGATGTATTCTTCTCGGACTTGTGGTGGAGATTGATCTTGTCACGCAATTGAAATGCTAAGAGAATGAGAAAGCAAGTGAAGTTGCCGACGGCAGAATTCAATTCCCGAAAGAATTGAGAGACAAAGAGCTAGGGAAATTGCGAAAGCAGAGTTGAACAACGCGGATTATCCAAGAAAATATTCGAAGAGTGACGTTTCATTTATTCAATGACTGAAAATTAATTTCTTTCTCGTATTCATCGCTTCGTTCATTCGCTTTTCACTCGGATTTTTAATTTTATTAAAATCAAGAGATATTATTACATTGAGAATCTGCCAGCCGAAAATTTATTAAATGGCCAGACTTTTGAAAATTAATTTATGGAGATAACATCGAGCACATCTCCAAAGAGAGTTAGCTAATTAAATTATAGAATGATTTATCTCCAGACTGCGGGTCTTTATGCAAAATAAAAAGTGTTTGCATTGATTGCAGGATACAGGAGCCAAGTAAAAATATCTTTCTTCTTTTAATTATCTTATCAAGGTGAAACTAATACACTGGTGGCCTTAAATCTTTTTAATATGTCCATTTTTTAAATTGTACGTACCCCTTTTTCTCATAAATGCATAAAATCCGCAGTCTATTTATGTCATCTCTGTTTCATCCCTCGCGATTTCAACTCGTGAATATTATTTAATGCAGTGAGCTCCACCGACGGTTTCTTTAATAAATGTCGGTATCGATCGCAATCAACCACGATATTGGGGCTCGAACAACAGGTGATATCGATTGGCGAGACCCGGGGTCGACACGAACTCCCCGATGACGGTAACGCGGAGATAACTTTTTTAGCTTTTTCGGCGATATTGGTTAGCTACGTTACAATGTTGCAATATCCGTAAACATGAAAAAGTTCCACCGTTCGTACGGTTAATGTAGGTCAGCTGTATAATCATCGACGTCAAGTTTACAATACGTTGATATCGCCGTCGAATTCGCTCTAGGCTAATTGGAACATCGTTTATGATCGACTCTAATTTGCATACGGCACACATTTGCATTTACCGTGAGTCAAGTTACAATTTGTTGTGGACGAGACTTGAATGATGTAGCTGCACGTTCAGGTGGTTTACGAGTGATTATGATTCATTTATTCTGCTGCGAATTGTGACCATTTTATTTCAGGTCTCTGGCCAATGACTGTGTTATGCTGCTGCTCCTACATGATAATTGATGAAATTTCAACGAAAATTGATGAAATCCCAACAAAAACATCCTGTAAACAGGAGCCAAGTTACTATGGCCGTAAAAAGTCGTGAGATCAAACAATATACGGCCAAGATCGTTAGCTTAGAAATACCTCTTGCAATACTGAAAAAGCGTTTGCAAAAATAATTTTAAGCTGAATTTGCAACCGGCGCACAGTGGAACTTTTCGTCCATTCCGGAGACAAAATCAAAGAACTTCCGATAGAATTGAGTTAGAGAGCTGAAATTTTTTTTAATTACAGCTGAGACTTCACAGAATATTGGAAAAATAGGGAGATTATGGTACGAACATTTTTTAACCTTGAAAAAAATCGTCAAACTTGCACAATGTCACGAAAATTGTGGTTTTTGCAATACCGCGGGTAAAAAAATTTTTTTGTAACATGCCATACATCATTTCCTGTAGATTTTTTCATGCTGAATTCAAATCTGGTCTCAGAATTTGTCTACGACTTCAGGATTTTACAAGAAATCGATTTTTGTGAACGAATTGTTTAACGAATTTTCTCAAGGTTATAAAACGTTTGTACCATAATCTCCCTATTTTTCCCATATTCTGCCAAGTTTCAGCTGTAAATAAAAAAAATTTCAGCTCTCTATCTCAATTCTATCGGAAGTTCTTCGATTTCGTCTCCGATTTGGACGAAAAGTTCCACTGTGCGCCGTATCCCATGGAACGCCTCACAGTGTGGGACCTTTCGTCCAAGTGGGAGACAACATGGAAGAACTTTTGATAGAAATGAGATAGAGAGCTGAAATTTTTCTTAATTACAGTTGAGACTTCACAGAATATTGGAAAAATAGGGAGGTTATGGTACGAACATTTTTTAACCTTGAAAAAAATCGTCAAATTTGCACAATGTCACGAAAATTATGGTTTTTGCAATTCCACGGGTAGAAAAAAATTTTTTTGTAACATGCCATACATCATTTCTTGTAGATTTTTTCATGCTGAATTCAAATCTGGTCTCAAAATTTGTCTACGACTTCAGGATTTTACAAGAAATCGATTTTTGTGAACGAATTGTTTAACGAATTTTCTCAAGGTTATAAAACGTTCGTACCATAATCTTCCTATCTTCCCATATTCTGCCAAGTTTCAGCTGTAAATAAAAAAAATTTCAGCTCTCTATCTCAATTCTATCGGAAGTTCTTCGATTTCGTCTCCGATTTGGACGAAAAGTTCCACTGTGCGCCGTATCCCATGGAACGCCTCACAGTGTGGGACCTTTCGTCCAAATGGGAGACAAAATGAAAGAACTTTCGATAGAAATGAGATAGAAAGCTGAAATTTTTTTTAATTACAGCTGAGACTTCAC
Source organism: Lasioglossum pauxillum (assembly GCA_933228785.1). NCBI lineage: Eukaryota > Metazoa > Arthropoda > Insecta > Hymenoptera > Halictidae > Lasioglossum > Lasioglossum pauxillum. The sequence goes on from OW121699.1 coordinate 2,311,230, forward strand.
AGAATATGGGAAAAATAGGGAGATTATGGTACGAACATTTTTTAACCTTGAAAAAAGTCGTCAAACTTTCACAATGTCACGAAAATTGTAGTTTTTGCAATACCACGGGTAGAACAAAATTTTTTTGTAACATGCCATACATCATTTCTTGTAGATTTTTTCATGCTGAATTCAAATCTGGTCTCAAATTTTGTCTACGACATCAGGATTTTACAAGAAATCGATTTTTGTGAACGAATTGTTTAACGAATTTTCTCAAGGTTATAAAACATTTGTACCATAATCTTCCTATTTTCCCATATTCTGCCAAGTTTCAGCTTTTATTTAAAAAAAATTTCATCGCTCTACCTCATTTCTATCGAAAGTTCTTCGATTTCGTCTCCGATTTGAACGAAAAGTTCCACTGTGCGCCGTATCCCATGGAACGCCTCACAGTGTGGGACCTTTCGTCCAAATGGGAGACAAAATGAAAAAACTTTCGATAGAAATGAGATAGAGAGCTGAAATTTTTTTAAATTACAGCTCAGACTTCACAGAATATGGGAAAAATAGGGAGATTATGGTACGAATAATTTTTAACCTTGAAAAAAATCGTCAATCTTGCACTATGTCATGAAAATTGTGGTTTTTGCAATACCACGGGTAGAACAAAATATTTTTGTAACATGCCATACATCATTTCCTGTAGATTTTTTCATGCTGGATTCAAATCTGGTCTCAAAATTTGTCTACGACTTCAGGATTTTACAAGAAATCGATTTTTGTGAACGAATTGTTTAACGAATTTGTTCAAGGTTATAAAATTTTTTTTTTATAAAACGTTCGTACCATAATCTCCCTATTTTTCCCATATTCTGTGAAGTCTCAGCTGTAAATAAAAAAAATTTCAGCTCTCTATCTCAATTCTATCGGAAGTTCTTTGATTTCGTCTCCGATTTGGACGAAAAGTTCCACTGTGCGCCGTATCCCATGGAACGCCTCACAGTGTGGGACCTTTCGTCCAAATGGGAGACAAAATGAAAAAACTTTCGATAGAAATGAGATAGAGAGCTGAAATTTTTTTAAATTACAGCTCAGACTTCACAGAATATGGGAAAAATAGGGAGATTATGGTACGAATAATTTTTAACCTTGAAAAAAATCGTCAATCTTGCACTATGTCATGAAAATTGTGGTTTTTGCAATACCACGGGTAGAACAAAATATTTTTGTAACATGCCATACATCATTTCCTGTAGATTTTTTCATGCTGGATTCAAATCTGGTCTCAAAATTTGTCTACGACTTCAGGATTTTACAAGAAATCGATTTTTGTGAACGAATTGTTTAACGAATTTTCTCAAGGTTATAAAACGTTTGTACCATAATCTCCCTATTTTTCCCATATTCTGCCAAGTTCCAGCTGTAATTGAAAAAAATTTCAGCTCTCTATCTCAATTCTATCGGAAGTTCTTTGATTTTGTCTCCGAAATGTACGAAAAGTTCCACTGTGCGGCGTTGGCTTCGGAGAAATGCGTAGTCATTATCGATGCGGAATAAGATAATTATCGTCGTAATTATCGTGGCAAACGAGAAATATAATTATGCCTGAAATAACGATAGCACATTCGGTTGTTCGGACATTACCGGGAAACACCACGTGCTCTGTTTTTAAAATGCAAGACTGTATCGCTGTTTGAATTTCCTCCGTCGACAATCAAACCTGTTTCGCAGTCTAACGAGGGGGAACGGAAAAATCATTTCTGCGAAAGCAAATTCGTTCCTACGAAACGAAACGCGAGACGCTGAAGAGCATTTCCCTTCATTGGCATTCAGCTCACTTCGCCGCGTCGCGTCGTCGCGTGGGTTCGAACAACAATTTCCTCGCCGAGCTGTTTCACGTTTCATTACGGGCTTGGACGGCCCCTCAGCTGAGGATACACACTTTTCATTTAATACAACGAAAACATTGTCGGATGATCCACTTGAAATTCCCGGTGGGAAAATCTTCCGCAAGCCTCGGAGGGAGGCGCGCTTCTTCTTCATCAAGGTGGAAATCAAATTTCAACCGAATCGTTTGATCAAAGGCCCTAGGGGTGTAAGCATAGTGAATTTGCCCTTGAAAGATGTCGGCACGATACTGAGAGGATTTTTAGGTACTAATGAGATAATAAGATCCTGAAAGTTTCAGATCTCTAACCCATTTGGTTTTTGAGAAAAAGCAATATATGTAAAAATCAGAAAAAATGAAAATTCTCTGAAACGCGTGAATCGATTTATTTGAATTTTGGATATGTTTTGGGGGTTGATGGTAGCTTCTAGGAAAAAAATTATGAGCTATATCGGTTGATAAAAACCTCGAAAAAAATGACGCTTTTGTTTTAATTTTGATTTTTAACTATGATACGATCCTGGCACAATTATGAAACCATTTTTTTCGAATTCCTCATCCATTTTTCTATGGATTTATGAGCTTTTAAGATTTTTAAAAAAAGTACGCCATATTGCAAAAAAATAAAAACCATTTTTTATGCAAATATTCACTTTATTTATGTATTTTATGCCTAAATCTTTATTTTTGTCGTTCATATATATCTTTTAACCTCATTTCAAATAGTCATTTCTAAATCAAAAATTAAATTTTAAAATGTCAATGAATATTAACTAAAATATTTTAAACATTGTGCGCTTATAACATAAGAAACAGATTTTAGTTGCTAAATTATAAATAAATAACAACAAATGTTTGAAAGGTATATTTGGAAGAAAAAGTTTATGATCATATTTTATCAGTCTTCATCACTATCATCTTCGATCACCGGCGCAACATTGTCTCTATTAAATAATTCGCTTAGTGTTTCAGCAGGCCTCAGAATTTTTGTCAAATATCTTCCGTGTGACAAGTAATAAATAGTAGCAGCAACGTGAGAGCAACATCCAATTGTTCTAAGACCATTTGCACACTCACAACTATGCCTCAATATGCTTTTGGGACCAATAGCGTTTTTTTTATACTCAATAAAACATCTATAAACCTTCTTATTGATATGACGGGATTGAACTTGAGCTTTGAGTATGTTTGACTGGTCTTTTACATATTGAATAGTAAGATTACCTGTTTCATCAAGCATTTCTGCTAAATACGACACAGCCTGCTTCAATTGATAAGAACCGGTGAAAAAGATCCGCAGATCTTTTTCCGTCATTTCTGGAAAGTCTTCTAGAGCTTCAGATGAAATAGTTTGAAACGGCAATTTTTTACGTTGCCAGCCATTTTGTTGAACTTCATTAGCTAACGTATTTTCTACACTATTTTGTGATTTCATTGTTTCGACGACTTCATCCAAAAACTCTGAGTCGGAAGTAAGACGCTTACTTAAATTAATTATTGTTGAAAGTTGAAATGAGGTTAAAAGATATATATGAACGACAAAAATAAAGATTTAGGCATAAAATACATAAATAAAGTGAATATTTGCATAAAAAATGGTTTTTATTTTTTTGCAATATGGCGTACTTTTTTTAAAAATCTTAAAAGCTCATAAATCCATAGAAAAATGGATGAGGAATTCGAAAAAAATGGTTTCATAATTGTGCCAGGATCGTATCATAGTTAAAAATCAAAATTAAAACAAAAGCGTCATTTTTTTCGAGGTTTTTATCAACCGATATAGCTCATAATTTTTTTCCTAGAAGCTACCATCAACCCCCAAAACATATCCAAAATTCAAATAAATCGATTCACGCGTTTCAGAGAATTTTCATTTTTTCTGATTTTTACATATATTGCTTTTTCTCAAAAACCAAATGGGTTAGAGATCTGAAACATTCAGGATCTTATTATCTCATTAGTACCTAAAAATCCTCTCAGTATCGTGCCGACATCTTTCAAGGGCAAATTCACTATGCTTACACCCCTAGGGCCTTTCTGCGTGTTTTATGCTTCGGCAGGTCTCGTTTTAAAGGAGCAGTTTCGAGCTGTTTATATCGCTCGACCGCCGACGAAAAGAAAAAAGAAAAATAGCGTCGATCTCTCTCTCTGCGATGTGCGCTCAAAGGCCAAGAAAAAAGAACAGCTTGAGCGGATTTATAAACGAAAGCAATATTGTCGCGTTTAACGGTGCCGTTGAAGAGACTCCCACGGCCCCTTATCGCGGATTACAATGTACATCGGCTTTGAAAAGACGCCGAGCGATACCGTGACAGGCAATCGTTCGAGAAGTTCTCCCTTCAATCCCGCAAATCATGCGGCAAGTTCGCAAAGTCGCAAGAATATGCTTGACTCCATCTTGCAAAGTTTCGCAAAGCCGTATCTTCAATTTCAATCGACGCTTCAACCCCGAACTCAAAGTTCACCGCTGCATTATACAGTTCCCGAATCTCTAATGCGAAAATCGCCTCGATCGGAGGCTCTTTTGCATTTTTCCACCCCGCCCAACTGCTTGAAAATCATTTTCCGTTCTCTTTACAAAATCCTCGATAATCCGCCGTTGTTTCGATCGAGGAGCTTGCATATTCATCGGGCGGCTGAGTTGCGTGCGCACCCTGTTTTCCACTCGTCTGATAAACAAGCGATCTATTCTACTTGGCGTAGAATACCACGTCGGTTCTTCTACTTGTCCGATTAATGAGCAGCTTATTTCCCCGTCCGACTGACGGTCGACTTCTTCCACTCACGACGAAAGTACTCTCTCGCCCCTCTGACATTTCCAACACATTCCCCGGGCTCGTTAAAAACATTTCGTAACAATGGAGTTGTCCTCTCGCGGACGAATCGCGAAACTTCCGGGCACTTACCGGCGAAAATAAAAAGCGAACGGGGGCGCAGCGCCGGTTATATTTAAATTTTCCCCGACATTCAGCTCCCCGTTCGCTCGTTAATTCAGCTCATTTCACGGGGAATTATAAAATTTTACCGGCGAGTTCTCCGCGCGATGTCGTATTTTCGGCGATAATTCGCGCGCGGCCGTAACTCGATTAGCATTCGGCTCTGCCGCCGGTTCGAACGGAAAATTTGGTAATTGAGCATACGACGGTTAATCGAATTAACTTCGCGAAAATATTTCCCGCGTTTATCATTATCGTTCTATTGTTTCCCGCAATGTCCCGATCGGACGAGTTCGACGCATTTTCCAGCTCGATTTTCTCGGAAACGAAGCTCCGGATGAAAAAATGTCCTACCAGATTTTTCCTGTGTTTTTTTTCCCAAATGTAGAATCATCCCCTGGATATTCGCTGGTGTGACGTCGAAACTTTTTCTCGGCTACGATCCAGTTTTCCGGTTTGCCACGCCACGGAAATTTTGCGGAGAGTTCTATAGTGCTCGAGCTACCTGGTCGCGTTCCGAAAACGAAGAACACAATCGAGCGTCGGTTGCTAAGGGACAGGGCTCGGGTCAAGTTGCTGTGATCCTAGAATTTCATATTTAAACGCGGGCTTTGTAACCCCTGAGAAAGACGGACCCCGTTCGCGTTATTCGACGGGAAATTACAAACAATCCCCCGGCGAGCACGCTGCCCTGCGTCGTCGCAAAGCACGTTTCACCTTCTAAGTATTTAACGAAACGAATCCCGCTCTCCCGTATTCGGTTTGAACAGGGATCAAATGAAAATGCGGACGTGGAACTGCGGACGCAGCTGTGCAACCGTAAACGCGGGAGTGCAGCCTTTACAGCTCGATAAAGTGGGGAACTCATCCCTGGAAAAATGTGCTTTCAACGTCTGGTTATTGTAGATCGAAGGCGAGTCAATTTAGTTGATGGAATAATTAATTTGAGCCCCTACTCATCTGGCTTTTGCGTGTGTGAATAATGAAAGACCTGATCTACCGTACATGCCTGACTAATGACCGACCTGTTCTACATGTCTGACTAATGACAGACCTGTTCTACATGCCTGACTAATGACAGACCTGTTCTACATGTCGGACTAATGGCAGACCTGTTCTACATGTCTGACTAATGACAGACCTGTTCTACATGCCTGATTAATGACAGACCTGTTCTACATGCCTGACTGATGACAGACCTGTTCTACATGCCTGACTAATGACAGACCTGTTCTACATGTCGGACTAATGGCAGACCTGTTCTACATGTCTCACTAATGACAGACCTGTTCTACATGCCTGATTAATGACAGACCTGTTCTACATGCCTGACTGATGACAGACCTGTTCTACATGTCGGACTAATGGCAGACCTGTTCTACATGTCTGACTAATGACAGACCTGTTCTACATGCCTGATTAATGACAGACCTGTTCTACATGCCTGACTGATGACAGACCTGTTCTACATGCCTGACTAATGACAGACCTGTTCTACATGTCGGACTAATGACAGACCTGTTCTACATGTCTCACTAATGACAGACCTGTTCTACATGCCTGATTAATCACAGACCTGTTCTACATGCCTGACTGATGACAGACCTGTTCTACATGTCGGACTAATGGCAGACCTGTTCTACATGTCTGACTAATGACAGACCTGTTCTACATGCCTGATTAATGACAGACCTGTTCTACATGCCTGACTGATGACAGACCTGTTCTACATGCCTGACTAATGACAGACCTGTTCTACATGTCGGACTAATGGCAGACCTGTTCTACATGTCTCACTAATGACAGACCTGTTCTACATGCCTGATTAATGACATACCTGTTCTACATGCCTGACTGATGACAGACCTGTTCTACATGCCTGACTAATGACAGACCTGTTCTACATGCCTGACTAATGACAGACCTGTTCTACATGTCGGACTAATGGCAGACCTGTTCTACATGTCTGACTAATGACAGACCTGTTCTACATGCCTGATTAATGACAGACCTGTTCTACATGTCGGACTAATGGCAGACCTGTTCTACATGTCTGACTAATGACAGACCTGTTCTACATGTCTGACTAATGGCAGACCTGTTCTACATGTCTGACTAATGACAGACCTGTTCTACATGCCTGACTAATGGCAGACCTGTTCTACATGTCTGACTAATGACAGACCTGTTCTACATGCCTGACTAATGACAGACCTGTTCTACATGTCTGACTAATCATTGACATGTTCTACCTGTCCGGCCAATAATGGACAGTTCCACTTGCGAAGTTGCAAGGTGGAAGGAAAACGTGTGTCGAATAGGTGGTGCTAAAGTTAGAGACCAGCGACTGAGTTACACTACCTGTCTGACTAGTGATTCATCCATACTACTTCAGTAATCAGATGGAATGTACCACTATTCTGGTCATAGATAAACGACACTGGTTGTCTGAGAAATTCCACACTTCCGATAGGTATTGTCTGACCAGCGACTGAGTTACACTACCCGTCTGACTAGTGATTCATCCATACTACTTTAGACAGACAGAATGACAGACCTGTTCTACATGCCTGACTAATGACAGACCTGTTCTACATGTCTGACTAATGACAGACCTGTTCTACATGCCTGATTAATGACAGACCTGTTCTACATGTCGGACTAATGGCAGACCTGTTCTACATGTCTGACTAATGACAGACCTGTTCTACATGTCTGACTAATGGCAGACCTGTTCTACATGTCTGACTAATGACAGACCTGTTCTACATGCCTGACTAATGGCAGACCTGTTCTACATGTCTGACTAATGACAGACCTGTTCTACATGCCTGACTAATGACAGACCTGTTCTACATGTCTGACTAATCATTGACATGTTCTACCTGTCCGGCCAATAATGGACAGTTCCACTTGCGAAGTTGCAAGGTGGAAGGAAAACGTGTGTCGAATAGGTGGTGCTAAAGTTAGAGACCAGCGACTGAGTTACACTACCTGTCTGACTAGTGATTCATCCATACTACTTCAGTAATCAGATGGAATGTACCACTATTCTGGTCATAGATAAACGACACTGGTTGTCTGAGAAATTCCACACTTCCGATAGGTATTGTCTGACCAGCGACTGAGTTACACTACCCGTCTGAGTAGTGATTCATCCATACTACTTTAGACAGACAGAATGACAGACCTGTTCTACATGCCTGACTAATGACAGACCTGTTCTACATGCCTGACTAATGATAGACCTGTTCTACATGCCTGACTAATGACAGACCTGTTCTACATGCCTGACTAATGATAGACCTGTTCTACATGCCTGACTAATGACAGACCTGTTCTACATGCCTGATTAATGACAGATCTGTTTACATGTCTGACTAATGTCAGACCTGTTCTACATGTCTGACTAATCATTGACATGTTCTACCTGTCTGGTCAATAATGGACAGTTCCACTTGCGAAGTTGCAAGGTGGAAGGAAAACGTGTGTCGAACAGGAGGGGCTGAAGTTAGAGACCAGCGACTGAGTTACACTACCTGTCTGACTAGTGATTCATCCATACTACTTCAGTAATCAGATTGAATGTACCACTATTCTGGTCATAGATAAACGACACTGGTTGTCTGAGAAATTCCACACTTCCGATAGGTATTGTCTGACCAGCGACTGAGTTACACTACCCGTCTGACTAGTGATTCATCCATACTACTTTAGACAGACAGAATGACAGACCTGTTCTACATGCCTGACTAATGACAGACCTGTTCTACATGCCTGTCTAATGACAGACCTGTTCTACATGCCTGACTAATGACAGACCTGTTCTACATGCCTGACTAATGATAGACCTGTTCTACATGCCTGACTAATGACAGACCTGTTCTACATGCCTGACTGATGACAGACCTGTTCTACATGCCTGACTAATGACAGACCTGTTCTACATGTCTGACTAATCATTGACATGTTCTACCTGTCTGGTCAATAATGGACAGTTCCACTTGCGAAGTTGCAAGGTGGAAGGAAAACGTGTGTCGAATAGGAGGGGCTAAAGTTAGAGACCAGCGACTGAGTTACACTACCTGTCTGACTAGTGATTCATCCATACTACTTCAGTAATCAGATTGAAGGTACCACTCTTCTGGTCATAGATAAATGACACTACTTGTCTGAGAAATTCCACACTTCCCATAGGTATTGTCTGACCAGCGACTGAGTTACACTACCCGCCTGACTAGTGATTCATCCATACTACTTCAGACAGACAGAATGACAGACCTGTTCTACATGCCTGACTAATGACAGACCTGTTCTACATGCCTGACTAATGACAGACCTGTTCTACATGTCTGAATAATCATTGACATGTTCTACCTGTCTAGCCAATAATGGACAGTTCCACTTGCGAAGTTGCAAGGTGGAAGGAAAACGTGTGTCGAACAGGAGGGGCTGAAGTTAGAGACGGTGGTGGCGCAGTTAAATAGTTGAATTAAGTTGTCAATCGAACGACCACGCCAGGGAATCGCTGCGAATTGGGTTTGGCGAGAGTGGACACCGATTCGCCGTGAAACCAATTAATTTCAGTTTTAAGCGGCAGTCAATTTTCCGTGCTGCGTTTAATTACGCTATTGGCTAGACAGGTGCAATTAACGGGGGCGGAATCGATAGCACGCATCGTACACGGGCCACATTAACCGGGATCGACGTGTAGAATTTCCTGATAAGCAGGACATACTCTTTCGCCCGAGGTACAACGTTTTAATTGCGTGAAGCTTGATCCCCCGAGATTCCTGGGAACAAGCTGGAATTAATTAGCCCCGTACTCCGGGCTGTTTTTCAGTGTTTCCGGGGAAGCTGAAGTTATTTTCCTGACGCTTTTGTTCATTATTTGAAGCCTGTACTGTGGTACGTGCACGTGGACACACGACTTGTACCCCTGCGACTCTAGAACTAATGAATTCATTTTATTACCGACCTGTGCAACAGGCTGACATTTAATCGCGAGGTCCGAAAAACGGGCACCGCGGAACCCAATTTTAAAGCTCACTTAATTTGCCAGTGAGCCGGAATTCTACCTCGTTCGAGTCGCGCGAGTTTCCGTAATCTCTTTTGAATTAGTTTCTAGGCGTTCTTACGCGATCCAGGCGAATGTTACCGGAAAAATAATCGGACCACGGAACCGGTCTCGCGTTTCGCTTTAATTCCCGTTGTGTTCTGGTCACGAATTTCGACTCGATGGTTACCTGTGTGTAACGCGAGCGGTTACGTCAAATTTCACCGGATCACCGCGCGACCCTCTGCCAAAGATAATAAAATAAAACAGAGCATCGAATTTCTGCTTAAGGGCGGAAACGGGGCGGTGCACCAGCAATTTCGACAAATCGCGCATGAAATTGAGACAACCCCAGCTCAGCGTTGCTCGCTCATCTCTTCACGACGATAATAACCAACCAGCTTCTTCTTCGGCGCTGGACACGATTAATTCAATCCCCATAACGAATTCTTTGCTACCATTTCGTCCGGAGAAACCGTGCCACATTTGGGAAACATTCAATTAAATATATTCAATTAGCTACGTCCGATTAGATTCAATTTTCCGCATGGATTGGTGCTGAAATAATACAGCACTTCCCGGATCCATTCTTCCGAGGAGATTGGTTCATTTGTCTGACATGTGCACGACCTTTCCCCCTCGTTTCATTAAACAAGCAACGGTTCTCCTTGTCTGATGCAGGATTGACTCGTTCTCCCTGACTTGCGGTTGCAATGTCTTGTCTGACACGTGACTGACACACTACCCTTGTCAGACTTGTGGATCATTCTCCTTGTCCGACATATGATTTGCATGTTCCCCTTGGCTGATTTATTGCCCTGTATTTCTTGTCTGATATATAATTGTCTGACGTATGATTCACCTGTTCTCCTTGTGTGATTTATTACTGACTCGATCAACTGGTCGGACTTATGATCGACTGGTTCTACTTGTCTGTCTAATATCATGCCATTTCACTCGAGGAAATGTAAGCGTATCTACGCGTATTCTGACGACTTGCCTATTCCCTTACGACGCACAGTGGGCTAGTGACATTTTGTTATAACTCTTCATCCATATCGGGATGGAATCTGCACTAAAATTCATTGAGAAAATAGTCAATTTTAACTGCAGACAAATACAATTTTTTTTATTATGTTAAACAATAATTTTTAATCAATTTTCATTGATATTTATTATTAATATAAAATCGTTCAAGTATAATCGTCCAAACTATTTGTTACTTACTAAATATGTATTTTATATTTACATTTCATACATGTAATGTTTTATGGAATACGTCAAATATAAAATCGATAAATCTTTTTATAATCTACGCATACGAAATGTACCGAGGTAGTAAAAACGCCTCACAAGCGTGTCAAAAGATATTTTTTATAATAATTTATAATAATTATAAATAATTTTTTCAATTGGATTGTTTTAAAATCATGTCCATTCTATATATCACGACCTTCGTTATTTCGTATTATTTCATGTATGTGTAATGTTTTTATAAAAGATAAAAATATGAACAAAAATATAACAAATATAAAAGATAAGCCAATTAATCTTAAAAAACGTTTTTAAATTGATGTTAACAGGTAAACTTTTGGTCAATTTAGAATAAACATCCCAAATGTCTATCTTTGTAAATTTATATTAACTAATAATTTTAACTAGTTATTGTGGACAAACTTTAATTTTTTCAGCTTCGATGTTGATGGACATTTAGGAAGCAGTACACATTTATTATAAATCGATATGAGAAAGTCGACTTTTTTGTGAAATGTCCCAAATGTTTGCTGTGCATCCCAAATGTCTATCTTTGTGAATTTATATTAACTAATTTTAACTAGTTTTTGTGGACAAACTTTAATTTTTTCAGCTTCGATGTTGATGGACATTTAGGAAGCAGTACAAAGAGTATAGCCGGATAAGCATGGGCCAGCGGCCCCCGCTCCGATTTTCCTGATTCCTGTCTAAAACATTGTTTTATGTCTAAAAAAACATTGTGTAAAATTTCAAATGTCTACTCCCACCGATAGGGGTGATATTGAGGTAAATTCCCCCGCACTGAAATGCAATTTGCGCTAAAATGAGAAAAGATATCAACATGGGATAAACGGCAAATAAAAGATATAGATACACTCTATATTTCAGATTTTTTTCAGAATTTTTTGCTAATTATTTATAGTTGAAAATAATTAATTAATTTTTTGGGAATTTTTTTAACTATCTTCCCCTAGGTTGACACCTACCAAAAAATTCTAAAATATTGCTATGATTCTAACCTATTTTGTAAAAAAATCTCAGAAGTGTCCGTTTGGTGGAACAGTGTCAAAAAAAATAAAGTATGCCGGCGAACGCTCGGTTTGATCAGTAACGACGCAGCGACCGAGTCCCCTTGCGGTGGCTAGTGATGGGAGCGAACGGGAAGTCGGCGCATTTCTTGTTTTTTTCTTTTTTTTATATGTATTTATAAACTAAACGATTTTTATTGTCTAGAATATAATTGTTTAGACTTCTAACTGTAATCATGTATTAGAAGATTTAGTCGCATTTTTACATGTATTAGCTTTTCCGCACAAGCGCCGACTTCCCGTTCGCTCCCGTCACTAGCCACCGCAAGGGGAATCGGTTGCTGCGTCGTTACTGATCAAACCGAGCGTTCGCCGGCATACTTTATTTTTTTTGACACTGTTCCACCAAACGGACACTTCTGAGATTTTTTTACAAAATAGGCTAGAATCATAGCAATATTTTAGAATTTTTTGGTAGGTGTCAACCCAGGGGAAAATAGTTAAAAAATTCCCAAAAATTAAATAATTTTTTTCAACTATAAATAATTAGCAAAAAATTCTGAAAAAAATCTGAAATATAGAGTGTATCTATATCTTTTATTTGCCGTTTATCCCATGTCGATATCTTTTCTCGTTTTAGCGCAAATTGCATTTAAGTGCGGGGAATTTACCTCAATATCATCCCTATCGGTGGGGGTAGACATTTGAAATTTTACACAATGTTTTTTTGGACATAAAACGATGTTTTAAGACAGGAATCAGGAAAATCGGAGCGGGGGCCGCTGGCCCATGCTTATCCGGCTATACCCTTTATTATAAATCGATATGAGAAAGTCGACTTTTGTGTGAAATGTCCCAAATGTTTGCTGTGCATCCCAAATGTCTATCTTTGTGAATTTATATTAACTAATTTTAATTAGTTCTTGTGGACAAACTTTAATTTTTTCAGCTTCGATGTTGATGGACATTTAGGAAGCAATACAAATTTATTAGAAATCGATATGAGAAAGTCGACTTTTTTGTGAAATGTCCCAAATGTCTGCTGTACATCCCAAATGTCTGTCTTTATAAATTTATATTAACTAATTTTAACTAGTTTTTGTGGACAAACTGTAATTTTTTCAGTTTCAATGTTGATGGACATTTAGGAAGCAATACAAAATTAGAAATCGATATGAGAAATTCGACTTTTTTGTGAAATGTCGCTAAATTTCTCGATCCAGCTCGTTGTACGACGTCTACCAGCGCATGAAGCGTGTGCCGACAGGTATATCAGGCGCGTCATTGGTATCTGCGTCGCAGGGAAGTTGCGACTGCGTGTCTGATAATAACGGGGCCGTCGCTGCCATCGTCGCTACCGTCGCACCGTATCATTACGCGCGCTTTTTAGTTGGTACTTCGCGGAAGAAGCACGAAACCACTTGAGCGTGTATTAACCTCCCGTTCGCAATTGCTGGGACATCTATTGACCGCGCGTGTATGCGAAGCTCGCAGACAACGGGACAACACTTTCCCGGATGCGTGGACATGTTCTTTTTCGCGCAGCACGTACGCGGCGAAAGTGGAAGTGGTGCTAGTCGATATGTGGCCAGACGTCTATTACTTTACATTCCCGACGAGCTGTAGCCCCGGCGATCGAACGTGTCCGAAATACCGAAGTATCCCGGAAGGTTCCGGGCCCTCCAGCTTAATGAAATTGCAATGATTAAACAACCTTTCGGCGAGCAGGATCGAAACTGTTAGACGAAGCGATCGCGATTGATTCTAATCTTGGCAAGGCCGATCGCTCGGTTAGATTCTAATCTTAGCGTGTATGGCAGCTCCGACTCGCATGGCGGTCACGATTTTCGCCGGCTCGCATTCGTGTTCTCGTGAAATGCCTGGAGAGCGGTTCGATTGTTCTCGGAACGAGGTGGAAATTCGATTTACGTCGCGACAGAATTTTCCACGGGGATTAACAGACTCCGTGAAGATTATTTTCTGAGAAATTGTCGAGCGCAGCGGCGGACGGAGCAAGCCAAGAAAATATATTGTTAACATTTTTCCGGCGTTGTCGGCCGGCGCGCCGCGCCGAGCTGAAATGCTGTCCGGGGGTTTATCTTCGACGCGGGTTACTTTCAGGAAATTCCCGACGAAGGATCCCCGATAACGGAGCGCAGTTGCTCGGGGTACAATAAATCTGACAAAAAATTTGTTGTCGTTAAAAGTAACGAGATCCCGACAAGGGAACTTCCAGTTTTACAACCGGGGGAAACGTTAGGGGTTTCCAGTTTATAACGCAATAATGGGACGCGGAACGGGTATCGCCGTCGTCGAACATAATTCTCTTTCGTCGCCGATACACCAACATAATCATTCGACGACGCATAGAACGGCGTGCACGTGCAACGCGACGCGCTGTACCGAGAATGATGAATATCAATCCGGATGGCTCTCGTTTCCCGCCGTTATTGTTCGACAATTTTATGCGAAAAATTCGATACGTCGCCGGCGCCGTTATTGCATTGTCGATATTCCGTGCGCGCCTCGGAAAACATGCATCGCGGAAAGGCAGGATAAATTTTTTAGACCTGTGTACCCGCGCAGCCGGTGGCACTGCGCTGCACAAAGTCGTAAACGTAGACAGGAAAACGTTTCGCCATCCTTCGAATCACGGTCTGCATTCCCTCGACGCGATGCACGCGATAAAAATTCTCCACGAAGAAATGTTACTGTTTTCCTTTCATTAGCTGTTCCTGTCTGATTTATGACGGAGTTCTCTTTGGCTGACTTGTGAACAGTGTGTGCCTGACCTAAGAATGACTCGTTCTCCTCTCAGTCTCGTCTGCAACGTATTTGTACTGCTTGCTTTCCCTTGGTCTGGTTTATTACCGACGTTCTTTTTTTTAGCCAATATGGTTGGGGAAAAAGTAATCCATTATTTTTACCTTTATTTCAAGACTTTATTTAACTTGGTTCGGATTGTCCGATTTGGGTCAAATATGCGCCATTTTGTTCGACAATTTGTTGCCATTTTAAAGGTAATTTCATAATGCCTCTCTCATAGAAGCCCTGGTCCCTATTGGCGAAAAACTCTACTAAACGTGTTTAGAGCGTTGTCAAGTCCAAGATTGCTGCTGGTTCAAGAGCAATCAAACGCTCTGGGTTGCACAAGCATGTGTACACAAATCACACACTTTGTCATAAACTCTTGTAACGTTCAAGGTTCTACAGTTCAAAGTTCAGTCCATAACACAAGTTCACTGAATTGTTCGTGACGAGATCACAGAAAGTCCATAGAAATAATGAAAGGAAGTTCATAAAAATAACGAAAGAAAGTTCATAAAAAGTTCGAAAGAAAGTTCATATAATTAACGAATGATAGTTCACATAGAGTTCATGAGTTCACAATAAAAAGTTCATAAAAGGTTCACAAGAAGGTTCGTAATGATGTTTCGTAACAAAGTTCATAATAAAGTTCGTATTGATGATACGTATCAAAGTTCATAAGAAAGTTCGTAAGAAAAGTTCATAAGAAAGTTCGTAAGAAAAGTTCATAAGAAAGTTCGTAAGAAAAGTTCATGAGAAAGTTCGTAAGAAAAGTTCATGAGACGGTTCGTAAGAAAAGTTCATGAGAAAGATCGAAAGAAAGTTCATAAGAAAGATCGAAAGGAAGTTCATAGAAAGTTTAGAATAAAGTTCACAATCCACTTCACAGTTCAACTTCGCAACTCCCGTTCACAATTCAAGTTCGAATCCGAATTAATACGTTTTAATAATGCGCTTCGTAACGTTCGATGAATTAATATTTCAAGATACAAGGTTTGTATGATTCTCTCAAAAGTCCGTAAAGTTCTGCTCGCTATTTCTCCTACAATTCCCTACCAAAGTTCGGGAAGAGATCGTTTCTTTGGTAGGGATAACCAAGGGACCAATCACCAGTTCGGGGCGTAATCCAAATTATGTGGTACGCCTACTAAATCCGTGATTTTGTTTCTCACGCAAGCCTCGTAAATAAAACAAGCCTATGAACAAGGGTCCCTTGTTCAGGTATCTGTCCCCAAACTGGTGTCGCCTTTCCGCTGAGTGTGGGCCTGCGATGCGTCAGTTGTCATTGACTGGGGGTACGGCTGGTTTGTTTTCCCGAAACGAAAGAGGACACTTAACTTTCAACCGTACCCAAGTCCGTAACTAATTCTAAGAGCTAAACACGCCAATAAATAACTCGAAACTGACAATGTTCCAAACGATCGTGGCACAGGCCCAGACACAATGTCTAGACAATTCTAGACAAAACGATTTTCACAATCTTCTCTTGACGCCAATTTCTTATCACTAAGAAAGTTTTGTAAGGACAAAGAAAGATGATAATCGCTTGGTGCCAGGTTCGGACTATAAGGTGGATGCATTAAAACTTCCCAACCAAGCTCCCGGAGTTTCTGGCGAGTCACTATAGACGTGTGTGGCCTGGCGTTGTCCTGATGGAACACGACACCTCTCCTGTTGGCCAATTCTGGCCGCTTCTGGTCAATCGCTACCTTCAACCGGTCCAATTGTTGACAGTAGAGGTCCGAATTTAATGTTTGGTCATATGGAAGCAGCTCATAGTGGATGATTCCTTTCCAGTCCCACCATAAGCAGAGCAGAACCTTCCTGGCCGTAAGTCCTGGTTTAGCCACCGTTTGAGACGCTTCACCGCGCTTTGACCACGATCGTTTTCGCACGATATTGTCGTATGTGACCCATTTTTCATCCCCAATCACCATCCGTTTAAGAAATGGTTCGATTTCGTTCCGTTTGGCCAATGCTTCGCAGATGGATATTCGATCCATCAGGTTTTTCTGCGTCAATTCGTGTGGCACCCAGACATCGAGCTTCTTTTTTAATCCAGCTTCATGCAGGTGGTTTAAAACTGTTTTATGGTCCATCTTTAGCTCCTGGGCGATGCTACGACTGCTAACATGCCGGTCTACTTCGATCATTTCCATGATTTTATCGACATTTTCGACGACGGGCCTACCTGTGCGAGGTGCATCTTTAACATCGAAATTCCCGGAACGGAATCGACGAAACCAAAATTGCGCGTGATTAGCTGTGACTGTATGCGGACCATAAATCCCATTCACAGTTTCAGCCGCCTGCCTTGCATTTTCGCCTGTATCAAAGCAAAATTGTAAAATGTACCGAATTTTCTCTTTGTTAACCTCCATCTTTTATAACCTATAACTCTCAACTGAATCGACCAATACCATAACTGTACAAGAATTTATTCTAGTACGGAGTGTCACTTTTCCAACGAGCACAAGCCTGAAGTTGTCTGACCAATACTTTACGAGATATATATCACTAAAGCCATCTAACGAAGAAATAATGGATTACTTTTTCCCCAACCTAATATTAGATACTCCTGTTACGTGATTGTCTGATTAATTATACAGCTACGCTACTGTCCGGAGCCAATTGAAACTCAGCTTTGCGTGAACATTTGTACAAATCCGAGACAGATTTCGATCCGGCCGAAATTGTCTCGTAGTGGAAGCCTACCAGCGATCCCCTAAGTGACGAATCGCGGTTTCGGATGAATTTAGTTCCGAGGCAGGAATTAATTCGTCGTGCTCGCGTACACGTTTGATCCAGCCTATGCATATCCCACGGTCGAATTTCTATGGCGTAATCCGCGCGTCCGAAGTCGCGCAGGTAAATTAGCGTAAGCTTTGTGTACTCTAATGGTCGTGCAACGATCGTTAGGCCATTCATCAGCACAATTGGGCAGGTTGCATTCGATGCCTCACCGCGAACCGAGGTTTACAATTTTCCTCCTGGTGGGTGTTTGATCTACCCTTCTGTGTGTCAACTGCATCGAACGAGTAAGTGCAACGCGCAGAGGACCACGTTAAAGGTAAATCGTGAACGTAAAAATAGAAAATAGAAATTAAATAAAAATAAATTTTTTAAAAATACCACGTTTTTAAAACGGACTAAAAAGTATAAAATAATTTTTTCTAGCCCCATACAGATTCCTAACCCCGTACAGATAGTCCTGAAAATTTGTGATTGTGAATTTTGAATAGCTATAAAAATACTTGTAAGATTTAAAACGAAAAACGTGGGGCGCATGCAATAGATAATTGATGCATGAACACCTAAATCACTAACAATTTTATTGCACTGCAAATGATATGAACTGTTGTGCGAGTTTTGTCAACGGCAGCTACTCTGTACACTTCTTACTATGTATTATCTTGCGCCCCACATTTTACGTGTAACGGTTAAATTTATTAATAATTTATATCTCCTAAACGCATAGGCCTTTTTTAGAAAAAATGTTTAAATATTGCATTGTCATCCAGTTCTGAGCTATGTTTAAAATTTCAAGTCTCTAGCTCATCGGGAAGTTAGTTTAAAATCAATTGCAAAATTTGTACCGAACAAACAGACAAACAAGAAAGCGAACTAACAAAAACGTAGTGAAATACAATATTCAACGGAACACCACGTTGATGGGGTGTGTTAATAACAGTGGAGCGCGGGGAGGTGTAACGGTTAAATTTATTAATAGTTTATATCTCCTAAACGCATAGGCGTTTTTAAATTTCTTTTTTTAAATATTGCATTGTCATCCAGTTCTGAGCTATGTTTAAAATTTCAAGTCTCTAGCTCATCGGGAAGTTAGTTTAAAATCAATTGCAAAATTTGTACCGAACAAACAGGCAGACAAGAAAGCGAACTAACAAAAACGTAGTAAAATACAATATTCAACGGAACACCACGTTGATGGGATGTGTTAATAACAGTGGAGCGCGGGGAGGTGTAACGGCTAAATTTATTAATAGTTTATATCTCCTAAACGCATAGGCGTTTTTAAATTTCTTTTTTTAAATATTGCATTGTCATCCAGTTCTGAGATATGTTTAAAATTTCAAGTCTCTAGCTCATCGGGAAGTTAGTTTAAAATCAATTGCAAAATTTGTACCGAACAAACAGACCAACAAGAAAGCGAACTAACAAAAACGTAGTAAAATACAATATTCAACGGAACACCACGTTGATGGGGTGTGTTAATAACAGTGGAGCGCGGGGAGGTGTAACGGTTAAATTTATTAATAGTTTATATCTCCTAAACGCATAGGCGTTTTTAAATTTCTTTTTTTAAATATTGCATTGTCATTCAGTTCTGAGCTATGTTTAAAATTTCAAGTCTCTAGCTCATCGGGAAGTTAGTTTAAAGTCAGTTGCAAAATTTGTACCGAACAAACAGACAAACAAGAAAGCGAACTAACAAAAACGTAGTAAAATACAATATTCAACGGAACATCACGTTGATGGGGTGTGTTAATAACAGTGGAGCGCGGGGAAGTGTAACGGTTAAATTTATTAATAGTTTATATCTCTTAAACGCACAGGCGTTTTTAAATTTCTTTTTTTAAATATTGCATTGTCATCCAGTTCTGAGCTATGTTTAAAATTTCAAGTCTCTAGCTCATCGGGAAGTTAGTTTAAAATCAATTGCAAAATTTGTACCGAACAAACAGGCAGACAAGAAAGCGAACTAACAAAAACGTAGTAAAATACAATATTCAACGGAACACCACGTTGATGGGATGTGTTAATAACAGTGGAGCGCGGGGAGGTGTAACGGCTAAATTTATTAATAGTTTATATCTCCTAAACGCATAGGCGTTTTTAAATTTCTTTTTTTAAATATTGCATTGTCATCCAGTTCTGAGATATGTTTAAAATTTCAAGTCTCTAGCTCATCGGGAAGTTAGTTTAAAATCAATTGCAAAATTTGTACCGAACAAACAGACCAACAAGAAAGCGATCTAACAAAAACGTAGTAAAATACAATATTCAACGGAACACCACGTTGATGGGGTGTGTTAATAACAGTGGAGCGCGGGGAGGTGTAACGGTTAAATTTATTAATAGTTTATATCTCTTAAACGCACAGGCGTTTTTAAATTTCTTTTTTTAAATATTGCATTGTCATCCAGTTCTGAGCTATGTTTAAAATTTCAAGTCTCTAGCTCATCGGGAAGTTAGTTTAAAATCAATTGCAAAATTTGTACCGAACAAACAGGCAGACAAGAAAGCGAACTAACAAAAACGTAGTAAAATACAATATTCAACGGAACACCACGTTGATGGGATGTGTTAATAACAGTGGAGCGCGGGGAGGTGTAACGGCTAAATTTATTAATAGTTTATATCTCCTAAACGCATAGGCGTTTTTAAATTTCTTTTTTTAAATATTGCATTGTCATCCAGTTCTGAGATATATTTAAAATTTCAAGTCTCCAGCTCATCGGGAAGTTAGTTTAAAATCAATTGCAAAATTTGTACCGAACAAACAGACCAACAAGAAAGCGATCTAACAAAAACGTAGTAAAATACAATATTCAACGGAACACCACGTTGATGGGGTGTGTTAATAACAGTGGAGCGCGGGGAGGTGTAACGGTTAAATTTATTAATAGTTTATATCTCCCAAACGCATAGGCGTTTTTAAATTTCTTTTTTTAAATATTGCATTGTCATCCAGTTCTGAGCTATGTTTAAAATTTCAAGTCTCTAGCTCATCGGGAAGTTAGTTTAAAGTCAATTGCAAAATTTGTACCGAACAAACAGACAAATAAGAAAGCGAACTAACAAAAACGTGGTAAAGTACCATCTTTGTATTCTCGAGAAACGAGAAGGCGCATTAATGGGTACGCGGTGGTTGCGGCGCACCTATTCAGCGGTCGTTGCAATAACAAAAGTCGATTGAACGACACAGGATGAACGTTGATTAAACATTTAGCCCGGCTAGGACCAGTCCGGTAAACCCCTATCAGCGTGCCTCAGTGTTTGCCAGCGATCCACGATATGTCCCCAACTAGGATCCATTTAGTAAATTAATCCTGGAGCATCTGCGTCCCCGGAGTGGTATGCATTATCGGTCAAGATGATAGACGCAGTTTGACAACGTCCACCTCTAGGATATACTTACCGACCGGTCCTCAACAGGTGCCACATCGCTTTGATTAATGGATTCGAACGCTTTTTTTTAGATGTAGATAAATGACACCCGGGGATAGGGATTAGGCTACTGGTAACACTGATCCCTGCATCATAGTATGCCGCATCAGTCTTCCATTATGCTCGAACTGATCGTTCTACTTCGTATCCCGAGAATCCACGTTCTTTTCAGGTCAGGAATTTGTTGAATTTATGATCAAGCTGCTCTGCGACCATGCTTCCTGAATCTTGAAGAAAACGTCAAGCGGAGGTTGGTCCGGATAGTTAGTCAATCATTTACTAAGTGCTGGGCACCATCTTTTTTCTGAAGTGAAATATAAAGGTCTGTTTGTCTGACAAACGGTCGACCTTCTTCCCTTGTCTGACCTATGACCGAGGTGTTCTCCTCGTCTGATTTATGATTGACCCGTTCTCCTCGTCTGAAAAATTGTACGTCCACCAGAGTTGGGGAAAACGTAATTTCAATTACAATTACAATTACTTACCAATTACTGTAATTTGAAATTGCAGAAATAAAATTACAGTTACATGTGTCACGTCCGGTGGTTCAGCCATCGTTAATAATTAATATAATCAATGATGTATTACATATACCCTTGAATTTCTTTTTATGTTTAATCTAATAATGTTGTACGAGAAACTAATATTCAATACTATTGTTAAAAATCAAATCGAACTATCGTATATTATACCACATTGCGTGCGATAGAATAAAAATAAATTCAAAGGTATATGTAATACATCATTGATTATATTAATTATTAACGATGGCTGAACCACCGGACGTGACACACGTAATTCTAATTGGTAATTGCAATTACTTTGGCTCAACCAGTAATTGTGAAAGGAGTAATCGCAATTACTTAACACGATTACAGTAATTGTTATTGAGTCTAACAATTGCTTCAGTGTAATTGTTCTTTTAAACCACTAATTTTTATGGTTTGGACCATTTAACCGTATTCTTCTTGTAATTATAGTCCACTTTTGCACATATAATTGAAGATGCAATCAAATATACTCATCTAATTAATTACTGCCCAACTCCGACGTCCACCCTGCCGGACTCGTAACTGATCTTTGTTCGATTTCCGGAGAAAATTAGCTATTATTTTGTTAATTCGAACAATTTTATCGGAATACAGTTCGTTGGAAATCACCCGTTCCCACAGTTCCCGTCGTCTGACTCGGGACATTTTGCTTCTCCCAGTGCACGCCGGTCTCCCCGGTCGCGTAAATTTACAGCAACACGGGCGATAAAAGTGTTGTCGCCGGTTCGCCGAGCAAGACCTTCGCCGGTGCTAACTGACGGGAAACTTTTCGTCGGGAAAAAAGTCGACTGGACACTGCAGACCTAACAACATACACATACAAGCTCGTTCCGTCCCTGTAACCCTCGGCATTCGCAGGTGCACAGCTGTTGAAAATTGTCAGGTTCCCGGAGATTTTTTCTCAGGAAGTTGTTGGAACATCTTTGCGGCAGGGAACAATCTTTCTTCCAGCCGGTTATCGTCTCCTGCGTCGAATCCGCCTGCTGATAATGGCGGGGTTTAATTTTACGACGAGATTACGGTTCCTTTGGTAATAAAGGAGCCGCGAGCGTTCCGGTCCCGTTAAACTGGCAATCTACACGGAAAGATCATTAAAAACCGTACCGTTAACGAAGTTTGGACGGCGCTGAAAACACAACAGACTTCGCGGGGCCGCCAATAAAATCTGTGCAACGTTGAAGCGACGGCCGTTCATTTTTTACTGTTCCTGCCTGGCGACGACTGCCGGGGGTGGGGTCAACGAAAGTGGAACGAGCGCGGAGAGTAACAGCCACTAAATTATTCGACGGGTGCAGTCATAAACGGGAATATTAAACGTACTCGTAAAACGCCGGCCGGCGGGATGGGCAGCGCTGGATCTACGTCCGCAGGGAATGGGAGGACAATTCCCAAATAGCTTGCGTTGCACAAAAGAAGAGGCAAGCCACACTGATAGCCTAAGCTGTGGAAGTAATTGTTGGTACCCATCGAGAACGAATATCCTTGCACGAGTCCCATCGCAAGTCGGAAAAGCCCCGCGTGTGTCGTGCGAGGAGCACAAGTCGATTGTAGTGCAAATAAGAGGAACAGCTCGTTCACTGGTCGGACAAAGAGAAGTCCTTCACGTGTCAAGCAAGTAGAAGTACTATTCAGAAGTCAGACAAGCAGACAATTCCTCCACGAGCCGGACAAAGAGAACTAATCGCTCGTACACAAGGGGACCAGGTAGACCTTGTGCCGGACGAGTAAAATAAACGTTCTCTGGACAAGGAGAATAAGACGGTCTTACATCAGACAAAGGGACGAGGTAGAAGACATTCCAACGAGTGGAAGAACCCTTTCGTGAGTCGGACATGCAGTTCAGAATATCCAGACGAAAAGGTAGAGGATGTACCAACAAGTGGAAGAACCCTTTCGCACGTCAGACATGCGTTCTTCAGATTATCCAAACAAGTAGAACAGGTCAATCGCATACGAAGGAGAATAGGTCAGTGCCAAGGTAGACCAGGCTAACAGGTCAGTC
This sequence comes from Lasioglossum pauxillum, assembly GCA_933228785.1. NCBI lineage: Eukaryota > Metazoa > Arthropoda > Insecta > Hymenoptera > Halictidae > Lasioglossum > Lasioglossum pauxillum. Next base: position 2,334,924 of record OW121699.1, read on the forward strand.
ACAGTTTAGACGAGGGGAACAGGTGCCTCACTGGTCGGAAAAAGAGAAGTTCTTCACGTGTCAAGCAAGTAGAAGTACTATTCAGAAGTCAGACAAGCAGACAATTCCTCCACGAGCCGGACAAAGAGAACTAATCGCTCGTACACAAGGGGACCAGGTAGACCTTGTGCCGGACGAGTAAAATAAACGTTCTCTGGACAAGGAGAATGAGACTGTCTTATATCAGACAAAGGGACCAGGTAGAAGATATTACAACAAGTGGAAGAACCCTTTCGTGAGTCGGACATGCAGTTCGGAATATCCGGACGAGAAGGTAGAGGATGTACCAACAAGTGGAAGAACCCTTTCGCACGTCAGACATGCGTTCTTCAGATTATCCAAACAAGTAGAACAGGTCAATCGCATACGAAGGAGAATAGGTCAGTGCCAAGGTGGACCAGGCTAACAGGTCAGTCACAGTTCAGACGAGGGGAATAGGTGCTTTACTGGTCGGACAAAGAGAAGTCCTTCACTTGTCAAGCAAGTAGAAGGACTATTCAGAAGTCAGACAAGCAGACAATTCCTCCACGAGCCGGACAAAGAGAACTAGTCGCTCGTACACAAGGGGACCAGGTAGACCTTGTGCCGGACGAGTAAAATAAACGTACTGTGGACAAGGAGAATAAGACGGTCTTACATCAGACAAAGGGACGAGGTAGAAGATATTCCAACAAGTGGAAGAACCCTTTCGTGAGTCGGACATGCAGTTCAGAATATCCTGACGAAAAGGTAGAGGATGTACCAATAAGTGGAAGAACCCTTTTTCATGTCGGACATGCGTTCTTCAGATTATCCAAACAAGTAGAACAGGTCAATCCCATACGAAGGAGAATAGGTCAGTGCCAAGGTAGACCAGGCTAACAGGTCAGTCACAGTTTAGACGAGGGGAACAGGTGCCCCACTGGTCGGACAAAGAGAAGTCCTTCACGTGTCAAGCAAGTAGAAGTACTATTCAGAAGTCAGACAAGCAGACATTTCCTCCACGAGTCGGACAAAGAGAACTAGTCGCTCGCACACAAGGGGACCAGGTAGACCTTGTGCCGGACGAGTAAAATAAACGTACTGTGGACAAGGAGAATAAGACGGTTTTACATCAGACAAAGGGACGAGGTAGAAGATATTCCAACAAGTGGAAGAACCCTTTCGTGCGTCGGACATGCGTTCTTCAGATTATCCAAACAAGTAGAACAGGTCAATCGCATACGAAGGAGAATAGGTCAGTGCCAAGGTAGACCAGGCTAACAGGTCAGTCACAGTTCTGAGGAGGGGAACAGGTGCCTCACTGGTCGGACAAAGAGAAGTTCTTCACGTGTCAAGCAAGTAGAAGTAGTAGTAGTAGTAGTAGTCGTGTTTATTGCCGGGGAGGGGCGGTTCGGCCGCCCCTCGCTTCCTTAGGGCACACCGGTTTTTAAACACCAGTTTCACAATTGGCGCTGCCGGCCCTCGGCCCTTTAGCGGGTTGCAATTGTCCTCGTTTTTCAGCCGTCCCCTCTGTTTTATTCGGCTCGGGCCATTTTCAGAGTCGTCGACTTACTAGACGGGTCGGTCGTCATTGATGAGCGGGCCATGCTACCTAATTTTTTGAGTTTTTGAGCTGTTTTACGGCTCGGTGTGAACGTCGGGCCCTCTCACCTTCAGACCTGCAGGGTGTCTCGCCTGCCCTTTCAGACTCCCCCCCTTCACCATATTTTCATGTCGAATGTGTCAAGTTTTGAACCCGTCCCTACACTGTTTCCGGATAGTCCAAAAACTTACCCACACCCTCCCCTAGGGCTATTCCACACCCTCTAGGGTTAATCCCTCCCCGCCTATGCTGTGAGTCTATTGGGAGTACAAATGCAAGGGACCGCGTATTGTTTTCTTTGACCATTGGGAAGAAGTTACTGCTACTTCGGATCCAATCCGACTTCATCGAAATCTCGGCTGGGCCGAGATATCAATTCCATTCGGTCTTCACCTGCCGACCTACTTCGCGATGGGGTTGAGAAGGAAGGGTTCACCAACTTCACCGAAATCTGTCTCCTGAGAGATTTGATATCAGGTTCATCGGGATTTCCTTCTTGGGTAGGCTTGACACATCCTAGAAAATATGGCTGATTGTTCGGATGTGATCACCATCCTCGGTTCTGGTCGGTGTTCAGCTATTAGCTCCGTCCACCAGGCCTTTCCCTTAAAGGTTTCTAATTGATGTGCCGTTTGAGTTTTTGATTCCGTTTTTTGTAGGGTCCATGCCCAGTTTCTCCTCAGTAGTACCATTTTGTTTGCTGACCACCCCCTTTCCTTACTCTTATCCCCCAAACAGAGGAGATAGAGCCGGCGGGTACCTTTATGAGGCGGGATGGCCAACTTGGGCTCCCAATAGTTTACCGATTCCCTGGATAAAGGGGAAATCGTTGCCATTGGTTGCCCCATGACCCCGACTGTAGGCACTGAGCCCGTAGCAGGAGAAAAAACCACCTTGGAAATTTATGCCACCCCGGGAATCGAACCCTGACCTTCCTGCTACGAATCAGACACTCTACCACCTGAGCGACTGACCCGCCTAAGTAGAAGTACTATTCAGAAGTCAGACAAGCAGACAATTCCTCCACGAGCCGGACAAAGAGAACTAGTCGCTCGTACACAAGGGGACCAGGTAGACCTTGTGCCGGACGAGTAAAATAAACGTTCTCTGGACAAGGAGAATGAGACTGTCTTATATCAGACGAAGGGACCAGGTAGAAGATATTCCAACAAGTGGAAGAACCCTTTCGTGAGTCGGACATGCGTTCTTCAGATTATCCAAACAAGTAGAACAGGTCAATCGCATACGAAGGAGAATAGGTCAGTGCCAAGGTAGACCAGGCTAACAGGTCAGTCACAGTTCAGACGAGGGGAACAGGTGCCCCACTGGTCGGACAAAGAGAAGTCCTTCACGTGTCAAGCAAGTAGAAGTACTATTCAGAAGTCAGACAAGCAGACAATTCCTCCACGAGCCGGACAAAGAGAACTAGTCGCTCCTACACAAGGGGACCAGGTTGACCTTGTGCCGGACGAGTAAAATAAACGTTCTCTGGACAAGGAGAATGAGACTGTCTTATATCAGACAAAGGGACCAGGTAGAAGATATTCCAACAAGTGGAAGAACCCTTTCGTGAGTCGGACATGCAGTTCGGAATATCCGGACGAGAAGGTAGAGGATGTACCAACAAGTGGAGGAACCCTTTCGCACGTCAGACATGCGTTCTTCAGATTATCCAAACGAGTAGAACAGGTCAGTGCCAAGGTAGACCAGGCTAACAGGTCAGTCACAGTTCAGACGAGGGGAACAGTTGCCTCACTGGTCGGACAAGTGTATGACTTTGGGATTTCTCGTAGCTCTGCGTTGCCCAGGTGTGAATATATTAACCTTGTGCTAAGTCAGTGTAAAGAACTGTCGATTATGTTTCCTGTTAGGTTTTAATTATGTCTGTTGGTTCACATATACTGAGGTATGGAAATGTCAGAGATGTGGGTTAGGTGAGCAGTAGCTCAGCGTCTATGGAATAATAGACAGGTTGTGTTTAACAGTGGACTGTTTCTGGTTAAACATTTCTAGTTGGAACTGCTTGGACGTTGTCGAGGCAGAAAGTTTGGCGGATAGAGAACCGGATATCCGTGGAAACTCGCGGATAGCCGCTGACTTGTCGAATAGGCTGGTCGAGCCTGTCTGCAATGCAGTTACGGCTTGGTATCGACCTGTTTCACGGCAGTCATCAACCTGCCGGCAGGTGAGCGTGTACACACAGAGTGTATTGTGAACGCCTGCTTAAGAATTGATCGGCAGACCTCGCGGCGCAGGTAAAAATTCACGGCGCTAACCCCGTGATGCCGGTGCTCGGCGGTAACTACGCTCCTTCCTCGCGCCATTAACTTTGCAAATCGTTTCTAGAGCCGCGGCGCACCGGTCCCGTTCGTTTCGATGACCATGGAATTCTCTTGACTGCATGAATCTTTAATCACTTTCAAATGAGTTTAGGATTCGATGATGTTGCCGCCGACGAAAGTTTTACCACTTGGGCGGTTTAAAAATAATTTCACGGTTTGCTCAATTTACCTTGAGCAGGAAAATTGCCTGCAATTTACCTACCTGGAAAAAAAAATCGTACACATCAGATGCGGTTGCTGATGGCCATGTATGTGGTGTCGACGTAAAGAGGAGATCTCGATCTCATCAAAACAAAATGGTAATTAGTATACTGCGGTTCTTCATGCATTCATAGAAAAATTGAGCAGATGAAATTCAAATTTTGTTGGAAAACATGATTTATTATTAAAATCATTAAGGGGAGAAATAACATTCAAGTTAGTTTCTATTTCTCGCAACCAATGCAGACAATTTTTATTTCGCATAAAGATCCGCAGTCTAGCAATTAGTATTAGTATTTAATAGTCCATATTAGCAGCTGATTTTTTCAGAATGTCTTCTGTATAGTTTGAACTTAATGCAAAAATAATTTCAAGATGGGATTACTCGAGACCTGCTGGTTCTGCTTAATTAAAGTCAACTGAACAGCACAGAAAACGGGTGCTTAAACAATGTCTAAGAATTATTGTAGAGAACTTTGTAATGGTTTTCTTTGCATTGATTTCTATACTTACAGTGGGTGTACAAAGTATTCGTACACTTTTTAAAAACTAATAACATTTTTATAGTTGTATCAAACAACCAGATTTTTTATAATCAATTAGAAGCATTGGTTTACGAAATGATATACAAAAAAGAGTTTCCGAAAATTATAATTTACAAGGTTAAATGCAAAAATAACTAGAGGGCTATTGTTGCTCGCTCGCTTCGCTCGCTCGCGAGTAGGGTTGTTTTTGCTCGCTCGCTTCGCGAGCTCGCGGGTATGACTGCTCTTGCGAGAGGGTTAGTGATACGCATGGCTAGTAGGGCCTACTGATATTAATGTTTTTTATTTGGTGTGTGACTCTCCAAGAGTCACACAAAGAACTTCCCGATTCGTTACTCCTTAGCCAACATCGCTAACATCGTTTTTTTTGTACTTTCATCGATATTCTCCCAAAATGTATCCTTGGGAGTAGAGATGATAAATTCACTGTTGCATTGGAATAACTTTCGATTATTCCAAGCGGTAACATTAGCATCAGTTAAAAAAAAAAATTTTTTTTAAATCTAAAAAAAAATTAAGAAAAAAATTTTTTTTTATGTAATTGCGTTTGGTTCTTTGGTGGAAAATTATCGTCCTCCCTTATAAATTGCATCGTAGGATCAACTCTTTTCGAAAAAAAACTAAAAATCTAAAAAACTACTTGACCAATATGGACCAAAATCTAATCAGCTCTAAGTTACGACGGGGCACATCGATTGCATCATTCATCATCCTGATCGCGTTGTTACTTTTTCTGAAAACGTTAACGAAAAATTTGATTACATAGAAACGGCCATACGCACACACACACACACACACACACACACACACACACATACGAACATTTTGCTGAAAATAGTCTAAAATGACTGCAATGACCATGAAACGTGAAGATCTGCTAAAAAATCGATTTTCGATTTTCGGGGTAATTACAATAACTTCCCTATAAAATCGGGAAGTTAAAAAATGCATTTTTTAAAACTTTTTTATTTGGGTCCTGAATGAAAATTTAAAACGTAAGTTTTGTAGATCTATGTTAGTCATACACATGTTGAAAATTTCATTGAAATCGATTAACATACACACGAGCTACAAGCGGTTAAAAATGGTGAAAATCGTAGTTTTCCACGACTTTTGATCAGTTTCTGTTTAAAATCCGCAGAATCGTACATCTTCCGACGCCTGTTGTTTTTTCCTGCGTCAATCGATTTCGATGAAATTTCCAACATATGTATAAAGAACATGGATCTAGAAAACATATGTTCTAAATTTTCATTAAGGGCCCAAATAAAAAAGTTTTAAAAAATGCCTTTTTTATTTTTGCCTCAACCTTGTAAATTGTAATTTTTGGAAAATCTTTTTTGCATATCAGTTTGTAAACTAATGCTTCTAATTGATTATAAAAAGTCAGGTCGTTTGGTACAATTATAAAAAAGTTATTAGTTTTTAAAAGGTGTACGAATACTTTGTACACCCACTGTAACTATATAAAGTAAGGAGCAAAACTGAACCAATAACCACAAGTTTTGTATAAATCATTATTTATTGATTAGAATATAGAAGAATAACAAAAAATCAATATTATAATTTTTTTTATTATAGTTAGAAGTAACTTAGGAAATTTTTTAAAATAATTAATGTCTCCTCGTTTAGCAATGACAACAAAAATTGATTGACTCGGTTTTGCACCGGTCCCTGCAAGAAATGTTTACCGGGAATGTTCTAGTAGTATGTTTACATCTACCACTTTGGTATGTTTACAAACTATTAGTCTACGTCTTAACACTCAGTTCTTCGCGATCAGTCGAACGGAAAAGCATGCAAGTGAAGTAAAAATAAATATGAAATCAATCGCTTCAAATTGTGTAAAAAACGTAATTTCTCCCAACCAACTTCAATCAAAGATTTGTATGATACAATTCAAGAACAGTGGGAACAAACATCTCCGGATTATTGCAAAAAATTAGTAGAAAGTTTGCCAAAGCGAATTAGTGCAGTTTTACAAGCACAAGGGTTGTGGACGAAATATTAAAAATAACTAATATATTAAATATTGCCAAGTATTGGACGTGGTGCAAAACCAAGTCCAATTTTTTTCAAATTATTGAAAAAAATTTCTTAAGTTACCTCTAACTATGATAAAAATAATTATAATGTTGATTTGTGGTTATTCTTCTACATTCCGAGCAATAAATAATGATTTATACAAAACTTGTGATTATTGGTTCAGTTTTCCTTACTGTATATAGTTACAGTGGGTGTACAAAGTATTCGTACACTTTTTAAAAACTAATAACATTTGTGTAATTGTACCAAACAACCTGATTTTTTATAATCAATTAGAAGCATTGGTTCACGAAATGATATACAAGAAAGATTTTCCAAAATTTATAATTCACAAGGTTAAATGCAAAAATAAAAAAGGCATTTTTTAAAACTTTTTTATTTGGGTCCTTAATGAAAATTTAAAATGTATGTTTTGTAGATCTGTGTTAGTCATACACATGTTGAAACTTTCATTGAAATCGATTAACATACACATGTTTTAAATTTTCATTGAGGGCCCAAATAAAAAAGTTTTAAAAAATGCCTTTTTCATTTTTGCCTGCAACCTTGTAAATTGTAATTTTTGGAAAATCTTTTTTGCATATCAGTTTGTAAACTAATGCTTCTAATTGATTATAAAAAATCAGGTCGTTTGGTACAATTATAAAAAAGTTATTAGTTTTTAAAAGGTGTACGAATACTTTATACACCCACTGTATATCGCTGTTCAATGAATTGTTATGGGTATAGTTAAGGTCACTTCCCAAGTGCGCCAAGTGCGTAGAAACGAAGACGTTCTCGAGGCAATTTAGAAACACTTCAACGCTTTCGGAAATTTACCGGCACTCCAGGAAGCCAGTGTCTGTAAAGTCTACTTCCACTGAATAAAACACAATTAGAATGATAGTATCTTATAAAAGCGTTCCAGCTGAAATTAATATATTATTGACACGTGTAAATGGTATGCAAGTTAAACAACGACTTCTTTGTCGCTCGCAACAATTGTTGGCAATTACAATTCCGATGAAACGGCTGCTTCACGATATGCAATTTCCACGCGAAGCAACGTACAGTTTCTAACAATTCTGACTCGCGATATTGTCGCTTCCGGTTTAATTACGCTCGCGTGTCGGATTATATTCGAACGCGACTATTCCACCAAGTGGAAACTAATTATTATGAACTAAACGGCGCGGTACAACAACGGCCTTTTATTTTCCACGAGGGGAAGAGTGTTCCTTATTTCCTAATACAAACCGCAATTTTTGCTCGATTCGAAATTCAAAGTTTCGCGCAGCCGGGAGTTGTTCGATCACGCGAATCTTCGCTGATTAATTCGAAGGAGACGAATTTGAGCATAATTCTTACGCGTAAAAAATTGTTTATACACAGCTTGACAATTTTCACGCGCGTAATTTCGACCACAGTAGAGTTTTAGAATGGATGTGCAATTGCAGCTTGTTCGAGAGTGTGCGAATAAATGTGACGACGTGTTCGCTCGTGACGCACGCGAATTACAAACATGTTTTGATAGAACAGTTTCCAATCAATTTGTATTAAATATTGAGCGAGCTTTAGCAGGGAAATGAAATGCATAAAAAGGAGAAAATAGAGTTGTGTTTGGTATGAACAAAGGCTCGGGGAATTTCACAGGGAAACGTCGCGCTTAAATATTCGATTCCCCTTTTCCCTTTCACCCTGACACCTCGAGCATCCCTCATAATGCTGCGTGATCCTTGATTCCGAACGTTCCACCCTCTTTTGCGCGCGCGTGTACGTGTGTGTGCGGGCGAGTGTGTTAATAACGAAAGCCCCATGCTCTGTGAAATTCCACCAAAAAGCTCGCCCTCGGAGGTCGTCGCGAAATTGCAATTTGGAAAATCTCGCGAGAGCTGCGACCAAATGGAGTTCGCCAACAATCTCGGCTTCGTCTAACTGAAAGATTATGTATCCCGCAGGTAGGGTGTTCTAATAACGCGTGTCTAATTTTAACCCGACTTTTGCTGGCTTATGGTTCATGCCAGAGGGAACCAGCTCGATTGTGCGACGCGAAACAGCGTAAGGGGGTTGGGCCAACCCCACATCTCGTTTGCGATATTAGTTCCGACCGATAAGGTAGGATGAACGACAATTCCAGCTCAGTTGGCTCTACAGATCACTGTTTTACCATAGACGACAGCACGGAGCAAAAGCAGTGACCTATCTGTACAACACCTGATAAGAACCACAGACTTAAGATACGTACAGACATTGCATACAATGCATTTTTCTGTCTACGGTTGTGAATTACCGACTCTGTAAGTACAACGGCGGACTCTATCGAAATACGACGGTCAGCTAGTGAACTACATGACGTTGCAACAAGAAAGGTGTGTGTCCGGGATGCTAAATTTTACAGCGTTGTCAGCTTTAAAAGAGCAATGTTGCCGCATTATATTCATACAATAACCATCGATACTCGTTGTCAATTGAAAACATTCGAGCGGTTTCGTTCTTGCTTTCGGACGCTATTAAAAATCAGAGGAATATTGTTATAGAATTTTTCATCGTAAATAATTTTCTTAAAGGATCATCTGAATATTTGTTGAATTGTTCAACAATCATTTTTAGTTTTTTTAATTGTTTATACAAATATAAAATTGCTGAATGTTTTAAAATTTTTTTATTTGTACATTTTTTAATGAATACGTGGATACATTTATAAATCTAAAAGTTCGTTGTTGCTATATAGTATCATATTTTAAATACCGTTTCGGTACCTTCTTAAGTTTGGATTACAGTCCCTGCTCACTTTATTAGACTCACCTGTATAATTATGATATTTCTATACGATATTGTACTATACGATTTGAACTTTTTGGGAAGCTAGAGCAATTAGTTTACTAAAGAATATGAAAAGAAATTTTTTCAAAAATTGCAATTGATCGGAATTGTTGAAAAAATACTAAAAGTTGAATTTTTAAGTTTTTTATGTGGGCCTATATTGAAAATTTAAAAAATAAGTTTTGTAGATCTGTGCCACTTAAACATATTCTGAAAATTTCGTCAAAATCTGTCGACGTTGCAACGAGCTACAAACATTTAATGATGGTAAAAATTGCAGGTTTTCATGATTTATTGCCGAAAATCTTGAAAATCTGCAATTAAATCATTAAATCATTAAATGTTTGCAGCTCATTGCAACGTCGACCGATTTTGACGAAATTTTCAGAATATGTTTAATTGACACAGATCTACAACACTTATTTTTTAAATTTTCAATATAGGCCCACATAAAAAACTTAAAAATTCAACTTTTAGTATTTTTTCAACAATTCCGATCAATTGCAATTTTTGAAAAAATTTCTTTTCACATTCTTTAGTAAACTAATTGCTCTAGCTTCCCAAAAAAGTTCAAATCGTATAGTACAATATCGTATAGAAATATCATAATTATACAGGTGAGTCTAATAAAGTGAGCAGGGACTGTACATATCAAATATTAATTTAGTAACTCATTTGTACAATTCAGTTACAATTGAAAAAAAATTCTAATAAATAAAAAGTATATAATATAGTACTTCTTAATTCGATATAGTGTATGAAAATGTAGTACATATCTGGATCTTGATTATTTAACCACATCGTTAAAAATATTATAATCCAAATAAAAATTATATAAACATATACAAAACCAATCAAGGTAAACACCATAAACTTGTCAAGATTTGTTAAAAAAGTAACAATGCAAGGAACAAAATTACAAAATTAGAAATATCATACTGATGTTACCAGATCAAAATTAGAATGTCAATTTAAAGTGTAAGATTAATACGCTACTGAAACAAAATTTTTCTAAATAAATTTGTTATAATTTTATAATTAATAAAACTACTCACACGCAACAAAATAAAAGAAACATACGTAAGGATATTTATGCTCGTGAATCTATTAATCTATGTTACTGCCAAACTGTACTTCGTAAGTATTTTATTACATACTTCATTTCCAACGTTCAAATACACGCGCCATATAGATTGGTAGCCTCCAAATCGTATTAAACACCCGTAGTAAAAATGCAGTATACCGAATATTCAGTTTTTACTAATACGCGAACATCGGTAATATTGAGCACGAACCGCCTAGGTTCCACGGGGCTCTAAGAGCCCCGTGGAACCTAGACAAAAAAGTCCATAAGATGCAATGTCTGTAGGGATCTTAAGTCTGTGTAAGAACGTAGCTCTTTTTTACCACGAGTTGATAAGATATTACATAAAGTGACTGTAACCACCGTTGATAAAAGAGGAACGTTTTCAAATAATTTCGATTTCTGTTTCAGGTAAGTTGGAGAAACTTTGGCAGTCTGCATAAATGTTTTGCACCCCATACCGGTAAGTTTGCATGCTGATTATGTGTTCGGCCGTGTCGCTTGTGCTCTAAGGATCATTTTCTGTGCTAATATAGCAAAGAAAAATTTGAAATGATTAGCTGTAATTTCTGGTGGAATTATGTTGAAATGATTAGCATCTGGTTAATTTCCTGAGGGGGAATATTGGTGTAGGGTGTCAGCTCTCGCTGAAAGCTCATTTTTTGAATACCCCCTGAATAAGAACTTATCTGACCCTTGTAACCTTACGTCTGCGACATCACTTCGCCCCCAGTCTCCCAGCGAAATCACTTGAAATAGTTTCCGCGTTAATCCCGGCTTATCTTCCAGCTGAAAGAATCCGAAGCAAAATGAGAAAAAGAGAGTCGTCTGGGTCGGATATTGCCCGAAGGATAATACCGCTTCGGCCATCAATTTTTCTCACTTTTTACCATTTGCGAAAGCCCTTAAACGAGATTTTCACCCAGTGACGTTGGCGTTTTGTAACCGTAGCCACGTTCCGCTGAAAATTCCTCGCTAACATTATTTTATCCATAATACAATTACGAAATTGCGACAACCAGAGGATTTTTATGGGAAACAAAAGTTTCCTAAGACGATTGAGAGGAAATATTTTGCTCATTAGAGGAATTAAACTCGTGACGAACAATTGTCACAGTGATTAATTTACATCCCTCAGAACACACTTTCCAAGTAACAGGATTCCTGGAATTAGTAGGTTGCAATAGAGGAACGCCGAAGCGAAAAGTTTAACGAATTCTCTTAATCACACCCGCGTTTCTTCCCTGTTCTTGTAATTGGATAAAATTCATTCTATTGTACCATTAGGACCAGGCGCTGCGCCTCGAGTGTTCTGCATTGTAGTCGTCGCGGAAACTGCGAGTATTGCAATTTCCGCGAGCAAAATTGCAAAGTAAGTTCTACTCGAAGAGCGATTCAATCGAGCGTCTGAGGACGTTCTAAATCAGACTACGAGACAACTGCGACTATAAATTATTCAACGGAGTGTAAATCCTATTGCTGCTACTAAATTACAATTTTTTCACTAACCTGACAATTACATTAATCTGAACATTGGTGAAAATAACATTCTGTGAACGTCAATTTGCGGAAACAGAATTCTGTAAATATTCCGAAAATATAGTTCTGCGAACATCAAAACAAAATATGGCGAGAGTAAAATTCTGTAACTGTGAATAGGAGAAAATGAAATTGAATAAAAATAAACGTGGATACGTGTGGACCGCGGCACCAGGGAATTAGTAAGATTGAAATCGGATAAGTGGGAACGGGCGACAATAAAATTGAGGAATTACAGGAAGCAGGGAAATTTTCGATTGGCTAGAAAACAGGTAGATTGGGGTGGCAATCGATCACGGGCAGCAGCAAGTTGAAATGGATAGAATGATTGGAGTCTCATGGAATAAATGAGGCGGAGCTCGCTTCCGGTCGAGGACGAGGGACACCTGAGCGTTGAAAATCCCCGATACTCCATCATTCGAACGCGGCGTATCGCTCCGGGCGAATCTATTCCCCTATAAATACTGAACACCGCCGCGGCCAGGTGAGCGGTTTTTGCAACGGGGTCCGTCGCGTTATCGGCCGAATTTCCACGTTCGGGGTCGTTCGTTCGACACCACTCGAATCGGGAAATCGATAGTTTCCCTCCCGGTGGCACTAGCGACGACTCGCAAATCGAGAGTTTCACCGGGAGGCCTGTGAGATTCAACTCGGCCGCAAAATCGGCGCATCCCTCCCGGTGAGTTTAAAGAACTTCGCTAATTGCTCGTCACCGTACGCGTTCTTCGCTTGTTTCACCCATTCCTGAACGTTGCTCGAGCTAGCGCGAGGGACGAGACAGTGAAGCCTGCCGTTATCGATTGCTAGGCACCTTCATGACTCGCGGAATGATCTAAGAAGAGGTCATAAGGTCACGTTTATCAGAGACGTCGCGAGGGTGCTCGGAAATAAATGAAAGCTTTCTGAGGAATGTCCTGGACGATGAGGATAATCGAAATGCTAGATAAGATGACGTGCGACGGCTAAGTAGCCAGGATGATCAACATTCCAAATTTGAACGTCATATTTGAATATTGTTTATAGAAATTTTATATAGAATTTAGAAATATTATTAAATTAATATGAAAATTTATATATCTAATATTATTTGAGGAGAGATAATATTATTTATAGAAATTTTATGTAGAATTTAGAAATATTATTAATTTAATATGAAAATTTATATATCTAATATTATTTGAGGAGAGATAATATTATTTATAGAAATTTCATATAGAATTTAGAAATATTATTAAATTAATATGAAAATTTATATACCTAATATTATTTGAGGAGAGATAATATTATTTATAGAAATTTTATATAGAATTTAGAAATACTATTCAATTAATATGAAAATTTATATATCTAATATTATTTGAGGAGGGATAATATTATTTATAGAAATTTTATATAGAATTTAGAAATATTATTAATTTAATATGAAAATTTATATATCTAATATTATTTGAGGAGAGATAATATTATTTATAGAAATTTTATATAGAATTTAGAAATACTATTCAATTAATATGAAAATTTATATATCTAATATTATTTGAGGAGGGATAATATTATTTATAGAAATTTTATATAGAATTTAGAAATATTATTAATTTAATATGAAAATTTATATACCTAATATTATTTGAGGAATAGAAATTTTGTATAATTTTGTAGAATTTAAAAATATTATTAAATTAATATGAAAATTTATATATCTAATATTATTTGAGGAATAGAAATTTTGTATAATTTTGTAGAATTTAAAAATATTATTAAATTGATATGAAAATTTATGTATCTAATGTTCTTTGAGGAGAGATAATACTATTTGTAGAAATTTTATTTAGAATTTAGAAATATTATTAAGTTAATATGAAAATTTATATATCTAATATTATTTGAGAAGAGATAATATTATTTATAGGAATTTTATATAGAATTTAGAAATACTATTCAATTAATATGAAAATTTATATATCTAATATTATTTGAGGAGAGATAATATTATTTATAGGAATTTTATATAGAATTTAGAAATATTATTAATTTAATATGAAAATTTATATATCTAATATTATATGAGGAGAGATAATATTATTTATAGAAATTGTATATAGAATTTAGAAATATTATTAAATTAATACAAAAATTTATATATCTAATATTATCTCAGGAGAGATAATATTATTTATAGAAATTTTATATAGAATTTAGAAATATTATTAAATTAATATGAAAATTTATATATCTAATATTATTTGAGGAGGGATAATATTATTTGTAGAAATTGTATATAGAATTTAGAAATATTATTAAATTAATATGAAAATTTATATATTTAATATTATTTGAGGAGAGATAATATTATTTGTAGAAATTGTATATAGAATTTAGAAATATTATTAAATTAATATGAAAATTTATATATTTAATATTATTTGAGGAGGAATAATAATTATTATTTATAGAAATTTTTTATGGAATTTAGAAATATTATTAAATTAATATGAAAATTTATATATCTAATATTATTTGAGGAGAGATAATATTATTTATAGAAATTTTATATAGAATTTAGAAATATTATTAATTTAATATGAAAATTTATATATCTAATATTATTTATAGAAATTTTGTATAGAATTTAGAAATATTATTAATTTAATATGAAAATTTATATACCTAATATTATTTGAGGAATAGAAATTTTGTATAATTTTGTAGAATTTAAAAATATTATTAAATTAATATGAAAATTTATATATCTAATATTATTTGAGGAATAGAAATTTTGTATAATTTTGTAGAATTTAAAAATATTATTAAATTAATATGAAAATTTATGTATCTAATATTATTTGAGGAGAGATAATACTATTTATAGGAATTTTATATAGAATTTAGAAATATTATTAATTTAATATGAAAATTTATATATCTAATATTATTTGAGGAGAGATAATATTATTTATAGAAATTTTATATAGAATTTAGAAATATTATTAATTTAATATGAAAATTTATATATCTCATATTATTTGAGGAGAGATAATATTATTTGTAGAAATTTTATATAGAATTTAGAAATATTATTAAATTAATATCAAAATTTATATATCTAATATTATATGAGGAGAGATAATATTATTTATAGAAATTTTATATAGAATTTAGAAATATTATTAATTTAATATGAAAATTTATATATCTAATATTATTTCCGGAGAGATAATATTATTTATAGAAATTTTATATAGAATTTAGAAATATTATTAAATTGATATGAAAATTGATGTATCTAATATTATTTGAGAAGAGATAATATTATTTATAGAAATTTTATATAGAATTTAGAAATATTATTAATTTAATATGAAAATTTATATATCTAATATTATTTATAGAAATTTTGTATAGAATTTAGAAATATTATTAATTTAATATGAAAATTTATATACCTAATATTATTTGAGGAATAGAAATTTTGTATAATTTTGTAGAATTTAAAAATATTATTAAATTAATATGAAAATTTATGTATCTAATATTATTTGAGGAGAGATAATACTATTTATAGGAATTTTATATAGAATTTAGAAATATTATTAATTTAATATGAAAATTTATATATCTAATATTATTTCAGGAGAGATAATATTATTTATAGAAATTTTATATAGAATTTAGAAATACTATTCAATTAATATGAAAATTTATATATCTAATATTATTTGAGGAGGGATAATATTATTCATAGAAATTTTATATAGAATTTAGAAATATTATTAATTTAATATGAAAATTTATATATCTAATATTATTTGAGAAGAGATAATATTATTTATAGGAATTTTATATAGAATTTAGATATACTATTCAATTATATGAAAATTTATATATCTAATATTATTTGAGGAGGGATAATATTATTCATAGAAATTTTATATAGAATTTAGAAATATTATTAATTTAATATGAAAATTTATATATCTAATATTATTTCAGGAGAGATAATATTATTTATAGGAATTTTATATAGAATTTAGAAATACTATTCAATTAATATGAAAATTTATATATCTAATATTATTTGAGGAGAGATAATATTATTTATAGAAATTTTATATAGAATTTAGAAATATTATTAATTTAATATGAAAATTTATATATTTAATATTATTTGAGGAGGAATAATAATTATTATTTATAGAAATTTTTTATGGAATTTAGAAATATTATTAAATTAATATGAAAATTTATATATCTAATATTATATGAGGAGAGATAATATTATTTATAGAAATTGTATATAGAATTTAGAAATATTATTAAATTAATACAAAAATTTATATATCTAATATTATTTGAGGAGAGATAATATTATTTATAGAAATTTTATATAGAATTTAGAAATACTATTAATTTAATATGAAAATTTATACATCTAATATTATTTGAGGAGGGATAATATTATTTGTAGAAATTTTATATAGAATTTAAAAACATTATTAAATTAATAAGAAAATTGATGTATTTGAACATCAATATTTCCATTCCTTATGATTTTTGTGATTTTATGTATACAAAATTGGTAAAATAAATAATATTTTGAATAATGGTACAGCAGTTTTTAGTGTTGCCTCTCTCTCTCAGAGAGGACAACCGAGTGCAAAGGGTCAAAATTCGTGAAATAGTACGGTGACTCAGGTGAGTTGCTAGATTTGGCTCGGGGCCGGTCAGAAGGCATGATCGAAGTAATCCAGGCGGTCCAGCCGATCCATCTGATCCTCCCTTACACCGCGAGAGCATCGGACTCGGCGTTATCGCCTTTCAACCGCAACTGCGCCAAAGGAATCCTCCGAGGCACCGCAAAAGCTGAATCGACCTGGATCCAGCGGAATAGAATTCTCACGGATATTGCCGCGGATATGGTGTACGCGCGGCTGCCGCGCCGCGTCGTTGCGAAGTTGGTAAAGACGTAGCCCAGCCAGAAGGAGGATTATTGATTGGCTGCCTGTTGCTTTTAACCCTGCCACCTGACGCGGGTTCTACCACCACCCCATCCATCCGTCGCCCCTTCTTTGTCACCTTGCACACATGCTCCTTTCGCTGTCCGATCGGTAGCCTGTCATTCCGTCGACCTTAACCGAATGTTGTTGCTTTGTTTTTTATCTAGCGGCGCGCGCGGCTAGCTATCTCGCCGGGCTGTGTAAACAGCCTTGAGAAGTTTGTCCCGGTGTCCCCGCTGGCTCGTTCGATTCTCATGGGCGAGCTGTTTGCATTCGGAACATCCTCTCCTGGGACATCGACGCCTTCGATTATTTGGACAGCTGTATCGAGTGGTCCTGCGATAAATCCGCCCCGTTGTCTTCCGAAATTCCCGCAGAGATACAGAGTACACCCCCTTCGATTAATCGTCGAACTTCCCTGCGGAGAGTTTGATTGTGTTTAGTCGAGGAAGAGTTTTTAATTTGTACGTACTCACAGCTGCTCCGTGAAGTCGCTGTTATTTTCCAGAAATTTTTCCGACAGCGCTGCACGTCTCCATAAATATCCGGGACGTTGTCGGCGCATCGGAGAAAATTGTCGGACGTCTGGCCGTCAAGCGTGACGCAGGGAAATGACGTTGGGCTGTATATAGTCGGACGTGTCTGTTCGAGCGTACAGCTCGTCTCCTGAAGTTCTCTTTCGGTCCGAAAGCTCGGGTTAATAAGCTCTTGTCGTCGAGACGATAAACACCGCTAAGTGATGGGCTCGTCCGCGCGTTAGGAGCGTCTCGTGTGTACTGGAGACAGCTTACCGTACCGTAAAACACGTGACAAGTGCACACACGCAGAGAGAACACGTACGATAACCACGATTTCAATTTCTAAGGTGGCAGCCTCGGCGAAATCATTCCACGCTGATTAAATTCGGCCACGGTTGTAGGACACGGGATGTCCATTTCAAAAGATAACATTGCGACACCATAAATCTCGCGCGGGCTATTCGAATGCTGTATGCGAGAGGAGATACCGGCGGGACCGTAATTGAATTTTTATCGACAAACCAGTCATCACTTTGGCGGTTACGATCAACGCGACGTAAAGCAGAAAAAGGAGGAAAGCCGCGCCGCTATATTGAAGCTGCCACGGCGAGCGTACGTATTAACGCGTCCGTGTACCGTGCGACAGATGAGATTTCCCCACCACCAGGAAATAGAGGCCATTACTTTATCGTGCACCAGTTTCTCTCTTTGTATATATAATATTTTATTTTTCCTTAGCCGCAATTCCTGCAACCCCACCAATTGGATTCCTCCATTTCACCGGAGAAATGCACTTCCAATTCATTTCAGTTCACTTTACTGCAACAGACGCGCGCGCGCGCGGTTCAATCGGGTCCGAGGAACTCGAATAGATTTCCTCCCCCGGTTATTCTAAGTGCTCGGGGTTGCTTTAACCTCATCCGTTACCGGTCCCCAAAGTTCAGGAAAATATATCGAAACTTTTCTTCGAATTTCGATAGCCGACGAAGCTTCGAATTTTCAAATCCGAAACCTCGTACAGCTTCCATGCAAGGTAGCAAAGCTTCGGCGAGAGTTTCCAAAGCTACTATATTGCGCCAAACTATCACGATTCCTACAGCTTCAGCGGAAGTTGGCAACGTTTTCAAATTCGTCTGGCACCGAGTTTCTAGAGCTTGTAGAAGGTTCAAAATGTTTCTCAAGTCCCAAAATATTTGGAAAATTTTGCCAATAGTGTATCAAGTTCTCAAAGCTCCGGAAGCTTCTTCAGGTACCCAACTTTCAGGAAAGTATATCGAAACTTTTCTTCGACTTTGGATAGCCGACGAAGCTTCGAATTTTCAAATCCGAAAGCTCATACAGCTTCCACGCAGGGTAGCAAAGCTTCGGCGAGAGTTTCCAAAGCTGCTATAGTTGCGCCGAGCATTCACGATTACTACAGCTTCAGCGGAAGGTGACAACGTTTTCAAATTCGTCTGGCGTCGAGTTTCTAGAGCTTGTAGAAGGTTCAAAATGTTTCTCAAGTCCCAAAATATGTGGAAAATTTTCCCAATAGTGTATCAAGTTCTCAAAGCTCCAGAAGCTTCTTCAGGTATCCAACTTTCAAGAAAATATATCGAAACTTTTCTTCGACTTTGGATAGCCGACGAAGCTTCGAATTTTCAATTCCGAAAGCTCATACAGCTTCCACGCAGGGTAGCAAAGCTTCGACGAGAGTTTCGAAAGCTGCTACAGTTGCGCTGAGCTTTCACGATTCCTACAGCTTCAGCGGAAGTTGGCAACGTTTTCAAATTCGTCTGACGTCGAGTTTCTAGAGCTTGCAGAAGGTTCAGAAAGTTTCTCAAGTCCCAAAATATTTGAAAAATTTTGCCAACAGTGCATCAAGTTCTCAAAGTTCCGGAAGCTTCTTCAGGTACCTAACTTTCAGGAAAATATATCGAAACGTTTCTTCGACTTTCGACGGTCGACGAAGCTTCGAATTTTCAAATCCAAAAAGCTCGTACAGCTCCCCGCAGGGTAGCAAAGCTTGGGCGACAGTTTCCAAAGCTGCTATATTGCGCCGAGCTTTCACAATTCCTAAAGCTTCAGCGAAAGTTGGAAATTTTTTCAAATTCGTCTGACGTCGAGTTTCTAGAGCTTGTAGAAGGTTCAAAATGTTTCTCAAGTCCCAAAATATTTGGAAAATTTTGCCAATAGTGTATCAAGTTCTCAAAGCTCCGGAAGCTTCTTCAGGTACCCAACTTTCAGGAAAGTATATCGAAACTTTTCTTCGACTTTGGATAGCCGACGAAGCTTCGAATTTTCAAATCCGAAAGCTCATACAGCTTCCACGCAGGGTAGCAAAGCTTCGGCGAGAGTTTCCAAAGCTGCTATATTGCGCTGAGCTTTCACAATTCCTAAAGCTTCAGCGAAAGTTGGAAATTTTTTCAAATTTGTCTGACGTCGAGTTTCTAGAGCTTGTAGAAGGTTCAAAAAGTTTCTCAAGTCCCAAAATATTTGAAAAATTTTGCCAACAGTGCATCAAGTTCTCAAAGTTCCGGAAGCTTCTTCAGGTACCTAACTTTCAGGAAAATATATCGAAACGTTTCTTCGACTTTCGACGGTCGACGAAGCTTCGAATTTTCAAATCCAAAAAGCTCGTACAGCTTCCACGCAGGGTAGCAAAGCTTGGGCGAGAGATTCCAAAGCTGCTATATTGCGCCGAGCTTTCACAATTCCTAAAGCTTCAGCGAAAGTTGGAAATTTTTTCAAATTCGTCTGACGTCGAGTTTCTACAGCTTGCAGAAGGTTCAGAATGTTTCTCAAGTCCCAAAGTATTTGGAAAATTTTGCCAATAAAGTATCAAGTTCTCAAAGCTCCGGAAGCTTCTTCAGGTACCCAACTTTCAGGAAAATATATCGAGACTTTTCTTTGACTTCCGATAGCCGACGAAGCTTCGAATTTTCAAATCCGAAAGCTCGTATAGCTCCCACGAAGGGTAGCAAAGCTTCGGCGAGAGTTTCCAAAGCTGCTATAGTTGCGCCGAGCTTTCACGATTCCTACAGCTTCAGCAGAAGTTGGTAACTTTTTCAAATTCGTCTTTTCACTGAATTCCTAGAGCTTGTAGAAGGTTCAAAAAGTCTCTCAAGTCCCAAAATATTTGGAAAATTTTGCCGATAGTGCATCAAGTTCCCAAAGCCCCGAAAGCTGCCTCAGTTACCCAACTTTCATAAGTCTCCAAGCCTTTCCTAAAGCTTCTGTGAAAGTTGGCAACATTCTCAAATTCGTCTGGCACCGAGTTTCTAGAGCTTTTAGAAGGTTTAAAAACTTTCTCTAGTTCCAAAATACTCGGAAAATTTTGCTAATAGTGCAGCAAGTTCCCAAAGCCCCGAAAGCTTTCTCAGGTACCCAACTTTTATAATTCTCCAAGCGTTTCTTAAAGCTTCAGCGGAAGTTGGCAACGTTTTCAAATTAGTCTGGCACCGAGTTTCTAGAGCTTTTAGAAGGTTCAAAAAGTTTCTCAAGTCAAAAAAGTTTCCAAATCCCCGAAAGCTTTCCCAGGTACGCAACTTTCATAAGTCTCCAAGCCTTTCTTAAAGCTTCAACGGAAGTTGGAATTTTTTCAAATTCGACTGGCACCGAGTTTCTAGAGC
Organism: Lasioglossum pauxillum; assembly: GCA_933228785.1. NCBI lineage: Eukaryota > Metazoa > Arthropoda > Insecta > Hymenoptera > Halictidae > Lasioglossum > Lasioglossum pauxillum. The sequence continues at coordinate 2,356,209 of OW121699.1, forward strand.
TTTTAATTGGTTTAAAAAGTTTCTCTAGTTCCAAAATACTCGGAAAATTTTGCTAATAGTGCAGCAAGTTCCCAAAGCCCCGAAAGCTTTCTCAGGTACCCAATTTTTATAATTCTCCAAGCGTTTCTTAAAGCTTCAGTGGAAGTTGGCAACTTTTTCAAATTCGTCTGGCACCGACTTTCTAGAGCTTGTAGAAGGTTCAAAAAGTTTCTCAAGGCCCAAAATAGTTGGAAAATTTTGCCAATCAAGTTCTCAAAGCTGCGGAAGCTTCTTCAGGTATCCAACTTTCCTTAGTCTCCAAGCCTTTCCTAAAGCTTCTGTGAAAGTTGGCAACTTTTTCAAATTCGTCTGGCACCGAGTATCTAGAGCTTTTAGAAAGTTCAAAAAGTTTCTCAAGGCCCAAAATATTTGGAAAATTTTGCCAATAGCGCATTAAGTTCCCAAAGCCCCGAAAGCTTCCTCAGTTACCCAACTTTCATAAGTCTCCAAGCCTTTCTTAAAGCTTCTGTGAAAGTTGGCAACATTTTCAAATTCGTCTGGCACCGAGTTTCTAGAGCTTTTAGAAGGCTTAAAAAGTTTCTCTAGTTCCAAAGTACTCGGAAAATTTTGCTAATAGTGCATCAAGTTCCCAAAGCCCCGAAAGCTTCCTCAGGTACCCAACTTTCATAAGTTTCCAAGCCTCCATTAAAGCTTCAGCGGAGATTGGAAATTTTTTCAAATTCGGCTGACACCGAGTTTCTAGAGTTTTTAAATTGTTCAAAAAGTTTCTCAAGTCCCAAAATATTTGGAAAATTTTGCCAATAGTGCATCAATTTCCCAAAGCCCCGACAGCTTCCTCAGGTACTCAACTTTCAAAAGTCTCCAAGCCTTTGCTAAGCTCCCGAATCGCCTACCCCAAACTTTCCGAGACTTTCCCCACGACTCTCAACTTTAGAAAATCCTCTGCACTGATCTAACCCCTTTGAACATTTCCCGTGACATTTCTATGCTCCATTATCACCAGGGATCCCTCAAGTTTCTCACTTTGCATATCATATCGCGAACGCTCTAGAAATTCCCCGAGCGTTTCATCCCTTATCGTGGTCACTGACCGATACCAGCATGGTTCTGGTGGCCCTGACAACAGTGTCCGACAGACCTTGGCTAGGAGAAGTATCATCTGACGATAAGGGGAGGTTGTAGGGGCCAGATTTAGCTACGGGATGGTTAGGGGATGCGATTGTAAGGCGTTAGACCTAAATCCACCCTCCCTTGACATCAAGCTCGTGTTTCACACGGAAACCCGTCCATATTGGCTCTGGACAGTCTTCTTCAGCCAAGTCCTCATCCCCGAACTTGATCAACCCTTTCTGCTGATAGTTCAGAGTATGGTGATGGCAGCGAACATAGTCTGGGCAAAAATTGTCGGAACGATTTCGTTCAATGAATTGAGAGACATTATTTGTCTAGCTTCCACTGTACTTCCATGTCATCCCGTGGATTTTTTCGAGGGGATTGAAGTGCTCGTAATTTCTTTTTCTTTTTAGAAAGCGCTCTATCTCTATCTCCGAATTCATGGTCTAGCGTCCCCGATAACGTTTGACCTATCACGAAGACACCTCCGAGCATAATCAAAGACCTTATCGGGTCTCTGCGAAACCGGGCTCGGTTTCTCGAAATCCTCATGAATCATGCACCAGCCTGCCCCTAACTAGATAAAACCAGCCCCCAGGAGCGACTAGCTCTGTGTTCGACGCTCCGACGCTTTTCATCTGCGCCCCTGGCGAATATCTTACCGGGAACATCACCGTTTCTTTGATTGAACTCCCATGATCGAAGTCGATCCGTTCAAGTACGCACACATAAAAATGATCTTAAAAGTTCCTGAATTTCCTAAAGCTTCGGGAAAGGGTCAGGCAGGATCTAAAGCTGAAGGAGAGGGCCGTGCAAATTTTAATGTCGCGTTCAAGCGATTCGAACACGGGAAAAATCAAGGCACTCAAAGTCGTTCGGTGCCGTCGTTGTAAATTGTATGGAAAAGGGTCGGAAACTGAAGCTGACGCGGGATTCGAACTAATTTAATAGTTTACGTAAGCGAAGACAGCTGCACGACAAAGACCATTAGTTAGAAACAGGAGTTTGCGGGACGTGGAGCTCGCTTAAAGTTAATTTAACTTCTCCCCCACGCTGCGACGATTCTTTGGCCGAGCTAATGGAACGAAAACTCTATTTATCTCTCTCTCCCTCCGACGGAGCCGTAGTTTAATATCGATATGCAACCTGCGGGGTATCTGCACCATTTTAACCATTTTTTCTCATAGAAAACAAGAAACAGGCCTTTCAATTAAAGGGTATAGCCGGATAAGCATGGGCCAGCGGCCCCCGCTCCGATTTTCCTGATTCCTGTCTTAAAACATCGTTTTATGTCTAAAAAAACATTGTGTAAAATTTCAAATGTCTACCCACACCGATAAGGGTGATATTGAGGTAAATTCCCCCGCACTTAAATGCAATTTGCTCTAAAACGAGAAAAGATATCTACATGGGATAAACGGCAAATAAAAGATATAGATACACTCTATATTTCAGATTTGTATCAGAATTTTTTGCTAATTATTTATAGTTGAAAATAATTAATTAATTTTTTGGGAATTTTTTTAACTATCTTCCCCTGGGTTGACACCTACCAAAAAATTCTAAAATATTGCTATGATTCTAACCTATTTTGTAAAAAAATCTCAGAAGTGTCCGTTTGGTGGAACAGTGTCAAAAAAAATAAAGTATGCCGGCGAACGCTCGGTTTGATCAGTAACGACGCAGCGACCGAGTTCACTTGGAGGTGGCTAGTGACGGGAGCGAACGAGAAGTCGGCGCTTGTACGGAAAAGCTGATACATGTAAAAATGCGACTAAATCTTCTAATACATGATTACAGTTAGAAGTCTAAACAATTATATTCTAGGCAATAAAAATCGTTTAGTTTATAAATACATATAAAAAAAAGAAAAAAACAAGAAAAGCGCCGACTTCCCGTTCGCTTCCGTCACTAGTCGCCGCGAGGGGAATCGGTCGCTGCGTCGTTACTGATCAAACCGAGCGTTCGCCGGCATACTTTATTTTTTTTGACACTGTTCCACCAAACGGACACTTCTGAGATTTTTTTACAAAATAGGTTAGAATCATAGCAATATTTTAGAATTTTTTGGTAGGTGTCAACCCAGGGGAAGATAGTTAAAAAAATTCGCAAAAAATTAATTAATTATTTTCAACTATAAATAATTAGCAAAAAATTCTGATAAAAATCTGAAATATAGAGTGTATCTATATCTTTTATTTGCCGTTTATCCCATGTAGATATCTTTTCTCGTTTTAGAGCAAATTGCATTTAAGTGCGGGGGAATTTACCTCAATATCACCCTTATCGGTGGGGGTAGACATTTGAAATTTTACACAATGTTTTTTTAGACATAAAACGATGTTTTAAGATAGGAATCAGGAAAATCGGAGCGGGGGCCGCTGGCCCAAGCTTATTCGGCTATACTCTTAATGTTTCGCAGTGAAACAGATTCCGGCAACAACGCCCTGAAAATGAATCCGGAAATATTTTCAGTGCGAAATTTGATCCGCGAAGCCACCCGATATTATAAATATTTGATACCCGAATGATGTATGTGCTTCATAAAAAGTATTCGATTACTTGATTATATTTTAAGAGCTGCGCAGCATCCAGCAGACTCCAAAGGTTGGTGGAAGAGTCCACAAGGTATCAAAGCTTTGGGGAAGGCACTCGCAGATCCTAAAGCTCGGAGAAGCTTCTGCAAGATTGAATGGATCCGCTAATTGCAGCATTGACTGAAAATTGGAAGTGGCCAAGATGAAATAGAGTCTGGCAATCCGAAGTGGAAGAAGGAAGTGGTTTCGTCCGTCGATTATGACCATTCCTGGTAACCAGAGAAGCCGATATGGCTGCTCAATCTGGCGGAATAGTTGCGGACACGGTCTGACATTACTCGAATGGCGCATAATCGTTAGCAAATCGTAGAGTCGAGTCGACGAGGCTGCCAGCCGTGAAAGAGCAGCCCGCGGAGATAGTCGTGGGGTCGATATACGAAGGAACGCTTGCGCGGTTTGCCTTTCGTCCTCTGTTCTGCACTAATATCGTGAGTTATCGGTCGTTAAGGGTGTAGACTCGTTCTTCCAGATGCGCAAGGGTGCGGGATGCGCGTACTTATTTCTCAATAATGCAAAGATGGGGCTTTTCAGTAGTCTAAAGTGCTAGATAAAACATCAAACGAGGCCTTGATCACCGTCAAAAGTCCTATTTTTATGTTTACGCGGCGTAATTTCCATCATTCGGCAGCATGTAGCCGTCGCAGCTTTATGAAAATAGCTATACTAACGAGCATAACTGATTCAACACACTTTAAATCGGAATAACTTTTTTATGAATTGACCAAACGACTTCGATTTCTCTGCAAGGCTAGAAGAATTAGTTTAGTAACTGAAAGGTAAAAATATTTTGAAAAAATGCATTTGGTCGGAATTGCGAAAAAAATAGTAAAAATTGATTTTTACTACTTTTTTAGCTGGGCCAAAAATAAAAATTTAATACATGTTTGAAAATTTCATTGAAAATTTCATTGAAATTGGTTAATTGGTTTACGAGTTATAAACGATTAAAAATGGTAAAACTTGCCACTTTATGGTACACTACACAAATTACCAGTTTTGATCGTTTATACTTCGCAAACCAATTAACCAATTTCAATGAAATTTTCAGAGCGTATATCATTTATACGAGTTGACAAAACACATCTTTTAAATTTTCGTTATTGGCCCAGCTGAAAAAGTTGTAAAAATCAATTTTTACTATTGTTTTTCACAATTCCGTCCAAATGCATTTTTTCAAAATATTTTTTAGACGTCATTTACTAACCTAACTCTTCTAGCCTTACAGAGAAATTGAAGTCGTTTGGTCCATTCATAAAACAGTTATCCTGATTTAACCCTTTGCACTCCGCCGTCTCCTCTGAGGTACCACTAAAAATTGCTGTACCATTATTCAAAATATTGTTTACATTATCAAATATATCGGTGTCTAATAAATTACTAAACATTTAAGAATTGTATGAGGTGTTATACCAATTTCATATCCATCAAATTTCAAAAATCATAACTAATGGAAATATTCTACATCGAAAGAAATGTTTAATTTTCCAGTTAAAATAGCTCCGAGTGTAAAGGGTTAAAGTGTGTTGTATGCTCCCGAATAATGCAAAAACGCATCGTAAACGTAAAAATAGGATTTTGAGGGCGATCGCGGCCTGGAGTGATCTTTTATCTAGCGCTTTTGACTAATGACAAACATCATCTTTGTATTATCGAGAAATTGAGAAGGCGCATCTCGCACCCTTGCAATCCTGGAAAAACGAGTGTACCTCCCTAACGGAAAACTGCCTCCAGGAACGTGCCGAATCGACGATCAACTGCGCCGTGTTTTACAGGGTTTCTTGCCATCCAGAATGTTTATTGCAGCCTGGTAAAGTCGATGGATGTTGTCCACCTACGCCGCTTCGCACAGCTTTGGAACTATAGAAAATGTTGTAATTTATTAATCACAGTGTGTCTCGGATTCACCGGTGACTTTTTCAACCGTTGTTACGACTGTCAATGCAAGAGCCCCGCGACTTTTAATTCCGCTAATCACACGAGCACACTTCCTTGTTAAAGCGTGCACAGGTGCGTCGAGTTTACCGTGCCGTTCTATTTGGCGTTATCTCGAGACGAGAGTTTCGCAAATTTGCACAGCAGCTCGAGGGGACCGTCAGCCATGGAAGAGAGATTGTTTGGATGGGTAATCTATCACGTTTTCCGATTAACTTTCCTCAGCCTGCTACCCCGTGCGCACTGCTTGACCATTTTTATCCTTCGATAGAGGGATATTGCATTCGCCGCGCGATATTTCTCCCATTGTTCTATCATTGATACTGATTGATTGCCGGAGGGGGTGGTCGACCGTGTGGCCTGACCCTTCGGGGCCACTTTGCCATTTCTTCCTTTTAAAACTAGAAAAGATTTCGTTGCTAACTTTTCGGGTATACAGGGAGGTCCGTTTAAGTACGAACACCTATATATCTCGGTTATTATTAGTCATATAAAAAATCTCCACCGAATAAAGTTGTACTGTTTCAAGGAGCGAATTTGATGATGGTAAACATTTTTTCTCAAAGCCATTTTTCACAAGATTTCAAGGTTATTGATATATTTTTTTAATGGGATGAGGTATTTTTTGATACATCAATCGATGCAGCTGGACATTCGTTATAAAAAAGTACTAACCTATGTATGTCGAAAAGTTAGTAGTTCAAGAGATATTTCAATTTAAATAACTCTAAAACACCATTACTGTCGTACTAAGACGTTAGCGTTTACTTGCTAGTGTAAATTGAAGAGTTGAAATTGAAATTGAAACATTGACGTTGAAAATGAAATTGTAGATTTGAAATTGACGTTGAAATTGAAAAATTGACGTTGAAATTGAAGAGTTGAAATTAACGAAGTGAAATTGAAAAATTGAAGTTGAAATGGGAGAGTTAAAATTGAAGTTGAAATGGAAAAATTGAAGTTGAAGAGTTGATATTGAAATGGGAGTTGAAATAAAAATTTGATGTTGAAATTGAAGAGTTGAAATTAACGAATTGAAATTGAAGAATTGAAGTTGAAATGGAAGAGGAGAAATGTGAAGTTGAAATGGAAGAGTAGAAATTGAAGTTGAAATGGAAGTGTTGAAATTGAAGTTGAAATGGGAGAGTTAAAATTGAAGTTGAAATGGAAAAATTGAAGTTGAAGAGTTGATATTGAAATGGGAGTTGAAATAAAAATTTGATGTTGAAATTGAAGAGTTGAAATTAACGAATTGAAATTGAAGAATTGAAGTTGAAATGGAAGAGTAGAAATTGAAGTTGAAATGGAAGAATAGAAATTGAAGTTGAAATTAACGAATTGAAATTGAAAAATTGAAGTTGAAATTGAAATTGACGAATTGAAATTGAAGTTGTAGGGTTGATATTGAAATTGAAGTTGATATTAACGAAATGAAATTGAAAAATTGAAGTTGAAATGGAAGAATAGAAATTGAAGATGAAGTGGAAGAGTTGAAATTGAAGTGGAAATTAAAGTTGAAGTTGAAATTAAAGTTGAAATTGAAAAATTGACGTTGAAAATAAAGAGTAAGAGTTGATATTGAAATTTAAGTTGAAATTGAAAAATTGACATTGAAGTTGAAATTGATGTTAGCGTTTACTTACTTGTGTAACGTCTTAGTACGACAGTAATGGTATTTTAGAGTTATTTAAATCGAAACATCTCGTGAACTACTAACTTTTCGACATACATAGGTTAGTACTTTTTTATAACGAATGTCCAGCTGCATCGATTGATGTATTAAAAAATACCTCATTCCATTTAAAAAAAATATCAATGACCTTGAAATCTTGTGAAAAAATGACTTTGAGAAAAAATGTTTACCATCATCAAATTCGCCCCATGAAACAGTACAACATTATTCTGTGGAGATTTTTTGTACGACTAATAATAACAGAGATATATAGGTATTCGTACTTAAACAGACCTCCCTGTATATTTGCTCGTATCTTGGCCACGTGCACAAAATTTTTTGATCCAGGAAAAATCAAAATTGAATCCGTGAGACTCGATTACGCGTGGCTGGTGAAAAAACGAAATATCCTAAGATTTATTGGGTGGATTGTTTTGAAATTCGGTGTGTACGTCAAGTACACCTATCGCTAAGTTTCGGAATCACGAGTTTGTGAAAATAATTTTTTGTCCCAATTTTACAACACCGACCGTTTCCGTAATCTTCTATCGATTTTGTTGAAATTTGTGCGAAAGTGTAGCGAAATATCTGTCGGAGCTGTGCACAAAATGTGAAGTGAATCGGTTGGCTAGATGCTGAGCTATCGTGCCGCGAGTTCGACAAAAGCGGATCGTGGAAAAATTCGCTCGAAAGGAGCGTAAGCCTAACCGTATCTGCAGTATTTTCGCAATTTTATCACCACCAAGCATTGCACGCACTTCCTCGTGAAAAGTAGGTCAGAGTATTCCCCGTGCTTTCGACTGCATCGCGGGCGCATCTTACGCGTTTAGCTCTCGAGGCTCTGCATCCCTCGAAGCGATAGCGCTATCGACTCGAAACAAAGCTTGTTGTCGAAAGACCGTTCTCACATTTCCCGATCGAGCGAATCGGTCCTTAAAATTGCACGAAGCCTTGTCGACCGGATCCTGTACAAAGCGAAGAGGCATTTGTACTCCATCAAAACGGTTCCGCCAACTTGTATTAATTTGTGAATTTTTAATTCGCTCTCGGGCTTATTGTGAATTTAATCCGGCGGGCAGGAACGGCGTTTGCTACGGCTCGGAAATGCAATTCCGATTCTGAAATATGCATGCAAATGAAAACATTAATTTGAACGTTGGAATTGAACGGTAACAAAAGTTCGACGAGATTATAAAATAATTGGGATACTAAAAGGCCCGTGAACGCTGCGATTCGTAAAATATATTTTCGTTCCGTTCGAATATATTATGCAGATTGCGTACGAATGCCGGTAGCAATAGGTCGCGCGACGTATTATTGAAATTTAAGCCGCGGCATTACATTGTACTAATAATGCCCGCGTTATTTCCAAGTGAAATAGGTATAGCTTGTTTCTCCATTACAGATAATCCGTTGCGCGTTAATGTCCGGACAATTTATAATCACCGGGACATTAGCAAAAACTCAATGCACTTGTCAATTATTGTCTCGCTTAATGTTACGCGTGTCACTCCCCCGCTACAAGCTTCCGGTCCGTTTGGTAATAATGTCGAACAATTTTATCACAGTCGAAAGCGCGCACCACTCTGCAATTCAATGCGCATTGTTATCGTTGTTTTCCGCGGGATTATCGCGACACACGCGTTCTAATTATAATATGAAAACACCGCGGTGAAAAGCTTCGCAAATATCGTGAAAAAGGTTCGCCTCGCGGAGGTCGTTCGGTGTTCCGAGTCAATAGAACTTGTCGGTGAACCGCGGGCTTCTCATGTAATGCATTTCCGTCTAGAGTTTCAGACTATAGATAACTCGAATTATAACCTGTTTAGTAATAAGAGATCTCGGGTTCCTCGTTTAAAACAGATTTACCACGAACCGCCGCGACTGCGAATACCTCTGAATGCTGTTTGAAGACTAGGATAATTACTCCCGTTACTATTTCCACCTGGGGGATCCAACGCTGGAATTAAACACAGCGCAACCGGCGCTCGCCAATTGAAAATAAAGGGCTCTCCCGGAAATCATTTCCGTGCGTTAAACTCCAAAGAAAATTCATCCGAAGGATTATTCGTGTATCCTTTTTAACTTATGCGCAAATGATTTCGGCGCTACCGGTTCGATCAAAGAATACAGAAATTAGCAATTTTGCAGAATTATAATTTCAACGTTTCGGTTCGGCTTTGAACCATCATCAAGAAAAGTCCGCGTCTGTGAAATTTAATAGACACAATTATTCATTAATACATTGTTCACATGATTAAACATCAAAGTGTCAATCTTAGGTACGAAAAACCTGAGATTAATGAAATTTACACTACATTACTGAATCAGTAATCAACTTATGATGATTTTTTATAATAATCTATATAATGAAATCCAGTTTTATAAATATGGTCAAGCACATTAACATTTTTATGTTAAACTTCACACATTAAATGTTTGCTAATTTTTTCTACCAATTTTTGGTAATACATTGGCTGGAAGTTTGTTGATGAATATTTAAAATTTGAATTTCGCGCCAAACATCGATTTGGTGTCTATTAATCCTTGACATCGGATTGGCTAGTTAGATCTACGATGTTTCTCTGTATTCTGCTTTGACTTTGTCGCATCGGTTACAGTCTAGTACAGTTTAAATCTTCTTATAGACAAGTACCATTTCTTTTACGCTCTTCATTCTGTGTTTTTTCAAAAATAGCAAGTATGTATATTACCTCTGGTTTAAATCATAAAAATTTTCCTGTATTAAATTGTAAATTGAAGTTGATATTAACGAAATGAAATTGAAAAATTGAAGTTGAAATAAGAAGAGTAATCAAATAATAATCAATTACAAGAAGTATTAACTCGGTTACAAATATCAAGTGAAAGTTCTTTTTTTGACGTTCAAAATGGAATTGAAGATTTGAAATTAACGAATTGAAATTGAAAAATTGAAGTTGAAATTGAAAAATTGAAATTGAAATTGAAAAATTGAAATTGAAAAGTTGAAGTTGAAATTGAAGAGTTGAAGTTGAAGGGTTGATATTGAAATTGATGTTGAAATTGAAAAACTGAAATTGAAGAGTTGAAATTGAAAAATTTAAGTTGATGGGTTGAAATTGAAAAATTGAAGTTGAAGGGTTGATATTGAAATTGAAAAATTGACGTTGAAATTGAAGAGTTGAAATGAACGAATTGAAATTGAAAAATTCAAGTTAAAATTGAAAAAAATGACGTTGAAATTGAAGAGTTGAAATTAACGAAATAAAATTGAAAAATTGAAGTTGAAATGGAAAAATTGAAAATGAAGTTGAAGAGTTGATACTGAAATTGAAGTTGATATTAACGAAATGAAATTGAAAAATTGAAGTTGAAATAAGAAGAGTAATCAAATAATAATCAATTACAAGAAGTATTAACTCGGTTACAAATATCAAGTGAAAGTTCTTTTTTTGACGTTCAAAATGGAATTGAAGATTTGAAATTAACGAATTGAAATTGAAAAATTGAAGTTGAAATTGAAATTGAAATTGAAGAATTGAAATTGAAAAGTTGAAATTGAAATTGAAATTGAAGAATTGAAATTGAAAAGTTGAAATTGAAATTGAAGAGTTGTAGTTGAAGGGTTGATATTGAAATTGATGTTGAAATTGAAAAACTGAAATTGAAGAGTTGAAATTGAAAAATTTAAGTTCATGGGTTGAAATTGAAAAATTGAAGTTGAAGGGTTGATATTGAAATTGAAAAATTGACGTTGAAATTGAAGAGTTGAAATGAACGAATTGAAAATGAAAAATTCAAGTTAAAATTGAAAAAAATGACGTTGAAATTGAAGAGTTGAAATTAACGAAATAAAATTGAAAAATTGAAGTTGAAATGGAAAAATTGAAAATGAAGTTGAAGAGTTGATTCTGAAATTGAAGTTGATATTAACGAAATGAAATTGAAAAATTGAAGTTGAAATAAGAAGAGTAATCAAATAATAATCAATTACAAGAAGTATTAACTCAGTTACAAATATCAAGTGAAAGTTCTTTTTTTTGTGTAATTTATACCACCAAAACATCAAGAAGGAAGAAACACCATCTGTAAAAATAAAGCCAGAAGACAGTTTAGCGGTAATTACTAACAAATTATAATAAGATTTTCGATAAAATATTATGTATCCGAAATTTGAAGCTTAAAATACAGTTTTGTTTATTTTTATTCGAAAATATAATAATATCAAATCATTTTTAAAGAGTACACCCATCATCGATTTCTTCGTACCAATTCCACAATCAAAATCACTTAGAATATTAAAGAAATCCTAGATTACCCAAACCGAAGCCGGTGAATGCAGGTAGGTTCAAAATTGCGTTATATCTCAATTATAATCTTTTCAATCTATTCAATCTATTCAAATAAAATTTCGATTTTAACTATTCAAAATCTAAAATACGTCCACCTCCGGACGTAACAAATCCTTGTGTTTGTAGACCCACGAGACAGTATTGCTTTTTTGATGCGTCGGGGGACTGTAATTTCGTCGAATTTTTCAGAAGGCATGTTGACGCTCTTACATTCGTTCCTTTGTCGTCTTTGTCCCTATCCGCGGCACGACAAAATGCGAGAATATCCCGGTGTTCCGCCTTCAAACGAAATCCCTTTACTTTCATATTAATTTTCTTGGCTGCTTTGAGATGTCGTCGCTCGTTGCATTTTTATGCGGCGCCGTTCCACGCGACAAATCTTTACGCGCGACGGCATCTACAAGAATTGATGAGCCATGAAAGGAACGGAAGAAACCGACCGGCGACTGGTTTTAATTAAGGGAACTGTTCTCCTTCCTCCCGTGTAACGCCGGAGCCTTTGAAGCCTCCGCTTGGAAAAATGCATTTCGCCCGCCCCCTGCATAATAGTGTGCACTCACATGCATGTGTGCAGCAGACCTGCTTCAAATTACGTGGACTCTGGAGACTGTTGTAGAAAAAGCCCTTGAACTTTCGATTTTAAACACGTCCGAGCGTCCGCAACTTCCAGGGTTTCGAACCCAAAGGCTTCGGAAAATCCCGGAAGTCCAGAGGTTCAAAAACCCAAGGCACCATTAATCCGAAAGGCTTGAAAAATCCAAGAGCTAAACAATTTAAGCCTAACAATAAGTAAGTGTAAGAAATCCAAGGGTTTGAACATGCCAGGATCTAAAAATCAATTGAAAAATCAAAAATTCTAAAAGTCCAATGTCAATCTCTGATCATGATTACTCTAAAATATTAAATGAAGTCAACCTGGAGACATTATGTGATCGAAGAACAGTATCCGACCAGAGCTTTATTTTTAATTTGATAAATAATAATATTGATTGTCTCGCACACTCCTCAGGCAAATCAATTTCTACGTACCTGAACGTGTTTTGAGAACGAGAGCAGGATTTCAAACAATGAAGTCCAAATCCACATATGGAGTAATAAATCCCTTAAATCGCATTATTGCAAGCTCAAACATACTGTATTTATAATATTGATTTTTTCAATGGCACGTTACAGGAATTCAAAAGAAAATTACGCAAGATTATATTTGTTAATATCGTACATGTATTTGTTTAGTTTCGCACTTGTTCCTTTTTATGTAAATTTTAGGTTAAGACTTTTTTTTGTTATGTTTCTTTTTGTTTTTATCAGTTCTACTGTGAACAACTGTAAACATTTCTATAAAAGAACCTCGGTCCGTATACAAGGTATTTCACGTAACTTGACCATCTCAAATATCTTTGTTGTTTTTAAAAATACGTCAAATGTCTGAAGGACAAAGTTGAATGGTAAAATGGGGCTCGTACCATACCAAAAAATGTTTGTTTTTATGTAACTTTTTTTTGAGATGTAAAGGTCACCTTCATTATTTTAAATGGAATGATGCATTTTTTAATTCATCAATCGATGCAGTTGGACATTCGTTATAAAAAAGTACTAACCTATGTACAGTCGGTGTACAAAGTATTCGTACAGCTTTTAAAACGAACAAATTTTTCAAAATTGGACTCAGCAGCTTGAGTTTTTTTGAGACGTTAGAAGGGTTAGTTTACTAGCTCATGTGTGAATAATTTTTTTTGTAATTGTTATTAGTCGCAATTACGAAGGGAACAATAAAGACCACGATGTTTAATTTTTTTGTTTGTGTCCGTAATTAAAATTTAAAATGTGTAGTTTGTAAATCTAAGTAGGTTATATGTATGTACAAAGTTGTATTGTATGTATGTACAAAGTTTGATTGAAATCGGTTGACGGATAAAAGAGCTATGGGCATTGTAAGATGTAAAAATCTTTGAATTTACAGATTTGCAGATTCTTATGATTTTTGCTATTTTCAATCAATTATATTTCGTGACATCCTTGATCGATTTCTATGAAACTTTGTACAAGTATATAACTTACTTAGACCTACCAAAGGCGCTTTCTAAATTCTCATTACAGGCACACATACAAAATTTAAAAATCGTGACCTTTACTATTTCCTGCAATTGCGACCAATAACAATTAAAAAAAAAAGAATTATTTACGCATTAGCTAGTAAATTAATCCTTCTAACGTCTGAAAAGAAACTCAAGCTGTTGGGTCCAATTTTTTTAATGTGTATGAATACCTTGTACACCGACTGTATGTCGAAAAGTTAGTAATTCAGGAGATATTTCCATTTAAATAACTCTAACACAGCATTACTGTCGTACTAAGACGTTAGCGTTTACTTGCTAGAGTAAATTGAAGAGTTGAAATTAAAATTGAAAAATTGACGTTCAAAATGGAATTGAAGATTTGAAATTAACAAATTGAAATTGAAAAATTGAAGTTGAAATTGAAAAATTGAAGTTGAAATTGAAAAATTGAAATTGAGGAGTTGAAGTTGAAGGGTTGATATTGAAATTGAAAAACTGAAATTGAAGAGTTGAAATTGAAAAATTTAAGTTGATGGGCTGAAATTGAAAAATTGAAGTTGAAGGGTTGATATTGAAATTGAAAAATTGACGTTGAAATTGAAGAGTTGAAATGAACGAATAGAAATTGAAAAATTGAAGTTGAAATTGAAAAATTGAAATATTGAAAAATTGAAATTGAAGAGTTGAAGTTGAAGGGTTGATATTGAAATTAATGTTGAAATTGAAAAACTGAAATTGAAGAGTTGAAATTGAAAAATTGAAGTTGATTGGTTGAAATTGAAGAATTGAAGTTGAAGGGTTGATATTGAAATTGAAAAATTGAAGTTGAAATTGAAAAATTGAAATTGAAGAGTTGAAATTGAAGGGTTGATATTGAAATTGAAAAACTGAAATTGAAGAGTTGAAATTGAAAAATTTAAGTTGATGGGTTGAGATTGAAAAATTGAAGTTGAAGGGTTGATATTGAAATTGAAAAATTGACGTTGAAATTGAAGAGTTGAAATGAACGAATAGAAATTGAAAAATTGAAGTTGAAATTGAAAAATTGAAATATTGAAAAATTGAAATTGAAGAGTTGAAGTTGAAGGGTTGATATTGAAATTAATGTTGAAATTGAAAAACTGAAATTGAAGAGTTGAAATTGAAAAACTGAAATTGAAGAGTTGAAATTGAAAAATTGAAGTTGAAGGGTTGATATTGAAATTGAAAAATTGAAGATGAAGGGTTGATATTGAAATTTAAAAAATGACGTTGAAGGGTTGATATTGAAATTGAAAAAATGACGTTGAAATTGAAGAGTTGAAATTAACGAAATAAAATTGAAAAATTGAAGTTCAAATGGAAAAATTGAAAATGAAGGTGAAGAGTTGAAACTGAAATTGAAGTTGATATTAACGAAGTAAAATTGAAAAATTGAAGTTGAAATGGAAGAGTAGCAATTGAAGTTGAAATTAAAGTTGAAATGGAAAAATTGAAGTTGAAAATGAAGTTGAAGAGTTGAAATTAACGAATTGAAATTGAAAAATTGAAGTTGAAATTGAAATTGACGAGTTGAAATTGAAGTTGAAGGGTTGATATTGAAATTGAAGTTGATATTAACGAAATGAAATTGAAAAATTTAAGTTGAAATGGAAGAATAGAAATGGAAGTTGAAGTCGAAGAGTTGAAATTGAAGTAGAAATTGAAGTTGAAGTTGAAGTTAAAGTTGAAATTGAAAAATTGACGTTGAAAATGAAGAGTAAGAGTTGATATTGAAATTGAAGTTGAGATTGAAAATTTACATTGAAATTGATGTTAGCGGTTGCTCACTTGTGTAACGTCTTAGTACGACAGTAATGGTGTTTTACAATTATTTAAACTGAAATATCTCCTGGACTACTAACTTTCCGACATACATAGGTTAGTATTTTTTTATAACGAATGTCCAGCTGCCTCTATTAATGTATTAAAAAATACCTCATTCCATTTAAAAAAATGATGGTGATCTTCATATCTCTAAAAAAAATTACATAAAAATAAAAATTTTCTTGGTATCGTATGGGCCCCATTTTACCATTCAACTTTGTCCTTCAGACATTTGCCGTATCCTTAAAAGCAACAAAATATTCAAGGTGGTCAAGTTAGGTGAAATACCCCGTATAATAATAATAATAAAAGAATCCAAGGGTATAAGAGTGTGGTTCTAAATCGCGAGGGTCCACAAACCGAAGATTTCAAAAATCCAAGGGCCCGAGAGAATATAATAATAATAGTCGCGCTGCAAGATCACAGGAGACTCGAAGGTAGTAATTAAATCCAGCCGGCGGCGGTTGTTCGAAGAACCGAGAGCATATGAGAATGTTTCGTTTCCATCGGCGGTGCATGCTCGATGCATTAACGTATTATATTTGCAGGCCCCCGTGCTACCCCGCCGGCATTTATTCCCCGTGTCACACAGCACTGACATCATCGATTTTAGCCGCTTCCTCGAGACGAAGTTTCGTTGCTTCGATGTTCCCTGCAAGCTCGCTATTTACATTCAGAATCTGATTATTCCGAGGAGACATGCGACCCTTACTATGCACCCTAACTCGGACCTAACCGCATCAACCGCGAGAAATTAGCGATCCTGTGCATCGTAAAAATCTCACTTCCTCCTATGCTTCCCTAAGTGGTTCCGAGAATTTTTAAAAAATTCGGAAAGTCAGGTTTACATTTTTCTCTATTTTTGGCTCTGCTGGTAGAACTCGTGTCGAATCGATCGGCGTTGGTTTCATGTTGATACGCCCAGAAGAAACATTTTTGACTTATATAAGCTTACGTAACTTCCACAATTTTCAATATATCCGGAAGATTCTTCGATCTATACGTTCTGGAAGGATCGTAGAAAATTATCGCGTGCAAGGAGATTGAATTTTTGGACCGAGAGAAAATGGGTACGTCCTTGAAGATTCCGGATCCGAACGCATTTAAAGTAAGAAGAAAAAGGTACTTGCGAGCAGACGACGAAGGGTCGAGGGGAAGGGAGAGGGCTACCGAAGGGTGGTACCCTTCACCGTGGATTATCCGTTGACCTGCCCAGACATAAAGGACGCTTCGTTTCCGCGATTCATCGATACGGCTACGCCAAGCCGGCCGATAATAAAGAGTAAATAAGGGCAAAAATAGATGCCTGTCGGCTGGGCCCTATTAAGGGGAGCGACGCGCTCGAAGGGCTGCTTATTTATTCCTTTCTTTCTCTCTCTCTCTCTCTCTCTCTCTCGCGCGCGCTCCTCTCCTTTTTTGCACGAGAGTCTGCACGGTTGAAAGACTTCACGGACAAAATCGTTACGACCCGAGCTTCGGGGTGGGGGTGGTTTTTCGATGGGTTTTTAGCGGTCAGACAAAACCTTCCTGGAAGCTTATTTTTCATGTCGCTGGGGAACAATGAAAATTTTTATCGCGCGCAAGAAATATTCGTCGCGCCACTCAGAATATTCTGTCCACGACTCTTGAATTATCCTTTTTTTGTAAGGGTCAGTGGTTTTGTGTACGCACACTGCCGTCCATAAATCACCGGACGCTTGTGTATCTTCAAGAAAATGGTAATTAAAGAATACAAGCTTCCAGATTGTCTTATTTTTTAGACCTTTGTACGATGTTAAAGACAAAACTTGGGAGTGTTGGAAGGTACAGGAGATTTTGTATGCTCGACCGGCACTTTCCGTGAAATATTGTTAGCTGCAAATTAAATTCTCGCGTCCCAGCTGGCGGGTGTTAATTGTGACAATTTTTGCCGTCAACTCGCTTCTCTTGTCGTGAACGATTTTCTCGAATGACAGTGATCGGGAAAAACACACCTGCACTGTTCCAGGGCAAACCGCAACCGGGAATAAATTTAGGTAATCTTCTCGCACCCCCACCCCTTCGACGAGCACCGAAAGGGATCATCGGCCTTCGTCGGTTCACGCTGCAATAAACATTACCCGACACACCGAAATAATATGAAAAGCGGCCGGACGATCGAACGCGAAAATTGGAAAATGAACTCGAAATGGAATACAATATAAATGCGGTATAAAAACGTCGACATTAACCGTAGAATAAAACGGGAGGGAAACAACCGTGAAATCAAACGCGAAATAAATGTGACGTCGGATCGTAGAATAAATCCTCGAACGAAATTGAATCGCAGAGCCTGGCCACGGGACATGTAACCGTTCTGTTATTCTTAGAACGCAATGTGGACTATCTACAATTGATCTAACATCGGGACTGGCTGTAGTAAAGAAGAACACTATTTATATTTCACAACAGGAAGCCAACGGCTTATGATCTGTCCTACATCGATCATCGATCATAAATTTCATACCAAGAAATAGTACAACGCTGACAATTATCCGGGCCGGTGTACACATTTTTCTTAGGAACTTGGAAAGTTGGGAAAAATATGAAAGTTTGCTGCGAAGTAGAGTAGTTCGATCGCTACACTAGCCTATTTTTTTTATTCTTGACGCAGCACTGTCCTAGGGGTGAAACCACCCTTTGAACGTAACTTAGAATTTCATTTTTCACGGAATATTTAGGAAGTGTCGTTCATAAAAATGTGAAGAAACGTCTAAAACTAATCATCTGGGTTAGATAACATCCCTTGCTAATATATATCGCGTTTTTACCCTTCTATGAAATTTTTGAATTATTTATAAATATTCCTTTACAGAGTAGTTGCCAGAAATAATGTTTTTGCAAAATCCAATGATAAGGCCAATGATAAAATTGTGAAACCACCCTTTGAACGTAACTTAGAATTTAATTTTTCACGGAATATTTAAAAAATGTCGTTCATAAAAATGTGGAAAACGTCTAAAACTAATCTTCTGGGTTAGATAGCATCCCTTGCTAATATATATCGCGTTTCTACCCTTCTATGAAATTTTTGAATTATTTATAAACATTGCTTTACAGAGTAGTTGCCAGAAATAATTTTTTTGTATAATACAATGATAAGGCCAATGATAAAATTGTGAAACCACCCTTTGAACGTAACTTAGAATTTCATTTTTCACGGAATATTTAAAAAGTGTCGTTCATAAAAATGTGGAAAACGTGTAAAACTAATCTTCTGGGTTAGATAGCATCCCTTGCTAACATATATATCGCGTTTCTACCCTTCTATGAAATTTTTGAATTATTTATAAACATTGCTTTACAGAGTAGTTGCCAGAAATAATTTTTTTGTATAATACAATGATAAGGCCAATGATGAAATTGTGAAACCACCCCTTGAACGTAACTTAGAATTTAATTTTTCTCGGAATATTTAAAAAATGTCGTTCATAAAAATGTGGAAAACGTCTAAAACTAATCTTCTGGGTTAGATAGCATCCCTTGCTAATATATATCGCGTTTCTACCCTTCTATGACATTTTTGAATTATTTATAAATATTGCTTTACATAGTAGTTGCCAGAAATAATGTTTTTGCAAAATCCAATGATAATGCCAATGATAAAATTGTGAAACTGTTTTGTAGACCTATTTTTTAAATTTGCCCTAGTACGATTCAGGTGTCGGAACCACCCCTCGAAAATAACGTAGAATTTCCTCTGACATAGAATATTTTGAAATCCGTGGTATTAAAAGGACCGAATCAAAAACATTTAAAAATACGCTGTCGTATTTTCCAGCATCCTTTGTTAACGCATATTGTGCTCGAATCTTTTTATAGAATTCCTGGTTGTTTATTAATTCTATTGAAAGGTTTGGTTCCGGATTAATATTCGAATCCTTTTATTTCGATGGATCAAATGAAATAATCCGTGGGATGGTATGTGCTTTAGGATTGTTGAAGTTAGACGGTACAACATGCTATCTTGTTCAGTGTATACAGAGTCACGTATCGATAGAATTCGGGCTCGCGGTTTTCGTATAAAGGGATCGCGAATATCGTCCGCGTTTCTGTGGTTTAAACGACGATTTGTTTGTTCGTGGCTCTACCGCCTGTTTGATCCATTCTGGCCGTATTTAATTAATGCACTTGGATAGCGAGCGAACTGTATTTATTTTTCGAAGAAATCAAAATGTTCGACGTTTTTAAAAGTGATCCCCGTGTACTATCCTCATGTTCTCTCTTCCCGTCTGGTTTTATAAATATTTTATATCCCGAATGCACGTTTCACATTCCTGGAATAATGTTGCTTTCATCATTTCACCACGGAATAACGTTTCCAGCGTTTCGAATAATCAAAATAAGATTCTCGAAACGAAAACAATCGATGACGAAATGGGAAAACAGCGTCTCCGTAGAAGTCAGCGTACAGCGTCTCCGACGAGCCATCGAAAGGGAAGTTTGCAGCTTTTTAATTGCTATTTACCGAGCTTTCATGCGATTCCCTCGCTCCTCCTTGTTTCGAGTTGAAAGTGTGTCCCGGAGCACGTCCTTCACTAGACACGATGATTTTCATGGTGCATTTGTGTACTTGTTTACCTCCCGTTCGTTCTTTTGTCCCCGTCAATTTCCTTTGTGATCATTAGACGATACAATGACACTTGGACCTGCCACGCGCGCGAACTTCCCCCGCCATTCACGGACAAACGAAGCCGAGTTTGCTCTGATGACGTGCAACTGTTGACTCGACAGAAATTCGGTAATTAATTCGCTGGAACGCTGATCAACTATCTTCGAAGCATGGAAATTCAATATTTGGGTATGCGAGGCATTAAATCTGTAATACAGGATCCGAAATTCACTAGGTAGGGTCCGATGGTCTTAAGTTCAGTACTGAGGGGATCCGAGGGTCCCAAGTCCAATACTGAGGGGGTCCGAGGGTCCAAGGTCCAATACTGAGGGGATACGAGGGTCCTAACTCTAGAACTGAGGGAGTCCGAGGGCCCTAAGTCCAATCCTCAGGGGGTCCGAGGGTCCTAAGTCCAATACTGAGGGGATTCGAGGGTCCTAAGTCCAATACTGAGGGGGTCAGATGGTCCTAAGTTCAGTACTGAGGGAGTACGAGGGTCCTAAGTCAAGTACTGAGGGGATCCGAGGGTCCTAAGTATAGTACTGAGGGGGTCAGAGGGTCCTAAGCTCAATACTTATGGGATCGGAGGGTCCTAAGTCCAGTAGTGAGGGGGTCCGAGGGTCCTAAGTCCAATACTGAGGGGATACGAGGGTCTTAAGTCTAGTACTGAGGGGGTCCGAGGGTCCTAAGTTCAGTACTGAGGGGGTACGAGGGTCCTAAGTCCAATACTGAGGGGATCCGAGGGTCCTAAGTCTAGTACTGATGGGGTCCAAGAGTCCTAAGTCCAATACTGAGGGGATCCGAGGGTCCTAAGTCTAGTACTGATGGGGTCCAAGAGTCCTAAGTCCAATACTGAGGGGATGCGAGGATCCTAAGTCCAGTAGTGAGGGAATCCGAGGGTCCTAAGTCCAATACTGAGGGGATCCGAGGATCCTAAGTCTAGTACTGATGGGGTCCAAGAGTCCTAAGTCCAATACTGAGGGGATCCGAGGGTCCTAAGTCTAGTACTGATGAGGTCCAAGAGTCCTAAGTCCAATACTGAGGGGATGCGAGGATCCTAAGTCCAATAGTGAGGGGATCCGAGGGTCCTAAGTCCAATACTGAGGGGATACGAGGGTCTTGAGTCTAGTACTGAGGGGGTCCGAGGGTCCTAAGTTCAGTACTGAGGGGGTACGAGGGTCCTAAGTCCAATACTGAGGGGATCCGAGGGTCCTAAGTCTAGTACTGATGGGGTCCAAGAGTCCTAAGTCCAATACTGAGGGGATGCGAGGATCCTAAGTCCAGTAGTGAGGGGATCCGAGGGTCCTAAGTCCAATACTGAGGGGATACGAGGGTCTTGAGTCTAGTACTGAGGGGGTCCGAGGGTCCTAAGTTCAGTACTGAGGGGGTACGAGGGTCCTAAGTCCAATACTGAGGGGATCCGAGGGTCCTAAGTCTAGTACTGATGGGGTCCAAGAGTCCTAAGTCCAATACTGAGGGGATGCGAGGATCCTAAGTCCAGTAGTGAGGGGATCCGAGGGTCCTAAGTCCAATACTGAGGGGATCCGAGGATCCTAAGTCCAGTATTGAGGGGGTACGAGAGTCCTAAGTCCAATACTGAGGGGATGCGAGGATCCTAAGTCCAGTAGTGAGGGGGTCTGAGGGTCCTAAGTCTAGTAGTGAGAGGGTTCGAGGGTCCTATGTCCAATACTGAGGGGATCCGAGGGTCCTAAGTCTAGTACTGATGGGGTCCAAGAGTCCTAAGTCCAATACTGAGGGGATGCGAGGATCCTAAGTCCAGTAGTGAGGGGGTCCGAGGGGTCCTAAGTCCAATACTGAGGGGATCCGAGGATCCTAAGTCCAGTATTGAGGGGCTACGAGGATCCTAAGTCCACTGCTGAGGGGATCTGAGAGTCCTATGTCCAATATCCTAAATTCAATTCAGTGACGATGTCAGAATGTCGGATATTTGTTCAAAAATAGCGAACGCAGAATTAATGTTAGTGTCAGGAGGGCTTGTCAGGTTGCCATTGAAAGTTTAGTTAGCGGTAAATCGTCCCGGACAAGCAAGAGAACGGTGTCTCGTGCTCCCGAAGGCGTCGGTATCATTTGTCTGAATTGCCAGCGCTTTCCCATTCGACCGGTGAAAATAAGCGAGCGACTTGCGTGCGGTCCGACGGCGAGCTCGCGTGTCCCATCGCCCGCGTCATGTGACGATCGTGTCGCCTTAAGTAGAACTGACAGACTTAATGGGCTGGCTCCCAACCATTACCCACTTGTGTGACGCAGGGAATGATAACACGACTATCTGCCCACAAAGATTGGTATCATTTGCGAGCGAGCGGTGCGCGTATTCTCTCTTAACTCGCGCGTGAAGTGCCTCGAAGGACACTGTTTTTCTTATGTAACCGTCCATTAATTTTTTCCGCGAGCCCAGTCCATCAACCGATCACGTTTCAGTCGTGACACAGAACATTTCCTATTACCTTCTGGAAACCAGTCGAACGAGGCCAATCGTGCTCTTCCATTCTACTGATTCTATTGTCATCAGTTCTATTCATTTGCTCATTAATTTTTTCGTTCTCTATCCGTCTGAGAAAAAATATTTCATTTGTTCCCACGAGTTGCCTGTTACAAGGTTTATTTTTAATCTACGAGATCTACTGTGTTAGAGGTGTGTGTTTCCTGTGTTAGACCTTGAATCTCTGATATTAAACAGCGATCATTTACGATAGGCTCTGGACCGTGCATTTACGAAACTCGGACGTTGCATGTGCGGACTATAATCCCACCCAGTAAATCTGAGACCTTGGACCTGTCATCGTAAACTGCGGTTGATGTATTACGGTTTAACATGTGCATCATAACCTTTGCACTTTAGATTTCGAACGACCGTACGATTATTCGCAGGATCCGTATGCGTGAATCGCATACTGTCAATCTTCGGTGTCAGCGGGTTCAGACAGTGCGATAACGAAACTTTCGAGAAACGGAGGCCGGACAATTGACCCTGTACTTTGGAGACTGGATCTTGGACCTTGAATGTTGGACCTTGGATATTGAACCTTCGTCGTTGGACCTGGATCTTGGACTTTGAATCTCTGACCCTGAATGTTGGGGCCTGAATCTTGGACCCTGGATACTGGACCCAGGATTTTGGACTTTGAATCTTTAATTCTGAATGTTGGGGCCTGAATCTTGGACCCTGGATACTGGACCTTGATTGTTGGACTCTGGATCTTGGCCTTTGAATCTTTGATTCTGAATGTTGGGGCCTGAATCTTGGACCCTGGATACTGGACCTTGATTGTTGGACTCTGGATCTTGGACCCTGGATACTGGACCCAGGATCTTGGACTTTGAATCTCTAATTCTGAATGTTGGGGCCTGAATCTTGGACCCTGGATACTGGACCTTGATTGTTGGACTCTGGATCTTGGACCCTGGATACTGGACCCAGGATCTTGGACTTTGAATCTTTAATTCTGAATGTTGGGGCCTGAATCTTGGACCCTGGATACTGGACCTTGATTGTTGGACTCTGGATCTTGGACCCTGGATACTGGACCCATGATCTTGGCCTTTGAATCCTTAATTCTGAATGTTGGGGCCTGAATTTTGGACCCTGGATACTGGACCTTGATTGTTGGACTCTGGATCTTGGACTTTGAATCTTTGACCCTGAATGTTGGGGCCTGAATCTTGGACCCTGGATACTGGACCTTGATTGTTGGACCCTGGATCTTGGACTTTGAATCTTTGACCCTGAATGTTGGTGCCTGAATCGTGGACCCTGGATACTGGACCTTGATTGTTGGACCCTGGATCTTGGACCCTGGATACTGGACCCAGGATCATGGACTTTGAATCTTTGATTCTGAATGTTGGGGCCTGAATCTTGGACCCTGGATACTGGACCTTGATTGTTGGACTTTGGATCTTGGACCCTGGATACTGGACCCACGATCTTGGACTTTGGATCTTTGACCCTGAATGCTGGACCCTGATTGTTGGAGCCTGAATCTTGGACCTTGGATACTGGACCTTGATTGTTGGATCGTGGATCTTGAACTTTGAATCTTTAACCCTGAATGTTGGGGCCTGAATCTTGGACCCTGGATACTGGACCTTGATTGTTGTAGCCTGAATCTTGGACCTTGGATGTTAGACCTTGAATGTTGGACTTTGGATTTTGAATCCTCAATGTTAGACCCTGATTCCTGGAGACTGGTTCTTGGACTCTGGATCTCGAGTTTTGGACGACCTCCGATAAAATTTTATGCATTATGTGGCACAGAACTACTTCTCGCCAAGTGTTTTCCCAGCATTGCTCCACGTGGATTCGAGGATAAAGTCGTATAGCGCAGCACGAAGGGGAGAAGTCTCGCGTGCGTCATGCTGACACTATTCCCGTTTCTCGAACGATTCTTTCGATTAAATGACGCGTATCGGGTACTGTATTCCGTGGTTGCAACGGTCGAGGCGCTCGTATACGGATGGAAGACACGAAGTACGAGTAGTAGACACGGGCCGGAAATATCTGAATGGCGGCGATAAACTGCGTTACGCGGGAAGACAAGGAAAGGAACGCGACGCTGGTTAACCGTCGCGTCGGTGCCATTCGCGGAAACATAGTTGCGACGGTGCGGTGTGGATTCGTGCAAGTAGGTAGAACGGTGGCAAACAATGTAATGGCGTTGAATAACAAGACGGCCGGTGGTAAAGGGAAGAAAATCAAGGAAAACACGACTGGCTGGAAACGGGTTGTGCAACGCACAAAACCGGATGTGAGAAATGATAAGAATCTCGAGCGAGAATTTCCGTGATCGAGGTCGGAATAAATGCAGAGATGTCGGCAAGATAACGTTAAATATTCCATTAAACAAATTTGTTAACGCCGGCATCATTCGAAATTGAAATAAATCGATAGCCACCGCTGCGACGCGGTGCGTTTAAACAGTCCATGAATTTTTCAGCGAGACCTGCGAACTATTACGCAGGTCAACGCAATTTCAGGAACGTATCAGATTGCCTCGAAAATTCACGCCGACCCCGGTTAATTAATGCCATTGGCTAAATTCAATTAACGCGATGTAATTAATTTCGTCGACTCTAGCCTATCCCGGTTACGCACTCGCCAAATAATTATCATCTAGAAAACGATAACATACCGCTCGAAATTTACCAATTCTTGTATAATTTCAAAAACATTATTTTACACCGCTCGAAGGGAAAATGTGAAGAATATACAAAAATTTCTGAACATATCGTTCGGTGTATTCGCCGAAAAAGAATTCGTAGATCCGCTTCCGCTATTAAGCTCCATGTAAAATCGATCTCGAATGTCGCCCGAAAAAGGCTCTTTTCAGCTCGTAAATTTCAGGTGTTCTCCTTCCATCGATCGGCGAGAACAATCACGAGCATTTTCGGAACGCACCGGCTGTGCGCCTATGCATTTTCCATAAATTGCTCTCTTTCGCCGTGAATCGATCCTGGAGCAATAGCACGCACCGTAAATCACTGGATTCAGCGGCGTTGTTGCTCGGAAGAATAAAACCGTACGACCCCGTTTCGTCCCTTAAATTTTCAGAGCGCAGACTGCACCGACTCCTCGGTCTGCGGGTGCGCGGGGGTGAACACCAGTGTCTGCTCTGCGGACCAAGGATCGTTGTTCTCCCCGACTGACATCGCGGCTTAAAAGAAATTGCAACAAATTTATAGCGTGCACTTTTATCGAATTTCTGCGCGCGACCCAGCCGCGTGAAATTTTTATTCGCGTCTATTTTAAGCATCCCTGAAAGGGTATAGATCCGCCAGTTTCGCGCGGAGCGGTGTTCGAAATGAATATTTTTCGAGAACCATCGATTGCTCGAAACATTTTTTTTCAAGTTACAACGACAGATACTTCATCTGTATTTTTTTTTGTTGCGAAGACCGCCTTTTAACAGAAGTGAACGATTTATCGATGTTCGAATTAAAACCGGGATTTGTGGACGTAGTTACCAATTGTAGCGACGATTCCACGAGCGCAATCAATTTTCCGCGAGGGGAATACTCTCGCGGAGTGGCGAAATAGCGTGACCACTCGGGCGACTCGCGTGAGAGACTCTGAAATTAAAAAAAGCGGGAATAACGAAAAAAATCACTCGACGGCACCGACGCGCTGCGATAATAGTCATCAATAACAAAAATCCGGGCGTTTAAGGGTAAGTCAGGCGTGACGTGGCAGATTACGATTTTTTCGTCGCTGTTTCCCGAGCAGTCGAAACAATGTCCAAGGTCGAAGATCCAGAGTCCAAGATCTACAGAGCATGGTCCAGAATCCGAGGTCTACACGACCCAAAATCTAGGATCTAAACTTAGTGATCTACATTTTACGTTCTAAGCAGATTACCTGAAGTTTACGATGTCTCAGATTTACAGCCAGCGATATAGTTTCTATTTGTCTCAGTGTCAAATTTCGTACTCGGCCGATCAGTATAAATAGTTAGTGTTTTACAGCTGACATTCAGTATTTTGCAGCATTGCGAGAGTAGCTATGCAAGAAGAAACAGCTAAATATACCAAGATCCTAAAATATTTATATTATAGACACATGAGCACAATTTTAGTGCAGAAATTTGAATAATTCTTCTGAAAAAATTTCTGAAAATTCTCGGTTACAGCTGACATGCAGTATTTTGCAGCATTGCGAGAGTAGATATCCAAGAAGAACCAGCTAAATATACCAAGGTCCTAAAATATTTATATTATAGACACATGAGCACAATTTTAGTGCAGAAATTTGAATAATTCTTCTGTAAAAATTTCTGAAAATTCTCTGTTACAGCTGACATTCAGTATTTTGCAGCATTGCGAGAGTAGCCATCCAAGAAGAAACAGCTAAATATACCAAGATCCTGAAATATTTATATTATGGACACACGTGCACAATTTTAGTGCAGAAATTTGAATAATTCTTCTGAAAAAATATCTGAAAATTCTCGGTTACAGCTGACATTCAGTATTTTGCAGCATTGCGAGAGTAGCTATCCAAGAAGAACCAGCTAAATATACCAAGATCCTAAAATATTTATATTATGGACACATGATCACAATTTTAGTGCAGAAATTTGAATAATTCTTCTGAAAAAATTTCTGAAAATTCTCTGTTACAGCTGACATTCAGTATTTTGCAGCATTGCGAGAGTAGCTATCCAAGAAGAAACAGCTAAATATACCAAGATCCTAGAATATTTATATTATGGACACACCTGCACAATTTTAGTGCAGAAATTTGAATAATTCTTCTGAAAAAACTTCTGAAAATTCTCTGTTACAGCTGACATTCAGTATTTTGCAGCATTGCGAGAGATGCTATCCAAGAAGAACCAGCTAAATATACCAAGGTCCTAAAATATTTATATTATAGACACATGAGCACAATTTTAGTGCAGAAATTTGAATAATTCTTCTGAAAAAATTTCTGAAAATTCTCTGTTACAGCTTACATGCAGTATTTTGCAGCATTGCGAGAGTAGCTATCCAAGAAGAAACAGTTAAATATACCAAGATGCTAAAATATTTATATTATGGACACACGTGCACAATTTTAGTGCAGAAATTTGAATAATTGTTCTGAAAAAATTTCTGTAAATTCTCTGTTACAGCTGACATTCAGTATTTTGCAGCATTGCGAGAGTAGCTATCCAAGAAGAAACAGCTAAATATACCAAGATCCTAAAATATTTATATTATGGACACATGTGCACAGTTTTAGTGCAGAAATTTGAATAATTCTTCTGTAAAAATTTCTGAAAATTCTCTGTTACAGCTGACATTCAGTATTTTGCAGCATTGCTAGAGTAGCCATCCAAGAAGAAACAGCTAAATATACCAAGATCCTAAAATATTTATATTATGTACACACGTGCACAATTTTAGTGCAGAAATTTGAATAATTCTTCTGAAAAAATTTCTGAAAATTCTCGATTACAGCTGACATTCAGTATTTTGCAGCATTGCGAGAGTAGATATCCAAGAAGAACCAGCTAAATATACCAGGATCCTAAAATATTTATATTATGGACACATGAGCACAATTTTAGTGCAGAAATTTGAATAATTCTTCTGTAAAAATTTCTGAAAATTCTCTGTTACAGCTGACATTCAGTATTTTGCAGCATTGCGAGAGTAGCTATCCAAGAAGAAACAGCTAAATATACCAAGATCCTAGAATATTTATAATATGTACACACGTGCCCTATTTTAGTGCAGAAATTTGAATAATTCTTCTGTACAAATTTCTGAAAATTCTCTGTTACAGCTGACGTTCAGTATTTTGCAGCATTGCGAGAGTAGCTATCCAAGAAGAAACAGCGAAATATACCAAGATCCTAAAATATTTACATTATGGACACACGTGCACAACTTTAGTGCAGAAATTTGAATAATTCTTCTGTAAAAATTTCTGAAAATTCTCTGTTACAGCTGACATTCAGTATTTTGCAGCATTGCGAGAGTAGCTATCCAAGAAGAAACAGCTAAATATACCAAGATCCTAGAATATTTATAATATGTACACACGTGCCCTATTTTAGTGCAGAAATTTGAATAATTCTTCTGTACAAATTTCTGAAAATTCTCTGTTACAGCTGACATTCAGTATTTTGCAGCATTGCGAGAGTAGCTATCCAAGAAGAAACAGCTAAATATACCAAGATCCTAAAATATTTATATTATGGACACATGAGCACAATTTTAGTGCAGAAATTTGAATAATTCTTTTGAAAAAATATCTGAAAATTCTCTGTTACAGCTGACATGCAGTATTTTGCAGCATTGCGAGAGTAGCTATCCAAGAAGAAACAGCTAAATACAGGGTCATCCGTTTTTAAACGGACAAACGTAAACCAGCTATAAAGAACCCCAAATGGAACAAGTTTTACCCCTGCCACTTTTTTTGTTTCGGCCTTGATTTCTAGAAAATTGCAAAAAACCATAATTTTTTTAGTTCACATAAACTTGAATATCTCGGGACTCCAGTGATGAATCTTGATGATTTTTCCTTTGTTTGGTTTAAAATAAATAGGGGCATCTTTTTTGTTAACAAAATATTTTTGTATGACCTTCGGATCTTTGTTTTTTTGGCATAGGGCACGTCGTGGAAAAATTATGGTTTTTTGCGATTATCTAAAATTCAAGGCCGAATCAAAAAAAGTGGTAGGGGTAAAAATTGTTTCATTTGGGGTCCTTCATAGCTGGTTTACGTTTGTCCGTTTAAAAACGGATGACCCTGTATACCAAGATCCTGAAATACTTATATTATGGACACATGAGCACAATTTTAGTGCAGAAATTTGAATAATTCTTCTGAAAAAACTTCTGAAAATTGTCGGTCGACGGGGGCGCTCTCTCGTCTACAATGCAGCGATCGTAGCGTGATTTAATTAATAGTGATCTTGGAATGACCGAGGGTCCAATAAAATGTTGTTCGGCGTCGTCGCAGAGGTGCCACTGGGTCAGGGAAACCCTCTGGTTTTCCGGATGCTACGTTACTGTGCCACAGCGACGCCGGAGAGAGAATCGTTCCGTCAGTCGGGTCTCGGCCGCCGTCAACGTCAATACGACGGCGCACGAGTTCATCGTCTCGGCTCGGGAGCACCGAGCCACCTCGCGGTATCAGCTTTTTTGCAAAATTGTTATCACTTTCTTCTCTATCCTCCTCTATCTCCTCTAATCCCACAGTCTCCTATTCCTCTCCGCCTTCAAAGCTCTTCAAACTCTTTGGAACCTCTGCACAGTTAGCTGTCACACGATCTCCATGTCTCCATTGGCATTTTGGCATATTCAGTGACAGTGCACGACGGGCCTCGTTTCCCTAGGCCTTCTAGAAAGTACCCATTCGTTGCTTAGGCTTTGCCCAGTGTGTCGGAAAATTTCGTGAAAAATGCTCCAACGTTTCCGAAGCTGTCCGAGTGGGTCTACAGTCCATTGGTGTACCTGTCTGTTTTGATTTTGCCCCAGTGAGCCCGACCCCTCTCTTTCGAGGTGCTTTCTGGACGTTCCAGTGACGTATTTGTTTAGTGCAGTGACGTTCGCGACGAGTCGAGCTTTTTGGTTAGGTGATTCCCTGGTCTATACGGGAGGCGTGCTCCCGAGCCAATTGGATTTGTTTTGATGCGCTCGATCTCCTGGAGACGTGACCCCGAAGACGAGAGTCTTGGCATCAGGAACGTGCGAAATCGAGTGGCCCTTTTTGTGCAAGCACGTGGCGCCGGTGAAAAGTGCTTTTTCATGCTGCCTCGCTTGCCATCGTGTTTTCTATTCCGCAAAATTTCAACTGTGAGTCACCGTTCCGACGTATTTAAATCCACGGGAACCACCTAACCCTCCTCGAACTCGGAATGGGTTTCCAAATAATGCGAAACCTCGTTCCACTCGGTTCTACAATCAAGTAACGCATTCGCGATTGTTATTTTAGAAAAGTGCACAGTGGTCGGGAATAATTCCCTTCCTTCACCGGTTCGAAAATGGAGAATAAACTCGCCGGCCCCCCGTTTGTCTTGTGCAATTCAAATTCTCGGTTAATTTATATCTCTGTTTACGATTAATTACTCGTGACCCAATTGTTTCGCGATCGCTCGTCGTCTATTTGTGTTGCCGGTGCTGAAAGATTGCGCTGGCAATGGCAGCCGGGAAGTCGAAAAGCCACCGCGACACTCGCGGCCTTTTTTCAACGAGAGAATTAATGCTCGTTAGCCGGCTCCTTCGTTCACAGGTTGCTAAATTGAGACAAACAACGACCGCCTCGGTGTTTCTTACGTACCTCCTTGAACTTGCTTACACAAAGCTGCCACTCGGCCACCCCTTTTTCGGAGCAGATCCCCTAAAACTTCAGCGCCAGCCAGCAGAAACCCGATATTTAATCTTCTTTCGCCACCGATTGATCTTCAAGAAGTGTACACACTCCAGCGATTCTCCGCGCTTCAAAGAAATCAAACATGGTAGAACCTTTCGTTTATTTCCTCTGCGTTTACTAATTAATCAGACTGTGCACTCCAAGATTCCGTCTTCTGTTCCGAGTGTAAATCGTTAAGAAATATCAGTCAAACTCCTTCAAACTTCTCACTAAACTTTCTCCTTGTTTTTCCTCGTTTCACCAATTAATTTGTCTAAAACGTGCACAAGCTTCAATATTTCCTTCCAAGTAAATCGTTTATAAAAATCGCAGTCAAACATCTCCAAACTTTTCGACGTCGTTACACGCAGACAAACACAACAAAGCTTTTCGTCGATGTCTTCTCTTCTTTCAGTCAAACTCCTTTAAACTTCTCACTAAACTTTCTCCTTGTTTTTCCTCTGTTCACCAATTAATTTGTCTAAAACGTGCACAAGCTTCAATATTTCGTTCCAAGTAAATCGTTTATAAAAGTCGCAGTCAAACATCTCCAAACTTTTCGACGTCGTTACACGTGGACAATCACAACAAAGCTTTTCGCCGATGATTTTCGAGCTCTTCCTGTCTGAAATGAACCATCAAGAAATTTCAAACTATGCCAAACTCGACTCGATCAAGATCGATCTTTGATCTCAAACCGGTTCAAACATGCTTGAACAGATTTTCCCGCTGCTTCTCACAAGTAAATCGTTTATAGAAGTCGCAGTCAAACATCTCCAAACTTTTCGACGTCGTTACACGTAGACAAACACAACAAAGTTTTTCGTAGATGTCTTCTCTTCTTTCAGTCAAACTCCTTCAAACTTCTCACTAAACTTTCTCCTTGTTTTTCCTCTTTTCACCAATTAATTTGTCTAAAACGTGCACAAGCTTCAATATTTCGTTCCAAGTAAATCGTTTATAAAAGTCGCAGTCAAACATCTCCAAACTTTTCGACGTCGTTACACGTGGACAATCACAACAAAGCTTTTCGCCGATGATTTTCGAGCTCTTCCTGTCTGAAATGAACCATCAAGAAATTTCAAACTCTGCCAAACTCGACTCGATCAAGATCGATCTTTGATCTCAAACCGGTTCAAACATGCTTGAACAGATTTTCCCGCTGCTTCTCACAAGTAAATCGTTTATAAAAGTCGCAGTCAAACATCTCCGAACTTTTCGACGTCGTTACACGTAGACAAACACAACAAAGCTTTTCGTAGATGTCTTCTCTTCTTTCAGTCAAACACCTTCAAACTTCTCACTAAACTTTCTCCTTGTTTTTCCTCTGTTCACCAATTAATTTGTCTAAAACGTGCACAAGCTTCAATATTTCGTTCCAAGTAAATCGTTTATAAAAGTCGCAGTCAAACATCTCCAAACTTTTCGACGTCGTTACACGTGGACAATCACAACAAAGCTTTTCGCCGATGATTTTCGAGCTCTTCCTGTCTGAAATGAACCATCAAGAAATTTCAAACTCTGCCAAACTCGACTCGATCAAGATCGATCTTTGATCTCAAACCGGTTCAAACATGCTTGAACAGATTTTCCCGCTGCTTCTCACAAGTAAATCGTTTATAAAAGTCGCAGTCAAACATCTCCAAACTTTTCGACGTCGTTACACGTAGACAAACACAACAAAGCTTTTCGTAGATGTCTTCTCTTCTTTCAGTCAAACTCCTTCAAACTTCTCACTAAACTTTCTCCCTGTTTTTCCTCTTTTCACCAATTAATTTGTCTAAAACGTGCACAAGCTTCAATATTTCGTTCCAAGTAAATCGTATATAAAAGTCGCAGTCAAACATCTCCAAACTTTTCGACGTCGTTACACGTAGACAAACACAACAAAGCTTCTCGTCGATGATTTTCGAGCTCTTCCTGTCTGAAATGAACCATCAAGAAATTTCAAACTCTGCCAAACTCGACTCGATCAAGATCGATCTTTGATCTCAAACCGGTTCAAACATGCTTGAACAGATTTTCCCGCTGCTTCTCACAAGTAAATCGTTTATAAAAGTCGCAGTCAAACATCTCCAAACTTTTCGACGTCGTTACACGTAGACAAACACAACAAAGCTTTTCGTAGATGTCTTCTCTTCTTTCAGTCAAACTCCTTCAAACTTGTCACTAAACTTTCTCCTTGTTTTTCCTCTTTTCAGCAATTAATTTGTCTAAAACGTGCACTGCAAGCTTCAATATTTCGTTCCAAGTAAATTGTTTATAAAAGTCGCAGTCAAACATCTCCAAACTTTTCGTTACACGTAGACAAACACAACAAAGCTTTTCGTCGATGTCTTCTCTTCCTGTCCGAAATGAACCATTAAGAAATTTCAAACTCTGCCAAACTCGACTCGATCAAGATCGATCTTTGATCTCAAACCGGTTCAAACATGCTCGAACAGATTTTCCCGTTGCTTCTCACAAATAATTCCTGGCGAATGTTTCGGTCCTCGTTTGTTCAAACGTTTCGCCATCGAGTCCAGTGAATGAACGTGCGCCAGTGTGGATCCTAGTGAACCGAGTTGGTGCGTGGGGATGTGTGTCCTGGTGAATCGTGATCGGGGAAGTGACTAGGGCTCAGGGCGAGTCGCTCGAAACATCCAGTGTGCAGAAAACCACCCCCGGCGAGTCGAACAGGTCGCGTGTCGTGTGACGTGCTACCTGTTGTCTAGTATCCCCGGCTAGAAACTTTTTCATGCAAATCTGGCGACTGCACCTGTGTGTCTGTGTGTCACGAGCTACCGCCGCCGCTCCCTTCCCGCTCCGTGGGCTTCTGTTGTGATCTTGGCAGTGATTCCACTCGGGTGGGGCTCCCTTCGATTTCAGGGGTTGGCTGCTGGTCCGAGCCGCTGCTATACTCTGTTATACTTGTTGATAACACTGCTATATCCTTCGAACTACGCGAGAGATCCTCTGGCTCCTCTCTGAAAATCATTCTGACAATTTTGATTCCTCGAACATCGAGTATCGGGATTGTTAAATTCGCCGTAGGCGATGATTCAGTAAATTAGAAAGTTGATTTAATTTGCAGTGCAATTGCTGATGCGCCCATTCGAATTATTTAACGTACCGTAAATGTAGGTTCTCGTTCAGTACCTGTCCGTTAATTGCCACATTCGGAGTCAGTGGAACTTAATCTTGACAGTTTGTTCATTCCGTTGTGTTGATATTCCATTTATTAATTAATCGTCGGGCCGGGAATGAACAAAAGCATTAGTGTTTGGAAATGGATTCGGTAACAGTGGAATGAGAGACCGTGTAGTCAGCCACATGCGCGAGCATACACGGCTGGGTTGATGGGAAGATTAAAAACGCGGTAATCATATTGCGGAAATGTTAGTGTGTCATTCCGAGGTATTCAATTTGGAAACATTTTTAATGGAAAGAGATTTTTCACAATCTGTGGGTGTATAAATGGAGAACTGTTATAAAACCAATTACGTGAATCTGACAGTGTCTATCAACACATTTTTAGCCGGGAAGGGAGCAGCGACAAGGCGGTCTGCCAACGCGTCTTTCGACAGCACTCTGACAGCACTGGCCACGAGAACGGTGCTTCTTCCAATATAAATAAATAATGGTAGACCCGACGGGAAATTAGTTTACATACTTAAATAGTCAGAATTGGACGTCCAATAATTTTCTGGAAATGTGACAGCGGGAGAGAGACGATTTAATCAGTGACCCGAGTAGCTGTGGCATTTGGGAGATCATTGTTTTGACGTATCCAATATGTCAGAGTTGCTCGGGAACTCCCGAAGTATCTCTTCGATGTCAGCTCTTTGATTTATTCATCAATTCATCCTCCGCTAGAAAATATTGCTCGTCATTAGTATGCTTATCATTAAAATTGAAATATTTTATATTATTTGAGGAGTTAATATAATAAATTTTTAAAAGTGGTATAGTATTAAAAATTTATTTTAGATTTAATAAATTTAGAGATATGAAAGTATCATCAAAATTTAAATATTTTATATTGTTGGAGGAGTTAATATAATAAAATTTAAATAGTGGTATAGTATTAAAAATTTATTTTAGATTTAATAAATTTATAGATATGAAAGTATCATTAAAATTTAAATATTTTATATTATTTGAGGAGTTAATATAATTAATTTTAGAAAGTGGTATAGTATTAAAAATTTATTTTAGATTTAATAAATTTATAGATATGAAAGTATCATTAAAATTTAAATCTTTTATATTATTTGAGGAGTTAATATAATAAAATTTAAATAGTGGTATAGTATTAAAAATTTATTTTAGATTTAATAAATTTATAGATATGAAAGTATCATTAAAATTTAAATATTTTATATTATTTGAGGAGTTAATATAATAAAATTTAAATAGTGGTATAGTATTAAAAATTTATTTCAGATTTAATAAATTTATAGATATGAAAGTATCATTAAAATTTAAATATTTTATATTATTTGAGGAGTTAATATAATAAATTTTAAAAAGTGGTATAGTATTAAAAATTTATTTTAGATTTGAAAAATTTATAGATATTATTAAATTATCATTAAAATTGAAATATTTTATATTATTTGAGCAGTTAATATAATAAATTTTAAAAAGTGGTGTAGTATTAAAAATTTATTTTAGATTTGAGAAATTTATAGATATTATGAAATTATCATTAGTATTGAAATAGTTTATATTATTTGAGGAGTTAATATAATAAATTTTTAAAAGTGGTATAGTATTAAAAATTTATTTTAGATTTAATAAATTTATAGATATGAAAGTATCATTAAAATTTAAATATTTTATATTATTTGAGGAGTTAATATAATAAAATTTAAATAGTGGTATAGTATTAAAAATTTATTTTAGATTTGAGAAATTTATAGATATGAAAGTATCATTAAAATTTAAATATTTTATATTATTTGAGGAGTTAATATAATAAATTTTAAAAAGTGGTATAGTATTAAAAATTTATTTTAGATTTGAGAAATTTATAGATATTATTAAATTATCATTAAAATTGAAATATTTTATATTATTTGAGCAGTTAATATAATAAATTTTAAAAAGTGGTGTAGTATTAAAAATTTATTTTAGATTTGAGAAATTTATAGATATTATGAAATTATCATTAGTATTGAAATAGTTTATATTATTTGAGGAGTTAATATAATTAATTTTAAAAAGTGGTATAGTATTAAAAATTTATTTTAGATTTGAGAAATTTATAGATATTATGAAATTATCATTAGTATTGAAATATTTTATATTATTTGAGGAGTTAATATAATTAATTTTAGAAAGTGGTATAGTATTAAAAATTTATTTTAGATTTAATAAATTTATAGATATGAAAGTATCATTAAAATTTAAATCTTTTATATTATTTGAGGAGTTAATATAATAAAATTTAAATAGTGGTATAGTATTAAAAATTTATTTTAGATTTAATAAATTTATAGATATGAAAGTATCATTAAAATTTAAATATTTTATATTATTTGAGGAGTTAATATAATAAAATTTAAATAGTGGTATAGTATTAAAAATTTATTTCAGATTTAATAAATTTATAGATATGAAAGTATCATTAAAATTTAAATATTTTATATTATTTGAGGAGTTAATATAATAAATTTTAAAAAGTGGTATAGTATTAAAAATTTATTTTTGATTTGATAAATTTATAGATATTATTAAATTATCATTAAAATTGAAATATTTTATATTATTTGAGGAGTGAATATAACAAATTTTTAAAAGTGGTATAGTATTAAAAATTTATTTTAGATTTAATAAATTTATAGATATGAAAGTATCATTAAAATTTAAATATTTTATATTATTTGAGGAGTTAATATAATAAATTTTAAATAGTGGTATATTCTCGTCTGACCATGGACCAGACTTATCTCCTTGCCCTTTGTAAAAATTGCATTCTTCGAATGGTGCCCATGTCACTGTTTTTGAGCAGCTTAAGTCGATCCCTCGAGAGAACCGGAAATGCTTACTTCTCTTTCGCTCACGAAACGTCACAAATTTATTTTCAAAGAAAATGTCACATATACTTATTTATGAAAGTCTTCGATAGGAGCAAGTTTAAATTTGGTCCGACTATGGACGAACCTCATTTCTCCTTGACCTTCCTAAAAATTGTTTTCCTCTTTTCCTCAAATCCTGCATGCATCAAGGAGTTCGAACAAGTGCTTGTTCCTCGTCGATTTTCCTGCAGAAATTATTTTTCAAGAACGTCACCAGAGCAAAATACTTGGACCGAGCATTTTCAGAACAATCTCCGCAAAGAGGCTTAAATCAAAAAATTCTTTAGAACGAATTTCGCCTGACTGCAGCCGAGGCTTATCTCATCATACTTTCGAAAACTCATTTCACAAATTCTGCACGTAGTCTAGACACGATACATTAATGAAAAATTTGTAAAAGGGTCTCTGGCGGGTCGAAACTCCAATTCTGTCTTATCTTCTTACCGCTCGCAAAAATTACTTTTTCAAAAACATTCCCCGCGATCAACGCGAAGTGTGGCTATCAGGAATTTTGTAAGACAATCTTTGGGAAAGGCAAGCTTCATTCCTCGTCTGATCTCGATCCTCTTCGCCTCGCCACTTTCAAACTTCTTTGTACGCTACATGGTCGTTATTCAGCATGGGGAGCACCACTGTACAAAAACATAGTAAATTGTTAATCTGAAAAATTTAATCAAAGCACGTAACACTGAAGAATCCATCCCCTCGAAAATTGAAAATTCCCGCTAACCAAATTTCATTTATTAACCACCCTCGCTTCATACGAACCAAAATTAATCTACCTTGTTTATTTGTCTGGTAAATTAAAATATTAAATACTGTTGCTAGGGGGGCGTATTTAATTAACATTTCTTTTTCGTGCTTTTCGCGATGGATTGCGTCAGGGAACATTTCGCGGGCCGTCTAGGGGAGGGGATCAGCTGGTGAAAGTAGCACGCTCGAATTCCCTTAAATCCGGCCTCAAAAGGGGTGC
This sequence comes from Lasioglossum pauxillum, assembly GCA_933228785.1. Lineage (NCBI taxonomy): Eukaryota > Metazoa > Arthropoda > Insecta > Hymenoptera > Halictidae > Lasioglossum > Lasioglossum pauxillum. The sequence goes on from OW121699.1 coordinate 2,394,282, forward strand.
CTTATCGCGTCTAATCTGTTGCGAAAGTGCTTTAATTCGAGATACGTGTTCCTCCAACCTCGGGGGCATTCGTTCGTGCAATAACGATTGTTGTTGCCTCCCCCCGCGGCCTCTCCCTCTCTCCCTTTTGTTTACCTCTTTCTCCCGCTCTTTCTCCTCAGCGTTACGGAGGCAACTGATAAAAGGGTGATACCTATTCAGCGTTACTTAATTAAGGCTCGGCCGCTGCTCGGTTCGCGAGCGTGTACCGCGGTGAAAGAGGTACTCGCAATTAAGCCTGCAATGCGCAATGTTTTCTTGTCGAGTGAGGAAAGTGCTGATGATAAATTTAACAGGAAACGAGGGCCTTCATCGTACCCGTGTTTTGCCTGACTCTTTATCCTCCTCCATTTTTACCCCGATCAAAGAAACCACGGCTCCTCGCGAACTCCTACAGGAATTACTCCAGTATTTCCGCCGTTGTCTTCATGTATTATTTCACACGAGATTGTTCGTATTTTCTGTCTTACTTTCAAATATACAGGGTGGTCTTTTTATCTGAAGACATTGAAATATGTCGAGAGCTATGTATCGGATCAAAACAAGTGGGCAATGAAAGTTGTTCGTCGCGAAGGGGGACATCCAATGATACCAAACTGGACCCCCCACCGCCACCCCCTGGCGTGTAGGTGGGAGAAGATAAAAAACTTAAATGGGAACCCCCATTTTTCATTGCAGCTTTGAATTCTCCAGAAAAAAATACACAAATTTTACCTAGGAGTTTTTGCATTTTTGTTCACAGATGGCGCTGTGATGGACAAAAACCAAAATGGAAAAAGTCGTTGGAAATTGGGCATATCTCGAGAAATGCACATCAGATCAGAAAAATAAAAGTAGAAGTATTTGATATTTTTAAGAATGCTATTCAATAACACCATAATTGACCCCCCACCCCCACTTCCTGAGGATTGATAAACAAACCAATGAATTTTTCCAACTGCTTTCGATTGTAGCGACATCTGTGAAGGAAATTACACCAATAATATCAAATCAATGGAGAACTTTGCTATAAAAAAGGGATTCCCATTGAAGATTTTGAAATAGTTCCCTCTCCCACCCTCAGGAAGTGGGGGTGGGGGTCAATTATGGTGTTGTTGAATAGCATTCTTAAAAATATCAAATACGTCTACTTTTATTTTTCTGATCTGATGTGTATTTCTCGAGATATGCCCAATTTTCAACGACTGTTTCCATTTTGATTTTTGTCCATCACAGCGCCATTTGTGAAACAAAATGCAAAAACTCCTAGGTAAAATTTGTGTATTTTTTTCTGGAGAATCCAAATCTGCAATGAAAAATGGGGGTTCCCATTTAAGTTTTTTATCTTCTCCCACCCCCACTCCCAGGGGGTGGCGGTGCGGGGTCCAGTTTGGTATCATTGGATGTCCCCCTTCGCGACGAACAACTTTCATTGCCCACTTGTTTTGATCCGATACATAGTTCTCGAGATATTCCAATGTCTTCAGATAAAAAGACCACCCTGTATATACAGGGTCATCCGTTTTTAAACGGACAAACGTAAACCAGCTATAAAGAACCCCAAATGGAACAAGTTTTACCCCTGCCACTTTTTTTGTTTCGTCCTTGATTTCTAGAAAATTGCAAAAAACCATAATTTTTTTAGTTCACATAAACTTGAATATCTCGGGACTCCAGTGATGAATCTTGATGATTTTTCCTTTGTTTGGTTTAAAATGAATAGGGGCATCTTTTTTGTTAACAAAATATTTTTGTATGACCTTCGGATCTTTGTTTTTTTGGCATAGGGCAAAATTGCAATTTTCTAGAAATCAAGGCCGAAACAAAAAAAGTGGCAGGGGTAAAACTTGTTCCATTTGGGGTTCTTTATAGCTGGTTTACGTTTGTCCGTTTAAAAACGGATGACCCTGTATATATCTCGCAGTCTTCCGGTACGGCTTTATATTTTCCGAAGCACCGGAACTGCTGTTTCTAATGAAATGATTCCCTGGAATTTAATTTGCCTCGCTACCGCTGAACCGATCGAAGCAATTTTTTCATTTTTATTTCCGTAGAACGTTGAGCGGTGAAATTATTTCCAGTGCCGATCTATTCTACTCAATCATTTCGAACAGCAGATTTTTCTGCGAGACTCCGACAATGCGCGACTGTAGAAGTGTACCAGTGCGAGTAATCGGGACACGATTGAATTTTAATGATACATCGGCGCAAAGGGGGTTCCAATAAAAGTTTCATCAACTTTTGTACGATTCGATATTCAATACCGGAATATTTATATTTGCAATGTCATATTGTCTTTCACCAATCACGAAACGCTTTTGCACTATCCGTTGGCACAAATAAAATCGGTTCTGGAAAAGTGAACACCAATCAGGTTGGTTGTTTTTAATTAGAGCAACGGTTACTGGATTCTCGAGCAAAGCGAGCAGGTTATTCCGGAATCGTTGAATAGATTGCACGTAACAATAACTATAGTCGACTGCACGGGGAACAACAAATCGAATGGCAATAACGTTTTTATCGAACACAATAGCGATAATCATAGCGGCAGGCAGAGAACAACAGGGAATAAAATAACAGAGGTGGAAAACACGCAGTACCTATCTCGTGGAAGGTTGCGTATAAAAATACAATTTTTTCAAATTGTTCGCGGTACGATATTGACCTGACCTGAGCATAAAAATAACATAGGTTGTGCGAGACTTATTCCGGTGAATTTTCTGGATAGTGTTAATTGAGTTTCTCGTGGATGATTTAATATGTACATTCGTGAAAAGGTGCAATAATTTTTCGAATAATTTTTGCAGAGCTGTTCGCGCTCGATCGAGTGCTGTTTCTGGAGACACCATAAGCCCCCCGTCCTACATTCCAGAATACCGTGGCCGTTCGCACAAATTAACCGTCGTTAGCGCAACACCCGCAGCGTTCAGCTCGTATTGTCTGACCATTACCGGCGGATTCCCCTCGCTCGAATCAAGTTTCCCGGATCCCGTTGCCGGAGCCGTAGACCTCCGCTCCGTTACGTAATAACAAAAATAAACAGCCGGGCTGGGGTTCATTGAAAGCTTCCTTTGACGGCCGATTCAGGAGCCGTCGATAATTTTATTTTCCACCGTGCTATTAATCGTACGCCGCGATTAATTGACACATGCTCTCGGAGGGAAAGGAGGGGGACGGGTTTGGTGAGAAACGACGGGCAACCCGTGAAACGGGCGGTAAAGGGAGAGCGGGGGCGTCGGTCAGTAACTGACAATCGATGATTACGCCTCCCGGTGATCATCGATTGCGCGCACGCCCCTCGCGTAATTGATGGTAGAGCCTGCCTTCCGATAATGAAGTCGCATGCCGGAAACACCCGCGTGAAAAACGTGCCAGTAATTCCGAACGAAATCTCCCATTGTCTTCGCAACGCTACGCGAAGAGGTCGAGAGAAATATCGTCCGGCTCGGGAACCTCCACTAGAAACGAATTTTTTATTGTTCAACTACTAAACGCAGCGCTGTGGGAACGTCGTGTACACTTCTACCCATATTTCAACAATATTTGTAAATTTTTTGCCGGAGGAAGAATAAAGGTTGAAGTCGTTATGGGCCATTTTATGAATTCGCGACGAAGAAGGTAATTGTTCAATTTCCGAGTCGACCGATTGGTTTAAAACTTTCGCTATTGACAGGATCAGCGTCAAAAAGTAAATCCAAAAACTGTAGGAATGGCACCACTTTTTGTTAAAAGTGTCACTTCTTGAAAAAGGGCTGTAAAATGATTTTTCTCTCAAATTCCCTAAACCTGTAGTTTAATAATTAGAGTAATTAGAATACAGTAGATAACAAAAGTAAGTTAATACTCATATTTTCAATAATAAAATCACGATACCAGTAATATTTATTCACTGTAAAAATAAACAAGTTGATTACATATTTAATGGTAATGTTGAAAACAAAATTTATCACGATTATCACAGTGATTTTAAGATTTTTCAAGATATCGATCTTTCTATACTAAATATACAAAATTACAAAATTTCTATACTTAATATACAAACTTACTTTTGCCACACAAAATTTTGTATAGAAATATCAATATCTTGATAAATCTTTAAATCACTGTGATAATCATGATAAATTTTGTTTTCAACATTACCATTGAATATGTAATCAAATAGTTTATTTTTACAAGTGAATAAATGCTACTATTATTGTGATTTCATTATTGAAAATATGAGTATTAACTAACTCTTGCTATCCAATGTAACCAATAATTAGAATTATCACTACAAAAACAATTAAGCCCAGCTCCGGCTAAGCGGTAATTCCAGAATTCGGTAATGTCAAAAAGTAAAATCAAAAACTGTAGGAATGGCACCACTTTTTGTTAAAAGTGTCACTTCTCGAAAAAGGGCTGTAAAATGATTTTTCTCTCAAATTCCCTAAATCTGTAGTTTAATAATTAGAGTAATTAGAATACAGTGGATAACAAAAGTGTGTTAATACTCATATTTTCAATAATAAAATCACGATACCAGTAATATTTATTCACTTGTAAAAATAAACAAGTTGATTACATATTTAATGGTAATGTTGAAAACAAAAGTTATCACGATTATCACAGTGATTTGAAGATTTATCAAGATATTGATCTTTCTATACTAAATATACAAAATTACAAAATTTCTATACCTAATATACAAACTTACTTTTGCCACACAAAATTTTGTATAGAAATATCAATATCTTGATAAATCTTTAAATCACTGTGATAATCATGATAAATTTTGTTTTCAACATTACCATTGAATATGTAATCAAATAGTTTATTTTTACAAGTGAATAAATGCTACTATTATTGTGATTTCATTATTGAAAATATGAGTATTAACTAACTCTTGCTATCCAATGTAACCAATAATTAGAATTATCACTACAAAAACAATTAAGCCCAGCTCCGGCTAAGCGGTAATTCCAGAATTCGGTAATGTCAAAAAGTAAAATCAAAAACTGTAGGAATGGCACCACTTTTTGTTAAAAGTGTCACTTCTCGAAAAAAGGCTGTAAAATGATTTTTCTCTCAAATTCCCTAAATCTGTAGTTTAATAATTAGAGTAATTAGAATACAGTGGATAACAAAAGTGTGTTAATACTCATATTTTCAATAATAAAATCACGATACCAGTAATATTTATTCACTTGTAAAAATAAACAAGTTGATCACATATTTAATGGCAATGTTGAAAACAAAATTTATCACGATTATCACAGTGATTTTAAGATTTTTCAAGATATCGATCTTTCTATACTAAATATACAAAATTACAAAATTTCTATACTTAATATACAAACTTACTTTTGCTACACAAAATTTTGTATAGAAATATCAATATCTTGATAAATCTTCAAATCACTGTGATAATCGTGATAAATTTTGTTTTCAACATTACCATTAAATAGAAATTGTAATTTCGGCGCACAGGTTCGATCCTATGTTACTAATTAATCTAAGCAGTTTTACAAATTAGTTTGTAATCCATCTTACTATGTATTATGCCGGCACATGGTCAACAAGTGCTTCTTGAAATGTTAAATTTAAATTAAATTTGTTACTAAGCAAGTAAGTTTATATTAGCTGTTATTGTGGCAATTTCTCATTTATTTTTCTTTGTGCTTTTCAACACGGAAATAAAAATTTTTCTCACATTAATTTTTACAGACGCAATTATATTCTTGAAGATGGTCTTAATCTAGACCGAAACGTCGAATTACTAATTTGTAAAACTGCTTAGATTAATTAGTAACATAGGATCGAACCTGTTCGCCGAAATTACAATTTCTATTTAAAATTTGGCGACCGAGATTAAACAAAACATTTATTACCATTAAATATGTAATCAAATAGTTTATTTTTAGAAGTGAATAAATACTACTGTTATCGTGATTCCGTTATTGAAAATATGAGTATAAACTTACTTTTGTTATCCAATGTAACTAATAATTAGAATTATCACTACAAAAACAATTAAGCCCAGCTCGGTTGAGCGGTAATTCGAGAATGACGGTAATGTGAAAAATGTTCATGGAATCCCGGATTAAGAAATTGTTCGCGTCGATTGGAGGATCGACAGTACAATAGAATTGCTCGAGTATTAAGTGGAGGGTAAGTGCGACGCGTCTGAATTAACCGGCTTCATTTTCCACATCGCGGAGCCTATTGCCCGTAAAGCCTGCTGGAAAACAAAGTTTACGACGTATCAGATTTTCTTCGACGCATCGTCGAAGGTGGTGCTAGAGGGGAAGGGAGGGGTGAAGCTGATTCCCTTTACGATCGAGCGGGAAACTACTTTCCCTGGCGGAGGACATTCCATTTTCTTCGGAATCCGATTAAAGGCTTCCGGCGTATCGAATAAACAGGAAATTAGGTTATGTCATTAGGCGACACTTTCTTCTCGCCCCCTTTCGGAGCCAATAATCTGCCAGCCGGCTCCGGCGCGAGGCAGCCCGGTGATTAATTTCTGTTTGAACGAAACCTCGGTGTCTGGCTGGCGATCCGACCCTTTGATTTCGACAACTGCGTCGCGTCGCCGATAAATCCGCGCATAATTGATAAAAGCAATCAGCGGTGAATTAAACCGTCCCCGTCAATTCCCACTGGCTCTGGCGTTTAATTTATTTCATTTAAATTTCAATGTATTTTTGGTGGCGGGAGCGACCGACAAGAAGCGAAAATAGAGTTTCGGTATAATAGCGGAAACAATATTATTCTGGGAATTATAATGGTGAAATTTCCCCGATTAATTCGGCAAGGGGAACGTCCTGTTAATGGTCAGACACTGAAGAGGATTTTATTGAATTTCTAGAATGTGACACGCGAAAATATTTATGGTTAAACGTGTGTCTCGGAAACTATTAATCGCTGTCAAATAAACTTCGGAATAAACCGAGTTTCGCGACTAAAAATCTAATTCCCCGGGTTCTCTTATGGAAAAAAACCAGAGAAGGAAAATATTGATGGCGGAGACGGGAAAGCCGTGAACGACAAAAAAAATGGAGGAAATTCATCGTAGTCGCCGCGATAAATCACATTTATGGCCGAGTGAACGAGACGTAGGTGTACGTCGATGCAAAAGCTCTCGCCCGGAAATCGTACGGCTCCTGGGGCTCTCCGTTCCCATTCAGAATTTCCTTCGCTTCATTAGAGGTGGAATTTATGAAATTATCAAAACGAAAAAGACCCGTTAAAGAGAGGAGAATGGACATGGAAAAATAATTATGGTGAACGAACGCTTGGAAAAAATTGTTCAAAAAATTGAACCAGGATACAAGCGAAAATCAGAGAATAATGAATCTCATTGCGGGCGCAATTGAAAAATTCGCAGAAACATGGAAAACAGTAGAGATAAGCTCGGTAATGGTCAGACGATCTACGCGTGTAATGTTTTCATTGTACGAACTAACCCAGACCCAGAGTTGTGCTAATTCAATTACATTGTAATTCAATTACGTAATTGAATTACATTGTATTTCAATTAATAGTAATTCAATTATGTCGTAAATGAATTACTATATAATTCAAATACAACGTAATTCAATTACTAAGTATTTTAATCAGATTTGTAATTGAAATACAATATAATTGAAATGCAATTTATAATTGAATTACAATATAATTGAAATGCAATTTATAATTGAAATGCAATTTACAATTGAAATACAATATAATTGAAATGCAATGTATAATTGAATTACAGTATAATTGAAATACAATATACTTGAAATACAATATAATTGAAACACAATGTAATTGAAATACAATATAATTGAAATGCAATTTATAATTGAAATGCAATTTATAATTGAAATGCAATTTATAATTGAAATGCAATTTATAATTGAAATGCAATTTATAATTGAAATGCAATTTATAATTGAAATGCAATTTATAATTGAAATGCAATTTATAATTGAAATGCAATTTATAATTAAAATACATTATAATTGAAATGCAATGTATAATTGAATTACAGTATAATTGAAATACAATGTACTTGAACTGGTTGCGAGGGTGTGCCCTAAGTAGGTTACAAGCAGCTAGTAAATTTATAAGTAATAAATTCCTTCTGTTTGAAACCTTTACATGGATTTTTCAACCTCTTCTTGCCTATTACTTCTTTTTTCATAATTCAATTACAATGTATTTTATAATTGTGCTCCATTGCAATTACGAATTACATTGTAATTTAATTGAATGAAGATCTGAAGTATAAATTGCAACATAATTGAATTACAATTTAATTCAACTACAATGTATTTTATAATCGTGCTCCATTGCAATTACGAATTACATCGTAATTTAATTGAATGAAGATCTGAATTATAAATTGCAACATAATTGAATTACAATTTAATTCAATTACAATGTATTTTATAATCGTGCTCCATTGCAATTACGAATTACATCGTAATTTAATTGAATGAAGATCTGAATTATAAATTGCAACATAATTGAATTACAATTTAATTCAATTACAATGTATTTTATAGTCGTGCTCCATTGCAATTACGAATTGCATTGCAATTTAATTGACTGAAGATCTGAATTATAAATTGCAACATAATTGAATTACAATTTAATTCAATTACAATGTATTTTATAGTCGTGCTCCATTGCAATTACGAATTGCATTGCAATTTAATTGACTGAAGATCTGAATTATAAATTGCAACATAATTGAATTACAATTTAATTCAATTACAATGTATTGTATAATCGTGCTCCATTGCAATTACGAATTACATCGTAATTTAATTGAATGAAGATCTGAATTATAAATTGCAACATAATTGAATTACAATTTAATTCAATTACAATGTATTTTATAATTCTGCTCCATTGCAATTACGAATTACATTGTAATTTAATTGAATGAAGATCTGAATTATAAATTAAAACATAATTGAATTACAATTTAATTCAATTACAATGTATTTTATAATTGTGCTCCATTGCAATTACGAATTACATTGTAATTTAATTGACTGAAGATCTGAATTATAAATTACAACATAATTGAATTACAATTTAATTCAATTACTTTGTAAATATAATTCTGGAGTAATTCAATTGTAATTCTGCACAACTCTGCCCAGACCTAACATCCTCAACCGAGTTTTCACTAGAAAATGCAACCAATTAATGTCCTCCCTAAATTTACAAATATTTGGTTGCTCAAATTTTCGTTTGATATCCCGACGTCCATTTCTGCCATTATTTACTGCCCGGGTCTCCAGTCGCATCCAATTGAATTATGTTGTCGCACGGCGGCGGTCTCTTTACGTTTGATCTTTTGTGGATCCAATTTCCTAGTTCGAGGTCGGGTTGCCCTCTCCCACCCCCTCACGCAAAATTGAAGAACTTCAACTAGCCGTAGGGGGGTGGAGAAAGTGGCAAAGAGGAGTTTCGAGGCCAATCCGAATCCAGAAGGATCGTCTGCCCGCACTTCCCAGGCAATTTAACGGTTAATGGTTAATAAAAAGTGGGCCGGATTGCCGGGGAAATTAAAAATTCCAGCATCGTCGTTGCTTGATTGCCCGTCGGGTCCCGCGGTAACTCGGTGATCCTATTTTTCCAGCCGGTTGTTATTATTCGACGCGCTTCTTGCCGACTTCACCGGCACGAAACTCGAATGCTGAAAGTCGAACTACCTACCGCCCCCGGTTAGACTGTTGACATTAACACGGGAACGCTTTTATATTCCACAAGGTACATTATTTAAATTTTCCCGCCGTTCGACCGCGCTTCTGTCAATTTCAATGGAACCGTTTTTGAAATGTAGATTCCACGTTCCGTCTCCCGTTGTACCGGCTCGACGAGACGATTGTTACGGAAGTATTCCCATTCCGAGCTGTCAATTTCAGACAATTCTTTCAGATAAAAAATTGCCAGGTTATCACAGGTCAAGTGCTTCGCCGTTTTGTATTCTACGGTACACGAAATTTTCACCAATAATAGTCTCACCATTTTTTATCCGATAAATACGCGTCAAAGCAACGCTCTCTTAAAAGAATGTTCATTCGAATTGTCCGAGATAACGATCCGCGAATAAACACGTGTTATTAATCTCGCTATTCGGCGTTTCATTGAATCGCGATATCCGTGAAGCATTGTAGAACGAAATTAAAAGCGGAGGATAATGAAATCATATTTAATTAAACAACGCAGGGGAAAATCGGAGAATAAATTGCATCGCGAGCTACGGGAGGGAACATGATCGCGAGAAGGAACAGCGAACGCGCGTGCACGTGAACGAATATCAAAATCTCGTAGCTTTTCTGATTCCCGAAGATGACAGCCCTCGAATATCGATTTCTGTTCACCTAATATCGAATACTCGAACCGAACTAGTCGATTTCCTGCTCGAAGGGGCGTCAAATATTACACGCGAATCGACGGAAGCTTGATATTACCGTCACGGGAATTATCGGGGCGTGGTAAATAGCATAACACTGTCATATCCTACATCCATCACGGCTCGCTCGAAAAAAGAAATCGAATCCTGTTAACGACAGTAGTGGAACAGGAAACTCAATTATTTTTCAAGCTGATCATGGATGTGGTCATTAGGTTAAACCTGGTTCCTGATAACGCATTCTCTCAGTTGAAATTTTAGAAATGACTGAAAGCTATAACTAGGGCCCAGACCTAATTCGATCCTCGCCCTAACTTGGACCCACCACAACTTTCCTTTTCTCAAATCCTTTTATCTCGTCTCTCTCTGTTTCTCTCGCTCTTTTCTCCACTCTACCCGAAATATTCACCAATTTATTTTGCCATGCAGTGTTGTTAGTGAACAAGTCCTTCCGCAGAACGAAAGCATCGTCAGTGGCGAGCGAGATCGCAGTGCGGTGGCAGAGTCCATCCACCATCGACAGTTTTGTGTTCCGCTCCACGCAGTGTATTACCCGATGGAGGAGGGGATTATACCTAGGGAAAAGCGCGGCTTGCTTCGCAACAATGATGTGCACGAGTTTCCGAAAAAACTGAAAGAGGACAAGTCTCAAAGCAGGTTAAACTAAACGTGCGATGGTGCGTCTACATACAACTGGATAGATAGCGTCGGAGGAGATGGTTCAAACGACCACGAACAGTGTCGGACGACTTCAAACAGTGTTGTACAACTGCGGACAGTGTGAAGCGCTTTCGAACAGTGTGAAGCGAGGTCGAGTGTATTTCTAAAATTGTGTTTTCCAAAGGCACTGAGCCCTCGGCATGTGCGACCACAGTGCAGGCGAAGTTGATCCTCCGACACTGGCGAGTGCCGATCGTGTTTGTGCATCGAAGTCGCAACTATAGTGTGTCTTAGACTAACGATCCAATCAATCTGTGTTTGCATTGGTCTCCCGATCGATGAGCAACGTCCAGCTGAGGGTTCGCAAATTTTCCGCAGCCCCTTCAACGACACAAGAACTCGGTGGTGGGATCAATCGGAACGATTCCCGAGGGACAGGGATCTCTCAAAGGATAGCTCGGACTTTGAACTTCTCGAGTCGATCCTGGAAGTTCGGTGAGTCGTAGAGGATCGGCAAGTGGTCACCAAGGATTTTTGACAATCGGATCAACTCACTCTTCATCAAAGTCCTCGGACGCCATTGAAATTTTCTACGCGGATAGCAAAAGGGCCTATATACGACATCGTCACGAAACTCACCATCCAGCATACGCAAAAGAAGCACCGAACCGTAGTTCGGAACTTGGTGACCTATAGCTGCAGCGGGAAGGTATCGGAAGACCTTAAAGAAGCATTAAAGACGACGTGGTAGCTTCGGAGTTTGCCAGCAAGTCGTTAACTGTTCTTAGGGGACGTAAAAACTGTCTCGCGGCGAGAATAATTGTCCATCAGCCCTGATCTGCTGTTGTAATATCCAACGTCGTAAAACCACCTCGGAAAAGTTGCTGTACACGATCTTGAAACATGATCATCGGAAGCCTAATCTCGAAACGTACGTCGATCGATATCGGGAACGATTTGCCGAAGTAACTTCCGGCAACGAAACTGCAGCGGACGTTGGGAAACTTCAATTCGAAAAACGAAGGTTCCGAACTTCCCGGACTTCTCCGAACCAAACTCGATAAGCCTGAGAAGCGAGCGAATCCCACAATCGGGCCAGTGAAACAGAATTCAGGAGTTGGATGGTTCTTACATGGTCGACGAAAGCAGGAGATCCTTGTTTAACAAGCCTAGGGAGAGGGAGCATCAAAGAGGATCATCAGTAATTGGGGTAATCTTGGAGGATCAGGAAAGCGGACGTCGATAGTCTGGATCTAGTCCGAATGAAGGATTAGCTGAAGAAGGAGAATATGAAGAAAAATGTCTGTAGGTTGACTCTACCTACTTGGAACACTTAGAGAATTCGTAAGGAGGACGATCAGGGCCAGGTCCATGTGAAGGGAAGAGGCCAGACACGCTAGCCTGGGTGTAAAAGATCAGGAGAGGGGTGATCGAAGAAGCTAGCTCGACGTAGGAAGTATCTGATGCCATTGAGCGGAAGGGGTAGCAGATCCAGAGGACCTGAGTCTCGGTGCGTCTCCAAGAAGGGTCCGCCGAGTCTAGCAGGTGCTTAGGACGATGTAGCCCTAGGGTATCGCCTGGGACAGGTGTGGCATCGATCTCGAATCGTTCCAGAGAGGTGCGAGGTAACCTGGTGCAGCCGGCCCTGGATGTTTTGACGCTAAGTGGCGCTAGGGTGCCGAGGTGGGGGGCGCGTGGTCTTGCTGCCTGCCGTGCGCCGGTGGCGGCGGGGGTGGGGGTGGTGCAGCTGTCTCGGGGGCCACCCCCGAGGCCAAGAAGGGCTCCACCGGCCACAAGTACCAGCAACAAAAGCAGCCGAGCCAACAGCAGCACCAGAAGCTGCTGGAAAAGCAACAGGAAAAGATCCAACCGCAACAGCAACAGCAAAAGAAGAAGGTGTCGGAGGTGCAGGCGCGGGTGCTGGCGCCTCTTGGCAACCTTGACGAGGACCTCGACGATCTGGACGACGAAAAGACTGTCGAGCTGATCAGGACGGAGGACGAGGATTACGGTAAAGAGGGCACCCAGCACCGACTAAGCCCCAGGCTGCACGATATCGAGGAGGAGGACGATGAGGAGGGCCGTAACACTAAGGAGAGGTCAGTTTTATCTGGTTCTATCGAGTATACACACCCGTTCTTTATCAAAGAAGTTCAATCAATCGGAATGGTAAAACTTACCTGGAGTCAATGACATTCTCTCCCGGCTGGGTTAATAGGAAAACTTCTATCAATCGCTCGAGACTACCCCTCTTAAAAGATTGAGACCTTTCTATGGCGCTAAGTGTAGGGTCACGCTAGCCTCTGGCAACTTTCCGGTCTGCTCATGGGATCATTGGACACTTGATCATCTTCTAAATGTATCAATTTATTTGGTTAGCTACCCCTAGTCTTTCTAATCGTGATAGCTGCTCTGCTCTTGAGTACACTTTTGTTTGACGAGGTTTAACGATGTTTGAAGCGTCCCGGATGGGAGAACATGCTCTTCCGGCTGGAAAGCTTCTGTCAATTGCTCGAGACTACCCCTCTTGAAAGATTGAGACCTCTCTATGTCGCTAAGTGAAGGGTCACCCTAGCCTCTGGCAACTTTCCGGTCTGCTTATGGGATCATTGGACACTCGATCATCCTCTAAATGTAACAATTAATTTGTTGATATCACGGATAGTGAGTCGACAACAGATAAGTGTCTGGTTAGGTACCCCTTGTCTTTCTAATCGTGATAGTTGCTCTGCTCTTGAGTACACTTTTGTTTGACGAGGTTTAATGATGTTTGAAGCGTCCTGGATGGGAGAACATGCTCTTCCGGATGGAAAGCTTCTGTCAATCGCTCGAGACTACCCCTCTTGAAAGATTGAGACCTCTCTATGTCGCTAAGTGAAGGGTCACGCTAGCCTCTGGCAACTTTCCGGTCTGCTTATGGGATCATTGGACACTCGATCATCCTCTGAATGTATCAATTTATTTGTTGATATCACGGATAGTGAGTCGACAACAGATAAGTGTCTGGTTAGGTACCCCTTGTCTTTCTAATCGTGATAGCTGCTCTGCTCTTGAGTACACTTTTGTTTGACGAGGTTTAACGATGTTTGAAGCGTCCCGGATAGGAGAACATGCTCTCCCAGTTGGACATCTTCTGTCAATCGCTTGGGACTACCCCTCTTAAAAGATTGGGACCTCTCTATGTAACTAAGTGTAGGGTCACGCTAGCCTCTGGCAACTTTCCGGTCTGCTTACGGGATCATTGTACTCTCGATCATCCTCTAAATGTAACAATTAATTTGTTGATCTCACGGATAGTGAGTCGACAACAGATTATTGTCTGGTTTGGTACCCCTTGTCTTTCTAATCGTGATAGCTGCTCTGCTCTTGAGTACACTTTTGTTTGACAAGGTTTAACGATGTTTGAAGCGTCCTGGATGGGAGAACATGCTCTTCCGGCTGGAAAGCTTCTGTCAATCGCTTGAGACTACCCCTCTTAAAAGATTGAGACCTCTCTATGTCACTAAGTGTAGGGTCACGCCAGCCTCTGGCAACTTTCCGGTCTGCTTATGGGATCATTGGACACTCGATTATCCTCTAAATGTAACAATTAATTTGTTGATCTCACAGATTGTCAATCGACGACAGATAAGTGTCTGGTTAGGTACCCCTAGTATTTCTAATCGTGATAGCTGCTCTGCCCTTGAGTACACGTTTGTTTGACAAGGTTTAACGATGTTTGAAGCCTCCCGGATGGGACAACATGCTCGTCAGGCCGGGACCGGCTGCCGTACTGTCGAACACAGACACTCAATATCCGCTGACAGCGTCGTCGGAATCCCGAACTTTGCGGAAGCCGGTTCCCGAGTAGCATCAATAAACGGGAGAGAGTTCAAAGAAGTTCGGAAGTACGAGGTTCCAGGATGTCTGACTTGACGGGCGACGTTCGTTGCGGATTGTTTTCGGCTATATCCATCGTCACGTCTACTGTCCCCTCCTTCGCCCTTTGTTTTTCGTCGGTTCCTTCGCCCGTGCACCGCGAACGCAATAAAGAGGCCTGCGCGAGGGCATGCCTCCGAAATGGATGAGAAAATGGAGCGTGTCGAATTACCTCGGGATGAAAGCCATGCAGGGAGGGAGAGGGATGAATGATAGATGGGATAGTGCCTTCTGCCCGGACCTAAATTAGATCAGATCGCGTATAAATGTCAGGAAGCTGGGGAAACATCCGAGGGCGTGAACCTTGTCTTTGACCACGGCTGCGCCACGATCTTTTCGCGCGAAGACGAATCATTTTACCAACTAACTGTCGACCTCTTTTCATTCGTTTGTCACTTGTAATTTCAACGTTCACTTTTTTGTGAAAAATGGTTCGAGCTCCGACCGTTCGCAACGAGTAAAACAAACTTTGGTTTATTGATTTAAAGCGAGCAGAGGTGTCACCGAGCGTGGGACAAGTGTCCGATACATTTATGACATGGAAAAAACTCGCAGCGATAAATAACGGCCGGTAACAGGGGGTTGATAAAACGTTTTCGACTCAGAAAAATTCTGAAAGTACGGCAATGAAACAAACATTTTGGTAAAATTTCAATTAGGTAGCTCGAGCTAATTCTTCAGAAAAAATTCGAGAGGTGGCACGCCGAGATTTCATTAGGGTTAGGGGACGCGCGATAGCTCGGCGAGGTGTCTCGCAGGTTCCTTTGAGGTCTCTGTGACAGCGAGCTTCCTGGCCGATGAATTATTTAGTGTACAGAGGCCTCGAAGCCGAGTGAATTTATATTCGAGGGGCTGAAAGGGATTTCCGAATTCGAAGGGCGTGCCCATCGGCCATTGGTCGGGGGTTCGCCGCGTCGAAATTGTTTCTTTCCGGCCGGAGCTCCTTCCGGCGGATGAATTATGTAATACGCGAACCGTGAGGCAAACGGGGGAAAGATAAACAGCCCGGGAATTAAAAAGAAATTCCGGGCAAACGAGGCTTTCCCAGCAGAATCCAGTTCCATCGTGGACCCTCCGCTCCGAACGTTGTCAGAGCTCCCACACGTGCACCCACGTCGTTCGATCGAATGTCAAACATGCGGAACGCGTGCTGCGGAACGGGGGTTTGCGAGAAAGGGTCTGGCTCCTAACAAGCCGCTTCGTTAAACGGGATTGCGATTTCCGGGGGCCGAAAGGTTGGTCGGCAAGCATAATCCCCATTCTTCAGCGGGATTATACGAATCGGGATACTTCAGCTGCAAACGCAAGAAAATAATCCATGAATTAATTTCGTAATCTGCGACTCGGCGTAGACGTAATCCGTCCCGATGTCAACACACGCCGCAGTGATGTAGACGTAAGCCAGCTTAGGTTAAGCGTCCTGGTCTCACAGCCTAATTTCGCCGAAATCCAATCCGGATCGATCACCCTCGAATCGTCAGCGATCGATACTGATATCTAGCCACGCGATTCGTTTCTTCCTTACACCGTAGCTGCGACAGAGCAGATACACACCGTGTATGTGGTGTGCAGACGCACCAAAATATTCGTGCATGTTCCCCGCATGTGGGGTGAATGGTCATAAAAATTTCAAAGAGATCCATCCAGTGATTTTCTAGAAAAAAATGTCGGAATATTGCCGTATCTCCAGTGGTCTGAAATAGAGCCCCCGTTCGAATTGCTGGCGAATCGATCTGTATCGTTTCCTGAACCGTGATTATGGCAGCACCCTCGCGGCCAGCTTCGATTCGGTCGTGTAACGATGATCCGGTATCGGTTTTGCGTTAATGGTTCTCGGCGTCGGATGTCCAATATAATACGTGGGATTATTGGAACGTCTTGGATACGGCAGAGTAATTAAGAGATAATTGGAATTTTTCGGCGGAGGGAATTTTCTGAATTCTTTACATAGACGGCATTCTAGGGGAAGTTTCGAGAAATTTGTTTCAAGTTGGAATACCAAGAGAGGGAATTCATTGACAGTGGGAAATCGCGCGAATACGAGAAGGTTGGTAGATAAGGATCGATGGGGCTTGTTGAGGGAACGAGGATCAGCTGTGCAGCCACCTAGTGCAGCAGCTGAGAACTATCCCTGGTGTCCTGGACGAGATAGGATTGGGAAAAGAAATTAAAGTAATATTTAAATCGTTCGTTGTTCGCTGTGTGTTTACATTGTCGGGAAGTTAGTGGCTAGGTGGATTAAGGCCACGTTAGAGTTTACATTAATTCATGTAGGTGCAGGCTAAGTTTAAATTGAGTTACAGCTTTGCTTGGGTGTCGGTTAGATGTAAATCGTATTAACCTTTCCTGAACTAGAATGGGTTGAATTAAGTTTTCGTGGCTGGCTGTTGAGTCGGGTATGGGGCGCTGGTATATTTCAAGCTGACACCTTAAACCCTAACAGTTTAGGCCCTAGCACTTTAGGACTGGGATTAGCAGCGTATAAGGTGAAGTGCCCTATGCCTGGACAGCATGTTTTTCTATTTTAAATTTGATCACTTCAAATAAACAAAAACAATTTCTTAAGAGTTTTAACATACAGTTCAGAGTTTGTAAAGTAATTTAAAATAAAAAAATCATTGTTTAGGTTAATATCTTAATTGTATTAACAAGAATAATTCAAACCTATAGTTGGACATGTTAAATCCAATCTAAGCTAGTACCTGGACAGAAGTAAAGCCTATATCGGGACAAATTCAATTTACGAGTTGATCGAGCGAACATAACCTAAAACGTTGGTTGGTGGCGCTGTTGCGCATGACGAATAGAAGATGCTTTGCATAATATGTAGTATTCTTATCACAGATTATAGTATTGTATTATTTAACCAAATATATATTTATTTTCATTTACTGTTTCAATAAAACTTGTCATAATACAACTTTTAAGGTTAGGTAGTAATACTGATAGATTTAAGATGTAAACATAAAGTATTATTAACGTCACAACCGGTATATATTTTCTACATACGTTATTCAAGCCAATAGAAGACTAATTATACGTACATTTAATTAAATAATTTGCAAACAATGCGTTGATTTTATTCACAAACACGTGTCCGGCTTCAGGCGTATGCACATTGCGTATAAGCTTAGAGTGGGACAGCTACTGTCATCGCGTCCCAGTATGGAGTACTTATATTTGAAAACAGTCCTAATCTTGGACATCTAATATTTGGATTAATAATTATTATTTACGTTAAGTTTGATTGCAAATTTATTTTAAAATATCAATATTATTATGCGTGATAATTATTTTTTGTCTGAGGGCTTAAATTATATCTTTTTTTCTAACAAAAGTTCGAACTATAAATGCACACGATTCGCATGTAAATAGACTATTTTGTATACTGTTTTCAGATGAACTTTGAATTCATTTTTAAATTTCAATTGATGTCTCAATGAAATAATATTCACACCTACTTGTAGCTAAGGCCTCGGAATATATAATATAATTATTTAATCTCTTAATTACTGATTTTGCTATGAAAATTCAATTGTCCAGATTTAGGTATCACTTTTGGACTGTCCAGACTTAGGGCACTTCACCTTAGTTAGGTTTTGGATTAGTTATGTTAGGTCTAGTCCTTCGGAATTTACTTTAAAATTCATTTAGAAACAGTCAAGCAAATTGGACGGCTAGAAATTTGTCCGCGCGTTATCTAATTTCGCAAACGCAGGGAGGGATGAAGGAAGGGAGCAGAGGCGGGTAACGAGACGCCTCAGGGGCGGTTCTTTGCGTATTAATGGGGGCTGGGTGTCGCGGTGATCGTGGTTGATCACGCAACTTTTCCATCGGTGTATCGGTACGCAAAGTCCTGAGTACTGTATAAATTAGTGTCACGCTTCGAGGGTCTGCGTCATCGGCGCGGCGGCGCGTCGATCGTTCCATCGATAAGCCGTGGGCGTCGTAAACACAAACGAGAGCCTCGAGATGACGGGTCTCGGAACGACGTCCTCTCAAAGACGTTTCCTCTTTCCCTGTTGAAAACAAAGCGCATCGTTGTCGCGGCTCGTCCCGCCTTGAAACTTGCCTGAAATTTGCCTGGGCAACCGTAATTCCGCCGACTTGAATCTTGGCTCGCCCGGAATCAGGATAATGCTTTTCTTCTGTCCCTGTGACGCGGACGGCGGAGACGCATTACCCGAGCTCATAAAATTTTTTCACTTCCCGTCCGGGATTCACTTCGACGGTAACTTCTTTAACAGACTGCGGGAAAAGTAGACGGGAAGTTCTGCGTCAGATCGGGGGTCACAGTCGGATCGAATCAACTTCGCCCTTTTGAATTTTTTCAACTTTCGAATTCCATTTCACCGGAAGTTCAGCACAATGAGAGCACCTTCGAGAGAATCTAGATTGCAACTCCCTTCATTGTCTCGCGTCAGATTCTCGAAAGTGTAGCAGGCTTGGAAACTCAATTTTTAGAACTTCGTCGCCTTGAATAATTTTTACAGAATTTTCTAAATGTACAGGGTGTGTCCGTTAAGTTTTAGCATTCACCATTTTTTAGGCATTTCCGGTATTGTAATTAAAATATGTTTTAGACAAAAGTTTCTCAGTACTTGGTGAGCTACATGTTCGCATATTCTTAAATCTGAAAAAATGCTTTTTACATGAAGTGCCCTAAGTCTGGACAGTCCAAAAGTGCTATCTAAATCTGGACAATTGAATTTTCATAGTAAAATCAGTAATTAAGAGATTAAATAATTATATTATATATTCTGAGGCCTTAGCTACAAGTAGGTGTGAATATTATTTCATTAAGACATCAATTGAAATTTAAAAATGAATTCAAAGTTCATCTGAAAACAGTATACAAAATAGTCTATTTACCTGCGAATCGTGTGCATTTATAGTTCGAACTTTTGTTAGAAAAAAAGATATAATTTAAGCCCTCAGACAAAAAATAATTATCACGCATAATAATATTGATATTTTAAAATAAATTGGCAATCAAACTTAACGTAAATAATAATTATTAATCCAAATATTAGATGTCCAAGATTAGGACTGTTTTCAAATATAAGTACTCCATACTGGGACGCGATGACAGTAGCTGTCCCACTCTAAGCTTATACGCAATGTGCTTACGCCTGAAGCCGGACACGTGTTTGTGAATAAAATCAACGCATTGTTTGCAAATTATTTAACTACATGTACGTATAATTAGTCTTCTATTAGCTTGAATAACGTATGTAGAAAATGTATTCCGGTTGTGACGTTAATAATACTTTATGTTTACATCTTAAATCTATCAGTATTACTACCTAACCTTAAAAGTTGTATTGTGACAAGTTTTATTAAAACAGTAAATGAAAATAAATATATATTTGGTTAAATAATACAATACTATAATCTATGATAAGAATACTACATATTACGCAAAGCATCTTCTATTCGTCATGCGCAACAGCGCCACCAACCAACGTTTTAGGTTATGTTCGCTCGATCAACTCGTAAATTGAATTTGTCCCGATATAGGCTTCACTTCTGTCCAGGTACTAGCTTAGATTGGATTTAATATGTCCAACTATAGGTTTGAATTATTCTTGTTAATACAATTAAGATATTAACCTAAACAATGATTTTTCTATTTTAAATTACTTTACAAACTCTGAACTGTATGTTAAAACTCTTAAGAAATTGTTTTTGTTTATTTAAAGTGATCAAATTTAAAATAGAAAAACATGCTGTCCAGGCATAGGGCACTTCACCTTATCTGGTCAACAGGAAAATCGTAGTCGAGCTGTAGGCTGTCCGCGCGTATCGGTTCGCACCGAGTAATTGTATCGACGGTGTCAGACAGCGTCCGAAAAAGTTTCGCGGGAAGGAGCAGAAAATTCGAGAGTTCCGCAAACTTCGTAGTCGACGTTCCCATTGATTCGCGATAACTTGCCGGCCGATTCCCGTCGGTGGAAGATCGTTTTTCAGTCGTCATTCAGTTTGAAATATCTCCGGCGCGCGGCCTCCTATTATGCCGCGGCAGAATGGTGACACGTTTCCTATATCGCGGAGCTGCCTGTAAAGGGAGCCGACGTGAAAAAGTGTGCAAAAATCGAGTGGAGAGACGTGGTTTGACGCGGGGAATATAGACGTCGCGATATCGACGCGCATGCAACTCTGTGATTGGGCTGTTAACTAAACCAATTTTTTCTCGGAAGATAGAAAAATGGGCATTTCTCCAGAATTTTTCCTCAAAGTTAATTTTCTTGTAGAGTCATCTGCTGATAAGTGGCTTACTATCCCAAACGCAATCCTGAGCTGGTTCTAACATCGACATTACACGGGCCAATGTAAACGCTGGCTACCCCTATGGTAAACCCAGCTGGATGTCCATACTTAACTCGCGTCGTCAACAGCAAACATCGTCCGAGACGAAATTGTAGCAATATTGATTCGCAGTTGAAGAGCCCATCGTGCACAGGTAATACGTCCGAGTGCGCTGTTGTGTCGCCGGGTAATTTCCATAGAAACAAGGATCGATCATCGTGAAATCGATGATTCTCCTGGCACAACAACCGGGCCGATAATTAATGAGCTGTTCATATTCGTTTCTCGCAATTTTCTGCGCGCGGGCGTCACTTTCGCGAGCCTGGTGTTCCAACGCCGCCGGTATTCACGGTTTTCTCTGACGCCACTCGGCGGTAATTAAACGCGGCCGCGGCGTTTTATTGTGTCCGAAAATTTTGCGTCCCGATTGCCGGCGGCGGAACGCCGCCGATGTTCACAGCATGGAATACCGTCGAACAATGTCTTGCCACGCGTGCATTGTCCCGGGCGCAGTTGTGCACCCGAGTCTACCCGCCGCCGGTGAATGTACGGAACTACATTGTTAAATATTTTCTGCTTACGGAACGTACGCGCTTTCATTCCGCCACGAGGAGTTTCGAAATATTTGAATAGCGACTCGCTCGGGATCTTGCCCCGCGAAAAGCACTCTTTGATTTTTAAACGCTCGGAACGATAGGTTTTGTACAGGGTGTCCCAAAAATGAAGGTTGAAATATGTTTCTCGATCGAAAATTGAATAACAAGAATTTATGATTTCGGCGCCAGGTTCGATCATTCATAGCGACAGCAAATGTGCAATTATTTAACCACTAGCTCTCCCCCGCCACGCGTTGCTGTGGTACAGTATTTTTTAAAAGCATGTACTTGTTGATCGTGTTTGTGATAATTTATTTTTTTTCGGTCTAACTCTCTCTCTCTCTCTCTCTCTCTCTCTCTGACTCTCTCTCTATCTCTATCTCTATCTCTATCTCTGTCTCTGTCTCTGGAAGGTTTTAGAGCAAACCGCATTCGAAAAAGTCCATTCGATCAAAAGTTATAAGCAGAAACGTGCCCTCTCTCTCTCTCTCTGACTCTCTCTCTCTCTCTATCTCTGTCTCTGTCTCTGTCTCTGTCTCTGGAAATTTTTACAGCAAACCGCATTCGAAAAAGTAAATTCGATCAAAAGTTATAAGCAGAAACGTGCCCTCTCTCTCTCTCTCACTCTCTCTCTCTCGCACTCTTTCTCTGTCTCTCTCTCTCTATCTCTGCCTCTGTCTCTGAAAGGTTTTAGAGCAAACCGCATTCGAAAAAGTCCACTCGATCAAAAGTTATAAGCAGAAACGTGACCAAAAATGGGCGAAAAAGTGGCGAAATGGTGTTACTAATGACGTCACAACTTTTGAACCAATGTACTTTTTCGAATGCTCTTTGCTCTTAAACCTTCTCGAAGAAACGCCGCGTCCAACGGTCCAAACCCCAGGTTTCTACGTTGAGCCGTTCTCAAGTGATGCCGTTACAAACATACATACATACATACAGACAGACACGATTTTATTATATTTAGAGATGTATCTCGACGTTTAGACAATTAAAATAAACTTTGAATTGCAACATTATCAACGAAAAAAATAAATAACTAGCCCTAGCAGCACAAGATATTGTATACACATTCATATAATATCAAAAAGAGATTGAATCTGTTCTTAATATTCAAATATACATACAATAATTTATTTTACATTAAGTACCAAATATTCTTCTTTATCCTAACTTATAAGTTAGGAAGAAATTTTTCTCATATTAAAAAGTGTGGCTTCAAAAATATTTATGCAATATTTTTGTGCTACTAGGGAGATTTCTTCTTTATTAAACAAAACTACATTTTTTTTGTATTCACACTCATTGTGATTGACCACAGTTGCGACAATTATAATTGTTTTGCATTATTTTCAGACGCAATAAATGTTCTTTGTGAGAATGATCCGCATAGGGATCGAAACGTCGAGATACATGGTTAAATAATTGCACATTTGCTGTCGTTATGAATGATCGAACCTGGCGCCGAAATCATAAATTCTTGTTGTCCCAAAAATGTTGTACTTCACGATTCCTGAGGTGATTTTTGGGACATTCTCTATTTAGCGGTGTGTGCTCCGTCTCGCTTAGGTCCACAATGTGCAGTCTCAGCCTTCATTAGGTCTCGTGTACATGAATTTGCGTCTGGAATATATTTAAACACGACTGGCGAAGCTTGCGAAGCACTCTCCGTTTGCCAAATAAAATTATTAATTGATTATCCCTGATCGTGTCGACGATCCAACAACTCCCGCGAGGAATAATTAGTCCGGATAGCGACACGACAATTCGAACAGTAACGAATCTGGTCGTCTCGAATTCCCTCGCGACACGCGTGGCTTTAACCGGCATTCCTATAAATAATGAGGCCTATTATTAGACGCGGTGGACACCGCTTTCCTTTCTCGCTATTAATGCAACACGGCTGTCTAATTCTGAAACGAAACGTGTATAATTAGAGCTGGTGTGTACGCGGCCGGCCGGCGAAGACGGCAAACCCGCCCCGACTGATACCTGCGTCGAGTCCGCACGAAATTCGCCGAGCGACAGATGAATGGGGCACGAAGTGAACATTTCCTTCGTCGTTACGGCAGATTTGTGTTTCACCTGCCCGGAATGCCGGCTCGTTTGTTCCGCGCGACGGGGGCTCCGCGTGGGCACGGATTCTTCCCCGCAAAATCCCATATCGGATTCTTCGTTGACAGTTTTATTCGGCCCGGGGCCAGGACTCGCAGGAATAAACCTGGCTGCGCGCAATGCCAGTTGCACTCCTCCGATTGTGCTTTCTGGTGAGCGGCGAACTTTTTGGCGGCGCTCGACACCGGAAATACTACCTCTGAATTATTGGACGTGACTCACGGACGCGCGCGATTGTTGACGGAATTATTTCAGCGTTTCGTTAAAAACGGACAAAGGAATGTTCGACTCGTTACCTTCGCAATTAACCAATCTTCGATTCAAGTTCAACAAAAATACTACACTGAGAAAAAAGGGTAATTACTTCAATAACACGCGTGTTATTGTAATTTTTTACTTCGATAAATATCAATGTATTCTTTTCAATAGTATGAAATTTAGAAGCAGATCGTGATGTATTTGAATTGTCTATCATGAAATGATTGAATATATTATTTGATTCAATACCGTATGTTATTATTCGTAATATTTCTTTTTTTCCTTCAATCAGATATGTTGTTAAAAAAATTTGGGAATTGGTTTGAGGCTATATCTTATTTTTTTGAAAACTGATGGTCAAGCTATTGGCTTATATGATTCGCGGAAATGAGTTTTGCTATTGAACTTCAATAGTATTAAATATTAAAATAAGTTCATATGATATTAGCACTATTCAATAGTACATCTTATTGAATCAACATATATTTTTTTTGTTCCAACAGGATTATTTTTCTCAGTGTACGATCGAAATAATGTAAATATTTTCGTGGGATTGTCATGTAAACAATGTTGATCCTCGAGGCATCGCGCGTCATCGATTTCACAAGCTGTGACACGTTTTGACAGAATTGTCACACGTATTCCTGGATCACTTTTAATAACGTTACGTAAAGTGGAGACGCGAACAGTTATTTTTGACGATTTAATCCGCGACAGCCGCCCACGATCTCTATGTAATAAACGAGTCCCGTTGCAACTGATACCGGTCGCCCGCAGACATATTGAGCTTTCGTGCCGGGGAACCGTCGTCGACTTGTTTCACGTCGTCGCAGGGCAACCTGTTGATGTCGGTTCGGCCCGCGGATTCGTGGCAGGAACACCGCCAGGAAAGATCGATCGCAACGATAAGGAAACGCTCTTGCGGCACCACCATTCCTTGTCTCGCTCTTCCCGATGCTAATCTCTCGGAATTGTTAACACCTCCGGGCGTTCATTACATCGCGTTTAATGACCACGCACTCGATCATTTCTACTGCGTTTAAACATGAGGTTTAAATTTGATCGATTGATCAATGTCGAGGGATTTCGATATTTTTCATGCGGTGCAAATTGCATTTTAAATGAACTCGTAAAAAGTCATACAACTCAAACTTTTGCTAACAGAACTCGATCATTCCTACTGCGTTTAAAGATGAGGTTTAAATTTGATCGATTGATCAATGTCGAGGGATTTTGATATTTTTGATGCGGTGCAAATTGCAATTTAAATGAACTCGTAAAAAGTCATACAACTCAACCTTTTGCTAATAGAACTCGATCATTCCTGCTGCGTTTAAAGATGAGGTTTAAATTTCATCGATTGATCAAAGTCGAGGGATTTCGATATTTTTGATGCGGTGCAAATTGCATTTTAAACGAACTCGTAAATAGTCATACAACTCAACCTTTTGCTAATATTGGGTTGGCAAGAAAGTAATTTGTTTGATTGGCTTCTGTTAACGTTGCGTTTGTTTTCTTTCTGACATTTCATAACTGCATCTTTTAGGTTACTTTTGAAGCAAATTACACGTAATTTTGATTAAAATTGTTAGTTCTGTGTCAATTTGAACATGGAGTGCAGAAACGAACATTATAGGCATATATTGCTTTTTTATTTCCGTAGAGGTAAAAAAGCTGCCGAGGCTCACAAAGATATATGCGAAGTTTACGGTGTAGATTGCTTAACAGAACGCACGTACCAAAATTGGTTTAAAAAATTCCGTTCTGGAAATTTCTCACTTAAAGACGACCAACGTTCTGGTCGATCATCTGGAGTTGATGATGACCAAATGAAAGCCATTATTGAATCGGATCGTCATATAACTGTCCGAGAGATTGCAGACAGGTTAAATGTCTCGCATACAACCATAGAATATCGTTTAAAAAGTCTCGGAATCGTTAAGAAGCTCGATATTTGGGTTCCACACGAGTTGAAAGAAATTCAATTAATGCAACGCATCAACATATGCGATATGCATCTCAAACGAAATGAAATCGACCCTTTTCTCAAGCGAATCATCACCGGTGATGAGAAATGGGTTGTTTACAATAACACAACTCGAAAACGATCATGGTCCAAGCGTGATGAACCAGCCTAAACCACACCGAAAGCTGAATTGCACCAAAAGAAGATCATGTTGTCAATTTGGTGGGATTACAAAGGTATTGTGTATTTTGAGCTGCTCCCAAGGAACCAAACCATCAATTCAGATGTTTATTGTCGACAACTAACAAAACTGGACATAGCAATCAAAGAAAAACGGCCAGAATTGGCAAATCGCAAAGGAATCGTGTTCCACCATGATAACGCTAGGCCACACACATCTTTGGTAACACGTGAAAAGTTATTGGAGCTTGGTTGGGAAGCGATGTCACATCCACCATATAGCCCTGACATTGCACCATCAGATTATCATTTATTCCGAAGTTTACAAAACTCTTTGAATGGTAAAACATTCACTAATGATGATGATCTGAAATCGCACTTGGATCAGTTTTTCACCGAAAAGGATCAGAAGTTTTATGAGCGCGGAATTATGAAGCTACCAGAAAGATGGCAAAAGATCATACTACAAAATGGAAAATATTTTATTGATTAAAGTTCATTGCTTTGATAAAAAAATTGGATTTTATTTCATCTAAAAATACTGAAATTACTTTCTTGCCAACCCAATAGAACTCGATCATTCCTACTGCGTTTAAAGATGAGGTTTAAATTTGATCGATTGATCAATGTCGAGGGATTTTGATATTTTTGATGCGGTGCAAATTGCAATTTAAATGAACTCGTAAATAGTCATACAACTCAACCTTTTGCTAATAGAACTCGATCATTCCTACTGCGTTTAAAGATGAGGTTTAAATTTGATCGATTGATCAAAGTCGAGGGATTTCGATATTTTTGATGCGGTGCAAATTGCATTTTAAATGAACTCGTAAATAGTCATACAACTCAATCTTTTGCTAATAGAACTCGATCATTCCTACTGCGTTTAAAGATGAGGTTTAAACTTCCTCGATTGATCAAAGTCGAGGGATTTCGATATTTTTGATGCGGTGCAAATTGCATTTTAAAGGAACTCGTAAAAAGCCATACAACTCAACCTTTTGCTAATAGAACTCGATCATTCCTACTGCGTTTAAAGATGAGGTTTAAACTTCCTCGATTGATCAAAGTCGAGGGATTTCGATATTTTTGATGCGGTGCAAATTGCATTTTAAAGGAACTCGTAAAAAGCCATACAACTCAACCTTTTGCTAATAGAACTCGATCATTTCTACTGCGTTTAAAGATGAGGTTTAAATTTGATCGATTGATCAATGTCGAGGGATTTCGATATTGTTGATGCGGTGCAAATTGCATTTTAAACGAACTCGTAAATAGTCATACAACTCAATCTTTTGCTAATAGAACTCGATCATTCCTACTGCGTTTAAAGATGAGGTTTAAATTTGATCGATTGATCAATGTCGAGGGATTTTGATATTTTTGATGCGGTGCAAATTGCATTTTAAAGGAACTCGTAAATAGTCATACAACTCAATCTTTTGCTAATAGAACTCGATCATTCCTACTGCGTTTAAAGATGAGGTTTAAATTTCATCGATTGATCAAAATCGAGGGATTTCGATATTTTTGATGCGGTGCAAATTGCAATTTAAAGGAACTCGTAAATAGTCATACAACTCAACCTTTTGCTAATAGAACTCGATCATTCCTACTGCGTTTAAAGATGAGGTTTAAATTTGATCGATTGATCAATGTCGAGGGATTTTGATATTTTTGATGCGGTGCAAATTGCATTTTAAAGGAACTCGTAAATAGTCATACAACTCAATCTTTTGCTAATAGAACTCGATCATTCCTACTGCGTTTAAAGATGAGGTTTAAATTTCATCGATTGATCAAAGTCGAGGGATTTCGATATTTTTGATGCGGTGCAAATTGCATTTTAAATGAACTCGTAAAAGGTCATACAACTCAATCTTTTGCTAATAGGAAACAGAAATTCTACGAGATCTTCAAAAGATCGTGGAACAAAATGTCATCAATAGACTGCGGATCTTTGTGCGAAATAAAAATTGTCTGCATCAATTGCAAGACATAGAAACCAAATTGAATGTTATTTCTTCCCTTGACGATTTTAACAGAGAAGAAATCATACATTGATACATCTTCAATTCTCAAGATTGTTCAACAATTTTGAATTTCACCCACTCTATTTTGCTATAAATGCATAAAGACCCGCAGTCTAGTCGTAAAACTTATTCCTAAATGGTAAAAATATTGGTTTTTATTTTCCTCGAGAAAACGAAATGACTTTTCGAACGACCTAATACATAGAGAAGTCTGGAAAGATTATCCAGCTGGAGAATTAGCCAGCCATAAACAGACTAGTACAGCTCCCAGACAACTTTAGCTAGCCATTATCGGACATAGAGCCTACACAGCTAGATCCACGCCTAGATTAAGTGTAGCCGAGTGTAGCTCCGCATGATTGAACCAATACTCGATCCAGATTGAAAATATCGACTACGAAGCTGTTTGCTGTAGAAATTCCTCGCAAGAGGCTGAAGACGTATCATAGGCCATCAGCCAGACTGCGCTCTAACTCTCAAGTCGACACCGTTGAGGTGACGCGATCGTTAGGCGAAGACGGAGCCTACGTCGGCTGCAACACCCGCGGATAATGGCGTTGAAAAGCATCGTTTTGACGACGATAGCACAGGCTCCGACAATGTAGGGAGCGTCTACGCGTTAGCACAGGCATTATGCTCCTCTGTTGACGCAAACGACCGGGTTCGCCATTCAGCCTGTGGCACCTCGAGGCCATGGCAGGTTTAGAAATTAACGATCCGCATTACTCAGTCGACTCTGAACGTGCGGCCGAACCGAAATTTCGAAGGTTCGCCCCGCTCCTGCCGTTCCTTGCGTCTGGCACCGGGACAAAGGATTATCATCGATTGCGTGTTAACAGAAGCTTTGTGCCCCGGGCCTCGCATTGTCTTGTTTGCTCATCCCCCATCCGGCGTAGCCTGCTGACAATAAACAACCGAACGATTCCCCGAATTTTCCTGATCGATGAATATCGTCCGTTCATTCGAAAAGTGACGCAACTCAAAATATATTTCTGAAAAATAAAATTTTTTAAAACGCCACGTTTAAAAAACGGACTAAAAAGTATAAAATAATTTTTTCTAGCCCCATACAGATTCCTAACTCCGTACAGATAGTCCTGAAAATTTGTGATTGTGAATTTTGAATAGCTATGGAAATACTTGTAAGATTTAAAACGAAAAACGTGGGGCGCGAGATAATACATAGTAAGGAGTGTAGAGAGTAGCTGCCGCTGAGGAAACTCGCAAAACAGTTCATATCATTTGCAGTGCAATAAAATTGTTAGTGATTTAGGTGTTCATGCATCAATTATCTATTGCATGCGCCCCACGTTTTTCGTTTTAAATCTTACAAGTATTTCCATAGCTATTCAAAATTCGCAATCACAAATTTTCAGGACTATCTGTACGGGGTTAGGAATCTGTATGGGGCTAGAAAAAATTATTTTATACTTTTTAGTCCGTTTTTTAAACGTGGCGTTTTTAAAAATTTTATTTTATACTTTTTAGTCCGTTTTAAAAACGTGGTATTTTTTAAAAATGTATTTTTATTTAAATAATTATTTTCTGCTTTTTAGCCTTATATGTGTGAAATTTTACAATCGATTTTGAACATTTTGATGAGATTATAACAGAGACGTGTAGTAAATTTCAGACGGTATTGCGACGCGTCATATCGAAAACGAACGCCGTGGTAAAATGTCAAAGATAAAGGTTCGACGGAGAATTTCGGTGTAACTGTTCTTTTGCTTGGTAAACAAACATTATACTATAATAATACGTAGTAACTTTGTAAACACCGCACGGAGCTCGAACGCACACTGACGCACACTGAGCTTCTTCGGTGCGAAGCGGGTCAGTGGAGTGGGGATGAGTCAGAGTGGGAACACGTAGTAGAGTGGGGACGCTGAACGCGAAGACGTACTACGTCACGCGGCAGGGGGTGCAAAGGTTCAAATTATTAATAATTTATATCTCCTGAACGCATAGGCTTTTTTAAAAAATTTTTTTTAAATGTTGCATTGTCATCCAGTTCTGAGCTATGTTTCAAATTTCAAGTCTCTAGCTCATGGGGAAGTTAGTTTAAAATCAATTGCAAGATTTGTACCGAACAAACAGACAGACAGACAAGAAAGCGAGCTAATAAAAACGTGGTAAAATGGTGAAAATCGAAGTTTTAGACGACTTTTGATCAGTTTCTGCTTAAAATCCACAGAATCGTTCATCTTTCCATGCGTGTCGTTTTTTCCTGCGTCAACCGATTTCCATGAAATTTTCTGTATGTGAATAACTAACATAGATCTACAAAATATATATTTTAAATTTTGATTAAGGGCCCAAAGAAAAAAGTTTTAAAAAATGCTTTTTGTATTTTTGCATTTAACCTTGTAAATCACAATTATTTGGAAAATCTATTTTTGCATGTCATTTCGTAAACCAATGCTTCTAATTGATTATAAAAAATCAGGTCGTTTGGTACAATTTTTAAATATTGCATTGTCATCCAGTTCTGAGCTATGTTTAAAATTTCAAGTCTATAGCTCATCGGGAAGTTAGTTTAAAATCAATTGCAAAATTTGTACCGAACAAACAGACAGATAGACAGACAGAAAAGCCAAGAACATGAGTGGCGACACTCGGGAAATTCGCCGAGGGGTGGATTGAAGAAAAGGCCCCCCTCGACATTCCGAGTAATCTGGAGTTGTTTTCTGTCGGAATGAAAAATAAAGACAGACAGATAGACAAGAAAGCGAGCTAATAAAAACGTGGTAATAAAATATAATAAGAAATACTTTCACAACTTCTCGCGATGATGTTATGCTCTTTGAAGTTTCTTAAAATTCGTGATTTCTCATTGGATTCGTCTTTTTACGCTCTATGAAACAGTGGAAAAAATTCCCACGACCTTGAAAATTACCGCGGAAGACAAACACAGTCTTCGCGCTGCTTGAAAAACATTTTTCCCATGACTATAATCCGAGGAAACGTTTAAATGGCCACTTTAAATGGGACCGCCTGTACTCGAAGCTCGCCTCGGGGCTCCGCGAATAATGTAACGCGCGCATGGATTTTCGATGTCACTTCCGGTCCGACTCACTGACGTTTCCCGGCGTGGATCAGGAAGTCGCAGTTGTTTTTCCTCGGGCTCTCTGTCTCTCCCCCTCGGCCCGTTTCTCCCCGTCTATTGTCCCGGAGCAGTATCGATAAAAAGTGTTCCGCGTCGATGATAACTGGACCGGCGAGTCATTTCTCCGCGTTTTTTTCGATCACCGTAGGGAACACGGGTCTCTGGCGCTGATGTCGCCGGGAAAAAAACCGCATTTATCTGACGGCGGCGACGACAACGGTGACGGTGGCGGTGGCGGCTGAGTTTTCGTTTTCAAAGCGACGCCCGTGCTCCCCACCCCGCAGGCCACATCTCGAAAAACCTCGACGTCATTTCCATTCGCGATTCAATTAGAGGCTTCGTCGGTGTGCCGCGGGGAACAACAGCATTGGGGATTAGTATTTCGCGAAATGAAATTTGGAAATATTCCGGTGAAACACGAAATTCGACCAGGTCCATGTCACGGGACGCCGGTTCTCTTTTTAAACAAAACCGAAAATCCGTGGAAATATTATTTTTCGGATTTTCGTTCGAACGGTATGCGTTCGATGCATTCGCATTGACACCGTGTGGTATGTGGTACATCTGATGATGAAATATTTATTACAAAAATGAAAAATGTAAAACCATCAGAGAAACTTCATTTTCTCTCTTAATATGTTTAATAGGCTGAAAATAATACAACAGTTTGAAATTGCACCTGTTCATTTTTGTCGTGAACGCATAAAATCCGCTGTTTGGTTAGAAGAAATATTTAATCTTCAAGTTGAAGCAGCTCTGACTGCAAAGGGGTTAAGATGGGGAATGTTGGAAGAGTGCTAGTACTCTCGCCGTCGCGGATTAGGTTTTCCTAGCTAACAACCACTTCCACCATTTATTACAAAAATGAAAAATGTAAAACCATCAGAGAAACTTAATTTTCTCTCTTAATATGTTTGATAGGCGGAAGATAATACAGCAGTTTTAAATTCCACCTGTTCATTTTTGCCGTGAACGCATAAAATCCGCTGTTTGGTCAGAAGAAATGTTTAATCTTCAAGTTGAAGCAGCTCCGACTGCAAGGGGGTTAAGATGGGGAATGTTGGAAGAGCGCTAGTACACTCGCCGTCGCGGATTAGGTTCCCTAGCTACAACCACTTCCACAATTTATTACAAAAATGAAAAATGTAAAACCATCAGAGAAACTTAATTTTCTCACTTAATATATTTAATAGGCTGAAAATGATGCAACAGTTTGAAATTGCACCTGTTCACTTTTGCCGTGAACGCATAAAATCCGCTGTTTGGTTAGAAGAAATGTTTAATCTTCAAGTTGAAGCAGCTTCGACTGCAAAGGGGTTAAGATGGGGAATGTTGGAAGAGCGCTAGTACACTCGCCGTCGCGGATTAGGTTTTCCTAGCCAACAACCACTTCCGCCATTTATTACAAAAATGAAAAATGTAAAATCATCAGAGAAACTTAATTTTCTCTCTTAATATGTTTGATAGGCTGAAAATGATGCAACAGTTTGAAATTGCACCTGTTCATTTTTGCCGTGAACGCATAAAATCCGCTGTTTGGTCAGAAGAAATGTTAAATCTTCAAGTTGAAGCAGCTCCGACTGCAAAGGGGTTGAGATGGGGAATGTTGGAAGAGCGCTAGTACACTCGCCGTCACGGATTAGGTTTCCCTAGCTAGCAACCACTTCCACCATTCAAGAAGCATAGGTTACAAAGATCTGGTTGATCTCCAAGTGAATCGTAGCCACTTGGCCGACCGCCAGCAGTTTTCAGCCACTCATTAGGTCTCCGGTTTTCCATTGTACACAGTCGCGCAGGCCGGCTCGAGTGGGAACGGGACGTAACGAAAATATTTATCCCCGCCGATTCCGATCGCGTGTGTTTACACAGAACGTAACCAACTGCTCGCCGAACGAGTTCGATGCCAGGCCTCGCGGTCGATTTACGCTGTGTACAAGCTCGCGCGTTCCTCCAGACGTCACGATTACATCTATATTCGTTTCCAAACCGTGTCGGAAAATTTCTGATATTTATTACGATCGTGAACAAAGCCTGGAAGTGTGATTCCCAAGGGGACAGTTTACCGTGTCTACGTTTAAACACCGCGACAGAGTGGAAATGATAGTGAATGATAGTGTCCGCTCGTGCAAATTACTCGACGCTTTTCATTAACGCTCGCAAACGGACCTCGAAAGATACACCATGGCCGCACTTCGATCTCATGAATATTTCATCCGAGGGCAGAGCTCATCGGCGTGCCCTCGAGGACAATCCTTTAATCAACGAGTATCTCGGCCCTGTTCAACAGCCCTCTCGCTTGGCATTCATTAGGCCACCGACTGGACTGTTTGTTTGCGAATTACTTTCACGGCTGCTTTCGTTTTGTTCGGACCGGCGGCGCGAACACCTGACACGTTCCGCGGAGCTTGTCGGGGGTTAACGGACACCTCCCACGGTCCTGGAGAACAGTGCATTTGTATTAGAATGGACATTTGCTCGTTGCGAATTCTACCTCTAGCTACAAGTAGCTCTGACGATGATCTTCAGTGAAGTTAGGGAATCGTGTAGACTTCGAGTAATCTAGAACGTCATTCGAGGTCGTTAGCATATATTATTGCACCTCTTCTAGGTTAGAAAATTTATTATTTCAACCAACAAGGAAATTGATCCTCAATACTTGCTTCAACGCTTAGCTACCACTCAACAGACCCCGATTCCAACAGTCAATGAAGACTCGGTGGTCAATCTCGACTCGAATGAACTTAGTACATGTCCCAAGGTCTGCAATATCCACAATCCATTCAAGTTCAACCCAAATCGAATTTTCCACTGAGTCGGCAAAAGTGCCAGCAATAGCGGTCAGCTAACTCGATCCTGAAATTCCGGGCATCATGCAGAACCAATTCGGTTCTGGCAAGCAGGGATCAGTATTACCAGCAATTCCTCGAGTAGTAATCTGGGATCGTGTATAATATCCATCGCCGGGCGTCTTAATCATCGGAAATCCTCATCAAATACGTCTGCCGTGTACCCAGGCCTAATCGCTCTTTAATTAAGCCTCTCCACACGATTAGACAGACTCGAGCCGGTTGAGAATGTCATGCGGACCACAAAGGGATCTGGCCGATTGAGAGGGGACAGCCTCGCGAGAATAAAGGAAACGGGTGTCCGGGTGATAAGGTGGCTGAAAAGTTAGCAGTGAAAACGGTGGCGGGTGACTTTGGATATTCCAGGCCCTGCCAGAAGAAATCGCCGACCCCGAGCAGCGGCGGCGGTAGCAGAACGGGTTGGCGATCGCGCAGAAGCATCACAACATCGGGTGCACCGGGTACACACCAGCACCACGTGATCGCCACTGCAGCTGCGACTGCACAGGCCAAGATGCAGGCCGAGCAGGGGAGCATCGGCGAGCTGCGAGGGTACCACAACCTCAGATCGCGGAGACACACGCTAGCCAACGTTCGGTGAGTAAGTCAATGCAAATTTTCCAGGTCTAGCAGACTAAGATTGGTCCAGTGGCCCCACCCACAATTTTTATTGATATTGTGTGGAAAACAATGGTTTTAGGTTGGAAGATAACCCCCTAAAATTTTAAGACGCTAACCCTTCGTATAACCCATCATACTGCAATGACGAAGCATTCAATTGAATTTGACCACCCATTCGACTTTGAGAATGTAAAAATAATTGACCGAGAAGCAGATTTACATCGAAGGATATTATTAGAAACAATTCACATGATTAAACATCGTAGCGTAAATCTTAGGTACGAAACCCCTAAGATACATGATTATTACGCAACATTACTGAACCAGTAATGTGGTATGATGAATTTTTCTAAACAAATTCCTGACACAGCTTCATTGCTTCAATTGACACATACACACATACGTGGTGTATAATTTAATGAAATTGAATGTTAATTTATAATTACCATATTATAATATGGTATGAGAGCAGAAAAAATAATGAGGATTATATTGGTTACGTGTGGTTTGAATTTAGCGCCAAATATCGATCTACGCATTAGCAATAGATTTGAAGTTAGTTCCGTTTCTATATGTCGTAGTGATTCAATTATACTTCATTAATAATATCAAAAAGAGATTCAATCTGTTTTTAATATTCAAATATACATACAATATTTATTTTACATTAAGTACCAAATATTCTTTCTTATATAAGTTAGGAAGAAATATTTTTCTCATATGAAAAAGTGTGACTTAAAAAATATTTATCCAATATTTTTGTGTTACTAGGGTGGTACATTGCCACAGCACCAACACGTGTTTTTTGAAAAGTTTAAAATATGAATTATTAAGTTCATTTTGCACTACGCAAGTAAGTAGCTTTTTTCTCACATTAGTTTAAATCCATATAAACGAAAAAGATTTTCTTGTAACATTTATTGTTTTACAGACGCAATTCTTTAGAGATTTCTTGAAAATGGTCTACATAGAGACCGAAACGTTGAAATAGGTTTTGTGAAAATTTGCAAATAGTGTGTATCTTTAATACTTGATCGAACGAGTGCGCCAAAATCATCATTAATTTTCGTTTACTTCGTATAAATGTATCATTTTTTTTCTCGGTTGTTAATTAAGATTTTCAGATAAAAAACACACGAAAATACTCGAACTTACTTCCTTTATATCATACATTTTTTTCAGCATTGTGATCAAATTGTTAAGGGTAGAAAAAGATCATTTAAATTTTTAGGGACGGGAATTGCAAGCAACCCTTTGAGTGACCACTTCCAAAAAATACAAGAACAATGTTCTGTTGCTTATCTAACATATAAAAAAGTTTCAAGATGGTCGGATTGGTGGAACATAGTTAAATATTGAAAAACAAATGAAATTACGTCATATTCAATTTTATACCAGAGTATAAAATTGAATTTTATCGTGACCCCTTAGAACGGCAACCCGACCCAGGATGTTTTCCATAAAATATTTTTTAACGGAATAAAATGGTAGTGTTACCAGCATCATTCAAATGGAGTTCTTATAAAGCAGGAATACGTAATCGAAAAAGATATTGTGAAATAATGTGAGGATTTTTGCATATAGAGTATGTCAGCCCCTTACAGTGGCAACCCTCCTGAAATTGGAGCTGCGAGGTTAGTCTGAGCAAACGCAAGTTTCATCAAATATCTTTTGATTTATTAAAATGGTAATATCGATAAAATGGAATGGAATGTAATATTGCGAGAAAGAGGTAGAATTTTATTGGGTATTTTTAAAATTAATATCAGAGTCAGAAGTTTACTGGCGTTCTTTTATGTATAGTGCGGTTTGGCCCCTTGAAATGCCAATCCTCCTCTCGCTGGAGGTTCGAGGTTAATCTAAGGGTGATTTCAATAAAATTTTTTAGGTTCGATTGAAATTGTAATATTATTAAAATAATTCAAATGAAGTTCCTCTAATGAAGAGAAGTGTAATAAGGGAAAATGTTATGGAATGTAATAACGCGAACATTTTATTCAAGTTCTTTTATGTGTAATGTATGTTCGCCCCTTAGTATGGCAACCCTGCTGACGCTGGAGCTGCGCAGTTTGCCAGAGCACGGCAAATCTCAAGTAACTATTTTTTTTATTTTTTTAGGTTCGATTGAATTTGTAATATTATTAAAATAATTCAAATGAAGTTCCTGTAATGAAGAGAAGTGTAATAAGGGAAAATATTATGGAATGTAATAACGCGAACATTTTATTCAGGATCTTTTACGTGTAATGTATGTTCGCCCCTTAGTATGGCAACCCTGCTGACGCTGGAGCTGCGCAGTTCGCCAGAGCACGGCAAATCTCAAGTAACAATTTTTTGATTGATAAAAATGAATAAAATAAAGTGGAGAAATATCTCGTAGGAAGAAGAATTATTCAACGTCGAAAATTTATTAAATGGAATCTCCCATCGTGTTTATGATCGTCAGGTACGATCAGAGTTTGACAAAAAAAGCCAGATTAATGGGTGTACAAGTTTTTCCACGAAGGGGACGAAGTTTCAAACTTTGTTACCCATTTTTTTTACCTCCACCCCCCCCTCTCTCTCTCTCTCTCTTTCTCTCGAGATTGTTCGAGTTAATTATGAGCACTAAGTGTTAAGTAGTCCATAAGCAACAGCCCAGATTGTGCTCAACCCTTGTGAAATGATTAATTGTGGTGGCTAACGTCGTGGGGTACTTGTTGCTCGCATTATTGATCAGTCAAATGTCCAACGAGACTTGCACAACAAGGGCGCTTATTCGCTGTTTCTCATACTTACCATTCAGGCGAACTTAAAACTGCTATTTCTCTTCCGGCACATTTACGATGATATACCGACAATTCCAGACAATTTAATCAACGAAGCCCACTCCTCCCGATAAAAATTTGACGTTTCTGAAAACTCTACTACTACTTTAAAAAAATATATTGATACACAAATAAACACTTTTTCTCATTCATGGTGTTTCTTCAGGTCCACAAAAAAATTGCATGAAAATAACCAGAGACATTTGGGGTTATGTTCGCGGCGCAACGGTTCGATCAAATTATACACTAAATAGCAATTTTGTAGACATTTATCAAACGTTCGATTCGGATTTGAATCA
The DNA here is from genome assembly GCA_933228785.1 of Lasioglossum pauxillum. Lineage (NCBI taxonomy): Eukaryota > Metazoa > Arthropoda > Insecta > Hymenoptera > Halictidae > Lasioglossum > Lasioglossum pauxillum. Next base: position 2,432,410 of record OW121699.1, read on the forward strand.
TTATTACGTCTTGAAACACGTTTGCTATAGAATGTTTTCTAAGAGAAAAAGAAGAAAGGATGGTGTTGTGTTTCGTCCTAGACCCGCTAGAGGACTCATCAGTAAGGCTATCTAGCGGGTCCTGCCTTAGACACAAGTGTCGGGAGGAGGGACATTAATATACTAATTGATGTCATTTTAGTAACTTGCGAGAAAGTCGTTCAATATTTTTTATCGGTTATGATAAATAAGACATTATTCTCGATCGTACATTTTTCAAATAAATTTGGGGTTATGTTCGCGGCGCACATAACCGATCAAATTATACACTAAATAGCAATTTTTGTAGACATTTATCAAACGTTCGATTCGGATTTGAATCCGCTAGATAGCCTCACTGATGAGTCCTCCAGCGGGTCTAGGACGAAACACACCTCCATCCTTCTTTTTCTCTTAGGCCGCGCTCACAGCATGGACCTAAGGACTGAGCGTAAAGTAGATTTATGGGTGAGAGGGGGTGACCCCAAAGACGGAAGGGGAATCAACTTGTCGGCCATCTTGGATGGCAGCACTGTGGTGCGCTCTATAGGCGACTTTAAATACTAGTGTAGCGTCTGTCCTCGTCTGTGCTACATCTCTACCATGGAACAGAACCTACATCACCTTTAGCATGAAACAGAACCCACTTTACTGTTATTAAATCGGTGGCATGGATCAAATATACTATTAAATAATAGTATTCCTTGAGAATGCCTCCGATCGAGCTACGAATCAACGACGATTCATCAAGTGTACAGACTACGACACTGACACTATGTACGTGCTGGTACGTGTTACAGTTACAGACGCTACACTAGTATTTAAAGTCGCCTATAGAGCGCACCACAGTGCTGCCATCCAAGATGGCCGACAAGTTGATTCCCCTTCCGTCTTTGGAGTCACCCCCCCTGGGAAATGCACAGTCCATAGCAGTGATGCCAGATGCGGGGAGTCACGGTGAAATGATGTACCCCCTCTCTGATGACGGGGAATGAGTGGAGCAAATGGGAGACATGTTGCACGTGCGCGATGGGGACCGTGGAGTGTGCGCCTGCGCACGGTGCTGGAATGGAATAGTGGAAGGGGTAAGGAGGAGAGTACGGGAGCTCCGTTTGGAGCTCCATATGGCATCACTGGTCCATAGGGCCATGGCCAGTGTCGCCAGTTGAGGGGAGTCACGGTGAAAAAATGTACCCCCTCTCTGATGACCAGAGCGGCAGAGGAGTTCAGGAGTAGGGTAATATGTGACACGTTGCGCGTGCGCGACGAGGATTTAGTGGGCGAATGGAAGACACGTTGCGCGTGCGCGATGGGGACGCAACAATGACATGACATTTCGCAGGTTTTAGGTTATTGCAGCGTATCGTAGTTATGAAATGAATCATACGAATCGTTCTGCAGAACGATATTATTGTATGTTATATGAGATGTGATATGAGTAGAGTTCATTAATATGTTCATTAATATATATATTAATATTCACCGTCAATAACTCAATAGTTGTTGCCCTTTACCATCCTTTCCCATAGCGTATATACATATATAGCTGATAGACTATATTTTCCTACAATTTTATTGTATTATGTACCTATAATATATTTATTACATTCAGTATTCAGTTCTACAATTTCGTTCATCTTCCCTATACCAAACTTTTTAATATATAGTACTATAGATTTCAACATTTTTTTCAATATTCATACTCCGCTTCACAACTGAAACTCCCATGTTACAATTCATTTCATTTATAATAAAGAAAGTTCATAATCTGCAGAACGATTCGTAGATACGCTGCAATAACCTAAAACCTGCGAAATGTCATGTCATTGTTGCGTCCTCATCACGCACGCGCAACGTGTCACATATTACCCTACTCCTGAACTCCTCTGCCGCTCTGGTCATCAGAGAGGGGGTACCTTGTATTCCCCTCGAGTAACCGTTCGGTTACTAACTGGCGACACTGGCCATGGCTCACAGTGACTCCAATGTCGGACGAATCGGCCGACGTCCGACGTTGTGTCACTTTTTCGCACGCTCGAAAAAAAAGTCAGATGCGTCGGACGTCGGACAAATCGGCCGATATCGAAGCCACTGTGAGCGCGGCCTTATAGAAAACATTCTATAGCAAACGTGTCTCAAGACGTAATAATGATTCAAATCCGAATCGACCGTTTGGTAAATGTCTACAAAATTGCTATTCAGTGTGTATAATGTGATCGAACCGGTGCGCCGCGAACATAACCCCATTTGAAGAATGTACGATCGAGAATAATGTCTTATTTATCATAACTGGCGTTAAAAACTACAATAAGTTCGAGAAGGCCTAGTTCCGACATTGTCCACAAGATGGACAAATGGTTGAACGACTTTCTCGCGAGTTACTAAAATGTCATCAATTAGTATATTAACGTCCCTCCTCCCGACACTTGTGTCTAAGGCAGGACCCGCTAGATAGCCTTACTGATGAGTCCTCTGGCGGGTCTAGGACGAAACACACCACCATCCTTCTTCTTTTTCTCTTATAGAAAACACTCTATAGCAAACGTGTCTCAGGACGTAATGATTCAAATCCGAATCGAACGTTTGATAAATATCTACAAACTTGCTATTCAGTGTATAATTTGATCGAACCGTTGCGTCGCGAACATAACCCCAAATTTATTTGAAAAATGTACGATCGAGAATAATTTCTTATTAATAACCAGAGAGATACTTTGATGCAGCTGCGATTTGCAGCTCGAAGGTACCGCATGCAAAAATAGAAGGCAGGTGGACAGGAATCGCGATGAATCATGCGAATCTTCACTGTCCGGTTGCTCGTCGATCCGTCCGATTATTTCAGGCGCGTTCGAGCGTTCCTCGCGGACGTCTGTCGCGGGTTTCTCTTATTTCAATTTGGCGACAAATTATAATCGGCCGGTGCCAAGCGAGCATCGCGGAGGTATGATCTACGCGGTAACGAAATCTTGTGAATCACGGAGACGCTGACACCCGAGTGTTCGTCTATTAATGTGCCGGGGCTGTTCTATCGAGATAGTGTCCAAGGAAACGCGGCCGGAATGAAATATTATTCCGTCGCGGCGTTTCTCGTTTTGGTCTTCGATTCCGGCGCTCGAAATCGATCGATCACGTCCGATTGGACGCAGATGGAAATTCCGCGTAGAGCACCAGTGACCAGTTTTATTTTGTTTTTATTTTTTATTGCGAAACGATTTTTCACTGCATGCGCATGTATTACACAGGACGTATAAGTTCGTTACAGAGTCACAATTCGATTCCAGTCGACAAATAGAAGACGATTGCACGGCGAACGATTTTCGGCTGAGCCAAAGCTGAAATTTAATTTTATGCCGATGCTTGATCCTATTACGCATCCGTCGCATGAAAGGCCCGACCATTCTACTGTACAATGGCTCGCCGCTATTGATTTTAGAGACGGCCACCATTCATACAGCCGCATTATTGGAAATTACATACCATTTCCTTTGTTGCGTCTATATCTTCGATTCTATCTTCCAACGTCCACTCGGTCAGAAGCCTTTGCTGTACACCAGCGATACTCTGGAGGCTGGCCTTTTTTCCCTTCCATTGCGTTTTCCTTTCACGATGCTATCCGCTCACCTGCGAAGCGGAACTCGACGAGCATTAGTCCTAGATTAGACCCAAGAACTAGTAATTATTCAAACTAGCGTAACTTCGTGAAAAACAATCGGGGAACGGTCTACCCGGGCTCATTTCTAAGGGCGAACCTTCCGCTTTCAATACCCTACAGTCATTTTTTATTCAAAATACTTTCGCATCTCAAAGCAAAGCAGTGAAAAGAAAAAATGTCGATTTTTGAAAATTTCGCCGATTCGCAGGACTCTACGCAACTGAAAATTTTTTTTCGAGGATTAAACCAACAGGAATCGGAACGTTCAAGTCTCCGCTTTAAAACGAGCCCAGAAACGTTATTGTACGATTTTTCCCGGCGGAGCTACAAGCATTTGAAACATCGAGATTTCCCACGTGTCGGAAATTGCTATTTCTGGGGCTCAAAGAATCGCTGAATCCTCTTACAAGGATTTAACGTCTGATGAATGATTAGTGAGACGTTCAGAATGCAACGGAGGAATTAATAAACCTCCGATAAGCAGAGATTTATGGTAAAACGCGTTTACAACTCACGGAGGCGGAATCCCCGATGAAAGTCCTGTTCCATTTGCCAGCGGCATCCCCTGGGAGACCGAATGTGAAGATCAATCAGGATCACCGCAAGCGCAGCGGATTTTTTTCACCCCAGTCCCCATAGAACAGCAGATGCACTCCATCAGGTCCTCATCCTCTTTCCGTTCGTCCAATTTGTGCTCCGGCTGGCTCTTCAGGGCGCTCATCTTCTCCGACGGTGGCTTCCTCCTGCCCGATTTCTGAACCTTGATCATCGCCATGGTCGGCGGATCGGGTTTCTTCGGTTTGGAACAGATTAGTCCTTTCAGGGATGGCTTGGAGGCGCTGACCGCCTGGTCGGCAGTGGTCTGGACTTGCTTTGGCTCCATCGTGCTAGGACCTTGAGGCTTGGCGGACCGCTGGAGCCCCTTCACGTTGCATTCTTTGCACAAGGACTCGTGCTGGACACCCTGATCCACTCCAGGCCCTGTTTTGCTCATCAAAGGCAGGGCCTGGAGTAATTTCACCACGGACGAGGTCGAAGTGCCCGGAAGAGTGGACGCTGCAGTCTTCGGACCAGGAAGGGTATCCTGCGCTGTCTTCCCACACAGACAACAGTTGCAACGACCTTCAGCATCGTCGGATTTCTTGCCATAGTGAATTGTCCTCAGCTCCTTCTCAGGCTCCAGCTTCGTGTAGACTCCGCTAGTCTTCAGAGTCTGCAGAATCCTCAGGAAGCTGGACTTCTCCGTTTGAGAGGTGACAGCGACCATGGCCGCTCCTGCAGGATTCTGGGACCTCTTCCAGCGAGTCAGTCGCTCCAAGTTCTCTGCATCCGTGCCTTTGGGCTGCTGTCGCAACAGTTTAGGGGGTGGCTGTGCTTGCATCCCTACGTCTGCTACTGTTTGGGTCACTGCCTGGATGGTGGTCTTCTGGGACTCAAACTGGGTGATCGATGTTTGGGTGATCTCCATCTTCTGGTACACCACCTGCTGAAGATGAAAGGTCAATTAAATTGTAAAAGGTTAAATAGAAGTGGATTTTTTAAGGACTTCTGATGTACTGAGGCTGTTGGAGGAAGGCCTGACTGGTCGCGCTGGGTGGGCATTTTCCTCGTTGGATCCTGGAGGAAAATGAGAGATTAAGTCAGAGTTAGGGTGTTAAGGGGGTAGTTTACGCGCTAGTTACAACTAGAATCTTACTAGAAAATATGAGTTTGCGGGAAAGCAAATGCTGTCCTTATTTCAGCAAATTGTGGACTGGGTGAGGGCTCATTGTAAAGAGGAAGGTTTGAAGCAGTGGGCTCTCGTCATGGGGTTAACGAGATTATGTTTATATCTAATAATATGAAGGCCCAAAGTAGAGAAAAAATCTAGGAAAAAAACCCGCAGGTTTCAATGCATTTTTCTGTCTCTGAAAGACTTTTTGACTGCCAATGACCAGAGCGACTATCGTCAAACCTTCCTCTTTAGAATGAGCCCTCACCCAGCCCACAATTTGCTGAAATAAGGACAGCATTTGCTTTCCCGCAAATCCATATTTTCTAGTAAGATTCTAGTTGTAACTAGCGCATAAACTACCCCCTTAAGAGATTAAGTCAGAGTTAATGTGTATGTGTGTTAGGTTGGTAACTTAGAATGGCTCAAAAATTAGTACTAACTGTTGGAGTATCTTTGACTGGAGGTTGCAATACACATTTACAGACACCAGAGTCCCCTTTCCTGACCGAAGGAGTCTTTTCCTTTGATGGCGCTTTGGACGTGCATTTGCAAACACCAGAATCCTCTTTTTTGACTGACGGTGGCTTTTCCTCTGAAGGCGCTTTGGACGTGCATTTACAAACACTAGAATCCTCTTTTTTGATTGACGGTGGCTTTTCCTCTGAAGGCGTTTTGGACTTGCATTTACAAACACCGGAATCCTCTTTTTTGACTGACGGTGGCTTTTCCTCTGAAGGCGTTTTGGACGTGCATTTACAAACACCGGAATCCTCTTTTTTTATTGACGGTGGCTTTTCCTCTGAAGGTGTTTTGGACTTGCATTTACAAACACCGGAATCCTCCTTTTTGATTGACGGTGGCTCTTCCTCTGAAGGTGCTTTGGACGTGCATTTACAAACACCAGAATCCTCTTTTTTGACTGACGGTGGCTCTTCCTCTGAAGGCGTTTTGGACTTGCATTTACAAACACCGGAATCCTCTTTTTTTATTGACGGTGGCTTTTCTTCTGAAGGCGTTTTGGACGTGCATTTACAAACACCGGAATCCTCTTTTTTTATTGACGGTGGCTTTTCCTCTGAAGGCGCTTTGGGCGTGCATTTACAAACACCAGAATCCTCTTTTTTGACTGACGGTGGCTTTTCCTCTGAAGGCGCTTTGGACGTGCATTTACAAACACCAGAGTCTTCCTTCTCCACTGGAGTAACTTCTGCCTGGTCTTGAAGATCTTTCATGCATTGGCATTCTGCAGACTCTTCTATTCCATCTGGTATATCTCCTGTCGAGCACTGACACTCACCAGGCTCCTCTGCATCCTCTGGAGGATAATCCGGTGCCATACACTGGCAAACAGACTCTTCTTCTCCGACTGGGTGGTCTTCTTCGGTAACAGGAGGGAGAAGGTACTCCACATCATAGAATTCATCACAAGTACATTCTTCGTCAACGCTGATCTCAAGCACCTCCGGTTCTTCGGGAACCTCTTCATCTTTTTCTTTAAGAACTTCGACAGGTGCTATTATCTCAATTTCAACATCCACCTCGGCCACCTTCGCATCCTCTAACACCTTCACCTCCAGTTCTATCCTCTCCAACTCAGGCACTTCCGCTTTGATTTCCTCTTCTGCTTTCTCCACCGGTATCTCAACTATCGTTTCTTCTTCAGGTCTCAGTGGTTCTTCTTTTGGAATCACGTCTACCTGGATTTCTTCCTCTTCTAGTACGATCTCTTCTGGTTGGAGATCTGCCACCACTTCCACTGGGATTTCTTCCACTTCGATCTCTTCAGGTATTATTCCTTCCTCTTCAGGTATTATTCCTTCTTCTTCAGGTATTATTCCTTCTTCTTCAGGTATTATTCCTACCTCTTCAGGTATTATTCCTTCCTCTTCAGGTATTATTCCCTCCTCTTCAGGTATTATGCCTTCCTCTTCAGGTTTCGGTTCTTCCTTCAGTGGAGCTATTTCCTCTGGTACTTCTTTTTCTTCTATCGGTTCCTCTTTTACTAGAACCACGTCATCCACTTCTATTTCTGTTGGCACTATTTCTTTTTCTTCAGGTTCTGGCTCCTCTTCCACTGGAATTATGTCCACTTCAACTGCCACTTCGAACTCTTCCAGTCGTTCTACAGGAACTTCTTCTACTTCATCTTTCTCTGACACTGTTTCTTCAGGTTCGATTTCTTCCTCTTTAACCTTAATTTCTGGCTCCTTCTTAGGCACCTCTTCAAGTTCTTCCTTCACTGCTGGTTCTGGTTCCTTCCTTTCGATTTCTTTGTCTTCCACTTCTTCTTTGACCGTCGCTGTTTTTGGTACCTCTTCGGCCTCCTTTTTCTCTAATGGTGTCTCTTCTTTTACTTTTACTTCAAGCACCCTCTCTTCCTTCGCCACTGCCTCTTCTTCTTCTGTCATTTCTTCTTTCTTTGTCTCTTTATCCTCTTCAACTACCTTTTCCTTCTCCGCAGGCTTCACCTCGTCCACTTCTGTAGGTCTCTCCGATTTAATCTCTGCAGCAGAGACTGGGTCCTTTCTTTTAACTTCTTCAGGTTCTCTTCTAATCTCTTTGGGAACATCTTCAGGTGTTCTTGCAGCAGAGTCTGGGTCCTTTTCTTTAACTTCTTCAGGTTCTCTTCTAGTCTCTTTGGGCACATCTTCAGGTGTTCTTGCTACGACAGGCTCTTCAGGTTCAGGCTTCAGTTCCCTCTCCCTTTCAACAGGCTCAACCTCATCCACTGGTTCTCGCTTTATCCTTTCTTCCAGTTTTACACCTACTTCTACAGACTCTACTTTATCATCTTCCACTTTTACATCTACTTTTACAAATTCTATTTTATCATCTTCCCTTCGATCAAATTTCATTTCATCTTCTTCTTCAGCAAACTCCATCGTTTCCTCCTCGATTTCTAAAGACTCTTTGTCCTTAGCAATCCGTTCTCTGGCCTCGAGTTTCATCGTTCTCTGCGGAATGAAATTTTCATTTTAACTCGATGACTTTAAACGGGAAACTTTAAGCGCCCGCTGGCTTTGTTAAATAATAAGGAATGCAATTAATTACGCCTGTGTACTCTGCGAGTTCGTCGGCCACGATCTTAGCTTCCCGATCCATGGTATCGCAACTTGGACACTCCTAAATGAGAACAAAATTAAAACCGCTTACTTAAGCAGGGCTGCAACTTTCAGCGGGTTCATTCATGATATTTTTGACGCCCTTGGGATCTTTAGGAGGATTATTTTCATGCAATACGTACAGAAATCTTCGAACGAACAGCATGCACACGATCCTGCCATGAAGACAGCTGGTCCAGGGGCACTAAGACACCTTCAGCCTTCTTTGAGGGAACAGAAAGCTTCTCCTCGACCTCATCTCGCGTCAGTCCGACCTCATCTTCCTGAAGCCCGACCTCATCTTCCCGCACCCTGACCTCATCTTTCTGAATCCCGACCTCATCTTCCTGCACTCTGACTTCATCTTCCTGAATTCCGACCTCATCTTCCTGAATCCCGACCTCATCTTCCTGCACTCCAACGTCATCTTCCTGGTCCCTGACCTCATCTTTCTTCACTCCAACATGCTCTCTTGCCTCTTCATCGTAAGCAATTTCCCTTTCAACTATCTCTTCTACCTCCGATCTAGTCTCCTTTGCCCCGACATATTCAGTCCTTTCCACCTCATATTTCCTAGCCATCTTATATTGAATCACTCCCCCAGGAATCGTAGCTCCCATCTGCTCAGCTATCTCAAGGAGTCCATACTTCTCTAACAACTCTCTAGCAGTGACACGATCCTCCTCCAGAGCGATCCTCTCTTCCTCAGGTAGCCCAGTCCCCGACAGTCCTAAATCGTTACAGTCAAAATCTGGCGCACAGAAAGTGCCAGGCCCGTCTAACTCTGACAAAGATCCTATCTGAGCTAGAAGTTTCCGAGCATCCATCACAGTTGAGTCCTCAACATCAACGCCTTCAGGTCTCATGCGTTTGTATCCAATGCCCTTCGCGGTTCCGTCAGCAGCAGCCTCGACATCCTCACCAGCTATAGCCTCTAGCTCCTCCACACTGACATACTTCCCCAACGCGTCTTTGTAAGCTGACACTTTGGAGCTTATATCCTTTTCGTCATCTCCTACTATAGCCTCTAGCTCCTCCGCACTGATATACTTCCCTAACGCATCTTTGATAGCTGACAGTTGGGAAGTCACCCTTTCAACTTCATCATCCCCACCTTCTATAGCCTCTAACTCCTCCACGCTGACAAACTTCCCTAACGCATCTCTGTAAGCTGACAATTTGGAGCTTATATCCTTTTCGTCATCTCCTACTATAGCCTCTAGCTCCTCCGCACTGATATACTTCCCTAACGCATCTTTGATAGCTGACAATTTGGAAGTCACCCTTTCTACTTCATCATCCCCATCTCCTCGTCCTGAAATCTCATCTCTCATGGAAACCGCGGCTACAGCTTCCGTGTCTCTGACGCTAGCAAAGTCGTCATCCCTTCCGATCAGAGCCTCTATCTTCCCTATGCTCATATGCTTCTCCAATTCTTCTCTGCAAGCTGCCATTTTCGATCTAAGGTATTGCAACTCTTCCTCGAGTTCAGTGATGCGCTCAGTCTTCGTCTCCAGCTGTTCTTGGACGGTGCCGGCCACCCCTCCTTCGAGGCAATTCCACAGCTCGTCCGCCTGCTGGAGGGTCCTCATGTAAGCCTGTTCGCGACGCTCGAGATCGCCGATCTGCCTTTTCATGCACAACTCCGCTTCCGCCAGCTCGTGCAGCTTCTCCAGGCATTCGATGTCCGTCGAGCGGATCGAAGCACTGCTGGGCACCTTCTCCAGCCACTTCTTTCTGCACTCTATGATTCCGCATTCCCCTGAAAGAGATCTCCAGCGTTAGCACCAGTGGTACCTGCGGTACCTGGGTCCATTTTCACCCGGGAACTAACGACCATCGATACTTCAAGTCATTTCTTATTCAAAGTCCTTTAGCACTTCGAAAGACTCTACGGAACTCGACAAATTCAAGCGTTCGCTTTAAGGGGGTAGACTCGTTTCTCTAGGCCGCAATCGTCCTCAAAAGTCCTATTTTTAACCTAACCTAATCTTTAGCTATTGTTTCTTTTATTATAAAAAACCTCTTTCTATTTTCACCTTTCTCTCTCACGTCTTACAATTAATTTCGCTAACTCTATCTATTACCTATCTATATTTTTGCTTTATTACCTTCCCCTGGAGGTATCCTTTCGAACGAATACCCACTCGGGGGGTCTACGTCGCACTTAAAAAAATTTTATAATAAACCTATTTTTTTTACACGCTATTCTTTTTCCCCCAGCGGTTACCTCTCGTTAGAGTCCCCACTCGGGGGGTCTAACTCGCCAAATAAATTTTACTATTTTTAATCACCCTACTACTATTTTATATTTTTCCAAATTCGTTATAAAAAGTGTTTGAAACTTTTAAATCGCCCTGTAGGTCGGGGTCTAAACCCTTCCCTCACTTTAGAAAAAATCGCGAGTCTTTTTACTGATTTTATCTAAGTCGAGCCCACTGTGCACTTGGCCCTCTCGCTCTTACTCTCTTTTCGGAAAACCGAACTTTCACACCAGATTTTCCTTTTTCTTCCGCCCTCTAATTTGTCCAATAATGTTCATAATCTAATTGTCCAACTCACCTTCAGACCTGCAGGATGTCTCGCCTGCCCTTTCAGACTCCCCCCACTTCACCATATTTCCATGTCGAATGTGTCAAGTGTTTGTAGCCCGTCCCTATTCTGTTTCCAGATAGTCCAGAAACCTGCCCACACCCTCCCCTAGGGCTAATCCCTCCCCGCCTATGCTGTGAGTCTATTGGGAGTACAAATGCAAGGGATCGCGTATTGTTTTTTTTTACCATTGGGAAGAAGTTACTGCTACTTCGGATCCAATCCGACTTCATCGAAATCTCGGCTGGGCCGAAATATCAATTCCATTCGGTCTTCACCTGCCGACCTACTTCGCGATGGGGTTGAGAAGGAAGGGTTCACCAACTTCACCGAAATCTGTCTCCTGAGAGATTTGATATCAGGTTCATCGGGATCTTCCTTCTTGGGTGGGCTTGACACATCCTAGAAAATATGGCTTATTGTTCGGATGTGACCACCATCCTCGGTTCTGGTCGGTGTTCAGCTATTAACTCCGTCCACCCGGCCTTTCCCTTAAAGGTTTCTAATTGATGTGCCGTTTGCGTTTTTGATTCCGTTTTTTTGGTAGGGTCCATGCCCAGTTTCTCGTCAGTAGTACCATTTGTTCGCCGACCACCCCCTTTCCTTACTCTATCTCCCAAACAGAGGAGATAGAGCCGGCGGGTACCTTTATGAGGCGGGATGGCCAACTTGGGCTCCCAATAGTTTACCGATTCCCTGGATAAAGGGGAAATTGTTGCCATTGGTTGCCCCATGACCCCGACAGTAGGCACTGAGCCCGTAGCAGGAGAAAAAACCACCTTGGAAATTTATGCCACCCCCGGGAATCGAACCCTGGCCTTCCTGCTACGAATCAGACACTCTACCACCTGAGCCACTGACCCGCCCATTAACCTAACCTAACCTAACCGAAAATTACGCCAAATCACGCCTCGTAAACGTAGAAAATGGGACTTTTGATTATCCAGCGCAGTTGTCTAATGAAAACCCCTATATTTGCATTATCGAGAATTGAGAACGCGCATCCCGCAGCCTTGCAATCCTGGAAACGAAGGTTTACCCCCTTAAGACGAACCCAGCACGTTGCTGCATGTTTCCTTCCTACGAAGTCGGGCTTTAAAGGTAAATATTTTTCAGTTGTCAAGGTCAGCCCGAAGCATTGCGTCACTTCAAGTACACTTTGCCAAACCTCCGCTCATTATGGACCGTTCAAAGGGTCACTAATTAACCGCTCGACCAGCCCGAAGAACAATAGAGTGCAAATCACCTCACCAGCTTCGCAGGCGCCCTCGTCCTCAGTGCTCCTAGCTTCTCTCAGCTTCTGCACCTCGGTGGTCAGCTGTTCGATCCTCCTCTGTTGTTCCTCCTGCCGCTTCCTGGCTTCTTGAAGCCTCTTCTCCCTATCCTCTAAACTAGCCATCTTCTCAGCCCACAAACTTCTCGCCTCGTCTATTCTATTCTGGGCCTGCTTCCTCTCCGCCTCGGCTTCCCTCACTCTGCAATCAAAATGGCGACTAGGAGAGGTAGGACAGTACACTTCGCCTGAAGCTGGACTCTGAAACTGCTTCTCCAGGACCTCCTGAAGGCAAGGAGCATTGTCTCCCTGTGTCATCCTCCAGATGTTCCAAACCATCACTGCCGGCATCGAGCACTCCAGGATATTCAATCTCTGACGAAGGTCACCCTGCTGCCTCTCCAGCTCTTCGTTCTTCATCTCTCTTTTACCAATCATGTCACGAAACTGTCTGTTGCACTGTCGCTGCCATTTACTGATCTTCGTCCTCTGACCTGTGTCCTTCGTTTCGCTGAGACGATCCAGGGAGCTCCGCTTCCCGGACAGAGGCAATTCCTCCGACCTCCTGATCACCTCGTGGCTCTTCGAGGTCTCCTCCACCGAGTCACGACTCTTTTTACTACCTGGTCCATTTGATTTAACACTTCCCGATGTTTTCGACCCTGTCTTGGGCTCTTCGGGCCCTGGCATCTCACCGACAGATTTGTCCGGGGACCTGTCATTTCCCGATTTCAAGGACGGCGACTTAGACCCTGTCTTCGATCCTTCTACCACCTGGACGCTTTCAAAGTTAACAGGGGAGCCTGGAGAGTCAGGATCCTCCACGTCCAAGAACTCTTCCTGATCGTCATCGTCTGCCATGACGATTTTTTCAGGTTATCCTTCATGTGGTGTGCCCTTCCGATGGTTTTCCTTTCTCGAAGATAGTATCGGAGACTTGCGTCAATTTTTCTCGCCCCGGAAACAGTATCAACCAGTCATTTGATTAATGCATCGGAAACGCGCTGCAATTCCCGTCTAACCCATGAATTTATGTATGCAAGTTGAAAGTGGCGGCGGAACCCTCGAGATACGAGACTCGATGTGCGGATCGATCGATCGTTTCTCGCACAACCGCGAATCGTTGAAAAATATTTGTCGGCCGCGAGTTCCACGTGAAATATGAATTTCGAGGCCGAGTTTCCCGACGGAACATTCTTCGGGAAGTTTCCAATTACGTGGTGGAGATAATTTTGAGCAATCAAATCATTTTATTTCGCACCAAGTCCGAAATTCGTATTGCTCGTTGCAGAATTAAATAAACGGTTGAATTTTTTGAGAATTCGTCTTCACGGTGGAGACGACCTTGAGGATTCAAATAGTTTTATTCCAGAGAAGAAATTGTTGTTGTTGGAGAAATAAATGAACGGTGTCAAGAAAGATCGTTGACCGATGCGGATCCAGCCACGACCTTGACCAATGAATTTCGCAGCATCTGTATAATTTATTTTCCGGCGTGCACCAATCGAACGTCAAGTAACACTCCGTTTGTATCGGAAATTGGAGGATTATTAAGAGTGCCCTTTGCAGGGCTGGGGCCACGGTAAGAATCAATTAATTTCGTTCCAGTTGCAACCGAAATTCGATTCTCCTGGGACTATTAGCCGCGACCTTTCCCCGACATTTTGCTAATAATCCCGGGGTTCCGTGCGTCCCCGTCTTCCTGAACGCAAGCAATTTTCAACAGCAATTATTCTAGGCCAAATAGTCGTCGTTCCTCTCTCCAATTACCATGCAATAACAACCTGCTTCCCTGGTCTGTAGGCTCAAGAAAAACCTCGAGCTGGAAGTATATGAATAAATTGGACCGAGTCTCCCAGTCGCGGAGCCGAGGGAGCTCGAACATTTCTGAAATTTTTAACGATGCACGGGACGATGTATTCGAAATTGTAGGAAACGGAGAACAGAGTGGAGCGCGACAAGCGCGGGAACATTACCGATTCCGTGAATTGTTAACGAAACATTGAACGATGCCTGAAAATTGCTGCCACCGGCAGCCGGTACACGCGAAATCATATTTTGCAGCGCGAGGCGAGGCGAGGCCAGGCGAAAATAGTTCCCGCGCGTCTGAAATTGAAATGAAAAACAGTCTGCGGGGCTGAGTCAATTAACTTGGCAGTCTGAACGCGCGCGCACCTCCCTATTGAGACTTCAGACTGCACGCTCGAGGCCGTTAGGCAAACGAGAATTTAACGAAGATACGAGGATCGCACCGAAGAACGAAACACGGAACACGGAAATGAAATTATTCTCATAACTTGGCGAGCGCAGGTCCCGCCCTCCGGTCGGCGCAACTTATTTAATTACGAATCGGAAACTTCGCTTGTCTTTCGGGCCCGAATAGGGCCAATTAACGAGATATCAAAGTTCCCAAAGGGTAATTAAGAATGATCGGAATTGTCAGCGTTCCGCTTCGCATTTCTCACCCAATCTGACGCGTGTAACGCCAAATCCACCAATTATTTTCTTCGACTATCTCGCTCCGTTTTTAGTGCAAAAGTATTTTTTCCTTTTCCACCTGTTGCGTTAGAAACATGTCTTGCATATTCAACTGAATATTTGATTTGTTAAAAGAGACGTGAATGTATCAACAAAATGTGTGTTTATCCTTCCGAGTGTTTCAAACTTGCCTCTTCGTTTGAAAAAAGACGAATTTCGTCCGGAAGTGCTGGACGCCGAGGCAGGGCCTGAGATTCAATTATTCAAATGAGTCCATCCGAGTCGTATTACACCGGGACGTGGTAGGTGCCGGACTTTCGGAAACTTCTTAACGAGTTTCCCAGCCTGGGGAACCCGGCGTACAATTTTTAACGATGCACCGAACGCCTGGTGGTAACGGTTTTCCCTCCATTCCTGTTTCCGGTCGTGATGCGGAGGACCTCGTTCGTCTTCCTGCGGAACTTAACACCCACAGCACCCCCGTCGGGGATCGATGATGTTAACCACGATCGCAGCTGTACCGCCTCTGCCTCCAACATTACTACAGGATCTTCGAAACCAATCGCCGAAGGGATTTCTACGTTGTCTTACAAATTGCTAATCAGTTCCACGTCGATCTACCATTTTCAGTCTCGGGGGAGTCGCTGGAGAACTTCTGCTCGCTTCGGTTGACTCCCAGGTGATCATAGACGAGGTTTGCTAATGTCGTTTTATACGTTCAAGAAATATGAACACATTGTTATGGTGCCAGAAATATGGACACATTTTTAAAGTGCAAGAAATATGAACATATTTTTATGGTTCAAGAAATATGAACACATTTTCAAGGTTCAAGCAATATGAACACATTGTTAACGCGCAAGAAATATGAACACATTTTTATGGTTCGAAAATATGAACACATTTTTATGGTACAAGAAATGTGAACACATTTTTATGGTTCAAGAAATGTGAACACATTATTAAGGCGCAAGAAATGTGAACGCATTATTAAGGCGCAAGAAATGTGAACGCATTTTTAAGGTTCGAGAAATATGAACACATTGTTAACGTGCAAAAAATGTGAACACATTTTTATGGTTCAAGAGATATGAACACATTTTCAAGGTTCAAGAAATATGAACACATTATTAAGGCGCAAGAAATGTGAACGCATTTTTAAGGTTCGAGAAATATGAACACATTTTCAAGGTTCAAGAAATATGAACACATTGTTATGGTGCCAGAAATATGGACACATTTTTAAGGTACAAGAAATATGAACACATTATTAAGGAGCAAGAAACGTGAACACATTTTTATGGTTCGAAAATATGAAAACATTTTATAGTTCAAGAAATGTGAACACATTTTTATGGTTCAAGAAATATGAACACATTGTTATGGTGCAAGAAATATGAACACATTATTAATGTGCAAGAAACGTGGACACATTTTTAAAGTGGTAGAAAAATTAACATATTTTTATGGTTCGAAAATATGAAAACATTTTATAGTTCATGAAATGTGAACACATTTTTATGGTTCAAGAAATATGAACACATTGTTAACGTGCAAGAAATATGAACACATTTTTATGGTTCGAAAATATGAACACATTTTTATGGTACAAGAAATGTGAACACATTATTAAGGTGCAAGAAATGTGAACACATATTTATGGTTCAAGCAATATGAACACATTGTTAACGTGCAAGAAATGTGAACACATTTTTATGGTTCGAAAATATGAAAACATTTTTATGGTACAAGAAATGTGAACACATTTTTATGGTTCAAGAAATGTGAACACATTATTAAGGCGCAAGAAATGTGAACACATTATTAAGGCGCAAGAAATGTGAACGCATTTTTAAGGTTCGAGAAATATGAACACATTGTTAACGTGCAAAAAATGTGAACACATTTTTATGGTTCAAGAGATATGAAGACATTTTCAAGGTTCAAGAAATATGAACACATTATTAAGGCGCAAGAAATGTGAACGCATTTTTAAGGTTCGAGAAATATGAACACATTTTCAAGGTTCAAGAAATATGAACACATTGTTAACGTGCAAGAAATATGAACACATTTTTATGGTTCGAAAATATGAAAACATTTTCAAGGTTCAAGAAATATGAACACATTGTTAACGTGCAAGAAATATGAACACATTTTGATGGTTCGAACATATGAACACATTTTTAAGGTTCAAGAAATGTGAACACATTATTAAGGTGCAAGAAATGTGAACACATATTTATGGTTCAAGCAATATGAACACATTGTTAACGTGCAAGAAATGTGAACACATTTTTATGGTTCGAAAATATGAAAACATTTTTATGGTACAAGAAATGTGAACACATTTTTATGGTTCAAGAAATGTGAACACATTATTAAGGCGCAAGAAATGTGAACACATTATTAAGGCGCAAGAAATGTGAACGCATTTTTAAGGTTCGAGAAATATGAACACATTGTTAACGTGCAAAAAATGTGAACACATTTTTATGGTTCAAGAGATATGAACACATTTTCAAGGTTCAAGAAATATGAACACATTATTAAGGCGCAAGAAATGTGAACGCATTTTTAAGGTTCGAGAAATATGAACACATTTTCAAGGTTCAAGAAATATGAACACATTGTTATGGTGCCAGAAATATGGACACATTTTTAAGGTACAAGAAATATGAACACATTATTAAGGAGCAAGAAACGTGAACACATTTTTATGGTTCGAAAATATGAAAACATTTTATAGTTCAAGAAATGTGAACACATTTTTATGGTTCAAGAAATATGAACACATTGTTATGGTGCAAGAAATATGAACACATTATTAATGTGCAAGAAACGTGGACACATTTTTAAAGTGGTAGAAAAATTAACATATTTTTATGGTTCGAAAATATGAAAACATTTTATAGTTCATGAAATGTGAACACATTTTTATGGTTCAAGAAATATGAACACATTTTCAAGGTTCAAGCAATATGAACACATTGTTAACGTGCAAGAAATATGAACACATTTTTATGGTTCGAAAATATGAACACATTTTTATGGTACAAGAAATGTGAACACATTTTTATGGTTCAAGAAATGTGAGCACATTATTAAGGCGCAAGAAATGTGAACGCATTTTTAAGGTTCGAGAAATATGAACACATTTTCAAGGTTCAAGAAATATGAACACATTGTTATGGTGCCAGAAATATGGACACATTTTTAAGGTACAAGAAATATGAACACATTATTAAGGCGCAAGAAATGTGAACGCATTTTTAAGGTTCGAGAAATATGAACACATTTTCAAGGTTCAAGAAATATGAACACATTGTTATGGTGCCAGAAATATGGACACATTTTTAAGGTACAAGAAATATGAACACATTATTAAGGAGCAAGAAACGTGAACACATTTTTATGGTTCGAAAATATGAAAACATTTTATAGTTCAAGAAATGTGAACACATTTTTATGGTTCAAGAAATATGAACACATTGTTATGGTGCAAGAAATATGAACACATTATTAATGTGCAAGAAACGTGGACACATTTTTAAAGTGGTAGAAAAATTAACATATTTTTAAGGTTCGAAAATATGAAAACATTTTATAGTTCATGAAATGTGAACACATTTTTATGGTTCAAGAAATATGAACACATATTTATGGTTCAAGCAATATGAACACATTGTTAACGTGCAAGAAATGTGAACACATTTTTATGGTTCGAAAATATGAAAACATTTTTATGGTACAAGAAATGTGAACACATTTTTATGGTTCAAGAAATGTGAACACATTATTAAGGCGCAAGAAATGTGAACACATTATTAAGGCGCAAGAAATGTGAACGCATTTTTAAGGTTCGAGAAATATGAACACATTGTTAACGTGCAAAAAATGTGAACACATTTTTATGGTTCAAGAGATATGAAGAAATTTTCAAGGTTCAAGAAATATGAACACATTATTAAGGCGCAAGAAATGTGAACGCATTTTTAAGGTTCGAGAAATATGAACACATTTTCAAGGTTCAAGAAATATGAACACATTGTTAACGTGCAAGAAATATGAACACATTTTTATGGTTCGAAAATATGAAAACATTTTCAAGGTTCAAGAAATATGAACACATTGTTAACGTGCAAGAAATATGAACACATTTTGATGGTTCGAACATATGAACACATTTTTAAGGTTCAAGAAATGTGAACACATTATTAGGGTGCAAGAAATGTGAACACATATTTATGGTTCAAGCAATATGAACACATTGTTAACGTGCAAGAAATGTGAACACATTTTTATGGTTCGAAAATATGAAAACATTTTTATGGTACAAGAAATGTGAACACATTTTTATGGTTCAAGAAATGTGAACACATTATTAAGGCGCAAGAAATGTGAACACATTATTAAGGCGCAAGAAATGTGAACGCATTTTTAAGGTTCGAGAAATATGAACACATTGTTAACGTGCAAAAAATGTGAACACATTTTTATGGTTCAAGAGATATGAAGACATTTTCAAGGTTCAAGAAATATGAACACATTATTAAGGCGCAGGAAATGTGAACGCATTTTTAAGGTTCGAGAAATATGAACACATTTTCAAGGTTCAAGAAATATGAACACATTGTTAACGTGCAAGAAATATGAACACATTTTTATGGTTCGAAAATATGAAAACATTTTCAAGGTTCAAGAAATATGAACACATTGTTAACGTGCAAGAAATATGAACACATTTTGATGGTTCGAACATATGAACACATTTTTAAGGTTCAAGAAATGTGAACACATTATTAAGGTGCAAGAAATGTGAACACATATTTATGGTTCAAGCAATATGAACACATTGTTAACGTGCAAGAAATGTGAACACATTTTTATGGTTCGAAAATATGAAAACATTTTTATGGTACAAGAAATGTGAACACATTTTTGTGGTTCAAGAAATGTGAACACATTATTAAGGCGCAAGAAATGTGAACACATTATTAAGGCGCAAGAAATGTGAACGCATTTTTAAGGTTCGAGAAATATGAACACATTTTCAAGGTTCAAGAAATATGAACACATTGTTATGGTGCCAGAAATATGGACACATTTTTAAGGTACAAGAAATATGAACACATTATTAAGGAGCAAGAAACGTGAACACATTTTTATGGTTCGAAAATATGAAAACATTTTATAGTTCAAGAAATGTGAACACATTTTTATGGTTCAAGAAATATGAACACATTGTTATGGTGCAAGAAATATGAACACATTATTAATGTGCAAGAAACGTGGACACATTTTTAAAGTGGTAGAAAAATTAACATATTTTTATGGTTCGAAAATATGAAAACATTTTATAGTTCATGAAGTGTGAACACATTTTTATGGTTCAAGAAATATGAACACATTGTTATGGTGCAAGAAATATGAACACATTGTTAACGTGCAAGAAATATGAACACATTTTTATGGTTCGAAAATATGAACACATTTTTAAGGTTCAAGAAATGTGAACACATTATTAAGGTGCAAGAAACGTGAACACATTTTTAAAGTGGTAGAAAAATGAACATATTTTTATGGTTCGAAAATATGAAAACATTTTCAAGGTTCAAGAAATATGAACACATTGTTAACGTGCAAGAAATATGAACATATTTTTATGGTTCAAGAAATGTGAACGCATTGTTAAGGTTCGAGAAATATTCCTTGCGACCAGTTAAGACCAGTTTTCTCCTCGGGATCCAAAGCAGAGGCTTAAGCTTTCGGTACAGCGTCCCGCATTAATTCCGCTCAGGCTCGCGCTCACGACGGAATGGTCGAAACAATTTTGCAAGTAAGTTCACCGCAGCCCATCGCATCGGCCGGATGGGAGCGGCGTAACAGCTAGCTTCCGGCAACTTGCACGTTCCGTTAGCGTGTGAACTTTCGGCTCGCGGCTCGGGTCAAACGCGGGATAAACTCGGTACACCGATACTATTGATTTTGCGACAGGGCCGCAGAAAGAAGGGCGGCGGAGAAAGTGGAGGATAGGTGAGGTCAACCCCCTTTTCAGGCAGGTTAGCATTAAACAGGCTTATACCCGGCTTATCCTTTAACGTTCCCCGTCTGTTCCGGCAAAAAATGGTTGTTCAACTATTATTTCCACCCTTCCCATCTACGACAAAAAGCGATAGAAAAATCTAAAAACGTCCCCTATCTCCATTCCTAATTTTTCACTACCTGGAATAAATCACAGTCGAAAGTTCACAGAGTCCGTAAACAGGATCTCCTAGTATTCCCCGACGGAATTTAATAGTAAATTTTGTGTATATTCGCAAGTGTTCTTATTCCCAACTGTCCTGTAGTCAGCTGTGAACTCGAAACTGGCCGAAACCTGGTCTAAACTGAGCTTATAGCTTAATCCTCGTGGCAGAGTCTGAAGATCCAGGATAAGTCTGCTCCATTTTCAGGATTGCGTGTAGCCTGGTCATCTGGGGCCAACTGCTCATCTAGCTAGTTTAAATTAACCACTGAGATCGTAATTACAGGAACAGGAAGCCCATTGCGAGGTTACAGGGAGACATTTTCTGTGGAGGATCACCTTGATCACACGAACCACTTGATAATACTGAAATTCTTTTGTCTTGAGCGCGGTGTCCATTACCGCCGCAAGTCATCCGACCAGAATAGAGCGAAACGAGCCGATCTTCCACCTATAAGTACCTGCGTGATGCACGAGAGCAACGCGAGAACTCCCGCGAGGCTTCACGTGCCATTTCCAGCGACCACGAAGAGGACCGTCTACGAGGCGTACTAAATGAAAACGCTCCTAGAGAACTTGACCGCAATTGCCGTGGACCAACAGCCGTGCAATTTCTTTCCAGGCTCCTGGAAATTGCACGCAAGCGATAATTAAACGCCGCCCGACGGCAACTTCGGCTTCTACGGGTTCTTCGCTCAGGAAGACCCTGAAGAAGACGCGTCGCTCGGGACGCGACCAACGGTAGCTCCGGTTTGAGAATTTTTTCTCGCGTTAGCAGCGAGCGAAAAATTTCGAAATTTTAGACATACGTAGCGCCAAAATTTACCTTGCCGCAGAAATTTTTTAAACTTGAATATGTTGCAAAATGGCGTAGTGATGCGTTATTTACGTAATTCCCCCGAGATGCATGTATGCTTCCACTTTGGGAATTTTTTCCCACGTAAATAGTGAGCGAAGAATTTTTGAGTTTTTGGGAGATGTAATGCCAACATTCAGTTTCCGTGTGCAATTTTTAAAAATTGAATATATTGTGAAATGGCGGAGTTATTCCTTTTTAACGTTCTTCGCTGAGGAAGACCCTGAAGAAGACGCGACCGACGGTAGCTCCGCTTTGAGAATTTTTTCTGGCATTAGCAGCGAGCGAAACATTTCGAAATCTTAGAGATACGTAGCGCCAACATTTACCTCGCCACAGCAATTTTTTAAACTCGAATATGTTGCAAAATGGCGTAGTGATGCGTTATTTACGTAATTCCCCCGAGATGCATGTATGCTTCCATTTTGGGAATTTTTTCCCACGTAAATAGTGAGCGAAGAATTTTTGAGTTTTTGGGAGATGTAATGCCAATATTCAGTTTCCGTGTGCAATTTTTAAAAATTGAATATATTATGAAATGGCGGAGTTATGCCTTTTTAACGTTCTTCGCTGAGGAAGCCCCGAAGAAGACGCGACCGACGGTAGCTCCGCTTTGAGAATTTTTTCTGGCATTAGCAGCGAGCGAAACATTTCGAAATCTTAGAGATACGTAGCCACAACATTTACCTTGTCGCAGAAATTTTTTAAACTTGAATATGTTGCAAAATGGCGTAGTGATGCGTTATTTACGTAATTCCCCCGAGATGCATGTATGCTTCCATTTTGGGAATTTTTTCCCACGTAAATAGTGAGCGAAGAATTTTTGAGTTTTTGGGAGATGTAATGCCAATATTCAGTTTCCGTGTGCAATTTTTAAAAATTGAATATATTATGAAATGGCGGAGTTATGCCTTTTTAACGTTCTTCGCTGAGGAAGCCCCGAAGAAGACGCGTCGCTCGGGACGCGACCGAGGGTAGCTCCGGTTTGAGAATTTTTTCTGGCGTTAGCATCGAGCGAAAAATTTCGAAATTTTAGAGATACGTAGCGCCAACATTTACCTTGCCACAGAAATTTTTTAAACTTGAATATGTTGCAAAATGGCGGAGTGATGCGTTATTTACGTAATCCCCCCGAAATGCATGTATGTTTCCACTTTGGGAATTTTTTCCCACGTAATTAGTGAGCGAAGAAATTTTGAGCTTTTGGGAGATGTAATGCCAACATTCAGTTTCCGTGTGCAATTTTTAAAAATTGAATATATTGTGAAATGGCGGGGTTATGCCTTTTTAACGTTCTTCGCTGAGGAAGCCCCGAAGAAGACGCGTCGCTCGGGACGCGACCGAGGGTAGCTCCGCTTTGAGAATTTTTTCTGGCGTTAGCATCGAGCGAAAAATTTCGAAATTTTAGAGATACGTAGCGCCAACATTTACCTTGCCACAGAAATTTTTTAAACTTGAATATGTTGCAAAATGGCGTAATGATGCATTATTTACGTAATCCGCCCGAGATGCATGTATGTTTCCACTTTAGGAATTTTTTCCCACGTAATTAGTGAGTGAAGAATTTTTGAGTTTTTAGGAGATGTAATGCGAACATTCAGCTTCCGTGCGCAATTTTTAAAAATTGAATATATTGTGAAATGGCGGAGTTATGCCTTTTTAACTGATCCCCTCATAGCTGCAGTTTGCGAATTTTGCCGTGCGTAATCGCTGAATGAAGAATTTTGAATTTTTTAGAAGATATGAAGTTATCCTTAGCTATTTCTTAAAATAAAAATGTTACAGGTTAGCAAAGTTATACTTGTTTAATTATCGCAGAGGTGAGAAAACCCAGTTGGAGAAACAGGTTCAATTTGCTGGAGTACATAAATTTGAAAAATTTCGAAAAAATCCAACGATTCCGGTATCGAGATACCGCTGTACCAAACCGAACTGCATTTCTCGCGGAACATTCCCGCAAAGTTTTCAGGAAATCGCATGAATAGTTTCGCGGATCTCCCGCAGCTAAGAAACGCGGTTCCGTAGAAACTTTCGCGGCGACATTTTCCCGCTTGAAACCGTGAAAAACGTAAGAGACTCGGTTCCCGCGAACTGTGGGGACGGCTAGCACATTTTTTCGACAAGCTGCTTTCGTTAACGAGCGAGCCAATTCCTTCTCGGTATAATGACATTAATCGCGCTAACCAAGCCGAAGTGTCTCATCGAACGAAGAAAAAGTGGTTGTTCGGAACATCGAATTCCGAGATTACATCACGGCATATTGTAGGAAATATCAATTCCAAATTCCAAATTACGCGAAGACTGAATTCTGCAAAAATTCAGTGATTTCGATTGCAGAGACCCGATTCGGCTGTTTACAGTAACCGATGTCACGCTCCATACGTGGCAGCGTGAAAACGGAAGCGCTCGTCCGGGAAATGTTATTCCGATTGTCGAACGGCTGGGTGTAGTGCATTTCTGTGGATGGTTGTTGAAAACGGGCTGGAACGACGCTGAATAAAACATAACGGAGAGCTCGGGCAGAAAAGAAAATTTCACGCCCGATTCTCGAACTCGACTTTCGATCTCGTCGAAATTGATTTAGGCGGCGCGGTGGCGTGTGCTGCGCGGCAGCGCGCGCGTGGTGCATCGACGTCAATGAACCGCTCGGCGCTCGAGACCTCCGCTGCACCATTGCATATTTCACTCGGGCACACGTCACGAGCCGGCCGGTGACGTCACCGGTAACCTACATACTTTAAGAGAAGGAATGATTCCGATGCGGCCGCGGCCTGCATAATGGCCGTCGAGGTTTCTTTCAGCGGGGATACACGCGGCGTTACCGTAACTGCCGATGCATTTTACGTCCCAGGGTGCACCTCCACCCATCACCGTATTCGTTCCTCAGTCACGGGAACTGCACGCGAAACCCAATGCCTTTCAGGCTTTAAAACCCTCCAACGTGCCCTCTCTTTGAGTCGCATGAACGAGGACGTTATGCTAGCTCGCGGAAAGGCGGAACCTTCGACATTGGTAACCCAGACCTAACCCAGACCGACATTCCAAATCTTATTTCCCAGCCTGTGAATGGAAACTGATGAATAAAACCACTGGGGTGAAGTTATTCGATGAAAAGACAGGGCCCGGGCTTTGCTGGACACGTGTTAGGCCATTTGACATACAAATTTGGAGTTCTTGGATCGGTGATTGGTTAGGCTCTGTTGGACTCGTATCAGATTCCTTGGATCCATGCTAGTGTTACGTATGCAGACGCTACCGTTGGTCACTCTTGACCCTTCCGGAGATATGTGTCGAAACAGAGGGCCTATTTAAGAACAAAGGGTTCACTCAAAATTGGATTATAGTGGGGCTCTTGCAAGCGATGCAGCGAGTTACAGTGGGTGTGCAAAGTATTCGTCAGAGTCGGGCAAAAATTTCATTTAAATAAAAATTTCAAATAAAGTGGGTTTAAAACCCACTTGGAAAAAATCTATTTTATTCGAAATTTTTATTTAAATAAAATTTTTGCCCAACTCTGGTATTCGTACACCTTTTAAAAACTAATAACTTTTTTATAATTGTACCAAACGACCTGATTTTTTATAATCAATTAGAAGCATTAGTTTACAAACTGATATGCAAAAAAGATTTTCCAAAAATTACAATTTACAAGGTTGGAGGTAAAAATAAAAAAGGCATTTCTTAAAACTTTTTTATTTGGGCCCTTAATGAAAATTTGAAACATATGTTTTCTAGATCCATGTTCTTTATACACATGTCGGAAATTTCATCGAAATCGATTGACGCAGGAAAAAAGACAATACATACATAAATATATAAATATATAAAAAAGTAATACAAAACATACATTTTCAATTTTTATTAAGGACCCAAATAAAAAAGTTTTAAAAAATGCCTTTTCTATTTTTGCATTTAACCTTGTAAATTATAATTTTTGGAAAATCTTTTTTGTATATTATTTCGTAAAAAAATGCTTCTAATTGATTATAAAAAATCAGGTTGTTTGGTATAATTATAAAAATGTTATTAGTTTTTAAAAAGTGTACGAATACTTTGTACACCCACTGTATATAATTCCTAAGAATTCAGTTCTAATCGGAAGTAGCATGTGGCCCCCACCATCGCTTAGGCCCGATTTTGAGTACTGTACAGGGTGAATTCGATAAAACAGGACACCTAAATATCTCCGTTACTTTTCGTTGTACAAAAAAACTTCGTAGGACAAAGTTACACTGTTTGAAGGGCCACATATAACGGTGTAAGGGAAAAGAATTTTCAAGGTCATTTTTATGAGATTTCAAGGTCATTGAAATTTTTCTAAATGGAATCAGGTACTTTTTAATACATCAATCGATGCAACTGGACATTCGGTATAAAAAAGTACTAAACCTATGTATGTCGAAAAGTTAGTAGTTCACGAGATATTTCAATTTAAATAACTCTAAAACACCATTACTGTCGTACTAAGACGTTAGCGTTTACTTGCTAATGTAAATTGAAGAGTTGATATTGAAATTAAAAAATTGACGTTGAAATAAAATTGAAGATTTGAAATTAACGAATTGAAATTGAAAAATTGATGTTGAAATTGAAAAATTGAAATTGAAGAGTCAAAGTTGAAGGGTTGATATTGAAATTGAAAAACTGAAATTGAAGAGTTGAAATTGAAAAATTTGAGTTGATGGGTTGAAATTGAAAAATTGAAGTTGCACGGTTGATATTGAAATTGAAAAATTGACGTTGAAATTGAAGAGTTGAAATTACCGAAGCGAAATTGAAAAATTGAAGTTGAAATGGAAGAGTAGAAATTGAAGAGTTGAAATGAACGAATTGAAATTGAAAAATTGAAGTTGAAATTGAAAAAGTTACGTTGAAATTAACGAAATAAAATTGAAAAATTGAAATTGAAATGGAAGACAAGAACTTGAAGTTGAAGCGGGAGAGTTAAAATTGAAGTTGAAATTAAAGTTGCAATGAAAAAATGAAAATGAAGTTGAAGAGTTGATATTCAAATTGAAGTTGATATTAACGAAATGAAATTGAAAAATTGAAGTTGAAATGGAAGAGTAGGAATTGAAGTTGAAATTAACGAATTGAAATTGAAATTGACGAGTTGAAATTGAAGTTGTAGGGTTGATATTGAAATTGAAGTTGATATTAACGAAATGAAATTGGAAAATTGAAGTTGAAATGGAATAGTAGGAATTGAAGTTGAAGTGGAAGAGTTGAAATTGAAAAATTGAAGTTGAAATTGAAATTGACGAGTTGAAATTGAAGTTGTAGGGTTGATATTGAAATTGAAGTTGATATTAACGAAATGAAATTGAAAAATTGAAGTTGAAATGGAAGAGTAGGAATTGAAGTTGAAATTAACGAATTGAAATTGAAATTGAAATTGACGAGTTGAAATTGAAGTTGTAGGGTTGATATTGAAATTGAAGTTGATATTAACGAAATGAAATTGGAAAATTGAAGTTGAAATGGAATAGTAGGAATTGAAGTTGAAGTGGAAGAGTTGAAATTGAAAAATTGAAGTTGAAATTGAAATTGACGAGTTGAAATTGAAGTTGTAGGGTTGATATTGAAATTGAAGTTGATATTAACGAAATGAAATTGAAAAATTGAAGTTGAAATGGAAGAGTAGGAATTGAAGTTGAAATTAACGAATTGAAATTGAAATTGACGAGTTGAAATTGAAGTTGTAGGGTTGATATTGAAATTGAAGTTGATATTAACGAAATGAAATTGGAAAATTGAAGTTGAAATGGAATAGTAGGAATTGAAGTTGAAGTGGAAGAGTTGAAATTGAAAAATTGAAGTTGAAATTGAAATTGACGAGTTGAAATTGAAGTTGTAGGGTTGATATTGAAATTGAAGTTGATATTAACGAAATGAAATTGAGAAATTGAAGTTGAAATGGAAGAGTAGGAATTGAAGTTGAAATTAACGAATTGAAATTGAAGTTGAAATTGAAATTGACGAGTTGAAATTGAAGTTGTAGGGTTGATATTTAAATTGAAGTTGATATTAACGAAATGAAATTGAAAAATGGAAGTTGAAATGCGCGAATAGAAATTGAAGTTGAAGTGGAAATTAAAGTTGAAATGGAAAAATGAAAATAAAGTTGAAGAGTTAATATTCACATTGAAGTTGATATTAACGAAATGAAATTGAAAAATTGAAGTTAAAATGCGAGAATAGAAATTGAAGTTGAAGTGGAATTAAAGTTGAAATGGAAAAATGGAAATAAAGTTGAAGAGTTAATATTCACATTGAAGTTGATATTAACGAAATGAAATTGAGAAATTGAAGTTGAAATGGAAGAGCAGGAATTGAAGTTGAAATTAACGAATTGAAATTGAAAAATTGAAGTTGAAATGGGAGAATAGAAATTGAAGTTGAAGTGGAAGAGTTGAAATTGAAGTGGAAATTATAGTTGAAGTTGAAATTGAAAAATTGACGTTCAAAATGAAGAGTAAGAGTTGATATTGAAATTGAAGTTGAGATTGAAAACTTGACATTGAAATTGAAATTGATGTTAGCGTTTATTTACTAGTGTAACATCTTAGCACGACAGTAATGGTATTTTAGAGTTATTTAAATTGAAATATCTCGTGATATACTAACTTTTCGACATACATAGGTTAGTACTTTTTTATAACGTATGTCCAGCTGCATCGATTGATGTATTAAAAAGTACCTCATTCCATTTAAAAAAACATCGATAACCTTGAAATCTCATAAAAATGACCTTGAAAATTTTTTCCCTTACACCGTTATATGTGGCCCTTCAAACAGTGTAACTTTGTCCTACGAAGTTTTTTTGTAGAACGAAAAGTAACGGAGATATTTAGGTGTCCTGCTTTATCGAATTCACCCTGTATAACCCACTCCAGATCAAGCAACATGCCGCCGGACCAACTCTTATCTCAGGTTAAGCCAAGCTAGGCTAATGTCCGACCAAAGGGGCGAAGCCTCGTAGCTGTATCCTAAATTGGTTCGTAGCTGAATCTACATGGGGATGTGCATATCCAGTATACAGAAGCTGTAACCTAATATACTCAACGCTACACGCGAACCAGGTCCTGGTGCTTCAATCGCATTAGCTCCGCATTAGTCTCGATTCAGGAAGACGCATGCATCTGAGGTTTAATCGAACATTTAAAGCGTGATCGGAGAATTCGATCATACCTTGGACAGCGGTATGCCAGTCTACGGAACGTTTCGAATGGAACAGCGCAATCCGGTGAGCACGACCGGCGATTGGTCATACATTACTTTGTCCCGGTCACTGATGCGCGCATGTGTTTCGCGGATTGCGACGCGCGCGCGGGAATTGCGGCGAATTACCCATGGTCCGTACCGTTGTCGTGTACCACTACGCTCTCCGAGCTCGAGCATTGAATATTGCATGATCGTAATGGAGCCGGGTTTGTTCGTCCCCGGACATCCCTGTAAACCATCGAGTCGGTCCTGGCTTCCTTCGCGCGCTTTACATCTCCCGCGGAACCTCGCAACACTTCCGCAACGATAACCGTATCAGCGTGTTGATTAAAGATTCATTAGTACTTGTTGAACTCTCCGAATCGCAGAGCGGAACTTCGTCTCCCCTCCCGCCGGGGACGGAAACTTCGAAACAGGTATTCAAGCGACCAATCACGCGGACGAACTCACCCTCCACCTCGATTTACGCAACTTCTTACCGAGCTGGAATGGCGCCTCGACGATCCTAACTTTCCGTCTTGTAAACCGACCAACTCGATTCCCTGAGAAATAAAATTTATAACATCGCCGGGATCCACGGGGGGAAGTTTAATCGAGCAGTCGCATAATCTCGCGAGTCGTTAACTAACTGACTTCGCGAAGTAGAAGTCAGCGGAACGTGGAACGTATCCGACGACTGATGCGGCGGAGATACGAGCTCCTCTTGGAAACAACGAAGAGAGAGAGAGTCTCGAAATCAATGGTTCATAAATAATCCGCGCACGTCTCAGGCTAGCGACACAGCAACACTTGCAATTCACCCAAGTACTATTAGTTTGACTGGTGGTATCAAATATTACTAGCCCGCTCGCGATACCTTATTCGACCTCTCTCTCTGTCGCGCGCGCTCTCTTGGTGCAGTGTGGCGTTCGGAAAAGTTATGGGTATTAAGCCCGACGGAACGTGAATTCTACCGGCGTGCTGGGATTCGATCCCATTTCGAATGCAAGCCCGAGCGCGAACACGTCGTCGTGTCTCGGTGCATTCATGTGCATTCATACAAGCGTTTATGCTAATAGACCGGCGAAAGCAAGAAACGGCGCATGTCCGATTGTAATATCGATAGCCCGCCGAGCGTGAACTATAGGGGCTAGGAATGCTCGTTTACCTGCCACGGCGTTCCCAGGTTGTAGCATTCCCGGATAGGATAGTTGGAGTGCTGAGTTTGCTTTACGCCTGGCTCCTAAGGACCCGACATGAGTCCAAGAGGACTTAGCACGGACCCCAGACAGCCGAGTCAAGTCCAAAGTGATCTTCTTAATCAGAGCAGAGATCTTAACAGAATTTTAGATCTCGTTTGTTTCTGCCTCGTTCGCGTGCAGACTGTCGTAGACATAATTTCGATATGACCTAGAGGTGGACCATATTTAGACCAGACTCCATTAGATCAAATGGCCTCTTCTAGACACATTCATCTTCATATAAATTTAAGCCAGACATAAAGCACCTTTACGATAGACCAAAACGTGGCCATTCTCTAAATCAAAGACGGATATAACTCAGCCTCATTCATACCTGGCCTACATATAAGTGGTATCTATCTTGGGCTAAGTATTTCTGATCCAAGACTGCTTGTCTGCTGAAACAACTGCCGCGCGTTGTCTCCGATAAATAAAGTTGCATGGACGCTGAAGATAACGGCCGAACTGTTTGATTCGTGTTTTCAATTAACCGGCGGGGCTTTTATTAGCTGATCGAATCGATATGCCCGCCTGCGAATTCAAGGGTGGATTCGTCGTTGTTTTCCTTTCATTCTGCCGGCGAATCAAAGGGGGAATACTGTGAATCAGGTATCGCCGGATCATTGGTTGGCTCATTCTACTTGGAATTTCTTTCGGTAATTGGATCGTTGGGGTGAGCGCGAGAGGCTGCTCTATGTTTCTCTGCTTTATTCCGTGGCGGATTAAAGAGGAGAATTCGATTCGGCCTGACTACCCGGCTGCGCGCAGCTGTACCAGTTCCGCGCGAGCCATTTAGTCGGAATAGAAACATCCTGGCGTTTACAAACTCTCCTCCGCAGTGCACAAAACTACGCGCAGAGTTCGAATGAAATTCTGCAAATTTCGGAACACAAAGGAATCACTGCTGTCCCTTTGTCTAGTTCACCGGTTCTGCCAACTAGGAATTTTTCGGAACGGAACGAGCGAAAGGATTGCTGTAAAATAAATAATTATTTAAATAAAAATAAACTTTTAATAAATACCACGTTTTTAAAACGGATTAAAAAGTATAAAATAAAATTTTAGAAAACGCCACGTTTAAAAACGGACTAAAAAGTATAAAATAATTTTTCTAGCCCCATACAGATTCCTAACCCCGTACAGACAGTCCTGAAAATTTGTGATTGTGAATTTTGAATAGCTATGAAAATACTTGTAAGATTTAAAACGAAAAACGTGGGGCGCGAGATAATACATAGTAAGGAGTGTAGAGAGTAGCTGCCGCTGAGGAAACTCGCAAAACAGTTCATATCATTTGCAGTGCAATAAAATTGTTAGTGATTTAGGTGTTCATGCATCAATTATCTATTGCATGCGCCCCACGTTTTTCGTTTTAAATCTTACAAGTATTTCCATAGCTATTCAAAATTCACATTCACAAATTTTCAGGACTATCTGTACGGGGTTAGGAATCTGTATGGGGCTAGAAAAAATTATTTTATACTTTTTAGACCGTTTTTAAACGTGGCGTTTTTAAAAATTTTATTTTATACTTTCTAGTCCGTTTTAAAAACGTGGTATTTTTTAAAAATTTATTTTTATTTAAATAATTATTTTCTGCTTTGTAGCCTTATATGTGTGAAATTTTACAATCGATTTGGAACATTTTGATGAGATTATAACAGAGACATGTAGTAAATTTCAGACGGTATTGCGACGCGTCGTATCGAAAACGAACGCCGTGGTAAAATGTCAAAGATAAAGGTTCGACGGAGAATTTCGCTGTAACTGTTCTTTCGCTTGGTAAACAAACATTATACTATAATAATACGTAGTAACTTTGTAAACACCTCACGGAGCTCGAACGCACACTGACGCACACTGAGCTCCTTCGGTGCGAAGCGGGTCAGTGGAGTGGGGATGAGTCAGAGTGGGAACACGTAGTAGAGTGGGGACGTTGAACGGGAAGACGTACTACGTCACGCAGCGGGGGGTGCAAAGGTTCAAATTATTAATAATTTATATCTCCTGAACGCATAGGCTTTTTTAAAAAATTTTTTTTAAATATTGCATTGTTATCCAGTTCTGAGCTATGTTTAAAATTTCAAGTCTCTAGCTCATGGGGAAGTTAGTTTAAAATCAATTGCAAGATTTGTACCGAACAAACAGACAGACAGACAAGAAAGCGAGCTAATAAAAACGTGGTAAAATGGTTAAAATCGAAGTTTTAGACGACTTTTGATCAGTTTCTGCTTAAAATCCACAGAATCGTTCATCTTTCCATGCGTGTCGTTTTTTCCTGCGTCAACCGATTTCCATGAGATTTTCTGTATGGGAATAACTAACATAGATCTACAAAATATATATTTTAAATTTTGATTAAGGGCCCAAAGAAAAAAGTTTTAAAAAATGCTTTTTGTATTTTTGCATTTAACCTTGTAAATCACAATTATTTGGAAAATCTATTTTTGCATGTCATTTCGTAAACCAATGCTTCTAATTGATTATAAAAAATCAGGTCGTTTGGTACAATTTTTAAATATTGCATTGTCATCCAGTTCTGAGCTATGTTTAAAATTTCAAGTCTCTAGCTCATCGGGAAGTTAGTTTAAAATTAATTGCAAAATTTGTACCGAACAAATAAACAAATAGACAAACAAGTAAGCGAGCTAATAAAAACGTGTTAAAATACGGGCGTGTTCCTTCAGCTTCGTGTAATCAGGAAAAAACATTCTTTTAATAGTTCAAAAAGTTTGTATGTACTCTAGGTGGAACGCTATCGATTAGGAGCTAGATAAAATTTCGTCTTCGAACAGGAATTGCCCTGGGCGTGCGAGCAACGTTTCAGCGAGCCTGGTTATTCGATTACGTTCGCCAAACAAAACTGTCGCGGATGGTTCAGTTGACGGGGTGAATGAATTCGAAATAATCGGGGTACGAAAGAAACGATTCTTAATCTTTTTAATGGAAAAGGAGATGGGCTTTGAGGCAGTTCGTTTCTCGTTAAGGTAGCCTCGCCCCCTTAGTCCCCTGCCCCGCCCCCGATTCCCTCAGATCCTCTTCGACGAGATGAATTTTTTATTGTTTCAAGGAGGCCGGGGGAAGGACATGACGGCGTTTTATTACACCGAGTGTCCAATTACATTTAGGATTACAGAGTCCTCCAGGACACCGAGCGGGGCTCTCTCGGGCTGCGAAGGAAGTATTAAACGAGATAGATATTTTACGCAATGAAACGCGAGGCGGCGCGATAAGCGGGAACGTAAACATCATCCGAAGCGACTTTATTCCGCGCCCCGTAAACGAGGGAACGCGATTTACTTCCCCGTCCCGTCACCCCGGATAAATGGAAACGTGTCCGGGTCGTTAAAAATTTATCGAACCCGCAGGCGGCAATTAATCCGACGAATTCGATCATCTTCGTATGCAAATTATTCCGTGAGAAATCCTGCGAAAACATATTCCTACGTTTATCTGTATCTGTGAAGAACTGCTACCTCGTCTGTACGAGGGGGCGCCCGCGAGCTTATAGCGAAGCACGGTCACGATTCCGCGATTTACTCTCGACTCCCGTGCCTTCGTTTTATCTCCTTTCTCCACTCGCGCGATTTTTTGATTGAAAAAGTAATTTATGGGGCACCTGTGTGCTCGCAGAGAGGTCTCGGGGTCGGTCGCTTCGAAAGGGAATATAATTATTATATATAAGTGTACGATTTACAATGTTTAAAGAATTTTTGAATCCATTCAATTCAGCGCTGATCTTTAATAAAGCCTCGATTCAATTAGGATGAGGTATTTTTGCTCTATATTGTGGGCGGGGTGAGAAGGAAGGGAGGGGGATCGGAATCCAATTTTTGAAAGGTTAGTTATGGAATTCCGGGGCGACCGCGAGAGTAAAGCCGATGATCGATCGTGTGAAGATAGCGGACATCGCGGTGTGTGCACATTATTAGTTTTATCCACGCGCCTGCAACTGCCTAGGAAATTGCGAATTCTAAGCGGGATCCCGCAGAACACGCCGGATCCGCGCAGCCGCTATTAATAATGGGCTGGTGCTTCGTGCATGTGTAATTTCATTTTAGCCCCGCGTCTCATGATTTCGCGCCATTATATCCGCGCCCCACCTTCCAGTGTTTTTCTCTTGCTGCTCGGAGAGATTTCATATAGTGGAACACGTGTCCGCGGCTGGCCACATTCATAATTTTCAATTACCGTCCATTCAAAAACTTCTGTCCGTTCAAAAACTGTTGTCGACGCTTGCATAGAAATTTTTAACAACGTGGGCCCGCCATTGCCGCATCATTTATTAGCTCTTTAATTTATTCAAGTATTTTTTATTCATCCCCACTCCTTTGCTGCTAGTCTCGCCCGCTTTCGGACTTTTTCCCTTTACGTGAAAATCGAGTAAGGTGAAGTGCCCTATGCCTGGACAGCATGTTTTTCTATTTTAAATTTGATCACTTTAAATAAACAAAAACAATTTCTTAAGAGTTTTAACATACAGTTCAGAGTTTGTAAAGTAATTTAAAATAAACAAATTATTGTTTAGGTTAATATCTTAATTGTATTAACAAGAATAATTCAAACCTATAGTTGGACATGTTAAATCCAATCTAAGCTAGTACCTGGACAGAAGTGAAGCCTGTATCGGGACAAATTCAATTTACGAGTTGATCGAGCGAACATAACCTAAAACGTTGGTTGGTGGCGCTGCACAGTGGTCCCAAAGCCCGAAAACGCGGACAAAACCTAAAAAATGAACTTTCAGCTAGGTAAGTTTTAATTATGGGGTTGGCTACTCTAAGAGTATATCTACTTGGAGGTAGACGGTAGAAAGGTCCCATTTTTATACCTTACCAACAGTCGCAATCCGAACTTCGGTTTCATTAGTCAGTGCCTTCATACTCTTCCAAGTCTCAGTGCAAGTTTTAACTGTACAGTGCGTAAATTGTATTGGAACGTATCGATTTTAATTGTGCATTATGGATGTTGTTTGTAGAGGTAAGTTGCATAGTTTTTAGTGCCAAATGTTTATTATTAACTGATAACTATGTATGCAAAAGTAAGGGTAAAAGTGAAGGCATAAATTTTAAAGATTAATGTAAAAGTTGAGTTTCCTTCACCCTCCATCGCTAAAACTTGTTCGAGATTCTAGTTTATACTATTATCTTGCAATCTAAAAAAAAATTAGCTGCCCCTCTCTGCCCCTGTGGTCGTATCACTGTTTTTTATAATGCAGAGTAGGTATTTTGTGAGCATTCGTTGCATTTCTTCTTGAACTGAGAGATATACACTAAGTTTTTCTGAACAATTTAAATAGTTTTTGAAGGATTATGCTTAGAACGTATGGAGGACACAGATTGCCAGTTTTTTTATAAACAATAATACAATATATCTGAAATTTGTTTATATTTTTTAAGTTCAGATTCGTGATCAGCGACCTCACAAATGACTTAATATCAATTTTCAAGCAGATCAAATAATTTTTTAATGTATATGTCCGCCATATTGGATCCGCCATTTTGTTTTTTTAAATTTTAAGTTCAGATTCGTAATCAGCGACCCCAGAAACGCCTTAATACCAATTTTGAAGCAAATCCAATAATTTTTTAATGTATATGTCCGGCATATTTGATCCGCCATTTTGTTTTTTTAAATGTTAAGTTCAGATTCGTAATCAGCGACCCCAGAAACGCCTTAATACCAATTTTGAAGCAAATCCAATAATTTTTTAATGTATATGTCCGGCATATTTGATCCGCAATTTTGTTTTTTTAAATTTTAAGTTCAGATTCGTAATCAGCGACCCCAATAACGCCTTAATATCAATTTTGAAGCAGATCCAATAATTTTTTAATACGATTTGAGGTTTTGTCCGCGTTTTCGGGATTTGGGACCACTGTGCGCTGTTGCACATGACGAATAGAAGATGCTTTGCGTAATATGTAGTATTCTTATCATAGATTATAGTATTGTATTATTTAACCAAATATATATTTATTTTCATTTACTGTTTTAATAAAACTTGTTATGATACAACTTTTAAGGTTAAGTAGTAATACTGATAGATTTAAGGTGTAAACATAAAGTATTATTAACGTCACAACCGGAATACATTTTCTATATACGTTATTCAAGCTAATAGAAGACTAATTATACGTACATGTAGTTAAATAATTTGCCAACAATGCGTTGATTTTATTCACAAACACGTGTCCGGCTTCAGGCGTAAGCACATTGCGTATAAGCTTAGAGTGGGACAGCTACCGTCATCGCGTCCCAGTATGGAGTACTTATATTTGAAAACAGTCCTAATCTTGGACATCTAATATTTGGATTAATAATTATTATTTACGTTAACCTTGATTGCCAATTTATTTTAAAATATCAATATTATTCTGCGTGATAATTATTTTTTGTCGGAGGGCTTAAATTATATCTTTTTTTCTAACAAAAGTTCGAACTATAAATGCACATGATTCGCATGTAAATAGACTATTTTGTATACTGTTTTCAGATGAACTTTGAATTCATTTTTAAATTTCAATTGATGTCTCAATGAAATAATATTCACACCTACTTGTAGCTAAGGCCTCGGAATATATAATATAATTATTTAATCTCTTAATTACTGATTTTACTATGAAAATTCAATTGTCCAGATTTAGGTATCACTTTTGGACTGTCCAGACTTAGGGCACTTCACCTTAGTTGTTTATTGAATATTTCGTTGCCCGTGAATACTGGAGTTTGAGATTGTCGACTGGAAAAATAGCGAACGGCTCCAGTGGGATAGTAAACGTCGAGGTTACAAATGTAAAACACTCGTCGTATATCTCGAGGCTTTACAATGTCTACGACAATAAAAATAGATGGTCTCCTTTTATGGGGCTATCCTACGTAATCACGGACTGATGCAAAGGTATCGGTCCAGAGTGCAACGAGTCCTCGCAGAGCTGAAGACAAATGCATTGGTTAGCGTGTAACACCGGGAAATATGATCTCGCATTTATTCCGAGTATATGGGACGGAGCAATAAAAATTCGGACATATTTATAAGCCATAAACTATGATAGCTGACGGTAACCTAGTTCACGAGACCGAGGAATATCCTTAAGAGGATGATTTGTGGACAATGCTGAGGAGATGCTGTTATCGGTACGTTGGAGATTTTTTATAATAAATTTCACTTCCAGCCGCGATTTTATTAAAGCGCCGCGCTTAAGATTTTAACGAGGGCTTTAATCATGTAAGATTTATTCGTTAAACAAATTGGGATGGTAAATTTTCGGACGCGCTATAAATTTCGCGTAACTATACGCTGTCGAGCTTTATGAAATTTTTTGCCTGTTCTACAACACCCTCTCCGCGACGCAAGGTAAATTATACTTTTAAATACGGGCCGAAGTAAATTCCGTGCTACCCAGCAGAACACTTCCCTCATCAGGAGCCCCTGTCATGTAAATATCCCCGTTTAATGCGGCCAGAAAATCTTTTTAAGTGCGTTTCATCCGTTTAAATAATTCCATTCGTCATTCTCAAACATCGCCAAAGAACTGGCCGTCCTCTCAACGCTTAACTTTCTCCCGACGCGATTAAAAAAATTACTACACCGTTGGGAAAGTTGATATTTTATTAATGGATCGCTAATCTCTTAAACATAGTGCGAAGTGGGACGTGGTAAAACTTCCAACTCTCTTAATAAAAATAAATCTCTCGTGAAAGGAATATAAGCCATCCGAAGTGCATTTTTCGACATTTATAAATTCTCTAGCATTCGCGATAAAAATTTATACAATGTTTCCACGTCGCTTCGTTTTCGAGTAAATCATCTTCGAAGTAAAGTACGCGCGCGAAAATGGCTGATCAGCGGTTCTCAACTCGTCGCAATTCCCTTTCCATACCGCAATTCGGACTCAATTTTAACCGAGGAATCCACCGACAGGTCGAAATTATCCTGCGACCCCTAGGTGCCGCAGAAATCACCCTTGGAGCGTTACGTGCTTACCAAACACCTCCGGGAAGAGAGAGATCAACACCCAATCGAGCAGGAATCGAGTCGGCGATAAAACTCGACCCAGTGGTCGTTCCTACCACCCCATCGTTTTCGCAACGAAACATCGGAGGCCAGCCCTAAATTATAGGGGGCGGTTGTCGATTGAGTTCGCGATCGAGAACAGGGGAAATCGGTGGTGGGTCTTTCCGGAAAATGAGAGGCAGGTTTCGGCGATTGGTGAAAAATTCCAGTGGCGTTGGGGGTTGCACGGGGGTTGCAGGGTGCACGTACGAGCGGCGTTCACGCCGCGGTTAATGTTTATCACCTGACGTCACTCACCTCCGCCGGTTCAAGAGATGAAGAGGGTGGAAACGAGGGTCGTGGTTCCTTGGACGTGTCGGGTGAGGGTAGCTGGTAGCCATGGCGACGGGTGGTGGGGTAGTTTGGGGATCGATGCCGCAGTGGCGTAGCATCAGGTGGCCGGTGCCCCTTCCCTCTCTCTCTCTCTCTCTGTATCGCCCCCTCCGCAGTGTCCAACAAGTGGGGCGCTGAGAGCGAGCCCTTCGCACGACCCTCGATACATCGAGACCTTCGGAGGGAAATGTTCTTCCTGTTTCGCGCACCGGTCCTCGGATAACCGGCTGCCAGGGGCGAGAGCCCGAGGCTAGCGGTTTCGAGACTGCGGTGATCGGAGCCAAGCCGACGCGACGATCTGATTCGACGATTTATAACTTGCTTTCGTGATGCGCGGCTCGCCCGATTTCAAATTGCTTTTCGCGGATACCGGTCCACGCTGATTGGCTTTCCGCCGGATCCGACGCTCTTCGGTTCATTAGCCGAGTTTCGACTGCGCCCCGATCTGCTATTCGCAATTTCGTCCGCTTCCATTTCTGTTACCAGAAATTCACCATATTCAAATTGTTGTCATTTTCTGAACACCAATCGTTGCATTGTCTGGCTCATTTTAAAGCGCGGAGTCCACGCTTTAAAATGCCTCAAGCCAATTTTCGAACGGATTACTTTTTCTCGTAAAAATCGACTGATACGCAGAAATGGTAAGTTTTAAAAATTTTGAAACTTTGCGAGCTTGTAGGGAACTTGAAAAATTTTGTTCAAGGATGAAATTACAAGGGGTTTATAGACTGAAATAGTCGCTTTACAACGAGACCAGAAAAGTTGATCTACCATTTTTCGTTACCGAGTTATTCCGCTTTGAATAAATAGTATGCAATTTTCCAGGCAATAGTTGCGTATGAATATTTTCACTGAAAATGCGATAACTCGGCAAGAAAAAATCGTAGATCAATTTTATTGGGCTCATTGTAAATCGTTGTCATTTTCTGAACATCAATCGTTGCATTGTCTACCCTGGCTCATTTCAAAGCGCGGAGTCTAAGCTTTTAAAAAGCCTCAAGCCAATTTTCGAACGGATTACTTTTTCTCGTAAAAATCGACTGATACGCAGAAATGGTAAGTTTTGAAAATTTTAAAACTTTGCGAGCTTGTAGAGAACTTGAAAAATTTTGTTCAAGGATGAAATTGCAAGGGGTTTGTAGATTGAAATAGTCGCTTTACAACGAGACCGAAAAAGTTGATCTACGATTTTTCGTTACCGAGTTATCCCGCTTTGAATAAATAGTGTGCAATTTTCCAGGCAATAGTTGGGTACGAATATTTTCATTGAAAATGCGATAACTCGGCAAGAAAAAATCGTAGATCAATTTTGTTGGGCTCATTGTAAATTGTGGTCATTTTCTGGACACCAATCGTTGCATTGTCTACCCCGGCTCATTTTAAAGCGCGGAGTCTACGCTTTAAAATTCCTCAAGCCAATTTTCGAACGGAATACTTTTTCACGTAAAAATCGACTGATACGCAGAAATGGTAAGTTTTAAAAATTTTGAAACTTTGCGAGCTTGTAGAGAACTTGAAAAATTTTGTTCAAGGATGAAATTACAAGGGGTTTGTAGATTGAAATAGTCGCTTTACAACGAGACCAAAGAAGTTGATCTTCGATTTTTCGTTACCGAGTTATGCCGCTTTGAATAAATAGTATGCAATTTTCCAGGCAATAGTTGGGTATGAATATTTTCATTGAAAATACGATAACTCGGCAAGAAAAAATCGTAGATCAATTTTGTTGGGCTCATTGTAAATTGTGATCATTTTCTGAACACCAATCGTTGCATTGTCTACCCTGGCTCATTTCAAAGCGCGGAGTCTACGCTTTAAAATTCCTCAAGCCATTCTTCGAACGGAATACTTTTTCAAGTAAAAATCGACTGATACGCAGGAATGGTAAGTTTTCAAAATTTTAAAACTTTGCGAGCTTGTAGAGAACTTGAAAAATTTTGTTCAAGGATGAAATTACAAGGGGTTTATAGACTGAAATAGTCGCTTTACAACGAGACCAGAAAAGTTGATCTACCATTTTTCGTTACCGAGTTATTCCGCTTTGAATAAATAGTATGCAATTTTCCAGGCAATAGTTGCGTATGAATATTTTCACTGAAAATGCGATAACTCGGCAAGAAAAAATCGTAGATCAATTTTGTTGGGCTCATTGTAAATTGTTGTCATTTTCTGAACACCAATCGTTGCATTGTCTACCCTGGCTCATTTCAAAGCGCGGAGTCTACGCTTTAGAATGCCTCGAGCCATTGTTCGAACGGAATACTTTTTCACGTAAAAATCGACTGATACGCAGAAATGGTAAGTTTTAAAAATTTTGAAACTTTGCGAGCTTGTAGAGAACTTGAAAAATTTTGTTCAAGGATGAAATTACAAGGGGTTTGTAGATTGAAATAGTCGCTTTACAACGAGACCGAAAAAGTTGATCTACCATTTTTCGTTACCGAGTTATCCCGCTTTGAATAAATAGTATGCAATTTTCCAGGCAATAGTTGGGTATGAATATTTTCATTGAAAATGTGATAACTCGGCAAGAAAAAATCGTAGATCAATTTTGTTGAGCTCATTGTAAATTGTTGTCATTTTCTGAACACCAATCGTTGCATTGTCTACCCCGGATCATTTCAAAGCGCGGAGTCTACGCTTTAAAATGCCCCAAGCCATTCTTAGAACGGAATACTTTTTCACGTAAAAATCGACTGATACGCAGAAATGGTAAGTTTTGAAAATTTTGAAACTTTGCGAGCTTGTAGAGAACTTGAAAAATTTTGTTCAAGGATGAAATTACAAGGGGTTTGTAGATTGAAATAGTCGCTTTACAACGAGACCAAAAAAGTTGATCTACGATTTTTCGTTACCGAGTTATTCCGCTTCGAATAAATAGTATGCAATTTTCCAGGCAATAGTTGCGTATGAATATTTTCACTGAAAATGCGATAACTCGGCAAGAAAAAATCGTAGATCAATTTTGTTGAGCTCATTGTAAATTGTGGTCATTTTCTGAACACCAATCGTTGCATTGTCTACCCTGTCTCATTTCAAAGCGCGGAGTCTACGCTTTAAAATGCCTCGAGCCATTTTTCGAACGGAATACTTTTTCACGTAAAAATTGACTGATACGCAGAAATGGTAAGTGTTCAAAATTTTGAAACTTTGCGAGCTTGTAGAGAACTTGAAAATTTTGTTCAAGGATGAAATTACAAGGGGTTTGTAGATTGAAATAGTCGCTTTACAACGAGACCAAAAAAGTTGATCTACGATTTTTCGTTACCGAGTTATTCCGCTTCGAATAAATAGTATGCAATTTTCCAGGCAATAGTTGCGTATGAATATTTTCACTGAAAATGCGATAACTCGGCAAGAAAAAATCGTAGATCAATTTTGTTGAGCTCATTGTAAATTGTGGTCATTTTCTGAACACCAATCGTTGCATTGTCTACCCTGTCTCATTTCAAAGCGCGGAGTCTACGCTTTAAAATGCCTCGAGCCATTTTTCGAACGGAATACTTTTTCACGTAAAAATTGACTGATACGCAGAAATGGTAAGTGTTCAAAATTTTGAAACTTTGCGAGCTTGTAGAGAACTTGAAAATTTTGTTCAAGGATGAAATTACAAGGGGTTTGTAGATTGAAATAGTCGCTTTACAACGAGACCAACAAAGTTGATCTACGATTTTTCGTTACCGAGTTATCCCGCTTTGAATAAATAGTATGCAATTTTCCAGGCAATAGTTGGGTATGAATATTTTCATTGAAAATGCGATAACTCGGCAAAAAAAAATCGTAGATCAATTTTGTTAGGCTCATTGTAAAGCTGAAAGTTCGGGCCTCGAATGCATATCGTTTATCCGCTGGAAAAAATGTTTAGACTAAAACGGATAACGTTGTGTGGTGTTTCCAGCGTTAATTGGAAAGTTTGTAATCGAGTTGGCCTAGCCGATGCGCGTGCGATTTTGAATTTTTACGATGCCGGAGTCAAGTGAATTACAGCGGCTACGAGTGCTTTTCTAGCTGGATTAAAACGATTTCTTCTCTCTCGGGCGAGTCTTTGTCCGCTCTGTAGGTTTTTCAGGTACGTGGAAACAAAGCGAGTAGAGGGATCATCGGCGTATCAGGGAATTGACTTTTCTGCTTGCGTCACGAGTTCCTTATCAGCCTCGTTACCGTGAACCCCGCACCCTCTGGAAAGTGTTACAATCTGATCGATTATCTCCTCGAACGTGTAAGTTCTCACGTACCGAGTGCAGTCTCCGTGTCTTCGGTCCGACAGACTTCGAGATATATTTAGACTCAACTATATCCTCGAACATGTCGATAGAACTGCCAGCCGGCTACTATCTAGTTTCGCAGACGAGTCGATCCCAAGCTGGATCCCTTCGAAATACAAAATAAATCTTTCACGGAAACAGGAACGTTACGGTAATACGAAAATTCTACAGCGACGTTGCTTCCTCTCTTGATAAATTTCGAACAACTCCGCACACGGCATTTCACTTAGAAAAATGACAACAGAGTTATTATCACGGTCGTGCATTTGTCTCGCCGCGGTTGGAATCTTGACTAATCCTGGCACCGCGAGAACCTCGAGGTTTCGGATTTCCCGAAAGACCATGCCACCGCGAAGTTTACGACTAAATCATAGTTATGCGAGACACGGGACCCGGCGAAGAATTTGATAAAACACGGGACCACCGTGCTCATTTTGATGCGGGCTTCAGTCGAGGGGAAAGCCGAGATTTCCTGCGGGATTCGATACCTCGAACTTCGATATTACAAGCGAGACGGAGTGAATCCGCCCAGATCAGTTCCCTTTCGAATAAATTTCGGTATTTGAACGCAATTCCGCGATGCTTTTACAATGTATTAGGTTGTTGCAAATGAAATGGCCGTTTTGAATCTTTAACGTGAACTTTTAGTTTACAAGCTTTATTCATATTCCATTAATTGAAATAATTTCCATCGACGTCGATGCACTTCTTTCATCGCGATTAGGGTTTGTCGGTTTTTAAAAACCGGGTTTCAAGACCGGTTTTTGAAAGAAAATTTTGCAAACCGAAAATCGGTTTTTTTCAGTGAAAAAACCGGTTTTAAATTTATACATAACACTTATATTAATCCGCTATAATGATTTTGATGTAATCAAAAAGTACACAGCTAGTGGTATAGCGGAGAAAGGTCGGGGAACATTATTGCCTTGAACATTTTTGTAGAGGAAAATGTCGCTTCAAATAACCTCAAGAACCTCCCATTTCCGGGACGATCACGAAATTTGGGACACCCTGTATACATATATATGTGGAAATGAAAACAGCGCATAGACACTGTGATGAAAAATGCTATGGAAATAGCAATAAATAAATATATGCAAGAACCTGAAGAAGCGACTTCCTCCAGTCCTCAAACATTAAAGAAGGAATTTTTGATCTTAGAGGCTACAAATAGAAGAAGAAAAAATTTAGATTTCTTATTTAATGCTTTAAAGACAATTAAGCCCAATTCAATAGCAAGTGAGCGAGTTTTTTCTATTTCTGGAAATTTTATGTCCAAAATAAGGACACGACTAAGCAATAAATCAAATGACGTTCTTTGCTTTTTAAAATCACATTTTATTAATCAAAGAAAGAAGTAAAATAATAATGTTCATAAATATTTGTTAATTTCTGTGATTCTTTAAGGGTATTATTTTGTCAATTCTTTAATAAATTAAAAAAAATTAAAAACTTC
This sequence comes from Lasioglossum pauxillum, assembly GCA_933228785.1. Lineage (NCBI taxonomy): Eukaryota > Metazoa > Arthropoda > Insecta > Hymenoptera > Halictidae > Lasioglossum > Lasioglossum pauxillum. Next base: position 2,476,895 of record OW121699.1, read on the forward strand.
TATTCTAAGTTGTAAACATGTCTTATTTTTTATCTGTAAAAATCCGAAACCGGTTTAAACCGGTTTCATGGAAAAGTTAAAAACCGAAAACCGGTTTTTTGAAAAGTCGGTTTTTGTATAAACCCTAATCGTGATACAAGTGCCTCAATGCCTTCGATTCCAATCAATTCATCAAATGCAGTTTTTACAGCACGTTCTTCTTTGAATACACTGTCCAACACCAAATTTGTTCCGAATCTGTCCTTAATTTTTCTCATAGACGCACAATTTTTGAGAAACATGGCTTTGAAAAAAAAATACATATTTTTCAACTTTTAACAAATATTGTGATGTTATTATAAAAGATATTGAATTGTTCTTTACAGCAAAAGATTCTGTAGACTTTCCCGAATACAGTGATATCCAATATTAATACATTATGATTGTTTAAACATGTTTAACGTAAAGAATATAAAAAAAGTTGAAATTTATTGGACAGTGATATTTTTCCATTCAAAAAGCCATCTAGGTGCTTGAAAAAATGGTAACCAGTAGATGACAGGTCAGGCGAATAACGAGGGTGAGGAAGAACCTCACAATTCAACTCTGCTAATTTTTTTACTGTTTCTTTTTTTCAATATGTGACCGAGCATTATCGCGAAGCAATGTTATACCACGTCTATTGACTAATGCCGACTGTTGAACACGCAGTTCTGCGTCCATTATATCAAGTTCCTGACCGTATTTATCAGCAATTATGGTTTCACGTGAATCCCTTTCAACTATCTGTTCTAAATCTAAATCTTTAATAGCTGCTGGCTTATGACCACCAGGCTCATTTTCCAGATTTCTATCTCCGGAACGAAATGTTTCAAACCAACGCCTTATGGTCCGATCACTTGCTATACCTTCACCGAAAGCGGCATTTATGTTTTCCGCTGCTTCAGACGCAGTATGTCAAAGTTTGAACTCGTACAAGTAAATTATACGAATTTCCTTTTCTTCCATGGTGAACAAAAATCGATTTTGAATCGTGTATACTATACAATATTAATAATCTTATTGTTAGATTATGTAATTTAACAAACAAAATTAACTAAACTGAACTTTATTAATACTGGCAAACAAATTAATACGCACAAAGAAAACAGATCTTTTTGGTTCAAACGTCACATGTTTTTTTTTTTTTTTTTTTTAGAAATATGTTTATTGGTTTACAACTGTACAATATATTACATAATTAATTGGTACCTTAATAAACATACTAAAAAAAGACCATTCGTTATAGTGTTTAAATTATAATATCTAGTTGATTGTACGCATGCAATACTCCTAGATAAACAATATTATTACATAAGTAATAGTTTCATTAATCATATATTTAGATATTGTTAACAGGATTAGGTTAGTTCTATAATATATGAGTTTTGTGGAAAACGCATGCTCTGAATGCAATGCGAAAAAAACCTCAAAGACATTCATGATAACTACTAAAAAAAAAGGAAAATAAATAACTTAATACTATAACTTATAAACTAGATTATGTACAAAGAGTATATACAAAGGGCTTGTCCATCAATTTTTGATTAAAGAATATTAAATGCTAAATGTATATAAATTATTTCAGATGCAGCCTATTAGAGGTTTTACGAATATATAGTTCCTTTAGGTGTGTACTATTATATGAGAGCCACCAGTATTTTTTAAAATTTAGACGGTTATAGTCTACCCAATCTCGGTTTGGAATGGAAGTAGAGAATTTAAAGTTTTCTTTATTGTTAATGAATGAATCACTGGTATATGCTATACGTTTATTGGCTTTATTACGACGCCAATGATATATTATAGGTATATTATTTTTATCTTGAATAAGGCCAGTCTTGTCACAGAAAAGGAATGTTTGAGGAGATATGTAGCCTGTAGTAAGTTGTCTACGCGAAGTTTCGTCTATTTGGGAAATAAGTTCATGTAGAAGGTGATTGTCAATATGTGCTAATTTACTAAAGTAGTCTCTGGTAAGTCGGAGAAGGAAAATGTCAATTCTGGGTATGTCAGCCGCGTCATAAAGAGTTGTGTTTTTGACATAATGTTGCCAATTAGAATTTTTAGTTCTATATAGATTATTACAAGCTCGTAAACACTTTCTTTCAAAAACTCTAATTTTTTCCATTGTAGTATGGTTAGTGTTCCACCAAACCGGGGCTGCGTAAGCTATTATAGGTCTTATTAATAATATGTACAATATGGTTTTAGCTCTATGGGTCAGATATTTGTTGTGGAAAAGTCTACTGTTTGATTTAAAAGTAGCGCATGCTTTGTTTAACTGGATATCTATATGTACATTACCTCTTAATAAATAGTCAATATGTACACCAAGGTATTTAACAATTTTTTTGTGTGGAATTGGGTTTCTGATATTGGTACCTGGTACTGTTGCCGTGATTTGAAAATTTTTACAACCAGCTTTGGTTTTTGAGCTGAGGGATGCAAGGGGTTTACGAAAAAGTATAGTTTCACATTTGCTAGGGCTTAGTTTAAGGTTCCAGTTCATATAGTAGTTGTTAATTTTATCAACTATTGTTTCGAGGTGAGATTGTACATTAGAAACTCGATTGCTAGAAACATATGAGACAAGATCGTCAGCAAAAGCCAGCACAGATGCCTTTTCCGGTTCGTTAAATTCAAAAGAATTGAGGAGATCACTAATAAAGATATTAAATAGGATAGGGGAGTTGACAGTACCCTGTTGCAGTCCTTCTTGTATAAAGAATTCTATTGAGGATGAGTTCTGTCCGTCCCATGTATAAAACGTTTTGTTTGTAATCATGTCCCAGATGGTATATATTAGCCATAGTGGAAATTTATATTGATTGAGTTTGTACAAGAGACCTTTAAGCCAAATCGAGTCGAAAGCTTTTTCAATGTCTAGTAGTGCAGCGGCTATTAATTGACCATTACTAATTTTGTTATTGATATCTGAAATATCACATGTCAAGTGAGGATCACGGGCTAGAAAAATAGAATGAAGTGTAGAACAAATAAATAACAGTTTCTTAAACAAACTGAAATATACCAATATTTAATTATATCGAATCGATTATAATCGAACACTAGATTAATTTTGACATATTTCAATACTTATACACGCAAATTCATGGAAAAACTAAACTACAAAAGCGGGAAGTTTCCAATGTGAAAAACGGTCACTTCAATTGCAACAACCTAACAGTTAGACATTTTTGCAGCATAAAAGATAGTTCTATTTTCCCAACAGCGTCGTTGTAAAAATATAAATAAATCGGATTTGTAGATTTTCTGACAGAACGTGTTTTGGAGAATTTTTACTATTTTGCGTTTGCGTTCCCAGCCTGAATCGCGCAACGTTCGACGAAAATCTCTAACGGTTGTCGATCCAATAAAAAAAGGGTTCACTTCCCCTTCCGTTTGGTACAATTTCGATTTCCATTTCGCCCGTGAATTTCGCAGGCGCCGTGTAATTCGCAATTTCCCGCAGAGTTTCCTGGAATTTAATAAAGCTTAGCCCAGAATTTTTCCGGCCTGCTTTCCGCCGCTGCGGAGAGCCTTTAATCTCGCGAAAGAAAATGCGATAGAAAGCCACGTTCGCATAATTACTTAATGGTGTGGGATTTTCCAGTTAATGGAGATCATGATACCCGATCGGCACGTTCAGATTTTACACCGAAGAGACGCCTGAGGCGTGCACTGCTTCTTCTCTGGCGGACTAGTATCGAGGCAGTACTCTATTCCGATAAAAGCGGACTATGTATTTTTTTAGTACAAAATACATTTTTATCTAAAAATGACCAAAAAGGTAAGAATGGCAATTTTTCAACATTTCGAAAGTTTGAACGTCTCTACGAAGTTCGAAAATTTTTTTTCGCGACTAAAATTACTCCAGATTGGTATATTCAAGTCTCCGCTTTCCAACGAACCTAGAAAAAGTGATCTACGATTTTTTCTCGCCGAGTTGTCTCATTTTGAACGACGAGCGTGCAATTTTTCACCGAACGCTCGAGTGATTCTAATCCCGACGGCACACTTTTCATTCAAATTGATGTGAAGTGGCAGCAAAAAATCGTAGATCAGTTTTTCTAGTCTCGCTGGAAAGCGAAGACTTCAACCTTCAATCACCTGTCAATTTCAGTACGTAAAAAAATTTTCTAAACTTCGCATGGACCGTTGAATTCGCAAATAGCCATTTTCACGACGAAGAACGAAGCCGCTCGATTCTATCATAAGAATTGAATTCTCGAAAGCCCAATAGGTCCGCGGATAAAAAATATCGAAGCGGCTTTAATGAAACGTGACATCAATGCATGCTACGAAGTTTGTTATCGCGCAACGCTGAACAAAGGAACTCTGTGACCACGGACACGATCGTTGATGGAAAACTATCGGGTTCCAGCCTGCGGTAATGTATTACATAGTTGAAGTTCCCCGGGAGAGTTCGTTTCCGAACAGTGTTGTCACTCGTGATACGAGGGGGCAATTTAAAGCGTTGTTTTGTTTAGACGGTCGCCTGCAACGTGACATCTTCGCGAAACTGCACTTCGCTGCAACTTCTTTCATTGAAAAACCAAATAACCTGCTCCAATTTCACAAGGAAAATTTGTATTTGGAATTTTCTGTGCTTATCCCTTCAACACTAAACCGACCGAGCCTTGAAAGTAACTGGGACATGTCTCCTTGTAATACTAAAAATATCTAGACAATCGTTTCTATATTAGAATAGAAATGCTTTATTTTTAGCCTTCCGGTCATAAAAAGGAACTCGGTTTACAATTCAGTCTTAACTCTCTCATCCTTCCATACCTTTCACGATGCATTCATACAATTTTACTTTGCCCTAACCTCCTCCCATCCTTCTTTTAGTGCTGTTCATTTCGTTTCTATATTATTTCAATAATTATAAAATAAACAATTTCGAACCAGTCATTTTGACCGGCGCACAGAGTGGTATTTGGGCTGGAAATCTGGCCAAAAATCAAAATTGGAAAAATTTACACAGAGAGTTGTGGTTGCGTCCCAAAATAGATAAATAAACATGCTATCGCGCTGTGCACTCCTTAGCTGTGTTTACTAAACAGTCACCCGTGTCTGCACTTAGAACATAGCACTTGTTCAATACACACGTCTTTGATCGCAGCATTCCGTTCGTACGCATCTTTTTCCTGTGATAATTTTTATGTTGGAAGTGATCTTTGTGGCGAAATTTGTGATGGATATTGTTACAGGAGGAATGTACATTACATTAATCATATTTTTGTCAATGTTAAAATTGTTTTTAGACGTGTTTTTACCGATCTACAAGTCTGACTAAGTGCTCTAAGATTTTCATGACTTTTTTGCATAAATTAGTGTTTTTAAACATATACAACTCATCGCAACGGCATAAAAGTTACGCGGTGTTAAACTTCAGGATATCTAGAATTAGTATACCGCAAAAGAGTTTTCACAAGTTTTCACATTAAAAAAAAATAAAGCTCCAAATATAGCCCGTTCTTATTACTATGTTTTTATTAACTCGCTTTCTTGTCTGTCTATTCGGTACAAATTTTGCAATTGACTTTAAACTAACTTCCCGATGAAACTTGAAACTTTAAACACAACACAGAACTAGATGACAATACAAATTATATGAATAAATTAATAATTATTTAAATAAAAAAAATTATTTTTTAAAATATACCACGTTTTTAAAACGGAGTAAAACGTATAAAATAATTTTTCCTAGTCCCATACAGATAGTTCTGAAAATTTATCATCGTGAATTTTTAATAGCTATTAAAGTATTTGTAAGATTTAATTCGTTTTAAATATTTTTTATTTTTTTTTAAGAAGTTTATTTTTAAACTTTTCATATTTTCTTCGACTTTTTATGGTTTTTTATAACAAATACAATTTTCTATTGCATTGAAAAAGTTCTTTTATATTCGCAGCTGCCTATATAAATTTTCGCGGCCTTGACGCTGCCCTACGCCTTAGTTTTACATATGAACACCCATAAATATACTTATTATCACTAGTATATACTTAGAAATGACTTTTTTACTCATGAAGTAACAGTATAATGTACAAAAAACAAGAAAATATTTTTGGCCAGATTTTCAGCCCAAATACCACTCTGTGCGGCGGTGGTAGGTTTAGTGTTAAACAGGGCCTCCAAGTACCCGGAACCAAAATTTTGGTTCTGCTAAAACTTGCGGGTTAGGCCCCGTTCACTGTGAAATAAATCACCGTACAAAGTCTGTAATTAACAGGAGGTAATATTCTAATGTAAAATCGAACAAAGGGTACGGAACCGGATACGCGAAAACGAAGAACGCCGAGCGTAGAGTTCGTCGAAGCCTCCAGACTAATTTCCGCGATATCGCGTATCGCCTTAATTAGTTTCCAGAGCGAAACAGACCCGAAGTTTTTAATAACTCACAGCTTCGAACGCGGGACTGCGGAAAGCGAGGGGTAACGTTGCTGCAGGATTTTTCGCGTTACCATAGCGTTTCGAGGCAGTAAACGAAACAAGAACCGAACAATGGGAGAACTGCAGTTTTCTGTCACACATTTCTTCATCGTTTGCTCTGTGTATTGCTACCAGTTGTTAACCTGTCCCGTGCCAATTGCACCCTTTGTTTAACTCCGCGTGCCACGACTCCAATATTCATTTACGGGGCAAATGTCCTTTAGAAGCAAATTTTCGTCGGACAAACTGTTCACCGTTCTGAATGAATATTTTGCACACATGTTTACGGGTATTTGAAGTACATGTACAATTTTTTCGAAGCAAAAGGAATAATTATTTAAATAAAAATAAATTTTTAAAAAGTAAAAATTTTTAAAATAAAATTTTTAAAAACGCCACGTTTAAAAACGGACTAAAAAGTATAAAATCATTTTTTCTAAAGGTAAAGGTACTAGTAGTTGACCAGTTAAGAGAAGTTTTCCACGCGAACAATAGTAACCACTTGCTCTGTCATCAAACAGCGAGAGTCGATGCCCGAAGACACTCTAAGTCTTCTAGATTATGTACCAAGACCACTTTTTAAAAAAAGTTTACTTATACAATTTAAGAAACATATTTAAAAATTCATTAATTGCTTCAGAAGTTGACCCCTCTTGAAAATGAAAAATCTAGTAATTGATCTTCTGTTCGTTAGTAGTTGACCACTTATACTAGAGAGAGGGTTAAAGCAATAATATTGGGAATCATTTTACTATCGTATATTTCAACAATTACCAGCACAAATTACTATTAAAGAATAAAATGAGAAATGAAACAAATCAATTCCACTTGTAGTCCAGCACATCAGGCTTCTCTGGCCACTTCATAATCGCCCATACATTTCCATGGATGAAGTAGCCGCTTTAGTTTTAGTTCCACGAAGAATTTTTCCAGGAAAATGTATTCCTTCATATAAATAATTATTTAAATAAAAATACATTTTTTAAAAATACCACGTTTTTAAAACAGACTAAAAAGTGTAAAATAAACTTTTAGAAAACGCCACGTTAAAAAACGTACTAAAAAGTATAAAATAATTCTTTCTAGCCCCATACAGATTCCTAACCCCGTACAGGTAATCCTGAAAATTTGTGATTGTGAATTATGAATAGCTACGAAAATACTTGTAAGATTTAAAACAAAAACGTGGGGCGCAAGATAATACATAATAAGGAGTGCAGAGAGTAGCTGCCGCTGAGGAAACTCGCAAAACAGTTCATATCATTTGCAGTGCAATAAAATTGTTAGTGATTTAGGTGTTCATGCATCAATTATCTATTGCATGCGCCCCACGTTTTTCGTTTTAAATCTTACAAGTATTTCCATAGCTATTCAAAATTCACAATCACAAATTTTCAGGACTATCTGTACGGGGTTAGGAATCTGTATGGGGCTAGAAAAAATTATTTTATACTTTTTAGTCCGTTTTTAAACGTGGCGTTTTTTAAAATTTTATTTTATACTTTTTAGTCCGTTTTAAAAACGTGGTATTTTTTAAAAATTTATTTTTATTTAAATAATTATTTTCTGCTTTGTAGCCTTATATGTGTGAAATTTTACAGTCGATTTTGAACATTTCGATGAGATTATAACAGAGACATGTAGTAAATTTCAGACGGTATTGCGACGCGTCATATCGAAAACGAACGCCGCACAGTGGTATATGTTTCGATTTTAGGTGGACAAAATTATTTTGGAATAATTCATATCCTCTTGATACTTGATAATTACTATTATGATATTTATTTTTTTGTTATAAAGGAATTGAACATAAAAATTGTAACAAACGGATATTTTTCTTATATTTCTATATTTCTGACTTATAGAAGGTAAAGTCTCTGAATATAAGAAAATGACTTTAATATGATTACTTTTTAAGAAAATTATAATTACAGTAACTTAATTACATATAATATTCGTATTACAAACTATAATTAAGCGATCTAATCAGATCGGACTTCTCGCTAAGTAGCAGGTTGTAGCAGCTAATTTTTCTTCGACATTGTTAAGTAATTCATATAGATAAAATATATAAAAATATTGCAGCTTGAGTATGCTTGAGTTAAAGTATAACCTTACTGTATTAACTCATTCATAAAAAAAACGCTTTTGATTATGGTTCACTTTATTTACTTCCTCCTTTTAGTTTTAAACTAAAACGAGAAAATATAAATTAGTTTAATATGTACTTACTTTCCATTTTTCAATGCACAACACAAAAATTTACCACAGTTTCGGAACATTCAACTAGTCATTAATGCATAAAAAATTGAAATAATGAGATATAATTGTTAGAATTATTTGGTTCAGTATGTCTAATAATATATTTTCTCAATTAAATATGTTTTTCAACAATTGAGAAAAATTATTTTTGTCCAGTTAGAATTAGACATTTTACCACTGTGCGCCTTGGTAAAATGTCAAAGATAAAGGTTCGACGGAGAATTTCGGTGTAACTGTTCTTTCGCTTGGTAAACAAACATTATACTATAATAATACGTAGTAACTTTGTAAACACTGCACGGAGCTCGAACGTACACTGACGCACACTGAGCTCCTTCGGTGCGAAGCGGGTCAGTGGAGTGGGGATGAGTCAGAGTGGGAACACGTAGTAGAGTGGGGACGCTGAACGCGAAGACGTACTACGTCACGCAGCGGGGGGTGCAAAGGTTCAAATTATTAATAATTTATATCTCCTGAACGCATAGGCTTTTTTAAAAAATTTTTTTAAATATTGCATTGTCATCCAGTTCTGAGATATGTTTAAAATTTCAAGTCTCTAGCTCATCGGGAAGTTAGTTTAAAATCAATTGCAAGATTTGTACCGAACAAACAGACAGACAGACAAGAAAGCGATCTAATAAAAACGTGGTAAAATGTTGAAAATCGAAGTTTTAGACGACTTTTGATCAGTTTCTGCTTAAAATCCACAGAATCGTTCATCTTTCCATGCGTGTCGTTTTTTCCTGCGTCAACCGGTTTCCATGAAATTTTCTGTATGTGAATAACTAACATAGATCTACAAAATATATATTTTAAATTTTGATTAAGGGCCCAAAGAAAAAAGTTTTAAAAAATGCTTTTTGTATTTTTGCATTTAACCTTGTAAATCACAATTATTTGGAAAATCTATTTTTGCATGTCATTTCGTAAACCAATGCTTCTAATTGATTATAAAAAATCAGGTCGTTTGGTACAATTTTTAAATATTGCATTGTCATCCAGTTCTGAGCTATGTTTAAAATTTCAAGTCTCTAGATCATCGAGAAGTTTGTTTAAAATCGATTGCAAAATATGTGCCGAACAAACAGACAGACAAACAAGAAAGCGAGCTAATAAAAACGTGGTAATAAACATTCGACGAGTTACATAGTTTTTACTTAACTCCGGGTATTTCCCATGGCTGTCCCATTGTTTCTGCATTTACGTTAACAATGCTCCTCCCGCTGTCGCTAATCCATGGTCGTTAATCCTGTCGCTTTGATCCTCGCCGGCCTCCATCTTCCTGCTTCCACGTTCTGCTCCTTCCAGCTTCCTTGTTCATTTTTTGTTGACCATCGACGTCCTTCTCCCTCCAGTTTACATCCTTCTACTCATTCTCTCTCTCTCTTGGCTCTCTTTGATCGCCTCTGTGCAGTCACACACACGTACACGCGCGTTCCTACACACGTATAATACAGAGCACACCCTTCGACGATGCAACACGACGATGAAATGGTCGGCTGTACACGGAGAAAATAGTGTTCCAGGGTTCATCAGCCGTGGCTGATTGAGCTTGCTTGTTGGACACTCTTTTAAATCTCACACGAACGCGACCCCGTGTCCTGTGTGAGCGACGCTCGAAGAGCTGCTCGTTCCCGGTAATTAAGCTGTCTCGAACGCTAATATAATACTTCCCAGTGACGACTCTTGGAAAACATGCGCTTCCAAGGATATCCAGCCGAGTCCCTTCCGGTTTACTTTGATGTTCCCAGCCCTGGATAATTACACTTCCCCTTGTTACAACGTGGTTTCGTCTGTTATTGCGTTTTAATACTGAGAAAAATATGATTCTTCAACGGTGTGAATTGTTCAACCCTCCAAGTTAGATTTTCTTACAGACTTTTCAAGGGTTGTAGTGAATATCTGGTGTCAGAATGTTGTAGAATAGGCGACGGGGGTAGCTGTTTGCTAAACGCGCTTGGAGTTAGGGGTATGTCTGGGTTACGTTCATTAGGAGGATCTGTTGCTAGCCTTGTATGTTTGCTAGCGTATTCGACACTGCATCCAATTTGTTGACCAGGTTTAAACTGCCTTAGCTTAGGCGTGCACGGGTTCAGTATCGTCGGGCCGAGATTGTTGAGATGTTTGCGCATACGTGAAATGACACAAAGGCTCCATCCGGCCTCGTGGTTCTTCGGAAACGCGTTTGAGAAAGTTTGCGCAACCCTAAAGCACAGAGAAAGGAGAACGCGCCGCGTCGATCAATTTCAAGTGAATTGTATTCAGCCTGTCAATAAGAATGGAGTCGTAAGAAGAGCCTTTGTAAAGTTTTCCGATTATTTCGCAGCTGTTTGCCTGAATCGTCGCGCGTCGGTCGAACGGGAAAGAACGACAACGATATCTTCGCGGCTTCTACGTAAATAGCGTCGGACAGAGAGACGTCCCCAAACAAAAGGGACGAAGGCGCGCGCGAGACACGCTGAAGGAAGAGGAAATCGTGCGTGCGCGTTTCAGCCCGTGTTTGAACTAGTTTGACGACATTGTTCTGGACACACCGGGTATACAGAGTGCGACGATGCCAGGCGAGCTCCATATACTCGGCGCAGTCACGTTGACAACGTAAAAGACGAGGGACGGGGGCGGAAAGTACTCCAAGTAAACCGTTTTCCCCCCCTTGTCTTGCTTAACACGTGCACACAGTATGATGTCGGTGCTGTGATACTTCATGCGATAAATTGATACCGGCTGCAGCCGTTACGTTAACGCTCCCGTGGACACCGCTTGGTCCTCGGTGTGTCCACGGTGTCATTTGATTCCTTTCGAAATTTTTTCGCTTTGACCTGATCGATTCCCTATCCTTGCTTCTACTCTCTGTATTGGCCCATCGAGTTTCCTTCGGGCACACAGCCCCCGCTTTCAAACACTTTTGACACCGTTCTTTCCAGCCCATGGGAATTTTTATGGCCTGATGGGCAGCCGATGGACTGACACGCTCTCACCTCTGCTCGACAGCTCGCTCGTCTTTTTATTAATATTCATGCGCAGTCACGCAATTAGTTCAGTTAAACTTTCACTCGGAGGACCAAAAATTTGCCACTTTTCTCAATGTCGTATTATACGAGGATTAGTGCGAGGAATCCAGGATCTTACTAATATGGCAGCGTTATAACCTGTCAAATGCGGATTCCTCGCACGAGGATTCATAGTTTCATCATTTTCCCGACGAATTGTGTTATATTTGTCACGTCCGGTGGTTCAGCCATCATTAATAATTAAATATCATCAATGATGTATTACATATACTTTTGAATTTCTTTTTATGTTTAATCTAATAATGTTGTACGAGCAATTAATATTCAATACTCTTGTTAAAAATCAAATCGAACTATCGTATATTATACCACATTGCGTGCGATAGAATTAAGAAATTCATACTTCATTCGAATCGTCTTGAGCGAAAGAACTGCGTAGCGAAGTTATTTCATTAAATGACCAGGTCACTTCCAAATATAAATCATGATCTAAAATCCGCTGAAGACTGTCCATCGAGAATCGATGAGTAATAATTGTTCGTCGCCCCACGTGTCACGTAAATGTAATTCGATCTGGCCAGGGGAGTTACAGATAAGAAAGCAGCTAAGAAGAAACTGATCTAGGAGATGCGCAGGGTAATATGATCTAGTTTTGACGATTATGACGACAATAATCACCTGACAAAATTGACGAAACAAAGGATTGATCGGGCTATGAAAGGGATATGACTCCTCATGAGGAGCGCGCTCAAACACACTCGTCACAAATCTCCAGTCAATAAAAGTACAATTAACAGTCAATCTTATTCTTCACAAGTCTTCGCACAATCAAACAATAATCAACTACAAGAAGTATTAAGTCAGTTAATAAAATATCAAGTGAAAGTTTTTCTTATCAACTACAAAAGTATTAAGTCAGTTTATAAAATATCAAGTGAAAGTTAAGAATAAAAATAAACAAAACTGTATTTTAAGCTTCAAATTTCGGATACATAATATTTTATCGAAAATCTTATTATAAATTGTTAATAATTACCGCTAAATAGTCTTCTGGCTTGATTTTACAGATGGTGTTTCTTCCTTCTTGATGTTTGGATGGTGTAAATTACACAAAAAAAAACTTTCACTTGATATTATATAAACTGGAGTTAATACTTTTGTAGTTGATAAAAAAAACTTTCACTTGATATTTTATTAACTGACTTAATACTTCTTGTAGTTGATTATTGTTTGATTGCGTGAAGACTTGTGAAGTATACGTAATACATCATTGATTATATTTAATTATTTGTTACGGATAGAGAATAGATTCCGTTCGTTTTCTCATTGGAATCTCTTCCAGATCGTCTCTGGCAGGAAGCGTCCTAGATAACCTTTCATATCGTAGTTGAACCCTTTGATTTAGTACCGAGTTTTTAGCCCGATCTCATTAGAGGCGACAAAATAAGAGTCTGGCCCTATGCCCTAATCTCTAAGCGCGATTAGATTATGAACAGAGTATTCTATTCATTGTAGGGGTATATAAACCCTTAGATTCTCACTCTCTGGGGTTAGTACTTCAGTAGACACGTATCGCGTCACGTCGTGCTGCAATTTTGGAAAAGCAACTATAGTGAGATCGGGCTAAAGCACCTTTCAGATCAAAGTTTGTTAAAGTTGTTTCCGAGTCCCCCGCATTGCCTGTGCGTCAAAAACGAACATCGTTTTAGGTAAATTCCTTTTTCTATATCTTTCTTTAAATTCCAACCGCGTCAGTTACACACCTGTACCACAGATTTTTATAGTTACAATATATTTGTGTTGTTTGGAAATTAGATTGAGATTATTAAACCCATTATTATCGTCCAAAATCCTAATATAATAATTGAACGTTCTCACTCGATACAACCCTACCGCTCGGGTTGTATCAATTAGATTATATTAGTTACGAGGCCTACTAACTATCCTAGCGACTCCCTGATTTCGCATCAGGTTCGTTCGCTATTTACCAATTATTCAAATAGAGATTTTTCCTACCTAGTGGCACCCCAATTTCGCATTGGGTTCGTCCACGAAACCTATACAATCCTAGCGGCTCCCTGATTTCGCATCAGGTTCGTCCGTATCCTAACAGCTCCCTGATTTCGCATCAGGTTCGTCTGTGCTTTTGTCCAACTTCCCAGCGGCTCCCCAATCTCGCATTGGGTTCGTCCGCGCTGATTCTACAACCTCCTAGCAGCTCCCCGGTTTCGCATCGGGTTCGTCTGCGCGTCGTTCCTAGTGACTCCCCAATTTCGCATTGGGTTCGTTCACGAAGTTTCACCTTCCTAGCAGCTCCCTGATTTCGCATCAGGTTCGTCTGTGTTTGACTCCATTCCTAGAGGCTCCCTGACTTCGCGTCAGGTTCGTCCTCGTCGTCTATAATCCTAGCGGCTCCCCAATTTCGCATTGGGTTCGTCCGCGTGCCTTTATTAACAAACTGATACCATATTCCCTGGGTTTATAATCCTTCGCCGGCCACTCGTGCTGCTCGCGGCCCTGGCTCGTAACATATTAATGATGGCTGAACCATCAGACGTGACATATTACATTCAGAAAAATCGATAATTTTGGATCGCTGAGCGAAGGCTCAGCCGGTGTTTATACAAATCTTATACAGTCCCTGCTCACTTTATTAGACTCACCTGAAGAATTGGTGCTGTTTGAAATCCTATAAGGAATTCAACGCTGTTTTCAACCTATGGGGTAATGATTTTATACTACAAGGTTGCCTTATGGGTTGCCTATCCGAGTGTAAAATTTTCTTGCAAGAGCAAAAAATCTTACCATGGCCCGGCAACTCACCGGACATGAATCCGATTGAAAATGTCTGCGAGTGCCTGAAAAGAGAACTGGCCAAAGAAAATATAACAACAAAGACCAAGTTGATAGAGAGAATAATCTATCACTGGCACCATAACGTTGCATTAAAAGAAATTGCACAAACTTGCATAGATAGCGTGTCCAGAAGAGTTGCGGCTTTAACCCGGGAGTACGCGCGCGTTGGTCTTTTTGACCGACGATTTCGTATATATTGAAATACGATCCAAGTCTTTGACTTTCGATTTTTTCCGTCGAGTTATTCTCGTTTGAAGGGGGTCTCGACTTGTTTATCTTATGTGGCGATACTTAGTGCAGTCGTGTTGGTTTTAAAACATACTACCGCTCCGCGTCGGTCTATTCGACCATAGCGCGCCTACGAACGTCAGTCTGATTTCGTCCATCAAGTTTGACGCATACTGTGTGATAATGATGGCTAATTTCGGATATTTTGAAGACATTGAAGACGAGGTCAGTGATTCGGCAAAAGATTCCGATTATGTTATAGAATCCGATCACAATACTGATTCGGAATTGTTCAGATAGAAATATCTGATTCAGAGGTGACATAAGTATATTTCCAATGAAGAAAACGTAAGTACTTATTCGTTATTTTCAAGATACATTTCTAATCTGAAGAAAACATAAAAATTTAATATGTTTACAAAATCGAAAATTTACAAATACATTCTGTGAAAAATTGATACAAAATAGGTTAAATTATTGGTGTTATGAAAAAATAAAAATCAAGTTATAATTTATTCATTTATTTTAAATTTTATATTATATGGTTACTTAATATTTTATTTAATTTATCTATTTCATATTTTAGTTATTTCGTTACCAGGTGACCATTTATTTTATAATAAAAAATTGTTATTGTTTGTGTAAAACAATTCTGAAACAATTAAAATACAATATTACACATTATTTATACTATATTAGTCATTTTATTCAATTATTTCTCATTATATTAGCATCGGTCGAAATGACCGACGCGCGCCTACTAACGTAAGTGCTAGTGGCGCGCGTACTCCCGGGTTAAGAGCAGCTAAGGGCGGATTATCAAAATATTAGTGTTTTAAGAATTATATTGATCTATTTGTGTTTGTATCCATTGTTTTCGTAAAATAAATATATGGAAAATTAATTGGTCATCATTAAGTAATATTTGCATAAGGCTACTATACCCATTATTCATGGTAAAACTAAAAATATCATGATTATAGAGGTGAGTCTAATAAAGTGAGCAGGAACTGTAAAACGCGAAGTTTCAGATTTCCTATGTTAAATAGCTTTAAGATCCATTTCAATGTGCTCTGCACAATGCAGCGAATTTAAGAAAGAAGAATGGGGGAACGTTGATTAATTAGAACGTTGATTCCGCGGGTGAATCGACGACCCAGTTTCCACGGGATTCTTCGATCCCTCTCCGTTACTTTGACTGTTTGTCGTTCGAGTCGTGAGAGACCGCAGAATTGATTGAGCCTGCGAGGAGAGCGCGAAGTTAGAGACGATGCACAACCGGCGACAATAAATTCCGCGAGGATAGCGCTTGTGCGCCGATGAAATAATCGCGAGGCAGAGAACCGTCTCACAGTGAACGCACCGTTGACGGGACGTTATTGCAAAACTGTACCGGTGCAGAACGGGATGGACGTCGACGGTGCACGCGTTTCCTCTTCCAGCCCCCCCCCCCGCTGATATTAATTTCCACTTTGATACTGATAGCTCGGAACGGCTGCTCCGCCGTTTGCATTGTCCCGCTTCTTCAACGAGACGGTTCTGCAGGCGATTGTCGGCTCTATAAGCTGATCTTGCGCTATTGATTTACGCTCCCTGGTCGCTGGATCCCCTCAGACACATCTGCATTTCGTAGGTTCTTTAAATTACACTTCGGAATTGCAATAACAAGTGTTTCGAAGCAGTTTTTCCTGGAATTTGTCAGCAGGTAATGCGGATCTTTATGCACAACAAAAGTAGTCTGCATCGATTTGAAGAAATAGAAACCAAACCGAAAGTTATTTCTTCCTTTAATGATTTTAAAAGAGGAGAAATTATACATTGGCATTTTCAATTTTCTAAATTTTCAAATAATTTTGAATTTCATCTACTCTATTTCTCTATAGTCATTATATACAGGGTGGTCCACCTAAATACGGCCACCTAAATATCTCTCCCAATTGTGGGGGTACAAAATATATTTTGTGTACTATTTGAATGGTTTGAAGGAACCATTATACTGCAAAAAATATTTTTTCCGAAGGTCATTTTTTCGGAGTTATCTAGGTCATCGATGTTTTTTGATACACAACTACATTTTTATTTTATTGCATCGGGTAACTGATCGAAAAATACATTCTTAATACATGACCTTGAAATGACCTTGAAATGACCTTGATCTTCGAAAATTAAAGTTTTACCTTCAGATCAAGCTCAAGGTCATGTTATTATACATATCTGAATGTATTTTTCGATCAATTACCCGATGCAATAAAATAAAAATGTAGTTGTGTATCAAAAAACATCGATGACCTTGATAACTCCCAAAAAAATGACCTTTGGAAAAAAATATTCTTGCCAGATATTTGGTCCATTGATGATATGCACACTAAGTAACAAATATTTTTTGCATCGCAACAACCTGGGGAGATGAACCACGCAAAGGAACGCCAATTTTCGAAGGTCAAGGTCATTTCAAGGTCATGTCATTATAAATATCTGAATGTATTTTTCGATCAGTTACACGGTGCAATAAAATAAAAATGTAGTTATGTATCAAAAAACATCGATGACCTTGATAACTCCCAAAAAAATGACCTTTGGAATAAATATTCTTGCCAGATATTTGGTCCATTGATGATATGCACATTAAGTAACAAATATGTTTTGCATCGCAACAACCTGGGGAGATGAACCACGCAAAGGAACGCCAATTTTCGAAGGCCAAGGTCATTTCAAGGTCATGTTTTTACAAATATCTGAATGTATTTTTCGATCAGTTACACGGTGCAATAAAATAAAAATGTAGTTGTGTATCAAAAAACATCGATGACCTTGATAACGTACAAAAAGATGACCTTTGGAAAAAAATATTCTTGTCAGATATTTGGTCCATTGATGATATGCACACTACGTAACAAATATTTTTTGCATCGCAACAACCTGGGGAGATGAACCACGCAAAGGAACGCCAATTTTCGAAGGCCAAGGTCATTTCAAGGTCATGTTTTTATAAATATCTGAATGTATTTTTCGGTCAATTACCCGATGCAATAAAATAAAAATGTAGTTGTGTATCAAAAAACATCGATGACCTTGATAACTCCCAAAAAAATGACCTTTGGAAAAAAATATTCCTGTCAGATATTTGGTCCATTGATGATATGCACATTACGTAACAAATATTTTTTGCATCGCAACAACCTGAGGAGATGAACCACGCAAAGGAACGCCAATTTTCGAAGGTCAAGGTCATTTCAAGGTCATGTTTTTATAAATATCTGAATGTATTTTTCGATCAATTACCCGATGCAATAAAATAAAAATGTAGTTATGTATCAGAAAACATCGATGACCTTGATAACTCCCAAAAAAATGACCTTTGGAAAAAATATTCTTGCCAGATATTTGGTCCATTGATGATATGCACATTACGTAACAAATATTTTTTGCATCGCAACAACCTGAGGAGATGAACCACGCAAAGGAACGCCAATTTTCGAAGGTCAAGGTCATTTCAAGGTCATGTTTTTACAAATATCTGAATGTATTTTTCGATCAGTTACACGGTGCAATAAAATAAAAATTTAGTTGTATATCAAAAAACATGGATGACCTTGATAACTCCGAAAAAAATGACCTTCGGAAAAAATATTTTTCGCAGTATAATGGTTCCTTCAAACCATTCAAATAGTACACAAAATATTTTTGTACCCCCACAATTGGAGGGGATATTTAGGTGGCCGTATTTAGGTGGACCACCCTGTATATAATTACTAGACTGCGGATCTTTATGCATTTATAGAAAAATAGAGTAGATGAAATTCAAAATTATTTGAAAATTTAGAAAATTGAAAATGCCAATGTATAATTTCTCCTCTATTAAAATCATTAAAGGAAGAAACAACTTTCGGTTTGGTTAGATATCTCCCCCACAATTGGAGAAGATATTTAGGTGGCCGTATTTAGGTGGACCACCCTGTACAAGTTTGTGGCGATTAATGGCCGACATCACAGTGTAATTAGAGGCTTACAGGTATATCGCATTGAGGAAACAAGTTTTACAGTTGCCACAGGTAGCAACCAAATGAAACTATTTAGCCGAATTTCCTCGAGGCGACGTTTGGAAAACCAGCCTTCAAGCTCGCTACGGCCGATCCGTTCATTTACTTGTCGGTGCTGCAGGCTAGAACAAAGTTATTCCTAATGCGTAACATGAAAATTACCGCGTAGATACGGGTAATAATGGATAGAATTTCTGCGATTAAACTACTTACTGCGATTCGACGGGAACCGGGTCGATTGTTTCCAACCGTTCCTGGAAAATATCAAAATTAGGTCTCCAATTATGCCCATAATTATGAAAGTGGTCGAAGTTATATATTTCTTGTTTCTTAACACTAAATGAATTCCATATAATCTTGAAATAATTAAATAAAGAAAAATGTTATCGGCACACAGTTTCGATCAATTATTCCACAATATAAAACTAATATTTGTAATACTTCTCTGGATTACGTCATAGCTTTCTTGTGAGTTTCTATTGGAGGAACTGAAGGTGGTGTTTCGTCCTAGACCCGCTAGAGGACTCATCAGTAAGGCTATCTAGCGGGCCCTGCCTTAGACACACACGTGCCACTAGACTCTTTAAGGAAAGTTATTAATATACTGATTGGTGACATTTCAGTAACTTGCGAGAAAGTGTTCGACAATTTGTCCATCTTGTGGACGGAGTCATAACCAAGTCTTTCTCGAACTATAAATTTTTCGCCATCTAAGTTAAATGAAGAATTGTTTTTCGATCGCTATATTTTTAATTAAATAAAGAAATAACATTTCTTTATTTAATTAAACTTAGCACCGATAACATTTTTCTTTATTTAATTAAAAATATAGCGATCGAAAAACAATTTTTCATTTAATCTTGAAATAACAAGCAAAATTTCTTCAATCATTCTTAAATCATTTCCTTCACAATTGATAACAGTAAAAATCACTTGGAAATGTTTAAAAGAGTAGATTGAATGTTCGACAGAGTTTGACTCTGTTTAACGACGTTTGAAGCCGAGAGGAAAGTTCGAAAATGATCCTATTCGCTTTTCAACTGCGTACACAGGTAATCACTGCCATTTAAATTCTGAGGATGTTATTAAAACTTGGACATTGCATTCCGCGAATCAGCCATTTAATTTTCTGGTGAAATGTTTCATCTTTCGACGTGAAAATAGTTTACAATTTCAGGTAATTTCAAATATATGAACTCGGGAGAAAAATTCTGTTTCAGCAGATATTTCGATTCGAGGACGTGTAAAAAGTTTTCTGTAGAATTACGTTGATCCAGACGAATGTCCAGACAGGAGAGAAGGTTAAAAATTGTGGAATCTCGGTTCGGTATAATTCGGATCGTGAGTTCAACGCTTGAGTTTGCTCATGGGGCGAATTAATGCACCCTACGCCAGACGGTGATAAATAATCGAGGAAATCGTTGGATCTCTAATGATCGCTCCGCGAACGGGTTACATTAATAATCGGAATTACTCCAGACGGCTGGTTGGTGAAGTCTTGAACGCATGACTAATTAATTTCCGTCAGGCTGCTCTGTTATCATCCGACGACTATTATCAAAAATTCCGTTTTCCAATCGATTAACAGAATCTTTCTAACTAACATCAAATCATATAACTTCTTACAATTAATAAAAAAGCATTTTGAATGTTGATCAATTTAATATCATGGTCTTAATATTTTGACTATGGTCAAATGGTGTGTTTTAGAAATGTTAGTTAGTGGTTTGAATTTACCGCCACATATCGATCGGCCAATGGCTTGATCTTTGACATCTGATTGGTCGTCTCTTCAAACAAAGAACCGTGTATATATTATAACGTTTGTAATCCATCTTACTATGTATCATGCCGGCACATGGTCAACAAGTGCTTCTTGAAATGTTAAATTTAAATTAAATTTGTTACTAAGCAAGTAAGTTTATATTAGCTGTTATTATGACAATTTCTCATTTATTTCTCTTTTTGCTTTTCAACACGGAAATAAAAATTTTTCTCACATTAATTTTTACATTTTTCTCACATTAATTTTACGCATTTATATTCTTGTTACGTACGGAGGCTTTGCCTACGTGACTTTTACTCCCTTCTCGAAACCACGTGTCCATGCAGGAGGTCCAGCTCGCATGTCCAAATAAACAGTTTTTCTCTTTATGGGAAGTGCATACATCTGGGGAAACATAGACGAACCTCCAGATTTTCTGTTTACCCCCACTACCATTTTTTGAACAATCTGACTGATATATAAAGGGCTCGAGCTTGGCCTCCACGGGCTTAGTTGAAGTTTGAAAGATAACCTGCACGCGACTATAGTGAGATTGGGTTTCATTCCCTCTCGATCGGTATAACTTACAAGAAGTTTAGAAACGCGTTTAAGAAAAGGCAAGTCAAATTCATTTACCCCCGCATATCTCAGTGCGTGAAAAACGAGAGTTCGGGAATTAGCTTCCGCGAAACCATATAATACAATACATTTGTACTTCCCTTCACCAAAGAATATATTGTACTCTTCACATATAGATAATTGAGAGTTTCCAATATCTTTTCTACATCCTGTAAACTCCAGTAACTAGCATTTCACCCACTTCGATGAACCTTTACCGCTCGAGGTTTATCAAATATTTTATATAGAGTTACGAGAGCTGAATTTCCCAATACCTTACCTCTTTCCGAAATCCTGTGACACCCGGCGATGAAACAGGCATCGGCTAGTTCACAAATTCCTATCTAGTGGCGACCCTGTGGTGAAACAGACATAGGCTAGTCCACGAAAACCCATTCCCTATCTAGTGGCGACCCGGTGGTGAAACAGACATCGGCTAGTCCACGACTACCCCTTTCTCCTAACCTAGTGGCGACCCGGTGATGAAACAGGCATCGGCTAGTCCACGAAAACCCATCCTGTGACACCCGGTGATGAAACAGGCATCGGCTAGTTCACAACCTTCCATCTAGTGGCGACCCGGTGGTGAAACAGACATCGGCTAGTCCACGACACCCTCTGTCTTTCCTAACCTAGTGGCGACCCGGTGATGAAACAGGCATCGGCTAGTCCACGAAAACCTATCCTGTGACACCCGGTGATGAAACAGGCACCGGCTAGTTCACGACCATCCTGTTCATAAGAACAACCCTCGGCCACGTCTATCCGCCAGCCCTCGGCTCGTAACATTCTTGAGATGGTCTTAATCTAGACCGAAACGTCGAATTACTAATTTGTAAAACTGCTTAGATTAACTAGTAACATAGGATCGAACCTGTGCGCCGAAATTACAATTTCTATTTAAAATTTGGCGATCGAGATTGGACAAAACATTGATTAACAGAATGATTCGTCATATTGAAAAATGTTACAAACTTTTTCGAACACAGCAGACATTTTTCCAGAAAATCATCTGATCTATTGGGTTGGCAAGAAAGTAATTTCGGTATTTTTAGATGAAATAAAATCCAATTTTTTTATCAAAGCAATGAACTTTAATCAATAAAATATTTTCCATTTTGTTGTATGATCTTTTGCCATCTTTCTGGTAGCTTCATAATTCCGCGCTCATAAAACTTCTGATCCTTTTCGGTGAAAAACTGATCCAAGTGCGATTTCAGATCATCATCATTAGTGAATGTTTTACCATTCAAAGAGTTTTGTAAACTTCGGAATAAATGATAATCTGATGGTGCAATGTCAGGGCTATATGGTGGATGTGACATCACTTCCCAACCAAGCTCCAATAACTTTTCACGTGTTACCAAAGATGTGTGTGGCCTAGCGTTATCATGGTGGAACACGATTCCTTTGCGATTTGCCAATTCTGGCCGTTTTTCTTTGATTGCTATGTCTAGTTTTGTTAGTTGTCGACAATAAACATCTGAATTGATGGTTTGGTTCCTTGGGAGCAGCTCAAAATACACAATACCTTTGTAATCCCACCAAATTGACAACATGATCTTCTTTTGGTGCAATTCAGCTTTCGGTGTGGTTTGGGCTGGTTCATCACGCTTGGACCATGATCGTTTTCGAGTTGTGTTATTGTAAACAACCCATTTCTCATCACCGGTGATGATTCGCTTGAGAAAAGGGTCGATTTCATTTCGTTTGAGATGCATATCGCATATGTTGATGCGTTGCATTAAGTGAATTTCTTTCAGCTCGTGTGGAACCCAAATATCGAGCTTCTTAACGATTCCGAGACTTTTTAAACGATATTCTATGGTTGTATGCGAGACATTTAACCTGTCTGCAATCTCTCGGACAGTTATATGACGATCCGATTCAATAATGGCTTTCATTTGGTCATCATCAACTCCAGATGATCGACCAGAACGTTGGTCGTCTTTAAGTGAGAAATTTCCAGAACGGAATTTTTTAAACCAATTCTGGCACGTGCGTTCTGTTAAGCAATCTACACCGTAAACTTCGCATATATCTTTGTGAGCCTCGGCAGCTTTTTTACCTCTACGGAAATAAAAAAGCAATATATGCCTATAATGTTCGTTTCTGCACTCCATGTTCAAATTGACACAGACCTAACAATTTTAATCAAAATTACGTGTAATTTGCTTTAAAAGTAACCTAAAAGATGCAGTTATGAAATGTCAGAAAGAAAACAAACGCAACGTTAACAGAAGCCAATCAAACAAAACATAACGCCATCAGTTAGTGAAAACCGAAATTACTTTCTTGCCAACCCAATAGTTTTTAAAAGCGTGAGCGACAATTTGTTGATTTTCCGGACGAATCGCAATTGCCGTGACTCGATATCTGTATTTCACGCGGCTCCATTTTGCATCGTGATTAGAGACAGAAATGTCGATACTGTGCTAGTGAATTAGACAGGGTTTGTACGTAAACTTCCCTAACTGTAACCGAGTATAAAATATGCAGACGCATCGATCGACGTTTTCTGCAGCGGCTTCGCCTCCCACTAGAAAGAACATAGAAGCATATAAATAAGCAACTTTTTCTTCCCTTTACGCTTTCGTCCATAAATCACCGGACACTTATTTTCCTTCGGCAAAATTCTAATGAAATTGTAACGAAATACAAGTCCGATTTCATTGTTTTACTTCGATCGATGTTCCAGAAACGAAAATGCAACGAGGTAGATCCAATTATAAATTCGACATTAAAATGGGCGCGTAAAACAAACAAAACCTTATTTAACTTTTACGCAACAATATTTTGCCGACAATATTAAAACTCGTTAAATTCCGAAGAGCATTCGCTCGGGAATCGTGCTTCAGCATGCATAGGCAAACATACAGCAAGATAGTATTAAAATTCCCGTGGTTATGAGCTCGCAGTTTGTCTGACCACACACTGGTTCATATCACTTTGTTTCTCTTCTTCCATCCCGAAAATTTTTCACGAATACCCGCGGAAAAACCATGTTTTTTAAGTTGGAAATTTCGAACAACATCACTGACCGTACACTGGTTCTTGTTCCTTTGCAGTTCTCCTCTGGTCGGGAAGTTACACCGTGTTGGGGAATTTTTTTGGAGTGCAAAGAAAACAGAAAAATCAACGTAAAATTTTAGCGAAAAATTTCGTATTCACTTTTCCAGGAGAATTTAAAACGTTTAATTAAGGTTTCCGAGAATCTCAGTAGTCCCGCGAATTCGTAGGTTTCCGCTCACAGTGTGTTTCTGAAAGTTCCGCAAACACGTTGAATTATTAACTTGAAAGGGAATGTCTGGGCTCGGTCCTACCCCCGCCGCCCCCGGTGGAGAAGAAAAAAGAAAGCATTGTCGTGCACGAGTCATAAACTGCAGTTCTTTGCGTAATATTAATAAAAGAAGGTGGTCGCCGGGGAACTTTACCCGGGGAAAAACAACAACGATGCCTTTTGAAGTAATTAACACGGCCAACGAGGTCTGGGGAAGAAGATTACTCGGCTTTTATGTAGGTTGCTTCACGCGGGGCGCTGCACACCGTCGTTCACAGCGTCTGAGTATCTTTTAAGGCGTGTTCGTGGACCCGGTAGCAGGTGTACGAGGCCGGATGCAATTGCTTTTGCTCGTCATTTTAAAGCCGGAATAACCGTTCCGCCGGAGGAATGCTATTTCAACCGTGTACACTTTGTCCCATTGTAATTCATACCGCAATTCCGTTTCGCTGCAGCGCCATAGGTGACCAATAATTTCGTCGTTTCTGTTCCAGGTGAGTCTGAATTCATTCCTCGGCCTCGCCAGCGTGGTCGTTACACCAGCGCTCGTAAGTCTTGTTGTTCATTTAACAAATTACCGTAACGTTGACGAAACTCCAATGCCGTTGTGCAAACGATTCTGTTGACATTTCGATTTAAATGTTAATCTGTACGCAGAGTCCTGCGAATTCGTTAGTGGATTTGTTATATGTTCCACTGTGAACGGGTTGAA
This sequence comes from Lasioglossum pauxillum, assembly GCA_933228785.1. Lineage (NCBI taxonomy): Eukaryota > Metazoa > Arthropoda > Insecta > Hymenoptera > Halictidae > Lasioglossum > Lasioglossum pauxillum. The sequence goes on from OW121699.1 coordinate 2,502,127, forward strand.
ATTAATTTTGCAGTTGCATAATTCTGCATAAATTGCCCGTCCTGATACACAGACGACACCGACGGGCAGAGGGTTGAAATTTCTCGTTTATTCCGCGAGGGTGGTATCGATTAATCTCTCCCTGTAAAACCGATTGTTGGTAAAGGAATATGCGTCGGGTTAGTAGGAACCTGCAACATCGACTACAGGTCCCGATGTTATCTGCAGTTGGTGCTGGATTTCTTTATCTACTGCAAATAATGGATAAAGTTCCGAAAGTCGGTCAAATGGGGTTCGGTTGAAATTTTGCAGATTGGTTCATTTTCCATTATAAACAGGACCCAATGTGCAAAATTTTTACCTGGGATAAGTATGGAAGATATCCATGTATGGTACTACAGAAGTACAGAGAAGTAGCACAGACGTGATATCACCGACGAGATATAAGAATAGACAAATCATCCAATGTATTTTGGCGGCCGTCATTGCTGAGACCACTTGGCTTCTTTTTCTTGTCATTTCCTGTATTACCAACTCGGTTTTGGAGCCCCAGGCACCGACCAGCCCCTGTATATTCAGCGGGACGGGTAACCGGGCGCGACGGGCGCGGGGATAACGTGGAGCTTACAGTGATCTGAAATACCAATCGCTAACAGTTCTACCACCGACGAGATACTCGTCAAGTAGAAGAAGAATGATATAGTATAGAATACTCACATATTGATTGCCTTATAATACTATCACCGACGAGATACCATCCCATCTCTTTATCTCAATAGAACCACACGATATATAACATTGTTCACGACCGGGGCGAATCAGCTTGAATAATGCATACATTTTGTTCTGAAGGAAGGTGAAATAGCAAAATGTTATGGAAGACAGTAGGTATAGGAATAGAATTTACTGACAATCAACATATTTATTAAATGTGCAGCTATTAGCTCGATATTATCCTTTATTCATAAGATACTAGAAGATCTTACAAATAGAGGATAATACCGATTGCCCAGGTCTCACCACGAGGAGGTTGCTGCACAAGAGACCCGAAAGGGAGTCAGAACGAATGCAATATTCCTTCTGGCTCCCTTTCTAACAACGGCGGACTTATACTAAATTACGCACGCAAGTCGAGCAATTATTGCGGAGCAAAATAACAAGAAGAAGATCGGAGAAGAAGTCTCCGATCCACGGGGGATCAAAGGCGAATCAGGCAGAGGGCTCTGATTCTTTCAAAGAGAAAAAATAAAACGAACCAGAGCAGAAGGCTCTGGTTCGAAGGGGACCCGGCGCGTACAATGCTGGCAGCCCATCTCCGGCCAGAGGCGATACCCGACGTGTCCTCACCAAGAGAGATGGTAACGAGAAGTGTCCAAACGTAATACCATTCCTCTGCCAACCACCTGGCCACCAGGAACGCAATGCGATGAGGTGAACCCGGGTAGAATTACAAACGGAGCGAACTCTGCCAACTACCTGCCACCAGGCATCGCAAAGCGTTGAGGTTAACCCGGTAGGATGACAGAGAGAATGGCAATACGAGTGAACAGGTCTCAATGAACCACCTCTCTCAATGTATCGGCGCCGAATACCGACTCCAACCAGTCTGGGACATACAAACAAGGCCCGACACAGCAGAAGGCTGTGTCGGAATCTAGAAAACGAGTAACGAGAAGTTAAGACGATAATTACTCGACGATATACAATATTAAAAACTAACGCACGCACGCAAGTCGAGCAATTATTGCGGAGCAAAAGAAGAAGAAGAAGATCGGAGAAGAAGTCTCCGATCCACGGGGGATCAAAGGCGAATCAGGCAGAAGGCTCTGATTCTATCAAAGAGAAAAACTAAAACAAACCGGAGCAGAAGGCCCCGGTTCGAAGGGACGCGGCGCGTACAATGTTTGCAGCCCATCTCCGGCCAGAGGCGATACCCGACGTGTCCTCACCAAGAGAGATGGTCACGAGAAGTGTTCAAACGTAACACCATTCCTTTGCCAACCACCTGGCCACCAGGAACGCAATGCGATGAGGTGAACCCGGGTAGGATTACGAACGGAGCGAACTCTGCCAACTACCTGCCACCAGGCATCGCAAAGCGTTGAGGTGAACCCGGTAGGATGACAGAGAGAATGGCAATATGAGTGAACAGGTCAGATACAGCAGAAGGCTGTATCGGAATCAAGAAAACGAGCGAAGTGAAGTTAAGACAATAATTACTCGACATTTACAACGACGGTATAAAATCTTAATTACTAACGCACGCGGCCTATAGGCGATTCAGGCACCCCGGGGACGCGACTCCCCGTACTCACTCATGGCAACATCCGTGAGTGAGCCCCTGGGGTACCTCACTCGGCAAATAAAACTAAACTTATTGATATATCCTCTTCTTGATTTGCCTTCCTCTCGGGGTGTCCTCTTCTTAGTATGTCCTCTTCTTAGTATGTCCTCTTCTTGGTGTGTCCTCTTCTTAGCATGTCCTCTTCTTAGTATGTCCTCTTCTTGGTATGTCCTCTTCTTAACATGTCCTCTTCTTAGTATGTCCTCTTCTTGATGTGTCCTCTTCTTGGTGTATTCTAACTAAAACAGACTAATAATAATTAGACATAACAATACATTACCGCTCATATGAACAAACCTAAGATCAAACACGAGAGCCAAACTAACCCCGCACACGAGTGCGAATATAACCAGCTCACGGGAGCCAAACTAACCCCGCACACGAGTGCGAATGAAACCAGCTCACGAGAGCCAACCTAACACCAGCTCACGAGAGCCAAACTAACCCCGCACACGGGTGCGGCCTATAGGCGATTCGGGTAGCCCCGGGGACGCGACACCCCGTACTCACTCATGGCTCCATCCGTGAGTGAGCCCCTGGGGGACCTCCGATCGGAGGAATACCAATTTCAGAGAAGATGTGAAAATTTTTAGAAGTGGGACTTGTGAAAGTTCCGAAAGAACAATTGGAAATTCAGAAATGAAAATTGTCGAGATCGCTGATTGAAATAACGAACTCTAGATGGGCCAAGATTAAACGAGGAAAGCATTGATGTACCCTTGGCCGACAGCAAGCTACCTGAAAGTAAGTTCATATACAATTTAATGAAATATGTTTTTATATCTCGCAAGTCTGAAATTCTACTACACAATCTTATCGAAAATTATAAATGTGCAATGTGCAGCTATTAGCTCGATATTATCCTTTATTCATAAGATACTAGAAGATCTTACAAATAGAGGATAATACCGATTGCCCAGGTCTCACCACGAGGAGGTTGCTGCACAAGAGACCCGAAAGAGAGTCAGAACGAATGCAATATTCCTTCTAGCTCCCTTTCTAACAACGACGGACTTATACTAAATTACGCAGATATGTCGAGTAATTATCGCGGAGCAAAAGCTGTGAATCGGAGAAGAAGTCTCCGATCCACGGAGGATCAAAGGCGTATCAGGCAGAAGGCTCTGATTCTTTAAAAGAGAAAAACTAAAGCGAACCAGAGCAGAAGGCTCTGGTTCACAGCAGAAGGCTGTGTCGGAATCAAGAAAACGAGGAAAATGAAGTTACGGAAATAATTACTCGACATATTCACAACGATGGTATACAATCTTAATATATAGTCCAAATATAAGTAACTTAAAAATACACTGTAGTCTTCTTCCTCTTCGTTGGCGTGTCCTCTTCATTCGGTGTGTCGTCTTCGTTAGCAGCCAGCTGTTGTAATCTAGCTGAAACAGACTAATCGTATTTAGAAACAATGCTGTTGAATACAGAATTAAATCACGCACACAAGTGCGAATACAACCAGCAATGCAGCTCACAAGAACAATTGTAATCCTGCACATGAGTGCGAATACAATCAGCGAAGCAGCTCACAAGAACAATTGTAATCCTGCACATGAGTGCGAATATAACCAGCGAAGCAGAGCACAAGAGCAATTATAACCCCGCACACGAGTGGAGCGCTCAAAATATCAATTTCATGAAAAATAAAATTGATAAATTTGAAGAAGACTCATTACCGAAGATTCGTTGAAAATTTCAATTAGTATGATGGACAAGCTTGTTGATATTGGGCCAAGGGTAGACAAAGGAAGCTTTGAAAAATATTAGTAATAAAACTTACCGTTGATCGCTGAATGAACAGTTGAAGGTAGGCCAGTGTAGCTGTGGATGACCTCTTGTCCACCTCTGGTCAACCTCTGGTCCACCTCTGGTAGGTCCCTGGTCCTTCTGGTCCTCCTGGTCCCGGAGCCCGACCGCTCACGCCGCCCCCCGCGGCCCGACTGACTGATTGATGGACCTCTCTCGCCGAGCTCGGGCGTGCGCCCCCGCTCGACCCCGCGCTCGACCCCACGCTCGACGCTCAACGGTCCTCACCCCAAACGAATATCGATCGATGTCGATCGCCGTTACAATTATTGATAAATTTATTATTTCCAGCTGGTTAATGTTTATAACAATTCTATTTTCAAGCAATGTCCACGAACAATCCCTTGGCTATCTGACCACCTAATTTTTTAGTAAAAGTGGCTAATAGAATTCGATATATGGAATATCTTTTAAACCATGAACATTTGCACGCATTAATTTATTCAATACAATTCACAGATAAATTTATTATTTCTGGCTGTTTAATGTTTATAACAATTCCTTTTGCTAATGATGTTAACGAGCACTCCCTTGACTACCTTACCATCTAATGTTTTCGTAAAAATAGACAATAAAACTCGAGAAACAGAATAACTTTTAAACAATGAACATCCGCACGCATTAATTTATTCAACATAATACTATGATACATTTATTAATTCTAGCTAATTAATGTTTATAATCATTCCTTTTGCCAACGATGTGGACAAGCACTCCCTTGACCACATTGTCATCTAATTTTTTACAGTGAAGGGTATTTCCCTAAATGGGAGTATTCAAACGAAGGTGGTTCGACCGTTGCGTTGGTGTCGTCTCGTTATTGTTTTCGTGTCTCGAGCGCGTGATCACGAAACCGCTGTCTTGTCCGCGTAAAAGTCATCGTCACCAACGGCGAACACCTCCATTTGAATCTCACATCACGGACAATGGTGAAACCGAAGTAACTGGTCCAAATAAAGATGTTACCACGGTTGACACGAACTCCCATAAGGCTTGCAGTCTTTAATAATACCTCGTCGGTGCTCTGGTTTTTTTGCACAGTCGGTAATTCATAGCATGGACACGAAGTCCCATAAGATGATAGGTCTATTCTATATCTCGTCGATGATCATATACATATACTCTCTAATAAATCAATGGTCCCTTTAATCGCATAGGAATTGTGACGCAGAAATGGTAATGTCACACAAAAACCGAATATCGCGACGTCCAACGATAACGAGAGCTCCTCCGTCGAGGTTACTTAAAAATTTGCAGTCGATGCGAGACTGGCTATTCCTCATCGGGGAAATGGCTTCGCGAAGAAGCAAATCCTGCTCCCCGGTGAATCTCGCGGAGTTTATGACCGCCACTTTATATTCACGACGCGCCTTACCTAGAAAGTACGTTTTATTTAAATCGCCGGCCCTCCAAGATCCTCCAAGGGGTCGTCGTCATCCGAATCTGCTGTGAAACCACGCACTTAGGATTACCAAGCAAATTTTGTGATGGCAGTTCACCCATCTTGAGCACCTGCCGAATGATTGCGACATTCATTTTGATAAATGAAAAAGAAAGAACATTGGTACAATTTGAACGGAGTCGCTGTTGAGCGTGCTCGATTTAGCAGAGGGTCAGGACGACGGTAAAAGTGGCGTTAATGATGTATCAGGTGCTCGGAAGTCGCGTCAGGCGTCGATTAACAATGTCGGCGATTGACGGCGAACAAAATTGGCCGAAACGGGATCCGATTGGCAATCAATGGGACTGTCAAACCGGGCCGGTAATCTCATCCGCGTAACGTTCATTCGTCACGGCGAGCCCGCGTGTCGGGCTAATTTTCCGGCGAACGGACTCGTTATTCGGAACGGTTTTGTTAGCCCCCGTGGAAACGTCATCTCGGACGTTCTCGTCGATCAATTTAATGCAACGTGAGCGCGCCCGCGATGACGGAAACGACGGCCCTATTATCGCGCGCCGGCATCGATTGTTCGAACCGTGAAACGGTGACGAGTTTTCGTTCGTCCGCGAAGGCGAGGCGGATCCCGCACGCCTCGCTGGCTCTTTTCACCGGGGCCGCCGTTTTTTCTCGTCTGCGACCGATTTAGCGGACCGTTAACGAGTTATATTGCGTTCCTGTACCGATTCGACCATTTTTATTCATACAATCCCCTCGTATTTCGATACCTCGACAATTTATACACGAATTATGCACGAACGACAACAGCTGGCGCGACAAGCGAGACACTAATCGTTTCTGCATTAAAAAACACGTGGAAAATGTGGTATACATTTTTTTGATTCGAGACCTGGGTTTCGAGAAAATAGACTTCAAAGTTGAGGGTGCGCGTACGTGCTCGTAGCGTAAGTACAATCAGTCAGCCATGCACAGACACGGTAAAGCGAATCTTTCGAGTCGATTATAATAAATATTCGATGGACGCAAAGGCCTCGGGGAGGTTCGTTTGCATAGTTCGTAGAGAGACACCATTTTTTGTGTGTTTCAGTGGGGGGGATATTTTTTTGCATCCAACGTGTGACACCTTCTTGCGTCCATAGAATATTTACTGTGGCGAAGTTTCCGTTCACGTCCGTGCTCAGAATTGAATGAAATTTTGGGAATAGGTCCTTTTTTTATTAAAATGATGATTGTCAGAAGGATTTTTGACGACTCGAAAAAAAATTTGTACCATTTCAATGTCACTCCCTATCTCACCGACACCACTCCTGTATTTTCGTATGCGTGGACCACCTACCACATAATCATAACTAATTCTGATCGCACAATCTACCCATTGTAGATATTCAATTAATTGGTTTAACAATTGGAATTTTGAAAACATTTTATATTAATTTCCAGAATATACATATCTAATATCTTTAATTAATTGCAAAAATGGGTCGTCACCAGCTTTGTTGACCTCACAGCGCCACAAAAATTCACACATGTGATCTATAATTGAAAGACTGCCAGTCCCTGTGCTATTCAGCGGGACCAGTAAGTGGGCGCGAACGAGTGCGGGGATAACGTGGAACTTACAGTGATCTGAAATACCACATCGCTAAAAGTCCTACCACCGACGAGATACTCAAGTAGAATACGATGAGATAGTCAAGTAGAAGAAGAATGATATAGTATAGAATACTCACATTACGATACTATCTCGTCGGTGTAGGTGGTTCCGCATTCTTTACCTCAATAGAACCAGAGAATGTATGACAGTATTCACGCCCGGAGTGAACAAGCTTGAATAATACATACATTTTGTTCTGAAGGAAGGTGAAATTGCAAAATGTTATGGAAGACAATAGGTATAGGAATAGAATTTATTGAAAATCAACATATTTATTAAATGTGCAGCTATTAGCTCGATATTATCCTTTATTCATAAGAGTTTCACTAGAAGTTCTTACAAATAGAGGATAATACCGATTGCCCAGGTCTCACCACGAGGAGGTTGCTGCACAAGAGACCCGAAAGAGAGTCAGAACGAATGCAATATTCCTTCTGGCTCCCTTTCTAACAACGGCGGACTTATATTAAATTACGCACGCAAGTCGAGCAATTATTGCGGAGCAAAAGAAGAAGAAGAAGATCGGAGAAGAAGTCTCCGATCCACGGGGGATCAAAGGCGAATCAGGCAGAAGGCTCTGATTCTTTCAAAGAGAAAAACTAAAACGAACCAGAGCAGAAGGCCCCGGTTCGAAGGGACGCGGCGCGTACAATGCTGGCAGCACTTCTCGGTCAGAGCCAGTACCCAACGTGTCCTCACCAAGAGAAATGGACAGTGAGAAGTGTTCAATCGTAACACCATTCCTCTGCCAAACACCTGGCCACCAGGAACGCAATGCGATGAGGTGAACCCGGGTAGGATTACAAACAGAGAGAACTCTGACAACTACCTGCCACCAGGCATCGCAAAGCGTTGAGGTGAACCCGGTAGGATGACAGACAGAATGGCAATACGAGTGAACAGGTCTCAATGAACCACCTCTCTCAATGTATCCACGCCGAATACCGACTCCAACCGGTCTGGTACATACAAGCAAGGTCCGACACAGCAGAAGGCTGTATCGGAATCAAGAAAACGAGCGAAGTGAAGTTAAGACAATAATTACTCGACATTTACAACGACGGTATAAAATCTTAATTACTAACGCACGCGGCCTATAGGCGATTCAGGCACCCCGGGGACGCGACTCCCCGTACTCACTCATGGCAACATCCGTGAGTGAGCCCCTGGGGTACCTCACTCGGCAAATAAAACTAACTTATTGATATATCCTCTTCTTGATTTGCCTTCCTCTCGGGGTGTCCTCTTCTTGGTACGTCCTCTTCCTAGTTTGTCCAGTTCATAGTATGTCCTCTTCTTGGTGTGTCCTCTTCTTGGTGTGTTCTCTTCTTGGTGTATTCTAACTAAAACAGACTAATAATAATTAGACATTACAATACATTACCCCGCACACGAGTGCAAGCCTAAGACCCGCTGTCAAGAGCAAACCTAAGACCAGTTCTCGAGAACCGAACGAACCCCGCACACGAGTGCGAATCTAACCAGCTCACAAGAGACCAACTAACCCCGCACACGGGTGCGAATGAAACCAGCTCACGAGAGCCAACCTAATACCAGCTCACGAGAGCCAAACAAACCCCGCACACGGATGCGGCCTATAGGCGATTCGGGTAGCCCCGGGGACGCGACACCCCGTACTCACTCACGGCTCCATCCGTGAGTGAGCCCCTGGGGGACCCCCGATCGGAGGAATACCAATTTCAAACAAGATTTGATAACTTTTAGAAAAGGGTCTTGTCAAAGTACCGACGCCAATAATTGAAAATTCAGAAATAACACGAATGCGAATAGAGCAAATATAATCCCGAACGTAATTATAACCCCGCACAGAATTGCGAATACAACCAGCGAACCAGCTTGTAAGAATAATTGTAACTCCGCACACGAGTGCGAAAACAACCAGCGATGCAGCTCACAAGAGCAATTATAACCCCGCACACGAGTGGGGCGATCAGAATATAAATTTGATGAATAATTCAATTATAAATTTGAAAAAGACTCAATACCGAAAGTCTCGATGAAAATTAGAGAAAACAGTTGATGGTATTCGTAGAATGAACGGTTGGAGGACAGGTTTGTTGAAACTGGGCCAAAGCTAGGCAAAGAAAGCATTGAAGAATATTAGTAATCAAATTTACCGGTGTTCGTTGAAGGAACAGTTGAAGTTCAAAATAGGATTGTTGAAGGTAGGTCAGGGTGGCTGTAGATGACCTCTGGTCCACCTCTGGTCCACGTCTGATAAGTCCCCGGTCCTTCTGGTCCTCCTGGTCCCGGAGCCCGACTGAACTCGACCGCTCACGCCGCCCTCCCCCGCCCGACTGACTGATTGACGGAGCTCTCTGACCGAGCGCGGGCGTGCGCCCCGCGCTCGACGCTCAACGGTCCTCACCCCAACCGAATATCGATCGATGTCGATCGCCGTTACAATTATTGATAAATTTATTAATTCTGGCTGTTTAATGTTTATAACAATTCCATTTTATAGCGATGTCCACAAACAATCCCTTGGCTATCTGTAAAAGTGACTAATAGTATTCGAGATACGGAATAACTTCTAAACCATAAACATTTGCACGCATTAATTTATTCAATACAATTCACAGATAAATTTATTATTTCTGGCTGTTTAATGTTTATAACAATTCCTTTTGCTAATGATGTTAACGAGCACTCCCTTGAGCACCTTGCCATCTAACTTTTTCGTAAAAATAGTCAATAAAACTCGAGATGCAGAATAACTTTTAAACCATGAACATCCATCCGCACGCATTAATTTATTCGACATAATACTATGATACATTTATTAAGTCTAGCTAATTAATGTTTATAATCATTCCTTTTGCCAACAATGTGGACAAGCACTCCCTTGACCACTTTGCCATCTAATTTTTTACAGTGTTCGGTATAGGCCTAAACAGAAGCATTCAAACGAAGATGGTTCGACCGTTGCGTTGGTGTCGTCTCGTTATTGTTTTCGTGTCTCGAGCGCGTGATCACGAAACCGCTGTCTTGTCCTCGTAAAAGTCATCGTACAATAAAGAATATATGTTTAACTGCAAAATTCGAAATATTGCAAACAGCCAAATATTAATACGTATTTTAAAATAAAATAAAATGAATGTATCGTTAATTAAATCATATGTGCATTATATAGCAAGTGATTTGTATGAAAATTTTCAGGAACATTACAAAACACCAGTTAAAACATCATGTAAAATTGCAATTGATAAGAATTACATGAGAAAGTAAAAAGGACACTTTATAAAACTTTTTTATTAGAGTCCGTAATAAAAATTTAAAATATGCGTTTTGTAGATCTGTATATGAATTATATGCACTATGAATGTTTCATCGAAATCGGTTGATGCGGGAAAAAACGACAGGCATTGAAAGATGCAAAAATCCTTAGATTTATTACAGTTATGTTATATTTTATAGCAGAAGGTTTAAAGAAACCAACAATTAACGCACTTTATATGAATAAATTTCAAGATAAAAATAGCGTTTAATAGGTAATTCAATTTTCAACAACAATTATTATTTTGTTTGCTATCAATAAATAAATAAGATACAGAATAACTTTTAAACAATGAACATCCGCACGCATTAATTTATTCGACATAATTGTATGATACATTTATTAATTCTAGCTAATTAATGTTTATAATCATTCCTTTTGGCAACAATGTGGACAAGCACTCCCTTAACCACTTTGCCATCTAATTTTTTACAGTGTTCGGTATTGGCCTAAACGGGAGCATTCAAACGAAGATGGTTCGACCGTTGCGTTGGTGTCGTCTCGTTATTGTTTTCGTGTCTCGAGCGCGCGATCGCGAAACCGCTGTCTTGTCCTCGTAAAAGTCATCGTCACCAACGGCGAACACCTCCATTTGAATCTCACATGACGGGCAAAGGTAAAACCGATGTCACTGATCCAAACGAAGCCGTTACCATTCCCCGTCGTTCGTGCGTTACCGTGCGCGGACGAGCGACTTCACTTGACGTTCAAATCTCCCAGCACTCGCTTGCAACATCAAACGTGTCATTTTCGGATCATATCGAATCCTCCGTTTATCGCGGCATAGTCGCTACATCTCTATAATTTTCATACTCGTTTTGCCGTCGAATTGTGAGCAGTCTATGTTATGTTTAACGGTGTGGCTAAATTGAGTCAATAATAAAGTGGTTGTTGAACGATACTGGATTTCCCTCGTTTCGCCTCCATCACTAACCACGTCCTCAGCGCTCAACATTCAAGCCTAAACATACAGTAAAGTCTTTTCAACATATTTCTGTTCTCACAGATCGATTCTTGGAACATTTATGTATAAAAAAGTGGAAGGTAATAATTCTCGTTTATGAAATATTTTGAAATTACAAATTGAGAGGTATCTCATAAAATTTGAAATAGGAATTGTTGATTTTCCTAAAATTATTCTTCAATATTTCTAGGAAGTTTTTGTCCTATTGAATCTAATATAGTCTGAAATATCTGATCGGTACAGAATGTAACAATTCATGATGATCACTGTGGTTCCGTAACGATTTGCCTTCTCACCGTCGAGAATCTCCTCAGTAGCCTTCTTCACCGACGAGATCATATCGATGGCCTTCTGTTTCTCACTCCAGTCAGAATATATCCTAGAGGGCGTAAGAGAACGCCGAAATATATTATTATATAATAAATATATTATATTATTTCATAAGGCTAGCAGTCTTTAATAGTATCTGGTAGGTGTTAATGCCACCACTACATAGACTCTAGAGTGACATTAAAATAGTAAACAAAATTTGTCGGTAAGGTAGGGACTGACATTGAAATGATGAAAAATTTTGTTCGAGTCGCCAAAAGTCCTTCTGACAATCATCATTTTAGTCAATAAAGAACCTATTCCCAAAATTTCATCCAATTCTGAGCACGGACGTAAACGGAAACACAGCCTTTACTGTATCTCGAAAACTAAGCGACGTAAGAAAAAGTTCCAAAGACATTTCCGACTCAGTTTTGCATGTAGATTAACCCAACAGGGATTAGAAAATTGTTGGATTGCGGGTTGTCAGGTTTATTCTACGTTTTTGTGGTTTTCTAAGGGGAATAATGTCTCCGAGGTTGGTCTTTGATAATTCACTCGCGAGAAATCAAAATACGTCTCACGTTCGAGTGGAGCGTCTAGGGCCGTGGGAGGAGGCGCAGGGTTCGAGAAGGCGGCTATAAATCAATCGGAGCGTCGATATTGGCCGGCGTCGTAAACTGGGATGGATTCCCGGAGGAAATCAGAGGGCGAAATGGCTGAGGCGCAGACTTGCTCCGTGCTTCCGGTAACCCGGCGCGTATCCTTTCATGTTTCGCGCCGCTCCCGACACGTTTACCGCCGCTTGAGACCGAATACAGGACTCATTACGCGTTTTTCCTTTTGCAAAAAAATTTCCATTAGCACCCCGGGGACGTTTGACGTTCGGCGAAAGCGATTTTCCCGAGAGCATTTAACCGACCGGCAACCGACAATCGTCAATTTTTCTCTGCAATTGCTCGTAAGACAGAAAAATATTTTTCTATACGGTTGGGAAACATTCCGGTAAATATCTCGTGAACTGCTGGTGCTCGAAAAATAATGTACATACAAACATTCATTTGTTCAAACGACGCATTGAAAAATATGAGGAATGCAGTTTTAAGCGTGAAACAGAGTAAATTTTCAAAAGGTTGAGTTAATGTCAGCTTTGAAGAACTTTGTTGCTCACTCGGAGTGGATTCTCGCTCGCTGTATTATTTCCTGGTCAATAATAAGCGAAAGGGGGATGTAACCTTTGTAAATAAATAACTGGAATTCCCGTTCCAAGCTGCATGCTCGATGAAAAGTTAAAACAGGCTGACGGCAGGTATGACGCGATGTAAATATTAACCTGACAACAGCTTTTCACTTTCCGCTGACAGGGAATTCAGGTGTTCATGTCTTTTTAACCAGCTTTTCCACCGCCGCCGCCGGTCGCAATTGCTCGAGCTTTTTAAGAGAGGCGTGATCAAATGTTTAACGCTATGTTGAGCACTTGTGTTAATTGATTCAAGTGACTCCGCGAGCCACCCATTGAATTTTGTTTCAATTGGAAACTCGAGGCTGCGACAATGCACTACCGTCAAAGGGAATATCGATTAAAACTTCACTTTTCGACTTCGATCGTCGCGAATTGAATTTCTCGCGACGTGTTGCTCCATTCTTTACTTTGCGAAGTGCTGCGAAAAGTTCGCAGCTGTGCGGCTTATGCATATTTATGCCTTGGGGAGAGGAAAAAAGTAGCTAGACGACGCGTTCGATGCAACTTTTCGCGAGTTCTTCGCCGTGCATGTCGATGATCGAATATTCGAGTGATGAGAGTAATGGGAAACTATATTTGCACAATGTGAGGGCGACTAATTCTTTAATTACTGGTCCGTGCACATTGTTGGTTCTATCATCAATTATATGCCTTGTAGGCATGATTTAGGATGTAACCAATTATACAAGACCTAACTAATTGTCCAAATCAGGACCTAATCAATTTTACGGGGCCCAACCAAGACCTAATCAATTTTACATGGTCCCACCAAGGTCCAACAAATTGGGCTAGTAGGACCACCTAAGAGACGATCAATTCAACAGGGTCCAACCAAGACCTCATCAATTCTACATGATCCCACCAAGGCCCAACAAATTGGGCTAGGAGGATCAACTAAGACACAATCAACTTTACAGGGCCCAACCAAGTCCTAATCAATTCTACATGTTCCCACCAAGGTCCAACAAATTGGGCTAGGAGGACTAACTAAGACACGATCAATTCAACAGGGCCTAACCAAGACCTAATAAATTCTACATGGTCCCACCAAGGGCCAACAAATTCGGCTAGGAGGACTAACTAAGACACGATCAATTCAACAGGGCCTAACCAAGACCTAATAAATTCTACATGGTCCCACCAAGGCCCAACAAATTGGGCCAGGAGGACTAACTAAGACACAACAGAGTTGTGCAGAATTACAATTGAATTACTCCAGAATTATAATTACAAAGTAATTGAATTAAATTGTAATTCAATTGTGTTGTAATTTATAATTCAGATCTTCATTCAATTAAATTACAATGTAATTCGTAATTGCAATGGAGCACAATTATAAAATACATTGTTATTGAATTAAATTGTAATTCAATTATGTTGTAATTTATAATTCAGATCTTCAGTCAATTAGATTACAATGTAATTCGTAATTGCAATGGAGCACAATTATAAAATACATTGTAATTGAATTATAAAAAATGAAGTAATAGGCAAGAAGAGGTTGACAAATCCATGTAAAGGTTTCAAACAGAAGGAATTTATTTTACTTATAAAGTTCCATAAAATAATAATGAAAAATAAAGAAGATTAAATATTGGTGTTACATTGTGAAAAAAATGATGTCACTGCGGGAATACTGTCCGTGCAGAACACGGCTGTTCGACAGTAAACCCGCGGTTACTGTATATGATAGAAAAATATAAAAATACAGTGACTCAAACAATTGATCAAATGTTTAATTTTGTTTAAATTTTTATTTCATTGAACACATGTTAATAAGATATGTAACAAAATATTTTATTATAATACATACATAGTTTTCGTAGTTCATATAATACAGAATCAACTTAAATATGTTACACTTTTTAAACAAAATTAAATGAAATTAACAAATTATGTAATGATCAAATTTTTGAGTTTGAAAAAATGAAATATTAGTACTTCGTATACCCTCATTTCACTTTCAGTACGGCTTCTATGCGTCTTGGCATATTATCTACTAAACTTTTACACTGTTCAGCCTTAACATTTTCCCAAGCGGTTTTAACTTCTGACCACAATTCAATAATACTTCTTGAATTGTGATCGAAATTGGCAACTGTTCTTTTTAGTAGACCCCATATGTGTTCTATTGGGTTCAGATCGGGAGATTGTGGGGGCCAGTCTAAAACAGTAAAACCATAGCTGTTAACCATACTTTGGTGATTTTTGCCTTGTGTTTAGGGTCGTTATCGTGCTGGAAAATTACTTCTTCTGCGTTCTTATTCCATTTTGCCAAACTTCCAATTAAACTTTTCTGCAGGATGGATGTGTATAACGTTGCAGTCATTCGACCTTCAATTTTTTCAACGCATCCGACGCCCTCACTGGTCATACAACCCCAAACCATGATATGGCCTCCTCCAAATCTCAGTGTTGGATGAACGTGATGCGACCGTACTTGTTCTATATTTCTTCGCCATGTCGATTCGCGTCCATCGCACCCAAAACGATTAATTTTCGTCTCGTCTGATCATATTACTCGGGCTCAATCGAGATCTGTATAATTTTTATATTTTTCGGCAAACTGCAATCGAAGCATCTTGTGCCGCTTTGTAAGAAGAGGTTTCTTTATTTTTGCACATCCTCTTAAATTCACTTCTCGCAGTGCATTACGCACTGTTTCAGCGCATACGTTAATTTTTTTGCATCTGTACAGCATTATCAACGCTACCATTACGGATTGATCGTATGATTCATCACTTTGTGATAGTGGATAACTTTGATTTGCGTCCTGCTTTATTTTTTAGTATATTTTCTTTTAAAGTTTTACGTACTGAAGACACAGTACCAACAGAGCACAGTATCTTCTTAGAAATCTCGCGATGGGAAAGCCCAGATATTAATAGTTTTTTCATTTCTGATATTTTACTTGCTTTTATTGGTCTTATTATGAAATATGACTAAAAATATTTTTTTTATTGATTATTTTATCACAAACGTATTCTCGAATCTTTAAAAATAACGTTATAACTTACCAGTAATTATATTTGTGCTAATGAATGCCAAAAATATAAGAAGTTTTCACAATTGAGCTTAACACAAATAATTGATCAAACATGCACAGAATATACAAATTCGTAATACACGTCCGCTTTGTACGATTACAAGGCTTAAACTGTCGTGAAGTATCGATGCAATGTTAGCATTTTTCGTATATGTATCAACAGTCTTAAGCAAGATTCTGAAAAAGGTATACTGTGACTTGTTTCCTTTTTGTTCGAACATTTGATCAATTGTTTGAGTCACTGTATATCGCGTGTTCCTCCAAGTTCTGGGCTATAATTTGGAGAGCTGTATTTTTATTATATTTCAATTACACATTGTATTTCAATTATATTGTATTTCCAGTATATTGTATTTGAATTATACTGTAATTCAATTATAAATTGCATTTCAATTATATTGTATTTCAATTACATTGTATTTCAATTACATTGTGTTTCAATTATATTGTATTTCAAGTATATTGTATTTCAATTATACTGTAATTCAATTATAAATTGCATTTCAATTATATTGTATTTCAATTATATTGTAATTCAATTATAAATTGCATTTCGATTATATTGTATTTCAATTACATTGTATTTCAATTACATTGTGTTTAAATTATATTGTATTTCAATTACAAATCTGATTAAAATACTTAGTAATTGAATTACAATGTAATTGAATTAGCACAACTCTGAGACACAATCAATTCAACAGGCGCCAACCAAGTCCTAATCAATTCTACATGTTCCCACCAAGGTCCAACAAATTGGGCTAGCAGGACTAATTAAGACACGATCAATTTAACAGGGTTCAACCAAGTCCTAATCAATTCTACATGTTCCCACCAAGGTCCAACAAATTCGGCTAGGAGGACTAACTAAGACACGATCAATTCAACAGGGCCCAACCAAGTCCTAATCAATTCTACATGGTCCCACCAAGGCCCAACAAATTGGGCTAGCAGGACTAATTAAGACAGGATCATTTTAACAGGGTTCAACCAAGTCCTAATCAATTCTACATGTTCCCACCAAGGCCCAACAAATTGGGCTAGGAGGACCAACTAAGACACAATCAACTTTAGAAGGCCCAACCAAGTCCTAATCAATTCTACATGTTCCCACCAAGGCCCAACAAATTGGGCTAGCAGGACTAATTAAGACACGATCAATTCAACAGTGTCCAACCAAGTCCTAATCAATTCTACATGTTCCCACCAAGGCCCAACAAATTGGGCTAGGAGGACTAATTAAGACACGATCAATTCAACAGGGCCCAACCAAGTCCTAATCAATTCTACATGGTCCCACCAAGGTCCAACAAATTGGGCTAGCAGGACTAATTAAGACACGATCAATTCAACAGGGCCCAACCAAGTCCTAATCAATTCTACATGGTCCCACCAAGGTCCAACAAATTGGGCTAGCAGGACTAATTAAGACACGATCAATTCAACAGTGTCCAACCAAGTCCTAATCAATTCTACATGTTCCCACCAAGGTCCAAAAAATTCGGCTAGGAGGACTAACTAAGACACGATCAATTCAATTGGGCTCAACTAATTGTAAGCTCTGATTGATTGTACTGGAATTTAATTGGGCCCACTCCTAACCCTCCAGGAAGCATAAAATTAATATTACACAGTGTGCAATTGCGAGAGTATAAAGCACGAGTGCTTTAGGAAATGTATGATATCTGTTTGAAGAAGTTGGTAAACAAGATGTTCGACTTTTAAAGAGTTTCGTAAGCGACTTCAACAAGTACTTTTTCTCCTTTTTCCCTTCCTCTATCGCGTGGTCCAGCATCGATCGGTCGAATTCATACTAGTCCGACGCGACGAAAGAATTTACTTCCGCCAGTGGAGACCTATCACTCTGACAGTTGTCAAATGACTAGGAAAGAAGAAACCTTCGGAAAAGGTGTTACGATGTCCAGCTGTCCCCCTCGATTGTTCACACGATACCTCATTTCTCCATTCCTGTGCAAAACAATTTTCCATGGAACACAAATGAATTGTTTGTTATTGCTACTTCTGTGTAACGTAACCGCGGAGCTTGTGTTACGAATAAAATAGAATAAAATGACTGTACAATTCCCAGTTCGATGACAATCGGCAGTGAAGTCAATGGCGAACCGGAGTTCAACAAGTGGTGGGAGTAACAGATGGAATAACGAATTGATATTCCGTGACCGAGATAAAAATATTCGCATGGAGGTATTGTTAAAAAATACATCCGTATTTATTTTAAATATTCCACTCCGCGTTCCGTTATTTATTTGCAAATTTCTCTCGCGGAGGAACGTTTAGAACAATTCGACGGGATTCGAGATAAATTTCGAAGATATTTCTCTCACGGCTTCAAAGAAATTTCCGAGGAGAAAACTGCATACGTTTGTCGATCCACTCTCGATGCATTCCTCGGGAACTTTGCATAAAACCAATCGGCGAACGTGCGGGAAAAGAAGCGGAAAACGCGAAGCAGTGTGTATCCGTTTCGAGTATTCCGTGGACTGTATAAATGACTGCGAATATTAAAAGGGTACCGGCGAACTAGAGACAAAGGAAAAATGGAAATTGGCGGAGCGATTGGAAAAATATTCGCTGCTTTCGAAAATATTTGTCAGCCACCCAAGAGGAGAAGCTTATCTGCTGAATTTTTTTGGAACCGTGACCAAAAATATTGTCACGATCATTTTATCGATATGCGGGGATTTGATAAATTTTTTAAATTAATTAGACCCGATGGCATTGCATTTTTCATCGCACTTTACGTGTTATAGTGGAACCATTTTCAATTTTAAAATACCACGTTTTTAAAACGGACTAAAAAGTATAAAATAAAATTTTAAAAAACGGACTAAAAAGTATAAAATAATTTTTCCTAGCCCCATACAGATTCCTAACCCCGTACAGATAGTCCTGAAAATTTGTGATTGTGAATTTTGAATAGCTATGGAAATACTTGTAAGATTTAAAACGAAAAACGTGGGGCGCAAGATAATACATAGTAAGGAGTGTAGAGAGTAGCTGCCGCTGAGGAAACTCGCAAAACAGTTCATATCATTTGCAGTGCAATAAAATTGTTAGTGATTTAGGTGTTCATGCATCAATTATCTATTGCATGCGCCCCACGTTTTTCGTTTTAAATCTTACAAGTATTTTCATAGCTATTCAAAATTCACAATCACAAATTTTCAGGACTATCTGTACGAGGTTAGGAATCTGTATGGGGCTAGAAAAAATTATTTTATACTTTTTAGTCCGTTTTTAAACGTGGCGTTTTTAAAAATTTTATTTTATACTTTTTAGTCCGTTTTAAAAACGTGGTATTTTTTAAAAATTTATTTTCATTTAAATAATTATTTTCTGCTTTTTAGCCTTATATGTGTGAAATTATACAATCGATTTTGAACATTTTGATGAGATTATAACAGAGACGTGTAGTAAATTTCAGACGGTATTGCGACGCGTCGTATCGAAAACGAACGCCGTGGTAAAATGTCAAAGATAAAGGTTCGACGGAGAATTTCGGTGTAACTGTTCTTTCGCTTGGTAAACAAACATTATACTATAATAATACGTAGTAACTTTGTAAACACCGCACGGAGCTCGAACGCACACTAACGCACACTGAGCTCCTTCGGTGCGAAGCGGGTCAGTGGAGTGGGGATGAGTCAGAGTGGGAACACGTAGTAGAGTGGGGACGCTGAACGCGAAGACGTACTACGTCACGCAGCGGGGGGTGCAAAGGTTCAAATTATTAATAATTTATATCTCCTGAACACATAGGCTTTTTTAAAAAAATTTTTTTAAATATTGCATTGTCATCCAGTTCTGAGCTACGTTTAAAATTTCAAGTCTCTAGCTCATCGGGAAGTTAGTTTAAAATCAATTGCAAAATTTGTACCGAACAAACAGACAGACAAGAAAGCGAACTAACAAAAACGTAGTAAAATACAATATTCAACGGAACATCACGTTGATGGGCTGTGTTAATAACAGTGGAGCGCGGGGAGGTGTAACGGTTAAATTTATTAATAATTTATATCTCGTGAACGCATAGGCTTTTTTAAAAAATTTTTTTAACATATTGCATTGTCATCCAGTTCTGAGCTATGTTTAAAATTTCAAGTCTCTAGCTCATCGGGAAGTTAGTTTAAAATCAATTGCAAAATTTGTACCGAACAAACAGACAAACAAGAAAGCGAGCTAATAAAAACGTGGTAAAAATTCAACGTTTCTCGGGCATCAGGTTTGACGATGTTTCGGACATTGTTGAAAAATTTCACTGACCTCGGGGGTCAGAGGGGATTGAAAATCGACTGATAAAAAGTTGAATCCGAAAATCTGTCAACGTCACCGTCCGGGCATAGTATTCATCCGGCCGTGTTCGCAGTTGCATAAACAAGCTGCCCGCGATTATTTTGGCTCGTTCGGACGTCACGCTCCGTAAAATAATGTGCAGTATCGCGGTGATCATTCATATCTCCGATGGCCGCTGCCTTCGAAGCGACGTTCCTGGTGGACATATGCCAACTCGGATCACCAAGATAGCTGATACATAATTATGCAGTAAAAACGCCACTCCAAAAACTCAACAATTATTAAATCCACCATTTTATTCATTCAAACTCGCACTGTACTCTAACTCGACAGTAAAAAAAAGTTAAACAATTATCAAATTCATCCTGTTTCTCCTCCTTTCAAATTGAATTTGTTATTCATGCGGATATGATATAATAATTTCACTGCGAAACAAAATGCAAAAATTGCTAAATCTACTTCCGCCCTGCAACTTTTTAATCCGGACAACAATTCGCCTCTCTGGATAGACATTCTCGCTAAAAGGATAGCTGAAACAATTAAAATAAATTCGCGTTGACGAATGTTTTACTTTCGCGAGGAATAATTGCTCGGTTTAATTTCACGATGATTAAAACTCTCGCGAAACTTGTCCCCGGCGAATATTACTGTAGAACCTCATAAAATTCCTCATTTTCGTTGTGCACAGAGCTAATGAAGTAATCGTGAAAGTTGCTTTCCTTTTTCTAAATATTCTCTAAGTGTTACTTAGACAATTTTGCACATTTTTAAAAAAATCTTTCAAGCATGGACAATGATTGTATATAAATTTACCAGGGCTTGAAACGGGCCCGAAAATAACTGTTTGAAACTGTTTCATTTCGGGCTTGATCGAAACAGTTATGAAGGACCGATATTCTGAATAACTGTTATGAAGGACCGAAATTTTGATTGATATCGGTTTCGATTACGGTCCTTCGTACATGGATATCGGTCCTAGCATAACGGTCTAGGACCGATATTTTTTCGGCCCTATATCGGTCTTCATATCGGTTCCAATACTTTGTTGCTCGGCCGGTGCTTTAGGCACAGCGTCTTCTAAGGGTCGGCCGATGCTTTGTAATCGGTGGCAAAGAGACCGACACCTTATTGTCGATTGCCGACGCGACTGTTGACTCGACGTCATCGGTGACACTTTTGCGGGGATACCAATCAAAATGATTTCTGGTAAAACAAAACACATCCTCTTGAACACAAGACTCACCCACTCTGCAAGCGAAAACCTATAGCCTAGCTACATAATGAAAATTAAAATTACAATAAAAAAAGTAAAAGTAAATACTAAAAAATGCTATGAACTATGTCCCTTTCTTTTCCATACGCTCTCCTTCTTTGCGTCGCAAATTTTGATCGTTCATTATTTTTTCTATGATTTTCTATGATTCTATCATTGAAACAATTGACTTGTGATAGCTAAAATATGATATAAATATTCTTGATTCAATTTTGTCTAAATATCTTGCAAATACTGCATCGAGAGTTGTTCCTGATCTTGTTGTCGCTTCATTAGGATTATTTACCATTTCCAATCTTAATTTACTTCTAAACATTACTAGGATATGCAAGAAGTTTCGCGTATGTTTTTTTTTAAATTCAAAAGACTACATACGTCATGTGGTTGGGCATACCCTATATGCTTTTGAGTTGAGCCTTTTGAAAATTTCGTTATTTTTGCGGTAGGATGGACCGTTCCCGAGATACAGCCATTTTTTATTTACGACTAGCTCGGCTAACCATCCCCACCACTTCCGTTACGCATATTCGTGTCGCGAATTCCGTGACGCGAATTAGGCCTACACCCTGCCGAAAGAAGTTTCACTTCAAAAATAGTTAATAATGAATACATTTATTGTTATAATAAAACAACTTTCAATTATGACCAAAATATAACCGTTTTTAATGTTAGTAATTATTTTCGGACCCGTTTCAAGCCCTGATTGGTATAATTTGAAACTTAGAATTTAGAACCGATATGAGGACCGATATAGGGCCGAAAAAATAACAGTCCTAGACCTTTATGCTAGGACCGATATCCATGTACGAAGGACCGTAATCGAAACCGATATCAACCAAACTTTCGGGCCTTCGTAACAGTTATTCAGAATATCGGTCCTTCATAACTGTTTCAAGGACCGAAACCGATATCATAACTGTTTTCAAGCCCTGAAATTTACACAACTGAAAGGAATCGATGACTTGAACTTCGGACAGAAATGTTTTGAAAATATAATTTACCGATCGAGATAGGTCGAAGAGGCAGAGTCGAAAAATCTGTAGAAAACAATCGTTCGATTCGCCGCAACGTCTCGAGTAACACTGGAACGTCAGTTAGCCTAACGGGTTCGTCGAATTATGCTTCCGGCGGACCAGACGGAGACGCGATCCATTTGCAGAGGACATTAGTTAGGCTTAGACAGAGGGCAGAGCCAATCGAGATGCAGGAGTATCGATAGCCAGCCTTCTCGAGTACGATGTCAGTTGGGACGAAAGTCAGCGACACTACCACTTGCGCCTCGGAGACTGACGGTGTGTTCCCACGATGTATTTGCAACTAGATTTTCCATTAAACCATCTCTTATCGTTCCGATTAAATGTTCCTCTTCGTTCCTCCTTATAACAATCTTTCAAGAAAGATTGCATTATGATTTCTCGAGGACAGACGGAGACTACGAGACGTCCAGCGAGGGTCACGTTCGGTTTTCCAAAGAGAAAGGTGTGATCGCTCCTGCGGAGTTATCCTCGGAATATGGTCGATTAGATTCCAAGTCGGACGCGGAAGAGTCGTCGAAAACCTTCAGTAGAAAATCTGTTCTGATCAAGTCTGAGTCGATGCCAGTGTTGCAGAAGGTATCCTCTGACGAAGAGGACACTGATTTGGGACAAGTGGTGCAGGCGTCCGACTCGTCCTTAGCTTGTCAGAGAAAGATCAAGGTCATTGTGGCAAAGATGGCGCCGTTGTTGTCTCCCTGGTCTAATTTGAGCTTGGCTACCTCGGCCACTTCGAAGGCAGAACTGGATTACGAGGGATACGGAACTAGGAACATGGAGTCTACGACCAAGCTGCCTGTCCTCGAGGTGATTTGAACTCCAACCTTCCTCTTTCTCCTAAAAAATTTTCCGGAACCTCCCCACCCTAAAATGATCAATCCCTCCCCGCAGAATCCACTAGTAGAGTCAAGAACGTACTCAGACCCATCCCCCAAGGATTCAATCGCTGAGCAATTTCTATCAAGAGGATCAGGATCATCGCACAGATCACCCAGCCTTCTCTCAGGCAGTCCATTGGACCCTGAATCGCAAGCAGACCTGATCAAAATCGCTCAGAACACTCACTCGTCCATCAAATCCTTCTACATTCCACCCAGCTCTACGAAGAAGGAGGCTACCTCGAGCCAATGGCGGGTCAAGAAGGACCTGGATGCTCTTCTGAGGATCGATGGCGAGCTGGGCCCACTCCAGCACAAACTGAACGAGATCACTGGCAAGTTCCGCGCTATGAATCTCACGAACCCGTCCCTGCTAAGCCCGGAACATTACACGTCTTCGACCGTGTCTGGGTACTATCTGCATCGGACGGAGACTTACGGCGCTAGCAAGCCCATCCACGCGGCTGGACAATGTCATCAGATGGTTAGCAACCCTTCCTGGGAGGCTAGAGTCGTTGACAATCCTTCCACTCCGCCATTTCAACCAGTCCGACAAGAAAACATCAGTTTGAGTCACGATGTCCGTCCAGCCAGGAACGCAAGTAGCAACGATGCTGTTTTGGGTCGGGGTAGCTTCGTAGCAACTAGGCAGGTGTCCAACAGCAATTGGCTAGCCGGGGAGAGCAACAGCTTCGTCAGCATGAAGAACTCCTGGGTCGAGTTCGAGGATGGTATCAAGAAGGATCCTTCAGGCTCCATGATCCCCAATGTCAGCAGCTCGTGCTACAAGTGTCCTAAGCATAGGTCGGACTATCAGAAGCCTGAGTGTGAGGCTGGGACCAGTGGGTTTAACACGTGGGAGCCTAGTGGGGCTTCAGACGACCCTAAGCGATGTCAAGAGACAATTATGGACAATGGACCTAGACCAGGTGGATCTGGACTGCCTTCGGGATCTGGAAAACACATTGACGCCCTGCCTAACACCCTTTGTCAACCCTCCACTAGCACCGCACCAGAGGTCCACGTGATCAGAGTGAACACCACGGTGGAGAAGCACTATGGTCGTATAATTGCTGGTGACGACAGACCCGAGGAAGCAAGGAATTCGAAACAGAGCGAGGACAGTCCTGAACTCAAAGAGGGTCCACTGAAGCAGAACGTGTCTCAGATGATGCTGATAGGGTCCTCCAGCAGTAATAAGACCCACTACGTCAACTATACTCGAGTCGACAGTCAGACGTCCTTGATCATCTCCAAGAGGGATCAAGCTGTTGGGACATCTAGACCAGAGGAGACACAGCTGGTCGGCAAGGATCCTAGGACTCACGCGAAGAAGAAGGTCAGGGACCTGGATGTCCAGTGCTCAGGGTATAACTTGAGGTACCATCATCAGAAGGAGATAGTGTTTCGACGATCAGTCGAGAGTTTGCTGAAGCAAACACCCTCTGATGGCAACAGTTCGACTTCTGATCAGACGAAGGAGGTAGCTAAGACTGATGAGAAGGTCCTGGTGGTGCCAGTGTTGTTTGTTGATGGGATGCCAGAGCCCCCTAGCATTCCTCTGTTCAAGTTCACGAAGTCCAGGTCCTCTTTAGATAAACCTAATCACAGAATAGTGATGGTGAGGAAAAGGGACGTTCTCAGGCACAATAATCTGGTGTCCGACACCAGTGCTGAGTCGCTGGACATGGACGATCATCTTCGGATGAAAATGCTAGCCAAGGAACGATGGAACAGTGGGATGTCTCTGTCCGTCAGTCGCAATCCTTCGTTCGCCTGCAGCAAGCATCACTCTCAGGTATCCGATTCTGTCTCCAGACAGTCCGATAGATGTCAGAGGACTGCCAAGGGCAAGAGGCCAGGTAGCATGATGTCTGGAAGCACTCATGGCAGCAGGACTTGTTCGAGCTCTACCAAGAAGGGAGGGAAAAGGGTGATGCTAGGGTTGAGGAGCTCTCCCGAAGACTTTCTCTGCGACACTTGAATCGTTGAAGCATAGTCGTTTGTTTAGAGGAAATTTCAACACTCGGCTGCAGCTTGTAACTATGCCACAAGTTATGGCTGCCTTAGTGGGCCAGGTGCTACGCTGACCTTTGGTGAACTTGGAAGAGCATGGATCACTTTGGTTATACGTTACTCGGTTGTTGTAAATAAAGATGCGATTTTTATACAGTTTTTTTTAAACGAGTATGGATAGTGGTACGAATAAATATTGCGTCAGAGATTGGCTGTTTTTGAATTTGGTAGAGGATGTTGCTGTTGGACAGCTAGAGAGATCTTTTAGCGCTTCAGGCTAAAGGTAGCCTAATTGGAAATCACGTTAGGCTACTTTTGCAGCAGAACCGGAGTCCGCTGAACAAACTCGGAGCACTTAATCCGAAACCATGCATTTTCTCTCGCCTCTTCTGCAACCAGTCATACCAAACGCGAAGTCAGTGAGATGTTAATGCGTCCCATAAACCGGTTAGCCGCTCTCTACCGGCTCTCTGCATCCTCTAGCAGCGTGTTGCTCAAACACCCGTCGCGTTTCGCTCCAAACAAACGCACGGTTTGCACAGTTGCATCTGCCGGTGCCAGCAAACACACACCGCTAAAACGAATCTGGTTATATCAGCGGTGTCAGTGACGCAGAGCCGCGGCGAGGTGATAAGTGGCAGCGGCGTAATCATGCTGCCGGATCACAGCCAGTGAACCCGCAAACCGGTTCCCCGGACCCGAGGAGATCAGTTCTTGCTGCGTGTCCAATCGTAAATCGCGGCTGATCGCGGATCGGCCAACTGTTGCACGTCTTGCAGCCGACCGCAGCCTTCCATCCGGCACTCCTGTATCCAGAACTAAATGAACATGCGTACTCGCGCAAAAATGCCAAAATAGACAATTTATCCCCGGTTCAGACACAAAGCAAAGTTTTCAAAGCGATCCCCAGGCTGAAGATAGCCACGGGAACGAGTTTGACGGGGGGAAACTTCGAGCATACCTCGGCCGCAAACTTCGAAACAATTCCAGCAGTTGAATAACTGTCCAAAAGCGCCTTGGCCAGGTTCGTTGGGGCACTGTCCTCGGACAAAGTGGTTGGTCAGGTACACTAACAGCCCGCGGTTTCGCCAGCCAGGCCACTCTTCCGCTCGCCCCTCCTCTTAATGGAAAGCTTCGCCCTTATTAAGATTCCTGGAAGCGATCCTGAGCGAAGGGAGATGAGGAATGACGCTGGAATTAATGGAAATACCCCGGCCAGCTCAAGAATAACCTGATAAATTGTCCAGCAATTGTTGGTACACCGGTAAAAGACGTCATTCCTCGGAGGTCGGGGTGTGTTTGTTGACGTAGAATGGTTTCTGGATCTAGAAATAGGTTTTAGAGCACCGTCTGTTCAACGAGAGACTCTTAGTGATAGTTTAAAAGCATTATGCACTAAAGTTCGGTTGGATTCGGACTGCATTAACGTCAGTCTAGGTTCGTTTGATGTCCGACGCCGCCGCTCGAGTGTGGATAAACGCGCGTCGCTGGCCGAATTCCAAACAACACCGTGCTGTCATTGACATTTATCGGCGATATTTACAACGTCGAAGCGCCATTGTCTGGTTGGTCACTTTAACGAGTCTCGGTCAGTGACAGACATCACTTCTGCGAACACCGGAACACGTTGACGTGACACCTGCTGTCCCTCTATTTGCACTGTCATCTACTTGGAATGAATGTTACCTAACCCGTAGGATTTATTTTTAGTCCTTTGCGATCACGTAGATTCGGACCTGATCGAGGAAGAAGGAGCCAGGAAGTTTCTTAGTGAAAGATAACGCGAGCCTCATGTAGCTCGTGGAATAGTCGAAGCATGATTTCGGTTTAGGGGGCTTGGAAACTGACATATTCTAAATGGGAATCATTTTGACCTGCCTTAGGCTAGGGTCTCCTAAGTGATCTCCCAAGATCCCGTAACTGAAAATCATCTTACGTCACTTTAGACTATGATCTCCCATCCTGAAATCATCTTAGACCACTCCAGACAATGATCCGCCACGATCCCCTAAATGCAGGTGACCTTAGCCCGTCTTAGCTGATCCTAAAGGTGCTAATCAGCTCGATCCTGTAAGCACCAATCATCTTAAGCCTAGCCTAGCATAATTCCACCTGTTACTTCGCAGAAGCTCCGTCATCTACTTGGAATGAATGTTACCTAACCCGTAGGATTTATTTTTAATCCTGTGCGATCACGTAGATTCGGACCTGATCGAGGAAGAAGGAGCCAGGAAGTTTCTTAGTGAAAGATAACGCGAGCCTCATGTAGCTCGTGGAATAGTCGAACCATGATATCGGTTTAGGGGGCATGAAAACTGACATACCCTAAATTGGAATCATTTTGAGCTGCCTTAGGCAAGGGTCTCCTAAGTGATCTCCCAAGATCCCTTAACTGAAAATCATCTTACGTCACTTTAGACTAAGATCTCCCATACTGAAATCATCTTAGACCACTCCAGACAATGATCCACCACGATCCCCTAAATGCAGGTGATCTTAGCCCGTCTTAGCTGATCCTCAAGGTGCTAATCAGCGCGATCCTGTAAGCACCAATCATCTTAAGCCTAGCCTAGCATAATTCCACCTGGTACATCGCAGAAGCTCCGTCATCTACTTGGAATGAATGTTACCTAACCCGTAGGATTTATTTTTAGTCCTTTGCGATCACGTAGATTCGGACCTGATCAAGGAAGAAGGAGCCAGGAAGTTTCTTAGTGAAAGATAACGCGAGCCACATGTAGCTCGTGGAATAGTCGAACCATGATATCGGTTTAGTGGGCATGAAAACTGACATACCCTAAATGGGAATCATTTTGAGCTGCCTTAGGCAAGGGTCTCCTAAGTGAAAATCACCTTGGTCCACTCCAAACTATCATCTTCCAAGATCCCTTAATTGAAAATCATCTTACGTCACTTTAGACTATGATCTCCCATCCTGAAATCATCTTAGACCACTCCAGACAATGATCCGCCACGATCCCCTAAATGCAGGTGATCTTAGCCCGTCTTAGCTGATCCTCAAGGTGCTAATCAGCGCGATCCTGTAAGCACCAATCATCTTAAGCCTAGCCTAGCATAATTCCACCTGGTACATCGCAGAAGCTCCGTCATCTACTTGGAATGAATGTTACCTAACCCGTAGGATTTATTTTTAGTCCTTTGCGATCACGTAGATTCGGACCTGATCAGGGAAGAAGGAGCCAGGAAGTTTCTTAGTGAAAGATAACGCGAGCCTCATGTAGCTCGTGGAATAGTCGAACCATGATATCGGTTTAGGGGGCTTGGAAACTGACATATTCTAAATGGGAATCATTTTGAGCTGCCTTAGGCTAGGGTCTCCTAAGTGATCTCCTAAGATCCCTTAACTGAAAATCATCTTACGTCACTTTAGACTATGATCTCCCATCCTGAAATCATCTTAGACCACTCCAGACAATGATCCACCACGATCCCCTAAATGCAGGTGATCTTAGCCCGTCTTAGCTGATCCTCAAGGTGCTAATCAGCGCCATCCTGTAAGCACCAATCATCTTAAGCCTAGCCTAGCCTAATTCCACCTGGTACTTCGCAGAAGCTAGGCTCACCTAATTCTGAACCACATAAATCAACTATCGTAAACTCTTAAATCCCAATTCTCGGAGAGACACATAAAATCTTGGCTGAATAATACACTGACCTAAATGCGCACCATCCTCGCTAACAAGTGAGTCACGGGTCAATAAACTCACGCTCTGATTACGCAGGACTGTTTACAGCCGCGTGGAGGCTGATAGGCTGCTTTTGGGGAGTTGATCGGGACAAAATGAATCATGGAAATTGCACGAGGCTCCTCGAATCCCTCGGAATAGAAAGGCAACTTATTCGAAGCGCCAGTTTACCCAGATCACCGAGAAATGTTTACCGTAAGTGGCTCGGCCGGCCATTAAGGCCGGGCTAATCCAATCGAATTTCTCTCGACGGGCAGATCCCTTCGTCGTTTCCCCAAACGAGACACGCCACACACCCACCCTCTCTATAATAGCGGCTACGGCGAATACCTCGTCGATCCGATAACCGACCATGTCGATGCTGTGTTCCGACGCGGAGCGTAAAGCATCCGTGACAGCGGGGACAAATAACATTTCGCCGCAACCGCCTGCAACCCGGCAGCTTCTCAAATAAATTTCTCTCTCCGCGGCAAGCACGAATTTTTCCCTCCTGCCACCCCGGCTCCGCTGGTTACGTAAACATTCCTCCTATTAGGGGATTGCAAAAGAACCCGGCAGCTTGTTGATACTGCCGACGGGAGATTATGCAACCCGCTATTGTTCAGGTAGAACGCGCGGGCGTGGAAGATGGAACACGAGGAAATTATCCCGTTGCTCGTAATGAAAAAACCTACCAGCATATCCTCGAACATTGTTACAATCTTAATGTTCGTTCAGGATTTTATGAAAATTGTCAGTCGGCGAATAAAGGTAATTGGCTGTGGTCGAGAAATAAAGGGTATAGCCGGATAAGCATGGGCCAGCGGCTCCCGCTTCGATTTTCCTGATTCCTGTCTTAAAACATCGTTTTATGTCTAAAACAACATTGTGTAAAATTTCAAATGTCTACCCCCACCGATAGGGATGATATTGAAGTAAATTCCCCCGCACTTAAATGCAATTTGCTCTAAAACGAGAAAAGATATCGACATGGGATAAACGGCAAATAAAAGATATAGATACACTCTATATTTCAGATTTTTTTCCGAATTTTTTGCTAATTATTTATAGTTGAAAATAATTAATTAATTTTTTGGGAATTTTTTTAACTATCTTCCCCTAGGTTGACACCTACCAAAAAATTCTAAAATATTGCTATGATTCTAACCTAATTTGTAAAAAAATCTCAGAAGTGTCCGTTTGGTGGAACAGTGTCAAAAAAAATAAAGTATGCCGGCGAACGCTCGGATTGATCAGTAACGACGCAGCGACCGATTCCCCTTGCGGCGGCTAGTGACGGGAGCGAACGGGAAGTCGGCGCTTTTCTTGTTTCTTTTCTTTTTTTTTATATGTATTTATAAACTAAACGATTTTTATTGTCTACAATATAATTGTTTAGAGTTCTAACTGTAATCATGTATTAGAAGATTTAGTCGCATTTTTGCATGTATCAGCTTTTCCGTACATGCGCCGACTTCCCGTTCGCTCCCGTCACTAGCCGCCGCAAGGGGAATCGGTCGCTGCGTCGTTACTGATCAATCCGAGCGTTCGCCGGCATACTTTATTTTTTTTGACACTGTTCCACCAAACGGACACTTCTGAGATTTTTTTACAAAATAGGTTAGAATCATAGCAATATTTTAGAATTTTTTGGTAGGTGTCAACCTAGGGGAAGATAGTTAAAAAAATTCCCAAAAAATTCATTAATTATTTCCAACTATAAATAATTAGAAAAAAATTCTGAAAAAAATCTGAAATATTGAGTGTATCTATATCTTTTATTTGCCGTTTATCCCATGTCGATATCTTTTCTCGTTTTAGCGCAAATTGCATTTAAGTGCGGGGAAATTTACCTCAATATCACCCCTATCGGTGGGGGTAGACATTTGAAATTTTACACAATGTTTTTTTAAACATAAAACGGTGTTTTATGTATATAAAACGCTGGCCCATGCTTATCCGGCTATACCCTTTTCACATGTTGATATCTTTTTCATAACGATTCCCTCACCGGTTCCCTGGAAATAAATTCCTCAATTCGTCGGAACCAGAAGATTAGCGACTAGTCGACAAATTGATTTGCTTTTCAAAGTGTATAATGCTGCGTGGAAGATTGAAACGGTAGAAGATGAAAGTTTTCAGAGTACTAAGTTCGTGATTAATTGGGCGAGAATGGTGTAAAATTCGTAAACAGCAGCAACAGCAGCAGACAATTTCGCTGAACGAGAAGATCCGTGACTGTCGTTCTCGAAATTCTGAAATTGGGCAGATGGGGTGACCGAAGAAACGTTCCCAACGACGACGACGACGTGTCTCAAACGCGAAACGTCCTCATTATCTCACACACGTTAAAACTTGAAACGA
This sequence comes from Lasioglossum pauxillum, assembly GCA_933228785.1. Classification (NCBI taxonomy): domain Eukaryota; kingdom Metazoa; phylum Arthropoda; class Insecta; order Hymenoptera; family Halictidae; genus Lasioglossum; species Lasioglossum pauxillum. Next base: position 2,533,740 of record OW121699.1, read on the forward strand.
GGAGAACCGAGGACTCGGCGCTTTTGTAACAATTCCGGGGAAGCTTTTAACGAGACACGGCAATCATAGAGTCGGGCGCAGTCGACGCCACTGCCGCGCCGCGCCGGTCCGCTGGAAATTCGAAGCACAGTCTATCGAGTGAATCATTAAAATCCTTTGTCGGAAACTTCAGGAACAGGGATCCTTTCCGCGAGGTCTTGCCGCGATGCATAAAGGGCGAGAGCTCGTGGTTGTTCGCAATGCAATTTCCTGCGGCGTTCTTTTGTACCTGGTCCGACCGCAACAGACGGAGAAGCTTCAGTGAACGGGGATTTTTTCAAGACAGAGTATCTTCATTAGGGAGCTCTGCCACTTTTCAACCTGTTCCTGAAGTATGCTTCATTCCCACCCCAGATGAGGTACGAGAATAATTGGTTTCATGTCTGACTCGAGTCACAACTCATATACAAGTCGTGATTTATTCATGATCATGATGTTGCTCCACCTCAGACCTAGTCATGTCCATCTAGAGCACAATAATGACTTGATCTATGTCTGACTCAAGTCATAACTCACCTACAAGTCATGATTTATTCATGATCATGATGCTGCTCCTCCTCAGACCTTGTCATGTCCATCTAGAGCACAATACTGACTTGATCTATGTCTGACTCAAGTCATAACTCACCTACAAGTCATGATTTATTCATGATCATGATGCTGCTCCACCTCAGACCTAGTCATGTCCATCTAGAGCACAATAATGACTTGATCTATGTCTGACTCAAGTCATAACTCACCTACGAGTCATGATTTATTCATGATCATGATGCTGCTCCACCTCAGACCTAGTCATGTCCATCTAGAGCACAATAATGACTTGATCTATGTCTGACTCAAGTCATAACTCACCTACAAGTCATGATTTATTCATGATCATGATGCTGCTCCACCTCAGACCTAGTCATGTCCATCTAGAGCACAATAATGACTTGATCTATGTCTGACTCAAGTCATAACTCACCTACAAGTCATGATTTATTCATGATCTTGATGCTGCTCCTCATCAGACCTTGTCATGTCCATCTAGAGCACAATAATGACTTGATCTATGTCTGACTCAAGTCATAACTCACCTACAAGTCATGATTTATTCATGATCATGATGCTGCTCCACCTCAGACCTAGTCATGTCCATCTAGAGCACAATAATGACTTGATCTATGTCTGACTCAAGTCATAACTCACCTACAAGTCATGATTTATTCATGATCATGATGCTGCTCCTCATCAGACCTTGTCATGTCCATCTAGAGCACAATAATGACTTGATCTATGTCTGACTCAAGTCATAACTCACCTACAAGTCATGATTTATTCATGATCATGATGCTGCTCCTCCTCAGACCTTGTCATGTCCATCTAGAGCACAATACTGACTTGATCTATGTCTGACTCAAGTCATAACTCGCCTACAAGTCATGAATTATTCATGATCATGATGCTGCTCCACCTCAGAACTAGTCATGTCCATCTAGAGCACAATACTGACTTGATCTATGTCTTACTCAAGTCACAACTCACCTACAAGTCATGATTTATTCATGATCATGATGCTGCTCCACCTCAGAACTAGTCATGCCCATCTAGAGCACAATACTGACTTGATCTATGTCTTACTCAAGTCAGAACTCATGATCATGATGCTTCTCCACCTCGGACCTAGCCATGCCCATCTAGATCACAATACTGACTTGATCTATGTCTTACTCAAGTCACAACTCACCTACGAGTTGGAATAATGTTCTCAGCGCAACGGTTCGATCAGATTTTTACACTAAATAGCTATGTTGTAGAAAACTCAAACGTTCGATTCGGATGTGAATCTGTAACATCATGAGACCACGTTTGCTATATCACCTACGAGTCATGATTTATTCATGATCATGATGCTGCTCCACTTCAGACCTAGTCATGCCCATCTAGATCACAATAATGACTTGATCTATGTCTGACTCAAGTCACAACTCACCTACAAGTCATGATTTATTCATGATCATGATGCTGATCCACCTCAGACCTAGTCATGCCCATCTACAGCACAATACTGACTTGATCTATGTCTTACTCAAGTCACAACTCACCTACAAGTTATGATTTATTCATGATCATGATTGCTGCTCCCCCTCAGACCTCGTCATACCCATCTAGAGCACTGTGGGAGCTAATATAAGATTGAATACGATAAAGGAGCTAGACCTATATGAAAGAGAGGAGGAAAAGGGAAGGAGAGCGTTTCGTCCTAGGCCCACTGGAGGACTCATCAGTAAGGCTATCTAGCGGGCCCTGCCTTAGACGTTTTGGGATGTCGGAAAGCTGTTGAGAACTGTATATATAGAAATCATTGAGGAACCGAGTACTTGCGGGAAAGGTCTTTCAACTACCTGTCCCTCTTGTGGCGCATGTAGGAAGTTAGGCCGCCACAGCACAATAAGACTTGATCTATGTCTGACTCAAGTCACAACTCACCTACAAGTCATGATTTATTCATGATCGTGATGCTGCTCCCCATCAGACCTAGCCATGCCCATCTACAGTACAATACTGACTTGATCTATGTCTGACTCAAGTCACAACTCACAAGTGAACCTACAAGTCATGATTCTGTCATAATCGTGATGCTGTTCCAACTCAGACTACACTGCTGATTTAGCCCATGTCCGATTCAAATCATAGACCTACCACATAATTAACTTCTGACCTATATTGAAAGAAGCGGAGGTTACACATAATAAAGAATAGCGTGGCCTATCCGTCCAAATGTTGAAAGACTCACCAATCAAAGCCAAACTGATTTCGCATGCTCGTGATTAATACGATCGTCTGTAAATCCGCGGTGTGATCTATTTAGAATATTGCACCGTATTAATAGCGTTCAGAAATTGTTTGATCAGGGCGGTTGCCAACTGCAAGATATTTGCAGATATTAGTTGAACCGACACGTGAGTCGTTTGTCATGGTCGTTCGTGACGAGCTGAAATTCGACCCGCGAATAGGGTTCCGCATTAATTTCGCGCGTAAATAACCGCGGATGCAAATTCTATACAGATGCACGAGTTCCTTGTCGCTCCATTAAAATGTGGGAATTTTGAAACAGTTGCAACATTCGCGCGAAACGTATGTCCTCCAATATCACATGATCCAAAAAGTACGACGAGCCAATTAAAAACGTGATGCAACGTGAAATTCAATAATGCATTAAATGCTACGAAATTATATTCCGTTGCAGCTGCCGCATCGATCTTCTGAATTTAACAAAATGGTTGTATGAAATTTCATATTGCATTAAGGATAATGAAATTGTTATCGCTGTGTGTGTGTGTGTGTATCTGCCGCATTAATCCTGTTTGATGCAATAAAAACGTCACATGAAATGCACGAGTGCGTTAAAAGCAACGGACACTCCAATTATTTGATATCTCCTCCTGCATAATTCGATAGGAGCGGACTTCAACTTTTTATCTTGATTACGATTTCCGATACGAGTATGCAGGGGTTGTTTTCACCCCCGGGCGTCAAAAATCCGCAAAAAGAGGAGTGGCTTGCTTGTTTAAATTTTGCCGGAGCTTCCCCGTGGAGATTCTATTTTCCGTCGGGATTTAACGAACCGGATACTCGGAAATAAAACGAGTGTTCCGTCGATATATCGCGCGCGCGCGCGGCGGCGGCAAATATAAATATAACTTATCCGTATACGTGTGTCGCTAGAGGGATGAGGCTCGACCGTGCGCGCCGCTTTGCAAATATGTAGCGACTCGTGCCGACGCGCGGCCGCGAGTTATTGCGTTGAAGTGTTGCCAATCGTGAAATTTCGCGGTCATCTTGTTTATCGGTTTCGCGGCGCGAGCGCGGTCGATTCTGCACGGCGGAAAGTCACGAGAAAATTCGGAAACGGACGGGCACGTCGCGCGTCGCCGGAGAGATTGCGGAAATAATAATCTCCCGTGAACGGACGATTGCCCCCGATCTTCCAGCGCCTGAATAAAAATCGTTCCCCGTTGAAAAATCTATTTCCGAGGGGATGATGTTCAATCTCGACGACGCCAGTTCTGAAAAATTGCAAACCCCCGCACGCGAGATTGAACTGGACGTCTTTGCATCGACGTCCCTTCCTGCAACGTCAGACTCAGCGAGAAATTCACTCTGCCGATAATTGATCGCTCGCATGATTTTCCACAGTCGAAATGAACGATCTAAAAGCCATTTAGAAAAACGAACCTTTTCCGGAGTGTACTTTCATAATTTTTTCTGTTCAACTAAGGATCGAGGAACGCGCCAGTATTTTTTTCGCAATGATCCTTTCACCTGTTGCGTAAAAAGGAATTGGCGAAGTTGCCAGTAGTTCCCGTTCCGCAACAAAAGCGGGGAGAAATGAAATAAAAGGAATGGTTAAATTAAGTGCGTTGTGTTCGCAGCGGTATCTGCAGTTTTGATTAAATCAACCGGAGGACTCGTGAATGGGAGCGTAAGTGGCGCCCTCTGTAATTAAAATTGCGCAGAATAATCGCAGCGTGTTCGAGTGTGCTCCGAATCGACCCAATCTGCTTAAATTTACATGGCGGAGCAAATCCGTCCGCGTCGAGTGTAACGCATTGGTTCGGGTAATTAAATCGAAATATGTAAACTCGCTCGGCGCGCTAATCGATGGGAAGATAATTGCCAGGAAAATCGTAACATTCATGGCGTTTACCTAGCGTCGCTGTAACGCCGCCAGATGTAATCGACCGTGGTTGTGTGTAATATGTAATTGCGGTTCGTTCCGGGATTTTGCAGGGGTGCTGCGAGCCAACATGATAAATAATGCGGGACGGGGATGAAGTTTCGGCTCGCTCCTTTTTCTCGTTTCGCTCGATTATAATTTCAAATTGTAATCAACGGTTCCACGTTCATTTACATTCGAAATTCCGCGGCGAGCTCCTCCGGCTATACAAGAAACTTCTGCCAATTATTTAACGATTGATGATGTTTCAATCACGCTCGACTGGCCCAGAAACCAAATATCCCCGTTCCACTTCCGTTCAAGAGAAACCACAATCTCATAAATGTTCATACTTAAACGTTTCTTGTGGGCCAGATCGTGAAGTTAAAAATCTGAAAAAATTCGCCAACGCGTGTATCGATGTTAGCTAAACTTCCAGATTTTTCCAAATTTTTTCGAACGATTTTCTGAATTTTCGTTATACCTGTTCCTCTGATGAAGATATGGCGTTGCAATTTGAAGTAAATATACAGTGACAGTAAGTTATCGAATGACCCATCGGCGATTCAATTTGGTGGATCAGCGTGCCCACTCACCGGAGAGCTCGCAGCTTTCGCCCGTGAAATCAGATTCCGCGGCGTCGGATGTTTTTTCAAAGTGGACGACGGCAAAGCTACTGTGCCGAAATAAAACAGCGGGGAACGCGGCGAACGCTAACAATACAAATTTCTGAGAGACTCGAAGCGGCGTTAAATAATTCCGCCGGTTCGTTAAAAGCGACCGAAATTGCAAACATTTTCGCGGAGCGTGCGCGCTCGCGAGTCGCGCCGCGTCAGAAGCGTTTAATTAATGCTGCGAGTTACAACGGCGCAGACACCGCGGGGTATGAATTACGTCTCCCGGCCGTAACTAACGTGTTATGCAATTAAATGTTACACCGTCCGGGTCTCGGGGGGCGCTGCAGACTTTCCCAGATATCCCGCGCGGCTTTCTCGAATTCCGAAAATAATTATTTGCATGCCGCGATATTAATTACGCGGTGCACAGCGCCGAATTATCGTTCCGAACGCTCCCGGTTACCTCCCGAACGAATCCTGCGTGGGCGTAAGCATTTCTCCGGTAGATCCTTGGCAAAGACACGCAGAGAGAGAGAGAGAGAGAGAGAGAGAGAGAGAGAGAGAGAGAGAGAGAGAGAGAGAGAGAGAGAGAGAGATGGAGTCTCCAGGACAAAGTCCCAACGGTGGTTTTGCTCTTGCGGAAGATTGATTGCAGCCTCATTCTTCGCCGTGTCCGCAGGCCTTGGAGGAACTCGATTTTTATTGCGACGCACACATGCCGAGCAATACCTGTAAGTGATCAGTGGCATGATTATTGGCCAGACCCATTCATCGTTGTTGATCTCGTCGCATAAACGATTCCTCGGCCGACGGGTTTATGGCACTGCCGGCGCGCCGGGAATCACGTGTCGACTGCAACCGAGTGTAGATGAGTTATTCGGAATCATGTGCGGCCCATTGGTGACCGTCCATGATGCTGTTGCTGCATGGCTGACTCTCAAATGGCTGGCCATGAAATTATGGAGCACCAACTGCACGCAAAATAGTGTACCGTCGATGATCACCCGGTTCCAGACTTGATTCTGGTGTATGACCGAGGATTTAATTGGTCACCGACCACTCGCCGCGATCATGATCAATTTACAAATTTGAGCGAGGAAAGATTCTGAACTTGCGTCGTAAGAGTGTTAAAATGTTACGTTTCCACAATTTGCAGAACGCTGTGACGAAACACACTTGGACAACGACACTTGCTAACTGTGAGCGGACGAAGGCGCGAATATTGAACTTGTTGCCACAGATGCAAATATTGCCGGCGGGGAATTTATGTCACCGAGACCGGCCGGGGACCGACGCCTTTCGTCCGTTACAGCTCAATAGGATTAAATGTCTGCAACGTATTAATTGCATTACGCACACGCGGCATACGGTGTCAACTCCGATACTTGTGTTCGCGTTCCCCACGGCAGCGAAACATCATTTTTGTTTTCAACCAGCTGTACCCGCGACTTCGTCCACGTGCGATGACGAATCCAAAAGTTATAAGCAGAAACGTGTCCAAAAGAGGGCGAAGAAGTCGTCTTTGGTCACTAATGGCGTCAGAACTTTTGAACGAATGGACTTTTTCGAATGCGGATTTCTTCTAAACCTTCCCGAAGAAACGCTGCGTCTAATGGTTAATACCCCAGCTTTCTAGGTTCAACCATTCTCAATTGATGAGAAACAGACAGACAGACAAACGGACAAGATTTTATTATATTATATACAGGGTGAGTCCGAAGAAACAGAACACTTAACTATCTCCGTTACTTTTCGTTGTACAAAAAAACTTCTTAGGACAAAGTTACACTGTTTGAAGGGCCACATGTAACGGTACAAGGGAAACAATTTTCAAGGTCATTTTTTTATGAGTTTTCTAGGTCATCGATATTTTTTTAATTGAATGAGGTATTTTTTAATACATCAATCGATGCAACTGAACATTCGTTATAAAAAAGTACTAACCTATGTATGTCGAAAAGTTAGTGGTTCACGAGATATTTCAATTTAAATAACTCTAAAACACCATTACTATCGTACTAAGACGTTACACAAGTACGTAAACGATAACATCAATTTCAATGTCAACTTTCAATTTCATCCTCAATTTCAATATCAACTCTTCAACTTAATTTTCAATTTCAATTTTTCAATATCAGCTCTTCTATTTCAACTTCAATTTTTCAATTTCATTTCATTAATATCAACTATAATAATAATATCAACCCTTCCACATCAATTTCAATATCAATTCTTCAACTTCATTTTCAATTTCAATTTTAACTTTCTCATTTCAACTTCAAGTCTACTCTTCAATTTTTCGATTTCATTTCATTAATTTCAATTGTTCTATTTCGATATCAACTCTTCAACTTCATTTTCAACTTCAAGTTTTCAACTTCAATTTCAACTCTGCCATTTCAACTTCAATTTCAACTCTTCCATTTCAACTTCAATTTCTATTCTTCCATTTCAACTGCAATTTCTACTTTTCCATTTTAACTTCAATTTTTCAATTTCATTTCATTAATATCAACTATAATTTCAATATCAACCTTTCCACATCAATTTCAATATCAATTCTTCAACTTCATTTTCAATTTCAATTTTAACTTTCTCATTTCAACTACAATTCTACTCTTCAATTTTTCGATTTCATTTCATTAATTTCAACTCTTCAATTTCAACTTCAATTTTTCAATTTCATTTTGTTAATTTCAACTCTTCAATTTCAACGTCAATTTTTCAATTTCAACTTCAATTTTTCAATTTCAATTCGTTAATTTCAACTCTTTTATTTCAATTTCAACATCAAATTTTCCATTTCAACTTTTATTCCAACTTTAATTTTAACTCTCCCATTTCAACTTCAATTTCTACTCTTCCATTTAAACTTCAATTTTTCAATTTCACTTTGTTAATTTCAACGTCAATTTTTCAATTTCACTTTGTTAATTTCAACGTCAATTTTTCAATTTCAACTTCAATGTCAATATCAAACCTTCAACTTCAATTTCAATATCGACCCATCAACTTCAATTTCAACTTCAATTGTTCTATTTCGATATCAACTCTTCAACTTCATTTACAACTTCAAGTTTTCAACTTCAATTTCAACTCTTCCATTTCAACTTCAATTTCTATTCTTCCACTTCAACTGCAATTTCTACTTTTCCATTTTAACTTCAATTTTTCAATTTCATTTCATTAATATCAACTATAATTTCAATATCAACCCTTCCACATCAATTTCAATATCAATTCTTCAACTTCATTTTCAATTTCAATTTTAACTTTCTCAGTTCAACTTCAATTCTACTCTTCAATTTTTCGATTTCATTTCATTAATTTCAACTCTTCAATTTCAACTTCAATTTTTCAATTTCATTTTGTTAATTTCAACTCTTCAATTTCAACGTCAATTTTTCAATTTCAACTTCATTTTTTCAATTTCAATTCGTTAATTTCAACTCTTTTATTTCAATTTCAACATCAAATTTTCCATTTCAACTTTTATTCCAACTTTAATTTTAACTCTCCCATTTCAACTTCAATTTCTACTCTTCCATTTAAACTTCAATTTTTCAATTTCACTTTGTTAATTTCAACGTCAATTTTTCAATTTCACTTTGTTAATTTCAACGTCAATTTTTCAATTTCAACTTCAATGTCAATATCAAACCTTCAACTTCAATTTCAATATCGACCCATCAACTTCAATTTCAACTTCAATTGTTCTATTTCGATATCAACTCTTCAACTTCATTTACAACTTCAAGTTTTCAACTTCAATTTCAACTCTTCCATTTCAACTTCAATTTCTATTCTTCCACTTCAACTGCAATTTCTACTTTTCCATTTTAACTTCAATTTTTCAATTTCATTTCATTAATATCAACTATAATTTCAATATCAACCCTTCCACATCAATTTCAATATCAATTCTTCAACTTCATTTTCAATTTCAATTTTAACTTTCTCAGTTCAACTTCAATTCTACTCTTCAATTTTTCGATTTCATTTCATTAATTTCAACTCTTCAATTTCAACTTCAATTTTTCAATTTCATTTTGTTAATTTCAACTCTTCAATTTCAACGTCAATTTTTCAATTTCAACTTCATTTTTTCAATTTCAATTCGTTAATTTCAACTCTTTTATTTCAATTTCAACATCAAATTTTCCATTTCAACTTTTATTCCAACTTTAATTTTAACTCTCCCATTTCAACTTCAATTTCTACTCTTCCATTTAAACTTCAATTTTTCAATTTCACTTTGTTAATTTCAACGTCAATTTTTCAATTTCACTTTGTTAATTTCAACGTCAATTTTTCAATTTCAACTTCAATGTCAATATCAAACCTTCAACTTCAATTTCAATATCGACCCATCAACTTCAATTTCAACTTCAATTGTTCTATTTCGATATCAACTCTTCAACTTCATTTACAACTTCAAGTTTTCAACTTCAATTTCAACTCTTCCATTTCAACTTCAATTTCTATTCTTCCACTTCAACTGCAATTTCTACTTTTCCATTTTAACTTCAATTTTTCAATTTCATTTCATTAATATCAACTATAATTTCAATATCAACCCTTCCACATCAATTTCAATATCAATTCTTCAACTTCATTTTCAATTTCAATTTTAACTTTCTCAGTTCAACTTCAATTCTACTCTTCAATTTTTCGATTTCATTTCATTAATTTCAACTCTTCAATTTCAACTTCAATTTTTCAATTTCATTTTGTTAATTTCAACTCTTCAATTTCAACGTCAATTTTTCAATTTCAACTTCATTTTTTCAATTTCAATTCGTTAATTTCAACTCTTTTATTTCAATTTCAACATCAAATTTTCCATTTCAACTTTTATTCCAACTTTAATTTTAACTCTCCCATTTCAACTTCAATTTTTCAATTTCACTTTGTTAATTTCAACGTCAATTTTTCAATTTCACTTTGTTAATTTCAACGTCAATCTTTCAATTTCAACTTCAATTTCACTATCAACCCTTCAACTTCAATTTCAACGTCAATTTTTTAATTTCAATTCTTTAATTTCAAATCTTCAATTTCATTTTCAACATCGTTTTTTCAATTTCAGGTTCAACTCTTCAATTTACACTAGCAAGTAAACGCTAACGTCTTACAATTAGTACGACAGTAATGGTGTTTTAGAGTTATTTAAATTGAAATATCTGCTGAACTACTAACTTTTCGACATACATGGGTTAGTACTTTTTTATAACGAATGTCCAGCTGCATCGATTTCTGTTTCTTCGAACTCACTCTGTATAGAGAAGAGATAGAGATATAAATATTCCGATCGTTTTTAAATGTATTTTCATATCTCATAATCCTCCGATGTTTTCAGTACCCTGTCAGAATTTAAGGCGTCGACGACAGAGTTGGTTTTCAATTTCGTCAAATACGATGAAGCTTGATTGCATCGTGTTTTGTGACGACACCGAAGCCACACGTCGCGTCGTTCACCTTTGGTTGGCGGGGTTTCGAGAACCTGTTCCCGGTAGATAGTAGTGTAATTTATGCATTAGATAGCTCGAGAAATTTTCGGTCTTTTATCCTGGCGGTCGAGAGCCACGGCAGTTACACGAAAGCAGATGGGCAAACTCAGTCCGGCCCCCGTTGAATGTGAATGCATTATCGTTAAAATGAATTTTAATTGCGTCGCCGCGGGCTAGAACCGTCGCGGTTCCGATTGCCATTAAGTAGAATTACACGGTAGGACGTTTCTCCTCTTGATTCACGTACTCCCGGCCAGAATGGATTCGTTCCTTCGGGATTCAGGGCGCAGGCACATTTCTGCCAACCGTTTCTCCTCAACAATCGTTTCTCGCCAACAATTTTTCTCGCGGTTATTTTTCAGGCATTTTCGAAATTCCCGTGATTCTGCCACTACGGACTTTTCTACGGCAGCGTTTCAATTACCCGAACAAGAACAACGATTTTCCATTATACCTCGGTCGGACGTGCAGCAGAGAAGAGATCAGATAGAAATTTCCTCGATCAATCTTCGTCCACGTAACAGCTTAATCGTTTCCCACGATATCAGAAATCGTAATTCGCGAGTTAAATCGCACGGGCGATTTTCCTGATTCGAGTTCTCTCGGAAGGAAATTCAGGATATCGATCCATAAAAATTTGTAAAAATACCGCGGCTATATGCAAACTAGTCTGCACAGTTTGGTAAATTATATGTTACTCAATTTATGCTGAAAAATTCCAACGGTCAGACAAGCCTGTGTTATATCGCTTTTCAAATATGTTCCGAAGTTGACACTCTTTGCTGCATAGTTACCGGAGTTTCGACGACATCCATCTATAAAAATTCGTCGACGTAGCTCAAATATATTTAGACAAGCACGTATAGTTCCATTATCGTACGTTATTTAACAGGAAAACGTGTCCGACCATGCCGGGGCTCTCTTATCTCAAAGCGAATATTGTTAGGCGTATAATTACTGAATTTTTCACGACATCGTTATACAAAAATTTATGCGCATAACTCAACTATACGTAAACAGGTCTGTGAAGTTTCTTAATGGAATGTCGTCTAGTTCGTTCGAAAAAAGTTCCGAAGCGCAGCGAGTCCAAGGGACGAGGCAGGAAAATATTTTGAAAAAGTGGTAATGGTAGAAACTGCGCACGGACGCGTGATATCATTGCCTTCGTGCATTCCTGCGGCAGTGTCCAGGGCGTTGCAGTACGTGACCAAATATTGGAAGAAGATAAGCCGCATTCTATTTACGAAAAATATTCCCGTGGAGATTTTTACAATGGCGCCATATTGCCGCGTTGATGGACAGCAGAATGGCCGAAGGAAATCTCTCCCGGAATAAGGGGAGAAATCGCGGGAATATCCGGGAACGTTCGCTTCCGATTCGCGGCGAAGCATTCGAGCCTTTCCTCGGAGCAAGAGTTCCCGGGGCTAGCAGCGGAAGTTTCGTCGCGGACTGAAAAAGTATCGGCCGGGAATTGAAATCTACTTACCCGACAAGCTTTTTTCCTCCCGGTGCTCCCGCGAGGCACGCGAACTCGAACTGAATGGGCCAGGAGATTGTCGCATTGTGTCCCCGGACGCCATTGTTATCTCCTTTAATATGAATTTTCTTGCGACGTCGCGTCGCCGCGATCCAATTCGCGACAGCGTTCCTATCGCCGGCGAACGTTTCGCTGAAAGATCGATTGGTCACGGCGTTCACTGTAACGAGCATAATTTAATTACGTCCGCCACAGCGGCCCGACGAATGATCAGTATTCATAAGCGAGACCCGAAGACAATACCCGGGGCGTTACACCTGATTCAATGGGGTCGAAACATTGAGTTTTCTCGGCTGATTAAATTTTTCCTGTCGCTACAGCTACTGCAGAATACAATAGCGTTCGTTTTACCTCGATACAAGTGCTAGAAGTAAGGTGAAGTGCCCTATACCTGGACAGCATGTTTTTCTATTTTACATTTTATCACTTTAAATAAACAAAAACAATTTCTTAAGAGTTTTAACATACAGTTCAGAGTTTGTAAAGTAATTTAAAATAAAACAATCATTGTTTAGGTTAATATCTTAATTGTATTAACAAGAATAATTCAAACCTATAGTTGGACATATTAAATCCAATCTAAGCTAGTACCTGGACAGAAGTAAAGCCTATATCGGGACAAATTCAATTTACGAGTTGATCGAGCGAACATAACCTAAAACGTTGGTTGGTGGCGCTGTTGCGCATGACGAATGAAGATGCTTTGCGTAATATGTAGTATTCTTATCATAGATTATAGTATTGTATTATTTAACCAAATATATATTTATTTTCATTTACTGTTTTAATAAAACTTGTCATAATACAACTTTTAAGGTTAGGCAGTAATACTGATAGATTTAAGATGTAAACATAAAGTATTATTAACGACACAACCGGAATACATTTTCTACATATGTTATTCAAGCTAATAGAAGACTAATTATACGTACATGTAGTTAAATAATTTGCAAACAATGCGTTGATTTTATTCACAAACACGTGTTCGGCTTCAGGCGTAAGCACATTGCGTATAAGCTTAGAGTGGTACAGCTACTGTCATGGCGTCCCAGTATGGAGTACTTATATTTGAAAACAGTCCTAATCTTGGACATCTAATATTTGGATTAATAATTATTATTTACGTTAAGTTTGATTGCCAATTTATTTTAAAATGTCAATATTATTATGCGTGATAATTATTTTTTGTCTGAGGGCTTAAATTATATCTTTCTTTCTAACAAAAGTTCGAACTATAAATGCACATGATTCACATGTAAATAGACTATTTTGCATACTGTTTTCAGATGAACTTTAATTCATTTTTAAATTTCAATTGATGTCTTAATGAAATAATATTCACACCTACTTGTAGCTAAGGCCTCAGAATATATAATATAATTATTTAATCTCTTAATTACTGATTTTACTATGAAAATTCAATTGTCCAGATTTAGGTATCACTTTTGGACTGCCCAGACTTAGGGCACTTCACCTTACCCCACTTAATTCTAAGATGTACGTCCCTGGTTCCAATCAATTTTTTCCTGGTGCTATAAGATCTGCTGAATCGAATGACATTGGTCCCATTTAAGTCCGACCACTGGAAGTACTTCGAATATTTTTTCGCATGTTCACCTCTTTTTGAAGCAACGAAATATGTGAAATGATTCCGGTGGAACACCTTGTAAAGTCGCCTAATGTCCGCTTTGCATAATTTGTTTATACGTATTTAAATATCTTAGCGGCGACTCGCTTGATCTGTATGGAAATATATGCGACCCAGTGACGATAAAAAGACACCGTTTCTTCGTTGTCTTTCGATATTTACAACAAGCATATTTACGAGAATTGTTACTTCGAATTTTCATGCATTGCTAAATATATATCGTAGATTAATATTCTCGCCAGATGTGCAATTATAATATTTTACTACACATCATTTTCGGAGTATGATGTTTCCGAAAGGTCGAACACTGCTCCGCCGACGTGTGATTCCTAGTATTTAAAATTAATATCACATGCAATTAAAATGTGACATTTATGTCGGCGTAAAAGCTTTCGTGTCTCGCATTTTTTTCCGAGAATATTATTTCTCCCGGCATCGTTTCCTAACTACGCACACACAACCTACTGTTACTTCGTACCGATGATATATTTCTGTTGACGTAACAGCAGTGTAGTAGACGATAAATGTGTGATGCCAATTATTGGATCGTAAGGAATGCCTCGAGGTATTACACTCACGTGTTTTTCATTACGCGTTGATCTTGTCCTCGTTGAATGAAGACGAACAGCGGGCACCATAAACGACGGACCACACGCTGAAACATTACAACTATGCGAATGTCTTCATTTCTCACAGCGAACCGCTCGTGAAATCTTATGATCATTGTCGGGGAACGATCACAGGAAATGCCTTAATAACACCTAACGTTTTCTGGACGTTCTTGCTCGACTCGTTGAAAGATTACATGAACATAACGATGTGAAATTTCTAAAATAGATTCAACAATGAAAATAAATATAAAATTCTATGTTCTCATGGGAATTGATTGAACACGTGTTTTCACTCCAGTGCGTATCACAATAAAAATAGCACGAAATATTATATAAACGAATGTAATCTTGTTATCTAGGTATGTACCTCATTTTACACGAAACAACTTAGCCGTTTTTTAGAGGCTTGTAACTCGGCACTGGAGGCAGATGGAGAGATGTCATTTCGTATACTTGTTAAATGCTACCATGTCTCAATATTGACAAAACAGTAATCTTCCAACATTCGTAAGTTCCGAGATATAGGACCTCAAAAATCGCTAAATTTGTCACTGACTGACTGACTGACTGATCATCAAAACCTTTTGGGTACTTCCCATTGACTTACAAGCTTGAAATTTGGTACATAGGTCCACGATAACAAACAGTTAAAGGAATAATTATCAAAGTTTGAAATTTTACACCTTAAAGGGGTTGTATTGAAAAAAAACATTACGAAATAGGTACGTAGGGTAGAACAAAGCAGCATAACATACATAAGCATACGGTTTATTAGCTTCGATTTCGCAACAAATACTGATGAAAAAAACAATCGCTTTAACGTAAGCAAAAGAAGACTAGTGGGTTATCAAATCATTTCAACGAAAAAATGATTACATTAGTTCTGTTCACAAAAATCGATTTCTTGCAAAATCTTGAGGTCGTAGACAAATGTTGGGACCAGGTTTGAAATCGGCGTGAAAAAATCTACGGGAAATGATATATAGCATGTTAAAAAAAAATTTCCGCGCGTGATAACGGAGAAACCACATTTTCTTGAAATTGTGAAAGTTTAACGAATTTTCTCAAGGTTAGAAAACGTTCGTACCATAATCTCCCTATTTTTTCCATATTCTGCCAAGTTTCTGCTTTAATTAAAAAAAATTTCATCGCTCTACCTCATTTCTATCAAAAGCTCTTTGATTTTGAATCGAGTTCGGTCGAAAGTTCCCACTGTGCGTCGCCGGCAGAGTGTTAATTTTCGATACAAATAATTTGGATTTTGTCTTGCAGGTTAGAAAAGGATTTTTTTTCTTTGATACCTACTTGATAATTGATGAAATTTCAACAAAATTTGATGAAATCCCAACAAAAACATCCTGTAAACAGGAGCCAAGTTCCTATGGCCGTAAAAAGTTGTGAGATCAAACAAAATACGGCCAAGTTCGTTAGCTTAGAAATACAGTGACTCCCACTAGTATTCGGACACTCTTAAAAGCACCATAACTTTTTTAATATTGGAATATACGACTTGAAATTTTTGGAGAAGTTAGAACAATTGGTTTGCTACAGATCGTAACAAAAATGTTTGAAAAAAAACTGCAAGTTGTCGGAATTGCAGAGAAAATACTATAAGTTGTATTTTTCAACTTTTTTATGTGTGCTTATATGGAAAATTTAGAAAACACGTTCCGTAGATCTGTATCAATTAAACATATTCTGAAAATTTTATCAAAATCGGTCGACGTTGTAATGAGCTACAAACGTTTAAAGATGGAAAAAATTTCAGTTTCTCACGATTTTTGGCCTCCAACTGCAGTAATTCTAAGGATTCTTACATCTTTCAATACCTGTCGTTTTTTTCCCGCGTCAACCGATTTCTATGAAACTTTCGCAGTGCGTATAATTGATACAGATCTACAAAACATATTTTTTAAAATTTCAATATAGGCCCGTATAAAAAAAGTTGTAAAATGCAACTTTTAGTATTTTCTCTGCAATTCCGACCAAATGCAATTTTTGAAAAAATTTCTTTTCATATCCTGTAGTAAACTAGTTGCTTTAGCTTCCCAAAAAAGTTCAAATCGCATAGTTCAATATTAAGAAGGTTATGGTGTTTTTAAGAGTGTCCGAATATTAGTGGGAGTCACTGTACCTCTTGCAATAATGAAAAAAGCGTTTGTAAAAATTAGTGTAAATGATTCAAACTTGGCCGCTACCTAACACCTTTTATGGCCATTGGTTTAAAAAGTAACGGCCATGTTTGAATAATTTAGTCCTCTATGTAACTCTTTAAAAATTAAATATCGTTCTTTTAAACTAATTTTTACAAACTCTTTTTTCAGTATTGCAAGAGGTATTTGATTTCTTTGATTTCAATTTTTTACTGCCATAGGAACTTGGCTCCTGTTTACAGGATGTTTTTGTCGGAATTGTATTATCTCGGAATCTGGCCAGCCTTCGCTGGGAATGGTAAAATTTTCAAAAAGAAAGATGAAAAATTTCGGAAACGGCTGCGTTATGTAAAAGCGTTAATAAAAAGCGTTTGTAAAAATTAGTTTAAATGATTCACACTTGGCCGCTACCTAACACCTTTTATGGCCATTGGTTTAAAAAGTAACGGCCAGGTCTGAATAATTTAGCCCTGCATGTAACTCTTTAAAAATTAAATAGCGTTCTTTTAAACTAATTTTTACAAACGCTTTTTTACCACGTTTTTATTAGCTCGCTTTCTTGTTTGTCTGTTTGTTCGGTAAAAATTTTGCAATTGATTTTAAACTAACTTCCCGATGAGCTAGAGACTTGAAATTTTAAACATATCTCAGAACTGTTTTCGTTTTAAATCTTACAAGTATTTTCATAGCTATTCAAAATTCACAATCACAAATTTTCAGGAGTATTTGTACGGGGTTAGAAAAAATTATTTTATACTTTTTAGTCCGTTTTAAAAACGTAGTATTTTTTAAAAACTTATTTTCATTTAATTCATTATTGCAAGAGGTATTTCTAAGCTAAGGAACTTGGCCGTATTGTGTTTGATCTCGCAACTTTTTACGGCCACAGGAACTTGACTCCTTTTTACAGGATGTTTTTGTTGGCTTTTATGATACAATAAAAATGATGTGTACATGAGTCACTTTTGATGGCCGGCGTAGCGTAACGAATAAATTTCGGCGGAAAGAAACATGGTGGAGAATGCTCACCCGTCTACAGCACAAATGTATCATCGGGAAGGGGAACCGTTGAAACAATCGGCGAGACAACTCGAGTTTCATTCACAAAAGCAGAGGGAAACGTAGCACTCGCGATCCATGGCGTCCGTGGGAGTCTTCTCCCGTCGGGTCGGTCCGCATGGTTAAGGGTTGAAGGTACCCGGTTGGCGCGGCTGGTGATCGGCCCCCGTCGCGTTAGGCCTCGTGCGTTTCCGTGGCCGGTCGGCGTGGTTCGTGGCGACCCGTCGCGAGCCAGCAGCGCCGCAGCGCGGGTAGTTTCGGTGGTTGCTCGGCGGGCTGGCGGACCTCGTTGGTCGTCGATCGTGTCCGTCGCGCGGTGCTGGCTGGTCCTCGCCGGTGCGGTGGTCGAACAGCTCGGCACCTCAGCCAGAGGAAAACGCACGCGCCCCGAAGGACGTGTGCTTCTCGTTTCATTCATCCTGTGGCGGCCGTTGGCGCTTCTCGCGGCGTTCTGCCGTGAAATCGGCGACGGCGGCGGGCTGCTCGTTCATTCGTCGATCTTCCCTTTCCCTCTCTCGCTATCATTCTCTCTCACTCTCTCGCTCTACTCTCGCGGGAGCGGGGTCTGGCCGCGAGGACGGTCTAGCTAGTCAGTCGTGTACAGCGCCGGCTGATGCACGCGTCGCACGATAACCAACCTCGGCTTTCTCTGCGCGCCGATCCGAGGAACAGGATAGCCGAAAAACCGTCCCGGAAGTGATATGCCCGCCACCCGGAAGTGAGACCATGCTCCGCGTACCGGGTCCCGCTCGATACCCTCGTATCCCGGCAGCTACCCTCCGGCTGCCAGACACGTTCGTCTCACCCTCGATCCCTCTGCTTTCTTTCCTCGCGAATCGCGTGTGAGACCCGTCACTGTGTGTCCGCGCTTCTCTCTTTCTCTCTCTCTCTCTTTGTGTGTGTCTGTGTGTGTGAACTGCTGTAACCACTCGCAGCCAGCCCTTTACCGAAGCCCGCCAGGCCCGATGCTCCCGTCCCCGTCTAATTAGCGACGAAGCAACCAGACCGGATCAGGTGAGTGCGAAAATTACGTCCTATACGGATAACGACGTCGCGCGCGTCAGACACTTCGCTCTCGGCCGGAACCCGGGCCTGGATTCTGCGAGATCATTAAAACGATCAACGGTTTACCGACGGCACACCGAGACACTGTCCGACTGTACACTTGTCCGTCGACACACTTTCTCATTCCACTCAAAGGGTACTCTGGTATGCAGCAGTCCTACGACGACTTTGACGTTTTTCCCCTGTGAATCTAGGAAACGTATCGGTGTGGGACCTTCGCGTGTGCTCGAACATGTATTCGGAGAGTGTTCAGGAATCTTTCCGTACCGATACAGTCGAAATTCAGCTACCTGTGAACGATTCCGCGAAAACGTCGGGAAAGCGTTGGATACCCATGCCTGACTCGGTATCCCTCGAGATATTGGACCGATTGAGTTCGAATTGTGTGTGTGCGCACCTTCGGCACACTTGTCGCGACAGCTGCTGGCAGTTTTAAGTCAACAATGTCGCTGTCTCTAATTTTGTAGCGAAACATTTCGAGTTTCAGTGAAGAATCCGCATCTTGCGCTGGAGATGTCGGAATCTCGTTAATTTTTCATTGTTCTCGGTAAAGAAAATTCTGGTCGTAGCGAGATGTGTGCTGAACGTGCGTGCCAAATTTGAAGTCGATTGGTCCGGTAGATCCTGAGATATCATGGCCGCTAATTTGCAAAATGAAGTTTCTAGAAAAACACTGCTCCTGGTGCTGTATGTGCAGAACAAGTTCGGCCATTTTACGAACGTAGACGCACGGTTGACGGCTGGAGTTTTATTTTCTAAAAGAAAATTTTTTGAAATGTACAACTTTTCGGATTTCGAGACCAGAGTACCTTTTGGTTGAGTCTATTTCGCGTGGCGGGGTAAACCAGTCGATTTTTAAGGATTTGGTATGAATTTCAAATTTTTACGAGTTATATTCATCGATATTTGCGGGCTACGTGTACATTTTTGTGTAATCGAAGCCGTGACGACTTTGACGGCGCACGTCGAATCAATTTTTTCGTGCGCGTGGCAAGTGAAATGTACATTTCGTTTCCTGAACCAAAATTGGCGAGACGATTGTTGGCTTTTTTAACGGGATTATTTTCTGAAAAAAATCCGAAACAACGAACCTCCAATCGCTGACGTATAAAGTAAGAAATCGTTCGAACACTGCTAAAGAATTTCGAACAATCGTGCGAAGTGTCTGGCGCGGCTACTGGTCATAAAAATAATCTCGCTGGCATTGTTATGTATACAAAAGCGACTAGGTTGAAAAACAATCGAAGAGTATCAGTGCTACGTGACACATGGAACAGTTAGGTTTCAACCATAATTCGTAGGTAGTCTTTGGCGAAGGATGAACAATGGTTTACGACGGAGCGTGCCTTTTTTACGAGGCTCGACGCAAACGAATTGAATAATGGAAACGTGTGTACCGTCTTGAGAAGATGACCGTCTCTCTCGCTTTATCTCGTATCGATCTCCATTCTCTATCTCTCTCTCTCTCTCTCTTTCTCTTCCATTCTTCCTCGCACTCTTAGTGCTCGGCGTGCAGAATAATCCGGCGAAGCGAACTCTGTTCAGCAGAAAATGGAAGTAATTAATTATTAACCCCGTTCCTGCGGTTATTATTGCACCAGCCAGCGAAGTATTCTTGTTGTGGTCTGGCGAAAACTTTTCGTCGGATTGCTCGCTGTTACACGGCTTATCGCGGAAGTCTCGTCGCCGGGCGTTATCCGGACTTCCGGTTCCACAGGTTGATGTATGAGGACCATTCTTGCCCCATAAACAAACGCCACGAGGCCTCGAAATATTCTCCCATTAATTTTAGAAAAATTCTATCACGTCCATACGAGTTAGCGTAATTTCTATGGAGAGCTTCTCGAAATATTTTGATATTAATTATTTAAAAATTGCATCAATATATTGTCCATATAATTTGGTGTAATTTCTATGGAGAGCTTCTCGAAATATTTTGATATTAATTATTTAAAAATTGTATCAATATATTGTCCATATAATTTGGTGTAATTTCTATGGAGAGCTTCTCGAAATATTTTGATATTAATTATTTAAAAATTGTATCAATATATTGTCCATATAATTTGGTGTAATTTCTATGGAGAGCTTCTCGAAATATTTTGATATTAATTATTTAAAAATTGCATCAATATATTGTCCATATAATTTGGTGTAATTTCTATGGAGAGCTTCTCGAAATATTTTGATATTAATTATTTAAAAATTGTATCAATATATTGTCCATATAATTTGGTGTAATTTGTATAGAGAGCTTCTCGAAATATTTGGATATTAATTATTTAAAAATTGTATCAATATATTGTCCATATAATTTGGTGTAATTTGTATAGAGAGCTTCTCGAAATATTTTGATATTAATTATTTAAAAATTGTATCAATATATTGTCCATATAATTTGATGTAATTTGTATAGACAGCTTCTCGAAATATTTGGATATTAATTATTTAAAAATTGTATCACGTCCATATAATTTGGTGTAATTTGTATAGAGAGTTTCTCGCAATATTTTAATATTCATTTTTGCGAAGATTCCGCCACGTCCATCCGATTTTGAGTAATTTGTATGGAGAGTTTCTCGAAATATTTTGATATTAATTATTTAAAAATTGTATCAATATATTATCCATATAATTTGGTGTAATTTCTATGGAGAGCTTCTCGAAATATTTTGATATTAATTATTTAAAAATTGTATCAATATATTGTCCATATAATTTGGTGTAATTTCTATGGAGAGCTTCTCGAAATATTTTGATATTAATTATTTAAAAATTGTATCAATATATTGTCCATATAATTTGGTGTAATTTCTATGGGGAGTTTCTCGAAATATTTTGATATTAATTATTTAAAAATTGTATCAATATATTGTCGATATAATTTGGTGTAATTTGTATAGAGAGCTTCTCGAAATATTTTGATATTAATTATTTAAAAATTGTATCACGTCCATATGATTTGGTGTAATTTGTACAGAGAGCTTCTCGCAATATTTTAATATTCATTTTTGCGAAGATTCCGCCACGTCCATCCGATTTTGAGTAACTTGTATGGAGAGACTAGTAATAGTAATTTATTCCTCGGTCTGGGCCTTTATGCTAATGACAGATCGCGCGTACAGCAGCCAATTAACGAGTGATTGGATGATTACTAGACTGCAGGTGTTTATGCATTTATAATAATAGTAATATCGACGGTTTTAGCCGACACGTGAAGCGCTGTAATGATACAGTGAAAAACGGATTTAAATACAATGGGGAATGAAGCGATAATATCTATGCGTGAGAATTCTATAGAATTGTTATGTTATGTTTAATATACCGAGTATGTGTATCTAGAAAATAGATATTGCGTTTAATTACGGTAGCGGAGAACTCTGAAACATGAATTTCAAGAGTATACAAGTCTGTAGCAATTTGCTCAACATAGTGCGCGCTTTGTTTAGATTATCAGGAACTTTAAACACTGATCAAAGCCTGATGAAATTTATTCCAATTGCCCATAGTGCGACGCTGGAAATTCCATTTTCGAATAGTGGAACGAAAAATGAGGTAAACAGTGATTCGTGCAAAAGTCTAGTTCGACAGAAATTTTATTGACTCGAGGGGTCAATCTACTTCGGACCAAAAATAAAAATTTCTCTGGTAATTTCAGTCCAGTATTTATTTGCTGAAAATTTTAACAAGCGTACGTCCGCAAAGGTTTCAATGAACTCGCGTCGCGCGGCGAAAATAGACGATTCTTCGTGCGGTGGGAAGCGAGACTCGGCGGCCGTGTCGGGCCTTACAACGGGACACCATGCACTCGTCCTTGAACGTTTACGTTTTCCGCATTACTCGGGCCGCGCGCGTGTGCCCGTACGAAACACGCTCCGCGGCCAGTCACCGGTGCGAAACGGTCCCGTGGATCACCGGAAATCACGCTGCCACTCGCTCGTGTGCCCACCGAGCCGCCAGCTCTCCACTTGCATAACTCCTTGGGGTAGATGGAGAATCGAACTAAATTAGAAAAACGTGAGTTCGCGACTCGAGTTCGCTCTCGATTCGTTATGCAACTCTTACGTTCGTTCCTCAAGTATTTACTTTGCTACATGTTGTGTGTTACGTCCACAATGTTGGCATATACGCGTGGATTCTTGTGAGACGTAACTCGCAGGTGAAGTAGACGGGAGACTCAAAGTGGGACTAATTCGGATCAGACTGCAATTCATGTGTCACAGGGATTTGTCGAATTTTAAGAAATGTTAAACTTTAAATGTTATCGGCGCCAGGTTCGATCACTTTTAGAACAACAACAAATGTGCAATTATTAGTTTCCAATACATTAAAAAGTCTTTTTCTTTTAGATTCTGCTAATTAAATGTTATTTACAAAAAAAAAAAATTGTTTATTTTTTCTCCTTATAATTTATACAAAGTTGTTTTTTATCACACAAACTTGTAAAACACCAAGTTTGAAAATAAGACATATTTGAGTTTAATTTTTCTTTATAATATATTATATTTATTTTCCGTTCACAATTTATAGAAAAGGTTTTTCCCTTAATTTGTGATACAAACTCATTAGAAAATTATATTTAATATCAAAGAAAATCGATGTAACCATGAGGTTACATTTGAAATTGCCGCCAGTTTCGTCCATGCATCATTATGGATCGTTATCGATCCACCAATCGTTGACGAGTTCTGTCACATATATGTCACAGCACTCTTACCGTTTGAATAGCATGTGCCCAGTCACACATCTGCCACCATGAGGTTTAAATAGTATTCATACTAACTTCAATAATTGTTATAATGTATTGTCCATTTTTCTGCACAACATGTAAGTATTATTTATATACGGTGTTGTGGTTGCCTTTAATCTTGCATACTGTTATATCATTTAAAATATTTTTCAGACGCAATAATGATTCTTTGAAAAAGATCCACATCGGGATCGAAACGTTAGAAACATGTAATAATTGCACATTTGTTGTTGTTCTAAAATTGATCGAACCTGGCGCCGATAACATTTAAAGTTTAATTATCTAAAATTACGATCGAGAAGAATTTACCTTTAAGAAATGTATTTGTCGTAGCGCGAACGTCTTGACGCGACCCGTGCGCTTCGGCGTTTCCTCGTTTCACCGTCGCGTGTCGGGCTGCTGAGCGATCTGACGAATTGAATTCTGCGGAGACGCTGATCTCGATCGTTCGAGCGCTAAACAAAACAAAATATGTACTCGGAACCTGGGTTGCCATCTGCGAGTCTCGCCAGGCCCCTTACCCTTCCGCCCCTCGCCCATCTGCGCAGCGAAGCCCGCCTTTGCTTCCCCCACTCTTCCCACTAAAGCTGACTAACGCCAGAGTTGGGCAAATTTTATTTCGAATAACGAATAAAGAATAACGAACAAATCCCGGAATTTATTCGAGAATAACGAATAACGATTTTATTCGCTGAGAAATTATTCGTAGCTTACGAATAACGCTTTATTCGTTATTCGTTAGTCACGAATAAATCTCGGGACTTTTATTCGTTATTCGTTATTCTAAATGACGGCAGCGAATAAGAATAAAGGCCGAGAATAAGCGCAGCCGGCGGCGGGCCGCTTTTGAAGTAGGAACCCGACGTCGACACTCGACACTCGACACTCGGGGCCCTGAGTCGTCGGCGCGATGTCATTCGATATCTTTATTCGCTCGCTGGCTTATTCGAATAAATTTTTATTCGCTGGGTTATTCGAATAAATTTTTATTCGCTGGGTTTTTACGAATAAATTTTTATTCGCTGGGTTATTCGAATAAAAATTCATTCGAACAAAAATTTATTCGAATAAAAATTCATTCGCCCAACTCTGACTAACGCCACTTACCCTGCTCCACGTGGTACGCGTCAGCGTTAGTGGGAAGAGTGGGGGAAGCAAAGGCGGGCTTCGCTGCGCAGTTCGGCGAGGGGCGGAAGGGTAAGCGGCCTGGCGAGACTAGAATATGGTAACCCTGCTCGGTACATCGAGGGCCTTGTTTATCTTGTTACCACGTTTTTATATTAGCTCGCTTTCTTGTTTGTCTGTTTGTTCGGTACAAATTTTGCAATTGATTTTAAACTAACTTCCCGATGAGCTAGAGACTTGAAATTTTAAACATAGCTCAAAACTGGATGACAATGCAATATTTAAATTTTTTTTTAAAAAAGCCTATGCGTTTATGAGATATAAATTATTAATAAATTTAACCGTTACACGAAAAACGTGGGGCGCAAGATAATACATAGTAAGAAGTGTACAGAGTAGCTGCCGTTGAGAAAACACGCACAACAGTTCATATCATTTGCAGTGCAATAAAATTGTTAGTGATTTAGGTGTTCATGCATCAATTATTTATTGCATGCGCCCCACGTTTTTCGTTTTAAATCTTACAAGTATTTTTTTCATAGCTATTCAAAATTCACAATCACAAATTTCCAGGACTATCTGTACGGGGTTAGGAATCTGTATGGGGCTAGAAAAAATTATTTTATACTTTTTAGTCCGTTTTTATACGTGGCGTTTTTTAAAATTTTATTTTTTATTAATTAAGTTTATTGTTTATTATAAAATCTTAAATCTTAAATTATCAAAGCCACCGCACGGTGACTAAAAGACTTTCTCGCCGCTCACTCCGATTCCATCGGAGCCAGGAGCCTCGCGGTCAGGCGTGGAATCAGAAAATCAATTTCAATTACAGAAAGTGGAGAATCAAACAATTCTTAACCATCGCCAAACATCATTAAAAGACTATTACCGGGCAGCATTGAACCGATAAAAGGAATCGCGCGTCACTGTATCTTCCAGCGCCGTGTGCTGATGAATCGCACGAAGCCAGGATCGATGCGGACCGTGATCCGGTCGATCATTAAGCCAACCTTCGACACCGCCGGAAAGTGTATTCCCAAACGACCGTCGGTTTAACTGATTCGACACTCGGCCGTGATTTAAGGGGCCGAGCATTTTTCTCGACAAACTGTTCGAAGTGTTTTCCCTCACCCCTATTCGATCGGTTGTTTGCCGGACCGATCGAAACTGTCTGTCAACGGGCTGCGTGCCTTCCGTGAACCCAGCCTCCGAGACAAATCTCGACGTCCGTCGAGACAGATCGCTCGGCGGACCTCCTTTCTCCAAGATGTAGCTGCCCGATGCTCCCCGGGTAATCGCGCGACAACGCCGAGACCTGTCTTCCCATCTTTCACCCACCAAGACCGAGCTGCGGCGACATTTACCGCTCGAACGATATTCCAGGTCAGACCTAGGAAAAACTTCAACCTCCCCCTCGCATTTTCCTGAAGAATGCGCTCCAACATGCGTCCCCGGAACCGTGTATCCTGACCACAAAAATTGGCAAAGTTGCGGCTATTCGTAGTTCTAGAAAATACGCCCTTCACTTTGCCACAGTATGTACCACAGTTTTGCTGAAATAACGCAGCCGCTTTCAAAATTTTTCATCTCTCTTTTTGAAAATTTTACCATTCCCAGCGAAGGGTGGCTAGATTCCGAGATAATACAATCCCAACAAAAACATCCCCTAGTAGCACAAAAATATTGGATAAATATTTTTTAAGCCACACTTTTTCATATGAGAAAAATATTTCTTCCTAACTTATATAAAAAAGACTATTTGGTACTTAATGTAAAATAAATATTGTATGTATATTTAAATATTAAAAACAGATTGAATCTCTTTTTGATATTATATGAATGTGTATACAATATCTTGTGCTGCTAGGGTCCTGTAAACAGGAGCCAAGTTCCTATGGCCGTAAAAAGTTGAGATCAAAGAAATCAAATACCTCTTGCAATACTGAAAAAAGCGTTTGTAAAAATTAGTTTAAAAGAACGCTATTTAATTTTTAAAGAGTTACATAGAGGACTAAATTATTCAAACATGGCCGTTACTTTTTAAACCAATGGCCATAAAAGGTGTTAGGTAGCGGCCAAGTTTGAATCATTTACACTAATTTTTACAAACGCTTTTTTCATTATTGCAAGAGGTACAGTGACTCCCATTAATATTCGGACACTCTTAAAAACACCATAACCTTCTTAATATTGAACTATGCGATTTGAACTTTTTTGGGAAGCTAAAGCTAAACTAGTTTACTACAGGATATGAAAAGAAATTTTTTCGAAAATTGCATTTGGTCGGAATTGCAGAGAAAATACTAAAAGTTGCATTTTACAACTTTTTATACGGGCCTATATTGAAATTTTAAAAAATATGTTTTGTAGATCTGTATCAATTATACGCACTGCGAAAGTTTCATAGAAATCGGTTGACGCGGAAAAAAAACGACAGGCATTGAAAGATGTAAGAATCCTTAGAATTACTGCAGTTGGAGGCCAAAAATCGTGGGAAACTGAAATTTTTTCCATCTTTAAACTTTGTAGCTCATTACAACGTCGACCGATTTTGATAAAATTTTCAGAATATGCTTAATTGATACAGATCTACGGAACGTGTTTTCTAAATTTTCCATATAAGCCCCCATAAAAAAGTTGAAAAGTACAACTTTTAGTATTTTCTCTGCAATTCCGACAATTTGCAGTTTTTTTTCAAAAATTTGTGTTACGTTCTGTAGCAAACCAATTGTTCTAACTTCTCCAAAAATTTCAAGTCGTATATTCCAATATTAAAAAAGTTATGGTGCTTTTAAGAGTGTCCGAATATTAGTGGGAGTCACTGTATTTCTAATCTAACGAACTTGGCCGTATTTTGTTTGATCTCACAACTTTTTACGGCCATAGGAACTTGGCTCCTGTTTACAGGATGTTTTTGTTGGGGTTTCATCAAATTTTGTTGAAATTTCATCAATTATCAAGTAGGTATCAAAGAAAAAAAATCCTTTTCTAATCTTCAAGACAAAATCCAAATTCAATGTATCGAAGATTAACACTCTGCCGGCGACGCACAGTGGGAACTTTCGACCGAACTCGATTCAAAATCAAAGAGCTTTTGATAGAAATGAGGTAAAGCGATGAAATTTTTTTTAATTAAAGCAGAAACTTGGCAGAATATGGAAAAAATAGGGAGATTATGGTACGAACGTTTTCTAACTTTGAGAAAATTCGTTAAACTTTCACAATTTCAAGAAAACGTGGTTTCTCCGTTACCACGCGCGGAAATTTTTTTTTAACATGCTATATATCATTTCCCGTAGATTTTCTCACGCCGATTTCAAACCTGGTCCCAACATTTGTCTACGACCTCAGGATTTTGCAAGAAATCGATTTTTGTGAACAGAACTAATGTAATCATTTTTTCGTTGAAATGACTTGATAACCCACTAGTCTTCTTTTGCTTACGTTAAAGCGATTGTTTTTTTCATCAGTATTTGTTGCGAAATCGAAGCTAATAAACCGTATACTTATGTATGTTATGCTGCTATGTTCTACCCGACGTACCTATTTCGTAATGTTTTTTTTCAATACAACCCCTTTAAGGTGTAAAATTTCAAACTTTCATAATTATTCCTTTAACTGTTTGTTATCGTGGACCTTTATACCAAATTTCAAGTTTGTAGATCAATGGGAAGTACCCAAAAGGTTTTGATGATCTGTCAGTCAGTCAGTCAGTGACAAATTTAGCGATTTTTCAGGTCCTATATCTCGGAACCTACTAATGTTGGAAGATTAATGTTTCGTCAATATTGAGACATGATAGCATTTAACAAGTGTACGAAATTACATCTCTCCATCTGCCTCCAGTGCCGAGTTACAAGCCTCTAAAAACCGGCTAAGTTGTTCCGCGTAAAAGGTGGTAGTGCGAGAACTACCGTGCACCTAGATTTTAATATCCCCATTTCCATTTTTCCACGGATCTACATTAAAGAATGTTGTCTCCTCGGTCCCCTCGTCGAAAAATTCGCGCTGTCTGTTAGAGCAGTTTCACGATTTAATTTATTGCGCTCCGGAATATCTTGTTAACGCGCAGACAGGAACTCGCAAATTGCATCAGAACTTCTAAATTCATGTGAAGACGGTGTTCTCCTACTGGCGTCACGTGTGTAAGGTCGACACCGTGTTTTTGACAGAGCTGTACCTTAGTTACGGGTCTTCTGATGCGTCGCCCGGGGATTTCCATGTCAAAGGAAGTCGCTCTGTGAACTTTCCATCAGACAACTTTTCACCCATTGTTGACGTTTGCGGGCTCTATGCGCGTCTAATGCGGGGTCGTGTTGCTGCCGCGGGGTTTCGGTTGCTTTAAGGAACCTTGGGACTTCCGAAGCGGAACGTTTCCGTAAATCCCGCAGAAAATTACTCTAGAAAAATTCCTTTCTCTCAGACAACTACTTCGCGATATTTTTTCACGTTGGAACTGACAAAGATATCGAAGTGGGACGTTAGTATTCGCGTGAACGCGTATCTCGATGATGTCCATGAATTTTTAGGCGAGGATACAAACAAGATTGAGGTAGGTGTGACGAATTCAGTGGAGAAGTCGAAGAAGGGAAGAATACGAATGACTGCCTCGGTGTTTCCGGAGATACCTGGTCGATTGAGTTCAAACTTCGCGTGTACCTTCAGTACACTTGTCGCATCAACTGGTAGAAGTTCTGAGTCAAAACAATCGTTGCTTCCCATTTTACAGATCGTATTTTACGAACGTGTGTACCAAACTTTAGGTCGATCGGTCGGGTAGAACGTTCGGAGAACGTCAATTCCAGAGAACACACAAATTTTTTTCAACGACATGAATAATGGTGTCGATCTAAAATTTGGAGGAGTCATTTGTCGACGTTCGAGGATAACGTACAAATTTTTCCACGTCGAAACAAGCAGCAGAAGTAGTTACAATTTCGACGAACGACAATCCTACCGTCAAAACTCCGATCTATGTTTGCCGGTGTTTGCGCGCGTTTGTCGGCGATCATTTGCCCTGACAATCGCGTTACGCGATCGGCTCAGCCGAACAAGTATCAGTCACAACTTTCTGCCGTTGCGTATTATGTTTTCAATCGATTCTACCCTCCCCCTGGCCCTGAACTATGGACTTTAAGTTCGCGTCGGCACTGTATCGGTCGGCAAACTTCTCCGCGCGACAAAGCAGATATTTTTACGGTGTGCCCTCCGCCGCGAGCGTCCGAGCACTGTGCATCGAAAATCCCAACGTTGTTCCACAGCGGCCAAAGTCCGTGGCCTCTTTGATGCGCGGATCTGACCCTCCCTGTCGCAAATGTTTTTTTCCGGATAGACGGACGTTTATTGGCATGTATCGACGTGGCTCCGACAGCGGGACAGTTCTATTAGCCGATGTCACAGAAGCCGCCTTTGAGATTCCCACGCTTTTTCAGTTCAACAATTCTCCGTCTATCCGTCGCGAATATATCCCGCCGGCCACTTCGGCAGAATTTTTACGCGGTGCTCAGTCATCCTTGTTCGATCGTCCTTGCCCTCCTCGCTCGGAAACAGTCGTGTCGCTCTTTGTTCGAGCGGGCCTCCCTCTCTTCCGATAGGGAATCGAATAAATATTTACTTTGGGCGATGGAACCACTTTTCCTCGAACTTATCCGAGACGGGGCTTCGTTAGATCGCGGTTGGGTCTTGCCAAGGATTTCGATAGATCTAGGCCAGGACCTGGCTGAATCCTGGCAGGTGTCGGTTAGGCCGATTGGCTTCAAATTTTTTGTGTACCTGCAGTGCACCTTCCCCCAGAGAACGAGACAAGAATTTTCCGAAAATAATTGCTTTCGGAAATGTCACGGCGTTTTGCGCGAAAGTGGAGCGGCACTGCTGAAAAATGTTATACAATTAACACCGAAGGATTGTTAACGTAAAGAGGCTGGGGGTGCAAGGACGGGATGGTAAAACACTCGAAACTGGAGTAGCGAGGACGTGCTGAAAGTCAACATCACGTAGCGGATTCGCGTTTACCTGTTAGTACGAGTACTGCGATCTATCAAAGACTTATTAACAATTCAGCGTAACACTTGCACAGCTCTCTCCGCGAGTCAGCCTTGGATCTTCTGTCTTCGAGACTATAATGTATTTTCCGCTGTGTGCGCGCCGCGCCGGGGCGTCGTTAACTATTCATCCGTTCCCTTCCGGAAGACCCATAAAAGTTGCGCCCGTGTTCATCTCTTCTAAATTCTAGCGAATCGAGTTAGCTGTGGGCGCGCGGTGTCCTCTCGTTCCGTTTCGTCGTCCGTCACGTGTTTCCTTAAATTCGGGCGAAGAGGAAAAAAACGAACGAACAGAATAAAGGGCGTCCTTCGAGGGCCTGGAAGCCGTAAAGCTGGCGTATCGTGTATCCGTTTGATCGATAAGTAAGTGGCGGGAGGGACATAACTTCTCCGCCGACACAATAGGCACATCACGGTTCGACACAGCGCAGGACATCGGTAACGCGATTCCATATACAGTGGGTGTACAAAGTAATCGTACACATTTTAAAAACTAATCACTTTTTTATCATTGTACCAAACGACCTGATTTTTTATAATCAATTAGAAGCATTGGTTTACGAAATGACATGCAAAAAAGATTTTCCAAATAATTGTGATTTACAAGGTTAAATGCAAAAATAGAAAAAGCATTTTTTAAAACTTTTTTCTTTGGGCCCTTAATCAAAATTTAAAATATATATTTTGTAGATCTACACTGAGAAAAAAATCCTGTCGAAACAAAATAAATATATGTTGATTCGATAAGATGTACTATTGAATAGTGCCAATATCATATGAACTTATTTTAATATTTAATACTATTGAATTTCAATAGCAAAACTCATTTCCGCGAATCATATAAGTCAATAGCTTGACCATCAATGTTTTCAAAAAAATAAGATATGGCCTCAAACCAATTCCCAAATTTTTTTAACAACATATCTGATTGAAGGAAAAAAAGAAATATTACGAATAATAATATACGGTATTGAATCAAATAATATTTTCAATCATTTCATGATAGACAACTCAAATACATCACGATTTGCTTCTAAATTTCATACTATTGAAAAGAATACATTGATATTCATCGAAATAAAAAATTATAATAACACGCGTGTTATTGAAGTAACTACTTCTTTTTCTCTGTGTATGTTAGTTATACACATACAGGAAATTTCATCGAAATCGGTTGACGCAGGAAAAAACGGCACGCATGGAAAGATGAACGATTCTGTGGATTTTAAGCAGAAACTGATCAAAAGTCGTCTAAAACTTCGATTTTCACCATTTTACCACGTTTTTATTAGCTCGCTTTCTTGTCTGTCTGTTTGTTCGGTACAAATTTTGCAATTGATTTTAAACTAACTTCCCGATGAGCCAGAGACTTGAAATTTTAAACATAGCTCAGAACTGGATGACAATGCAATATTTAAACAAATTTTTTTAAAAAAGCCTATGCGTTCAGGAGATATAAACTATTAATAAATTTAACCGTTGCACCTCCCCGCACTCCACTGTTATTAACACACCACATCAGCGTGGTGTTCCGTTGAATATTGTATTTTACTACGTTTTTGTTAGTTTGCTTTCTTGTTTGTCTGTTTGTTCGGTACAAATTTTGCAATTGATTTTAAACTAACTTCCCGATGAGCCAGAGACTTGAAATTTTAAACATAGCTTAGAACTGGATGACAATGCAACATTTAAAAACAATTTTTTAAAAAAGCCTATGCGTTCAGGAGATATAAATTATTAATAATTTGAACCTTTGCACCCCCCGCCGCGTGACGTAGTACGTCTTCGCGTTCAGCGTCCCCACTCTACTACGCGTTCCCACTCTGACTCATCCCCACTCCACTGACCCGCTTCGCACCGAAGGAGCTCAGTGTGCGTCAGTGTGCGGTCGAGCTCCGTGCGGTGTTTACAAAGTTACTACGTATTATTATAGTATAATGTTTGTTTACCAAGCGAAAGAACAGTTACACCGAAATTCTCCGTCGAACCTTTATCTTTGACATTTTACCACGGCGTTCGTTTTCGATATGACGCGTCGCAATACCGTCTGAAATTTACTACATGTCTCTGTTATAATCTCATTAAAATGTTCAAAATCGATTGTAAAATTTCACACATATAAGGCTAAGAAGCAGAAAATAATTATTGAAATAAAAATAAATTTTTAAAAAATACCACGTTTTTAAAACGGACTAAAAAGTATAAAATAAAATTTTTAAAAACGCCACGTTTAAAAAACGGACTAAAAGTATAAAATAATTTTTTCTAGCCCCATACAGATTCCTAACCTCGTACAGATAGTCCTGAAAATTTGTGATCGTGAATTTTGAATAGCTATGGAAATACTTGTAAGATTTAAAACGAAAAACGTGGGGCGCATGCAATAGATAATTGATGCATGAACACCTAAATCACTAACAATTTTATTGCACTGCAAATGATATGAACTGTTTTGCGAGTTTTCTCAGCGGCAGCTACTCTCTACACTCCTTACTATGTATTATCTTGCGCCTCACGTTTTTCGTTTTAAATCTTACAAGTATTTTCATAGCTATTCAAAATTGACAATCACAAATTTTCAGGCCTATCTGTACGTAAAAAATTTTTCTTTATACTTTTTAGTCCGTTTTAAAAATGTTGTATTGTTTAAAAATTTCTTTTTATGTAAATAGTTATTTAACTGCTTCTAGCTCGTATGTATGTTAATCGATTTCGTTGAAATTTGAAGCATGTGTATAACTAACATAGATCTACAAAACATCTATTTTAATCTTATTTATTTGCAAGGTACTTGATCCCATCCCTAGTCACCGGCGCTTCCAGTCCTCCAGGATAGCTCCAGTGAGGTGTGGGTTAGATTTTAAGTGGGGTCCACTAATCTCAAATTATGTCTCGTGAGGATTGGCGCCAATTTCGGTTTGTATCATGTCCGCGCCAGCAATTTCACACCGACTGATCCAAGCGACGCGGTACGTTGGAAATTATGCATTACTATTCCGAGACCATATCCAGCCATGTTCGCGAGAGGTCCACGGGCAGTTTTAGCATAATTTTAGCTCGACTTAGATTACGTTAGCGTAGATGCGGTCTCGAATACGTTGCCGGCGAACTGAACCGGAATCGGGTTACGGTTACATCGGCTGATTTGCGTGTCGCCGCATTCGACATTGTTCATGCGACGCAGGAGGGCTTTAGAAATGTTTAGAACGCGCGAGGGAGAGACCTGTATGGGAAAGCAATCTTGTCGTATTCGATACAACAAATATCTGTTATTATTCGCACGAGCGAATCCATAGTCTGACGTCGACTACAGTGGGTGTACAAAGTATTCGTACACTTTTTAAAAACTAATAACTTGTTTATAATTGCACCAAACGACCTGATTTTTTATAATCGATTAGAAGCAATGGTTTACGAAATGATATGCAAAAAAGCTTGTTCAAAAATTATAATTTACAAGGAAAGTCCTTACAATGAAAACCCTTATTTTTTTATATAAAATCAAAAATGTCGTCAAAAAATGGTGCAAAAGTGGTGTCTCTCCGTCTTTAATGATCGTTTAAACATGTTTAAACAATCATAATGTATTAATATTGGATATCACTGTATTCGGGAAAGTCTAAGGAATCTTTTGCTGTAAAGATCAATTCAATATATTTTATAATAACAACACAATATTTGTTCAAAGTTGAAAAATAGGTCGTTTTTTCAAACTCAAATTTCTCAAAAACTGTGCATCGAGGAGAAAAATTAAGGAAATATTCGGAATCGGCGCAAGAAACTCGATAAGAATTGCATAGTGAGAATCGAAATCCTTTTTGGCTGTTGGACAGTGTAATTACTTGTATACAATGAATACTTTTCAACTTGACTCGGATTCGTGAGTACATATTGAACTTGATCCCATCCGTACCAGTGACACATCCAAATATTGTGGAGCAATTTCGAACCAAGTCACCGCGAACGACTCTACATGCCAAGGCACGAATGTTGACGCCTCGACTCTCCTCTCGCCACAGCTATGTAACTCATCAAAGTTCACTAAATGTTGTTATTACCCGCGTTGGATCTCGCGAACCATTCGTGGTATTTGACATCCAAGCATGTAGTACGTCGCTTTGTCCCGAATTCTCTCGCTGGTTGAAATGTAATCGTTCCCGAAGTTGAGTCGCCGAATAAGAACCCTATGCAGCGACTTCGTACGTCGGCGAATGATAATAGTTCGGGGCTCGAATTTGCATGTCAAAATCGTCGTTGAACGGTGCCGTGCAACTAGAGAGCTTCATGACGCTTAAGGAATGTTGTTACCGAATTGGGCCCGAGACCTCGGAATACATCCGGGACTATCTGCTTTCTCAATGGGGTAGTCTTTGTCTCTCGTTCTTTGAAGTTTCCCGCCATTGCCACAGCTATGCTGCCGGGATGTCGAGGGCTTAGCGTTCATTATGAACATCGCCGAGCAATTTTGGAACTGCTCTGCGGCGTTATTAAAGCAATTTTCGAGTTCGAAATGTACTCCTGCACTTTTCGTACACTGCTAAAATCGGCTGACGCTGTAATCATAATCAGCAGGCTGCGGACCTTTGTGCATTTATGAAGAAACTAGTTAGGTGAAATATTAAAAGCGGTAATACATTAGTTAGTCTAAATTCCATCAGCTTCAAAATCAGAACAAATCCTTTCATTCTCGAAATTAACCCTTAGCACTCGAGTGGTGAGTCAGAGTCACCACCAGAAATTGCGATACCATTATTCAAAATATTGTTTACAGTATTAAATATCTTGGTGGCTAATCATTTACTAAACATTTAAGTATTGTATGACGTGTTATATCAATTTCATATCCATAAAATGAAAAAAAATTATATAGATTGGAATTATTCTGGGTCGGAAGATATGTTTCATTTTCGAGTTACAATAGCTCCGAGTGCAAAGGGTTAAAAAGAAGTATGTGAAATTCTGTCAGGACAACTCACATTCCGTACAATTTTTCTGGATCCCTTCACACATAGGAGTGCATGGAAATGAAGATGCCGACTCCCTTGCAGAAGCTGCCACATCTTCTAACTCTGCGGAATAATTACTCTGCGGAATAAATTCTCAATAATTTCTCAATTTCTAATTTCTCAAGTTCCTTTCACCGATTTGACTTGCCACCTCAGACTAAAAGGCATTTACACTCAACGCTCGATCCTCAATTACTGAGCAATGCACCATCAAGGGTGTACATTATTTCTAAAAACTCTACAACACAAATCAAACTCTGGTTCGTTCAAAATTTTGATGACTACATTAAAAGGGGTTTTATATCCACAGTAAACCGTATCAGGGCCAATCATTATAATCTCGCTGCCTCTCTGTATCGAGTAAATATTGCTAGTGACCCTATTTGTAAGTGTAATTACAGCTCCGAGGACTTAGATCATGTTCTATGGCAGTGTCGTCTTTATGATTCCCAAAGAATTAAATTAGTAAATAAGTTGCGCAAAATTAAGTCTTTTCTACCATTAAAAGCGGACGTTTTCTTTGCGAAACCTAATGTTAAATCCTGCGAATATATCTTCCAGTTTTTAAACGACTGCAATTTACATCTCTAGCGATTATTAAGTCTGTCGTTGTACACTAACTGTAAACCTACTGTATAATTGTTAAAGCTGAAATAAACCTGTAATAGGTTTTAGTGGTTCAATATAAAAAGTAATACATTAGAAAATTTCAAGAATATTTTCATGTTGTCTTTAACGTAGCAAAGTCGTTAAGGGACGAAATCAATTTTTATTTTATTCCTGCTTCTCGCGATCAATGCAGAATATTTTCATTTTGCATAAAGATCCGCAGTCTAATAATCAGAGTATGTCCACGAGTGTCTAACAAGTTGCATGAAAATTTTTCTGAACAGTTTAATTAACCTGGCTCGTTATTGTTCATAATTATGGTGGTTGGGTGGTCCGAAGCTGTCACATAAATAGTGTAAGTACTTTCCAGGGTAAGACTGATTGGCCGCGGTTCAAATCGAACGATCCAGTTCACGGACGAGGAACGGGATTCCGCGTAGAAGTATCCGAGCGTGCGCGCGGATTATCTGATCCTTTTTCGCAGGCTGGACATAAATGAGTAAATGCATACGTGATCGCAACGCGATACTGCAACAGGCTATAAATTCGCCGCGAACCGGTTTTAAGCCGCTGCCGGCGCGGCCCTGATTACTTTGGGCTACTGTTTCCCTCCGCAAATCCGCATTATACATTTGCCATTTCGATTTGATAGTTTTCACGCGT
The DNA here is from genome assembly GCA_933228785.1 of Lasioglossum pauxillum. Lineage (NCBI taxonomy): Eukaryota > Metazoa > Arthropoda > Insecta > Hymenoptera > Halictidae > Lasioglossum > Lasioglossum pauxillum. The sequence goes on from OW121699.1 coordinate 2,570,872, forward strand.
ATGGGGGGCCACGAATAATCCGCTGAACGAAAAGGAATCTCGTTTTATCACTGGAGACAATAATTGAGTACCGTGATAAATAATCTTCCGGCTCCCTCACTTCGCTTGCCAGTTTAATTTATAGGTCACGAACATTTTTAAAAGAGAACACAAACAGTAGTAAAATCGTGCTTCGGCACAGTTACGATTATAAGAAAGGAAGCCACGTTTTACTGCTGATTGCCGTTCGATAGCTTAGCCACCGGGAAGGTTCTATGCAAAGTTTCGCCGCCCTATTTGATCGAGAGGTAGCCACAGCGAAAAAATGGATTATCGGTTTTCGGTTGATTTTTCCCGTTTAATTGTCCACAACAATTCTGGAAAAAATCTGACGCGTAGCAGCTGTCCAGATACAAATCATGGAATACTTTCGAATTTTTTCGTCGAAAATCCCGGTTGCTACAAATCAAAAAGGAAAATGTGAAAAAACGCAATTTTCTGTATAAAGTTCGCACGCTGCGTCATTTATACTTTTACTGTGACTACACGTTGTTGTAACCAGCGCTTCGGAATATTTTCAGATTTTCTGATAAAGCGCTTCGCGATTAAAAAAAGAAAAACACCTGTTCGACGGCAGACGTGCAAAAAAGTGATTTATTTGTCGAACGCGGAAAATTTGCATAAATATTTGCACTGTAATTGTCAGATATGCGCGGAAGCATAAATTACGCGGATGTAATTGCTAGCACAACATACAATGAAGGGAAAAATGATTAAAATTATTCGAACAGCCAGTCCATCATACGCGAAACGCATTCCGCCGCAAAGAGCTGTAGCGAGCAATAAAGCAGCTATTACACCGAACATGGTCTTCGAAAATTGGCCGTTGCTATGCCGCACACGTGAAGGAATAATGCTCTGGCGATAACAATAACCGGCCGCTCGTAAACATTCTCGCAATTGAATATGTTAAATTAGCTCTGGCGATAGCCGGAGTAACGGCATTCAATTGTCGCGAGTTTTGATTGGATCGGTTCATAATGGATTATCCGGGGGCCGAATAGACGTTTTGTTGCTGCTTATATTAATTGTCAATCAATTTGTGGTGCTTTGCGGTGTACCTTTTACGAGTTATAGGAGCCGAATTAATTTTCACGCTGCGCCGGAAAGCTATCAGCTGTCGCGGCTGACTGGCTTATCAGCTGTTTGTCGATATCTAGACCGGTTTCCTGTTCCACTCTTCGAATCTCCTCGCAGAAAAAGAGCCTCGACTCGTTGCGGAAATATTCCTTTCGACTGGCCGCCGGATGTTTTATTTCTTTGTAGAAGTTCGTCCCGTTGGGGACGACGCTTTATGCTGTCATTGTGTCCCAGCCACGTGAGCAACGCACCTTGAATTCCAATCAAAGGAAACGAGCAAGATCGGGCTCGATAATCGATTATCGTGTCGTCCGTGATGGCGGACGGTCGTTAACACCTGTCCCCGGACACTTTTCTGCATAAACATTCCTGCGAACCCATTCGACACAATATTTTTATTATTTTTCTCCTCTGCTACCTCTCAAATTCCAATTACATCTTGATCCAACAGTCTTTCGCTTCTGGAGTTTTGTTCTATCTCTTCTTTGATCTTTTTTATTATTTCTTTTCTACAATCTTTTTATTTTTACGATCTTTATTATTTTTATTCCGTCATTTTCTGAACCGAAGTCGCATGATTTTTGTTCTGTGATCATTCAATTTAGAATTTCCATGATTTTTTTCCGCCATCCTGCAATCTACAATTTTTATTCTGCGAACTTTTAACGCTTCAATTTTTATTATTTTAATCCTGGCGTCTTTACGGCCTTCAATGCGCATTAGTATTTCTATTCTCTTTCGATGCTCCATTTTTCTACTCCGAAGTCGCATGATTTTTGTTCTGTGATCATTCAATTTAGAATTTCCATGATTTTTATTCCGCCATCCTGCAATCTACAATTTTTACTCTGCGAAGTTTCAACGCTTCAATTTTTATTATTTTCATCCTGGCATCTTTAAGGTCTTCAATGTGCATTAGTATTTTTATTCTCTTTCGATCCTCCATTCTTCTGCTCCGAAGTAGCATGATTTTTGTCCTGTGATCATTGAATTTATAATTTCCATTATTTTTATTCCGCCATCCTGCAATCTACAATTTTTATTCTGCAAACTTTTAACGCTTCAATTTTTATTATTTTCATCCTGGCGTCTTTAAGGTCTTCAATGCGCATTACTATTTTTATTCTCTTTCGATCCTCCATTCTTCTGCTCCGAAGTCGCATGATTTTTGTTCTGTGATCATTGAATTTATAATTTCCATGATTTTTATTCCGCCATCCTGCAATCTACAATTTTTAGTCTGCGAACTTTCAACGCTTCAATTTTTATTATTTTCATCCTGGCATCCTTACGGCCTTCAATGCGCATTACTATTTTTATTCGCTTTGCATGCTCCATTTTTCTGCTCCGAAGTAGCATGATTTTTGTCCTGTGATCATTGAATTTATAATTTCCATTATTTTTATTCCGCCATCCTGCAATCTTCAATTTTTATTCTGCGAACTTTTAACGCTTCAATTTTTATTATTTTAATCCTGGCGTCTTTACGGCCTTCAATGCGCATTAGTATTTTTATTCTCTCTCGATGCTCCATTTTTCGGCTCCGAAGTCGCATGATTTTTGTCCTGTGATCATTCAATTTAGAATTTCCATTATTTTTATTCCGCCATCCTGCAATCTACAATTTGTATTCTGCGAACTTTTAACGCTTCAATTTTTATTATTTTCATCCTGGCGTCTTTACGGTCTTCAATGCGCATTAGTATTTTTATTTTCTTTCGATGCTCCATTTTTCTACTCCGAAGTCGCATGATTTTTGTTCTGTGATCATTCAATTTAGAATTTCCATGATTTTTATTCCGCCATCCTGCAATCTACAATTTTTATTCTGCGAACTTTCAACACTTCAATTTTTATTATTTTAATCCTGGCGTCTTTACGGCCTTCAATGCGCATTACTATTTTTATTCGCTTTGCATGCTCCATTTTTCGGCTCCGAAGTCGCATGATTTTTGTTCTGTAATCATTGAATTTATAATTTCCATTATTTTTATTCCGCCATCCTGCAATCTACAATTTGTATTCTGCGAACTTTCAACGTTTCAATTTTTATTATTTTCATCCTGGCGTCTTTACGGTCTTCAATGCGCATTAGTATTTTTATTCTCTTTCGATCCTCCATTCTTCTGCTCCGAAGTCGCATGATTTTTGTTCTGTGATCATTCAATTTAGAATTTCCATGATTTTTATTCCGCCATCCTGCAATCTACAATTTTTATTCTGCGAACTTTTAACGCTTCAATTTTTATTATTTTCATCCTGGCGTCTTTACGGTCTTCAATGCGCATTAGTATTTTTATTTTCTTTCGATGCTCCATTTTTCTACTCCGAAGTCGCATGATTTTTGTTCTGTGAACATTGAATTTAGAATTTCAATGATTTTTATTCCGCCATCCTGCAATCTACAATTTTTATTCTGCGAACTTTCAACGCTTCAATTTTTATTATTTTCGTCCTGGCGTCTTTACGGTCTTCAATGCGCATTAGTATTTTTATTCGCTTTCGATGCTCCATTTTTCTGCCCCGAAGTCGCATGATTTTTGTTCTGTGATCATTCAATTTAGAATTTCCATGATTTTTATTCCGCCATCCTGCAATCTACAATTTGTATTCTGCGAACTTTCAACGCTTCAATTTTTATTATTTTCATCCTGGCGTCTTTAAGGTCTTCAATGCGCATTACTATTTTTATTCTCTTTCCATGCTCCATTTTTCGGCTCCGAAGTCGCATGATTTTTGTTCTGTGATCATTCAATTTAGAATTTCAATGATTTTTATTCCGCCATCCTGCAATCTACTATTTTTATTCTGCGAACTTTCAACGCTTCAATTTTTATTATTTTCATCCTAGCGTCTTTACGGCCTTCAATGCGCATCATTATTTGTATTCTCTTTCCATGCTCCATTTTTCTGCTCCGAAGTCGCATGATTTTTGTTCTGTGATCATTGAATTTATAATTTCCATTATTTTTATTCCGCCATCCTGCAATCTACAATTTTTATTCTGCAAACTTTTAACGCTTCAATTTTTATTATTTTTTTTCTGGCGTCTTTACGGTCTTCAATGCGCATTAGTATTTTTATTCTCTTTCGATCCTCCATTCTTCTGCTCCGAAGTCGCATGATGTTTGTCCTGTGATCATTCAATTTAGAATTTCAATGATTTTTATTCCGCCATCCTGCAATCTACAATTTTTATGCTGCAAACTTTTAACGCTTCAATTTTTATTATTTTCATCCTGGCGTCTTTACAGTCTTCAATGCGCATTAGTATTTTTATTGTCTTTCGATCCTCCATTCTTCTGCTCCGAAGTCGCATGATTTTTGTTCTGTGATCATTCAATTTAGAATTTCCATTATTTTTATTCCGCCATCCTGCAATCTACAATTTTTATTCTGCAAACTTTTAACGCTTCAATTTCTATTATTTTCATCCTGGCATCTTTACGGTTTTCAATGTGCATTAGTATTTTTATTTTCTTTCGATGCTCCATTTTTCTGCTCCGAAGTCGCATGATTTTTGTTCTGTGAACATTGAATTTAGAATTTCAATGATTTTTATTCCGCAATCCTGCAATCTACAATTTTTATTCTGCGAACTTTCAACGCTTCAATTTTTATTATTTTCATCCTGGCGTCTTTACGGTCTTCAATGCGCATTAGTATTTTTATTCGCTTTCGATGCTCCATTTTTCTGCCCCGATGTCGCATGATTTTTGTTCTGTGATCATTCAATTTAGAATTTCCATGATTTTTATTCCGCCATCCTGCAATCTACAATTTTTATTCTGCGAACCTTCAACGCTTCAATTTTTATTATTTTAATCCTGGCGTCTTTACGGCCTTCAATGAGCAATTACTATTTTTATTCTCTCTCGATGCTCCATTTTTCTGCTCCGAAGTCGCATGATTTTTGTTCTGTAATCATTGAATTTATAATTTCCATTATTTTTATTCTGCCATCCTGAAATCTACAATTTTTATTCTGCGAACTTTTAACGCTTCAATTTTTATTATTTTCATCCTGGCGTCCTTACGGTCTTCAATGCGCATTAGTATTTTTATTTTCTTTCGATGCTCCATTTTTCTACTCCGAAGTCGCATGATTTTTGTTCTGTGATCATTCAATTTAGAATTTCCATGATTTTTATTCCGCCATCCTGCAATCTACAATTTTTACTCTGCGAAGTTTCAACGCTTCAATTTTTATTATTTTCATCCTGGCATCTTTAAGGTCTTCAATGTGCATTAGTATTTTTATTTTCTTTCGATGCTCCATTTTTCTGCTCCGAAGTCGCATGATTTTTGTTCTGTGATCATTCAATTTAGAATTTCCATGATTTTTATTCCGCCATCCTGCAATCTACAATTTTTACTCTGCGAAGTTTCAACGCTTCAATTTTTATTATTTTCATCCTGGCGTCTTTACGGCCTTCAATGAGCAATTACTATTTTTATTCTCTCTCGATGCTCCATTTTTCTGCTCCGAAGTCGCATGATTTTTGTTCTGTAATCATTGAATTTATAATTTCCATTATTTTTATTCTGCCATCCTGAAATCTACAATTTTTATTCTGCGAACTTTTAACGCTTCAATTTTTATTATTTTCATCCTGGCATCCTTACGGCCTTCAATGCGCATTACTATTTTTATTCGCTTTGCATGCTCCATTTTTCTGCTCCGAAGTAGCATGATTTTTGTCCTGTGATCATTGAATTTATAATTTCCATTATTTTTATTCCGCCATCCTGCAATCTTCAATTTTTATTCTGCGAACTTTTAACGCTTCAATTTTTATTATTTTCATCCTGGCGTCTTTACGGTCTTCAATGCGCATTAGTATTTTTATTCTCTTTCGATCCTCCATTCTTCTGGTCCGAAGTCGCATGATTTTTGTCCTGTGATCATTGAATTTAGAATTTCCATGATTTTTATTCCGCCATCCTGCAACTTATTATTTTTATTCTGCGAACTTTTAACGCTTCAATTTTTGTTATTTTTTTTCTGGCGTCTTTACGGCCTTCAATGCGCATTACTATTTTTATTCTCTCTCGATGCTCCATTTTTCTGCTCCGGCCTTTTAATGTTCCAATTTTTCCATTTTCATTCCACTACCTTTCAATGTCAAATTCTTACTATTTTTATTCCGGCGTAAAAATGTTTCTTCGTTTCTTCCGGCAAAAGTGTGTAACATTGAGAAGGTTTTCGGCCTCGCAATTTGCGGACTCATTTGCAAATAGACGGTATTTTGTAGTAGGCGATTATCATGCTGAGAGCATGTGAATTAACCGGATCCACGGCAGTCGATCAATCGAGTAATTATTGTATCCTGCTTCTGGAGGATCGCGCGGCTATCCGTCGCGCAATTTCTGTTTTGCTCCGAGCGTGATCGAACGTTAATCGATGCAAACCGGTCGGCAAAAACGTCGCCCATAACAGCTCATACGTATCGGGTGTTACAGATACAAATTACCTAGGATCACTTCGCATTAAACTCGTAATTGGGGTCAGTGGAAAAAAAATGTCGTATCTAGCGAGCACAGTGATTGAACTAGCGGCTTAAAGATCATGTCGTTAGACAAGGAAGAATTTTTTTGCTTGTTGATTCTATCGACGAACCCCGCTCTTTTAAAGGATTCGGCGAAAATCTTCGTTGTCGAATGGAGAAGGGCACGATTCGGTGTGCGGAGAAATCAACCGGCTTATCGGCGCAGACTTTCCTGGGTGGATCGAATGATGCTAAGTAATTGGAAGCCTCGTGCAATAAGATTAAAAGGTCTTCGATTCGAAAGCATTTTGATTGCTCGGGGCAAAGGTCGCCGAATAGCGGGATCAAATATCTTCAGTACTTTTGGAGCTGTTCCAGCCATTACCCTGACGAATACAGTATGCTTCATCGCAATGGTTATCTCTCCTGGCAACGTTCGAGGGCCTTTGTTGCTCGCCAGCAAGACCCTCTATACAGAAAACTAAGCATCTCGAAAATTAAAAGGTTCCTGCCATCGCAAAAATTTGCGGACTGTTCTGTGACACTTATCCTAGGCACACATTGCATATTTGAAACGTAATTGTTTATACAGTCCCAAATTGTGTCCCAAAATTCGTGAAAATCCCGGAAATGGGAATCTTCCTGAGACCATTTGAAGCGACACTTTCCTCTGCAAAAATGTTATCCGCGTCTTCGTTTAGGAGTTATTAACGAAAAACACGGACCAATCGAGTTGGCATAGTCGGCCAATCGACAGTTGGCGACTCGCGTCTCGGTAGCGCTCTGATTGGTGCGCGTTTTTCGTTAATAACTCCTAAACAAAGCCGCGGATAACATTTTTGCAAAGTGTTCGGTCTCGAGCAGACCGAACGTGAGATGTATTTAGACACGGTCCGCTGCAATAACCCGAAACACTCGACGCGACGGTCCCAGAGTTTGGGTGTCATCGGACACCACTTCGGGACCGTCTCAAGAGCGAACCACGAATCTTTGTATAAGCAACATTTTAGTTTCCGTCTCATTTCCCATATCATTCACACCTAATATTTTCCATAACCTAAACATAGTTTCACCGAACCGCTCCAACTCCTACGACCAAAAAGCACCACCCACTCACCAATAGAAATCACTTTGTCATCCCCATTCATTTGTATGCTAGCCAATAAGAAAAGACGCCGAGTCGACTTTATACACGACGAGATACCGAAGAGCAGATCACGAAAATCACTCGAATCGAAAACAACTTCACCTTTACCTCGAATCTCAGCCTTTATTGTAACTTGTTAAGTTTTTAAATATATATTAAAGTGTGTTAACTTCCAAAGAGTCGAACTTCTTTCAAATAGTCGGTGTTACTCCTATAACACCGTCAAAGCCCCGAGTATCGTCGCGAGCAAGCGAAACGGGATTTACGACCCCGCGAAGTTCGGCATACGGACTTGCGATATTTCGGACGCTTCACAAAGGAAAGTGTCGCTTCAAATGGTCTCAGGAACCTCTCATTTCTGGGATGTTCACGAATTTTGGGACACCCTGTAGAAAGACAATGTCTTAAGGGGGTAGTCTACCCGATGGTTACAACTAGAATCTTACTAGAATCTTACTAGAAAACATGGGTTTACGGGAAAACAAATGCTGTCCTTATTTCAGCAAATTGTGGGCTGGTTGAGGGCTCATTCTAAAGAGGAAGGTTTGACGATAGTCGCTCTGGTCATTAGGCTAACGAGATTATGTTTATATCTAATAATATGAAGGCCCAAAGTAGAGAAAAAATCTTGGAAAAAAACCCGCAGGTTTCAATGCATTTTTCTGTCTCTGAAAGACTTTTTGACTGCCCTAATGACCAGAGCGACTATCGTCAAACCTTCCTCTTTAGAATGAACCCTCACCCAGCCTACAATTTGCTGAAATAAGGTCAGCATTTGTTTTCCCGCAAACCCATATTTTCGACCCAAAATCTAGTAGGATTTCTTATTTGACTAGTTATTTGCTAATTTACTAGAATCCTACTAGATTTTGGGTCGAAAATATGGGTTTGCGGGAAAACAAATGCTGACCTTATTTCAGCAAATTGTAGGCTGGGTGAGGGTTCATTCTAAAGAGGAAGGTTTGACGATAGTCGCTCTGGTCATTAGGGCAGTCAAAAAGTCTTTCAGAGACAGAAAAATGCATTGAAACCTGCGGGTTTTTTTCCAAGATTTTTTCTCTACTTTGGGCCTTCATATTATTAGATATAAACATAATCTCGTTAGCCTAATGACCAGAGCGACTATCGTCAAACCTTCCTCTTTAGAATGAGCCCTCAAACAGCCCACAATTTGCTGAAATAAGGACAGCATTTGTTTTCCCGTAAACCCATGTTTTCTAGTAAGATTCTAGTAAGATTCTAGTTGTAACTAGCGCATAGACTACCCCCTTAACGTCTCCAAGCAAAAATTACTAACTGAATGGTGTTTATACTTGTTCGTTTCGACTTGTGGTCAACACTTCTACCATGAACCGATGCGGAACGTGTAATTCGACATTTTCATTAAGAAGTACAGATTGCAAACATCACGACGGAGAAAAGCTTTCCTCGGAAGCAAAGAGTCTCTTCAGGAGTCGAACTTGTCGAAGTGCACTTCCGAACCGTTTCGCAGGAGTTCCTCGAGGAGATTACTGGGAAAAGGCACAGGATTCAGCGATAGTCACGGCGAGTTCTCCCAACGCGGGTAAAAAAGGGGAGTCCATTGTGGTCCGGTCTCTCGGGACACTCGTTCGAACCGGTGTCTCCGAAGGAATCCTCGAGGATTCGGGTCAGCAGTGCAGTCGACAGTGGTTGAGAAATGGAGAGACTCATTCCGACTGGTTGGACGCCGTGATCGTCTCGTGAAAAACCGATGCAATCGATACCGGTGTGCTGGCTCTGGGACTGACATGACGTGCCGAACTGGCGGCCGCGGATGCCGCGCCGGGAGATTTCGGTTTCGAATCGGGATTCCCCAATAATTAGGATGCTAGGGATTCCAATTCTGTCGCCGGGGATGATTGCGATTCATGCACGACGGAGAACACGTTCCGGTGCACCCACCAATCCTCCGGGGGAGGAGTCAGTTATTTTTAACGCGAGAGAAATCCGCGTGTGCATGCATTCCCCGGGATTATGACGTTCCTGTTTCACACTGGGATTCACAGGCACTTCGGGTATGTTCGATTAACGGAAAATAATTCGTGTGTAGGAGGATGTAAATAGACACAGTGGGACTCGGTTAGGTCAGTTTTCGAACATTGGTCAGGTCCAAGTTGGGCCCGATCGTTAATTTGGGTGTCTCTGGAGGTACTTGAACACTCTTTCAAGAGTCCAGGAGTTGAATGAAAACTTTTTGCAAGTCTCAGGGCATGAATACGTTCAATATCACTGGGTTAGGTCAGTTTTCGAACATTGGTTAGATTCGGGTTGGGCACAGTTGTTACTGTGAGTGGGTACTTCAATACTGAAGTTTCCAGAACATGAAAAAAGAAATTAACTTCGAAAAAACGCACTAAAAAAATTCACTAAAAAGTATGAAATAATTTCCATTTAATTGATGTGAATACACACGAGCTTAAGGATGTTCTGGAGGTACATAAAAACGTAACAAAATTTTTGAAAATTTGACAAGATATAATCCTTACTAAATTAATGCAATTACCAAAGTTTGGGTTCGATTCACTGCATCGTTTAAGAATTATAGCAACTTAAAGTTTGCACATTTTAACACGTCTTCTTATGGAGAATACATAAAATTACAATTCAAATCCTATTGAAACCTTGAAAAAACGCAACTAGAAACTCCAAAAAAAATACACTCAAAATCAAAAATATACTCATGAATGGCTTTCATTGCCAATATATGATGGATTTCGAATTTCTTGTACTTTTGTCTCCCATTGTACCTCCGGAACATCCTTAAATACAATACAATCTTTTCGGAGGCGGCGCAAAATTGAAAATTTTCGACACTGGAAATTACGGAAATCTTTAAATTCTTCTACATGCTTTCACATATTAATGTGTCTTCTCTTTCCACAACTACAGATTTCTAAGTCCACCATATTGAAATCATAATCAGCAACATCTGTCATTTGGAAAACTTTCAATTTTGCGCCGCCTCCGAAAAGATTGTATTGCATTTAAGTTCGTATGTATTCACATAAATTAAATGAAAATTATTTCATACTTTTTAGTGCATTGTTTAGTGCATTTTTTCGAAGTCGGTTTAATTTTTGTTTATAAAATTCTTTTATTTCACACTTTTTAGCGGAACGAGCAGAATTTGTAGAGCACCGTTGGATGGTTTTTCGGTCTTATTGGTTATTTGCAATAAAAACCGCAAAGAATGAGAAAATGCAAAATTTGTTTTCACGGGACCACCTCGGGGACATACCCTACAAAATGCAGAAGGTTTCGTCCTGATTGGTCCATCCATCTCGGCGTAACCGGTGATCATTAGACTGCGGATCTTCATGCAAAATAAAAATTGTCTGGATCGATTGCAAGAAATAGACAATAAATTGAATGTTATTTCTTCCCTTAATGATTTTAATAGAGGAGAAATCATATATTGACATTTTCAATTTTTAAAATTTTCCAACAGTTTCGAATTTCATCTACTCAATTTTCCTATAAATGCATAAAGATCCGCTGTCTAGTGATCATTCATAGAAAAAAAGGCACATACAGATCGAATTGAGTACGCTCCTCCTTTTTCGAAGTCGGTTAAAAATTGCTTCGAACAAAAAATTCTGCTGCACTTACCGAGACCTGAATGTGTAGAATATCAGTGGTTTAGGTCATCTGTTGAGCCTTGGAGAGGACCGAGGTAGCGACGACTACGTGGTGGTCAGGTTTGGTTTACCCCTTTGTGGCCGAAAACAAGTAGTTTGGAGCTGTTTGAATGACACAGATATACTGAATGCAGACGTAGCTGGCAACTATTCAGTGTTGCTACAAATTAACCTGAATAGGAAGTGAATGGAGGCATGGCTGTGGCACACAGCATCAAACGGGAGTGACACGTTAAACTTCTATAAAGGGTTAAGTTGCAAAGTGGAGGTGCGGGTCAGTCGTTTGCGTCCATCAGCTTTAAATTCGGAGATCCAGGTCGCTGAAATTCACGGGCGGAACGTGGCTCCACGGTCGCCGGTAATTATCAAGAGCGTCGTGTTCTCTGACAGTTGTCGCGCGCGTGTGTGTTGCACGGGGTTCGGGAAACTAAAATGGAAGTTGAAAGCGGTGGGGAAGAAAAAAAAGTAATTAAGCCAACATTGTCGTCGTTTCTGTGTTAGTGTCTTTTTTATTTCGTCGGCGTGACGCTTGCGAAAGAAGGATGTCAAGGGAATGAATACTTTCCCGCGGCGTGTCTTTTGAAGCGGGCTAGAAGCGCGGCGAACCTCTCCGCTGATTAGAAGCGTCGTTAGCCTCGGCCGAAGAAACTTTACCCCTGGCCGGCTCGCTTTACATCTCGCGGTAACTTCGGCATTTCGACGGTGAAGCAATCCCGCCCGGGGGCATTTCCACGGATTTTCTGGCTGACTTGCACTTCTGACCGCCATCCCCCGCCGGCGCACAAACGCGGAATCGTTTTCACCCCGGCCATTACACCTGCTCTACATTTCAACGGGTCGTTCCGCCCCATGGCGCAATATCCTCGGCCGTCTTTGGCATTTTCATACAGCAAAACTGTGAAGCCTTCCGCCAGCGGGTTTACGCGCCTGTTTTTATCCCTGCTAGGCGGCAATCATAATTATTTAGATAAAAAAAGAGAAATGTGAGGCTGATGTTGCCACTCAAGTGGAAAAGTCCACCTTGGGATGCTGTATCTCGGGATCAAGTAGACCGATTAACTTGAAATTCGGTATGGCGATGCACCGCATATTTCTCTTTGTCTTCTACAAATTTCATTAAAAAATCTCAAAAATTCAAGGAATGGCAACGATTTGAAAATTTTCTGACATGTTTTTCGACCAATTTTTCATTCACCCTGGCCATTACACCTGTTCTACATTTCAACGGGTCGTTCCGCCCCATGGCGCAATATCTTTGGGCGTCTTTGGCATTTTCATACAGCAAAACTGTGAAGCCTTCCGCCAGCGGGTTTACGCGCCTGTTTTTATCCCTGCTAGGCGGCAATCATAATTATTTAGATAAAAAAAGAGAAATGTGAGGCTGATGTTGCCACTCAAGTGGAAAAGTCCAGATTGGGATGCTGTATCTCGGGATCAAGTAGACCGACTAACTTGAAATTTGCTATGGCGATGCACCGCATATTTTTCTATGTCCTCTACAAATTTCATTAAAAAATCTCAAAAATTCAAGGAATGGCAACGATTTGAAAATTTTCTGACATGTTTTTCGACCAATTTTTCATTCACCCCGGCCATTACACCTGCTCTACATTTCAACGGGTCGTTCCGCCCCATGGCGCAATATCCTCGGCCGTCTTTGGCATTTTCATAAAGCAAAACTGTGAAGCCTTCCGCCAGCGGGTTTACGCGCCTGTTTTTATCCCTGCTTAGGCGGCAATCATAATTATTTAGATAAAAAAAGAGAAATGTGAGGCTGATGTTCCCACTCAAGTGGAAAAGTCCACCTTGGGATGCTGTATCTCGGGATCAAGCAGACCGATTAACTTGAAATTTGCTATGGCGATGCACCGCATATTTTTCTATGTCCTCTACAAATTTCAAAAAAAAATCTCAAAAATTCAAGGAATGGCAACGATTTGAAAATTTTCTGACATGTTTTTCGACCAATTTTTCATTCACCCCGGCCATTACACCTGCTCTACATTTCAACGGGTCGTTCCGCCCCATGGCGCAATATCCTCGGCCGTCTTTGGCATTTTCATACGGCGAAACTGTGAAGCCTTCCGCCAGCGGGTTTACGCGCCTGTTTTTATCCCTGCTTCAGGCGGCAATCATAATTATTTAGATAAAAAAAGAGAAATGTGAGGCTGTTGTTGCCACTCAAGTGGAAAAGTCCACCTTGGGATGCTGTATCTCGGGATCAAGTAGACCGATTAACTTGAAATTTGGTATGGCGATGCACCGCATATTTCTCTATGTCTTCTACAAATTTCATTAAAAAATCTCAAAAATTCAAGGAATGGCAACGATTTGAAAATTTTCTGACAAGATTTTCGACCAATTTTTCATTCACCCCGGCCATTACACCTGCTCTACATTTCAGCGGGTCGTTCCGCCCCATGGCGCAATATCTTCGGGCGTCTTTGGCATTTTCATACAGCAAAACTGTGAAGCCTTCCGCCAGCGGGTTTACGCGCCTGTTTTTATCCCTGCTAGGCGGCAATCATAATTATTTAGATAAAAAAAGAGAAATGTGAGGCTGATGTTGCCACTCAAGTGGAAAAGTCCACCTTGGGATGCTGTATCTCGGGATCAAGTAGACCGATTAACTTGAAATTCGGTATGGCGATGCACCGCATATTTCTCTATGTCTTCTACAAATTTCATTAAAAAATCTCAAAAATTCAAGGAATGGCGACGATTTGAAAATTTTCTGACAAGTTTTTCGACCAATTTAACATTCACCCCACAAAATCGAAACAACAAATTGTTTTTAAATAATTATTGTACCATATTGTAGCTACAGGTACACCGTAAGTGCACACGAAGTTTGAGCTCGATTCGTCTAGCAGATTCCATTAATTCTATCGGTGAAACATCGATTCACTTGCCGGTACAACAATCTCCATAAACAGGGCGGGACACGGAGTGCAAATGAATTTGATTAATTATCCGCTCATTTCGTTTTTATAGAACGAGGGACCTTGATGACGCGAGATTGTCGTCGGGAGCAAGCCTCGCGTTTCTGATTCCGTTGTTTAATTAATGCTCGTTAGTATCTCGGAAATGAGAATGTCATAATGCTGGCCCGTGATCCGATACAAGCTCACATTAAACTTCGTTACGCGCATACCCGCAGGGAATCGTTGCATCTCGGCTTGATATCACCGACCACCCCCGCGTAAGTCGTTCAGAAAAATAATTCCGATTCGTGCGTGGGTGGTCGAATACCTCGCGGAGAAGTTGCTGTGTGTATCGGTTCTGACGTGACGTTCACGTTCCGACGGAATTAGATGCCGCGTTTAATTTGATTCGAAATATAAAATGAAATTTCTCTAGTCTAGAGAAACGGGTGTTCGAAATAGCGGGCACTGCAGAGTTGCAATCAAGTCGATGCAATTTATTTTGATTGGAGCCATAGTTTTGACAAATTATATTCTGTATAACGGCGTTGCTACACTTGATGTTATTAAGAATAAAATTATCAGAAAAATTTAAGAAAATCTAGAAATGTCTATGAAGGAAATCTAAAATTCTTATTAATTCAAAGAGCGGCATATTTATCAGAGAGTTTCGATAAAATGTATTCTGTATAATAATGTTGCTGAACTTTTTATGTAATTAAAGATAAAGTTATCAGAAAAATTAAAGAAAACCTGGAAATGTCTATGAAGGGAATCTCAAATTCTTAATAATTCAAAGAGTGTCATATTTACCAAAGAGTTTTGATAAAGTGCATTCTGTATAATGGCGTTACGAATCTTTATTTTATTAAAAAGTTATCAGAAGAATTTAAGAAAATCTAGAAATGTCTATGAAGGAAATCTAAAATTCTTATTAATTCAAAGAGTGTCACATTTACTAGAGAGTTTTGATAAAGTGCATTCTGTATAATGGCGTTACGAATCTTTATTTTATTAAAAAGTTATCAGAAGAATTTAAGAAAATCTAGAAATGTCTATGAAGGTAATCTAAAATTCTTAATAATTCAAAGAGTGTCACATTTATCAGAGAGTTTCGATAAAATGTATTCTGTATAGTAATGTTGCTAAACTTTTTATGTAATTAAAGATAAAGTTAAAACAGAAAAATTCAAGAAAACCTATAAATGTCTATGAAGGAAATCTAAAATTCTTATTAATTCAAAGAGCGGCATATTTATCAGAGAGTTTCGATAAAGTGTATTCTGTATAATGGCGTTACTAAACTTTATTTTATTAAAAAGTTATCAGAAAAATTCAAGAAAATCTAAAAGAGCCTATGAAGGAAATCTAAAATTCTTATTAATTCAAAAAGTGGCATATTTATCAGAGTTTCGATAAAGTGTATTCTGTATAATTAGGATTGCAAGAAATGTTTTATCCAGATATAGAAGTAGTGAAAACTGCAATTATGTATATATGAGATAAGCTCAAAATATAGGAGTTTAAGCAAAAGAGGTACAGAGCACATTTTATACTTTTTTATTCAAACAAAGATTTTTGAAAATTCCTATAGGTACGTAAAGATCAAGTTCAAATGTAGAAGACATATCAAATATAGAAGATCTGGCAACCCTATGTATAATGGCGTTACGAAACTTTATTTTATTAAAAAGTTATCAGAAAAATTTAAGAAAATCTAGAAATGTCTATGAGGTAATCTAAAATTCTTAATAATTCAAGGAGTGTCACATTTATCAGAGAGTTTCGATAAAATGTATTCTGTATAATGGCGTTGCTAAACTTTTTATGTAATTAAAGATAAAGTTATCAGAAAAATTCAAGAAAACCTGGAAATGTCTATGAAGGGAATCTAAAATTCTTATTAATTCAAAGAGTGTCACATTTACCAGAGAGGTTCGATAAAGTGTATTCTGCATAATTAGGGTTGCAAGAAATGTTTTATCCAAATATAGAAGTAGTGAAAACTGCAATTGTGTATATATAAGATAGGCTCAAAATATAGGAGTTTAAGTAAAAAAGATACAGAGCACATTTTAAACTTTTTTATTCAAACAAAGATTTTTGAAAATTCCTATAGGTACGTAAAGATCAAGTTCAAATGTAGAAGACTCATATTAAATATAGAAGATCTGGCAACTCTATGTATAATGGTGTTGCTAAACTTTTTATGTAATTAAAGATAAAGTTATCAGAAAAATTCAAGAAAACCTGGAAATGTCTATGAAGGGAATCTAAAATTCTTATTAATTCAAAGAGTGTCACATTTACCAGAGAGTTACGATAAAGTGCATTCTGTATAATGACGTTACTAAACTTTATTTTATTAAAAAGTTATCAGAAAAATTGAAGAAAATCTAGAGATATCTACGAGGGGAATCTAAAATTCTTATTAATTTGAAGAGTTACTTATCAGAAAGTTTGAGGAAGAAAATCTGCGAGTGGATGAAACGAAGCTGGAAGGGCTCGGTTCAAAGAAGAGTTTCCGACGGCTGGAAAGAGAATTCGTGAAAACGGGCAGCATCGACGGGTTAATTAACGAAACCGTACAAGCCCGGCAGCTCCTTTCAATTATCCGGGGAGGCTGGGTCTCGTCGAGACACGGATCATTGAGAGCGCGTTATCACCGATCAATGGCAGTCTCGTCGCAGACGATGCCCGGGAGCTAAGGACGTAATCAGAGCACTTTGTCCGATGCCGTCGTAATTTCGTTAGACTGCACGCGATGCTCCGGTGACGATAAAGCCAGGGCTCGAGAGATCGGTGATCTTTTTCTCGGAGAGGGTCGGCGATGGCGCTCGGTGGTGGTTGCTCGTGTCCCAAGAAGGAAGCCCTCTCCAGTTTCCACGATGAATTTTCTTCGTTAACGTGCCGGTAATTACACGGTAAACACACACAGGCCAGTTAACGGTGCTTGGCCACCGCTTTCATTAGCCGGCGCCTTCTGTGAATTCAGATGCCTCTTTGACGGAGCTAAACGATTCCCGAGCTGCATTGTTAGAGAGTCAGAGGCAATTGCATACTCTGCGAGATCACTAGGTTAGGATCGGTGCAGGAATCATCATCCGTAGACGGAATAAATATTAGGATGTCCTAAAAGCATTTTTTACCACGTTTTTATTAAGTCGCTTTCTTGTTTGTTTGTTATAAATTGATTCAAATGTTTTCTTTCAAATACGGACTTTTCCTCCAACTTCATGATTGCTCTGCGATACCCGCTAATTATAAATTAACGTGCTGACACGAGCCACAACTTCCCATATTTTCCATCGCGAAATAAAAAATAAAAAATGTTTACGACACCAGGCAGGAGAGTGTGAAAACAAGGGGTGTTCGATCGTGCGGCCTACGCCGTGTATAATGCGTGGCGCAAACTTTGCTATAATTAATAATAAACGCGCACAGATTCTCCCTCAGCGAAAGGGTCAAAGAAAGGCTTCTGCCTGCGCGGTTAATGTGCATCGCGTTCCATCGCGGTGCAACTGCCCTTATTATGTTATTATTAATAAACGACCGCTTGTCTCCGATCAGCACGCGTGAAAGAGGTGTCGGAAATCGATAATCGATCGTCGTTGCGAGAGTGTGCACCGAAGTTCTGCAACATCTGTGTATGTTACGTAGTTCCTGATCGATAATGTCTACCCGGCGATTTTGGCATTGAATGGGGTAGTTTAATTTTAGTTTTACTACGACGCTCGGAATACTTAATTAGTGGGGCGACGGTGTATCGAAGATCGGCTATTTTAGGGCTGCGAGAAATCGTGGGCGGTGACACCGCAATTAACAGCTGACTAATTTCTCCCAGTGACTGAATCCCCTTGTTGCTGTTGACGATCCTCTTGGAATATTCTTCACGTATTTTCCACATCAAATCATTCTTATAAATGTGAAGAAACAATGACATATCTGGAACAGGCCAGTCATCCAAATATTCTAATAATTCCAGCCATCAAAAATGGTTAAAAACATATCTGTGGTTGTAAAGAAGAACACTGCATGTCACAATTTCCAAAAATTTGAGTTTCTGCATTGATTGAACTTTATAGTATAGGATTTACGTATTTGCCAGGAAATTAGTCATGAAAATAATTTCGAAAGGCTCAAAAAATATCTCGAAGTACAGTTAGGAGCATAATTGATTCAACACACTTTAAATCAGAATAACTTATTTATGAATGGACCAAACGACTTCAATTTCTCTGTAAGGAAAAACTGAATTTGGTCGGAATTGTGAAAAACAGTAGCAAAAATTGATTTTTACAACTTTTTTAGCTGAGTCAATAACGAAAATTCAAAAGATGTGTTTTGTCAACTGGTATAAATTATATACGCTCTGAAAATTTCATTGAAATTAGTTAATTGGTTTGCGAATTATAAACGATCAAAAGTGGTAATTTCTAGTGTACCATAAAGTGGCGAAGTTTTACCATCTTTGATCGTTTATAATTCGTAAACCAATTAACCAATTTCAATGAAATTTTCAGAGCGTGTATAATTTATACCATTTGACAAAACACATTTTTTAAATTTTCGTTATTGGGCCAGCTAAAAAGTTGTAAAAATCAATTTTTACTATTGTTTTTCACAATTCCGATCAAATGCATTTCTCCAACTTATTTATTAGACGTCATTTACTAAACTAATTCTTCTAGCTTTACAGAGAAATTGAAGTCGTTTGGTCCATTTATATAAAAGTTATTCCGATTTAAAGTGTGTGGAATCAGTTATGCTCCTTACTGTAAATAAAATTTCACGTCCGTCGAAAACGACATTTATGCAATGTCCACGAGGATTCCAAAGGAATAAAAGTCTGTAATTGTAAAATGTTTCTATTAATATTTGCAGGAAGTATATACACTAACGAGCATAACTGATTCCCACACTTTAAATCAGAGTAACGTTTTTATGAATGGACCAAACGACTTCAATTTCTCTGTAAGGCCAGAAGAATTAGTTTAGTAAGTGACGTCTAAAAAATATTTTGAAAAAATGATTTTGGTCGGAATCGCGAAAAAAATAGTAAAAATTGATTTTTACTACTTTTTTAGCTGGCCCAATAACGAAAATTCAAAAGATGTATCTGGTTAACTGGTATAATTACGCTCTGAAAATTTCATTGAAATTAGTTAATTGGTTTGCGAATTATAAACGATCAAAAGTGGTAAATTCTAGTGTACCATAAAGTGGCGAAGTTTTACCATCTTTGATCGTTTATAATTCGTAAACCAATTAACCAATTTCAATGAAATTTTCAGAGCGTATATAATTTATATCAGTTGACAAAACACATTTTTTAAATTTTCGTTATTGGGCCAGCTAAAAAGTTGTAAAAATCAACTTTTACTATTGTCTTTCACAATTCCGACCAAATGCATTTTTCCAACTTATTTATTAGGCTTCATTTACTAAACTAATTCTTCTAGCCTTACAGAGAAATTGAAGTCGTTCGGTCCATTTGTATAAAAGTTATTCCGATTTAAAGTGTGTGGAATCAGTAATACTCCTTACTGTTTGCAACACAGACATTCTTAGGCGAATATGATTCTAAAAAGAGTGCACTTGGTATTGTTCATGCCAGGTTGGATACAGTAATGTTTTATGGATTAGGGGTGTACCTTGGGCAAGGTTCGGGTAGAACAGTGAATCGTGCAGTTGATTTACATTGCAATATTTGTTTATCGCGGGCAGTATTGAAGGTCCAGGTTCCGTAAGTTTCGTGATCAGTCCACTTATGTAAACGTTGCATGCCTCATGGCCGAGATTGACGTTGCATCGAGCACAAAAAACTGTGTACGCCGGGAGGAAGGAGGAGTGGCCAGGTCGATGAGAAAATCCAAGAATCTTTCATTAGGGAACCTCTGACAACCGTGGATTCCCAACACGCGCACATATACACAGTCTCAGGGCTCGACGTTAACGAGCGCCCGGCACGGTGTTTAATAATTGTCATCCGCCTTAATGAGGTGTGTCGTTGTCGCTAATCGCTATGAATTTCAATGATTTCCGACCGGGAACGATGCTATATCTGTCAGCCTCCAGCCGGGCGAAGATTCTCTCGCGCGGACAATAGGGAACATGTAAATTAAAGCGTGAGATTTGGAGATGGAGTGAAATGTAGAGAGATAGAGAAAGAGAGAGAAAAGGTCCTTGAAGAACTACACAGGGATTATTGACTAAAAATTCAGAATCGTATCTGAAGAGGATTTAAATCCATGTGACAGCGGAGGAATATTAATCTAAAATATGGACGGGAAAAGAGAAATACCGAGTTGGCAGGAGGATTTCGATAGAATGCTTGTATAATAAATTGTGCCTTTTAAATATTTATGGAGGCATCGATGTGGGTGAAGCGGCTCCATCTGTCACGCAGCACTGATACTGAAAAGAAAGAAAGAGTTCGGCGGAATACTGTTGCAGCTATTTCAGGCCAAGCCTTGCCAAACCTTAAGCTAGACCTTGCATTAGTTCAAGGACATGCACCTGAGCATCAGCAAGGTCTTGATAAGTCACGTTTGCAATTTTTTGTGTAGAATCCGAATCCTAGCTGAACAGAATTCCCCGTAGTCAAGTGTATCAACTCTTAGAGACTGAAGTCCTCGTTTACTACAGCCCCCAGAGCGAGACACCGGATGCTAGTCGAAACTGTGGCGATTCCGCTGGTTCAGCCGAAGAGAATGCCAGTTTCCTAGTCTCCGTGGTGTCTCAGAGGAGGTCGGGTCCGAATGCCGGGTTCTCGCTAACTCGGTGGCAAGGGGCGCCGAGGGTGGTGACCAGTGATGAGGAGACGACGAGGGGATGACGTTCTGGTGACCTGAAGCGCGACAGCCTCGAGGATGAGCAGCCTTCAGGTACCGGAGCTTCGGCTTCCGGCCGGTGACGGCGGTGGAAACGGCGGAAGTGGCAACAAGGGCATCGTGCCATTGTTGCTGGTGCCACAAAGCAACGTGCCCAGGCGCCGGCACTCATGGATCTGCGGGTGAGTCTTGAGAACCACTGACAACGTTCCCTAACCTTGCTCACACGATCGTCCGGGAACCGGGACACTCAGGAAGCGGGAAGTGTCGGGAAGTGTCGTTCCTGGAATTTACTATCCCGATAAAAGTCCGCGCCGCGTTTCGCGTCAGCTTCTCTCGCCACACCCTTGCAACTGTTGAATAGGAGCGATTTCACATAAATCAAAAACATATCCCTCTGTTGACTGATTTTTTTTCTCTCGTAAAACTATATCGCAAATTATTCGCTACAACCTGCCCCAGATAACCGTGGGAATTTGTTCAATGTCATCGGAATTTTTTTTATGTTTGTTTACATAGTTTTGCCAATCGTAGGATTGCGGAAGACAAAGAGAATTTTTATTGACCGTTTTCAGAGGCCAGGGCTATTGTTCTCTGCACTGTGATTAGAATTTCATTATTTCCGCCTGGTTGTTGTGAATATTGTTTGCTGCAACTAGCCCATTGTAAGCGCAGACGATTTTCTGGCGGCTGACGGGGCGAGCGGATGAAAGGAAATTGGATTTGACGGGGACAGAATTTTTGTTGGAGTTCGACCTGTCGATGTTATCGGCGGATTGAACCGGGGGAAATTTGTATTGAAGTTTAGGGTCGCCATCGCGACGAAGCTTGCTTTGTGGAAGTGAAACTCCGGCCACGAGACGGATCGTGCCACCGTTCAGCTTTCAAACGAATTTATTTTCCCCTGACGTATAAGCGTATTAACCGAGATTTCATCAGAATTCCGACAAACAACAGAAAATAAGAATCCTCAAATTTACAGAAAAGATACAAAAGAGAAATTGAACAAATTAAAAATCTCCAAAGGAAAAAATTCAACCCCTGTAGAACCGGTTAGAAATTGCCGGTTTAATTAAAGGGACATTAAAGAGAAATATACTGGGTGTCCAAAAAAGAAAAAAATTGTCCAAGAGCTTCCGACGAAGCCAGAGAGTAGTTTTACTTTTTATTAATGGCTGCAGGAAAAATCGATTAACGAGTAGATTACAGGGCTGGGAACGCTCAATTTTTCCCGCATTAAAATTCCGCGTGGATTTGAATAGCAAAATGGCCGACACCGGCTCGAAAGAAATGGTAAAAATGGGAAGAAACCGATTTAATGCGACCGTTTCGGAATAAACTTTCGCCAATTTGGCCGACCGCGTTTCATCGAATGCAGAGAGCCCCCGCGTTCCAATTTCCAAATTTAATTAAAGCCCTGAAAGATCTATCAGCTCGCGACGCGCGGAGCGTTCTTCTGAGAATAATTCACGGAATAAATTCCGCGGTCGACTGTGCCGCGAACGACGCGAACGTTTACCGGGAGTCCGACGGAAACATTGTTTCCATTCGATCCGTGTTGTAATTCTTTTCATCATATTTCCCGATATTCAATCAATATTTAGAAAGCTGCCTCGTGGCCAACAGATTAAATATTTTGGCCAAAAATTTAAACGCGAAACCTCGAATAAATTTTGTAAAATGCATTTGGATAAATTGTTGAACAAAATTGTTCAATATCAACTCCTCAACTTCATTTTCAACTTCAATTTTTCAATTTCATTTCGTTAATTTCAACTTCAATTTCAATATCAACCCTTCAACTTCAATTTTTCAATTTCAATATTAACTCTCCAACTTCAATTTCAATATCAACCCTTCAACTTCAATTTTTCTATTTCGATATCAACTCTTCAATTTCATTTCAAACTTCAATTTTTCAATTCCATTTCGTTAATTTCAACTTCAATTTCAATATCAACTCTTCAAATTCAATTTCAATATCGACATTCAACTTCAATTTTTCTATTTCGATATCAACCCTTCAACTTCAATTTCAACTTCAATTTATTTATTTCAATTCGTTAATTGCAACTCTTCAATATCAACATCAATTTTTTCATTTCAACTTTCATTTCAACTTTAATTTCAACTTCAATTTTAACTCTCCCATTTCAACTTCAATTGAACTCTTCCATTTCAACTTCAATTTCTACTCTTTCATTTCATTAATATCAACTTCAATTTTAATAACAACCCTTCAACTTCAATTTTTCAATTTCAATATCAACTCTTCAACTTCAATTTCAATATCGACCCTTCAACTTAAATTTTTCAATTTCGATATCAACCTTTCAACTTCAATTTCAACTTCAATTTTTTAATTTCAACTCTTCAATATCAACATCAATTTTTCCATTTCAACTTTAATTTCAACTTTAATTTCAACTTCAGTTTTAACTCTCCCATTTCAACTTCAATTGAACTCTTCCATTTTAACTTCAGTTTTTCAATTTCATTTCGTGAATATCAACTTCAAGTTGAATATCAACCCTTCAACTTCAATTTTTCAATTTCGATATCAACCCTTCAACTTCAATTTCAACTTCAATTTTTTAATTTCAACTCTTCAATATCAACATCAATTTTTCCATTTCAACTTTAATTTCAACTTCAGTTTTAACTCTCCCATTTCAACTTCAATTGAACTCTTCCATTTTAACTTCAATTTTTCAATTTCAATATCAACTCTTCAACTTCAATTTCAATATCGACCCATCAACTTCAATTTTTCTATTTCAATATCAACTCTTCAACTTAATTTTCAACTTCAATTTTTCAATATCAACTCTTCTATTTCAACTTCAATTTTCCATTTCAACTTTAATTTCAACTTCAGTTTTAACTCTCCCATTTCAACTTCAATTGAACTCTTCCATTTTAACTTCAATTTTTCAATTTCATTTCGTGAATATCAACTTCAAGTTGAATATCAACCCTTCAACTTCAATTTTTCAATTTCGATATCAACCCTTCAACTTCAATTTCAACTTCAATTTTTTAATTTCAATTCGTTAATTTCAACTCTTCAATATCAACATGAATTTTTCCATTTCAACTTTAATTTCAACTTCGATTTTAACTCTCCCATTTCAACTTCAATTGGACTCTTCCATTTCAACTTCAATTTTTTAATTTCAATTTGTTACTTTCAAATCTTCAATTTCATTTTGAACGTCAATTTCTCAATTGAAATTTCTACTTCTCAACTTGCACTATCAAGTAAACGCTAACGTCTTAGTACGACAGTGATGGTGTTTTAGAGTTATTTCAATTGACATATCTCCTGAACTACTAACTTTTCGACATACATAGGTTAGCACTTTTTTACAACGAATGTCCAGCTGCATCGATTGATGTATTAAAAAATACCTCATACCATTTAAAATAAATATAATAAAATACAATTTCCATTGAAATTGAAAAATTGTCGTTGAAAATGAAATTAAAGATTTAATTGAAGTTGAAATGGAACAGTTGAAATTGCAGTTGAAATGGGAGAGTTAAAATTGAAGATGTGATGGGAAAATTGAAATTGATATTGAAGTTGAAGAGTTGATATTGAAATTGAAGTTGAAGTGGAAAATTTGATGTTGAAATTGAAATTAACGAAATGAAATTGAACAATTGAAGTTGAAATGGAAGAGTTGAAATTGAAGTTGAAGTGGAAAATTTTATGTTGAAATTGAAATTAACGAAATGAAATTGAACAATTGAAGTTGAAATGGAAGAGTTGAAATTGAAGTTGAAATTAAAGTTGAAATTGAAAAATTGAAGTTGAAAATGAAGTTGAAGAGTTGATATTGAAATGGAAGTTGAAATTGGATTGATGTTAACGTTTACTTACTTGTGTAACGTCTTAGTACGACAGTAATGGTGTTTTAGAGTTATTTAAATTGAAATATCTCTTGAACTACTAACTTTTGGACATACATGGGTTAGTACTTTTATATAACGAATGTCCAGTTGCATCGATTGATGTAATTAAAAAATACCTCGTTCCATTTAAAAAAATATCGATGACCTAGAAATCTCATAAAAAAATGACCTTGAAAATTTTTTCCCTTACACCGTTACATGTGACCCTTCAAACAGTGTAACTTTGTCCTAAGATGTTTTTTGTACAACGAAAAGTAACGGAGATATTTAGGTGTTCTGTTTCTTCGGACTCACCCTGTATAGTAGCAGTAATTTTCGTTACAGAAATCGGCCGTGCGGCGTTCAATTAACGAGGGCGAAGTATCGCGAAGTTTCGCCGTTACAGTGCGAATGGTCCCGTAACGCTTTAACGACGCCGGGGAAACTTTATTTTCGTTGGCCGTGCACGGCAGCATCTGCGAAACTTGATAAGGCTTTTTGTCGCGTCGTAACAACTTCTTGTTCGCCCTTTTTTCCCCCTCTCCCTGCCTATACTCGGCGCGCTATTTCCTCCGATAGAAAGACGGCGGAATCTCCACCGATAAGGCGATCAAGGGATCTCGAAACATAAAGTCGTGGAATTCAACGGAAAATGGAGGACGACTCGAGAATCGCAAGAATTGACATTTCAACCAGTACAGGGGCTTCTGTTTCCAATCTCAATCTGTTTCTTCCCTCATCTCGTACTCGTTTCTTAAAATTACAAAACACTTCGAGACGGTCGGGGAACCGATATACCTACAACTTTCGGAATTTTTTAGAACGCAACTGGTGATGGGGTTGTTGAAAAAAAATTCATACACGTTTCTCAACCTTTGTTCAAACAGGAAAAAATTTATTTTCGTGAAAACTTGAGGAACAACATATCGAAAAAATTCTCAAGTTTGTTACGTATAGATGGACAGTAGGAACAATATCAAAAACTCCAACAATCTTTTTGTTACACATCGAGTTGTGAGATCGTACTAGAAAAAATGCGTACATGTTCAAAAAATAGTTGTTCAAACAGGAAAAACTGTTTCTTTAGGAAAAATTGAGGAGCAGTGAAAAAAATGTTTAAGTGCGTAGCGTCGATACTGCGTCGCGAGTCGGCCGCGATACTTATTCCTCTCATGAAGCCGAGATCTAAACGAACTTAATTACGGTTCGTATCGGGCCATCTGCACGGCCATTCGAGTCACAATCGACTCGTTCTTTTCAATGAGCCAGTACGATCGCCGGCAAGAGATTAAAATCGAGCGTGCTCGATTATTCAAACGCGTTTCCGTCGGCGCGCCGGCGATCGTGATTCGCAAGTTTATTGCTCGAGACGAGCCTACGTAACCGGCTGGCGTGCGAGCAAACAACGGTCGGGTCAACTCGATTTTCATAAAACTTTACGGTTCGCCGTTTTGCGAAGTCAGAAACAGAAATGACAAAAAAGCTTCGCGCGCATTAATTCACAACTCGTACCGTCTGGTTCGCCGTAAATCCGCGCCGAGGGAAAGAGAGCGAGAGAGATGGACGACGAACTGCTGCGTGGATCCAAAGCACGTGACCTGAATATGTTAGCGGTGTCGCGAGTAGAGAATCGTGACACCTTAGACAGCTCATACCAAACGCGTGTAAAAACGTGTCTGCAACAACTGGCGGATTATCATACGGGGCACGTGTCGACGTCGCTTCCTATTGTCTAGCGTGTTCTGAACAAATATTCGGGAATAGAACCGTTCGGGAATAAAACGTTCGAGACGTGGCGTGAGTCTGGTACTAGTCTACGCGGAACTGGAGCTAGCCGAGACGTGGTCATGCTTAGACGAGGTCTGACTAAGCCAGATTGTAATCGAAGATTAAGTTCGACAGTTTCCTGGTATTGACAGGTGTAATCTAGACCTGGGTAAATTTAGACAAAGCCTGACTAAGTCGTTGTCAAATGTAATTTGGACGTTATCTGAGCCTAGGGGATTCAGACCAGAGGTGGACATTATTTGGCGAAAAAAATAATTGAAATACTATTTAATATTTTAGATTCTATTTTGCTTAAAGAAAATGGTATTTTATTTGAACAATCTGGACCTCGAAATAAAATACTTCTATTTTAACAATTTCATCCACAAAATAAAATATTTCTATTTTAATAACACTGTCCAACAAATTTCAACTTTTTTTATGTTCCCAGATTACTATTGGGTCCTTCTTATAGAGTTTTTTGCGCTGATTCCGAATCTGTTTTTAATTTTTTCCCTATACGCACAGTTTTTGAGGAACATGGCTTTGAAAAAAAAACATATTTTTTAACTTTAAACAAATATTGTGATGTTATTATAAAAGATATTGAATTGTTCTTTGCAGCAAAAGATTCTGTGGACTTTCCCGAATACAGTGATATCCAATATTAATACACTATGATTGTTTAAACATGTTTAAACAATGATTAAAGACGGAGAGACGCCATTTTTGCACCAATTTTTGAAGATATTTTTAAATTTATCTCAAAAAATAAGGGTCCAGCGGAAAATCGAACTATACCACGCGATAGAGCAGACTTTTATCTTGAAAAAGCCCCCTTTGAAGTTTTCGACATCGACGTTTTTACCGAACCAGAAAGCAAAATATCTTCGCCCGACATGCGTTGCCGCCAGTGGCGCTCTGGACGAGATATGGCGCAGCGACGGGATACGGAGCGGCGAACGACCGTTGCAGTGGTGAGCGCCACTGGCGGCAAATCATGTCGGGCGAAGATATTTTGCTTTCTGGTTCGGTAAAAACGTCGATATCGAAAACTTCAAAGGGGGGTTTTTCAAGATAAAAGTCTGCTCTACCGCGTGGTATAGTTCGATTTTCCGCTGGACCCTTATTTTTTGAGATAGATTTAAAAATATCTTCAAAAATTGGTGCAAAAATGGTGTCTCTCCGTCTTTAATCATTGTTTAAACATGTTTAAACAATCATAGTGTATTAATATTGGATATCACTGTATTCGGGAAAGTCCACAGAATCTTTTGCTGTAAAGAACAATTCAATATCTTTTATAATAACATCACAATATTTGTTCAAAGTTGAAAAATAGGTCATTTTTTCAAACTCAAATTTCTCAAAAACTGTGCGTATAGGGAAAAAATTAAAAACAGATTCGGAATCAGCGCAAAAAACTCTATAAGAAGGACCGAATAATAATCTGGGAACAAATTTGGTGTTGGACAGTGTAATCTGAAACACAAAATAGAGTATTTTATTTTTTGCGTCGTTATACCTAATACTTTTAGAAATTGCATTACTTATTTAATATTTCTTATTTTAGCAATAATTTAAATAAGAAATGGTACTTGATATAAAAAAACTATATCATTTGCCAAATTTTCGTTTTATTTTTTTGTTTGACTGCTGCCATTCAACAATTAACAAGGTGCAGCGTTCCAAATTGGAATCTGTTAGGGTGCTCCTTCGAGGACACAAAGCTAAGTAAAAAAAAGGTCCAGCAAAGCTAAAAAGTCTCTCAACTGTGGCAGAGGATGGAATAGTAGCTGTGTTGTATTTTAAAAATAATGTTTTCATGTATTTGTACTTTGCAATACTTTCAATTCGTGTATCACTATCGCTCAAATATTGAAATAATTCTAATTCTGCAATGTTTGTATGACTGATATCATTTGTTTCTTTTTCCATAAAGGTAAGAAAGTCATCTACTTCTTTGTTTTGTGAAAGTAATTGAGGTCGTGACTCTGAATCTGGATTTGCTATCTGTTTCAAAGCATTTAATATGGTTTCTTTGATAAATGTACGTTTTTCTTCATTTAAGTCTTTCGGAATCCATCGTAATTTCCATTTTGGATGGCCAACAGTAGCAATTATATAGTCGCTTGCGTGTTCAGAAAAATCGAATAAATCACGAAATCGAGATTTTAAACTCAATAGAAAATGAAGTTTCCAAGGTTCGGAATATCAATTGCATGCGAACCATTATTTTGAGCAATAATATTTAAAATTGAAATTGAAAATAAAGATAAAGTCCAAATATTTTAAATATTCTTAAAATAAAATACTATTTTCAAAAATTACTGCGTCAAATAAAATATAATATTTTAGATTTTACTTTGCTTAAAGAAAATAGTATTTTATTTGAACAACCTGAACCTCGAAATAAAATATTTGTTTTCGAACGATCCGAACCCCGAAATAAAATACTTCTATTTGAACAACCTGAACCTTAAAATAAAATATTTCTATTTTAACAATTTCATCCACAAAATAAAATATTTCTAATTCTGCAATGTTTGTATGACTGATATCATTTGTTTTTTTTCCATAAAGGAGAAAAAGTCATCTACTTCTTCGTTTTTTGAAAGTAATTGAGGTCGTGACTCTGAATCTGGATTTGCTATCTGTTTCAAAGCATTTAATATGGTTTCTTTGATATATGTACGTTTTTTTTTAAATTTAAGTCTTTCGGAATCCATCGTAATTTCCATTTTGGATGGTTAACAGTAGGAATTATATAGTCGCTTGCGTGTTCAGAAAAATCGAATAACTCACGAAATCGAGATTTTAAACTCAATGGAAAATGAAGTTTACAAGGTTCGGAATATCAATTGCATGCGAACCATTATTTTGAGCAATAATATTTAAAATTGAAATTGAAAATAAAGATAAAGTCCAAATATTTTAAATATTCTTAAAATAAAATACTATTTTCAAAAATTACTGCATCAAATAAAATATAATATTTTAGATTTTACTTTGCTTAAAGAAAATAGTATTTTATTTGAACAACCTGAACCGCGAGATAAAATATTTGTTTTCGAACGATCCGAACCCCGAAATAAAATACTTCTATTTGAACAACCTGAACCTTAAAATAAAATATTTCTATTTTAACAATTTCATCCACAAAATAAAATATTTCTAATTCTGCAATGTTTGTATGACTGATATCATTTGTTTTTTTTCCATAAAGGAGAAAAAGTCATCTACTTCTTCGTTTTTTGAAAGTAATTGAGGTCGTGACTCTGAATCTGGATTTGCTATCTGTTTCAAAGCATTTAATATGGTTTCTTTGATATATGTACGTTTTTTTTAAATTTAAGTCTTTCGGAATCCATCGTAATTTCCATTTTGGATGGTTAACAGTAGGAATTATATAGTCGCTTGCGTGTTCAGAAAAATCGAATAACTCACGAAATCGAGATTTTAAACTCAATGGAAAATGAAGTTTACAAGGTTCGGAATATCAATTGCATGCGAACCATTATTTTGAGCAATAATATTTAAAATTGAAATTGAAAATAAAGATAAAGTCCAAATATTTTAAATATTCTTAAAATAAAATACTATTTTCAAAAATTACTGCATCAAATAAAATATAATATTTTAGATTTTACTTTGCTTAAAGAAAATAGTATTTTATTTGAACAACCTGAACCGCGAGATAAAATATTTGTTTTCGAACGATCCGAACCCCGAAATAAAATACTTCTATTTGAACAATCTGAACCCTAAAATAAAATATTTCTATTTCAACAATTTCATCCACAAAATAAAATATTTCTAATTCTGCAATGTTTGTATGACTGATATCATTTGTTTCTTTTTCCATAAAGGAGAAAAAGTCATCTACTTCTTCGTTTTTTGAAAGTAATTGAGGTCGTGACTCTGAATCTGGATTTGCTATCTGTTTCAAAGCATTTAATACGGTTTCTTTGATTAAAGTACGTTTTTCTTCATTTAAGTCTTTCGGAATCCATCGTAATTTCCATTTTGGATGGCTAACAGTAGGAATTATATAGTCGCTTGCTTGTCCAGAAAAATCGAATAAATCACGAAATCGAATTTTAAACTCAATAGAAAATGAAGTTTCCAAGGTTCGGAATATCTATTGAATGCGAACCATTATTTCGAGCAATAATATTTAAAATTGAAATTGAAAATAAAGACAAAGTCCAAATATTTTCAATATTCTTAAAATAAAATACTATTTTCAAAAATTACTGCATCAAGTAAAATATTTTATTTTCAAAAATCACTGCATCAAATAAAATATTTTATTTTCAAAGTTGTACAGACACTGTAAAATAAATGTTATTATTTACTATTGAAAATACTATTTTCCCCAGCTCTGATATAGACTGTGCTGGTCAGACATCGCATCCACCGCGAACCTAAATTTAATGGTCGGTATCTTCGGACCTACTTGACCGATTTATTTGAAATTTGGTATGTACATTCAGTAGACTATCCACTTTAAATCATATAAGTTTCAAGCCAAAATAATGTTTCGTTCTTGTTTCCGGTGGAAAATTGTAAAGAGGGACGAAAAAATTGGCATGACATTTTTAAAATGTTGCATTTCCACAATTTTGAAGTTGTTGTTTTAAAACTGGCTGTGGTTATCGCGAAATATGTGCTGAACGAGCACCCGAAATTTCAACGAAATCGGTGCAGTAGATCCCGAGAAACTGCGCCATAAATATGGGTCTCTCAATTTTTCATTGCCTCTCTTGATCGATAGCTCGACTCTCCCGTGTCTGAGAAGTCTCGCAGAGCAAAAGTTTTCGCAGTTCCCGAGAAAATCGTAAAGTCATCCCAAGATATAGCGATCAAGAGTGAAATACCTTTTAGTGTCGCGTGAAAGCGCGCCCTAAGTGGTCGAAACTTTTGAACGGCAGTGTATGTTCCTGGGTTCTTAGAAGAGTCCACCCACACACCTGAGAGCGGGATCTCGGCTCTCGTGTTTGTCTCCGAGTTTTTCGCGCTCTTTGTCCAGACTAAAAGGACTGTGTAGGTCGCGATACACTCCGCCGAGATCTTTCTGTTCGGACCCGAGGTTCTACGCTCATCAAACGAGAAATTTGTTAATCCTCCCCCGAGTGTACAGTTTCGAAACTCGGCGACGAATATTATGAATTTTTCTCGAGCCCGCGGCAGGGAATTATTACAAAGTAGTTTATAATTACGGTGAACCGTGGGCTCGATGCTTGCGAAGCGTGCTGACGTAGTTGCCACGTAAAAGAAAGGACTAGAAAAAGCAAAATCGATAGTCTGTTGTTGACAGTGGGTGTAGGGACGCGGAAGACTTTGTTCTTTTTTTTAATTACTGCATGAAGGACTATTGTGGTTTTTTTTGTTTGTCGGGAGAGCTGTGCTATTTTATTTTTAATATTTAAAGACAGTGCAAGGAGAGAGAGGGAGCGCGTGGGCTCGAAAATTGTTGGTCGAGCGGGAGATTCCGGAAGCCGATCAAAAAGATCCGTTTATTGTTCGTCAATAATGAGGTCTCGTTAATAACTGCTTTTGTTTCGTCCGAGTAATCCCTGGCCAGATTTCGACGTGACTGTGCTGAGTGCAAGGGATTTGCAGATAATTCCATTAACATCGACGAATCGAACGGGCGGCGAGGTCGAAATTAATTGGCTCGCTCGCGCGGGGGGAGGGGAGGGGGTAATAAGGATTTAATGCGGCTGGCTTTGGTGTCAGGTGCAGGTTTGAAAAATAATTGACCAATTTCCCGGGCCGGTCAAAGCTAACACGTTCACGTGATCCCACAAGGATTGACGTTGCACCCTGTCGCCAGCACGAATTGTTAATAACTGATTGTTCATCGCATTGTACGCCGCGTGACCCACCCGACACATTTCCGCAGCTGGAATACGTGGCAGAAAAATATCAGCAGATTTAAAAATTCGTTTGTTAAGGGTGTGGGTCGGATTTTGACCTTGGTCGTAGTATCGGTGCCCTCCGCATTTGTAGCTAGGAGCGCTAGTGTTTTTAGTCACTGTTTTACCGATTCAGTCACTGTATTGGTAAAATATCGGTAAAATAGTGACTAAAAACGCTAGCGCTCCTAGCTAAAAATGCCATGGAACTAATACTTGCACCAAAATCTCCCGTATAGGGATCTACTTCGTAGATTTCGTTTGCTGTGTTTAAACACGTATAGTTTAACATAATAAAGGTTTCATTGACATTGTATGTGACCCTGAATTCCGGGATGCCTACATTTTGGTCTATAAGAACCCTAAATCTCTCGATATTTAAGAAAATGTATGTGTCTCGACAATGGCAGCACTGTCGCTTCGTCCAATATTTGTGAAACCGCGCTACATGCTGCCGAATAATGCAAATTACGCCTCGAAAACGCAAAAGTAGGCCATATATGGAAGCATCCCGTAATTGTGGGTCTTTTATCTAGCGATTGTGACTACGTAGGGGCCCCAAATGTGCGTTAGAGAGACAGCAAACGAAATCTACGGAACCCTTGCAATCTCGTGTACGTATACAGTATCTATCGGTGTGTTAAGGTACTACCACACTCGCACTCGACCAAGGTCAAAATCCGACCCACACCCTTAAATTATTTCATCGGATTGTTGTATTCGTATAGCACTGCTGTTGCGAACTTAATCGAGTTCAGCAACGAGCACTCAGCTGAGATCGCAGGTTCTTCGGTACACAAGACGCTGGTGTATTCTAATGTAATTAAAACTGTTGATTAATTTGTCTTCGGAAGTGGGACGAGCTGCTACAGCCATGAGTCGCATTCTACGCGAATTCCGGATGCAACAGCAGCCATAACGAATTTATTTAAAGTGGGTACTAGCCAAATTGATTTCGCTCCGACTGCTGCCGTGTAATGGAGGGTAATTGCAACTGCGCGGGAAAATTCGAATTACACCCACAGCTGTTCGTTTAAAACATGTTACCGCGATGCGATTCGTGATTCTACAGAATTCGTAATATTTTCGGCGAACGCCGCAAACATCGATCCACTGGACCGATTTACTTGAAAGTTGGCGTGTTCATTCTTCACAGATTTCTCTATAACCAGTACGAAGGGATTTTCCTGATTCCTGTCTTAAAACATCGTTTTATGTCTAAAAACACATTGTGTAAAATTTCAAATGTCTACCCCCACCGATAGGGGTGATATCGAGGTAAATTCCCCCGCACTTAAATGCAATTTGCTCTAAAACGAGAAAAGATATCGACATGGGATCAACGGCAAACAAACGATATAGATACACTCTATATTTCAGATTTTTTTCAGAATTTTTTGCTAATTATTTATAGCTGAAAATAATTATATAATTTTTTGGGAATTTTTTAACTATCTTCCCCTGGGTTGACACCTACCGGCATACTTTATTTTTTTTGAAACTGTTCCACCAAACGGACACTTCTGAGATTTTTTTGCAAAATAGGTTAGAATCACAGCAATATTTTAGAATTTTTTGGTAGGTGTCAACCCAGGAGAAGATAGTTAAAAAAATTAATTAATTATTTTCAAAAATCGGAGCGGGGGCTGCTGGCCGGCCCATGCTTATCCGGCTATACCCTTTTAAAAGCATAACTCAGAAATTGAGGAAACGACGGCGATTTTAAGTGTTACATTTTTCGACCATTTCCATTTTCGAAACAGAAATTTTCACCGAATATACATACCAAATTTGAGATCCATCCGTCCAGCAGTTCCAAAGATACACTCGCCAGATTACCTTTATGCCAGGTCCGGCTACACAGAATCTAAATCTACTAGCTCCGTCCAAACATAGCTGAAAGTTCCTAGGCCTAATCTAAGTTTAGTCCAGTTCAGAGTTATATTTGAGCAAGGCTAGGATTAGATCTAGCCCATTGCTATCTCGGAAGTCAAGGCAACACCATTATTTTTCCATTAGATGCCACCCCTCCTCTAAGTGATCCTAAAGTTTAAAGGATCGCTATAAATCATCATCGCGCTCGACGTCCGATCCATCGACGACGATGATCGACAGAGGTATCGCGGCACCGGTTTTGGCGAGAATTCGTCGCCAGGTAAATTGAATTTCCTGCGACCCTCCACTGAAGGAACTCGTTTCTTTTCGGCGGCGACAAAAGAACCCTCTCGAGGCAGCCCTCCAGTGGTTGCTATTTTTTTTCTATGAAGCAGCACGCGTGCCTTTAACGACGCCCCTTTGACGGAGACATTTAGTTTGGACGCTGCTCGATCGGGTTCATCGATCGCGTCGTTATCGCGATTGACAGTCGTGACGAGCGCCTGATTGCATATTTTAGTATCTACAGTGCTGGAAACATGCCTGAATATTAAACACGTTGTCACGCCCATCGCATCCCGACATTAATTAAACGAGACATTACCATCAATCCTTGTGCCATTAACATCGAGACGGGCGAAACTTTGATATTTCTCATGCGTCATGTGGGAAAAAGTTTGTTACAGTTCTCGTCGGTGTCCTTTCTTATCCGACTGTATTTCCAACCAATTATATTTCGATGACCGACAGCAGCTCGTTACCGTCAACCTTCTCCTGGTTCAGCAAACTTCATCATCTCTCATCACGTGTAAATGAAATTTCCATTTTCATGGCTTCTGCCTGGTCCAATCAAACTGCTCACTCGATTTTCGGAGATAATACACAGGCGAATAAGCAACAAATATTTCAATCAATTTTTAACGACCTAAATCCGCCGCCAAAAATTGTTAAAATCATACAGACCGCTGTGAAAATGCAATGTAATCATTATCCGGAACAAGAGACAATATTTAAGAACCAGCCCTGTTTAATTCACGAGGAATCATCGATCCAGGTGGAGTCTGGAATTTTGTGGAACAGTTTCGAACCAGAGCTGGGGGAAATAGTATTTTAAATAGTAAATAGTAAATAGTCCTATTTATTTTAAAGCATGTGTACAACTTTGAAAATAAAATATTTTATTTGAGGCAGTAATTTTTAGAGAATAGTATTTTATTTGAAGAATATTGAAAATATTTGTATTTTGTCCTTATTAATTTTATTTATCATATTATATTATATTATTTATTGTATTTTGTCTTTATTTATTAATTTTCACTTTTAAATATTATTGCTGAAAATAATGGTTCGAATTCAATATGTTTATGAATGTAAATCGTTTCTTAACGATAAGATAGACTGTATGTTTATGCGGTTTCTCAGAGTATTATAACAATGCAAAAAGTAAAATATTTTATTTCGTGTTTCAGATTGTTAAAATAGAAATATTTTTTTTCGTGGATCAAATTGTTGAAATAGAAATATTTTATTTTGAGGTTCAGATTGTTCAAATAGAAATATTTTATTTCCGAAGTTCAACATCTTATTTAAAATACTATTTTCTTTAAGCAAAATAAAATCTAAAATATTAAATAGTATTTCAAATATTTTTTCGCCAAATAATGCCCACCTCTGTTTCGAAAAAGTAAAATATTTTATTTCGTGTTTCAGATGGTTAAAATAGAAACATTTCTTTTCGTGGATCAAATTGTTGAAATAGAAATATTTTATTTTGAGGTTCAGATTGTTCAAATAGAAATATTTTATTTCCGAAGTTCAACATCTTATTTAAAATACTATTTTCTTTAAGCAAAATAAAATCTAAAATATTAAATAGGATTTCAAATATTTTTTTCGTCAAATAATGCCCACCTCTGTTTCCAACATCTTCGAACATCGTCCAACAGCACGTCGCCCCTAAAACCTGCCAAGGCTCTCCGCGCGAACTTATCATCCCCCGAAATGCGTTTCGAGTGCTATCTACGAGTACAATCGAAGGTGTCCAACAGACTATCACCAGTGGATCTCCGAATGGAAGTCGAGAGAGCCTTGGACCTCTCTCGAGCGACGGAAAATGGGAGAACACACTTGTCCCCAATCCCTTCTCTTAAACAGCAGGACAGAGAGCTCGTTCCGTTAGATCTGTTTCGACTTGTTTATCTGGCCACTAGGGCCGCAAGCCCCGCCACATTGGGAACACGGAATTCCAGGTGAACCGTCGTTTATTAGCTCGTACCACGGACGAGGCGCTCCGTCTCTGTCCCGGGCGGATGGAGACAGAGACCTGGGATAATTATGGTAGTTTACCCGCTCCTTAAGGGATGGCTGTGCTCACGGAAAATAGTCGTGACGAATTTTTCACGAGAAAAGTAAGGTGAAGTGCCCTATGCCTGGACAGCATGTTTTTCTATTTTAAATTTTATCACTTTACATAAACAAAAACAATTTCTTAAGAGTTTTAACATACAGTTCAGAGTTTGTAAAGTAATTTAAAATAAAACAATCATTGTTTAGGTTAATATCTTAATTGTATTAACAAGAATAATTCGAACCTATAGTTGGGCATATTAAATCCAATCTAAGCTAGTATCTGGACAGAAGTAAAGCCTATATCGGGACAAATTCAATTTACGAGTTGATCGAGCGAACATAACCTAAAACGTTGGTTGGTGGCGCTGTTGCGCATGACGAATAGAAGATACTTTGCGTAATATGTAGTATTCTTATCACAGATTATAGTATTGTATTATTTAACCAAATATATATTTATTTTCATTTACTGTTTTAATCAAACTTGTCATAATACAACTTTTAAGGTTAGGTAGTAATACTGACAGATTTAAGATGTAAACATAAAGTATTATTAACGTCGCAACCGGAATACATTTTCTACATGCGTTATTCAAGCTAATAGAAGACTAATTATACGTACATGTAGTTAAATAATTTGCAAACAATGCGTTGATTTTATTCACAGACACGTGTTCGGCTTCAGGCGTAAGCACATTGCGTATAAGCTTAGAGTGGGACAGCTACTGTCATCGCGTCCCAGTATGGGGTACTTATATTTGAAAACAGTCCTAATCTTGGACATCTAATATTTGGATTAATAATTATTATTTACGTTAAGCTTGATTGCCAATTTATTTTAAAATATCAATATTATTATGCGTGATAATTATTTTTTGTCTGAGGGCTTAAATTATATCTTTTTTTCTAACAAAAGTTCGAACTATAAATGCACATGACTCGCATGTAAATAGACTATTTTGTATACTGTTTTCAGATGAACTTTGAATTCATTTTTAAATTTCAATTGATGTCTTAATCAAATAATATTCACACCTACTTGTAGCTAAGGCCTCAGAATATATAATATAATTATTTAATCTCTTAATTACTGATTTTACTATGAAAATTCAATTGTCCAGATTTAGGTATCACTTTTGGACTGTCCAGACTTAGGGCACTTCACCTTACTTTTTTCGTCTGTCTTTGAGGAATGCGCATGAATTTTTGTATGCACGAACAATGATTTATTATGTCTGAAGATACAGTTGCTTTATGTTGATATTTTTTTAAACAAATGTAATAGACATACGAGATTGAAACTTTGTGACATTATTTTACAATATTCTGCGAACGTCCAGGAATTTTTTCATCCAGAAAAAATGATTTTGTGTGAAGCTACATCAATTTTTATGAAACGGAATTTCTAGTAATTTTGGTTGAACTCGTGAAAATTTATACGCAATGAATTCGGAACGATATTTCATTGATGAATATTAATAAACGCAGCGCATAAATTCCCAGCAGAAAAGCGATATTACTCCAGCTGTTCCGAGTTCTTTTTCTACCAGCAGAAGCTCCGGATTGGAGCGTTCTTAAGGCGCGATGATGAAATCGGGTAATATCGATTTCAGTGGCCTAGGCGCGTACTTTCAGCTGTACTTTTCCCTTCTATTTATTCTACGCCTCAGAAATCGCAGCCGCTTTTTCGTACGGCGTGTCCTTCGCCGAAAGATCCTACTTCCTCAGACATTGAAAAGAGCTTCCGGCAGAAAAATAATATATCAGCTTTCAAGCAGAAATAGAGCCTGGGGATCTTGAATCCTTGACAGAGACTCCTTCCTTCCGCTCCTGGAAAGTCCTGAAAATTGAAAAATAAATTCCCACTGTCTGGTTGAGCGTTTCTTCAAAAAATATACATACATCGCTTTCATCCTCGTCCAAAAATTATTCCTGAATTTCATTTTATTGCTGAATATCATCGACAGCAACTATGTTCTAAGATTTAAATGAAACAATAATTTTTAATCATTTCTGTGCACCTCAATGCATACATTTTTCACATAAGCAACTTTTTCTCTGTTCCAGGTGAGTCCAGGTTTCGTTATGCGTTAGGGGATTAGTATGTGAGTAATACGCCGCAATTCACACTTTTCGGTTTTAATATCTCAGCGCTTTTAAGCCGGCCGGCAGCCGAATGAATTTACAAAGGGCGTAAAGCCCTCCTTTCTCCGGACGAGAAAGAATTGCACACCCGCTTCCACAGTTAATTCCAGCCTCTCTCTGTGTGTAAATAATTCTAATTTCGCGGGAACTCTTCTCTTAGCCGATCGACGTGACCTGGCTATTTTTTGTTTAATTCTTTCAAAAAATGTCCGCCGACAGATTTTAATTAACTTCCAATCGCGCTGCGTCCCGTCTCAACTCTCGTTCCACCGTGACAGTTTAATAACTCCCGCGGGACACAAGTTTTCATTGTTTTAAATTAATTAATGCACTCCTCGCGTTCTTGTTTCCGTCGAACGGAATATTTACTTTGGTTTATTAAACCGTGATCGTATAAACCGAGCAACAATCTTGCCGGAAGGACGCTCATAAGGGATGAGAATTTAATTAAAAATTTAATTTCCTCTCCTGCTTTATTGAGGAGGTTTTCTTTTTTGAACTGTAGATTAATTTTGTACAGTGTATTCGAGACACCCGGTGTGTACGATTCCCCTTTGGATGATCGGTGCCATGTTCCAGAGGTCAAGAACATCGGGTCGTTTTATTAACTTCTTATTTATAGTCGTCGTCGCTCGATTTATCCGCCTCCTTCGCCTCTTACCCATCTCGCCCGTGTCCCGTTTTTCGTATAACGCGACGAAACGGTCTCCCCCCACTCTCGCTCTCTTCTCCCTTTTCGAATTTAAACGCCGATCGAAGTCCGGGCCGCCTTGGTAATGCGAATTCCAATCTGATGGAAATATTTATTCCCAATACCTTTTGTACTGGCCCTATACTTTTATGAAAATATTCCTCCGAGCCATCGCGAATACCACCAAAAATATCAGACCGGTTGCAATAATAAAATTATTTATTCGCTCTCTCACGGAAGGACGATCATTTTTATTCCACTGATCCGTTAAAAGCGTTTTATGTAAAATCTCCTGGAGGGGGTGAATAAATTAAAACCTCCTGGAGGGGTTGAGTAAATTAAAATGTCCCGAAGGGGTTGAAGGAATTAAAGAGTACTGGAAGAGTTGGACGAATAAAAATTGTACTACACTCTTCTCGAATGTAAGCTGCATTATTTTCACGAAAATATTCCTTTAACAGGAGCTCGAAATATATAGAAACGTCCTGAAGGGGTTGCATGAATAAAACTAGGTGCAATATTTTCCTTGGATGGCGGTTGTCTTGTTTGCAGCGAAACGTTCCGTTTAAAATGTTCTGCAGGGGTTGAATACATAAAACTGTCCCGAACGGGTTGAACGTATGAAAATGTTTAGAATATTTTCTAGGGAAAGAACTTTGAAAAAATAGTACGCGGATATCAGTACATTGCGAGGGACAGCAATATACTTTCCAATCATGGAGGATCGAGTTCGAAACAGTCCGGTCGTCCGAGTGTCCTGAAAAATAGATGAAAGTAGGGTCGTGGGGACAATGCTGGGGGTGTATTCGTTCGGAAGCGTGTCGAGGGGATGCGTACACGAAATGTAGCCACCTTGTAGACGAAAACCGAATGCAAGGCTACCGGGGATAGGTCCGTGGTCCTGAGGGATCGATACGGACCGTTGGCTGCCACCGCTGCACAGGGTTGCACGTACACCGATAGACGACAGCGCAGTTTCGTCGGTTGCAAAACCCGCGGAATCCTCCGGCACACACCAGCTCCCGCTCAGTGATACACGAGACCTCCGAAGACTCCTGACCGGATGAAACACGTGTCCTGTTGATCCTCTGTATTAAACACGCAAACCTGACGTCGCGTCGCGGCTCTCTAATTAAAGGACATTCACCGTTGCGGATTCAATTCACTGGTCAGCTAGGGAAATGGATTCGCGTACCGGATGAAACGCCGTTCACACTGCTCCTCTGAATAGCGAATTTTCATATACAAGCTCGTTCATTTTCGAGCTTTATTTCGGGGAAAAATAATCGGGTGCAGAAAACATTTTTTTTTAAGGATCCACTCGATCGACTGATTTGAAATTTTGCAGGTTTATCGGATATACATTTTTCTACAGCAGGTAAAAATTTGAGAAGGATTAACGAAGAATTGACAAAATCGTGGAATTTTGAAGATTTTAAACCGATTTTGTGCCAGTTTCGTGGGGAAATGGAAATGAAAAATTGGTTTAACTTGGGATTGGCCCTGAGTTGAAGCGATTGCTCTGCTGAATGCACACACTAAATTTCAGATCAATCGGTTAAGTAGATCTGGAGATATCGATCTGATAGGTTCACGTTAGCTCTTGCATGTACATACGTATCCCATATGTACTAGACTTAATATTTCAGGATCTGCTCGAGGAATTAATTTCGAACTTGGCACATGTTAGAGATATTATTAGACTGCGGATCTTTATGCATTTATAAGAAAATGGAGTAGATGAAATTCAATGTTGTTGATAAATTGAGTAAATTGAAGATGCCAATTTATGATTTCTCCTCTATTAAAATCATTTAGGGAAGAAATAACATTCAATTTAGTTTCTACTTTTTGCAATCGATACTGACAATTTTTATTTTTCACCTTTATTTTACAATGCATTACATTTTACAAGGTTACAAAATAGTAGCTAAATAATTAGTGGATCAATTCTTAACTCCTTGCCGTACTGTGACGAGTCAAACTCGTGACGAAGATTTTAACAAAGTCTAACAAATATAAATGCCTTTCTTTTCTGATGAAATAAAATTTCATTTAAGCATTCTAAATTCTCCATCTTATCTTCAAGAATAAATTTCTTGGAGTATCTTCACCAGTGAAGAAGAACACAGTCAAGAAATAACATTCAATTTAGTTTCTACTTTTTGCAATCGATGCCGACAATTTTTATTTTGCACCTTTATTTTACAATGCATTTCATTTGACAAGGTTACAAAATAGTAGCTAAATAATTAGTGGATCAATTCTTAACCCCTTGCCGTACTTTGACGAGTCGAACTCGTGACGAAGATTTTAACAAAGTCTAACAAATATGAATGCCTTTCTTTTCTGGTGAAATAAAATTTTATTTAAGCATGCTAAATTCTCCATTTTATCTTCAAGAATAAATGTCTTGGAGTATCTTCACCAGTGAAGAAGAACACAGTCAAGAAATAACATTCAATTTAGTTTCTACTTTTTGAAATCGATGCCGACAATTTTTATTTTGCACCTTTATTTTACAATGCATTTTATTTTACAAGGTTACAAAATAGTGGCTAAATAATTAGTGGATCAATTCTTAACCCCTTGCCGTACTGTGACGAGTCAAACTCGTGA
The DNA here is from genome assembly GCA_933228785.1 of Lasioglossum pauxillum. Taxonomy (NCBI): domain Eukaryota; kingdom Metazoa; phylum Arthropoda; class Insecta; order Hymenoptera; family Halictidae; genus Lasioglossum; species Lasioglossum pauxillum. Next base: position 2,613,307 of record OW121699.1, read on the forward strand.
CGAAGATTTTAACAAAGTCTAACAAATATGAATGCCTTTCTTTTCCGATGAAATAAAATTTTATTTAAGCATTCTAAATTCTCCATCTTATCTTCAAGAATAAATGTCTTGGAGTATCTTCACCAGTGAAGAAGAACACAGTCAAGAAATAACATTTAATTTAATTTCTACTTTTTGCAATCGATGCCGACAATTTCTATTTTGCACCTTTATTTTCCAATGCATTTCATTTTACAAGGTTACAAAATAGTAGCTAAATAATTAGTGGATCAATTCTTAACCCCTTGCCGTACTTTGACGAGACAAACTCGTGACGAAGATTTTAACAAAGTCTAACAAACATGAATGCCTTTCTTTTCTGATGAAATAAAATTTTATTTAAGCATTCTAAATTCTCCATCTTGTCTTCGAGAATAAATGTCTTGGAGTATCTTCACCAGTGAAGAAGAACACAGTCAAGAAACAACATTCAATTTAGTTTCTACTTTTTGCAATCGATGCCGACAATTTTTATTTTGCACCTTTATTTTACAATGCATTTCATTTGACAAGGTTACAAAATAGTAGCTAAATAATTAGTGGATCAATTCTTAACCCCTTGCCGTACTTTGGCGAGTCAAACTCGTGACGAAGATTTTAACAAAGTCTAACAAATATGAATGCCTTTCTTTTCTGATGAAATAAAATTTTATTTAAGCATTCTAAATTCTCCATCTTATCTTCAAGAATAAATGTCTTGGAGTATCTTCACCCGTGAAGCAGAACACAGTCAAGAAATAACATTCAATTTAGTTTCTACTTTTTGAAATCGATGCTGACAATTTTTATTTTGCACCTTTATTTTACAATGCATTTCATTTTACAAGGTTACAAAATAGTAGCTAAATAATTAGTGGATCAATTCTTAACCCCTTGCCGTACTTTGACGAGTCAAACTCGTGACGAAGATTTTAACAAAGTCTAACAAACATGAATGCCTTTCTTTTCTGATGAAATAAAATTTTATTTAAGCATTCTAAATTCTCCATCTTATCTTCAAGAATAAATGTCTTGGAGTATCTTCACCAGTGAAGAAGAACACAGTCAAGAAACAACATTCAATTTATTTTCTACTTTTTGAAATCGATACTGACAATTTCTATTTTGCACCTTTATTTTCCAATGCATTTTATTTTACAAGGTTACAAAATAGTAGCTAAATAATTAGTGGATCAATTCTTAACCCCTTGCCGTACTTTGACGAGTCAAACTCGTGACGAAGATTTTAACAAAGTCTAACAAATATGAATGCCTTTCTTTTCTGATGAAATAAAATTTTATTTAAGCATTCTAAATTCTCCATCTCATCTTCAAAAATAAATGTCTTGGAGTATCTTCACCAGTGAAGAAAAACACAGTCAAGAAATAACATTCAATTTAGTTTCTGCTTTTTGAAATCGATACTGACAATTTCTATTTTGCACCTTTATTTTACAATGCATTTCATTTTACAAGGTTACAAAATAGTAGCTAAATAATTAGTGGATCAATTCTTAACCCGTTGCCGTACTTTGACGAGTCAAACTCGTGACGAAGATTTTAACAAACTCTAACAAATATGAATGCCTTTCTTTTCCGATGAAATAAAATTTTATTTAAGCATTCTAAATTCTCCATCTTATCTTCAAAAATAAATGTCTTGGAGTATCTTCACCAGTGAAGAAGAACACAGTCAAGAAATAACATTCAATTTAGTTTCTACTTTTTGCAATCGATGCCGACAATTTTTATTTTGCCCCTTTATTTTCCAATGCATTTTATTTTACAAGGTTACAAAATAGTAGCTAAATAATTAGTGGATCAATTCTTAACCCCTTGCCGTACTTTGACGAGTCAAACTCGTGACGAAGATTTTAACAAAGTCTAACAAATATAAATGCCTTTCTTTTCTGATGAAATAAAATTTCATTTAAGCATTCTAAATTCTCCATCTTGTCTTCGAGAATAAATGTCTTGGAGTATCTTCACCAGTGAAGAAGAACACAGTCAAGAAATAACATTCAATTTAGTTTCTACTTTTTGAAATCGATACTGACAATTTCTATTTTGCACCTTTATTTTCCAATGCATTTTATTTTACAAGGTTACAAAATAGTAGCTAAATAATTAGTGGATCAATTCTTAACCCCTTGCCGTACTTTGGCGAGTCAAACTCGTGACGAAGATTTTAACAAAGTCTAACAAATATGAATGCCTTTCTTTTCTGATGAAATAAAATTTTATTTAAGCATTCTAAATTCTCCATCTTATCTTCAAGAATAAATTTCTTGGAGTATCTTCACCAGTGAAGAAGAACACAGTCAAGAAATAACATTCAATTTAGTTTCTACTTTTTGCAATCGATGCTGACAATTTTTATTTTGCACCTTTATTTTACAATGCATTTCATTTTACAAGGTTACAAAATAATAGCTAAATAATTAGTGGATCAATTGTTAACCCCTTGCCGTACTTTGACGAGTCGAACTCGTGACGAAGATTTTAACAAAGTCTAACAAATATGAATGCCTTTCTTTTCCGATGAAATAAAATTTTATTTAAGCATTCTAAATTCTCCATCTTGTCTTCAAGAATAAATGTCTTGGAGTATTTTCACCAGTAAAGAAGAACGCAGTCATGTTCAGATCTGTGATGCGACACACGCTTGCTGAAAGACACAGGCGACACGATTAAATGGAGAATGAAGGATACCCCACGCATGCCAAGAAACACCGAGACCCTCAAAGGGCAAAACTCCCGGGAGACATCTCCATTTTAATCTCGCAACATCAGACATGTTCGACCCTGGGGATACCTGTCTGTTCCGTGGTACATGCGACTTGTTGTATCATTATGCTCGAACAAGAAATACAGAGAAATATCTCTTACTTTTTCGCAAATATCGTATGACGTTCCTGCGAGAAGAAAAATGTCTCGGTCGAGTGAAACGAAGAGTAAGAGTTCGCGAGATTATGGAATCGAGCCAAAATCAAATGAGCCGCCAGCTTTCGAGGGTCCTTCCGAAACGATGGAGGGCGATTTTTTATTTTTCTCGAAATGAAAAATCGACGGGCGTTTCAGAGAGCACACTTTAATGAAGACATTTATTTAAAAATCTCGCGGAATAGGAATTCCTCGGTCATTTCATCTCTCATGTGGAATTGGGGGAGGATTTTGCTTGATGAAAAAAAATGTACATATTCAAATCTTTCGTCCCTCTCTCCGAAGAAATATTTCGACGATTTGAATACATTCAATATATTTGAATATGATTCAATCTATTTTAATACGATGCAATTTAAATTTGATTGTAAGATTGGGGGTGGAACTGGATTAGCGGAGGTGTGATTTGTCAAAATCGATGACGGAGAGTGGATTTTCGAGTCGAAGACTAATTTAGTCCTCGGTATTAGCAGCATTAGTATCCGCGCGGAAATTCGTATTAAGGGAAAGGGTAATTATTTCACGGTTGGGAACGAGACAGCCGGATAATTTATATAGTTTATTAGCAATCAGTCTTGCCAGTTCGGAGTGCAGGGCCGCTTCGAAGCGCAATTTCTCCGTTTCGGCGTGCAATTTCTCAAGAATAGAAGGGATTACGTTAAGCAGACGTGGGAGAGGCAATTTTCGAGATGAATAGCTGGGAATAGAATTTGTACTGCTCCACCGGCAACCTCCAGTTTCGCGAATTTAAATTGTTTCGAGCGACGATATTATAAATTTTAATCGCGCGCCTACGATGTGTTAATAATTCGCCTGAAATTGGCTCTTGATGCTCTGCTATGCTCGGCTACCGAAAAAAAAATTAATGTCACCGTTATAAAACTTTCTGGACTTATTAGTACAACTTTGAACTATGTCCATGAATTTTTATGCAGTTTTTTCGCTGAAACTACAGCAATTAGTCACTGGTGAAGCGGACAGGTTTGAAAATGTTTTTCACTGTTTGTATTTCATGAATGGCTGTCGCAATTAACTCTCAAGTTTTACGGTACATCGAATGCGCGCGTATATCGTTAAGTTATGATTAGACTGCGGATTTTATGCATTTATGAGAAAAATGGGTAGGTGCAATTTGAAACAATGGACGAGTTTAAAAAATTTCAGAACATCAATATATTAGTTGCAGCTTATGAACATTATTAAAGAATGAAATATAAATTATTACTTGGCCCTAGTTTGTTGTAGTTGATGCAAACAATTTTTATTTTGCATAAAGTTCCAGTCTAGTTACGATGCATAAAAATTTTTTCGAGATCGTAGTGTTGTCAAAAATTTTTTTTAGGGTTATGTTTGTGGCGCACAGGTTCGATCATATAATACACAATGATCGAACCTGTGCGCCGCAAACATAACCTTAAAATTGATTTGAAAAATGTACGATCGACAAATAATTTGTTCGTTGTCAAAAATGTTCGACTTTTTTTAGTGATCTTTAAAAGGAGCATTATTTTCGAATTGAAATATGCACTGTAAAGAGAGAGAAGTTTCTAGATGAAGTCCCTCGGAAATTGAATTGGTTCCCAGGCGAAAAAGTTGGAATCTTCTTGCGGAGGTTTTTCGCTGATGTCAATTACTTGAAGAATGCCGATGAGACCGCAACACCATTGTTGGAATGAGTGTAACACGGTCACAATATCGCGCAACATGTAATTGTGCAGCATGTGTTGAGCAGAACCCGGGGTCTCTGTGTGTATGTATTGGCATAATTTCCCGGCAATCAACACGCTTCTGGCGATATCTTGGCGCCTGCGTCGTGAGCGTGCATCTTCTGTAATGAGGATTGCGGCCCGATGCACCCACGTCGATACGATGCAGCCCATTGTTACCAGAACCGTGAGCAATTATCACATTTCGAAAATTACTGGTGACATGAAGAATTCCAAATTTGTTTAACACTTTATAATTTATACACCAGCAGAATCTTAAAAATATGAAAATTGCTTATCTATTGCTGGCGTTAACAAACGCTCAAAAAAATCTACAATTCCAAACACACGTGAAAAAACCGGACATGTTAATGAACATGTCGACATTATTTGGCGAAACAAATATTTCAAATAGTATTTAATATTTTAGATTTTATTTTGCTTAAAGAAAATAGTATTTTAAATAAGATATAGAATTTCGAAAATGAAATATTTCTATTTGAACAATCTGAACCTCAAAATAAAATATTCCTATTTCAATGATTTGATCCCCAAAATAAAATATTTCTATTTTAACAATCAGAAATACGAAATACAATATTTTACTTTTTGCATTGTTATAATGCTTTGAGAAACTGCATAAACATACAGTCTATCTTATTGTTACGAAACAATTTACATCCATAAATGTATTGAATTCGAATAATTATTTTCAGCAATGATATTCAAAACTGGAAAATTAACAAAGACAAAATACAAATATTTTCAATATTCTTCAAATAAAATACTATTTTCAAACAAATGACTGTCTCAAATAAATTATTTTATTCTAAAAAATTACTGCATCAAATAAAATATTTTATTTTCACAAATTACTGCGTCAAATAAAATATTTTACTTTCAAAGTTGTACAAATACTGTGAAATAAATGGGATTATTTACTATTGAAAATACAATTTACATTCATAAATGTATTGAATTCGAATAATTATTTTCAGCAATAATATTTAAAAGTAAAAAATTAATAAAGACAAAAGACAAATATTTTCAATATTCTTCAAATAAAATACTATTTTCAAAAAACTTACTGCGTCAAATAAAATATTTTACTTTTAAAGTTGTACATATACTTTAAAATAAATAGGATTATTTACTATTTACTATTTGAAATACTATTTTCCCCTGCTCTGGTTCACTGTCAGCGCTTATTCACACAAATTTAGCTTCCTCCGCATTAATTTGTTAACAAAGTAACGAGTGTCTTTTTTTATTTTGATCCTGCTCTCTCCTGTTTGATAGTGGGGGAACCGTAGAAAAAAAAATGAAGACGTATAATCTCGTGACCAGGCGCTGTAAAGACGATCCGGTTTCGAACGCATCGTAAACAGTCCGGGGATCGAACACGTGCGATCGTTTCCCTCGGCGTTATCGGGTAAGGTCGTGTTACGTCGGACAGAAGCGCCGTCCGGTATCCATTATCGCTGATTTGCATCGGCGAATGGCGAGCTGCGTCGAAAGGAGTCGCCGACGACGCGTGTTATTGTTACGTGATCGTCCCGACGCGATACGTATCTGCGCCGTGAACTTTCGAGTGGCAGCCCGTTCGAAAACAATGCGTTTCTTTCGTCGAAACTTCGAAATATTGCCAATATTCATAGGCACACTTTCCGAATTTATTACGAGGAAACTAGGAAGGATAATTAAATGAAACTTTTCGCTTGTTATTAAGGATCTTCCAGACTATGACATATGATATTTGTTTATTGTTCAATTTAATATTGTGAATGGGTCAAAAAATTCCTTTTGGACAGTGAGGTTCAGTCCTGATCCCGCTAACTTTTTTTACTTTATTGTCTCGTCTTTAAAAATAACAAGAAGTTTTAGTCGAGTAGCAAAGAGAATGTTTAACGTAGGATTTTGATTCTCAAGATACGTATCTGCGCCGTGAACTTTCGAGTGGCAGCCCGTTCGAAAACAATGCGTTCTTTTCGTCGAAACTTCGAAATATTGCCAATATTCATAGGCCCACTTTCCGAATTTATTACGAGGAAACTAGGAAGGATAATTAAATGAAACTTTTCGCTTGTTATTAAGGATCTTCCAGACTATGACATATGATATTTGTTTATTGTTCAATTTAATATTGTGAATGGGTCAAAAAATTCCTTTTGGACAGTGAGGTTCAGTCCTGAACCCGCTAACTTTTTTTACTTTACTGTCTCGTCTTTAAAAATGACCAGAAGTTTTAGTCGAGTAGCAAAGAGAATGTTTAACGTAGGATTTTGATTCTCAAGATACGTATCTGCGCCGTGAACTTTCGAGTGGCAGCCCGTTCGAAAACAATGCGTTCTTTTCGTCGAAACTTCGAAATATTGCCAATATTCATAGGCCCACTTTCCGAATTTATTACGAGGAAACTAGGAAGGATAATTAAATGAAACTTTTCGCTTGTTATTAAGGATCTTTCAGACTATGACATATGATATTTGTTTATTGTTCAATTTAATATTGTGAATGGGTCAAAAAATTCCTTTTGGACAGTGAGGTTCAGTCCTGATCCCGCTAACTTTTTTTACTTTACTGTCTCGTCTTTAAAAATGACCAGAAGTTTTAGTCGAGTAGCAAAGAGAATGTTTAACGTAGGATTTTGATTCTCAAGATACATATCTGCGCCGTGAACTTTCAAGTGGCAACCCGTTCGAAAACAATGCGTTCTTTTCGTCGAAACTTCGAAATATTGCCAATATTCATAGGCACACTTTCCGAATTTATTACGACGAAACTAGGAAGGATAATTAAATGAAACTTTTCGCATGTTGATAAGGATCTTTCAGACTATGACGTATGATATTCGTTTATTGTTCAATTTAATATTGTGAATGGGTCAAAAAATTCCTTTTGGACAGTGAGGTTCAGTCCTGATCGCGCTAACTTTTTTTACTTTATTGTCTCGTCTTTAAAAATGACAAGAATTTTTAGTCGAGTAGCAAAGAGAATGTTTAACGTAGGATTTTGATTCTCAAGATACGTATCTGCGCCGTGAACTTTCGAGTGGCAGCCCGTTCGAAAACAATGCGTTCTTTTCGTCGAAACTTCGAAATATTGCCAATATTCATAGGCCCACTTTCCGAATTTATTACGAGGAAACTAGGAAGGATAATTAAATGAAACTTTTCGCTTGTTATTAAGGATCTTTCAGACTATGACATATGATATTCGTTTATTGTTCAATTTAATATTGTGAATTGGTGAAAAAATTCCTTTTGGACAGTGAGGTTCAGTCCTGATCCCGCTAACTTTTTTTACTTTACTGTCTCGTCTTTAAAAATGACAAGAAGTTTTAGTCGAGTAGCAAAGAGAATGTTTAACGTAGGATTTTGATTCTCAAGATACGTATCTGCGCCGTGAACTTTCGAGTGGCAGCCCGTTCGAAAACAATGCGTTCTCTTCGTCGAAACTTCGAAATATTGCCAATATTCATAGGCCCACTTTCCGAATTTATTACGAGGAAACTAGGAAGGATAATTAAATGAAACTTTTCGCTTGTTATTAAGGATCTTCCAGACTATGACATATGATATTTGTTTATTGTTCAATTTAATATTGTGAATGGGTCAAAAAATTCCTTTTGGACAGGTGAGGTTCAGTCCTGATCCCGTTCGACTTCCCGTTCGCTCCCGTCACTAGCCGCCGCAAGGGGAATCGGTCGCAGCGTCGTTACTGATCAAACCGAGCGTTCGCCGGCAGACTTTATTTTTTTTGACACTGTTCCACCAAACGGACACTTCGGAGATTTTTTCACAAAATAGGTTAGAATCATAGCAATATTTTAGAATTTTTTGGTAGGTGTCAACCTAGGGGAAGATAGTTAAAAAAATTCCCAAAGAATTAATTAATTATTTTCAACTATAAATAATTAGCAAAAAATTCTGAAAAAAATCTGAAATATAGAGTGTATCTATATCTTTTATTTGCCGTTTATCCCATGTCCATATCTTTTCTCGTTTTAGAGCAAATTGCATTTAAGTGCGGGGGAATTTACCTCAATATCACCCTTATCGGTGGGGGTAGACATTTGAAATTTTACACAATGTTTTTTTAGACATAAAACGATGTTTTAAGACAGGAATCAGGAAAATCGGAGCGGGGGCCGCTGGCTCCTGCTTATCCGGCTATATCCTTTCCTGTGTTAATGAATAACAGTGTCTATTAAATTCCACAGACGCGGACTTTTCTTGATGACGGTTCAAAACCGAACCGAAACGTTGAAATTATAATTCTGCAAAATTGCTAATTTTTGTATCTTTGATCGAACCTGTAGCGCCGATGTCACTTGTGCATAAAGAATGTTTAACGTAGGATTTTGATTCTCAGGAGGAAATTATTTCTGGTACAGTTCTCGCGTTCTGATAAACGGGCACAGCAAATTCGGAAATGGCAATCCTGCAAGAAATAGGAAGTACGATGGTCCGAGTATTAGTTAGCACACCGTTTCCAGTCTATCTGGCTGTTAAAGGGAGATTCGATTTGCCGAAGGAAATTGCCTCCGTCTGTTTTCAGCCGGAAACAACCCTACCCTTCTCGCGAAAAATAATGATCGCATTCGCCATTGTACCACTGGACGTCGGACGTTGAAGAAATTAAGCTCCAGCTCGATTCCACGAGCACGTGATTCGATGTAACGAGACCAACTGATTCCTGTTGACGAACCGTTTGATTTAAATCCCCGTTGTTCCAACTAATTGAAAACAGTTTGCCCGTACGTTTATTCATATTTCACTGAAACCTCGAAATATCACATATCCATGAAATACAGTTAAAGGATGTCCCTATTTAATAAATGAACAAATTTCGGAGGTCTGAATTGGAGTGATTTAATTTATTGCTGAATCAAAAATCAATAGCACCGCATAATTTCTCTGCCGATATATTTGCTCGGTCTCTGATTTATTTATATTGCGGTAGGTCTCTCTATTTGCAAGAATATGTACGCCATAATTAATTTGCCGATTTAATTCCTCCATATTTGAATCGATTTTAATTATTGCGTACTCTATTATTTTTAAAATGGATCTCTGACAGCCAATTCAATTATTTATTCATGATTAAGTAAAATGATTGCAGTGAACAGTTTCGCTTATATTAAGAATGAAAATAAAATGTCTGTTTCACTCCAGATTGTTGCAATTCAGGTAGAAAGTCTTTATTTTGCATAAAGATCCGCTGTCTAGTAATAAAAGTTGATGGATGAACCAGAAAATACTTTCGGCTCTGCATTTGGTGCCAGCTCCAGAGACAGTTGTCCAAGGGGGTGTAGTTATTCGACAGTGAGGGGCGGGGGAGGTACCAGGGCACGTTTCGGGGGCGGTCGATATCGCCGGTCGTCAAAGCGCCACCGCGCAGTGGTACACAATCAAATTTTAACCAGTTAGAATTGCATTTTGATTCCCAATCAATAGTCATAGTCCGTTCGGCGGAACAGAGATTGTACAGCTTTTTAAAAACACACGAGAGGTGGCGGGTGGCGAATAGATTTCCCACGGACGTGATTCTATGCAAAAGAATTATCGCTTTAAAAATTAAAAAATTAACATATACAGCAAACGTTTATCTTAAACTCCCTGCAATTCTGTTGTCCATTGCTCCATTGTAGCAGACATGAACGTGTGCATAACTATAGCAATTCCGACACCAGGAACGTATAAAAATTTGCGAACATGGCTCAAACATATGTAAATACGTGTGCGGAGTTTCACAAAAATACGTCGTTTCGTTCGGTCGAAAAAAATTCCGATGTGCGCCTTATGCAAGCACTTCATTAAAAAGCGACGAGGTCTTGAAAATACAAGGAAATGTTTTCGCAAACACTCGTACAATGAATAAAAAATTCAGTCAGGGGAAAAGCTCTGGATTAGCTTTGCAGCTGCTGACAAGCATAAATCGATGCCGGTCACCGACGCTCGGGAATCGTGTTTCCAGGAGTGTAGCGCAAACTTGAGTGCTTCGCTATTGCTCGAGGAACTCGACAATCTTAAGTTTCGAAACTTCCATCGAGCTCGGGAACTATCGCGAAAATTTTGAATGCCGGAGACTTGGGGGGGAAAGCTGCAGGTAGCTGCTACATACGTTATTAGGATATACCTTCGTCGAACTTCTTCGAATTTCAAGTTCTCAAATATTCGTGAACTCTGGGCGAGAGGGATGGCGGGAAGGGAAAAAATGGAATCAGGAGCGCCGAAAGCGACGGGAACTTTATGATTGTGAAACTTCGGTCGATCAGCTCGCAAGAATTTCCAAAAACTTTTCGCTTATCAGTCTCTAAAGTTTAAAACCGTCGGACCGCGTTCAACACCAGCATAGAGCGAAGCGGAGTGAATTTATTTCCGTGTCTATCGGTGATTAAGTGGTCGGCGCACAGTGGCCGAAACCTGGACAAAAATCGATTTTTAACATTTGTTTAAATGACCGAAATCAATTACGTCTTTAACAATACCCTGAAGTTTATGAAAAACAAGTAAGATGAGTTAAAAGTTATTAAGTATAAGTAGATATTTATATTTAATTATCGTCGTTATTCGCTCATCGCTTTCATTTCATAATATTTGTGTCTGTTCAAACTCCTCATACACAGCTACAGTTGCATGTAAAATTATAAAAAAAATTTGTTATATAGCTCTTTATACATTGTATCGATAAAAAATATTAAAACTTTTTTTTGAATATGTTTAATAATTATTTTCGAGTTTCTTAGTTGACCAGCGTATTAACTCGATTTTGAATTTAAAAAGTAAGTTTCCGATGCGTAATTTAATATGTTTGCCTCGTAAATTGCCATCGAACGAAACTGGGATAAATCTTTTTCTTAAAGTATCCTTAAAGTTATGAAACAAACCCCGTTTGCCTATTTTTGCCCATTGAGAAGATATTAAGAATATAATACTGTATGTATTTTCATGCAGACAGTTAAGTGCGAATACCCAGAATCAAGAAAGGCTATTTATGTGAACCTGTTGTAAAAAAATTAGCTTGAATTAAGTTTATTTCATGTGTTAATAACATTTTAAAGTTAATAACAAATTGTTATTAACAAATGAATATATTTAAAAATAAATATACCAGTTGATATGTGCTCGTTGACAGAAGTTGACATATAATGTGCTCGTTTTTACATTCGAATCTTCTTACTTCGTCGGATCCTAGTATTAGTGCTAATAGATTACAGAAAGATAACAGGACAAAAAAATTATCAACCGAAGCGAAAACATTAATCAAGTGGGTTGATATAAATAATATAACTAACAATGAAAATGATGATGATGTTGTTTCAGAAGATTCAGTTAATAATAACACTATTTCTGATGAATTTTTAGATATTGAAGATTGCTTTGAAAATCTTGAAGAACATAATATTACTATTTAGATAGAAGCAGAATGAAATTGTGTTCACTACATAAAACATAAAATTAAATATTCCCGCATTAATATAAATAAAAAGAAAAGATAACAAATTTAAAACAAAAAAATTAAAAAACACAAAAAACCTGATTTCGAATACAAATTCAAAATCAGTATCCCCAATAACTCATATATATCAATTTTCAAAAAAATCCATTCAGTTTTGATTTTTCGGCCCGCAATATTGAATCGACCATTTTGAATGTGATAATTTTGATTAAAAATTTGAAATCTACGTCCAAACAACCTAGAGATACCAATTTGCTAAAAATTTACTGCAGAATAAATAATATAACAAACAATGAAAATGATGATAATGTTGATTCAGAAGATTCAGTTAATAATAACACTATTTCTGATGAATTTTTAGATATTGAAGATTGCTTTGAAAATCTTGAAGAACATAATATTACTATTTAGATAGAAGCAGAATAAAATTGTGTTCACTACATAAAACATAAAATTAAATATTCCCGCATTAATATAAATAAAAAGAAAAGATAACAAATTTAAAACAAAAAAATTAAAAAACACAAAATACCTGATTTCGAATACAAATTCAAAATCAGTATCCCCAATAACTCATATATATCAATTTTCAAAAAGATCCATTCAGTTTTGATTTTTCGGTCCGCCATATTGAATCGACCATTTGGAATTTGATAATTTTGATTAAAAATTTGAAATCTACGTCCAAAACAACCTAGAGATACCAATTTGCTAAAAATTTACTGCAGAATAAATAATATAACTAACAATGAAAATGATGATGTTGCTTCAGAAGATTCAGTTAATAATGACACTATTTCTGATGAATCTTTAGATATTGAAGATTGCTTTGAAAATCTTGAAGAACATAATATTACTATTTAGATAGAGGCAGAATAAAATTGTGTTCACTACATAAAACATAAAATTAAATATTCCCGCATTAATATAAATAAAAAGAAAAGATAACAAATTTAAAACAAAACAATTAAAAAACACAAAAAACCTGATTTCGAGTAGAAATTCAAAATCAGCATCCCCAATAACTCATATACAGTAGCGGACAAAAGTTTAAGACCGCTCTAAAGAAGACGATAACTTTTTTAATATTGTACTATACGATTTGAACTTTTTTGGGAAGCTAGAGCAATTAGTTTACTAAAGGATGTGAAAAGAAATTTTTTCAAAAATTGCAATTAATCGAAATTGTTGAAAAAATACTGAAAGTTGAATTTTTAACTTTTTTCTGTGGGCCTATATTGAAAATTCAAAAAATACGTTTTGTAAATCGTGAAAATCTGCAATTTTTACCATCTTCAAACGTTTGTAGCTCATTGCAACGTCGACCGATTTTTGCGAAATTTTCAGAATATGTTTAATTGACACAAACCTACAAAACGTATTTTTTAAACTTTCAATATAAGCCCACAGAAAAAAGTTAAAAATTCAACTTTCAGTATTTTTTCAACAATTCCGATTAATTGCAATTTTTGAAAAAATTTCTTTTCACATCCTTTAGTAAATTAATTGCTCTAGCTTCCCAAACAAGTTCAAATCGTATAGTAAAATATTCAAAAAGTTATCGTCTACTTTAGAGCGGTCTTAAACTTTTGTCCACTACTGTATATCAATTTTCAAAAAAACCCATTCAGTTTTGATTTTTCGGTCCGCCATATTGAATCGACCATTGCGAATTTGATAATTTTGATTAAAAATTTGAAATCTACGTCCAAACAACCTAGAGATACCAATTTGCTAAAAATTTACTGCAGAATTCACTGAGTTATCGAATTTTGTCAATTTCAGCCTGATTTCGGCCACTGTGCGGCGGTTTGATAGCCGTAGACGTTCGCGAAACTGTTTCCATTTTTGACGGGCCGACTAATTTTACCACGCGATGCAATTGGGTCGCGCCTTCACGGCTGCTTTATTCAGGAACAGACGGCTAGTAACCTTCGACGTTATCGCCGGCCAGGAAATACTAGGCCGGGTCTAGGCCTAGGTCAAGTCACGCCCATTAAGCTGCACACACGAGCACGTCACACTCGCGATGAGCTTCGGAGCTTTCGCCGAGACCGAAGGAGAACTTGACCTATAAAAGCTTGACGATGAACCTTGATAGCCGCGCAGCACGCGATTCCGTGATTCCAGGTGAGAATCGGCGAAGGTGCAGGTGATTTGTACAGCGGCGCCCATGAGTATTCGATTATCTTCACGCTGAGACGGAAATCCATGTCGTTTCTTCGCCCGGACGAACACTGTCCTCTATTTTTTAACCGGAATGGCGTTATGGTCTTCCTAGATTGCATCCGAGGCCGCTCCTACCATTTTAAATCACCGTAGACACGCCCACAACTCTTATCTTAGACCGGTACGCCCTGTGGGCGGAGACAGAAAGCAGCGGGGCGGTGATTTCGGGCAGTAAAATCATTTTATTCGAGTTCTAGACAGCAACACGGACAGAACTCGGTATTCAGAAAGATATACTCCACTTGGAATCAACCTAGACACGCCTAGATCAGATAATATTGAACGTATCTTGTCGAACGTGGGCGTGGTACGGATGTTTCCGCCTTCAATTGACGATAGTGGGCGTGGTATAGATGAGGAAGTGTCCAAGAGGCGTCTCTTAAGAATTATTCATTCAATTTTGAAGTAACAGCGTTTGGAAGAGGTCGTAGTTCCAATTTTTGTGAAGCACCGTTAATGAAAAACTCTTTTTCCGGGTATTAAATGGGAGCACACCGGCAACAACAGTGTATCGTATTTCACCGTCAAAGAATAAGCTTACTGTTGTCAGTTTTTATAAGCAACTTCAAGCGTGGCGCTGGTTTCGCGGAAAGAATAATGAAAACGATAACGTCAAAGCAGCTTACACGTTTCACAGCCGGACCAAGGTACACAATGACTCTACGCGCCGAACACAATGATGTCCGAAACAATGGTGTCGCCAGACAATGGAAAGTTGCTTAAAGGAAAGCGTCAAAAATAACCAAGAAGCAAACAGTAATAGCGAAAGCACCGGTCTCCTCCGCTAATTATTTCTCTTCCCGCAGTGGGCCACGCGGACCTCGCCACTCTAATTGCATCGTTTTTAATCAGAGCACCGATTGTCACCGACAAACGAGAAAATCCTGAAGTTTTAATACCAGTACGTTAACAAGTCTGTCTCCCTCTCTCTCTCTCCCCTGACATTTCGCCGGGGGTAAAACTTCTGTTAAAAGACAGGACGGCCAACATCACCGAGCTGAAAGGAGTTCCGGAAATGATTTAATTACCGGAGATCTAATTGCCATTCCCGAACCCGGGGAAAATAAAGGCAGAAAGGCTGCGGACAGATTGGAAAATTTTTGCTCCCCGAGTCCATCGAGTTCCCGGGAAACAGTCTTCGCGTTGTATGAATAATGAATTTCGCAGAATGGCAAAAACGGAGGAAGTTTCAAGTGAAATCATCGACGCGATTATGACAGTCTCGGAAAATATGCTAATGGCCA
Source organism: Lasioglossum pauxillum (assembly GCA_933228785.1). NCBI lineage: Eukaryota > Metazoa > Arthropoda > Insecta > Hymenoptera > Halictidae > Lasioglossum > Lasioglossum pauxillum. The sequence goes on from OW121699.1 coordinate 2,628,911, forward strand.
CGCCTACTCGCGGCTTTCCTAGATGTTGCGATTCAATTTTGCGGTGGAACTGGTCGCAGAATGTTTGAAATTGTATCGAATTAGTACAATCTTAATTGCGACGAGTTTTTCAGCACGCGCGACGCACAGTGGGGTATTTGGCCTGAAAAAGTGGAAAAAACTATTGTAGCGTTATTTATAGGCTCAAGGTTATAATATTATATATCGTTGGATTCGCCTTAAGATCAGCTACAACATTATGAAATCCAAAATACATTTTAGTATTTGAAAAATCAAATTTACCTCAATTTTTTGAAAAAAAAAACATTTTTTTAAACTTTTATATATTGAAATTTGTAGACGTCTGTATACTGTTCCTCTTTTGTTCGAAACATTTTTTCCTCAGATTATCGAGAACCCCTGAAAAAGCAAGGCGATAGTGGAATATTTGCACTATTATAACTTGAAAAATATTTACGAAAAAAATATTTTAATATAGTGTTTTGGAAAGCTGTCAAAACAAGCTACAAGAATATGCAACAAAAAATAGGGAGTTCTATTTAAGAAATGGAAGATGACCTTCACGTGATTTTCAAACGACTATCCAAGGTCAAATCAATGACACCATTTTATGCCCTCCTCTAAACCATACAACTTTTGTCTGAAACATTTTTCTCCAAAATAGCTTCATTTCCCAGATATACGTCTGTTTCACGTTAAATGACTCACCCGGTATATTATAAGAATATTTTTAAATGATTACTATTAATTTTCATCGGAAAATACATAAGAAATTTCTTCCTCGGATAATGTTTCTTCTTCATTTGAGGCCAAGCGTAGCCGAACGTACGCGTACGCGAAACGCTGCTAAACACTTAATTCTAAATTAGCTATGAAATTTGAATCCGGACATATCCGGAATCAAACTTTGTTGGCTTATAATCACGAATCTTTACCGAATGTAATGAGACCAAAAAGAGCACTGAATACTGCTTTATACTATAACAAAATTGTCAATAAAGTTTTGTAATTTTTAAAAAGCTTACAGAATCATTGGTAATATTCAAATATTAATAACTATACTAATTTAGATGGTAACAAAATAAAATCTATGCGAAAGTGCTCTGTATACCTACCTGAACAACTTTTGTAATACAAGAATTTACAGAATTTCCCTTCAAACACATGAAAATCGCCAATGAACAGACGCTGTCTTAGAGACTGTTTAAGAACGCCAAGCGCGCCTTAAAATCTCTCGACTTTCGATGAAGTTTACTACTTCACGGGTGTACAAATCGAAAAAATAATATTGCAGCCTTATTCTTCAGACCTTTAACTACAAACGAACAACAAAAATTGTATGCCATACGCAAAAATTTAGAAATAGAATTTTTTCCACTTTTTCGGGCCAAATACCCCACTGTGCGACGCTGCTGGCTATTAAAATACGAATTCTTAACGGTGTTATACACGGACCATCGTTCAGCGTCTCTTTCCGGGGGGTGAAATTACTGGCGAGATGCCCAACCGCTTTCAAACACCTCTCACCGGTGCCAGAGGACACTGTTGATATTTTTCCACCCCTAAGTCGGTGGGGAATGTTGGCCAATGAGCTGGCAGTCGGGTGGCTAGGTCGACGGAGCTCCATCTCGCCGGTGAAACGACTTCAAAGGATGATGGAATTCAAAACAGACGCTGTCCGAAGGTCGGTCGACGAAAATCGAAGACGCCCAAGGCCTCGGGAAAGACGCGAGAATTCATCCGAGGGCGAAGGGTTCGGTCTCTGTAAGACCAGAAGCTCTCGGTTGATTTCCGAACGTGGGACGACTCGACGAAGTTGAAGTGCTCGTTGAAGGGAATCCCGGGAAAGTAATGGGGACTGGGACGGGCGGAAAAAGTGAACGGTACTCGAATCGGCCGCGACCCGGAAATAAAACGAACGATTAAAGAAGTCCGGCCAAGATAAATTCGGTCGCGAGTCCCGCTGTTTTTCAGCCGGGAACATTTCGTATCAAAGATTCGTCTAAATGAATTACTACGGTCTCATCGGTATCACCTCGGCCCACCTAATTACTCTGAGGAACCGGTTCGAAGTCGCTCTCGGGGACATCTTTGGTTATTATAACTTTTAATTCTTCCCGAGGAACGCTGCGGAACTTTCCAGACCGAGTTGCCGCTCCGCCTCGAGGAGCCGCTCCTGCGGTGTACCGAGTTTCGCGAAAATAAATTCAATTTGACCAGTCACGTGTGCAACGAACTTCCCGGGGGCTACCGGTCCGGAAGGATTTGCCGTGGATTCCGCGGTGATCGCTAAATTCCTCGGAAACAACGAAGAAATAAAAGTTCCCGGTTGGTAGCAGTCTATTATCTGTATCGACGTGAAAACTTTCGAAAGCGAATCAATTTTTCGACTTGAAGTTACGTTGGACACGCCCACATTCGACGGCGGTGGGCGGGGCTTACCGGATACGGGCGTGTCTCGTCTAACGTGGGCGTGGCTTATCGGATATGGGCGTGTTCAAGTCTGGTAAAATAATTATCATAGGTATTTGTGGCAGCGGAAGCTCGAATCAATACCGCGTGATTTGCGTCAAAGTTTCGATGGTGCGGAATAGATCGCGGTGAATGGACTATATCAGCGCGAAGAGTTGGTTTCTGTGATCTGCGCGCAGGTTGAATCTGGTTTTAGACGACGAGTGCGCCCGTGGAGAGGACTGCTCTTATCAGCGATACAGTCGGCATGCAATGGTGCTGAAGAAGTGAACTGGGTTACTGTCGGGGGTTCTCTGTTCCGTAGAAATTTCCATGGATTGCCGAGTGGTCGAGGTTCAACGAATCGCTCGACGGCTAAAAGCCACTTGGTCTCTTGGACCATTATGCAGATTATGCCTACCGATGAAACCTCGCGTACGTTCTCCCTCTCTCTCTCTCTCTGTGCAATCGCAACGAGATGGGACTGCATACGAGGCGACATTCTACGGCTGGAAGTGTTCTCGAAGACTGGAGCGCCGACGTTCAACCGGTAGCTTGTTCAATTGAAAATAAATCATGGTCTAGTCGGGTTTCGGTTATTTTCTTACCTCGCGGGTGTACTCGGCGCTATTTCAAACAGGAAGCTCGACTTCCATTAAAGCAAAGCATCGCGGAGCATTAAAGTGTCAGCCGTCGCCCACCAGGAGTATCTTTCGTCATCCTGGAATGGCTCCAAACATCTCAATGTCAGCCTGAAGCCAAGATAGAACACACCGGAACACTTCCACGCCAGTTTTAGCCACCGTAAAACTTTCGATTTTTCCTAATCCTGATGTATACCTTCGGGAGCCTCGGTGCCAACTGGGTGGCGCACAGTGCGGCGCACAGTGGGCCAGATCGACGCGCTAGCTGTTCATGAGCTAAAAAATGAAAGTCCTCATATCGATTTTTAACCAATGCACAGTGATTCTTAAATGTCCATTACATTCGAAAACGATAATATTAATTAAAGTTATTAAAAACTCTCGTTACAATAAGCGTTCAAAGATCAAACTTTTCCAGATACGATTTATCACCGAAAAAATTCCTTTTCTTCATAACGATGTCCTGGAAAACCTACTAAAGATTAAGTGCCCAATTTTTTTTTTTATGAAGAATGTATATCTATGTTGGAAACGCACCAGGAACTAAACATTAATGTTCATAATTTGTTATAAAAAAAAATACTTAGTCAACTAAGGAATACCGTCAATGTTTTTCACCTTTGACAATGAATAAGTGAAAAGTGTTACAGAGTGTCGCGATCTAACAAAGTAGAACATTTTCAGCAACGTCTCCTCTTAAAGATCCTGCAAATTTCACATCCAAATCGATCCAAACTTGGAAATTATGATGGTTTAAAGCGCCGCGTGACACGCAATTCAGCGGCGAGTCGCGTTACGCGAGACGCATTGACGACCACTCAGCAGCTCTTAAGGGTGTGGGTCGGATTTTGACCTTGGTCGAGTGCGAGTGTGGTAGTACCTTAACACACCGATAGATACTGTATACGTACACGAGATTGCAAGGGTTCCGTAGATTTCGTTTGCTGTCTCTCTAACGCACATTTGGGGCCCCTACGTAGTCACAATCGCTAGATAAAAGACCCACCATTACGGGATGCTTCCTTATATGGCCTACTTTTGCGTTTTCGAGGCGTAATTTGCATTATTCGGCAGCATGTAGCGCAGTTTCACAAATATTGGACGAAGCAACAGTGCTGCCATTGTCGAGACACATACATTTTCTTAAATATCGAGAGATTTAGGGTTCTTATAGAAAAAAATGTAGGCATCCCGGAATTCAGGGTCACATACAATGTCAATGAAACCTTTATTATGTTAAACTATACGTGTTTAAACACAGCAAACGAAATCTACGAAGTAGATCCCTATACGGGAGATTTTGGTGCAAGTATTAGTTCCATGGCATTTTTAGCTAGGAGTGCTAGCGTTTTTAGTCACTATTTTACCGATATTTTACCAATACAGTGACTGAATCGGTAAAACAATGACTAAAAACACTAGCGCTCCTAGCTACAAATGCGGAGGGCATCGATACTACGACCAAGGTCAAAATCCGACCCACACCCTTAAGAGTGTAAAGACCTAACCCAGACCTATCTTATGAATTTTTTAGATTATACGACCATTGATAAACATTCGAACTTATTACTAGCTCACAGTTGAATCATTTGTATTTGAGAGATTATAGTAACAGCATCGTAGTATAGCATCAGAGCAGTTTTTCCATATTAAAGACCTGTATTTTACCTTTGTTAAGAGGAACTATAGTATAGATTTTTGTTTATTCATAGATAAACAGAGTTATAAGCAGAAAATCCGTATGATCAATCGAATATAGTCAGTAACTTTGTAAAATATAATACTTAATACATGGTATATTCGTGATCAGCGTGAAATTTCCTATAAGACCTCAAAGTATCTTTCTTTCGTTTGGGATTACACTGTATATTCCAAGTCATGGAAACAGGGATCAGTTAAGAAAAATTGCTCTTCAATGCATCATCTACAAAAATAAGGAAACACGACCAAAAATTCAATTGAATTTTATTCAAAATTGAATTTCAAATAATATTTTATATACATTATAACAGTAATAATGGACAGAATATGTAGGTAACTTCACAATAATAAAGGTATGCCTTTTACATAATATAGGCCATAGACTATACCTATGAAGTAGATATTTATAAAAATCACTAATTATATACACTAATTTTATAACAGAAGAAATTTTGAACCAATAGCTTAAAATTTTGGGGAAAAATATTATTAATCATTTAACTAGATTCGGTATTTTATGGGGGAACCAGGGAAAAAATTCTTTTCTCTCTTTCAGTGCATTTTAATATAAGCGTGGTTTTTAAAAAGTTTTTTATATATTTTATTTCCTACTTTTACTGTCATCGGAAGCAAGTGTGTATATAAAATTTCAGTAAGATTGGTCTATGGGAAAAGGCTTAAAATTCGATTTCAAGATTTGACGCATAATCGTGGTAAAAAATGGCACACAGCCGTTCGAAGCAGTTTGAAGCAGGAAATGCTTACATATTGGTGAAGTATAATAGTTGTGAAATCGAAATATATCAAAACCCCAGGATGTTTTGACCCTAACTTGAGAAAAGCTTATCTGAAGATATTAATGTCTATAAAACTTGATTCTAACTTAGTATTTTATTATTGCTACGAAACTATTTTAACGGTTAATGAAACAGGACAAATGGATATTCCGCACCTTCTTCGATACCCTCCATATTCAAAATTTAAAGAAAGGACACAAAACAACGTTCTTGATTATAGAAAATCAGTAATTGATTGGGTCAGGTCTCGCGTGAGTTCTTCGATGAGCTCTCTAACGAGCTCTCTGCCTCATATTCAAACGTGATTCCTGCCGTTTGTTGTGCTAATTTTAGATTCCCGGCATTTGTTTCATACACTAGAGACATTTCTGAAGGGACTGGTAAAGCCAAATAAGATATGGAAAACTGCCACCACTGTGTGGCGGGCGCGCAAACATTCCTGGACGTATCAGCTGAAACCGAACCGGCGAAATTCGTCAGCCGTGTTCTCCCATTCCGGATTAGCTCGAGACATCGATGCGTGAAGTTTCGCTCAGGCATGGATAACAATGTCTACCGAAATTATTCGCTAATTTCCATCAAGCGGTGTACACCGGAGCGTCGGGGCGTGAGACTTCGACTCGAGGCGCCGCGGAAACATCTAAACACCCCGAGCCACGGCTATTAATATTCACGCGTAATTAACCGAACGCCCCGGGACCTGAAACCGAAGCCTCCGGAGAGTTTTGCCACTAAACTCACGGGCAATTACGACATCGGCGAGGTACGATCTCCGTGGGACACCGTCTCGTACACTGTCTTTATATTGCACGTCTATTTGTTTATCGCGTTAGCGAACGCCTCGCTCGTCGAAGCGAATCAACGTGCAAACGGACCCGTCAGTTCGCTAGCAAACAGCCAGCCCTTTCACATTTGCATTTTAATGTTCGCGAGCAATCGCAAAGCGCTCAGGCTCGGCCCCGCGGTTTATCTTTCCTCTTGGAGCTTCGCTGCTCATCGGAAAAAACGTCCCCCGGATAGGGAACTTTGTGCCTTTGTAGGCCTTTCGCGAATTAAAATGGCCGTCGTGGAAAAGCCTTTTGTCAGGAAATGTTTATTTATAAAGTGATCCAGCCTCCCTTCGCTCGAGGGCGATTATTAAAGGACTCTTCAAGACAACGGAGAACCTCGAAGCACCTCGTTTTAACCCTCAGCACTCGAACGGTGGCTCTGAGAGGGAGGCGCCACTAAAAATTGCTGTACCATTATTCAAAATATTGTAGTAAATATGTCAGTATCTAATCAATTACTAAACATTTAGGTATTAATAATAAATAAATAAAAAAATAAGTTTAAAATTTGAAAAATCATGGGGAATGGAGATATCATAGGTCGGAAGAAATGTTTCATTTTCGAGTTAAAATATCCCCGAGTGCGTAGGATTAAAATTCTGATGCTGATGGGTGGGCCGGAAACGCGAACTTTTGACCTCGACTTTACCTTAAACTATTACATTTTCTCGTTTTTAACTGACTTCGAGAAAGAAAGAGGTTACTCAATTCAATCTGTATGTGCCTTTTTCGATTTTTTTGTCTATGTATGTTCAGCTATTACGTCGAGATGGATGGACCAATCGGAACGAAACATTCTGCATTTTGTAGAGTATGTTTCCCGATTGGTCCCTTGAAAACAAATGTTGCATTTTTTTATTCTTTACGATTTTATTTGCGAAAAATGAATTATTTCATGTATGTTCACCGATTACTCCGAGATGGATGGACCAATCACGATGAAACCTTCTGCATTTTGTAAGGTACGTCTCCCGATTGGGCCCTTGAAAACAAATTTGGAATTTTCTCATTCTTTGCGGTTTTTATTGCAAATAACCAATAAGACTGAAAAACCATCCAACGGTGTTCTACAAATTCTGCTCGTTCCGCTAAAAAGTGTGAAATAAAAGAATTTTATAAAAAAAAATTAAACCGACTTCGAAAAAATGCACTAAACAATGCACTAAAAAGTATGAAATAATTTCCATTTAATTTATGTGAATACACACGAACTTAAATGCAATAGAATCTTTTCGGAGGCGGCGCAAAATTGAAAGTTTTCCAAATGACAGATGTTGCTGATTATGATTTCAATATGGTGGACTTAGAAATCTGTAGTTGTGGGAAGAGAAGACACATTAATATGTGAAAGCATGTAGAAGAATTTAAGGATTTCCGTAATTTCCAGTGTCGAAAATTTTCAATTTTGCACCGCTTACGAAAAGATTGTATTGTATTTAAGGATGTTCTGGAGGTACAATGGGAGACAAAAGTACAAGAAATTCGAAATCCATCAATATATTGGCAATGAAAGCCATTCATGAGTATATTTTTGATTTTGAGTGTATTTTTTTGGTGGAGTTTCTAGTTTCGTTTTTTCAAGGTTTTAATAGGGTTTGAATTGTAATTTGATGTATTCTCCATAAGAAGACGTGTTAAAATGTGCAAACTTTAAGTTGTTATAATTCTTAAACGATGAAGTGAATCGAACCCACACTTTGGTAATTGCGTTAATTTAGTAAGAATTCTATCTTGTCAAATTTTCAAAAATTTTGTTACGCTTTTATGTACCTCCAGAACATCCTTAAGTTCGTGTGTATTCACATCAATTAAATGGAAATTATGTCATACTTTTTAGTGAATTTTTTTAGTGCGTTTTTTCGAAGTTAATTTATTTTTTCATGTTCTGGAAACTTCAGTATTGATGTACCCACTCACAGTAACAACTGCGCCCAACCCGAATCTAACCAATGTTCGAAAACTGACCTAACCCAGTGATATTGAACGTATTCATGCCCTGAGACTTGCAAAAAGTTTTCATTCAACTCCTGGACTCTTGAAAGAGTGTTCAAGTACCTCCAGAGACACCCAAATTAACGATCGGGCCCAACTTGAACCTGACCAATGTTCGAAAACTGACCTAACCGAGTCCCACTGTGTCTATTTACATCCTCCTACATACGAATTATTTTCCGTTAATCGAACATACCCGAAATGCCTGTGAATCCCAGTGTGGAACAGGAACGTCATAATCCCGGGGAATTATTTAAGTTCGTGTGTATTCGCATACATTAAATGGGAATGATTTCATACTTTTAAGTGCATTATTTAGTGTGTCTTTTCGAAGTCGTTTGAATTTTTAATGAAGCACGTCCGATCCGTGGGCTTCAGTGTCCTTATCCTAGCTGCAGTAGTATAACCCTGTCTGTGTCAGACAGTTCTTCGGACATCTACTGATGGCGCCACGATATCGCAGAGTTACCGACACCAACCCGTGGATAACAGCGGTGCCTAGCATGATTTTTTCTGCCGTACCACCCGCTCGAATCTCATCGATGGTTTCCAGAATTCGTTTCTCAGTTAATAAGCTATATTATAATCTATGTGATTAAAGTTCGCTCGGAAGATCAGGCTATAAATTAAACGTTTTCATTAAACATCAAATTGATGGTGTCTTGGAACTCGGTTAACGGCCTCCTATCCCACAGCCACGGCTGTAAATTTCAATCTATTTTTAATTACGAGGGATATGAAATGTTGGAAAATCCGTCGGTCATAAATGATGACGGTAGACTTTAATGAGACATATAAATCGATATCTGCTGTTTCAATATATTGCGAGAATCCTCTCTCGTTGAATTACAGATATTTTTAGGTTCATTGTAATATGCATTGTAGCATTAGTTCCACGTTATTCATTGTCTTTCGCGACTGAACTGCAACTGACGATGACTATATTACTTTTTCAACGGTGAGATAGGAAAACTCAATTCCATTCCGTAGAAATTGAAAAATTGAAATTGAAGAGTTGAAATTAAAAAATTGAAGTTGAAATGGAAGGGTAGACATTGAAGTTGAAATGGAAGAGCTAAAATTGAAGTTGAAATTGAAAAATTGAAATTGAAAATAAAATTCAAGATTTGAAATTAACGAATTGAAATTGAAAAACTGAAGTTAAAATTGACAAATTGACGTCGAAATTGAAAAATTGTAATTGAAGATTTGTAGTTGAAGGGTTGATATTGAAATTGACGTTGAAATTAAAAAATTGAAATTAAAGAGTTGAAATTGAAATTGAAGAGTTGATTAACGAATTGAAATTGAAAAAATGAAGTTGAAATTGAAAAATTGAAATTGAAGATTTGAAGTTGAAGGGTTGATATTGAAATTGACGTTGAAATTAAAAAATTGAAATTGAAGAGTTGAAATTGAAAAATAGAAGTTGAAAATGAAGTTCAAGATTTGAAATTAACGAATTGAAATTGAAAAAATGAAGTTAAAATTGACAAATTGACGTCGAAATTGAAAAATTGTAATTGAAGATTTGAAGTTGAAGGGCTGATATTGAAATTGACGTTGAAATTAAAAAATTTAAATTAAAGAGTTGAAATTGAAATTGAAGAGTTGATTAACGAATTGAAATTGAAAAAATGAAGTTGAAATTGAAAAATTGAAATTGAAGATTTGAAGTTGAAGGGTTGATATTGAAATTGACGTTGAAATTAAAAAATTGAAATTGAAGAGTTGAAATTGAAAAATAGAAGTTGAAAATGAAGTTCAAGATTTGAAATTAACGAATTGAAATTGAAAAACTGAAGTTGAAATTGAAAAATTAACGTTGAAATTGAAGGTTTGAAGTTGAAGGGTTGATATTGAAATTGACGTTGAAATTATAAAATTGAAATTAAAAAGTTGAAATTGAAATTGAAAAATTGAAGTTGAAAATGAAGTTCAAGATTTGAAATTAACGAATTGAAATTGAAAAACTGAAGTTGAAATTGAAAAATTGACGTTGAAATTGAAGGTTTGAAGTTGGAGGGTTGATATTGAAATTGACGTTGAAATTAAAAAATTGAAATTAAAGAGTTGAAATTGAAATTGAAGAGCTGAAATTGAAAAATTGAAGTTGAAAATGAAGTTCAAGATTTTAAATTAACGAATTGAAATTGAAAAACTGAAGTTGAAATTGAAAGTTGACGTTGAAATTGAAGATTTGAAGTTGAAGATTAAGTGTTCTGTTTCTTCGGACTCATGCTGTATGTTAGGTCTAATCAGAATGATAATTCCTGGTCATAAATGTTAGGTCTGATCATAATGGTCATGCCTGGTCATAAATGTTAAAGATTGGGTCTGATCGCAACGGTTAAGTCCGGTAAACCCCGTCGACGATGACTATATTACTTTTTCAACGGTGAGATAGGAAAATTCAATTCCATTCCCTCGCAACCGCGAAAACGGGCCAATGCTCGATGAATATATGAATGCATCTTGCAATTCCATCGCGAAATTACAAAATAACGGACGCAGATTTCGCGACAAGGCTATGGCCCACATACCGCTCCTCGCGGTTCCAAGATTTCGATGCGCCGACTCGATGTTCCGCTGTCAAAATTATTTTACGAGCAAACATCGAAAAAATCCGAGACATTTTTACAGCTTATCGCTCCTCCGTTTATTGTGGCTGCAGATTATTCTTTATCCAACTCTGACTTTACGCTCCGTGTCTAAAGTTCAAGACACTCAAAAGGAATGCAAATAAAAAAATTCCTGTCTTTTTTTAAACCAAGAAGAAGACGCAGTAGCGTGATCGTCAAAGTTCGCACGTTCCGAGACCGGCGAGTTTCCAGGGAGCCAAGACAAGAATCGAAGAAACTTCGCCGTTACATCGTTCTTAAATTCGCCCGAGCAACGAAGTTTTCTCGACGCGACGGCTCGCTATAATTCAGCTTTTAAGAAGCGGATATTACTCTTGCCGGCAGTGAAGAATAAGTGCGACGGAAAGAAGTATGTCGGCTGAGGCTGATACGAACTTGAGCATGGACCTGCGATTCATTAAACGAGCCATTAAGCACTGCTAACTGTCCATTCCGGGACGGTAAGAAAATAGACGCAGAACAGAAAGGAAAAGAAGTAGAAGACAGTATGCTTATGATCGATAGCGTCGTTTCTGAGCCATTAAGTACGCAAACCTTTATTGGACACCCACCATAAAATATTTCTATTATTTAATCGGGTAAGTTAACTCCAAGAAAATTAATTCTGTTGTCTGGAACAGTCTAGGGAACAAAGGAGAACATTGTGTCATTGTCTCGGACTACTTTAAATGTTCACAAGATAAATAAAATAAACGTGACATTGCTCGGGAGGGTTCGACGAATAATACTCAGTAAAAATCATCCCCCTGTCGTTTTTAAAAACCACGCTTATATTAAATTGCACTAAAAAGGAGAAAATAATTTTTTTAGACATTAGCGACAATAAATAAAAGCGTGGAGCGCTAAACTATATTGACGGAATCTTCGTGGGCGCTCCACGCTTTTATTTATTGTCGCTAATGTCTAAAAAAATGATTTTCTCCTTTTTACTGCAATTTAATATAAGCGTGGTTTTTAAAAAGTTTTTTTATATATTCTTTTATTTTCTACTTTTTAGTCTTTACATATCTTGTAATCGATTTTAATTACCACTTCAACCTGTAAATTCAACCATCTTTTGTAAAAGGAAAAATATTGTGTCATGGCGGCTGTAAATTGAAATTTCCATTCTGTAGGATTTTTGACAGGTAAGGGCGCCGCCATATTGGTTTGTAGTGACGACCGCGAGCCGCTTACCGAGCAGAATCGCCGGTCCTTGTCGCCCTCCACCCGACCTAATCCTAACCAACTCAGTAAGTAAACTGAGCTCATACGATGCGAAGTGGGCCAGTGGAGTGGGGATGAGTCGGAGTGGGAACACGTAGTGGAGTAGGTAAGCGCAGGCGCGCGGAATGGGGATCGCTGGCTGCGATGACGTACTACCGAGCGTCGCGCGGGGAGGTGTAACGGTTAAATTTTTAATAGTTTATATCTCCTAAACGCATAGTTTTTTTTAAAATTTGTTTTTTAATATTGCATTGTCGCCCAGTTCTGAGCTATGTTTAAAGTTTCAAGTCTCTAGCTCATCGGGAAGTGGTTTAAAATTCGATTTCAAGATTTGACGCATACAACGACGACAACGACAACTCGACAAGCTAGAGAAAAAAAGTTACTTCAATAACACGCGTGTTATTGTAATTTTTATACTTCGATGAATATCAATGTATTCTTTTCAATAGTATGAAATTTAGAAGCAAATCGTGATGTATTTGAATTGTCTATCATGAAATGATTGAAAATATTGTTTGATTCAATACCGTATATTATTATTCGTAATATTTCTTTTTTCCTTCAATCAGATATGTTGTTAAAAAAATTTGGGAATTGGTTTGAGGCCATATCTTATTTTTTTGAAAACATTGATGGTCAAGCTATTGGCTTATATGATTCGCGGAAATGAGTTTTGCTATTGAAATTCAATAGTATTAAATATTAAAATAAGTTCATATGATATTGGCACTATTCAATAGTCCATCTTATTGAATCAACATATATTTTTTTTGTTTCGACAGGATTTTTTTCTCAGTGTAAGCGTGGTAAAAATGGTTAAAGTTCAAAATTCGATTTCTCCGTAAAAATCGAACGTCTTTAGAACCGGCGGGAACGGTTTCGAAATTCGCATGGAGATTTATGGGAGGCACGTCGTGAATGTCGCGGGAGACAGAATATGTCTCCCAACCTAGAACATAGTAATAATTGTGTCAACCGCAGAATTTTCTGGAGGAGTTTGATGGATGGTTTCGTAGGAGTTGCGTAGCTGACGGACCAGGTGCGCGGCGTTCCGCCTCGAATATCCGAATTTGGCGAACGGCCTGCCGCGGCGATTATAACGGCTTATGATTCACGTCGGGTCTTGGATCACGCGTCAGCCCGCGGTCCTGCCAACTTTTCGCACGGGCGTGAGAAAAATCGGGTAAGAAGTTTATACCACCGCCGTCGTCGTGTCGAAGTTGGCCACCGCGTGCCACGGGTACCACGGTTCCCGAAATACGGCCATTATAATTGGCCCCCGTGCCTCCCACGATTTATATTCGCGACGCGAAGTTTCTTGTTTACGATAAATAATCGGCGACCTTCCGCCGGCGACTCTCCTCGCGACACCAAGGCGGTCTAAACATAACCCCTGTCGTTCGATTCGCGTCCTCTCGCACCCCGTGCTTCGCGCCGGTTTGTAAAAACAGTTCTTTGCACCTACGATTCACACCGTCAGCGTTCCTTGCGATGCCTAGCCTCAACAATGAGAGAACTATTCTGTATCGCGCTGCTATACCCCGCTGCTGGCGACACACGAGCATTTAATCGGTAAAAATAGAGGTCTATTGTTCGGGTCGTTGACGTCCGCGAAAGAATTTATAGTCGATTGTGGCGAAAATAGTCGCTTAAGTCAAGGTTGTACGTTTCTAGAGGAATGTTTCGAGGATAAAAAGTGGATACATCGTAGAAAACACCCTGTGACGTGCAGATTCTATTATGGGGGTAGCTGACGCGGAAGGGTACCTGTTCACGAAGTCGTATGTTGTCTGGTAGGACCCAGCTTGTCCACTAACCAATCAAAATACCACCTGCCTCGTGACCAGAGTTGGGCAAAATGTAATTTCAATTACCATTACAATTACTTACCAATTACTGTAATTTGGAATTGCAGAAACATGTAATTGTAATTGCCATTACTTTGGCTCAACCAGTAATTGTGAAAGAAGTAATTGCAATTACTTAACACAATTACAGTAATTGTGAAAGAAGTAATTGCAATTACTTAACGCAATTACAGTAATTGTGAAAGAAGTAATTGCAATTACGTAACACAATTACAATAATTGTAATCGAGTCTAACAATTACTCCAGTGTAATTGTTCTTCTAAACCACAAATTTTTATGTTTTGGACCATTTCTCCGTTTTGTTATTGTAATTATAGTTCACTTTTGCACATGTAATTGAAGAAGTAATTAATTACTCGTGTAATTAATTCCTGCCCAACTTTGCTCGTGACCCAAGTTAGCAGTACCTAATCTAGACAACCTACCCAGAGCACTCTAATCTTCTGATAGTCCCCATCACAAAGAAATCTGGTCCCCAACGATGGTTTTGACAACCATGACACATTTCTGCAAACCAACCACTCTCTGCCAGGGTTAGCGGACCTCGACCCGATTCGTCCGCGCAGAAACCGGCATCGAACTATAGCGCACGCACAGATCCGTTGAATCACGAGTGTTGGCACCGGCTACCCGTTATATTAATCAACGTTTGTCACGGCACCGGCCATCATTCTGTAAACATTCTCCTGTCTGCGTGGGCCAGCAACACGTGTCCCCCGCGAAGCCCTACGATCGAACCGAGGATCCGATACCTAACTCAGCATTCAGAGAACGTGGACCGTTAGCCGCTCCAAGGATTAAAACGAGCTACAGCCGGCGATAGATCATGCGACTCGAGGCGGAGCCTATGCGACCTGCCAAAGGCAACATCACGCCATTTCCGTTCTTGGTCCATCGTTCTAGGATTCTCAAATTTTCTATCGACTTCTCGGATTTGTCACTGCGGAATTCCGAGTCATCCTAGCCGCGTGGCAGTCATTTTTCACGGGACGATGATCGCCGATACGTGTGGGAGAAAAATTCATTGCCGTGACGTCGACGCGACCTGTAAAATGTGACTCGCGAGACGTGCCAAAGAGACTATATAAAAAATGACTCGACAAGACGCTCGTGACAGTGGTGCTCAATTTTTTCGACGACAGTGAAGTCAGAGAGAAATGGCGTTTTCAACCGAAAGAAGTGTTTTACATCGAGCCAGAGTCACGTACAGTTCCGTCCCACCCGGTATATTGAACTTAGCACGCTTCCTGACAGACACGATTCTTTACGCCCCCGAGAAAAAATGTTTGAGAAATGGTACTTCGTTCAGTTTTTGATACAGAAGTGACTTTACTTATACAGGATGAGTTCGAAGAAACAGAACACCTAAATATCTCCGTTACTTCCCGTTGTACAAAAAAACTTCTTAGGACAAAGTTACACTGTTTGAAGGGCCACATGTAGCGGTGTAAGGGAAAAGTTTTCAAGGCCATTTTTTATAAGATTTCAAGGTCATTGATATTTTTTCTAAATGGAATGAGGTATTTTTTAATACATCAATCGATGCAGCTAGACATTCCTTATAAAAAAGTACTAACCCATGTATGTCGAAAAGTTAGTAGTTCACGAGATATTTCAATTTAAATAACTCTAAAACACCCCCTAGCAGCACAAGATATATTGTATACACATTCATATAATATAAAAAAGAGATTCAATCTGTTTTTAATATTCAAATATACATACAATATTTATTTCACATTAAGTTCCAAATATTCTTTTTTATATAAGTTAGGAAGAAATATTTTTCTCATATGAAAAAGTGTGGCTTAAAAAATATTTATCCAATATTTTTGTGCTACTAGGGCCATTACTGTCGTACTAAGACGTTAGCGTTTACTTGCTAGTGTAAATTGAAGAATTGAAATTGAAATGGAAAAATTGACGTTGAAATAAAATTTAAGATTTGAAATTAAAGAATTGAAATTGAAAAATTGAAGTTGAAATTGAAAAATTGAAGTTGAAGAGTTGAAGTTGAAGGGTTGATATTTAAATTGACATTGAAATTGAAAAACTGAAATTGAAGAGTTGAAATTGAAAAATTTATGTTGATAGGTTGAAATTGAAAAATTGAACTTGAAGGGTTGATATTGAAATTGAAAAATTGACGTTGAAATTGAAGAGTTGAAATTAACGAAGCGAAATTGAAAAATTGAAATGGAAGAGTAGAAATTGAAGTGGAAATGAAAAATTTGATGTTGAAATTAAAGATTTGAAATGAACGAATTGAAATTGAAAAATTGAAGTTGAAATTGAAAAAATTACGTTGAAATTGAATAGTTGATATTAACGAAATGAAATTGAAAAATTAAAGTTGAAATGGAAGAGTAGAAATTGAAGTTGAAATTAAAGTTGAAATGGAAAAATTGAAGTTGAAAATGAAGTTGAAGAGTTGATATTGAAATTGAAGTTGATATTAACGAAATGAAATTGAAAAATTGAAGTTGAAATGGAAAAATAAAAATTGAAGTTGAAATTAAAGTTGAAATGGAAAAATTAAAGTTGAAAATGAAGTTGAAGAGTTGAAATTAACGAATTGAAATTGAAAAATTGAAGTTGATATTAACGAAATGAAATTGAAAAATTGAAGTTGGAATGGAAAAATAGAAATTGAAGTTGAAATTAAAGTTGAAATGGAAAAATTGAAGTTGAAAATGAAGATGAAGAGTTGAAATTAACGAATTGAAATTGAAAAATTGAAGTTGATATTAACGAAATGAAATTAAAAATTGAAGTTGAAATGGAAGAATAGAAATTGAAGTTGAAATTAAAGTTGAAATGGAAAAATTGAAGTTGAAAATGAAGGGGAAGAGTTGAAATTAACGAATTGAAATTGAAAAATTGAAGTTGATATTAACGAAATGAAATTGAAAAATTGAAGTTGAAATGGAAGAATAGAAATTGAAGTTGAAATTAAAGTTGAAATGGAAAAATTGAAGTAGAAAATGAAGTTGAAGAGTTGAAATTAACGAATTGAAATTGAAAAAATTACGTTGAAATTGAATAGTTGATATTAACGAAATGAAATTGAAAAATTAAAGTTGAAATGGAAGAGTAGAAATTGAAGTTGAAATTAAAGTTGAAATGGAAAAATTGAAGTTGAAGAGTTGATATTGAAATTGAAGTTGATATTAACGAAATGAAATTGAAAAATTGAAGTTGAAATGGAAAAATAGAAATTGAAGTTGAAATTAAAGTTGAAATGGAAAAATTAAAGTTGAAAATGAAGTTGAAGAGTTGAAATTATCGAATTGAAATTGAAAAATTGAAGTTGATATTAACGAAATGAAATTGAAAAATTGAAGTTGAAATGGAAGAATAGAAATTGAAGTTGAAATTAAAGTTGAAATGGAAAAATTGAAGTTGAAAATGAAGTTGAAGGGTTGAAATTAACGAATTGAAATTGAAAAATTGAAGTTGATATTAACGAAATGAAATTGAAAAATTGAAGTGGAAATGGAAAAATAGAAATTGAAGTTGAAATTAAAGTTGAAATGGAAAAATTGAAGTTGAAAATGAAGTTGAAGAGTTGAAATTAACGAATTGAAATTGAAAAATTGAAGTTGACATGGAAGAATAGAAATTGAAGTTGAAGTGGAAGAGTTGAAATTGAAGTGGAAATTAAGGTTGAAGTTAAAATTAATGTTGAAATTGAAAAATTGACGTTGAAAACGAAGAGTGAGAGTTGTTATTGAAATTGAAGTCGAGATTGAAAAATTGACATTGAAATTGAAATTGATGTCAGCTGTTACTTACTTGTGTAACGTCTTAGTACGACAGTAATGGTGTTTTAGAGTTATTTAAATAGAAATATCTCGTGAACTACTGACTTTTCGACATACATGTATTAGTACTTTTTTATAACGAATGTCTAGCTGCATCGATTGATGTATTAGAATATATCTCATTCCATTTAGAAAAAATATCAATGACTTTGAAATCTTGTAAAAATGACGTCGAAAATTTTTTCCCTTACACCGTTACATGTGGCCCTTTAAACAGTGTAACTTTGTCCGAAGAAGTTTTTTAGTACAACGAAAAGTAACGGAGATAGTTAAGTGTTCTGTTTCTTCGGACTCTACCTGGAGATGGTAGACTTATCGAGTATTATATTTCTTAACTATTAATACATTTTTGATTATTCTAAGAAAGCACGCAGAAAGTTCTGAGAGAATTGTTTCTCCATTTCGCCGCCCGTTCATCTCCAGCGCCAATCAGGACCGAGGTCTTCCCCTCCCCTGTGACCAGAGTTGGGCGGAGCAACCCTAAATAATAATCAAAGATATAGTGGGGTAGAAAATTCCAGTAAATCGAAATCAGCGAAATATTCCTAAATACGTATTCCGCTTAATTCTAAATTTATTATATGCGACTTGATTAAAATTCGCGGAAGCAAAATTAGACGAAACTGAGTTGAGAGATTTTCCACCCGCACACGCAATACTTCAAAGAACAGTGGCGCGACGCGAAATCCGCGCGAGTCGCGTGACCCTGACAATCCTCGGTGAAAAAATCTGGAAAGGCCATTTTCCACGAAAGTCACCCTCGAACAAATGTGCGGCTCGGAACAAACGACGTGTACGTGGGAAAAGCGACGCGCCGTTCAAAATAATTCGACTCGCTCTATAAATACAATGCGGCATTCAGTGCTGCGCGGCGCGTCGCGAAGTTCAGAAGCTTATCTGACGCGTGTTCGTTTCCCCGATCGGTTGATAGCTCTCCGATAACACCGCTATCGGAAGTCCTTCTCGTCCTGCCGCTGCACCCGATTTCCGGTTGCGCCGTCCTCGTACGAAACGATTCGCAATTTACGTGAATGCCGCGAAGTGCAAAGTGAAAAGATCGAAATTTTCATTTCCCGACGTAAAGTCGAGTGAGATTTTCCAATCTTGATCCGCGAGTGCCGGAAGTGTCATTAGTGAGTCTGTGTGTCGTAAAATTCGGTGTAGTTGAGTGTTGTTTCAAGAAATACTTCAGGAAATTAATTTTGCAAAAGTAGTGACCGGGAAGAGTTCAGCCACGTATAAATGAATCGTTCAATAAATTGTTTTCAATTTCCTTTGACTGCCAGCGTCGAATAAATCAGAAATATCAAACCAGAGAGAAAGATAGTACAACAGGGGGTTAATTGGGGACATCATCCCCTAAGTTGTTGGCTTCGGTGTGTTCCTATGGTGTACCATGAAGATCCGCGTGGCGGCCGAGGGTAAAGTTCGTCGTTCGAGGGCAGTTTAATCGGGGTGTCTGGAAGATTTGTTGGGGACACGTGTCGCGACATGGAGAGGCTCAGCGTCGCGGAAACATTGCGCAGGAAAGATAGGAGAAGACGCAGGGGTTGGACGGTGGTGGTCGGCCATGAAGTGCGGTGAGTATAAATCACTGGTGTGTTCCAGGATGGCTGAGGCGTGCACCCTTATCTGGAAAGGGGTAGCCGGTGTGTCTCTGTGAGAGGCTGCGTTGCCCGGTGGTCGTTGGAGAAATGATGGAGAGTCGCATAAATTTCCTAGATTAATCTGCGACTGCCTGATGTCTCTGTTGCGATTGTTCACCCCTGTGTTAACGACCAGTTGAGACTGTGCCTTGCAGTGTAGTGAAACAGTCTTGGCAGTCTGGGGCTCCTTTGTTGAGAATTGTTGTGCTTTGTTGAGTGTATCTTGCTGGAAGTCCTCGGGGAGCTTTTAGGACTGTAGCTAGGGGTGTTAAGATGATTTTGGGAATTTTGACGAGTCTGTGGCGTTAAAGGGGCCTTTGATGAGATGTCGTGCACCCTTCTTTCCATATTGACAAGCTGTTAATTGTGGCTGAAGTCTACAACGAAATAACGGGTGACTAAGGTGACTAGTATAACTATTGTTACCCTCAGCCATTTAATGGAGAAGTTGATGGGGCTTGGAGTTAGTTTTAAAACTCTATTCCTGAGATTCATCAAGTCCTCTTCATCATCCCTTCCTCGAATCGCTTAATTAAACCCTTTGAGACTCTAGCTAAACTAAGGTTAGTTAGCAGTGATAGCTGGCTTGTGCATCCTGATGCATTTATGGCATCTAGCGATATAATTCATTCAAATGGGCAGTTTAGTACGATGTCATTGTGTTTCTAGCTGGCTTTCGAGGCTAATCGCCTTTCCAATGGGCTCTTTCTCAGAATCTCTTAATTGTCTTCTGGTGCTATTCATGAGTTAGGGCAAGCGAGCCTGATGAATGGATTACAAGTGTCGACGCATTTACAGCGTCCACGAAAACAATGATCTATAACATTCTACCCAATAATATACCAATACATCCAAATATTTATTTATTTATTTTAAATTAAATTATTACAATTTAAATTTTTCAAGGAAAAATTCATGATTATAAGAAATGTATGATGGATTAAATTTGTGTTGTACGGTTAGAGGGTTGTTAAAAATATCATTGACAGAATAGTTAATGGAAACAAGCTTTCCATTTTGACTGGTAGCGTCAAGGCGATTTTTCATTTTGATTTATTCACTTCTAGCTGTTCCCGTTCTATTATTGTAAGTCGAAACATTTGGCATGAAGATGTCTCTCGTGGTTAGTCGAGCCGTCGAGATTGCTGGATAGTGATTCCGAAGCGTCGGTAAATCGACGGCGACTGCTGTTGGTAAATTTTCGAGTCGGACAGCGCTGCCACCTTCACGAGCTTCTCGAAAGCTCGTCGAGCTTCCACGATCTCGCATAGCAAAGCTCTGAACGTTATCGCGAGTTACGATCCGCCATATCTTTTTACATGCACCCCGGCGAGTGGCAATAAAATGTGAATTGACCTACTTGCTGCGGAGAACAAGAGGAACTTTTTGCTACGGACTGAAATTCTTGAATCAACATTGTTGGATCTCGTTGCTACCGCGGAACTTTATATTTTACAAAATACGTCGGAAGTGTATTATAGAACATTGGGAAAAATGATACAATAAATTGCTGATTAGTTCCATCAGCGAGAGGAATATTCTCGCAAGTAGAACGAGACAGTAAATTGTCAGACATTTCATGAAAGGGACACTTGAAAGCTCGATATGAATTCTGAATGAAATATAAAACGAGTTGACCCGGTTAAACTGAACCGTAGAAATTTAATTTTTTAATTAATTCGATACTGCTCTCTCAATTTCAATTTTTCTCGAAATTATGCACAATACCGTAGGGGATGGCAGGAAATTTTATAGAATCTTGACGAAGATTATTAGTAGGTTGGTTATAAATATTTGTTGCTATAAATACCCCGGGTCACAGCGTGCTGCGCTGCGCTCGGGAATTACTTTATAATTTTCTTGGAATAGTAAGTGGAAGTCGCGCGTGCTCGCGTACACGCGCTGTAATTTTATTATCTCTTTGACAACAGGCTCGCCTGTTATTTATTTGAGGAAACCAGAGGAAAAACAACGCATGTGCGCGTCCCCGTAGAATCAACCCGCGCCTCTCGCGTTACGCATTTCACTCGGCCAATATTTGCATTCGGACGAGAAACACCAAACCATCAAACCAAACACTCGGGAACGTGTTCAATATTTGCGGTGCTCATTCCCGCCGAGTTTTAAATTCTTGATCAATAACCGGAAGGGAATTGAAAGGTCTGCGGTCTCGATCAATCTGCGTTAGTTTGTTACCCGAGGGAATCTTTAATCAAAATTATCCAGAGAGCTGTTAGAAAAAAATGAAACGCCTTTGGTTCATCGATTAAATGATTTTTTATCGAGTTAATAAATAATCTTTTATAATTGCTATTAATGCTGAGAATATTTTCTATATGGCAGAGATGCGTTACAGAAATTTTTTACCGAGGTCAATGTTTACGTAGAAGGGGAAAACATATTGATAAGGAGTCGTTTTTTAGTCAGTGCTTTCTCTGCAACATCAGATGTTCCTGTTCACCAGTTCGAAAAATTTCATAGTTGAAAGTCTCGCCTTTAAATGTGAAACGTTGCATCGGAAAGTAGGTCAGTAGATTCAGACAGCAAAGGCCAGACATGAGGAATTGGTAATTGCGTCAAGTTTGCGTGGACAATGTAATGTTTCTATTCCTACAGTCACCTGTACGTTATCTCCTAATTTTGTACCTGCGAGAAATCCTGCATCAGGACATTAAAGGCATATTTTTATCGATTAAGTAGAACGCGCGCATGCATGGTCAGCCGTGCGTGCGGATATGTCGGTAAATAAAGTGACTGCGAAATGAACGAAGAAACAATTAATTTTATATTGTTCCTGATAAATGTTCCATCGTTGTGAACGTTTTACAGAATTAACTTCATTTATCTTAATTTATTTTACCTTCCGGAGCAACGTGGCGCGAACAATTTACGACACAGGGATTAAACGGCGATGCAAAAAAGAAATGGACCAATTCTTTCCGCGCATTAAGCTTTTAACTATTCTTTTTCCCGCGTAATACCTTTCACCAACGCCAGAAAGGAAGATGATAGCTTAACCCAGCTCCACACTCGGCAGATTTATGAATTATTATCGGATGATGAATTTTGGACGTATCCCTCAAAATTTGTTGGATTCTACGCGAACGTAAACTCCGACTAACGACCCAGAAATTGCGTTCGAGTTTGTGATTTTAGTAATCCGAATTCCAATTTCTGGAGGCACCCGAACGCCACCTACGTATGACCACCCACGTAGAATTTAACAACGAACCTTTCTCGCAAAATTTCGATCCATTTTTAACCTTAATTACATATCCCTTGCGTAATCGATTTATCGATCAGCGGACACCGTTAATCCGATTACGATGCTAATGGTTTAAGTCGAGAATGGGCGGCTATAATCTCGGAAGAATTAATCGCCAGTTTAAGTTTTTATCAACGGCTTCCAGACCTACTCGGATATACTACTTAAAAACCTAAGCCAGAGCTAGTCGAACATAATTTGTACACCCACCCAGGAAAGGGTATAGCCGGAGAAGCAAATTCCCCCGCACTTGAATGCAATTTCCTCTAAAACGAGAAAAGATATCGACATGGGATAAACGGCAAACAAGAGATATAGATACACTCTATATTTCAGATTTTTTTCAGAATTTTTTGCTAATTATTTATAGCTGAAAATAATTAATTAATTTTTTGGGAATTTTTTAAACTATCTTCCCTTGGGTTGACACCTACCGGCATACTTTATTTTTTTTGACACTGTTCCACCAAACGGACACTTCTGAGATTTTTTTACAAAATAGGTTAGAATCATAGCAATATTTTAGAATTTTTTGGTAGATGTCAACCCAGGGGAAGATAGTTAAAAAAATTCGCAAACAAATCTGAAATATAGAGTGCTTGCCCATGCTTATCCGGCTATACCCTTTCACACGCGAAATTACTCGAGAACAGTTGAGAACATAGCAAAAGTTGAAACGGAGCATTCACATTTACATTTTCCACCAACTTTCGCTTCGCGTCTCCGATCTTTGTGGGCGGCACAGCAGGTTGCGTGACACGGGGTAAAATAATTATTAGTTTATGAAAGGCGACTTAATTTTCCCGGCACGTCCTTTAGCTTAAAACAACATTACGCGTTCCCCGCAGCGGGGAGAAACATGGTTTCCATGTCTCTGTCTCCTGTATTTACTCTACTTAATGATTCGTGTCATGTAGCGACGGTCTTCCTTTGAAATTCCCTCGGAGAAGGATCGAGAGCCTCTGTGTGTTATCCTCGGGCGATATCTGTCGCAGAGGTTCGCGGTTATTCAGGGGAACGAAGAATCCTCTGCAAGTTCAGCCCTCGGGCTCTGCGAGTCCTTCGATCTCGAGAGAGAAATATTTTCAACTCGGAGAGACACCATTTTCAGTTTCGTGCGGCGATATCGCGGAATAGGGTCAATTACTATGGAAAGCATGATGAAAATAATATCGGAGAATTTTTTGTTGTGTTGTTAATGAGATTCGCCAAGTCCCCGAGGTCGTAAAAGGACCGCACTATCGTATCAGTGAATTTCAATGAAGTCCACTGAGGTCCACCCGAGATCCAGTGATAAAATATTGCAGAACTTTTATTTCGTTGTTAATATGGCGAAGTGGAGGGCCGGGAAATTCTCTGAAACATTTCCTCTGTTTAAATGCGAGGACACGTCGAAATTCGATTGTCTGCTTTCCGAGCTTCAGTGTCGATTACCTGGTTGTTTAATTTGTTGATCTTCCGGCTTTTTGATGCTCCCCGTTTCTGTGTGGCTCGACGTTACCGTGTTTCCCGTCGAGCTTTCAGCTGGCAAACTATTCCATTAACCGTACTATGTTTCAACGTAATGGACACAGCGTTTTTTCTTTCCTGTGAAAGCTGTATCCTCGTCGCTTTATTTTCGGAGTCATTGATAAAATAACAATGCAGTTTCAAAGAAATTTTCGCTATGTTCGACCGTCTATAAGTCGCAGGCAAATTCGCGTTCAACGATATCCTGCAACTTCGGTCTCGCAAGGAGGCAAAAAGTTCCCGTCGGTTGGATATAGCTGTATCGTAATTAAAACTCTCGTTTGCACAAGCTTCCCGGTTTACCGAAGGGATAAACTTTTAATGTTGTTAAATGCCAGCTCTTTTATTTTCTTACGATGCTGGAGTGTGCTTCTGGCAACTTGAATCGCTTGCAAAACATATTAAAATCTGACAGCCTTTCCAAGCGCTTGACATTCTACCAAAATCGATTACGTTCACTTATTTGTTTGATTGATTGCAGTGCAGTTCAATATTCTCCAATTGTTCCTGAAAATTATATAGGGTCTCAAAGAGGTCCCACGAGGTCCAGAAAATTAAATAGTGTCTGAGAGGTCCCATCAGAGTTGGGGAAAATAGCATTTTAAATAGTAAATAGTAAATAGTCCTATTTATTTTAATTGTGCATGTGCACAACTTTGAAAATAAAGTATTTTATTTGATGCAGTAATTTTTTAATATAAAATAATTTATTTGAGGCAGTCATTATTTTGAAAATAGTATTTTATTTGAAGAATATTGAAAATATTGGTATTTTCTCTCTATTTTCAATTTCAATTTTAAATATTATTGCTGAAGATAATGGTTCGAATTTAAGACATTGATGAGTGTAAATCGTTTCTTAACGATAAGATAGATTGTATGTTTATGCGGTGTCTCAGAGTATCATAACAATGCAAAAAGTAAAATATTTTATTTCGTGGATAAAATTGTAGAATTAGAAATATTCTATTTTCGAAATTCTAAATCTTACTTAGAATACTATTTTCTTTAAGCAAAATAAAATCTAAAATATTAAATAGTAATATTTTTTTCGCCAAATAATGCCCACCTCTGGGTTCCACGAGGTCCAGAAAATTAAATAGTGTCTCACAGAGGTCCCACCAGAGCTGGGGAAAATAGTATTTTAAATAGTAAATGGTCCTATTTATTTTAAAGCATGTGTACAACTTTGAAAATAAAGTATATTATTTGATGCAGTAGTTTTTTAAAATAAAATAATTTATTTGAGGCAGTCATTTTTTTTAAAATAGTATTTTATTTGAAGAATATTGGAAATATTGGTATTTTGTCTTTATTTTCAATTTCAATTTTAAATATTATTGCTGAAGATAATGGTTCGAATTCAATACATTTATGGGAGTAAATCGTTTCTTAACGATAAGATAGACGTTTCTCAGAGTATCATAACAATGCAAAAAGTAAAATATTTTATTTTGTGTTTCAGATCGTTAAAATAGAAATATTTTATTTCCTGGATAAAATTGTAGAATTAGAAATATTCTATTTTCGAAATTCTAAATCTTACTTAGACTACTGTTTTCTTTAAGCAAAATAAAATCTGAAATATTAAATAGTAATATTTTTTTCGCCAAATAATGCCCACCTCTGGGTTCCACGAGGTCCAGAAAATTAAATGGTGTCTCACAGAGGTCCCACCAGAGCTGGGGAAAATAGTATTTTAAATAGTAAATGGTCCTATTTATTTTAAAGCATGTGTACAACTTTGAAAATAAAGTATTTTATTTGATGCAGTAATTTTTGAAAATAAAATAATTTATTTGAGGCAGTCATTTTTTTGAAAATAGTATTTTATTTCAAGAATATTGAAAATATTTGTATTTTGTCTCTATTTTCAATTTCAACTTTAAATATTATTGCTGAAGATAATGGTTCGAATTCAATACATTTATGGGAGTACATCGTTTCTTAACGATAAGATAGGCTGTTTCCCAGAGTATTATAACAATGCAAAAAGTAAAATATTTTAGTTCGTGTTTCAGATCGTTAAAATAGAAATATTTTATTTCCTGGATGAAATTGTTAAAATAGAAATATTCTATTTTCGAAATTCTAAATCTTACTTAGACTACTGTTTTCTTTAAGCAAAATAAAATCTGAAATATTAAATAGTAATATTTTTTTCGCCAAATAATGCCCACCTCTGGGTTCCACGCGGTCCAGGAAATTAAATAGTGTCTCACAGAGGACCCACGAGAGCTGGGGAAAATAGTATTTTAAATAGTAAATAGTCCTATTTATTTTAAAGCATGTGTACAACTTTGAAAATGAAGTATTTTATTAGATGCAGTAATTTTTGAAAATAAAATAATTAATTTGAATCAGTCATTATTTTGAAAATAGTATTTTATTTGAAGAATATTGAAAATATTTGTGTTTTGTCTCTATTTTCAATTTCAGTTTTAAATATTATTGCTGAAGATAATGGTTCGAATTCAATACATTTATGGGAGTAAATCGTTTCTTAACGATAAGATAGGCTGTTTCTCAGAGTATCATAACAATGCAAAAAGTAAAATATTTTAGTTCGTGTTTCAGATCGTTAAAATAGAAATATTTTATTTCCTGGACAAAATTGTTGAATTAGAAATATTCTATTTTCGAAATTCTAAATCTTACTTAGACTACTGTTTTCTTTAAGCAAAATAAAATCTGAAATATTAAATAGTAATATTTTTTTCGCCAAATAATGCCCACCTCTGGGTTCCACGCGGTCCAGGAAATTAAATAGTGTCTCACAGAGGTCCCACCAGAGCTGGGGAAAATAGTATTTTAAATAGTAAATAGTAAATAGTCCTATTTATTTTAAAGCATGTGTACAACTTTGAAAATAAAGTATTTTATTTGATGCAGTAATTTTTGAAAATAAAATAATTTATTTGAGGCAGTCATTTTTTTGAAAATAGTATTTTATTTGAAGAATATTGAAAATATTGGTATTTTGTCTTTATTTTCAATTTCAATTTTAAATATTATTGCTGAAGATAATGGTTCGAATTCAATACATTTATGGAGTAAATCGTTTCTTAACGATAAGATAGACTGTTTCTCAGAGTATCGTAACAATGCAAAAAGTAAAATATTTTATTTCGTGTTTCAGATCGTTAAAATAGAAATATTTTATTTCCTGGATAAAATTGTTGAATTAGAAATATTCTATTTTCGAAATTCTAAATCTTACTTAGACTACTGTTTTCTTTAAGCAAAATAAAATCTGAAATATTAAATAGTAATATTTTTTTCGCCAAATAATGCCCACCTCTGAGTTCCACGAGGTCCAGAAAATTAAATAGTGTCTCACAGAGGTCCCACCAGAGCTGGGGAAACTAGTATTTTAAATAGTAAATGGTCCTATTTATTTTAAAGCATGTGTACAACTTTGAAAATAAAGTATTTTATTTGATGCAGTAATTTTTGAAAATAAAATAATTTATGTGAGGCAGTCATTTTTTTGAAAATAGTATTTTATTTCAAGAATATTGAAAATATTTGTATTTTGTATTTATTTTCAATTTCAATTTTAAATATTATTGCTGAAGGTAATGGTTCGAATTCAATACATTTATGGGTGTAAATCGTTTCTTAACGATAAGATAGACGTTAAGATGGGATAGATGTATGTTTACGCGGTTTCTCAGAGTACCATAACAATGCAAAAAGTAAAATATTTTATTTCGTGTTTCAGATTGTTAAAATAGAAATATTTTATTTCGTGGATAAAATTGTTGAGATAGAAATATTCTTTTTCGAAATTCTAAATCTTACTTAGACTACTATTTCCTTTAAGCAAAATAAAATCTGAAATATTAAATAGTAATATTTTTTTCGCCAAATAATGCCCACCTCTGGGTCCCACGAGGTCCAGAAAATTAAATAATGTCTCGCAGAGATCCAATGACGTCCGGAGTGATCCTACAGAGATCTAGAAGGTCCAACGACGTCTAGGAAATCGCGTTTCGAGTACCGAATGTCTCTTGAGTCATAACCGGGCTTCGGAAATGAATTTCGGTGATATCGATCGTCGCAAAAACGGAGGGACGCCTGTTTACCAGCGGCAAGAGAATCATCCGTCAACTTGACACAGATTCTACCGAACTTCGAAACCCGATACGCCATTCCCTTTGCTCTTTCCAAGCAAACCGTTCGATTGATCCCTAAGCAAACGTAATCATGGTACCGACGCTGACCCTCTCGCAGTCCTCCAGCCAGGCTCTGGTCAATAGCGGTCGGTTCGAACTGCGGAAGCTGAAGAGCATCTCGGCGCTGCTTCCCGACAAGAATTAGCCGGATTCCCCCCGCGATGCGCCGGGACGTGATAGTATTCTTTAATGATCAATGCAATTGCCCGTATCGGTAACGACCGCTGGCGTTCCACTCGTGAATGCGGACAAAAGCGCCAGGGTACCGGGTGGCTTGACCTTCCCTCACCCGAGGAAGTCTCCTCACCCGGCGACGAGCATGCTCCGTCCCTTTTCGCTTAATATAGTACAGGTGCTTGCCCCTTGCGCGGCTGGCATTGCCTCTGAAAGGACTTGTTCAGCCTTGAACGCACCCCATCCGCGCCGTTCATCTGACAGCCTGCTCGCTAAAAACCCCGGCAAACTCGCCACGGAATCTCAGACGGCTTTCTCGACTTCCCGGGATCTGAATAATCACTTTGATGACGCAAATTTAGCCGCCGGACGTGACTCACTTATTGTCGGCTGGCCTATTTGCGTTCAGAATCACGTTGCGACTCGATTTCTGCCGAGAAACACGAAACCAATCGTCTTTTTAAACGCGTTTGGACTTGTACGAGGTGACACGAACATGTTTGAAGATTGTAACAATTGTTTCATCGTGTTTGAATATGTTCGAACATATGTTTGTTCACGTCACGACTCCTGTCACTGCTAGTCTTGTTTCTAGAGCAGCGGAAAATTCAATTGGACCATACTACGGCCGATAGAATTTCGTTTGAACATGTTGATGCTGAAATATGTTCCCTCTTGTACGAGTTCGAACAAAACCTGTGTATAGCCTCCAGCTCCCATTGAAGAACACCGAGGTATTGATTCCGTTATAATTGAACCCGCACCGTGCTTTTCATGATTTTATTTCAGTTTCCGGCGCTGAAATTTCGAAAATAAAAACGTTTCAAAAATCGAGCAATCCGCTTAGAAGCGCAGTGTTGATCTGTCGGTTGCCTACGGACTTAGTCTACAATTGCAGTAACATTTCAACAATGGACAGAAATTTAACCTTTTTCGATGAATCACGAGACCGTACACTGACGTTTCAGCTTGGTTGAACAATGAATTCACCAGCTCTCTTCCGCAAACCTCGACCAATTAAATACAATGAAACTTGTTCCAAAAATTTTCCAACGAGAATTACGTTTCCAAAACTATTTGTTGTTACGATTCACCGCTCTATATTTAATGTCACAAATTCGGGAGCAGGAGTGACTCAAAGGTCCAGTGAGGCCACGTGAATAGCGTGATCGAAATGGAGCGGATGGCCACGGTCCAAAATCGTGCACCTCTAGACGCGTGTAAATCGATTCGGGCCGCGAGCAAATATTTGCGTAGATCGCGATATTTCCTTGATGGTTTGTTTCTCGTTGCGAAACGGTTATCGCTGCGTGCCCCGCAAAATTTTCATAAAAGTCACGACCGCGAGAAAAGTCATTTCTACCGTCTTTCTTTCCTCCGCCTCGGCCCCCGGAGTACCTCTTCCGCGATTCGCTATCAATTATTTCCTTTGTCTCCGCACCTTCTTCAATATTGCAGTAGCCTTTCTCCCGAACTCAATATTTACCCTTCTCACGCGAATCGCAGCGAGAGAACAGACTCTCCTCGAGTTCCTGCCGCTGTTGAATTCGCGTACAGTTTCAGACTTAATACTGAATAAACAGACAAAGCTTAAACTTAGGGCATGCGAGCTCATTGCGGAAAGATTGTGCGAACCACAACTCCAGATTGAACTGTTCAAGAATAAATTTTTCCGAATTGTGTTTGTTCGTTTTGCTGTGCCAGTATTGATCCGGTGTATTTACGAATTTGCCACGGTATTAATTATCCTGAATAATATACTGCGTGATTAATTATGTTTCGACGAATATGAATTAATTTATTGCGTAATGCGAAGCTCGGCTGTATGGAACTTTTTGGGAATTTTATGCGGATGAAATATACAAGATATCTTTATCCAATTTTACACAGTTATCCAGGTATCCTTGGGCTGTGTTCATGAATTGTTCCAAGGCGTTATCGCAGAAATTGCAGTAATTACGCAGAAAGATAACAAACACGTCGCACAGTGGGGTATTTGGCCTGAAAAAGTGGAAAAAACTATTGTAGCGTTATTTATAGGCTCAAGGTTATAATATTATATATCGTTGGATTCGCCTTAAGATCAGCTACAACATTATGAAATCCAAAATACATTTTAGTATTTGAAAAATCAAATTTACCTCAATTTTTTGAAAAAAAATTTTTTTTTTAACTTTTATATATTGAAATTTGTAGACGTCTGTATACTGTTCCTCTTTTGTTCGAAACATTTTTTCCTCAGATTATCGAGAACCCCTGAAAAAGCAAGGCGATAGTGGAATATTTGCACTATTATAACTTGAAAAATATTTAAGAAAAAAATATTTTAATATAGTGTTTTGGAAAGCTGTCGAAACAAGCTACAAGAATATGCAACAAAAAATAGGGAGTTCTATTTAAGAAATGGAAGATGACCTTCACGTGATTTTCAAACGACTATCCAAGGTCAAATCAATGACACCATTTTATGCCCCCCTCTAAACCATACAACTTTTGTCTGAAACATTTTTCTCCAAAATAGCTTCATTTCCCAGATATACGTCTCTTTCACGTTAAATGACTCACCCGGTATATTGTAAGAATATTTTAAAATGATTACCATTAATTTTCATCGGAAAATACATAAGAAATTTCTTCCTCGGGTAATGTTTCCTCTTCATTTGAGGCCAAGCGTAGCCGAACGTACGCGTACGCGAAACGATGCTAAACACTTAATTCTAAATTAGCTATAAAATTTGAATCCGGACATATCCGGAATCAAACTTTGTTGGCTTATAATCACGAATCTTTACCGAATGTAATGACACCAAAAAGAGCACTCAATACGGCTTTATACTATAACAAAATTGTCAATAAAGTTTTGTAATTTTTAAAAAGCTTACAGAATGATTGGTAATATTCAAATATTAATAACTATACTAATTTAGATGATAACAAAATAAAATCTATGCGAAAGTGCTCTGTATACCTACCTGAACAACTTTTGTAATACAAGAATTTACAGAATTTCTCTTCAAACACATGAAAATCACCAATGAACAGACGCTGTCTTAGAGACTGTTTAAGAACGCCAAGCGCGCCTTAAAATCTCTCGACTTTCGATGAAGTTTACTACTTCACGGGTGTACAAATCGAAAAAATAATATTGCAGCCTTATTCTTCAGACCTTTAACTACAACGAACAACAAAAATTTTATGCCATACGCAAAAATTTAGAAATTGAATTTTTTCCACTTTTTCGGGCCAAATACCCCACTGTGCGTCGTAGGAATCGACTGCAGCACAGAATTCGCTCATAGTTCATTTTTACATCTACGAAATGTTTAACGCCTCCAGGAATTTGTCAGAAATTCTGGAAACACTTTGAGAAACAGGAACAGCTTTGTAACTAGTTAGCACACTCGCGTCACGTTCTTGCAGAGAGCAGTGTTGCTCCATCATCAAGCACGCCTTCCGTCCTCGAAGTCAGCGAAACTCGCCAGTTGCTATAAACGTATTCCGCCTCCGCGAGTGGATCTCCTCGGAGACAAAGGAAGAAAGTGGTCCGCAACGTCGTTCTATTAGTTCTAGACTTTAATTTGTACGGAGAGTATATCGAAGATTAACCCTTTGCACTCCGTTGTCCCCTCTGAGGCACCACTAAAAATTGCTGTACCATTATTCGAAATATTATCTACATTATGAAATATATCGGTATCTAATCAATTACTAAACATTTTCGCATTGTATGAGGTATTACACCAATTTCATATCCATAAAATTGCATAAGTCATAGGGAATGGAAGTATTCTAGATCGGAAGAAATGTTTAATTTTCCAGTTAAAATAACTCGGAGTGCAATGGGTTAAGAATACAGAGAGGTTCGCTTATAGATAGACTGGTAAAATCTTTTCTCCTCGTTGCACAGTGATCGATTCCTCGATTCTAGGTGAACAAAATTCAAATTTTTGTGTTTTCTTGTAGTGATATAGCTTTATTTCTCAGAGATCATGACAAGTGTATAAAAACAACATGAACTTTAACGATTTATATAATTTCTTTATAATGGACAAATAAAACAATTAATTGTAACATTTGTGAAAATAACATAAATGAAATATTTTATAGTTTTTGTTTAAATACGTGAATACACAATACACAAAATGAAAAGAATTAATCTTAACTTATATTTAAAAATTAGATAAAGTTGTACGAAAATATAATACAAAATTACAAAATTATAATAAGGAATGTGCATGACAAAGGTGCATATCCTAAATTATTATAAATTATAATTGTCATATGTAAATCTCGTACCTTTTTTACGGTGATTTGAGTAAACTTTTTGCCTCTGCTGCTAATTCTTTAGAACATTTTTTAGTAATTTTCCTCTTACTACTTATAAGTGGATCGGACGTTAGAAGTAACATATGAAATATGTCTTCTACATTTTTTTTTCTATTTTCTTTTAAAAAGTGGTCGATAGTGCGGTGGCATTTCTGCCATTTTTCTTGGACTCTTTTGCAAAAACTTGTAATTTTTGTATGCAAAATATTTTTTGCTGAATCATTAATAGCTTCGATGTTAAAAAAGTTTAGAAGCAGCCCTATTATTGCATCAACTTTGGATTTGGTATCTTTAGAACTTGTTGAATACCAGGTTTCAAACATCAGTCTTCGTGGCATACTCCATGTCTTTTCTAAAAAATGATATAAATGACTAACGGGCCAAAACGGGCAAGCGATATTTAGTATCATTATTTTGAAATAAGTATTCTTCAAAACTATCAAAGAACGAAGTCTGGCCGAGTCCGGGGAAAGAAGTTATACAATTTGACCTCTTCTTAAATAATATTATTAGTTAACCTGTTGTATATGATATACACGGCAAAATAAAGTTATACCGATATGTAAAAATTAAATACTTACCTTCGCTTACACGCTCCATTTTTTAGATAATAATTTAAACAACAAACAAACAAGTTATACGACGGAGAAGAATTACCTTATTTATAGTATTTCGCAAAGACAAAACTTTAACGCCGTATTACGTCGTAATAACCACGTGCAATCGAAATATTAAGTTATATATCGAATAAATAAATGTTCGTAAACAATATAGAACGGCAGCGAAGATATCTGAAGTTAATCAAATTTACCAATTTGTCCGCCTAGAATCAAGGAATCGATCACTGTTCGTTGTCCCAAAAATCCCTTCGGCAGAAACACGCCTCTAGTATCCCAGCAGACGCTCAAAAAGCTTCGAGTCGATAGCTGCGGTGGTTTCCGCGAAATAAAATCATGAAGAAGCCCGAACACGAGTTGTATTCCACATACGCAAAAAGTGCCTAGGTCTCCTGAAAAATAAAACTAAAAACAGCGACAAAAAGTCGTGGATCGGCAGCAGCGTGCGTCACGAGAAAAATCCGCATTCTCGACACAGAGCGTGGCTCTAGCGCGCTGAGGCCGAGCGGAGCGGATCGGAGCGGAACGAAGCGGGCAGGAGCGAGACAGAGCGAGCATGCTCGCGACGCTGGTGTCTGGGTTCGCAGGAGGGCAGCTCGACGCCGCTCTCAGTCCGACAGTACGCGCGACCTCGAGCGGATCGCGATCGTTTACCCGTGACGCGCGTGGATCGTGTGGATCGCCGTCGATCTCGCGAGTCTCTGGCACGTAGTCCTCGATCGCGGCGCCGGGCGCGAGGATGCCAGAGCCCAGGTGTCCTTTTCACTGGTGCGCAGGCAAAAACTCCTGACGCAGTTCCACCTACGTGTGCACCCTCGGCAGCCTGCAGCCAGGACTCGCAGGATAGTGGAGGTGAGAAAGTGTTCGTGTTGTGCGGGGGAGTCCTCTCGGACAGTTGCTTGCATCGTTAGGATAACTACATTCGACCCTGGAACTCGAAATGACGCATTAGCGCCGACAGGATTTCATTCGGTGTCTGTGATTGTTTTGACCTCGTCGTAGACGGTCCGCGAGTCTTTGTTGACCTGGGAGGAGCTGCTGGGTTTGTAAATTTTGTTTGATCGGATGGTTTATTCAGGATTTCGTTTATTGCGGATCGTCTATTGGTCGGATAGTGATTAGGAATAGTAGGTGTCCTAGCGTACCTAGACTTTGCTGATGAACACAGTGATACTTCTCTTATAGTGATAACTCCTCTTCTGAAGGATTCGATTAAATTGTGTAAGAATTAGCTGATGTTCCAGTCGATCGAGGAGTTAACTTGCTGAGTTGAGCATTGTTGAGCTTGTTATGTCGCAAACAATTCAGGATAAGGATAAGGAAACATGATAGTATCTTCGCTTTCTGAGGACTTACGCAGATTTGACCTGGCGCGAAAGGTTGTGCAGTGGCTTTGGTTGATCTGGGGAGTGCTAAAGTTACAATTCAATCTTTTCGCTATCTAATCCTGGACCTGATGTCTATGGATGATCAAGAAGAGGCAGTTCGGACAGTTGCTTGCATCGTTAGGATAACTACATTCGACCCTGGAACTCGAAATGACGCATTAGCGCCGACAGGATTTCATTCGGTGTCTGTGATTGTTTTGACCTCGTCGTAGACGGTCCGCGAGACTTTGTTGACCTGGGAGGAGCCGCTGGGTTTGTAAATTTTGTTTGATCGGTTGGTTTATTCAGGATTTCGTTTATTGCGGATCGTCTATTGGTCGGACAGTGATTAGGAATAGTAGGTGTCCTAGCGTACCTAGACTTTGCTGATGAACACAGTGATACTTCTCTTATAGTGATAACTCCTCTTCTGAAGGATTCGATTAAATTGAGTAAGAGTTAGCTGATGTTCCAGTCGATCGAGGAGTTAACTTGCTGAGTTGAGCATTGTTGAGCTTGTTATGTCGCAAACAATTCAGGATAAGGATAAGGAAACATGATAGTATCTTCGCTTTCTGAGGACTTACGCAGATTCGACCTGGTGCGAAAGGTTGTGCAGTGGCTTTGATTGATCTGGGGAGTGCTAAATTTACAATTCAATCTTTTCGCTATCTAATCCTGGACCTGATGTCTATGGATGATCAAGAAGAGGCAGTTCGGACAGTTGCTTGCATCGTTAGGATAACTACATTCGACCCTGGACCTCGAAATGACGCATTAGTGCCGACAGGATTTCATTCGGTGTCTGTGATTGTTTTGACCTCGTCGTAGACGGTCCGCGAGTCTTTGTTGACCTGGGAGGAGCTGCTGGGTTTGTAAATTTTGTTTGATCGGATGGTTTATTCAGGATTTCGTTTATTGCGGATCATCTATTGGTCGGATAGTGATTAGGAATAGTAGGTGTCCTAGCGTACCTAGACTTTGCTGATGAACACAGTGATACTTCTCTTATAGTGATAACTCCTCTTCTGAAGGATTCGATTAAATTGAGTAAGAGTTAGCTGATGTTCCAGTCGATCGAGGAGTTAACTTGCTGAGTTGAGCATTGTTGAGCTTGCTATGTCGCAAACAATTCAGGATAAGGATAAGGAAACATGATAGTATCTTCGCTTTCTGAGGACTTACGCAGATTCGACCTGGCGCGAAAGGTTGTGCAGTGGCTTTGATTGATCTGGGGAGTGCTAAATTTACAATTCAATCTTTTCGGTATCTAATCCTGGACCTGATGTCTATGGATGATCAAGAAGAGGCTTCTCAGCTCTGTTGAGGATAGTCAATCTTATTGTTAGCCATGCTGGAAACCATGTTCGACCATAAGCTTGTCCACAGTCCTCAGACCCTTCAGAAGGATAGCTCCCTTGATAAAGGATTCAGTCCTGCATTAGATCCTTGACCTACTGTAAACTGATCCGATGTCTTCGGCTAATCCTGAACAAGCTATATTGAGGACTGTTGATCTTCGGCCAGTTATGAGGCATCCTTCCCACATCCTGTCCACCGGGGTTCACCTTCTCAGATTGTATTTTAAATCATTGGCAGGTGCAAGATCATCTGTCTTTGTAGAATCTGGTTGTTAAATTTGCAATTTTAACAATTGTTGATCTTGGCTAACATCACCCTACATTTGAAACAATTTGAAATATACTCCTGGCTGCGAGCACTTCCTATTTTCTTTGGAACTAGACCTGGCAACTATATTAGCCGTGGACATAATAGACCAATTAGTGTAATCAGATTGCACCGTGCTCGGAGCTGACTGGCCACATTAAATCTGATCAGTTCTGACGAAGCATGACGAAACCTTTGCGTCAACCATGAGACTCTCTCAATCGCCTAAGTACTCCGATGCTAAACTGTGTGATTTCGTGGAAAATTATGGAAGCGTATAATTGCGAAACACGTCGATAACAGTTTGATACGATAATACCTGTTGGAATATTGTAGATAAGGGAGTTTCCGAATCGTCGTCTGAGACCTTAATCTCGCCTCTCGATCATCAGAATTATCGTCAAGGTTTCTAAAACACGTTTAAAGAGCTCGAACGTCCCACGATGTCAACGTTGCCCAACATGTCGAAGTCTTTGAACCCCGGTGGAAGCCACTGAACTCTATTAAGATCATGAATCAATCATCCTCGCTTCTGCAATGCTACTCCGACCGCAGTGCTAAACTTCGGGTCTCTACGGAGCCTAGGAGATTGATCCTGAGTGGCCCGCAAAAGAATTTCGACTCCAATGCCACTTGCAGAGCTCCCGCAAATACCACACTTGCACATCGAAGCTCACCAAATAATGCAATCTCTAGAGTTTTAGAAGTTTCTGTCAGCTACTCGCGTTGCTGCTTTGGAGGACTTTGGCTTCGGTATTGTAGTTGCGGAGCGATGCTGGTACCAATATGCTACTCCCAGGCCAACACTGTAGAATTTCTATAATTGTAGAAATTCATGACGAAGTTTAGGTTGATGTTTCAAATAGCCACCTTCGTGTTTCGGTATTGAGATTTTAGAACGATGTAGAACTTATTAGAGTCCTGTTTCGCAGAATCAATTCAGTCTTTAATTATTGCGAGTTTAGAAGAATGCAGATAACTAGACTACGGATTTTATGCATTTATGACAAAAATGCATACGTACAATATGAAACAGTGGACATGTTAAAAATATTCAAGGACATCAACGTATTAGTTTCAGTTTAATAGGGTAATTAAAAGAAGAAAATAATTTTTATCTGGCTCCTGTGTTCTGCAATCAATGCGAACACTTTTTATTTTGCATAGAGATCCGCAGTCTACAGATAACAAATCTAGATTGAATGTAGCAATTTCAGAAGATGTAGAAATTGGTGAAATCCGATTAGATTCCTGTTTCGCAGAATCAATTGAGTGTTTAATTATAACGATTTTAGAAGAATATGCAGATAACAAATCTAGAAAATGAATGTAGCAACTTCTAAATCAGAAGATTTAGAAAGTGGAGAAATCGGAGTAGATTACTGTTTCGCAGAATCAATTGAGTGTGTAATTATAGCGATTTTAGAAGAATGCAGATAACAGATCTACCAATTTAATGTAGCAATTTCAGAAGATGTAGAAATTGGTGAAATCCGATTAGATTCCTGTTTCGCGGAATCAATTGAGTGTTTAATTATTGTGATTTTAGAAGAATATGCAGATAACAAATCCAGCAATTTAATGTAAAAATTTCGGACGATGTAGAAATTGGTGAAATCGGATTAGATTCATGTTTCGTAGAATCAATTCAGTGTTTAATTATTGCGATTTTAGAAGAATGCAGATAACAAGTCTAGCAATTGAATGTAGCAATTTCAGAAGATTTAGAAATTGGTGAAATCGAAGTAGATTGCTGTTTCGCAGAATGAGTTCTGTGTTTAATTATAGCGATTTTAGAAGAATGCAGATAACAAATCTAGCAATTTAATGTAGCAATTTCAGAAGATTCTCGTTTCGCAGATTAAATTCAGTGTGTAATTATAGCGATTTTAGAAGAATGCAGATAACAGATCTACCAATTTAATGTAGCAATTTCAGAAGATGTAGAAATTGGTGAAGTCCGATTAGATTCCTGTTTCGCGGAATCAATTGAGTGTTTAATTATTGTGATTTTAGAAGAATATGCAGATAACAAATCTAGAAAATGAATGTAGCAACTTCTAAATCAGAAGATTTAGAAATTGGAGAAATCGGAGTAGATTACTGTTTCGCAGAATCAATTGAGTGTGTAATTATAGCGATTTTAGAAGAATGCAGATAACAGATCTACCAATTTAATGTAGCAATTTCAGAAGATGTAGAAATTGGTGAAATCCGATTAGATTCCTGTTTCGCGGAATCAATTGAGTGTTTAATTATTGTGATTTTAGAAGAATATGCAGATAACAAATCCAGCAATTTAATGTAAAAATTTCGGACGATGTAGAAATTGGTGAAATCGGATTAGATTCATGTTTCGTAGAATCAATTCAGTGTTTAATTATTGCGATTTTAGAAGAATGCAGATAACAAGTCTAGCAATTGAATGTAGCAATTTCAGAAGATTTAGAAATTGGTGAAATCGAAGTAGATTGCTGTTTCGCAGAATGAGTTCTGTGTTTAATTATAGCGATTTTAGAAGAATGCAGATAACAAATCTAGCAATTTAATGTAGCAATTTCAGAAGATTCTCGTTTCGCAGATTAAATTCAGTGTGTAATTATAGCGATTTTAGAAGAATGCAGATAACAGATCTACCAATTTAGTGTAGCAATTTCAGAAGATGTAGAAATTGGTGAAATCCGATTAGATTCCTGTTTCGCGGAATCAATTGAGTGTTTAATTATTGTGATTTGAGAAGAATATGCAGATAACAAATCTAGAAAATGAATGTAGCAACTTCTAAATCAGAAGATCTAGAAATTGGAGAAATCGGAGTAGATTACTGTTTCGCAGAATCAATTGAGTGTGTAATTATAGCGATTTTAGAAGAATGCAGATAACAGATCTACCAATTTAATGTAGCAATTTCAGAAGATGTAGAAATTGGTGAAATCCGATTAGATTCCTGTTTCGCGGAATCAATTGAGTGTTTAATTATTGTGATTTTAGAAGAATATGCAGATAACAAATCCAGCAATTTAATGTAAAAATTTCGGACGATGTAGAAATTGGTGAAATCGGATTAGATTCATGTTTCGTAGAATCAATTCAGTGTTTAATTATTGCGATTTTAGAAGAATGCAGATAACAAGTCTAGCAATTGAATGTAGCAATTTCAGAAGATTTAGAAATTGGTGAAATCGAAGTAGATTGCTGTTTCGCAGAATGAGTTCTGTGTTTAATTATAGCGATTTTAGAAGAATGCAGATAACAAATCTAGCAATTTAATGTAGCAATTTCAGAAGATTCTCGTTTCGCAGATTAAATTCAGTGTGTAATTATAGCGATTTTAGAAGAATGCAGATAACAGATCTACCAATTTAATGTAGCAATTTCAGAAGATGTAGAAATTGGTGAAGTCCGATTAGATTCCTGTTTCGCGGAATCAATTGAGTGTTTAATTATTGTGATTTTAGAAGAATATGCAGATAACAAATCTAGAAAATGAATGTAGCAACTTCTAAATCAGAAGATTTAGAAATTGGAGAAATCGGAGTAGATTACTGTTTCGCAGAATCAATTGAGTGTGTAATTATAGCGATTTTAGAAGAATGCAGATAACAGATCTACCAATTTAATGTAGCAATTTCAGAAGATGTAGAAATTGGTGAAATCCGATTAGATTCCTGTTTCGCGGAATCAATTGAGTGTTTAATTATTGTGATTTTAGAAGAATATGCAGATAGCAAATCTAGCAATTGAATGAAGCAACATCAGAAGATTTAGAAATTGGTGATATCGGAGTAGATTGCTGTTTCGCAGAATCAATTCAGTGTTTAATTATTGCGATTTTAGAAGAATGCAGATAACAAATCTAGCAATTTAATGTAGCAATTTCAGAAGATGTAGAAATTGATGAAATCCGATTCCATTCCTGTTTCGCAGAATCAATTGAGGGTTTAATTATTGTGATTTTAGAAGAATATGCAGATAACAAATCTAGCAATTGAATTTAGCAGTATCAGAAGATTTAAAAATTTGGTGAAATCGGAGTAGATTCCTGTTTCGCAGATTAAATTCAGTGTTTAATTATTGCGATGTTAGAAGGATGCAGGTGATAAATTAGCACTTTTTAGTCGAATAATGTAGGAATTTCTAGAAAATCTTTTAGCTCTTGACGATAGTTTAAAAAATCAATCTTCTGTTTGGCTATTATGATTTTAGAACGCTGTTAAAGAAAGATGATTCTTGTGTGTGGGTGTTACGATCCTGGAAACGATGCAAGCTGATGGCGAAAGGACTCCTCTCGATTGTGACTTGATTGTGAACGATTTTGTTTTGGAGTACCAACGATCACCGTATCTCCTTTCTCGTGGGAAGACTGAGAGCTTCTCCAGAGCCTCGTATAACACGATAAAGTCGTCCGTCCGATCGATGGTCATAAACGTTGACAGAGAATCGATTCGCCGGAAGGGGACAGCAAGCGCGTTATTTTGCTAGGGTACGTGTTAAACGATTATGACGAATCGTCAGCTCCGTGGGCATTAGGCTTCCTCGATATCGACCGAGAGTGTCGCAAGGGCTCTATAGCCCACTGACTGCGGAAAATATTTTCGGATCCCAAGGGATCACATTCTACCAATTCCCTGACAACTATGTCGAACGGTTAGGCTTACTTCCTGAACCTCACGAAATCCCTAATGACAGCAAACTTTCGAAATCTTCACTTTTAATTAAATAAATTTTCGAGAAAATCTGAAAATCTGAAAATAGAGTGCAATTTTACAATTTTATATTTGATTAGAAATTAGGTAATCAATAATCTCCATTTTCCAGTTTCCAGTTTTCCAATTAAATAAATTCAATGAAATCTATCGGGTAGACAAACGGAATATTTCCGCGCAGTTTTAATTACTGAGAATTTTTAGAAACGAACAGACAATGAAAAAATGCAATCAAATCGTACAGATATTTTTGGGGTTTCGAAATTGAACAGAGAATGAAAGAATATCAATTTACTCGGAGAGATTTTTTGAAGCGTACAGTTTTGAACGATATTAAATATGTTTCCGTGAAGACTGCGCGCGACAGTACTTCGGACAGTTCGAAACTAATATGTGTATCGTTCAGACGCTGACATATCGATAATTGTGTAAGGCTTCGGTAGCCCCGGGCATTTGCAATTCGCAAACATTTTTCTGCTGGAGAATAGGGAGTGGGAAACACCGAGGAAGATGAGTTTTTATTGTTGTGGAGCTGCGCCAGAGATACCCATTCTTTTCCATCCCCCACCGATACTCTCCGTCACAAAGAAGTGTCGATGATGACACGGGCACGATGAAACAGCTGTTTTCCGGGAACATGACAATTGTGCAAACATGATAAACGATGTACGGTCCGGAAACATAGTTTGTGAAACATGTTAGCGATTCTAAAAGACCTTGGACGTTTACCGAGGTATACGTATGGATACAGCAGTATGTTGAAATCATTTTCAGACTTCAATATCTATCGGAGGATTTAGTATGTATCTTCTTGAACACGGTTCCTCTGTTAAATTGCGCAGTTCATGTTAACGGTACGCTAATAGGGGTTTACGCTTATAATCATTTATTCCGAGGCTGGTTTTCCTCGAGGAATATTAACTTGTGCACACTCAGCATAATTAATATGATATTCTGAATAATATGGAAACTGTATCACGGCAAAAGCATAATTGAGTTCAAGTTGGTGAGCATGGTTGCAGATTTAATAGTTAGCCTAGATCTGACCGCGCGATAGAAATCGAAATTAGGCCTGACCTAGACCCGATAAGAGTCGAATCCAGACCAAATCTAGAACTAACCCTGACCTGATCGAAATCTAATCTCGACGTGATCATGGTTCGATTCCAAATTCAGTTCAAACTCGCGCTCCATTTAAATTTTAAATCAAAATTAACCAAAAAATGGAATCCTCTTCAACGGGGTCCAACAACCAATTTAATCTTTGCCTAACAGACTCCAACAACCAATTGAATCCTGACTTGACTAATTGGATCTGGGTCTAACAGGGCCCAGATAAATATTATTCAAATAAAAATAAATTTTTAAAAAACGCCACGTTTAAAAACGGACTAAAAAGTATAAAATAATTTTTTCTAGCCCCATACAGATTCCTAACCCCGTACAGACCCTAGTAGCACAAAAATATTGGATAAATATTTTTTAAGCCACACTTTTTCATATGAGAAAAATATTTCTTCCTAACTTATATAAAAAAGAATATTTGGTACTTAATGTAAAATAAATATTGTATGTATATTTGAATATTAAAAACAGATTGAATCTCTTTTTGATATTATATGAATGTGTATACAATATCTTGTGCTGCTAGGGGATAGTCCTGAAAATTTGAGATTGTGAATTTTGAATAGCTATGAAAATACTTCTAAGATTTAAAACGAAAAACGTGGGCGCAAGATAATACATAGTAAGGAGTGTAGATAGTAGCTGCCGCTGAGGAAACTCGCAAAACAGTTCACATCATTTGCAGTGCAATAAAATTGTTAGTGATTTAGGTGTTCATGCATCAATTATCTATTGCATGCGCCCCACGTTTTCCGTTCTAAATCTTACAAGTATTTCCATAGCTATTCAAAATTCACAATCACAAATTTTCAGGACTATCTGTACGGGGTTAGGAATCTGTATGGGGCTAGAAAAAATTACTTTATACTTTTTAGTCCGTTTTTTAAACGTGGCGTTTTTAAAAATTTTATTTTATACTTTTTAGTCCGTTTTAAAAACGTGGTATTTTTAAAAAATTTATTTTTATTTAAATAATTATTTTCTGCTTTTTAGCCTTATATGTGTGAAATTTTACAATCGATTTTGAACATTTTGATGAGATTATAACAGAGACATGTAGTAAATTTCAGACGGTATTGCAACGCGTCATATCGAAAACGAACGCCGTGGTAAAATGTCAAAGATAAAGATTCGACGGAGAATTTCGGTGTAACTGTTCTTTCGCTGGGTAAACGAACATTATACTATAATAATACGTAGTAACTTTGTAAACACCGCACGGAGCTCGAACGCACACTGACGCACACTGAGCTCCTTCGGTGCGAAGCGGGTCAGTGGAGTGGGGATGAGTCAGAGTGGGAACACGTAGTAGAGTGGGGGCGCTGAACGCGAAGACGTACTACGTCACGCGGCGGGGGAGTGCAAA
Organism: Lasioglossum pauxillum; assembly: GCA_933228785.1. Lineage (NCBI taxonomy): Eukaryota > Metazoa > Arthropoda > Insecta > Hymenoptera > Halictidae > Lasioglossum > Lasioglossum pauxillum. The sequence goes on from OW121699.1 coordinate 2,672,817, forward strand.
GGTTCAAATTATTAATAATTTATATCTCCTGAACGCATAGGCTTTTTTACAAAAATTTTTTTAAAGATTGCATTGTTATCCAGTTCTGAGCTATGTTTAAAATTTCAAGTCTCTCCCTCATCGGGAAGTTAGTTTAAAATCAATTGCAAAATTTGTACCGAACAAACAGACAAACAAGAAAGCGAGCTAATAAAAACGTGGTAAAAAATGGATCCCGACTTGACTAATTGGATCCGGGTCTAACAGGGTCCAAATAAAAATGGATCCCGACTTAACAGGTCCAGAATAAACGCCCCCACTGTTCTTAAAATCCCCAACCGTAAACGCTGACGTAACGACCATTTCTAATACGACAAATGCCTCACTTTTCTTCGCGATTCAATGGCATCGGACAATCCGACCGATTAAGCCATCCATCCACTGAAATTGGCCTCTTAGCGGAAACTTGGATCCCGCTCAAAATAATTGTACAATTTCTTGCAATTCTATTTATCCTCGCCCACGCTTCACATCGTTAAGTGCATTGGGATGCCACCGAGACGCGCTTCCTGTTCTGAATTTCGTCCAACTGAAAGGGACGACGGGTTTCCGGCTGCCTCTCGGCCGAAGAGACCAAGCTGAAAGAAGTGACCTAGAAAAACTCTTGGGAAAGTGTGAAACACAGGATAGGGTCTGGCAGTTCGTTCACGTAATTCTCCGCGTACCCCCTCGACAGCTTTAACAGGACCGTTCTCTGTGGCAATCCCTTCAACTTTAATCGACCTGTTACGAACACACTCGACGAGTGACATCTATAAATTCGCCGTGTCGGACCGCAGCATTACAACACACGCTTCCGCTTCGACAGCCGGCCAAACTACGACCGATTCCACAAATCGCGTTAATCTGAAATCCGCTTTGTTCAAGCCAAATCTTTAAAGTAAGTCTTTTCTCAACTACAGAGAGTAGTATCACCATGGAAATATCACTTTATATCATTTTTATTTATTGATGTTGGTCATAAGCAGACTTCGGATCTTTATGTGCCAGATGGCTTCTAAAAATCTTCAGAAAACGCTAGGATATAAAATGTGACAGGATTTAGTACGATTTGAATTTATTTCAGATCTAAGAAGACCACTGCCACGGAAAATAAAATTCTATTTTATTCCACTTTCTTATAATTCGTCTACAAAAATTGAAAATTGCATAAACGTCCGCAGTTTGTCCAATATTTTCGAAAAATTAGGGAGCACTCAAATACGATTTAAACGAGTGCCGGACCGCTGCATTACAACACACGCTTTCGTTTCGACAGCCTGATTCTACAAATCGCGTTAATCTAAAATCCGCTTTGTTCAAGCCAAATCTTTAAAGTCATTCTTTTCTCAACTACAGAGAGTAATATCACCATGGAAACATCACTTTATATCATTTTTATTTATTGATGTTGGTCACAAGCAGACTGCGGATCTTTATGTGCCCGATGGCTTCTAAAAATCTTCAGAAAACGCTAGGATATAAAATGTGACAGGATTTAGTACGATTTGAATTTATTTCAGACCTAAGAAGGCCACTACCACGGAAAATAAGATTCCATTTTATTCCACTTTCTTATAATTCGTCTACAAAAATTAAAAATTGCATAAACATCCGCAGTTTGTCCAACATTTTCGAAAAATTAGGGAGCACTCAAATACGATTTAAACGAGTGCCGGACCGCTGCATTACAACACACGCTTTCGTTCCGGCAGCCTGATTCCACAAATCGCGTTAATCTGAAATCCGCTTGGTTAAAGCCAAATCTTTAAAGTAAGTCTTTTCTCAACTACAGAGAGTAGTATCACCATGGAAACATCACTTTATATCATTTTTATTTATTGATATTGGTCATAAGCAGACTGGCGGATCTTTATGTGCCCGATGGATCCTAAAAATCTTCAGAAAATGCTAGGCTATAAAATGTGACAGGATTTAGTACCATTTGAATTTGTTTCAGATCTAAGAAGGCCACTACCACGGAAAATAAGATTCTATTTTATTCCACTTTCTTATAATTCGTCTACAAAAATTGAAAATTGCATAAACGTCCGCAGTTTGTCCAATATTTTCGAAAAATTAGAGATCACTCAAATACGGTTTAAACGAGTGCCGGACCGCTGCATTACAACACATGCTTTTGTTTCGACAGCCTGATTCCACAAATCACGTTAATCTGAAATCCACTTTGTTAACAAATTTAATTAAAGCCAAATCTTTAAAGTAAGTCTTTTGTCAACTACAGAGAGTAATATCACCATGGAAACATCACTTGATATCATTTTTATTTATTGATGTTGGTCACAAGCAGACTGCGGATCTTTATGTGCCAGATGGCTTCTAAAAATCTTCAGAAAACGCAAGGATATAAAATGTGACAGGATTTAGTACGATTTGAATTTATTTCAGATCTACGAAGACCACTACCGCGGAAAATAAGATTCTATTTTATTCCACTTTCTTATAATTCGTCTACAAAAATTGAAAATTGCATAAACATCCGCAGTTTGTCCAATATTTTCGAAAAATTAGGGAGCACTCAAATACGATTTAAACGAGTGCCGGACCGCTGCATTACAACACACGCTTTCGTTTCGACAGGCTGATCCCACAAATCACGTTAATCTGAAATCCGCTTTGTTAACAAATTTAATTAAAGCCAAATCTTTAAAGTAAGTCTTTTCTCAACTACAGAGAGTAATATCACCATGGAAACATCACTTGATATCATTTTTATTTATTGATGTTGGTCACAAGCAGACTGCGGATCTTTATGTGCCCGATGGCTTCTAAAAATCTTCAGAAAACGCTAGGATATAAAATGTGACAGGATTTAGTACGATTTGAATTTATTTCAGACCTAAGAAGGCCACTACCGCGGAAAATAAGATTCTATTTTAATCCACTTTCTTATAATTCGTCTACAAAAATTGAAAATTGCATAAACGTCCGCAGTTTGTCCAATATTTTCGAAAAATTAGGGAGCACTCAAATACGATTTAAACGAGTGCCGGACCGCTGCATTACAACACACGCTTTCGTTTCGACAGGCTGATCCCACAAATCACGTTAATCTGAAATCCGCTTTGTTAACAAATTTAATTAAAGCCAAATCTTTAAAGTAAGTCTTTTCTCAACTACAGAGAGTAATATCACCATGGAAACATCACTTGATATCATTTTTATTTATTGATGTTGGTCACAAGCAGACTGCGGATCTTTATGTGCCCGATGGCTTCTAAAAATCTTCAGAAAACGCTAGGATATAAAATGTGACAGGATTTAGTACGATTTGAATTTATTTCAGACCTAAGAAGGCCACTACCACGGAAAATAAGATTCTATTTTAATCCACTTTCTTATAATTCGTCTACAAAAATTGAAAATTGCATAAACGTCCGCAGTTTGTCCAATATTTTCGAAAAATTAGGAATCACTCAAATACGATTTAAACAAGTGACATTATATTTCTGAGCAGCTACAGTTGGTTCCAGATTTGTATAAAAGAAGTTATACGTTGTTCAGCAAGTTACCATCCGCTGGCAGCACTGAAATAAGATGGAATCGGCTGAAACCGGATAATCCGGATCCGAAGAATTCGTGGAGGATCGTGCCTAACCGAAAACCGTTCTATTTCTATCGCGGCCTGTTCTCCGGGTCTCCTGACAGCACGTTCATCACCGTGACAAAAGTTCCCGCATAAAATCGGTCACCGTTCGCGAGAGAAACCAGGCGCCGCGAGCTCCGCTTACTACGATCGAATTGCCGGCCGCCGATGACAGTCAGCTGGCCGTATCGCATGGGAACGGCGTGACGTGCGAAATGTGCCGTCGACAATGTGAAGAGCAACAGCTGCGCGGGAAAAAAACGGGCCGACTATCGGGGTGCGCGAAACTGCGGAAGAAAACGGTACTCTTGGCACGCGCTGGCTCACGCTCGATTCGTCCGAGCAGCTTTTCCCTGCTCGCTCTTGTTCGCGTTCTGCTCGCCGGGGCAGAATTTTGGTCAATTTTCGGGGAACGGGGGTGGGGTAGCACGAGGGAGGCTGCCAAGAACCGAGACAGTGAACTCTATATAGCTGCGGGGGAATTTGTTAACGCTTTGGAATGATGTATTGCTGGGATGAGCGAAAATGACGTGCAGGAATTTGTTGGATTAATATGCCGTGACAAAGTCTTGGGAGATTATAAATTGTTACTAAGAAACGAACAAATATTTTTGCGGTGTTTATATTTCTACAAGTTGGTATTCCGACTTTGTATGAGGTTGCAAAAGGGTTCGCTAACAAAGTGGACCCTTACCTAACAGGGTTCAACAGCCTATTGTATTCTGACCTAACAGGGTTCAACAGACAATTGGACACCAGTTCAAAATTTAATTGGATCCTGGCCTAACAGGACTCAAAACCTACTCCGACTTTGTATAAGGTTGCAAAAGGGTTCACTTACAAAGTGGACCCAGACCTAACAGGGTCCAACAGCCAATCGTATTCTGACGTAACAGGGTCCAACAGCCAATTGGACAACAGTCCAAAATGTGATTGGATCCTGGCCTAACAGGAATAAAAACATATTCCGACTTTGTGTAAGGTTGTAACAGAGTTCACTAACAAAGTGAACCCTTACCTAACAGGGCCCAACAGCCTATTGTATTCTGACCTAACAGGGTTCAACAGACAATTGGACAACAGTCCAAAATGTGATTGGATCCTGGCCTAACAGGATTCAAACCCTATTCCGACTTTGTATAAGGTTGTAACAGGGTTCACTAACAAAGTGGATCCTTACCGAACAGGATCCAACAGCCAATTGTATTCTGACCTAACAGGGTTCAACAGACAATTGGACACCAGTTCAAAATTTAATTGGATCCTGGCCTAACAGGACTCAAAACCTACTCCGACTTTGTATAAGGTTGCAAAAGGGTTCACTTACAAAGTGGATCCAGACCTAACAGGGTCCAACAGCCAATCGTATTCTGACGTAACAGGGTCCAACAGCCAATTGGACAACAGTCCAAAATGTGATTGGATCCTGGCCTAACAGGAATAAAAACATATTCCGACTTTGTGTAAGGTTGTAACAGAGTTCACTAACAAAGTGAACCCTTACCTAACAGGGCCCAACAGCCTATTGTATTCTGACCTAACAGGGTTCAACAGACAATTGGACAACAGTCCAAAATCTGATTGGATCCTGGCCTAACAGGATTCAAATACCTATTCCGACTTTGTATAAGGTTGTAACAGGATTCACTAACAAAGTGGACCCCTACCTAACAGGGTCCAACAGTCAATTGTATTCTGACCTAACAGGGTCCAACAGCCAATTGGACAACAGTCCAAAATCTGATTGGATCCTGACCTAACAGGATTTAAAACCTGATTGGATCCTGACCTAACAGGATTTAAAACCTGATTGAATCCTGATCTAACAGGATTTAAAACCTGATTGGATCCTGACCTAACAGGATTTAAAACCTGATTGGATCCTGACCTAACAGGATTTAAAACCTGATTGAATCCTGATCTAACAGGATTTCAAACCTGATTGGATCCTGACCTAACAGGATTTAAAACGTGATTGGATCCTGACCTAACAGGGTCCAACAGCCAATTGGACAACAGTCCAAAATTTGATTGGATCCTGACCTAACAGGATTTAAAACCTGATTGGATCCTGATCTAACAGGATTCAAAACCTGATTGGATCCTGATCTAACAGGATTTGAAACCTGATTGAATCCTGATCTAATAGGATTCAAACCCTGATTGGATCCTGACCTAACAGGGTCGAACAGCCAATTGGACAACAGTCCAAAACCTGATTGAATCCTGATCTAACAGGATTGGAAACCTGATTGGATCCTGACCTAACAGGGTCCAAAATTTCAATTGCCTTCGAAAACTAGCAATATTGTACCCCGGAAAGCGATTCAACTTCGAAACTCTCGTCGTGTAACTAATTTCAATCTAGGAACAACCTAAAGCGGACCCCCACCTGAGCAGTTTCTGGTCATTGGTCGGGACAGCATTTCAGTATATTTTCAGGACCCTTGTATGGAGAGTTTCGTAGCGGTTGCCAAGTTCCGAGAGAGTGAATTCGAAATTGTTTCTCGTGGCATTGTTAGGGCTCTGAAAGCACGGAAGATTTTTGGCCGGGATAAAAGAGTCGACTGAGTGATGAGAAGATATGAGAGACCAGCTAGAACAAACGTGAAATACCACGTCGCTAGTGACGTTACGTAAAACACGAGTGATTAGTTTAGAGTCTGTAATTTCGTATGCTGTGCACGGAGAGACGTTGCTACCACGTAACGTAGTATTCTTTGGTAGGTTTCGTTATAATCGTACGTCTATCCCCACCAGAGTGTATGTGATCAGCTGAGTATACACTGACCTGGTTTCAGTTTTGCCAACAAAGAGAGAGAGAGAGAGGGAAAGAGAGAGAGAGGGAAAGAGAGAGAGAGAGAGGGAGAGAAAATAAGATAAAAGAAAGTAAGGGCTTCATGGAAACATTCAAAGACATCTGCTGTGCCACGCGCATTTCAATTTCTTTTTTGAATAACAATAACGCAATCGAATCAATTTATTTCTACAATTTAATCACTTTGCCGTCTGTGTAATTTCACTAACAAGTTTACTCACGGAGCATTGTCAACCTTCGCCATTGTACTTCGCTACCATTGTAGCGGAGACTATAACTTGCCACAGGTGCGTTTGACATTTACAACATGTCACCGCGTTATCTCAGCGAATTTGCGGGAAACCGAGGCGCATAATGCAAAAGCGCGGGATCTAATTCACAATTTGCGGGGGGATGTTCGTTTTATGGGCTCGAGTTTACTATCGTCTCGAGTACATACTTGCGTTCACGTGCTAATTACTGTTAAAAGCAGCGTGGCTCGCGTACGCGTGGAAACGCAGCGAATAGTATATTTCATCTGTTCCACGGCGGAAATAAACAAATGTTTCCTCTGGCACCGGGATCCGTGCTCCACGAGCATGTTTATTTTAAAAATAACTGCTTATTTTCGGTCGGGATAGTTTGTTGTTTTCCGGCGAAGAGGGCATACGAGAAATTTCCATGCCGAACGCGGCACAGAATCCGCGCCAAGGCGATTTCCAATTAGCCATTAGCGTTATGGAAAAATTTGCATTAATTGGAATGTTTATGGAATATCGATGAGCCGATCCGCGAGCGGTCTCGCGGAGTGGATTGCCAGGACAACAAATTCGTTTGAATACATAATTAGCGCGGTATCGGGACGCGAATTGAATTTTTAAATCACTAAAAGAAATATTCCCCGGCGAAGAAAGCAGAAATTCTGCTGAACCACTTAACGGGCGCGCTTTAGGTTATTTGAACGCTCGGGGCGCGCGCTCTTCGTTCAAACTGCAATAAAACGGTAACGAAACGTTGTGTGACGTTACGTCTACGTTAATTTCCAACGCGGGGAACAATTTTGATAAACTTTACAGGACCGTTTGAGTTCCGTTAATAACGAAAAATCACCATTTTCAATTCAGTCAATCAATTCAGAAAAACGTAACTTAGTGGCATTGAAAGCGCAGATTCTGACCTTTAAAATGAGCCTGGGTTCATTACTATCCGATGTTTCGTTACGAAGTTACGACAAGTTGAAGGTCGACAAGTCACTTGAGGGGTACTCAATTTTGGGTTCTTTCGATTCTGGCGGCACAGTTTTCATTCAAAATAGCATAAAATGGTGAACAAAAATCGTAGAACAATTTTTCAGGGCTCTTCGGAAAGCGCGGACTTTACACTTTGCGCATAAATGGGTTTCAACAGCGAGAAAAATTGTTTGATCAGTTCAGAGTCGTTTAAGTTTGAAAAATTTTGAAAAATCGTCATTTTCCCTTTGGAGCCCGGTAAAAGATTTAAAAGCCACCCAAACAGAAAGTAACTTAGTGGAATGGAAAGCGAAGATTTCAAGCTTTAAAACGAGTCTAAGTACATCGCAATCCGACTTGTTTTAACGAAGCTAGAGTAAGATGTATACAACCTAGTTGATTGAAAACGATTGATCACACAGGACCGTTTGAGTTCCGTTAATAACGAAAAATCACCATTTTCAATTCAGTCAATCAATTCAGAAAAACGTAACTTAGTGGCATTAAAAGCGCAGATTCCGACCTTTAAAATGAGCCTGGGTTCATTACTGGACGATGTTTCTTTACGAAGTTACGACAAGTTGAAGGTCGACAAGTCACTTGAGGGGTACTGAATTTTGGGTTCTTTCGATTCTCGCGGCACAGTTTTCATTCAAAATAGAATAAAATGGTGAAAAAAAATCGTAGAACAATTTTTCAGGGCTCTTCGGAAAGCGCGGACTTTACACTTTCCGTATAAATGGGTTTCAACAGCGAGAAAAATTGTTTCATCAGTTCAGAGTCGTTTAAGTTTGAAAAATTTAGAAAAATCGTCATTTTCCCTTTGGAGCCCGGTAAAAAATTTAAAAGCCACCCAAACAGAAAGTAACTCAGTGGAATGGAAAGCGCAGATTTCAAGCTTTAAAACGAGTCTAAGTACATCGCAATCCGACTTGTTTTAACGAAGCTAGAGTAAGATGTATACAACCTAGTTGATTGAAAACGATTGATGAAAATGTCACAACTTCGGGAGGACTTTTGTAAAATTCCAGCCTGTACAAAATAATATTACCTCGTTCTTCTCGCTTAGTTATACAGGGAGGCTCTCTTGCTTAAGCATACAAAAGTTGGAAAGGTTAAAGAATGTGAAAGGTCTCGTGGGACAGGGTTCGAGAGACTGTGCGAGAGATTTGCTCGGGAATCGACAGTGGATTTGCGTGGGATTAAAGAGGAACGATGATCTAGCGATATTTCCGTAGTGCTCGGGAGCACACGAGCCGAAAATTGCATCCTCGAATCCCTCAAGGCAACCGGAGTAATTACTCGCCGTCGGTGACATAGCGGAATGCTTGACAGCGGTCTGGCGTTCGCTCGTATTTTCGAAACAATTCGGGACCGCCAGTTGGCAAATGGGCGTTCGATCATTGGCTGCTGGGGCGTCGGATTGCGTTCACCTGATCAGTGTGCGTCGGTTCCCGCTCGATGAACCCGCCACTCGGCGCATCGAATCCGCCCTCGTGGCCCTAGAGACCTGGAAACCAAGTTTGCAACCCGAGAAGTTAATTATCTTGGCCGTGTAATAAGGTAGCGCTAGTTTCGAAGACCCATTAATGCATGCTACTGAGCAGCCATCAATTCGTATCAGCAGCCACAAAATCCTGAAACTGGCCGCTCGGATTGGCAGCCCTACTACGAGCATTGCTAAACAACCTTGGGCAAATGTTGCGATGTGGCAAATAATGCTTTTGGCATCTCCGAGATTATTGCAGCAGGACCATTTTTTGAATTATCGGTCCGATAACCTAGATTGAAGTTCATCCGATCGGACGGGATAAGGGAATCTGCTTTCAATTCACGTCCAAATCAGGACGGACCTGATTCAAATTTAACTAGAATGAAATCTGCGACAGAACTGATTATATCCACACATAAATTGGACCCTCCGATGCATCCACGATCTACATCCAATTTAATTATAATGAATATCACCATGGAAACATCACTTTATATCAAAACTGCGACAGAACTGATTATATCCACACATACATTGGACCCTCCGATGCATCCACGATCTACATCCAATTTAATTATAATGAATACACACCATGGAAAGATCACTTTGTATCAAATATGTGACAGAACTGATTATATGCACACATAAATTGGATCCTCCGATGCATCCACGATCTACATCCAATTTAATTTGTATATTTACCACGTTTTTATTAGCTCGCTTTCTTTTTTGTCTGTTTGTTCGGTACAAATTTTGCAATTGATTTTAAACTAACTTCCCGATGAGGCAGAGACTTGAAATTTTAAACATAGCTCAGAACTGGATGACAATGCAATATTTAAAAAAAGAAATTTAAAAACGCCTATGCGTTTAGGAGATATAAACTATTAATAAATTTAACCGTTACACCTCCCCGCGCTCCACTGTTATTAACACAGCCCATCAACGTGGTGTTCCGTTGAATATTGTATTTTACTACGTTTTTGTTAGTTCGCTTTCTTATTTGTCTGTTTGTTCGGTACAAATTTTGCAATTGATTTTAAACTAACTTCCCGATGACCTAGAGACTTGAAATTTTAAACATAGCTCAGAACTGGATAACAATGCAATATTTAAAAAAAAATTTTAAAAAAGCCTATGCGTTCAGGAGATATAAATTATTAATAATTTGAACCTTTGCACTCCCCCGCCGCGTGACGTAGTACGTCTTCGCGTTCAGCGTCCCCACTCTACTACGTGTTCCCACTCTGACTCATCCCCACTCCACTGACCCGCTTCGCACCGAAGGAGCTCAGTGTGCGTCAGTGTGCGTTCGAGCTCCATGCGGTGTTTACAAAGTTACTACGTATTATTATAGTATAATGTTTGCTTACCAAGCGAAAGAACAGTTACACCGAAATTCTCCGTCGAGCCTTTATCTTTGACATTTTACCACGGCGTTCGTTTTCGATATGACGCGTCGCAATACCGTCTGAAATTTACTACATGTCTCTGTTATAATCTCATCAAAATGTTCAAAATCGATTGTAAAATTTCACAGATATAAGGCTAAAAAGCAGAAAATGATTATTTAAATAAAAATAAATTTTTTAAAAATACCACGTTTTTAAAACGGACTAAAAAGTATAAAATAAAATTTTTAAAAACGCCACGTTTAAGAAACGGACTAAAAAGTATAAAGTAATTTTTTCTAGCCCCATACAGATTCCTAATCCCGTACAGATAGTCCTGAAAATTTGTGATTGTGAATTTTGAATAGCTATGAAAATACTTATAAGATTTAAAACGAAAAACGTGGGGCGCGTGCAATATATAATTGATGCATGAACACCTAAATCACTAACAATTTTATTGCACTGCAAATGATATGAACTGTTTTGCGAGTTTCCTCAGCGACAGCTACTCTCTGCACTCCTTCTTATGTATTATCTTGCGCCCCACGTTTTTCGTTTTAAATCTTACAAGTATTTTCTATTCAAAATTCACAATCTCAAATTTTCAGGACTATCCCCTAGCAGCACAAGATATTGTATACACATTCATATAATATCAAAAAGAGATTCAATCTGTTTTTAATATTCAAATATACATACAATATTTATTTTACATTAAGTACCAAATATTCTTTTTTATATAAGTTAGGAAGAAATATTTTTCTCATATGAAAAAGTGTGGCTTAAAAAATATTTATCTAATATTTTTGTGCTACTAGGGTCTGTACGGGGTTAGGAATCTGTATGGGGCTAGAAAAAATTATTTTATACTTTTTAGTTCGTTTTTAAACGTGGCGTTTTTTAAAATTTCATTTTATACTTTTTAGTCCATTTTAAAAACGTGGTATTTTTTAAAAATTCATTTTTATTTAAATAATTATTATCGAATGATTCGAACTGACACGCTCAATTACCGCGGAACAATATTTTTCAAACCGTATAATATTCCGTGTTTGACCAAGTTCCAATGTTATCTCCTGATTCCATCTAGCGACCACGCGACTACAAACTGGTGTCCATTTATGCCCGCACAGATGCACAGATAGATAAAACTCGCACGCGAAGTCTTTCCACGTAGGGCACAGCTTTGAAGCGTCTTGTGGTCAGAGGGATCGCGGAATGTGTGCCTTTAAAATCCGATTTAATAATGGAGCACGTGTCCCAACGGCTCCGATGCCGCGCCAGGCCATTGGTTGAATAGTTGAAACCCAGCTTAGGTGGTGTATACATTTTTGAGAGCGAACAGAGGATTTGTTCGGAGACCCGTAACAGCGACTTTACAGCTCACAGTATTTCCCTTTAGCTGGATCTTGTGGGCGAAATTGCTTTTCAACCGGCTGCACCGACCATCAATTTCCATTTCGGAATAAACTGTCAAAGGACAATTGTCCAATTGTGATTATCCCGTCGGCCGTGTCTTGAAGATATTATTAAATAATTAATCTATCGGGCATTGCATTTCCGCTGGCTCTCGAAGCGGAGTATTTTTGTCCCCGTCGAATAAACCTCTACAAGGGAAAATGCGATTCCTTTCTGCTACACTGGGCCCATTATATTGAGTTTTAATCCGTTCCATCTTCGCGTGGCAGTGATTGCCGCATGGCGGACTTTACTCCCTTTGAAGGCATTTTTCACGTCTGTGCGCTTCAATTACTCTCGCCCTGAATACCGTCGGATCCCCCCCGGAAAAGCTTCTTAAATTCCTCGAAAAATTTTTTCCCACATTTTCTCGCACAGTGCGTAATACTGCGTCTAGGTTATTCACGATGCTTTCCTCTCCGAAGCAGAATAAATGTAAATTTTATGCGACTCTCACGTGTGTGGTAAATTCATTCTTCCATCCTCTTGGAGGTGGTGGAAGTTCGCCGGACGTCTCTATAGGTCCCCTTAGGGCGAGCATCACTTCCGCCTCTCTCGCATAGCTGAATATTTCACACGACGATGTTTGCTGTGCGTTCTGCGTCACGCCATTCTACGGACAAACGCACCTGGCGACAGAGAAATTCAATGGACAATTGCTTCAAGTATGCTTCTCCTTTCGTTTTCTTCTTTGGCACTTCTTCGGAATATTATAAGAAACATTTTATCTTGACAGTGCACGAACAGTTGTTCCAGAAGCGAGCAAAGCTTTGTTTTTGAAGAAAGTTTGGAACCACTGGGTCACTCTCTGAGTGAGGTACTATTCCGAAAATTTTTAATTCTTACTAAGATCCTATTCTGAAAATTTTCATTCAATATTTCATTCAGAAATATGCGAGCTACACTTCAGGTCAAAGCTAGACCACCCGTGAAACGAATAAAAATTTCCCAGTTCAGACTGGAGTACAGAAATTTTTCTTCTGTCCAAGAAACACGATAAAATCGATCGTTCAACCCGGAAAAGCACGTTAATCGAACACCACATCTGCCTGGCCCGGTGTGTACGTGTACAATAATACTCGGAACAATCAATCAACGTTAATCGTAAGATGTTCCACTTTGTATACGTCTACGTGCACACACGCGCGTCACGTGTTTCCATTGCCTTAGATCTTTATCAGCCTATCTCTCGGTGGAACGTCGACTGATGCGCGCATAACCAAGTACGAATCGAATCCGCGATAACCGATCTCGTTATGAATTTATTACTCTGTTGCCTTGTGTAGCGGGATAATGATCCGCCCGCTCAAAGAAGTATCATTATAAATTGAGATCCGGTAGTGCGTACTTGATGTTACGCCGACGCGCGATCCGACCCGGGGACTTTAATCTGCATTAGATTTAGGCCACGGCTGGGAGAGATAAAGTTTGACGGAGACGGGCTTTCCATACTTACTAGCTCAAGCCTGTAACGGATCTCGCTAGAACCTAACCTTGATCTGAAACATACTTCAAATCTACCCTACATTTCGAATTTATCTGAATGACGCCTACGCTGGATCTGGAATGTATTCAAAGGAAACTTTAGCATGTCTAACGTTGTATTGGTGATGGAGCCTAACATGCTAAAATATTTTAACAGGGTCTAACATGTTTAAAATATATTTATAATGGAACGTAGCATGTCTCAAACATATTTTGATAGGACCTAACTTGTCTGAAATATATTGTCCATGAAGCCTAACATACTGAAATATATTTACAATGGAACCTAGCATGTCTGATACATATTTTAATAGTACCGAACTTATCTGAAATATATTGGCGATGGAGCCGAACACACTGAAATATTTTCACAGGGTCTAACATGTCCGAAATATATTTATAATAAAACCTAGCATGTTTGAAACATATTTTAATAGGACCTAACTTGTCTGAAATATATTGGCGGTGAAGCCTAACATACTGAAATATTTTAACAGGGCCTATCATGTCTGAAATATATTTATAATGGAACCTAGCATGTCTGAAACATATTTTAATAGGACCTAACTTGTCTGAAATATATTGGCAATGGAGCCCAACCTGCTGAAATATTTTAACAGGGTCAAACATGTCTCAAAAATATATTTATAATGGACCCTAGCATGTCTGAAATATATTTATAATGGAACCTAGCATGTCTGAAATATATTTTAATAGGACCTAACTTGTCTGAAATATATCGGTCATGAAGCCTAACATACTGAAATATATTGGCGATGAAGCCTAACATGCTGAAATATTTTAACAGGGCCTATCATGTCTGAAATATATTTGTAATCGAACCTAGCATGTCTGAAACATATTTTAATAGGACCTAACTTGTCTGAAATATATTGGCGATGACGCCTAACATGCTGAAATATTTTAACAGGGCCTATGATGTCTGAAATATATTTATAATGGAACCTAGCATGTTTGAAACATATTTTAATAGGACCTAACTTGCCTGAAATATATTGGCGGTAAAGCCTAACATACTGAAATATTTTAACAGGGCCTATCATGTCTGAAATATATTTATAATGGAACCTAGCATGTCTGAAACATATTTTAATAAGACCTAACTTGTCTGAAATATATTGGCAATGGAGCCTAACCTGCTGAAATATTTTAACAGGGTCAAACATGTCCCAAAAATATATTTATAATGGAACCTAGCATGTCTGAAATATATTTATAACGGAACCTAGCATGTCTGAAATATATTTTAATAGGACCTAACTTGTCTGAAATATATCGGTCATGAAGCCTAACATACTGAAATATATTGGCGATGAAGCCTAACATGCTGAAATATTTTAACAGGGCCTAACATGTCCGAAATATATTTATAATGGAACCTAGCATGTTTGAAACATATTTTAATAGGACCTAACTTGCCTGAAATATATTGGCGGTGAAGCCTAACATACTGAAATATTTTAACAGGGCCTATCATGTCTGAAATATATTTATAATGGAACCTAGCATGTCTGAAACATATTTTAATAAGACCTAACTTGTCTGAAATATATTGGCAATGGAGCCTAACCTGCTGAAATATTTTAACAGGGTCAAACATGTCTCAAAAATATATTTATAATGGAACCTAGCATGTCTGAAATATATTTTAATAGGACCTAACTTGTCTGAAATATATTGGCGATGACGCCTAACATGCTGAAATATTTTAACAGGGTTTAAAATTCTAAAATATATTTAAAATGGAACCTAGCATGTCTGATACATATTTTAATAGTACCGAACTTATCTGAAATATATTGGCGATGGAGCCGAACACACTGAAATATTTTAACAGGGTCTAACATGTCCGAAATATATTTATAATGGAACCTAGCATATTTGAAACATATTTTAATAGGACCTAACTTGCCTGAAATATATTGGCGGTGAAGCCTAACATACTGAAATATTTTAACAGGGCCTATCATGTCTGAAATATATTTATAATGGAACCTAGCATGTCTGAAACATATTTTAATAGGACCTAACTTGTCTGAAATATATTGGCAATGGAGCCTAACCTGCTGAATTATTTTAACAGGGTCAAACATGTCTGAAATATATTTATAATGGAACCTAGCATGTTTGAAACATATTTTAATAGGACCTAACTTGTCTGAAATATATTGGCGATGACGCCTAACATGCTGAAATATTTTAACAGGGTCTAACATTCTAAAATATATTTATAATGGAACCTAGCATGTTTGTAACATATTTTAATAGGAGTAACAGCGTCCCAGTATGAAAAAAGCGTGTCAGCGACCCATTCAGACACGCTAATTGCCGGTTCTATTGATCCTCGGTTTAAACAAACCTGTGTCTGCGTGGTGCTCGTTCGAATCCATGGAAGGGTAACCCGAACGCTCCCCGGTTCTAATTGGAAGAGCAAATTCAACCTCCGCAAACTTCCTCGTCGGTTGACCAATGCTGTTTAATTCGCGTTCGACCCCGGATAGAATAATGTATGAGGCGACGGAACAATTTGTACCGCGTTCTCGTCCTTTGTCAGGAATCACCGCCCGCCATTTTGACACGAAATCGACCGAGAATAATCCTAATAACATTTGCCATTGATCAGCGACAGTACATGGCCATCTTTCGAAAAATGTTAAATCATTCGTGTATAGTCCAGTCCATCACTCTGACAATCGGAAGGAAAATTCTGAAAGCGTGGAAACATTAGGACGGAAGTCCAGAATGGAAATAAATGGACGGCGAGTACGGTTAAACGAAAAAGTTGCTAAACGAGCAGCGGCCATGATAAAATTCTCATTAACCTTGCGAAGTCTCGGGTATCCTCCAAGTCTCGTTAAAGTCGAACAACGGGGTCGAGAAGGAAACGCAATTTCAAAGGCACGTATTACAGTACACACTACAGCATTACAGGCAAAAACGGAACATGGTGGCTCGTTAGGGTCCCGCGCGGATTCGGTGGCCATGTCTTAAGGGGATCTATACCCTCAGATTTTGGGGTATTAATCAATGTTATCAACCTCTGTGCAGAAAAAAAGTTTGGTAACATTGATAAACACGCAACTGCATAATGAACACGAGATGGAGTTGCTTGCTATTTCCATATTCCATTCAGCTCGTCGCGAATGCCGTTATACAGGACAGGTCGCACTAATATTAGTGCCACCGATGAGAATATGTACCTCGTCTGTGTCAGTTTTGCTATGATTCCACATTGACAGCAGTGCAGCAGTGAAATGTTGCACAATATCGCAGCACTGATTGACAGTCCTTCTGACTGGGCACCATCTCGTCTAAACTAACTGAAATAAAATTGGCTCTAGATTGGCTCTACATCAGAGATAACCTCTGTCTTCATGAACGTAATATGGGGAAATCTCTGCTATGTAAATGAAATCACGCGCATCGATTTTTTGTCCTTATACGAGCATAATTTGAGCTACACAATAGTTCATTTGATAGAGGAAGGTTCATCACGGCGCGCTCTGCTCATCATATCAGTCAGAAAAGTCTCTTTGAGACAGAAAAATACATTGAAATCTGCGGTTATTTTTCTAGATTTTTTCTCTACTTTGGGTACTCATATTATTAGATATAAACATAATCTCGTTAAGTCAATTGCAGAGCGCGCGGTATTTAACCTTCCTCTATAGAATGAGTCCTCACCCAGTCAAAAATCCGCTCAAATAAGGACAAAAAATCGATGCGCGTAAACCCATGTTTCGACCCAAAATCTAGTAAGATTCTAGTTCCTTTCTAGTTACAATCCGAGGGTATAGATCCCCCTTAATCGGAAGGAAACGGGACCGCATTCCGAGGATCGATCGGTTATGTGGAGGAAACGAGAGTTATATATTGATCGCGTGGACGTACGAAGTCCAACCTCGATTTCCCAGGCCTGTTCAAGCGAGCCCTTTTTCTGTAATCGGCGATTTAGCATCGAGGGCAAATTAATCGGGGCTACACGAGCAGCTAGAGTCCTGCCCTATTATGAATACTTTATCCGAACGAATAAATGTTTTCCCGATTTTACAACCTATTATCGGAGGGTAGATTGGAACAGGCAAATGAGGGGTGACGCGAGGATTTCTCATATTTCATTCGGCTGGTCGATCAATGCGTGGATAACATTGTTCTCGTCGAGAGACATTCGCAGAATAAATTCGGTCCCGTCGATGATGGCGAAATTAAAGAGTGACTTGTGTTTGAAACGTGATGATGGAAATTGACGTGGATTTGGTGCAGGGATCAACAGGAATTATATTTGGCTGCAGGATCTAATTCCATTTCCATCTTGGACTCTGAAACTATTAGGTTTTCCCAAAAGTTTCTTTCGAAATGTGTTCCTTTGATATTAAATATTACTGAATAAATATTACCTTGTCCCAAATGTTGGTTTTTGATTCATGATCTAAAATCATAGTCTAAAACATTACCATAAAGATTGTCGCAGTGTTTGCATTTATTTAGCAACATTAAAGGAAAACATTCCGAAAGAAACATTTGGGATAACCTAGTACCGTTTATCCCCACAACAAATACGAGAAAGGAAAATTCGTTCGTGGTACTGGGCAGCTATTGTAATTATTTGTTAAACATCGATGGCAATCACTATGCTAGAATCCTAAATTATGGATCCAGCGATGGCTTCCCAAATTCTCGTGATCGGGAATAAGCTATGTCTGCAATAACTGACACTCCCGTGCGGTGGACGATTCAGAGTACCAATTAATTTTATTGCAGCAAACAGTGCCGCTGCGACATAAACAATTTACGTAGCTGAAATTATAGTTCTGCTGCGCGAATCTGCATGAAATGATTAACGGCGGGTGCACCGTTCCAGACTGTACGCGAAATGTTTCGATGCTGAATATCGCGATATTTGATTCCAGAAGTTGACGTTTGTTAAATGTTATTGATGATCGTAATAATCATACTCATTAATTAAAAATACTTCCCAGCGGGAACAATCGTTATTCAACGTCTGGAAATTCTTCTCCCTTAATGTTGCGCATTCAATTAAATAATATATAAACGATAAATCTTTTCCAATGTTCCGGGAAACATTTCCTTTGCGAATTAAATAAATCCTCTCGCGATTTTCCTGATATTTTACAATTCAGATGTGTATTTCAACGATGCAAATGATTCATATAAATGGAAAATACGATAGTAAAGGAAGCTGGTGGAGAGGAAACTATGACATTGGGGAATTCCTTGGATTTCAAGATCTTCCGATAGAATTCTATTATGCTGTCGCTTATGTGGCATTCAATTTAGGCTAAGATGTTGCTGCGAGGAAATGTCCCGTCCTCGGCGAATTTACAGCGCGTAATGCCTCCGGATTTATCTATATTACTCTGTTATCCCTATAATAGCTTCATTTGAATGAGTTAGGCGCCTATCCGAATTGCTTCAAGCTCATTTCACCCGAAAACCACATTAAGGCAATATACGAGGTCTTAACGCTTCCCCAAAAATTAATATCCCGTAAATAACATTTTCATCATAAAGGGTATAGCCGGATAAGCATGGGCCAACGGCCCCCTCTCCGATTTTCCTGATTCCTGTCTTAAAACATCGTTTTATGTCTAAAAAAACATTGTGTAAAATTTCAAATGTCTACCCCCACCGATAGGGGTAATATTGAGGTAAATTCCCCCGCACTTAAATGCAATTTGCTCTAAAACGAGAAAAGATACCGACATGGGATAAACGGCAAACAAGAGATAAAGATACACTCTATATTTCAGATTTTTTTCAGAATTTTTTGCTAATTATTTATAGCTGAAAATAATTAATTAATTTTTTGGGAATTTTTTAAACTATCTTCCCTTGGGTTGACACCTACCGGCATACTTTATTTTTTTTGACACTGTTCCACCAAACGGACACTTCTGAGATTTTTTTACAAAATAGGTTAGAATCCTAGCAATATTTTAGAATTTTTTGGTAGGTGTCAACCCAGAAGAAGATAGTTAAAAAAATTAATTAATTATTTTCAAAAATCGGAGCGGGGGCTGCTGGCCGGCCCATGCTTATCCGGCTATACCCTTTTGAAAGCATAACTCAGAAATTGAGGAAACGACGGCGATTTTAAGTGTTACATTTTTCGACCATTTCCATTTTCGAAACAGAAATTTTCACCGAATATACATACCAAATTTGAAATCCATCCGTCCAGCAGTTCCAAAGATACACTCGCCAGATTACCTTTATGCCAGGTCCAGGTTTTTTTTGACACTGTTCCACCAAACGGACACTTCTGAGATTTTTTTACAAAATAGGTTAGAATCCTAGCAATATTTTAGAATTTTTTGGTAGGTGTCAACCCAGGGGAAGATAGTTAAAAAAATTCCCAAATATATACCCTTTCTCCTTTTTTTTACTAAATATAACAAAATGTAAATGTAACATCCCATAAATAATATTTTCAGGAGAGTGCATCTCCCGTAAATAACAATTTCTCAAAAATGAATATTTCATAAATTTCTCTTGCCATTTACGTAACACAGAAATGTAAGTGCAGCGCAGAAATAATGTTAAAATTCTCTCTCTTAAAGAAGAAACTCTTTGTAACGAACGGCGGGAAGCCACAAACGCAAGAACCGCCTAGAAGGTTGAGTGAAGGAACTGGAAAGCTGGCGTTTCAATTATGTAAAACACTATACCCGCGAGTTTCCCTTCATCGCGGTATACACACTTCGTGGACAGACGATCTTGTGTTACGTCCACGCAACTTGCCGGAGGTAATTACGATTTTATTAAAAAACATGCGGGGCTGAAAACTTTCCACTTTGTGTACGGTACTAATTTTCAGGCGATGTGGACTCGTGGAACAGGGTGGAAAATTTATAAACACATTGAATTGCGATGTGCCCGTCAAAAGTGAAATGAATTGTATCCGTAAAAAATTAAAGACTGATGAAATTAATTCATCATATTTATAATAGTACAGTCTTGAAATTTGCCTGCGAAAATCAACATCCGCAGTCTAGTGATCGCGTTCGAAGTGGCAGAAAGTTACATTTGATGATATCGGAATGGATATTCGGAATCCAAGTGAGAAGATGAAAGAAAAATAGTTGCAAGCTTCGAGACGAACCTGTTACGCGTGGCACGGCTTCTCTGAAGTGAGGAATTTTCTCGCAGAATTTTAGAAGCGTGCAGAAACCCAGAATTAGCTCGCGTAATGAGTCCGGAGGATCGACAGCGAGCACATGGTGCATTCTCGCTTCAAAGAATCCATTAACGCGCGCACACGTGTGACAAACTGACGGAACCAGTAAATCTTGTGACATGCACTGTGTCTGGTTAAAAATTAGCTTATCATTTTATCTGTCGCGAGAATGTTTGTTGAAGTCTTTTTTAATCTCTTACTCGGGAGAATTAATTCTTTAATGGAGCGTCTTACGATTTTTTAAGGAAAATGCAAATCCGCGAAGCTTCCGTGCGCAGCATTCAATATTCACTTTGATTAATGTTTCTCGAGAAACAGCGGGGGCAAGAACGCGCACCCCGGTTTCTTCCCCCGAAGGCTCGAGTTTTGCTGCTTCGCTAGTTTATTAGCAAAATCTGCCTCGGCCGAGTCTTCGAGGGATGACGCAAGTGACGCGGAGCGGCTGAATTCGTTAACGATGTCAACGGAGGGTACTCGTTAAACACTAAATGAATTCCCGTTTAAGTTCCACGTTAATTATCCACTCGAAATGCTGTATTCCGAGAGCGAACTCGGCGAAAGTCCAAGTCTGGTCCGGGTGATACGGCTGATAGGGCGGATTAAACTTGCCGCTAACTCGATAAATGCCGTCAGCCCTCGGACAACTTGTCCTGGCCAGCGATTTTTTCAACGAAACTGCAAGCTTTAGGGCTCGGAAAGTTCCCCACCACTCCGTTCTCAAGATTGTTCTTTCAGACTTAATCCCCGCGGTCTCTACTGCCTCCCTGATGAGGGGTTTACAAAAACTGCTGGGAAAATTCACCCACACGTTCTCCAAGCATTGCTTTGCAACCACATATTGGGAGTACAAATTAGTTCGGTCCGTTTTTTTGTGGTCAAAAATGCATTTATTTCAGAACAAAATAAATGAACAGGTTAATCAAAGTATCGTCCATCGCTGGTTACTACTTCTTCCCACCTTTCAGGCAATTTTCGAATTCCGTCTCGAAAAAATGTCTCGTCTTCTGAGGCGATCCAAGTTTGTAAGCAATTTTCGATTTCTGCGAAAGAAGTGAGCCGGTGACCTGCCAAATCGTGCTGCATCCGTCGGAACAACCAGTAATCCGAAGGAGCAATGTCCGGCGAATACGGCGGATGCGGTAAAATATCCCACTTGAGTGTTTCTAAATATTTTTTTACGACTTTTGCGACGTGAGGCCGAGCGTTATCATGCAGAAGAATAACTTTGTCATGTCTCTGCTCGTATTCCGGCCGTTTCTCTCGTAATGCCTTGCTTGTGAATTATTCCCATGGATTTTAATCGTATGGAAACTGCTTGTTGGGTAACTCCCAATGATTCTGCAAGCTCCTCTTGCGTTTCACTCGGATCTTCATCGAGTAATGCCTCCAATTCTGTATCTTCAAATTTTTTTTGGCTGTCCAGAGCGAGGCTTGTCTTCAACGCTGAAATCACCATCCTTGAAACGTCGAAACCATTCCCTACATGATTTATCAGTTGGAGCATTGTCACCATAAACTTCTACAAGCATTCGATGCGCTTCAGCAGCACTTCTCTTCCAATTAAAGCAGAAAAGTCAAACCTCCCGCAAATGCTGCTTAGTCACCACAAAATTTGACATATTCAACACAGTAAAAAACAAAAGTTTTGTATGAAAACTAAAGCGATGTAAACTGAATATTATTGGTAGATGCCTGACCTCTCTGGAAACATCGAAATCAGCTGTCACTGTGAAACATTCATAACAGTCAGAGACAGTGGCGCACCCAGGATGTAATCTTGGAGGGGGCCGAGTTGAACCCAGCCCTAGGTTTTGCGAGATGACCTTATTTTTTTTCTTAAATATCTGTCAACGGTACCCAGGGCTATTCCGCGATTTTAATTTTGGAAGCTAAACATTTTTTCTTGGGGGGGGGGGGCTTGGCCCCCTGGCTCCCCCCCTGGTTGCGCCACTGGTCAGAGACATCTTTTGAAAACGGACCGAACTAATTTGTACTCCCAATAAATATTACTTGTCTTAGAATTTACTGGAAATGGCTGCCAGGAACTCGATTTCTGCGCGACCTTCTCGAAATTTTTGGAACACACTCTCAAAAGATCACTCTAGAAAGCACCCGTCTTGTTTTCTACGAAAATGTAATTTTACGCCCCGGAGAAATGATTAACATCGACCCAGTTCCAGGGGGATGAAACAGCTCCTTACCGGAATGTTGATACAGGAAGCGATCACGAGGTTAGTGTAGATTGTTATTACAGAGACAGGTGTGCATAATTTACATTGTTATTACTGGGCAAGCATTCCCGAGGGTGGAACGGCGTCGTCTGAACAGCTCTTAAATAAATTACACGGGTTGGTTGAGTGTAATCTGAGCGATCAATTCCTGCGAGGGTGGTGATTTTTTTTTCGAAAGGAACGATCTAGGAGTTTGTAGACGGCGTGGTGGATCGTTCCGGATGGATTTCGAATTTTTTCAGAACCCTTTGATGTTGACCGTGATAATGTCGTTCAAACAGGGAGCTTGTTAGCTCGAGGGTCAGAGTGGTGATGGGATTCCTGAGGAGATCTGGAGATCTCTGCCACCGCGTGAACTTCGATCTTCTTTACTGCCCCTGGAAGCTCTTCCACCACCGTTCAATCTCAGGATTAAACTATGTCGGGGTTGAACTGGGTATTATTTTTACACAGTGGGTTCGATTAAGTAAAATATTTGGGAGGTAGCACTGAATTATGTAAGGCTTTTTATAAAAGTTGTTTATTATATCAGGAACAACGCTGTCCGCGCGTGCTCTAGCGGTTACGTCGCCCCGGACAAAAAGACAAATTGCCGCCCCTTAAGAATATATATATTTTTAAAATAAAGGTACATATTTTGTATTTTCAATAAAGACCAAATCATTTTATTTAAATTTTAATAAAAGCATGTATTTAGAAAGAAACATATAACATTAACCCTTTGCACTTCTTTGTCCCCTCTGAGGCACCACTAAAAATTGCTGTACCATTATTCGAAATATTATGAAATATATCGGTATCTAATCAATTACTAAACATTTTCGTATTGTATGAAGTATTACACCAATTTCATATCCATAGAATTGCATAAATCATAGGGAATGGAAATATTCTAGATCGGAAGAAACGTTTAATTTTCCAGTTAAAATAATTTGGAGTGCAAACGGTTAACATAATATTGATAATCAAGCAGTACAAAACAGTAGAAATTAATCAAGAAATATCTGTACCCAGCCACAAATTGTTAACCATATAATTCGTTACATTTTTAAATGCAATTAAAAACAATTATTGCACAAACAATTAAAATGCCATTATTTTGAGAATAAAGCAAGGTAACATCAACTACGCTAAAATCACAAAAAGTTTTCTTTTCTTACTTTCAGTTCTGCAAACTTTTTTATCACATCTTTTAAATTTACTTGATCAGCAATTTCATGCTCAATTGCCAAAATGGCCCAACAATTAAGACGATTTTGTGCAGAAGTCGAACGTAAAAAGTTTTTAATTAATTTTACGGTGCGCACTGTAAATTTTTAGCGAACGGAAAAATCGATGTGTGAAATTTTCTATTAATTGGGCATTTAACGCATCAATATTTTTCTTACACTTACAGCCAAAATGGCGCCCCCAGAGCGGGCCCTGACACTGCATGACACATACTTTCATTTTCAAAATAGTTCCGGTTCAAGTGGATAAATTGCATTATTTTCTGAGCCTTTCGAATTTGTTTTCATGGCTTTTTTCTGGTAAATACGTCAATCGTATACTATAGAGCTCAATGAATGCATAAACTCAAATTTGTTGAAATCGTGACGTTTTTCCTTGCAACCACAGTTATGTAACTCCAATTCGAGAGTAGATTTAGCCGAGGATGATAAATGTGTGGAGATTGTTCGATTCGTTTGAACGACGGCCAAGGGGATGAAAGACGAAGTTCGGCGAGGATTTGGTCAGGAAGCTGAGAATGAGCGAAGCCTCGAATATTCGTGCAGACGACCTTTGCCGGCTTCCTCGAAATGGTAAATGGCGGCGCGACAAACATCCACGTTGGCCGGCCGACTTCCTCTGGGGCGCAAGGCAGTATGAATTTCAAATTGCAACCCCGAGGCCGCATCATTCGTCCAGTCCTTCGAGCTTTCTGGCCTCATTTCCCGTCCTCCACCGGCGCTGACGCTGCGCCAACCGCGACCGCGTTCCTCTATGCCGCTTCATCCGGCGTCGCTTCCGCTACCATACCCTCGGATCATCCCTCTGTCTTCCATTCGCGTGATTCCCCCGCCTGCGAATGACTCCGCAAACTAATTTTCACGAAAACATATCCCTGCGCTCCAGCTGACAATGAATATTCGGGACTCGGATGCAGTTTGAACCGTGTAACGGCCTCCATAGATCTGACTATACGGGGTGAATAAGAAATTATTCTCGATCGTACATTTTTAAATAAATGTGGGGTGAGTCCGGGGGGTTTAGAGTTATTTAAATTGAAATATCTTCTGAACTATTAACTTCTCGACATACATAGGTTAGTACTTTTTTTATAACGAATCTCCAGTTGCATCGATTGATGTATTAAACAATACCTTATTACATTAAAAAAAGTATCGATGACCTTGAAATCTCATAAATAAATGACCTCGAAAAGTTTTCAATCTCAATTTCAATATCAACTCTTACTCTTCATTTTCAACTTCAATTTTTCAATTTCAACTTCAACTTTAATTTCCACTTCAATTTCAACTCTTCCACTTCAAATTCAATTTCTATTCTTCCATTTCAACTTCAATTTTTCAATTTCATTTCGTTAATATCAACTTCAATTTCATTATCAACCCTACAACTTCAATTTCAACTCGTCAATTTCAATTCCAAATACAATTTTTCAATTTTAATTCGTTAATTTCAACTCTTCAGTTTCAATTTCAACATCAATTCTTCCATTTGACTTTAATTTCGATATCAACTCTTCAACTTGATTTTTAATTTCAATTTTTCCATTTCAACTTTAATTTCAACTTCAATTTTAACTCTCCCATTTCAACTTCTATTTCAACTCTTCCATTTCAACTTCAATTTCTCCTCTTCCATTTCAACTTCAATTTTTCAATTTCATTTCGTTAATATCAACTCTTCAACTTCATTTTCAATTTTTGCATTTCAACTTTAATTTCAACTTCAATTTCTATTCTTCCATTTCAACTTCCATTTTTCAATTTTATTTCGTTAATTTAAACTCTTTAATTTCAACGTAATTTTTTCAATTTCAACTTCAATTTTTCAATTTCAATTCGTTCATTTGAACTCTTCAATTTCAACATAAAATTTTTCATTTCAACTTCAATTTCTACTCTTCCATTTCAACTTCAATTTTTCAATTTCGCTTCGTTAATTTCAACTCTTCACTTTCAACATTAATTTTTCAACCCATCAACTTCAATTTCAGTTTTTCAATTTCATCGTCAATTTCAATATCAACCCTTCAATTTCAACTCTTCAATTTCAACTCTTCAATTTCAATTCGTTAATTTTAAATCTTCAATTTTATTTCAACGTCAATCTTTCAATTTCATTTCGTTAATATCAACTCTTCAACTTCATTTTCAATTTTTGCATTTCAACTTCAATTTCTATTCTTCCATTTCAACTTCCATTTTTCAATTTTATTTCGTTAATTTAAACTCTTTAATTTCAACGTAATTTTTTCAATTTCAACTTCAATTTTTCAATTTCAATTCGTTCATTTGAACTCTTCAATTTCAACATCAAATTTTTCATTTCAACTTCAATTTTTCAATTTCGCTTCGTTAATTTCAACTCTTCACTTTCAACATTAATTTTTCAACCCATCAACTTCAATTTCAGTTTTTCAATTTCAACGTCAATTTCAATATCAACCCTTCAATTTCAACTCTTCAATTTCAAGTCTCCAATTTCAATTTTTCAATTTCAATTCGTTAATTTTAAATCTTCAATTTTATTTCAACGTCAATCTTTCAATTTCATTTCGTTAATATCAACTCTTCAACTTCATTTTCAATTTTTGCATTTCAACTTTAATTTCAACTTCAATTTCTATTCTTCCATTTCAACTTCCATTTTTCAATTTTATTTCGTTAATTTAAACTCTTTAATTTCAACGTAATTTTTTCAACTTCAACTTCAATTTTTCAATCTCAATTCGTTCATTTGAACTCTTCAATTTCAACATCAAATTTTTCATTTCAACTTCAATTTCTACTCTTCCATTTCAACTTCCATTTTTCAATTTTATTTCGTTAATTTAAACTCTTTAATTTCAACGTAATTTTTTCAATTTCAACTTCAATTTTTCAATTTCAATTCGTTCATTTGAACTCTTCAATTTCAACATCAAATTTTTCATTTCAACTTCAATTTCTACTTTTCCATTTCAACTTCCATTTTTCAATTTTATTTCGTTAATTTAAACTCCTCACTTTGAACATTAATTTTTCATTTTTAATATCAACCCTTCAACTTCAATTTTTCAATTTCAACCCATCAACTTAAATTTTTCAATTTCAACTCTTCAATTTCAGTTTTTCAATTTCAACGTCAATTTCAATATCAACCCTTCAATTTCAACTCTTCAATTTCAATTTTTCAATTTCAATTCGTTAATTTCAAATCTTCAATTTTATTTCAACGTCAATCTTTCAATTTCAATATCAACTCTTCAGTTTACACTAGCAAGTAAACGCTAACGTCTTAGTACGACAGTAATGGTGTTTTAGAGTTATTTAAATTGAAATATCTCCTGAATTACTAACTTTTCGACATGCCTAGGTTAGTACTTTTTTATAACGAATGTCCATTTGCATCGATTGATGTATTAAAAAATACCTCATTCCATTTAAAAAAATATCGATGACCTTGAAATCTCATAAAAAAATGGCCTCGAAAATTTTTTCCCTTACACCGTTACATGTGGCCCTTCGATCAGTGTAACTTTGTCCTAAGAAGTCTTGTGTACAACGAAAAGTAACGGAGATATTTAAGTGTTCTGTTTCTTCGGACTCACCCTGTATAGTCCCAGTTACGTTGGGACCTTGAACTTCGCCACGATGCAGGATCGTCTCAGATCGATCCGGGAATGGCGCTGCCCTAGAGGGATTTATGGCAATTCGCCTGATACCAGCTAGGTCCATAAAATCCAGCTGCTCAAGGTTTATAGAAACTTCTACAATTGCTGACTGATTGCACGAGGACTGCTTAGCAAACATTCTAGGGTGCTCGACCTACCTGTGTGCTAGATGACATTTAAGGTGCAGTCTTAGGTAGAAGTTAGTTTCTTAGGGATTTAGAGCTGACCTGACTCTAGCGAAGATCTCTTAGGACCTATCTAAATTAGGTCTCATCTGGATCCAGCTTGAAATTAGCTTCGGCCTAGTCTAGTTGGACTTATGTTTGGCTTGACCATGGCCACAGTCAACCTCAGAACTCCGATAAGAGCCGACCTTTGGCCGCAAACCACCCCTAACAAATTCCAAACGTAACCAAACCTCACCCCACACTGAAATCTAAACTGACCACATTCCTTACCGTCTGGCAGCATAAATTTCAAGATCCTTCGTTGCCTCCCCCATCCATCACAGGTCACTACTCCCACTTCATTAACTAGCCACGCCCACCGTTTTATCAGTTGCACCGCTGCACTTACATATGCACACGCCCACCTTCTACAATTGAAGGGACCCGAGTTGACGCGAACAAGGGGCGGAGCTGATTGGAAGATGTTTCCCAGGTCCCCGTTTATCATCCTCCGTGGCTGCAATTGTAAATGTTCAGCAAGAAATCGAAAGCTTGGCAAAAATACAGAAAGGTCTCGAGGGTTTCTCGAATAGGCGATCAATGAATAGAATCGCAGCGTGTGAATTTATTCCTTCATTGAATCTCGACAAAGTGCGCTAATGGGATTCCAGTCGGCTCTGGGAAGTTGGTGGGACACGTAGTTAAAGGAAATATAACTTCTGTCGGGTCGACGGCATCTGTATTCGAACGAGACTCCCGGGAATTCGTAGCGTTCGCGATTGCGATGAAAGAAAAGTTTTCCTTAAGTCGCCACGCTCACTATGCCACGCTCGTTTCAACCGTGTCCCCGTTTTCTCTTCGAATCCGTTTCGGAGTTTTTAGAAATTGCCAGGCCGATCGAACGGTTTCGTTTGTTGTCCGGCTCAATTGGATTCCGTTTTGTGGTCCTCGTCAATTTTATTTCTCAGTGGGAAGGGACACGATAAAAACGAAATTACTTTCCGGACGACGTGATATGATTTCGTGGGCATTATTTTCACTGCGCCGTGAAACGGAAAGTTTTAACGAACCTGTTAAAGATAGAAAATAATCTCGGATATACGGGGATCTTTCTGCGCGACCTCTTGGAGAAGGGGAGTCGACGCAGTGACTGAACACCTTACAATACCGATTCCTCTTTGAGCGAACTTTTCGCTGAAGCTCAGCATCTCCCACTTCCCGTATTCCCTCTCTCGGTGGAATTCGAAACGTAAATCCGTCAGGATTACTGCTGGATGAAAGGGATACAGGAAATAAAAAAATAGAAATCAATAAGGACACCCGTATCTCCAAAGGATCCAAAAGGTTTCTCTCTCCTTTCAACAATTTTTATTCATTTTATTCGCAGCTTGAAGAACAGTGCAAACAACTAGAAAATGGAATCGTATCTGAAAGTCTACACTGAAGTGAAATCTTCTGTTTTATTTTTATTACACTGTCCAACACCAAATTTGTTCCACAATTACTGTTGGGTGATTCTTATAGAGTTTTTCGCGCTGATTTCGATTCTGTCCTTAATTTTTTTTCTAGATGTACAGTTTTTGAGAAACATGACTTTGAAAGAAAAACATATTTTTCAACTTTAAACAAATATTGTGATGTTATTATGAAAGATGTTGAATTGTTCTTTACAGCAAAAGATTCTGTAGACTTTCCCGAATACAGTGATATCCAATATTAATACATTGTGATTGTTTAAACATGTTTAAACAATGATTAAAGACGGACACTATACAACGGTCGAACCCTGTAGCAAGTTGAATTATTCATCGGAAAAGTACAACGAGGTTCTTCAAATATTTTATTCGAGCGGTGAAAACATTTCTATAGTCTAATGATTAGGTCTAGTATTTTTTCACTTGTCCAATCATTTTTGTAATGGTTTTTATCCATATAGCAACTTCGCGTTCATTCTCTTCAGCCAATTAGCAGCAAGTCGTTCAAGGGGTACCAGAATTCATTAAAACTGGTTTGCGGAAAGTTTAATTACACTGTCCAACAAATTTCAACTTTTTTTTTTGTATTTCGATTCCCACTATACGATTCTTACAGTTTTTCGCGCTGATTCCGAATCTGTCCTTAATTTTTCTCCTAGACGCACAGTTTTTGAGAAACATGACTTTGAAAAAAAAACATATTTTTCAACTTTAAACAAATATTGTGGTGTTATTATGAAAGATGTTGAATTGTTCTTTACAGCAAAAGATTCTGTAGACTTTCCCGAATACAATGATATCCAATATTAACACATTATGATTGTTTAAACACGTTTGACGCCTGTTCTAGCGGTAAGCGCCACTGGCGGCAACTCGTGTCGGGCGAAGATATTTTTCTTACTGGTTCGAAAAACACGTCGTCGTTCCAAACTTGAAAGGGTGGTTTCTCAAGATAAAAGTCTGCTCTATCGAGTGGTATAGTTCGATTTTCCGCAGGACCCTTATTTTTTGAGATAGATTGAAAAATATCCTAAAAATTGGTGCAAAAGTGGTGTCTCTTCGTCTTTGATCATTGTTTAAACATGTTTAAACAATCATAATGTATTAATATTGGATATCACTGTATTCGGGAAAGTCTACAGAATCTTTTGCTGTAAAGAACAATTCAATATCTTTTATAATAACATTACAATATTTGTTCAAAGCTGAAAAATATGTCTTTTTTAAAAACTCAATTTTCTCAAAAACTGTACGTCTAGGAGAAAAATTAAGGACAGATTCGGACTCAGCGGGAAAAACTGTATAAGAATCGTATAGTGGGAATCGAAATACTTTTTGGCTGTTGGACGGGGTTATTCGTTGAAAAGTGAAACTAGGTCTCTCGCATTTTTTTATTGAAGCCTGGAGAATATTTCTAGATTAATTTCCGTTCATCTATATACAGGGTGTCCCAGTTTTTTCCGGCCAAACTTTGCCAGTGTGTTCTACACGCAAAAGTAAGAAAAATATGTTATATGAACATATGCTCTTAAATGTTTTATTAAGGAGTTATAACTAATAATACAAAATGATAATGAACTGGCATTTCGTCGACACAGCGTACGAACGTATTATGAATATCTCTGTTTGTGTTTACATAAAGTCTTATGTTTATTTGCTGAAGTAGTTGATATCGACATTTTTTATTAACGTTTTATTAACGAGTTAACATTTCAAAATGACGTCCGTTATTACGAATACAGGATTGGCATCTAACAAAAATTGACCCGTATTGATAATACGTTCGTACGCTGTGTCGACGAAATGCCAGTTCATTATCATTTTGTATTATTAGTTATAACTCCTTAATAAAACATTTAAGAGCATATGTTCGTATAACATATTTTTCTTACTTTTGCGTGTAGAACACACTGGCAAAGTTTGGCCGGAAAAAACTGGGACACCCTGTATGTACAGTAGCGGACAAAAGTTTAAGACCGCTCTAAAGAAGACGATAACTTTTTTAATATTGTACTATACGACTTGAACTTTTTTGGGAAGCTAGAGCAATTAGTTTACTAAAGGATGTGAAAAGAAATTTTTTCAAAAATTGCAATTGATCGGAATTGCTGAAAAGATACTAGAAGTTGAATTTTTAACATTTTTATGTGGACCTATATTAAAAATTTAAAAAATACGTTTTGTAGATCTGTGTCAATTAAACATATTCTGAAAATTACAAACATTGAAAGATGGCAAAAATTGCA
Source organism: Lasioglossum pauxillum (assembly GCA_933228785.1). Classification (NCBI taxonomy): domain Eukaryota; kingdom Metazoa; phylum Arthropoda; class Insecta; order Hymenoptera; family Halictidae; genus Lasioglossum; species Lasioglossum pauxillum. Next base: position 2,704,517 of record OW121699.1, read on the forward strand.
GATTTTCACGATTTATTGCCGAAAATCTTGGAAATCTGCAATTTTTACCATCTTTAATATCAATATCTGTTATAATAACATCACAATATTTGTTTAAAGTGGAAAAATACGTTTTTTCTTCAAACCCATGTTTGAAAACTGTGCGTGTAGGAGAAAAATTAAGGGCAGATTCGGAATCAGCGCGAAAAACTCTGTAAGATCCACCCAACAGTATACAGGAAACAAAAGTTGAAATTTGTTGGGCAGTGTTATCGATACAAATTGAAGTTAGAAAATTATCTTGTAGGAGGGTGTTTGTTATTTATGGAATTCTATTTTTCCTGAGTCGATGTAACAAGGGTTGGCGAGATAAACTTGTAAAAATTGAGGATGTAGCGAGGACGTCTCGAGGGAATTTCGGTCCCTGAACCTCGCCGATGGTTTTCCTGGATTTTAGGGAGACTGTCGCCGTGGAATCCCCTGGTAACTCTAACAAACGACCGCGATGGTGAACCCAGCTTAAATCCTGCAACTGCTGTCCCGAAGCTTGTGACGGTTCCTCCGTGAAACACGCTTATTCATGACTACAAAAATTCCGTTTGCAGAAAGATCCCCGCGTCGGAGGAATCGCATCCCAAGAAAACATTTAACATACATGCTGCAGAAGGGAGGGCATTTCTCTTTCTACGACAGGAAATAAATTTTCAATGCCCTCCTCTCAACCTTACAAGGCTGCCTGAAAAATAACTGCAGCATTTTAAGGTGGCCCTTTTATTTTGTAAATCTTCGTATTTGTTCTTTTATAAACTGCGTATCTATAAGATAAAGGAATTGAAAAGTAGCATCAGCGCAAAAATTATTTAAATAAAAATAAATTTTTAAAAAATACCACGTTTTTAAAATGGACTAAAAAGTATAAAATAAAATTTTTAAAAACGCCACGTTTAAAAAACGGACTAAAATGTATAAAATAATTTTTTCTAGCCCCATACAGTGGGTTGGACCATGGAAGCGGGTCAGTGGAGTGTAGTATGAATTGTTGAACGCGATGACGCGGGGAAGTGTAACAGTTAAATTTATTAATAATTTATATCTCCTAAACACATAGGCTTTTTAAAAAATTTTTTTTTAATATTGCATTGTCATCCAGTTCTGAGCTATGTTTAAAAATTTCAAGTCTCTAGCTCATCGGGAAGTTAGTTTAAAATCAATTGCAAAATTTGCCATCGAACAAACAGACAAACAAGAAAGCGAGCTGATAAAAACGTGGTAATAAAAGAAACAATTGTTTAATGCGTTTTTGAGTCAGATCGTTCCCCGAGGATTTCCAAAAGGATTTTCGGGAAAAATCCTTTAACGGTTAAATTTATTAATAATTTATATCTCTTAAACACATAGGCTTTTAAAAAAATTTTTTTTAATATTGCATTGTCATCCAGTTCTGAGCTATGTTTAAAATTTTCAAGTCTCCAGCTCATCGGGAAGTTAGTTTAAAATCAATTGCAACATTTGCCATGGAATAAACAAACAGACAAACAAGAAAGCAAGCTAATAAAAACGTGGTAATAAAAGAAACAATTGTTTAATGCGTTTTTGAGTCAGATCGTTCCCCGAGGATTTCCAAAAGGATTTTCGGGAAAAATCCTTTAACGGTTAAATTTATTAATAATTTATATCTCTTAAACGCATAGGCTTTTAAAAAATTTTTCTTTTAATATTGCTTTGTCATCCAGTTCTGAGTTATGTTTAAAATTTCAAGTTTCCAGCTCATCGGGAAGTTAGTTTAAAATCAATTGCAAAATTTGCCATGGAACAAACAAACAGACAAACAAGAAAGCGAGCTAATGAAAGAAACAATTGTTTAATTCATTTTTGAGTCAGATGGTTCCCCGAGGATTTCCAAAAGGATTTCCGGGAAAAATCGGTGATTGATACAAATATCAGTGGCGCCTGAAACTCGAGACGATTCACCTTTCCCGATGCCCTTCGCTTGAATTTCGCGTTGTGTCGAAACGAAATGACGAAAGTTCGGGGTGAAACCGGAAACTAGTGAAAAGGACTTGGTATTGTCCAGCCGAAATCCGAGTAGAAATGGGACCACGGCAATTTCTCTGGGGCGGCGATCGGTTGGAGGTCCTGTGATTTTCATAATTAACGTATTGTTCGCGAATATCGCATCGCACCGCCATCAAAAGCTTCCCGCCTCGGTGGCTCCGGTGAATCGATTAAACGCGGAAACGTTACAACACCTTCCGGTGATTATCTACGCCAGGTCTCCTCCCCTCGAATTTTGATACTTGGAGAACGTCTCGCAGACAGTGGCAAATATTCTCGGGAAAGGGCAGCCACTGTGTGATGTAATTTTCCGGCTGCGTAAGTCGTTACAGCTCGGTTCTCGCTGCTATGAAAATTTCAAACTGTTGCTGGAGATTGAGTCGATGAAAGTTGAAGAATGGAAGTTAGTTTACGACTGTTTGGAATGGAATTGAGTGGAGGGACTGTGTTGGGTTCAACGAGGTTTGAAAAAGATTGATCACCATATATAAAATAGAGTCCTTGTGGATGCTTTTAGCTAATTATTTCTATTTGACGTGTGCTAATTATACAGTAAATCTGAATTTGAAAGAGGGATGCATTTTGCAACTGCCCTCCCACAGAATAAAACTCAGGTACTGTAAATTTCATGGAGTTCCTTATTAACTAATGGCTGGTTTGCAGCCCTCTCTCTCTCGTCCATTTCTACAACGTTGCCACCGCAAATAAACCTTCGAGTGTTTTCTCCTGTCCCAGGTTATTAACGTAATGGGATATTCCTCGGTGTCTGTCAATTTCACCATTTTGACTGCGCTGGGATCTTTAAGAATTGGTATAATCCTGAATGGGAATACACTGTCCAACAAATTTCAATTTTTTTTTTGTATTTCGATTCCCACTATGCGATTCTTATAGTGTTTTTCGCGCTGATTCCGAATCTGTCCTTAATTTTCCTCCTAGACGCACAGTTTTTGAGAAAATTGAGTTTAAAAAAAGACATATTTTTCAACTTTGAACAAATATTGTGATGTTAGTATAAAAGATATTTAATTGTTCTTTGCAGCAAGAGATTCTGTAGACTTTCTCGAATACAGTGATATCCAATATTAATACATTATGATTGTTTAAACATGTTTAAACAATGATTAAAGACGGACACTATACAACGGTCGAACCCTGTAGCAAGTTGAATTATTCATCGGAAAAGTACAACGAGGTTCTTCAAATTTTTTATTCGAGCGGTGAAAACATTTCTATAGTCTAATGATTCGGCCTAGTATTTTTTCACTTGTCCAATCATTTTTGTAATGGTTTTTATCCATATAGCAACTTCGCGTTCATTCTCTTGAGCCAATTAGCAGCAAGTCGTTCAAGGGGTACCAGGATTCATTAAAACTGGTTTGCGGAAAGTTTAATTACACTGTCCAACGAATTTCAACTTTTTTTTTGTATTTCGATTCCCACTATACGATTCTTATACAGTTTTTCGCGCTGATTCCGAGTCTGTCCTTAATTTTTCTCCTAGACGCACAGTTTTTGAGAAACATGCCTTTGAAAAAAAAACATATTTTTCAACTTTAAACAAATATTGTGGTGGTATTATGAAAGATGTTGAATTGTTCTTTACAGCAAAAGATTCTGTAGACTTTCCCGAATACAGTGATATCCAATATTAACACATTATGATTGTTTAAACACGTTTGACGCCTGTTCTAGCGGTAAGCGCCACTGGCGGCAACTCGTGTCGGGCGAAGATATTTTTCTTTCTGGTTTGAAAAAAACGTCGACCACTCAAACTTGAAAAGGTGGTTTCTCAAGGTAAAAGTCTGCTCTATCGCGTGGTATAGTTCGATTTTCCTTTGGACCCTTATTTTTCAGATAAATTCAAAAATATCCGCAAAAATTGGTGTAAAAGTGGTGTCCCTCCGTCTTTAACGATTGTTTAAACATGTTTAAACTCAATTTTCTCAAAAACTGTACGTCTAGGAGCAAAATTAAGGACAGATTCAGAATCAGCGTGAAAAACACTACAGCGTGAAATCCTTTTTGGCTGTTGGACAGTGATATTTGCCGTTCGAAGACGATATCGTCCGAGTTGAAGCACAAGTAGCGTTCGAGATTAGCTGTTCAGTGAGCTGTTTGGGTTAAGTTTCGAAGTGGCCTGTTCAGGCCACTGTAAACTATTGAACATCAATGATTAAGCCGTGCGTGCAAACAAATTTCCGAAGGTTTGATCGATGCATGCAGCCGGCTGCAGTCACGGAGATACATATTATCACGACGATTCCAGTTCGCGGAGCTACTGGTTGACCTAGAACTTTGGCAATACAGACGAGCCAGCTGGTGTCCTGGCTCTACGGGACATCTAAATCATCTGGAAACGGGCGTCGAACGAGCGTCTCGCGTGGAAACGGAATTGTTATGATGAAGAACCCCCGGACTATACGATAACAGAACTCAGAAATTGAAATTCCCATGAAATACGCTTTCGTTGAACCTTCTCGCAGGTCCCACGTTTCTCGACTTCTCGCTAATGTTGCTCTAGCTCCGAAGAAAATTATTCAAACTGCTTGAAAAAATCCTAATCCCAGCAAGTGTCAAAAAATCCTGAAAAGTTTAATAGAAAATTCCTAATGGTCCGTTGAAGGTACTGCTGGGTGCAAGTACAAATTTAGAATTAACCCTTGACCTATCGCCTAACCTCGGCCCTAATTCACGAAGGTTCCAGAGGCGACATTCCTCTCTGATCGTCGGGAATTTTCCGCATACTAATTCGACTCGGTTGCGAGGAGTACAGTAAGAAGAATCCGGTTCTTGTCCTGTTTCGATCCTGTTTGAGGTCGGAGAGGTGCCCTCGCAGCAATTTTCGTAAAAGCCTGCCCTTCTCGAGAGCGAATCGATGAGCAAACTGCGAGCGAACGTATATTTGAATGCAATGGAGCATGCGATCTCGAGGCTTTATCGCGTTTTCACGGTTTCCAATACTCGAGCGTCGTGACGTTGGATCTGATAAGTGGCTGCCGCGAACTTTATTCGGAAAGTTGGATTGTTATTATCGCTGAAACAACTTCTGCTAATGGCCGTGCGATTTGCTCGGGCCGAGCTGCGTGGAGACGGAGCTGCACTCGACAAACTTTTCACCATCGCACTTTTTCCTGCCGGGGACTCTGTTGCTGGCAAAACTGTTGCGATACGCGGGGACCAATCAATGATAATAAACAGTGAACGGTCGGCTATTTGTCGCGAACATTTTCTGTTGAATTTAACTTTCTGATTTAATCGAAGTTAAAATTGAAAATTAGAGTTTCCAGGTCGTTAGTGATCATTGTAGGCGGAGTAGAGCGGTAACATCACGCGACACACGCAAAAGCCGACCGAATGCGACCGCGCTGCCATTTCTGTGCCCGCGAGACGGCGATAAATCTCGGACCGCAGTTAAATGGCGGTGGATAGGCGTCTTCTTGCTTCTTAAAGCGTTCAATCGGTAGAGGTCGAGACCGTTTACGCTCGAACGAAAGAATTTCCGCGGATTTCTGGCACGATCTTCTGGCACCGACGAGAAATTTATCGCTCTTTTGAACTGGCGCTGCTATTAGGATGACGTTCGTTAAGAACCGTTTCCTCGTGTAATTTCCATTTGGACGTTATGCAACGCGGCCCTTGGACATTTGTCCAAACACAATTACAATTAGGAAGTTGATGGACGGTGAGGACCGTGTACACCTTCGAGCGTAACGAAAACACGATGATTGACGTGTTGTAATACTGCTACATTCGTGATGACAGTAAGGCAACTTTACATTGTGGTTGGGTCAGGGTCATGCTAGTCTTTCATGTTAGGCCAAGGCAAGCTGAATAGTGCTACTTCCTGGATTATGCCTAAACTGTGTTAAATCGCCTCGGGTTATCCTAAATCAATGTTCCGCGGAGTTTCGCTAGGATGATCAAAATATTCCCTGTCGCGTGGACACAATTTTAAAAAATATACGCAGCGAATTCCAGAATGATCCTCAATTTCTTAACGGTTACATTGTAAGATTTTGTGCATGTGAGACAAACAATCTAGTGTCAATCTTCCATCATGATTACTCTAAAATATTAAACGTAGTCAGCCTGGAAACATTATCTGATGGAAGAATTGTATCCGACCTGAGCATTAGTTTTAATTTGATAAATAAAAATATACAGGCTGAAATATACTTTTCGTTGTACAAAAAAACTTCTTAGGACAAAGTTAGACTGTTTGAAGGGCCACGTGTAACGGTGTAAGGGAAAAAATTTTCGAAGTCATTTTTTTATGAGATTTCAAGGTTATTGATATTTTTTTTAATGGAATGAGGTATCTTTTAATACATCAATTGATGCAGCTGTTAAATAACTCTAAAACACCATTACTGTCGTACTAAGACGTTAGCGTTTACTTGCTAGTGTAAACTGAAGAGTTGATATTGAAATTGAAAGATTGACGTTGAAATAAAATTGAAGATTTGAAATTAACGAATTGAAATTGAAAAATTGAAATTTAAGAGTTGAAATTGAAGGGTTGATATTGAAATTGACGTTGAAATTGAAAAACTGAAATTGAAGAGTTGAAATTGAAAAATTTAAGTTGATGGCTTGAAATTGAAAAATTGAAGTTGAAGGGTTGATATTGAAATTGAAAAATTAATGTTGAAAGTGAAGAGTTGAAATTAACGAAGCGAAATTGAAAAATTGAAGTTGAAATGGAAGAGTAGAAATTGAAGTTGAAATGAAAAATTTGATGTTGAAATTGAAGAGTTCAAATGAACGAATTGAGATTGAAAAATTGAAGTTGAAATTGAAAAAATTACGTTGAAATTAAAGAGTTTAAATTAACGAAATAAAATTGAAAAAATGGAAGTTGAAATGGAAGAATAGAAATTGAAGTTGAAATGCAAAAATTGAAAATGAAGTTGAAGAGTTGATATTAACGAAATGAAATTGAAAAATTGAAGTTGAAATGGAAGAGGAGAAATTGAAGTTGAAATGGAAGAGTTGAAATAGAAGTTGAAATGGGAGAGTTAAAATTGAAGTTGAAATTAAAGTTGAAATGGAAAAATTGAAATTAAAAATCAAGTTGAAGAGTTGATATCGAAGTTAAAGTCAAATGGAAGAATTGATGTTGAAATTGAAACTGAAGAGTTGAAATTAACGAATTAAAATTGAAAAATTGAATTTGGAATTGAGATTGACGAGTTGAAATTGAAGTTGTAGGGTTGATAATGAAATTGAAGTTGATATTAACGAAATGAAATTGAAAAATTGAAGTTGAAATGGAAGAATAGAAATTGAATTTGAAGTGGAAGAGTTGAAATTGAAGTGGAAATTAAAGTTGAAGTTGAAATTGAAAAATTGAAGTTGAAAATGAAGAGTAAGAGTTGATATTGAAATTGAGATTGAAAAATTTTCGAGGTCATTTATTTATGAGATTTCAAGGTCATCGATATTTTTTTTAATGTAATAAGGTATTGTTTAATACATCAATCGATGCAACTGGACATTCGTTATAAAAAAGTACTAACCCATGTATGTCGAAAAGTTAGTAGTTCACGAGATATTTCAATTTAAATAACTCTAAAACATCATTACTATCGTACTAAGACGTTAGCGTTTACTTACTTCTGTAACGTTTTAGTTTTAATCGGTATAACCTTCAACTACAATAAAAATTTGTTAATGTATTTTACTGCTATAATAAGACAATTTAAAATCCCCCCAAATTTTGAATTTATATTAAATTTTCTTTTAAAAAACTATTATTTAAAAATATTATATAATAAAAATGTTGTAATCTATTTCATTTTTATAATATAACTTAAAATCCCCGCTATTTTAAATTTATATTGAATTTTCTTTTAAAAAATTATTATTTTCAATTATAATAAGTATATACTAATCTATTTAATTTTTATAATATAATTCAAAATCGTCTCAATTTTAGATTTATATTAAACTCTCTTTCAAAAATTATTCTTTTCAATTATAATAAAAATTTAGTAGTCCATTTAATTTTATTGTAATGGTATTTTAGAGTTATTTAAATTCAAATATCTCTTGAACTACTAACTTTTCGACATACATGGGTTAGTACTTTTTTATAAGGAATGTCCAGCTGCATCGATTGATGTATTAAAAAATACCTCATTCCATTAAAAAAAATATCGATGTCCTTAAAATCTCATAAAAAATGACCTCGAAAATTGTTTCCCTTGCACCGTTGCATGTGGCCCTTCAAACAGTGTAACTTTGCCCTAAGAAGTTTTTTAGTACAACGAAAAGTAACGGAAATATTTAGGTGCTCTGTTTCTTCGGACACACCCTGTAGATTGTCCGGCACTTCTGAGGCCAATCAATTTCTACGTACCTGAACGCGTTTTGAGAACGAGAGCAGGATTTCAAACAATGAAATCCAGATCTACATATGGAGTAATAAATCGTTTAAATCGCATTATTGCAAGCTGAGACATACTCTATAATAATATTGATTTTTTTAATGGCACGTTACAGGAATTCAGAAGAAAATTATGCAAGATTATTTGTTAATAACGTACTTGTACAAAGACCTCTTTTTTTTCTTATGTTTCTTTTTGTTTTTAACAGTTCTACTGTAAACAACTGTAAACATTTGTATAAAAGGACCCCGGTCCGTACATAATAATAATAGTAATGATAATAATAATTGTAGCTTGTGGAGATGAAAATAATTTCTAGTGAACCTCCTCTTCGCGAAGAACACTCATTGAATTTCAAATTAACAGATCCGTTTAGCGAAATGCCGGCCAAGAATTCTGCTAATAAATTGAGGTGCCAATTAAACACTCGCGCACTCAGAAGCTAAGTATAGCGGAGAATGAATGGCGCCTTGATAAACGTAAAAGAGGAAATTGTCTGGCGCCGAATTAGATCGGCTAATTCGACGGGATGCGATTCGAAGGCTCGACAATGGTCCCTTTGAGAAGAACGTCGACAATGGAGGCGTCGACGTCTGCCGGCAGGAATGCCAGTTTCCCGCTTTGAGCTCCGCCGTGCCGTCCAATTATAGCGCGGGCCCCGCGGACCATGGAAATGTATTCGTTATTATGAGACACGGACATTCAGTCTAGATTTGTCTCAGTCGAGGCAGGAGACCGGCACCCCGGGTCTCCTCTTCTAAATCCGGATACTATCGAGACCAAACACGACCTCGTTCGAGCAATTTATGACAGCGATCAGTTACTGCGAACCGCCCCTAACTCTGGAAAACGATTTTTTTTTCGAATTGCCGCGATATCTCGTGAACCGATCGTTCGATTTGAACAAAACTTGCCAGATACTATTAATAGACGTCTATTTATCACCCGAACGAAGAATTACATCGCTACTCGCAAAATTTGATTTTTCAAAATTTCGCTCCCGTCAATATCTTTACGAAAAGTTTCCGGTTGCTGCCATTTCTTTATGTGTCAATATTTTTACTCAGGTAAAAATTACTTGTTTGGTGCATTAAAAACTTTAAATATTAATTAAAAAATGAGGAAGCTTTTTTGAGGTTGAAAAATTACGAAAAATTAATTTTATAAAAAAATTTGATTAAAAGTGAATAATTTGGGGTTATTAATTAATTTTATATAAAATTTAATATTATTCAAATACTAATATGAAAATTTATGCATCTAATATTATTTGAGGGGGTAATACTATTTACAGAAATTTTATAAAGAATTTAGAAATACCACTAAATTAATCTGAAAATTTATGTGTCTAATATTATTTGAGGGGGTAATATTATTTATAGAAATTTTATAAAGAATTTAGAAATACCACTAAATTAATCTGAAAATTTATGTGTCTAATATTATTTGAGGCCATAATATTATTTATAGAAATTTTTTACATAGAATTTAGAAATATCATTAAATTAATATGAAAATTTATATATCGAATATTATTTGTAGGGGTAATATTATTTATAGAAATTTTATAAAGAATTTAGGAATACCACTAAATTAATCTGAAAATTTATGTGTCTAATATTATTTGAAGGGGTAATATTATTTATAGAAATTTTATAAAGAATTTAGGAATACCACTAAATTAATCTGAAAATTTATGTGTCTAATATTATTTGAAGGGGTAATATTATTTATAGAAATTTTACATGGAGTTTAGAAATATCATTAAATTAATATGAAAATTTATATATCGAATATTATTTGTAGGGGTAATAATTATTTATAGAAATTTTATATAAAATTTAGAAATACCACTAAATTAATCTGAAAATTTATGTGTCTAATATTATTTGAGGGCATAATATTATTTATAGAAATTTTTTACATAGAATTTAGAAATACCACTAAATTAATCTGAAAATTTATATATCGAATATTATTTGTGGGGGTAATATTATTTATAGAAATTTTATAAAGAATTTAGGAATATCATTAAATTAATATGAAAATTTATATATCGAATATTATTTGAGGGGGTAATATTATTTATAGAAATTTTATAAAGAATTTAGAAATACCACTAAATTAATCTGAAAATTTATGTGTCTAATATTATTTGAGGGGATAATATTATTTATAAAAATTTTACACATAGAATTTAGAAATATCATTAAATTAATATGAAAATTTATGTATCTAATAATATCTTTATGATTTCTGGTGAGAAGCTAGCTCTATTCATACGATTGCATAACCATTTCGATTTTTTCATTTCGCGTGACTGCAGCGTCTGATTCGACCACAAACGTGAACGTTTAACAAACTGTTAAAGTGCCATAACTTCGGAAGAAGTCACTGATTCTAAAACAATGGCACGATACATCTGAAAGATCCATAAACATCGTGGCAAAGTTTTAAATCAATGCCTGTAACATTTCTCCTGGAAAAAATTCCGACCCGTCGCACTATTTTCCTACAGTCAAAATAGACCTCTTAAGTGTCCATGCTAATTCCCGGGGCCATCAAAAGCGCCGTGGACTGGCTCGAGCGGGAAAACGGCAGTCGTAAATTTCACCTGGAAGTCGCGGGAGTGCAATGAGAAAAGGCAGGGAGAGTCTTGCTGCGGTTTTTCTTCGTTTCGCGTGACGATTACGAGCGGGCCGTGCAGTTTGCAGGCTGTCGGGGGTAATTCACTCGGCGGTTGGCTACAAATCCAATTACAATGTAAGCGCAACCGGTCGCGTCATAAACTCGGGGGGTACCGACGAAGTGTCAAAAGTATTTTGGAGCTGGCTGGAATATAAATCTCCGCGGGACGGCCGGCGTAAATCGCTCCGGTTGCTCGATTTACAAGCCGGCGTGCACGTTTTTGTTTGTACTCGGCCGGAGATGTTCTTCTCGACGCCAGAAGCGGTACCGAGAACAACGCGCTTTCCTGTTTGCTCCTCCAATCATGATTAAATTTTCAGTTCTACAGTCCCTGCTCACTTTATTAGACTCACCTCTATAATTATGATATTTTTAGTTTTACCATTAATAATGGGTATAGTAGCCTTATGCAAATATCACTCAATGATGACCAATGAATTTTCCATATATTTATTTTACAAAAACAATGGATATAAACACAAATAGATGAATATAATTCTTAAAACACTAATATTTTGTTAATCCGCCCTTAGCTGCTCTTAAAGCCACAACTCTTCGGGGCATGCTATCTATGCAAATTTGTGCAATATCTTTTAATGCAACGTTATGCTGCCAATGATAGATTATTCTCTCTATCAACTTGGTCTTTGTTGTAATATTTTGTTTGGCCAGTTCTCTTTTCAGGCACTCCCAGACATTTTCAATCGGATTCATGTCCGGTGAGTTGCCGGGCCATGGTAAAAGGGGGGATTTTTTGCTCTTGCAAGAAAATTTTAGAAAGATTTATGAACTTACCGTTTGCCAGCCCTCAAGAGACATGTCTTTGTGTAAATTGGCCCAGGCTAAACGTTTCTGTACCATGCTGGGTGTCAGTTTGGGCTTTTCAATTGGCCTCCGACATTTGAAGCCCATCGAATACAAATTTCTTCTTACTGTAGCAACTGATCCAGAAAAGCCTGCCTCCTGAAATCGTTCTCTTAGATCACTGTGGGATGCCCTTCTGTTCTGCATAGCTAAATTTCTTAAAAATCGTTGCCCCCTGGGGGTGACTAACGGTTTTCTGCCACAGTTACCTGCCGGAGTAACTGTAACTGGTTGGTTCATTTGCACTTTTTTACTTAAACGTTTGACAGAGGATTGCAATACCCCACATTTTCTAACAATCTCTCGTTGGCTATATTCCGTATTGCGAATTAATGCAATTACAGACGACTTTTGCTCTGTAGAAAGATCTTTACGTTTGCCCATCTGAAAAATTCCAATCGAAGATCAACCGACTGATGCCTTTGTTAAAACACAATAAAAATTAGAGGCAGTAATATTAATTAGTGAAATAAATACTTACCTTAGAACTTCTAATGCTGTGCAAAATGAAATGTGCAAAAATTAATATTTAAAGCCTTGATTATAATGTAATACACAACAAGCGAAAATTAGAAAATTTCTAGGTTAAGAAACACTTTAACCAGAATTCCTACTTTACCGACATTACCGAACTAATTTTAAATCAAACTAGCAACATTTAGATAGGCAACTCATAAGGCAATCTTGTCGTACGAAATCATTACCCCATTGGTTGAAAACAGCATTGAAATCCTTATAGGATTTTAAAAAGCATAATTTTTCAGGTGAGTCTAATAAAATGAGCAGGGACTGTATTCTAATCATGGGACCAATGTGGATTCGTTAGGTTTTAATCGAACTGGGTATCGGCATTGTCGAGCAAGCAGGTTCCACACATAAATAAACACAGCGATGGCGAATGCAATTCTGCTAGGTCCAGATCGATAACGAAAATCATTTCCCTCTGTCCCGAGTTTCATTTTCTAGATGAATTTCGATCAATGTTGCAAACGGGGTGGTGGAAACGAACCGATTGCTAGCTTTTCCAACGGCGCGATCGATCGAACGCGTAACGGGCCCCACCGGTAATCGACGGCTTTAAATGAAAGGAAAATGTTTTCCGCCGAGCCCCTCAGGCATGCTTCCGCTCTTTCGTATTTAGCATAACGCTGGACGCTCGTCAATTACGAATGAAATGAAACGATGCAAGTTGCGAGCGTCCCTCGTGGCCACAGCGCTCGCAAATTGCTTGTGTTCCGCCGAAGGAAATTTTAAAGGGTTGTGTTCGCTTCATGAATTTACCAAGGCAACAGTGCAATGCTATCAGAGCGAAATTTATTCATGAAACAACATAATTCCATTATTAATCGCCAGACTGCGAATTTTATGCGAAAAAGATTTTAAAAATGTCGTGCAATTACAATCATTAAATCTAAGTCTTGCAACTAATACAGACAATTTTTATTTTGCACCATGAACTGATTCGTGATCTACAATATTTTCGATTGTCGAAATTCGCGGAATTGCGAAATTTGTTCCCGCGAAAATTCAATTCCGTTGATTCCTCCCGAGGAGTGCTGGGAATCGAATAAATCCAGGCGGGACACGGCCCATCAAGAGTCGGCGAGCTGCAACTAGCGACCGTGTCCGACAAGCTGCTAGTTTAAAATTTAATCCCGCAAATTCGAAAACTCCGAGCCGGCTGGGTTTGCTGAAAATTGCCCTTTTCTCGTGATTCTCCCGAGCCCTGGGGCGCGGAAACGTTTTGTTCCCCGTGAAACCTCAATTACCAGCCGCGTCGAAGGGACATTTATAATTTCGCGGGGCAGAAACGGCGCGGCAAAAATGCAAATGGCACGCGCATCGAGACGGATTAATTAATCACGTTGCCCGAGGCCATTAATTAATGACTGTGGTCGTATCTGCCTAACAGATTCTCGAGGAAGAAATTGATCACTGAACTGGATTAAATATTTTATAACAATATAGTCTCGGGAATAAATTAATTCCGGCGTCCGAGGTGCGTCGAGGTCTCGGCGCTGGAAACGTTCCAGTTCCATTTAAACCGTGAAAAATTGCCGGACGTGGATCTACGACCGGGGAACCGATCGTTTTCGCATCAGTCGTCGATCCAATCGTCGTTAGTATCGATCCCGGTGGATATTCTCGCAGACCAGTTAACGCGATTACGACAGTTCTACGCCGACAATCGAATTTCCCTCGGAACGGTCCGACCCGGAGCGTCTAATAGTCCGGGGAATTGATTCCGTGTTTAAAATTGCAACAAATCTAGCCGGTGATCCTGTTACTCTAACGAGTCTGCTGTCCTAATCGTCTTACACGGTTTCACTGCCCGCGCCTGAGTCACTGGGGACCCGGTGTACATTTATCTCTCAGTACCCTTCGAGAAGAATTTTTAGGTCTGTTCGACTTTGTTGGATTCAAGGTTAAACTTTTCCTTACGTGATCAGAAATGTTCACTTTTTTACTAGCTTGCTTTCTTGTCTTTCTGTCTGTTCGGTACAAATTTTGCAATTGATTTTAAACTAACTTCCCGATTAGCTAAATAATACTTGAAATTTTAAACGTAGCTCAGAACTGGATGACAATGCAATATTAAAAAAAAATTTTGTTAAAAAACCTATGCCTTTAGGAAATATAAATTATTAATAAATTTAACCGTTACACTTCCCCGCGTCATCGCGTTCAACGATCCATACTCCACGAAAAACGTGTTTATAGCTATTAAAAATTAAAAGCTATTAAAACGTTAAATAGCTATTAAAAATTCACAATCACAAATTTTTAGGACTATCTCTATGGGATTAGGAATCTGTGTATGGGGGAACCTGTATGGGGCTAGGAAAAATTATTTTATACTTTTTAGTCCGTTTTTTAAACGTGCTATTTTTAAAAAATTTATTTTATCCTTTTTAGTCCTTTTTAAAAACGTGGAATTTTTAAAAAATTTATTTTTATTTAAATAATTATTTCTATGCAACCCAGTAGATTTGAGCGAGCCTATGTGAAAAATCCAAGTTTCGATCCTAGGAGATCAATGCTTGAGAACTTATGAGTAGTCTACGGATCTTTATGCATTTATGAAAAAATTGGTTGGACGAAATATAAAAGCAGTAAAAGATTTTAGAAATTCAAGAATGTTGTAATGTTGCTTTCAATGTAACGAAGTCGTCAAGGGATGAAATCAATTTTTATATTATTCCTGCTTCCCGCAATCGTTGCAAAACATTCTTATTTTGCATAAAGATCCGCTGTCTAGTTACGAGTGTTTAAAGGTCATAGGTTTATTTTGAGGAACATTCTAAGGTTTTGTGCATATGAGACAAACAATCCAATGTCAATCTTTCATCATGATTACTCTAAAATATTAAACATAGCCTGGAAACATTACCTGATCGAAGAATAGTATCCGACCTGAGCTTTATTTTTAATTTGATAAATAAAAATATACAGGGTGAGTCCGAAGAAACAGAACACCTAAATATCTCCGTTACTTTTCGTTGTACAAAAAAACTTCTTAGGACAAAGTTACACTGTTTGAAGGGCTACATGTAACGGTGTAAGGGAAAAAATTTTCAAGGTTATTTTTTTACAAGATTTCAAGGTCATAAAGACTTGAAATTTTAAACATAGCTCAGAACTGAATGACAATGAAATATTAAAAAAAATTTTTTTTAAAAGCCTATGCGTTTAGGAGATATAAAGTATTAATAAATTTAACCGTTACACTTCCCCGCGTCATCGCGTTCAACGATCCATACTCCACTCCACTGACCCGCTTCGCACCGAAGGTGCCCACGGTGCGCCAGTTAAAACGAAAAACGTGGGGCGCACGATAATAGTAAGGAGTGTAGCAAAACTCACACAACAGTTCATATCATTTTCAGTGCAATAAAATTGTTAGTGAACTATTCACGAACCAATTATCAATTGCGTGCACCCCACGTTTGTCGATTTAAATCTTACAAGTATTTTCATAGCTATTAAAAATTCACAATCAACAATTTTTAGGACTATCTCTATGGGATTAGGTATCTGTGTATGGGGGAACCTGTATGGGGCTAGAAAAAATTATTTTATACTTTTTAGTCCGTTTTTCAAACGTGGTGTTTTTAAAAAAATTATTTTATTCTTTTTAGTCCTTTTTAGAAACGTGGTATTTTTAAAAAATTTATTTTTATTTAAGTAATTATTCCTATGCAACCCAGTAGATTTGAGCGAGCCTATGTAAAAAATCCAAGTTTCGATCCTAGGAGATCAATGCTTGAGAACTTATGAGTAGCCTACGGATCTTTATGCATTTATGAAAAAATTGGTTGGACGAAATATAAAAGCAGTAAAAGATTTTAGAAATTCAAGAATGTTGTAATGTTGCTTTCAATGTAACGAAGCCGTCAAGGGATGAAATCGATTTTTATATTATTCCTGCTTCCCGCAATCGTTGCAAAACATTCTTATTTTGCATAAAGATCCGCTGTCTAGTTACGAGTGTTTAAAGTTCATAGGTTTATTTTGAGGAACGAATAGTCATTCCCAGTCAGCCCCCGAAGATAGGCTATCCGAAACTCAGTTGAACCCGAGGAAATCCGTTTAAGTCGTATCTCCGCGCGCCCTTCCACTCAATCAACGGTGATCAAAGGTACTCCAAAGCGTTCGCACAATGCCGTGAAGCCCACGAACCGAACCTAGCGTTAACTCTTTCAGCTAGGATACGTCCCCTCGAGTACGCCGGCTAGCATAACAGTTTCCGCAGGGCCGGGAGGTCGGAGTGTGCGAGGGGATCTTATCCTCACTCGGATGATTCCGGCAATCCGGGAGGAATCAGGATTCGATTATCCTCGGCAGACGGTGTGGCAAGACCTGGGTAAGAAGGGGCTGGTGTAAGCCAATCCTCTTTCAAAATCCTCGAAAGCCTATATCTCCCGGTGAAGGAGATCCGCGAAGGAATTCCCTGGACTATCCAGCTAGCAGAAGATGGACGATGACGAGACCGACGAGAGGAGAGAGTCAGTGACGTTGGTGAGCAAGGTGTCCCATCAGCAATCGAGAACTCTGGTGGCGTCGTCTAGGTTCTCCAGGTTGGAGGGTCGTAAGAAAAACTCCGAGGAGTCCGACACGATGGAGTACGCTTCCGAGAACGAGATGGAGAACATCCCTAAGGACGAAGAGACTCCCGAGCCCATAGTTACCGACGAGAAGGGTATCAGGATATCAGGACACGACCGCCATTCGCTCGACGTCCCCGAGGAGGCGGAATCATTGCTGATGAATCGTCATTTGATGAGGACCAACTTGAGTGTCAGGGAAGAAGTGACCAGGTTCTCTGGCACCCGCATCGGCCTATTCAACAGGAGTCCCCAATCGTCCTCTAGTCAGGAAGAGTACGAGCCTGAAGTGAAAAGCCTGATCAAACTTCAGAAACCCGGTAGGCCTCAGCTGCTGACAGCTACCACAGGTGGTCAGATGACTGCCAGGTCGATGGAGAGCCTGAGGACCTCCAAGAACTTCCTCAGCGCCGACGAACGCTACAGCGAGGACTCGAAATCTCTCGAGTCCTTGTCCACGAGTTCCGAAACCCACATGACCACCTCCAAGAGCCAATACAGAAGCTTCCTCACGTCCTCGTCCAAGGACGTTAGGAAGATCATCACTACGGAGTCGAAGAGCAGCGACAATCTTCACAGAGAAGAGAGCCTAAACGCCGAAGTCCGAAGAGGATTGTTCGCCAACATGGGCCTCGACAGAAAGCTACCCCAACACCTGAGCCTGCCACCGCCGTCCAACGTGTTCTCACTGACCAGTCCAGGTGGCAGCGACAGGAAGATTACTATACTGAGTCCCCACTCGCCGGTACAGTCTTCCGAGTTCCAGTTCGGGGTAACGATGCTCCGGACCAGACGCAAGAAGGCGATCGTTCTGCCGAGGTTGGTGTTGAACAGAAGCGATTCCGAGGTGTTCTATGAGTGAGTAGTTAACTGATAGAGTTATCCAGAATAATTGGTGTTGGTGTCCGAACTCTCCGGTGCTCCCTGGAATTTAGCTCCTCCCTGATCGCCATGTTGCTCCATGTCCATTTTAGGAAACATCATGTGCTGATCACCTGGCCATTCTAAGAGAAGGTACGATCGTCCCATTGTTAACTTCCCGATTCATAGGGAAGTTACTGTAATTACCCCGAAAATCGAAAATCGATTTTTTAGCAGATCTTCACGTTTCATGGTCATTGGAGTCATTTTAGACTATTTTTATCAAAATGTTTGTATGTGTGTGTGTGCGCGCGTATGTCTGTTTCTATGGTATCAAATTTTTCGTTAACGTTTTCTGAAAAAGTAACAACGCGATCAGAATGGTGAATGATGCAATCGATGTGCTCCGCTGTAACTCAGAGCTGATTAGATTTTGGTCCATTTTGGTCAAGTAGTTTTTTAGTTTTTTTCGAAAGGAGTTGATTCAACAATGCAATTTATACGAGAAGACGGAAATTTTCCACCGAAGAACCAAATGCAATTACATAAAAAATTCTTTCCTTAATTTTTTTTAGATTTAAAAAAATTTCTTTTTTTTAACTGATGCTAATGTTACCGCTTGGAATAATCGAAAGTTATTCCAATGCAAGAGTGAATTTATCATCTCTATTCCGAAGAATACATTTTGGGAGAATATCGATGAAAGTACAAAAAAAAACGATGTTAGTGATGTTGGTGAAGGAGTAACGAATCGGGAAGTTCTTTGTTAACCAAATAAAAATAAACCAAATAAAAATAAAAAACATTAACAGCAGTAGGCCCTACTAGCCATGCGTATCACTAACCCTCTCGCAAGAGCAGTCCTATCCGCGAGCTCGCGAAGCGAGCGAGCAAAAACAACCCTACTCGCGAGCGAGCGAAGCGAGCGAGCAACAATAGCCCTCTAGTTCCAATTTCAATTCGTTCATTTCAACTCTTCAATTTCAACATCAAATTTTTCATTGCATCTTCAATTTCTACTCTTCCATTTCAACTTCAATTTTACAATTTCGCTTCGTTAATTTCAACTCTTCAATTTCAACGTCAATTTTTCAATTTGAATATCAGCCCTTCAACTTAAATTTTTCAATATCAACCCTTCAACTTAAATTTTTCAATTTCAACCCATCAATTTCAATTTTTCAATTTCAGTTTTTCAATTTCAACATCAATTCCAATATCAACCCTTCAACTTCTATTTCAATTTTTCAATTTCAACCCATCAACTTCAATTTTTCAATTTCAGTTTTTCAATTTCAACATTAATTTCAATATCAACCCTTCAACTTCTATTTCAATTTTTCAATTTCAACCCATCAACTTCAATTTTTCAATTTAAATTTTTCAATTTCAATTTTTCAATTTCAACATCAATTTCAATATCAACCCTTCAACTTCTATTTCAATTTTTCAATTTCAACCCATCAACTTCAATTTTTCAATTTCAGTTTTTCAATTTCAACATTAATTTCAATATCAACCCTTCAACTTCTATTTCAATTTTTCAATTTCAACCCATCAACTTCAATTTTTCAATTTAAATTTTTCAATTTCAATTTTTCAATTTCAACATCAATTTCAATATCAACCCTTCAACTTCTATTTCAATTTTTCAATTTCAACCCATCAACTTCAATTTTTCAATTTCAGTTTTTCAATTTCAACATCAATTTCAATATCAACCCTTCAACTTCTATTTCAATTTTTCAATTTCAACCCATCAACTTCAATTTTTCAATTTCAGTTTTTCAATTTCAACATCAATTTCAATATCAACCCTTCAACTTCTATTTCAATTTTTCAATTTCAACCCATCAACTTCAATTTTTCAATTTCAGTTTTTCAATTTCAACATCAATTTCAATGTCAACCCTCCAACTTCTATTTCAATTTTTCAATTTCAACCCATCAACTTCAATTTTTCAATTTCAGTTTTTCAATTTCAACATCAATTTCAATATCAACCCTTCAACTTCAATTTCAATTTTTCAATTTCAACTTCTATTTTTCAATTTCAACCCATCAATTTCAATTTTTCAATTTCAGTTTTTCAATTTCAACATCAATTCCAATATCAACCCTTCAACTTCTATTTCAATTTTTCAATTTCAACCCATCAACTTCAATTTTTCAATTTCAGTTTTTCAATTTCAACATCAATTTCAATATCAACCCTTCAACTTCTATTTCAATTTTTCAATTTCAACCCATCAACTTCAATTTTTCAATTTCAGTTTTTCAATTTCAACATCAATTTCAATATCAACCCTTCAACTTCTATTTCAATTTTTCAATTTCAACCCATCAACTTCAATTTTTCAATTTCAGTTTTTCAATTTCAACATCAATTTCAATGTCAACCCTCCAACTTCTATTTCAATTTTTCAATTTCAACCCATCAACTTCAATTTTTCAATTTCAGTTTTTCAATTTCAACATCAATTTCAATATCAACCCTTCAACTTCAATTTCAATTTTTCAATTTCAACTTCTATTTTTCAATTTCAATTCTTTAATTTCAAATCTTCAATTCCATTTTGAACGTCAATTTTTCACTGGGACTTTTTGCTGATTTGTCGTGGGCCTGTTCTACTTGTCTGAACAGTCAGGATATTCTACTTGTCTGAGAAATCATCTGCAATTCTACTGGTCGTACAGATCTTTTCAAATTCTACGCTGTAGGGTAACTTCCACTCGCTCGCGGAGTCAGCCGGAACGGAAATACTACACGGTACTGCAATAATTTTTGAAATGTTGGCCGAGCCGAGAAGTTAAATCGAACGCGGTACGTGCTCGCGTGTCCGTTGATTTTCCTGCTCGATTTCTCTCGGGTAAATAACGGAGGATCCGGTTTTAATAAAATATATTGAAACCCAGGTCTTCTTTGTGTATATACTCGAGCCAAGCGTGGATGAGGATACAAATGGACCGGGACTAGCGAAAAAACAGTTTCCTCAATTTACCGACACAGAAGCTCTCTATTTGTAGTTACAACTCTTTTGTACCTCCGTCAAAAGGGGTCAACTGTTTATTGTTTTAACGAGTGGATACTCTTGAACCGGTAATAATCGCACTTCCGGAATGGAAATTTCGCGACGACCATGAAATCTTATTGTACTTTCTTTGAAGCTCGCTGATTTATTCAAGAGTTCACAGTCTGCTTTTTAAATAATTCATAAGCCCGGGATATGCATTATTGACGGGTCTCGTCCGTTACGACGCCGCGCCGTTGGAGAAGATCTCGTCCTGTTAATCAATCATGTGCATTCTAGTTAGAACATTCATCGACCGGTGCGGGTGAGCCTGCATCTTTTCAGAACGAGGATTCTCAGTGACACAGTATGATATCGACGATATCGTACTCGAGCTCAACACAATTTTACGCCTGTCGTCAGATTACATATAGATTTTTCCACTTGTCCGACCAGCATGAGATAATTCCACTTGTCAGAGCAGAAACAGATAATTCCTCCTAGACCAGAGGGTATGCCAGTTCCATTATTCTTATCACTGACAAAACTCAGTCTACCCAAGGATGAGGTCATTCCATTTGTGTCTGCTCCGTCAAGGATACTTCTACTGGACTGGAAAAGCATAGATTGTCATTATGTGAGTGATCCCAATTTAATTTGCCCGACCAATGATAGAGCGATACCACTAGTCTGATCGAGTGTATTGCAGTTCTACTTGTCTGGCCAGGCAGATATAATTCTACTTGCCTGATGAAATCTCCTTTCCTAATTAGAGCTAGGGTAATTAGTAGGGATGCGATCAGGTTCTATATGTACTCACGAATCCGAGTTAACTTCAATAGCCAAGTTTCATTTCATGGGTTTCGATTATTACTTAAAAGCAATGAAAGTTTCAATGATTATACTTGAAAAGTATATAATGTCTGAATATTATATCCTGTGTTAATAATGAAACAACAGACCAAATTTGTTTCTCTGTAAATGAAGGTTATGTTTTATTAAATGCTTCTCAATTTACACTTTTTACAACTATTTACACTCTCACCTGTAAATAAAGAAACGACAATTAGCGTCTATTGTTCACTCTCTTTATTCACACTAACTTTGTATTTTTAACTTATTCTGTTGATTAACTACCTCTATCTCGACCTAATTTCTATGCACGTGTGCTCTCTATATTCGTTTACTCTTTTTCCTATCTCTATCTCTCTCTATTTATCTCAAATGTGAGAACCGTTCAAAAGAGTGCACTGAGCATGCAAAGCGCGCTCGATTTAAATTAAATACAATATACTGTCTTTACAAGTATTCATTGTATACAAGTAGTTATCGAACCTCGGAGTGAGTACTTATAAGTTTCGAAAAGATACTTATAAGTACTTCGATGTTGAAAGTAATCGAAACTTTCGCAAGTAGTACTCGAATCTTGGAAATCAGAACTGCATAGTAGGTTTTAAGCACAGTCTTTATTAAATTCTTAACTATTTAAGAATAATATTCCATTTATAATATTTGGTTTTATCCTATTTCTTCTTTTATCCATGATATTTCCTGCTTTTGAAAGAACTCTTTCTGAAGGTACAGAAGTGTCCATTATACAAAGATAGTCACGTGCAATTTTTGATAAAATGGGGTACATGAATGAATTTTCACGCCAAATTAATAACCGGTCTTCTTTGCGTTCTAAATATCGTGATTTTAGATAATTTTCCACTTCTAACACAGCAGACGATCAGATACGTATCGTAGTATTTGTAATTGCTATTTCATTATCAAATTATGACCAAATTGATAGTTCGCTATTGTGCCGATTTTCGGACATCTGCGTCTGTGAACTAACACATATTGTAAATGAATTATCATTATTAACATAATTAGTGGCTATATCAGTCAAGGCATCCGTGCTCGAGGGATAGATTCATCTTTAGAAAAAGCTAATACTTTGAATCGTGGATCCAATAATGCAGTTAACATATACAATGATTGTTCTCGAGCCTGTTTGCAAGGTACTTGATCCCATCCCCAGTAATTTTTCTCGGCTGACTATCTGTGGGGCCGTTCCACTGTCTGACAATTTCCATGGTACTTCCACTTGCCTGATCTATGGCAGGGTCGTTTCCCTGCATGAATAATTTCACTTAAAGTACCATGCGCAAGGCGGCAGGGATATTCACAGGTAGTCTCCGAGCAAGTACACGACTATAGCACTAGTTCGATCACAACAGATCTATTACAACACGAAACTTAACAGGATGGCTGCCTCTGTCTCGACACACGGGGCGCTGTCCACTTGGTTGACTGGGCATTGGTTATTCTACATGCGCTGACCACGTAATTCGATACAGGAGGTCGTGCAACAATTAAATTAATTATTATTTGCCGGAGCGCGGTCGATGAAAATTTTAATTACGGGACACCGGGGAGTGAACGTGATTATCCGAGCATTCGCTGCTCGAATAATGTTGCACGGAAGAATCGAGGAAAGTAATTAAGTCCGAGCATTGTCGTAAATCCTGCACGACTCCGGATGCAATTAATTCGCGCTGATTCCTCGCGAATTCCAGCCTCGAAATCTGCGTCACGGTTTTGTTAAGCATATCCCATTGATCGGCTCGTTTTGTAGAAATCTCTGCGTGTTATCCAATGACATTTTCGAAAGGACGTGCAGGACAAAGGGGCGCCGATAAAATGCTATTGCATATACACGTACGGTGTATTATGGTTGTACACTGCAGAGATAAGGGAAATGTGTTCGTTCGGCGCAGTTAGCGCATGCCGTTCTCGAGATTGGAGGTCTCGAGACGCCGAGGCCGGGAACGCGGAAGCGTCGTGACCCCAGTCTGACCTGGAAGTGCGCATAAGTAGTAATGATAGTAATAGTGAAACAGAAAGTAGTATGAAGTCGCTGACTCATTCACCGTCCGATGGGTCAATAGGTGAGAGCGTGAGAATCGTGCACACGAGTGAAATAGAAATATCGAAGCAGCGAACGTTAGGGTTCTATTCAACGGGCGGTTACTCGGCAATGCGACGTCGTATGGAAATTAATCAAAGCGCATTTCACAGAGGAGATTTCACTCTATCCAACGACCCGACGAACAATTCGATTACACGAAGCATGACCAACATACACGCAGTATTCAGCGACACATTTCCAGCGTGCCTGTTTCGAATAATTTCCCCACGTAACGAGCACGTAGCGCAAAACAAGCGCGTCATTAAAATTTCATGTATTCTTTATTTCTATGATTTTTTTCTATCGATCGTATTTGCTGATAATAAATCTTTAAATGTTTTCGGCGTTACGGTTCGATCTTTTGTTAAGAACAAAGCAATTTTGCTAATTTAGTCAAACATAATCAACGTTTCGATCCAAGGTTGGATCTTTTTCAAGATTAATTTGAATTGCGTCTGTAAAATAAATATGTTATAATAATGTTGGAAAAGAGAAATTATTGAGTGAATTATTATTATTGAATGATTGAATGTAAACAAATATTGTTCATAAAGACACACTCGCTTGCTTTGGGGAACTAAATATATGATAAATGTGCGACACGTGTGGCGGTAAATTTGGGAAGTCATAATATGTTCTTAAATCCACTCTTACAGATATACCTTGATGGTAAATCGTTATTGACATTCTACTTTTGTTGGAATCAATTACATACATTTGTATGTGAGAAAGTAATCGTGTCAAAAGTAAGGTTTATTGGAAAATTGTCCAATATTTATGAACAATATTTGTTTACATTCAATCACTCAATAATAATAATTCACTCAATAATTTCTGTTTTCCAACATTATTATAACATATTTATTTGACAGACCCCTAGTAGCACAAAAATATTGGATAGATATTTTTTAAGCCACGCTTTTTCATATGAGAAAAATATTTCTTCCTAACTTATATAAAAAAGAATATTTGGTACTTAATGTAAAATACATATTGTATGTATATTTGAATATTAAAAACAGATTGAATCTCTTTTTGATATTATATGAATGTGTATACAATATCTTGTGCTGCTAGGGACGCAATTCAAATTAATCTTGAGAAAGATCCAAACTCGGATCGAAACGTTGATTACGTTTGACTAAATTAGCAAAATTGCTTTGTTCTTAACAAAAGATCGAACCGTAACGCCGAAAACATTTAAAGATTTAAATAAAAAGATTTAAAAATATCTTGCCCCTAATACCGCGGAGTTCGTGTCACCGGCGAATAATTACGAAGCTTTTAAATCGCATTAATCGAAGGGGGAAATGGAGCGTGTGCCTCTCTCGCGGTACTTTTTAATAAAATTTCGGAATCGCGGGGAGTCCTGAGGGTAATTATGAAATTGAACGCGACGTTCCGTTATCGCGACGCGATTTCCTCGGGTACCGTTAATTTTCAGCAACACGAACGCCGAGCAGAGTGGCCTGAACAAACCGCGTTCCTATGGCCGTCGGTTTTCCCTGGCGATCGATTCGACGTGCACCTACGTTCCCGTCGGTAATGAGCTTTCGTCGCGAACCTGCCAGTAGAATTAATATCCTCGGGCTGGGAAACTCTCCCCGGTGCGATTGTTAATTAACGCGTTCGATTCCCCGGCAAACAAAAGGCGTCTGCGCTCCACGCGAAAATACATGTTTCGACGAATTTTTTCCCACTGATTTTCACATGTACATACATTATACTCGGTGGCTAATCAATATCGGTAGAAAATACATTGTAGCGTATCGTTAATTATAAACCCGTCTCCGAGGAGACGGAACACTCACTTTGACATTCAGGAATTGGCTGAATGATCAACTATTCCCGTAGTCTCCGCCGAGAATCCTTTCATCTATTTTTCTGTCGCGATCACACAATGTATATATTCGGAAGTTTTCGCGATCAAAGGTCAGGGATCAAAAGACCGGAAAATTCGCGTCGATCCCGCGCGGCTCCCGACCTTTCGTTTCGAGATACATACAGTGGTGTTCAAAGCATTCGTACACCTTTCACAAACGAATAACTTTTTCAAAATGGGATACAACTTCAGTTGTTTTTACACGTCAGAAGCATTAGCTTTCTAGCTAGTGTGTAAATAATTTTTTAAAGAATTGTTATTGGTCGCAATTGAGAAGTAAGATGTAAAAATCTTTGAATTTAGGCTTTTCTAGGATGCTTACAATTTTTGCTATTTTCCAACAATTATATTTCATAATACGTATCTCGCGCGTCGCAAGATACGTACAGTGGGCGTACAAAGTATTCGTACACCTTTTAAAAACTAATTACCTTTTTTATAGCTGTACCAAACAACCTCATTTTTTATAATCTATTAGAAGCATTGGTTTACGAAATGATATGCGAAAAAGATTTTCCAAAAATTATAATTTACAAGGTGACGTGGAAACATGAAAAAGGCATTTTTAAAAACTTTTTATTTGAGCCGTTAATGAAAATTTAAAATATATGTTTTGTAGACATTGTACACATACTGAAAATTTCATCGAAATCGTTCGACGCAGGAAAAAACGATTTTGTGGATTTTAAGCAGAAATTGATCAAAAGTCGTGTAAAACTACGATTTTCTACGATGAAGTTTTCAGCACGCGTATAACTAACATAGATCTACAAAACATATGTTTTTAATATTCATTGAGAGCCTAAATAAAATAGTTTTAAGGAATGCCTATTTTATTTTTGCATATAACCTTGTAAATTGTAATTTTTGGAAAATCTTTTTTGCATATCATTTCGTAAATCGATGCTTCTAATTGATTATAAAAAATCAGGTCGATTGGTACAATTATAAAAAAGGTATTAGTTTTTAAAAGGTGTACGAATACTTTGTACACCCACTGTATTTCGGTTCGAAAATACGCTACGGTCTCGCGGAGTCTTTCACACGCCTCGTGTAACACGCAATCCACTCCTGACCCTTTGCCAAAACCGTTGAATCCGTTCGCGTGCAAGCTTCCGGCCACTTGAAACTCTCGATCGAGACGTTTCTCCGATCGATTCGAAACCGTTTCATTCAACAACGTGCTTGCCTTTCGTGGGATTCCCCGTTCACACGACTCCGCTGGAGTCGGTATCGCTTACGGGGCCGGATAATTCACTCTTAATTGGTACACGCCGCGTTTGCCAATCATTCCGACCTCTCACATCTGTGATTCGAAGCCGGAGAAACATTTTCGCCAAAGGGCACTTTTGATCCGTAAAATAAGCTCATTTGGCAAATCAATTTGCCACTTAAAACTTATTTACACAATTTACTACTTAATCACGGCATTTCTGATATGATTCTGAACGTTAAATATTGTTTACTAGATGCTCGCGGCTTTCTGTAGTTGGGTTATTATAGCAGACAGAAAACGCGCATGGATTTTCGGCAATAAATCGTGAAAATCTGCAATTTTTGCCATCTTTAAATGTTTCTAGCTCATTGCAATGTCGACCGATTTTGACGAAATTTTCAGAATATGTTTAATTGACACAGATCTACAAAACGAATTTTTTAAATTTTCAATATAGGCCCACATAAAAATGTTAAAAATTCAACTTTTAGTATTTTATCAACAATTCCGATGGATTGCAATTTTTGAAAAAATTTCTTTTCACATCCTTTAGTAAACTAATTGCTCTAGCTTCCCAAAGAAGTTCAAATCGTATAGTACAATATTAAAAAAGTTATCGTCTTCTTTAGAGCGGTCTTAAACTTTTGTCGGAAAAACGGAAATTGTTGGAAAACTTTATTTTATTAAACAAGATGTCTTTATTTATTTAATGCAAATAAAGTTACAGAGTGGATTATGTAAAGTTGATTGTTAATGGAAATAAAGCCACTGTGCTGTGGTGTGAAAGATGCTGTGTTCCGCACTGTATTGGGACGACGACTGAGCTGGTTCGTCTCTGGAAAAACCTTGGTCCCTCTGCTCAAGTGGGGGTGTCATAAAACACTTGGGCCAGGCAACGAAATTCTGCTCCTCCGGGCTGAGTTGCACTACAGCTTGTCTTTGTATTATATTATCGTTGGATTCCAACAGAAATTAATCTAGAAATATTCTCCAGGCTTCAATAAAAAAATACGAGAAACCTAGTTTCACTTTTCAACGAATAACCCTGTCCAACAACCAAAAAGTATTTCGATTTCCACTAATCTGTCCTTAATTTTTCTCCTAGACGTACAGTTTTTGAGAAAATTGAGTTTTAAAAAAAGACATATTTTCCAACTTCGAACAAATATTGTAATGTTATTATAAAAGATATTGAATTGTTCTTTACAGCAAAAGATTCTGTAGACTTTTCCGAATACAGTGATAGCCAATATTAATACATTATGACTGTTTAAACATGTTTGAACAATGATCAAAGACGGAGAGACACCACTTTTGCACCAATTTTTGGGGATATTTTTAAATTTATGTAGAAAAATAAGGGTCCTGCGGAAAATCGAACTATACCACGCGATAGAGCAGACTTTTATCTTGAGAAACCACCCTTTCAAGTTTGGAACGACGACGTGTTTTTCGAACCAGAAAGCAAAATATCTTCGCCCGACGTGAGTTGCCGCCAGTGGCGCACAGTGGAACCTTTCGTCCAAATCGGAGACAAAATCAAAGAACTTTCGATAGAAATGAGGTAGAGCGATGAAATTTTTTTAAAATTAAAGCTGAAACTTGGCAGAAGATGGGAAAAATAGGAAGATTATGGTACGAACGTTTTATAACCTTGAGAAAATTTGTTAAACAATTCGTTCACAAAAATCGATTTCTTGTAAAATCTTGAGGTCGTAGACAAATTTTGAGACCGGATTTAAAATCAGCGTGAAAAAATCTACAGGAAATGATGTGCAGCATGTTAAACAAAAATTTTTTCGGCCCGTGTTATTGAAAAAACCGTAATTTTCTTGAAATTGTGAGAGTTTAACGAATTTTCTCAAGTTTATAAAACGTTCGTACCATAATCTCCCTATTTTCCCATATTCTGCCAAGTTTCAGCTATAATTTAAAAAAAATTTTATCGCTCTACCTCATTTCTATCGAAAGTTCTTTGATTTTGTCTCCGATTTGGACGAAAAGTTCCACTGTGCGGCGTTTACCGCTAGAACAGGCGTCAAACATGTTTAAACAATCATAATGTATTAATATTGGATATCACTGTTTTCGGGAAAGTCTACAGAATCTTTTGCTGTAAAGAACAATTCAACATCTTTCATAATAACACCACAATATTTGTTTAAAGTTGAAAAATATGTTTTTCCTCAAAGTCATGTTTCTCAAAAACTGTGCGTCTAGGAGAAAAATTAAGGACAGACTCGGAATCAGCGCGAAAAACTGTATGAGAATCGCATGGTGGGAATCGAAATACGAAAAAAAAGTTGAAATTTGTTGGACAGTGTAATTAAACTTTCCGCAAACCAGTTTTAATGAATCCTGGTACTCCTTGAACGACTTGCTGCTAATTGGCTCAAGAGAATGAACGCGAAGTTGCTATATGGATAAAAACCATTACAAAAATGATTGGACAAGTGAAACAATGCTAGACCTAATCATTAGACTATAGAAATGTTTTCACCGCTCGAATAAAAAACTTGAAGAACCTCGTTGTACTTTTCCAATGAATAATTCAACTTGCTACAGCGTTCGACCGGTGTATAGCTTTCGTTTAACGATTGTGTGCGGAATGGCCGGAGGGTATGAGCACGCAGCGCTAAGTAAGGGATTACCGGGGCTTCTGTTAGTATTGTTGGATGTTTTCGGGTGAGTCAGGAACTCGAGTTTCAACAGGAAATGGTCCAAAATCCACGGAGACCGTCGGAAACCGATATCGCCAGTCGATCATCGTGCAGTTACGATACTCGAGCGAACATGCTCAACAAACAGCGCTGTCTAATCAAATTATCCGAAACGGCCGCGCTGTATTTCGCCTGCATCGCGTCGATTACACGTTACAGACCTGTTTGCCGGACTAATTACTCCTATTCGAGAACCTGCGCACCGGAACGAATGGACTCCTGTCCAAGACACCCGCCGCTACAAAGCGGATTCTATCACAAGTCTGATAAAACTATTCTTTTCAAATTGTTCACTGCCCTGGCAGAAATCAGATTTTTTAAACCATCTTCTCAATATTTTCACTGGACTGCGGATCTTTGTGCGTTTACAGTAAAATTGAGAAGACGAAATTCAAACTTGTTTGAATATAAATAAAAATATTTAAAAAATTGCAGATATCAACATATGATTTATCTACTAAAATCATTAAGGGAAGAAATAACACTCAATTTCCTGCAATCGACGCAGAAAATTTTTATTTTAATTTATACCATGTAAACTTTTATCATGTAAAAGTTGTGACTTGACATATATTGGACAGACTTCCAGACAATTGGACAAACGCATAACCGAGCACAAACATAACATCTTTTTACCTCCTGCTAAACACACGGCATTGACAAAACATTCAATTGAGTTAGATCACCCTTTTGATTTTGAAAATGTAAAGATCATTGACAAAGAATCTAATTTACAACGCAGACTAATATTGGAAACAATTCATATGATTAAACAACAAAGCGTAAATCTTAGGTATGAAACACCTAAGATCCATGACTACTACGCGGCATTACTGAATCAGTAATGTTTTTTATGATGATGTTTCCAATACATTAAAAAGTCTTTTTCTTTTAGATTCTGCTAATCAAATGTTATTTACAAAAAAAAATTGTTTATTTTTTCTCCTTATAATTATACAAAGTTGTTTTTGTGTATCACACAAACTTGTAAAACACCAAGTTTGAAAATAAGACATATTTGAGTTTAATTTTTTCTTTATAATATATTATATTTATTTTCCGTTCACAATTTATAAAAAAGGGTTTTCCTTTAATTTGTGATACAAACTCATTAGAAAAATATCAAAGAAAATCGATGTAACCATGAGGTTACATTTGAAATTGCCGCCAGTTTCGTCCGTGCATCATTATGGATCGTTATCGATCCACCAATCGTTGACGAGTTCTGTCACATATATGTCACAGCACTCTTACCGTTTGAATAGCATGTGCCCAGTCACACATCTGCCACCATGAGGTTTAAATAGTATTCATACTAATTTCAATAATTGTTATAATGTATTGTCCATTTTTCTGCACAACATGTAAGTATTATTTATATACGGTGTTGTGGTTTCCTTTAATTTTGCATACTGTTATATCATTTAAAATATTTTCCAGACGCAATAATGATTCTTTGAAAAAGATCCACATCGGGATCGAAACGTTAGAAACATGTAATAATTGCACATTTGTTGTTGTTCTAAAATTGATCGAACCTGGCGCCGATAACATTTAAAGTTTAATTTTAATTTATGTTTATAGACCAAGCATACAAATGTTTTTAGAGTTACCGTTTTGTACGGACTTGAGAATTATTCGAGTGGCGCCAGCTTTGGGCGAGACTCGCGCTAAAATATTGATAATTTTATGTCGCTTGATCGACAGTGGATAAATTTGTGCTGGGAGAATTTCTTTACCGTCTAGGGATATCACTAGGTCCAGGGGAAACTGTTTACTGTTGTGGCAGGACCGTCCGCGAGTGGGATCAATAATTTCACCGATGCACAGTCGTTTCTGGTCGTTTCCATTCGCAAGCTGTCAGTCGGAACGTGCAATTCTGACTCGACCATCTGCTTCAGTTCGCTTCGATGTAAACTAAACGGCCCGAATCCGTTTCTGTCAGTTGCAAACCGGTGTTGCTGGATTCAACACGTTTCAGCTCGCTACAGTCGACCTCGGTCAGCTTCACTTCGATTCAAGTGATTCGATTTGTTCCGGACTAGTTCGTTTCGGTTCGTTTTTAATCTTCAAGCTCGAGCTGATAAATTTATACGATCCTTTTTCCATGGAATTGTTTGGCGTCGGTTTTTGTCCCTTTGTTGGAAACCGGAAAGCGATTTAACTTGAAGCGATTTAATCGAATTATGAAATTATATTGAATTTAGGGAATTTTTGACTTTTTGGGGATTTTTGATGTCCGGTAGTATAGTGATAACTTCCAAAATGATTTTAGAGAAAGTACACGTGGCGCCATCCACGGAGAAACGGCTAAGCTAGAGGTGAATCAGTTTCCTAGCGGGATTTTGGGATGGCGACACCAGGAACTCCCGCGATCAATAAACTACCCTGCCACAGACGAGATGTAGGAATAGACCTGACACCTTATGGGACTTGGTGTCCACAGGAATCTGTAGTACCGACACCTTAAAATGCCAGTGATAGCAATAACTTTCTTTAAATTAAATCAATAATTTGCTATTAAACCGGCTATAAATATCGTGCCCTAGAAATGATAATAATACATCTTTTTAATTCTATATAGGTGTTGATACTGAATGGTAATGGGACTCGATGGGAGTCACTCTGAGGCGTTAGCGCACCAATACCGACGGACACCAGAATACATTGGGTGTCAGGTCTATTCCTACATCTCGTCTGTGCTTTCTCGTCGGCGGTGCAAATCTAGTACCATCTGTGGTACGAGTACTGTACGCTAGTTTTCGGGTGGCGCCACCGACCACTTTCTGCGAATACTTCCCTCATTTTATCTAATACTGTAAACATTCTACAGCAACAAAGAGGAAACGACAGTGTTCACTCCTGGGGTGAACCAGCTTGAATAAAACATACAGTAGTGGACAAAAGTTTAAGGACGCTCTAAAAAACACGATAACTATTTTAATATTGTATCTATACGCTTTGAACTCTTTTGGGAAGCTAGAGCAATTAGTTTACTGCAGGATGTGAAAAGAAATTTTTTACAAAATTTCAACTGATGGGAATTGTTGAACAAATACTAAAAGTATACTATATACACACTAATGTATTGTTACGGGTCTACCGACATACTAATGTTACGCGTCAGTCGGTATACCCGTTGTATAGAATTGTTAGAAGATTCAGGTTGGTTACAGCGTTGTGAGGACAACGACGCTGGAACGAATGAGAGTCGGGAGACAGACTTGAGAGAAAGCGGACGTACGAGACGTCAAAGGCGATAAAGGCGATATAGCCAAAGATAGTTGCCTTCCTCCAGAAAATAGAGTGTTACAGTTATTGAAAGTGTATTCATTTATTTAGTGAAATAGAGATTTCGTTACAGTATGTATATTTTATTCTGAAGGGAGGTGAAATTGCAAAATGTTATGGAAGACAATAGGTATAGGAATAGAATTGATTGAAAATCAACGTTTTTATTAAAAGTGCAGCTATTAGCTCGACCGGCTCCAACCGGTATGGTACATACAGTGACTCAAACAATTGATCAAATGTTTAATTTTGTTTAAATTTTTATTTAATTGAACACATGTTAATAAGATATGTAACAAAATATTTTATTATAATACATACATAGTTTTCGTAGTTCATATAATACAGAATTAACTTAAATATGTTACACTTTTTAAACAAAATTAAATGAAATTAACAAATTATGTAATGATCAAATTTTTGAGTTTGAGAAAATGAAATATTAGTACTTCGTATACCCTCCTTTCGCTTTCAGTACAGCTTCTATGCGTCTTGGCATACTATCTACTAAACTTTTACACTGTTCAGCCTTAATATTTTCCCAAGCGGTTTTAACTTCTGACCACAATTCAATAATACTTCTCGAATTGTGATTGAAGTTGGCAACTGTTCTTTTTAGTAAACCCCATATGTGTTCTATTGGGTTCAGATCGGGAGACTGTGGGGCCAGTCTAAAACAGTAAAACCATAGCTGTTAACCATACTTTGGTGATTTTTGCCTTGTGTTTAGGTTCGTTATCGTGCTGAAAAATGACTTCTTCTGCGTTCTTATTCCATTTTACCAAACTTCCAATTAAACTTTTCTGCCGGATGGATGTGTATGACGTTGCAGTCATTCGACCTTTAATTTTTTCAACGCATCCGACGCCCTCAGTGGTCATACAACTCCAAACCATGATATGGCCTCCTCCAAATTTCAGTGTTGGATGAACTTGATGCGACCGTACTTGTTCTATATTTCCTCGCCATGTCGATTCGCGTCCATCGCACCCAAAACAATTAATTTTCGTCTCGTCTGACCATATTACCCGGGCCCAATCGAGATCTGTCTAATTTTTACATTTTTCGGCAAACTGTAGTCAAAGCTTCTTGTGCCACTTTGTAAGAAGAGGTTTCTTTATTTTTGCACGTCCTCTTAAATTCACTTCTCGCAGTGCATTACGCACTGTCTCAGCGCTTACGTTAATTTTTTTGCATTTGTACAGCACTTTAACGCTACCATTACGGATTGATCGTATGATTCATCGCTTTGTGGTAGTGGATAACTTTGATTTTCGTCCTGCTTTATTTTATAGTATGTTTTCTTTTAAAGTTTTACGTACTGAAGACACAGTACCAACAGAGCACAGTATCTTCTTAGAAATCTCGCGATGAGAAAGCCCAGATATTAATAGTTTTTTCATTTCTGATATTTTACTTGCTTTTATTGGTCTCATTATGAAATATGACTAAAAATATCTTTTTTATTCATTATTTTATTACAAACGTATTCTCGAATGTTTAAAAATAACGTTATGACTTACCAGTAATTATATTTGTGCTAAGGAATGCCAAAAATATAAGAATTTTTCACAATTGAGCTAAACACAAATAATTGATCAAGTATACACAGAATATACAAATTCGTAATACACATCCGCTTTATACGATTACAGGGCTTAAACTGTCGTAAAGTACCGACGCAATGTTAACATTTTTCGTATATGTCTCAACAGTCTTAAGCAAGATTCTGAGAAAGGTATACTGTGACTTGTTTCCTTTTTGTTCGAACATTTGATCAATTTTTTGAGTCACTGTACAAGCAAGGTCCGACACAGCAGAAGGCTGTAGTGCGGAATATAACAATTCATAATAATCAATAATGATTCCGAGACGATTTGCCTTCTCACCGACGAGAATCTCCTGAGTGGCCTTCTGAATTATTTGAGTGACACGATCTCCCATAAGACTGGCTGTCTCCTCGTCGGTCTCCATATCACATATTTAATAACAGTATAGTGGGTTCTGGTTCCTGCTAAAGATGATGTAGGTTCTGTTCCATGCTAAAGATGACGTAGGAGCTGTTCCAGGCTCAACACGAGGCGCAGACAAAAGTGGCACGGGAAATCCCCGGGCGTGAGCACTCTCACATACTCTCTGGCAGCAGGAAATAAATTTTTCTATTTACATTGATCACTCTTATCACAATGTACGATCTTCCACCTTTAAGTAAAACCCTCAAACGTTCATAAATTCCTACGGGAATATATTCCGAAATCCACTCGTAGAATCCCCTCAAAGTGACGTGAATTTTGCCCCACGCAGACGATCGGATTTCATTGAATTTTCGACACGGTTCCGTACTTCTTTGAAACCTTACGGGCCCTATTTCAAAGGGCCATTTTTCATTTCAGGTTTAATTTAAGACCTCAAAGGTTTGATAACTCCTACGGCAATGCATATTAAACTCGATCCGACATTACCGTATACAAACGCTCGATTTTCCACGGACCGATCGAGCTAGATTTTTCATTTTTATTATGCGATATGGAATTTTCTTTTCAATATAATTAATCCTATGATAAAGTACGATCTTTCCTCTGTAATTTAAGGCCTCTAACGTCCAAAAATTCCTACGGGAACAGATATTAAAATTGATTCGAACTGATCGTTTAAATTCACTCGAATTTCCTCCGATGTATCAGACCGGATATTTCCATTTTACTATACGTTAGCGAATTTTCCATTAAATATAATCGATCCTATCGTCACGTACGATCTTTCTTCTGTAATTTAAGTTCTCTAACATCCAAAAATTCCTACGGGAACACATTAAAATTGATTCGAACTGATCCTTTAATGTCACTCGAATTTCCTCCAATGTATCAGACTGGATATTTCCATTTTACTATGCGTTAGCGAAATTTCTTTTAAATATAATTAATCCTATCACAAAGTACGATCTTTCCTCTGTAATTTAAGGCCTCTAACGTCCAAAAATTCCTACGCGAACACATATTAAAATTGATTCAAACTGATCGTTTAAATTCACTCGAATTTCCTCCGATGTATCAGACCGGATATTTCCATTTTAATATGCGTTAGCGAATTTTCCCTTAAATATAATTGACCCCATCATCAAGTACGATCTTTCCTCTGTAATTTAAGTTCTCTAACATCCAAAAATTCCTACGGGAACACATATTAAAATTGATTCGAACTGTTCCTTTAAAATCGCTCCAATTTCCTCCGATGTATCACACCGGATATTTCCATTTTACTATGCGATATCGAATTTTCTTTTAAATATAATTGACCCTATCATAAAGTACGATCTTTCCTCTGTAATTTAAGGCCTCTAATGTCCAAAAATTCCTACGGGAACAGATATTAAAATTGATTCGAACTGTTCCTTTAAAGTCACTCGAATTTCCTCCGATGTATTAGACCGGATATTTCCATTTTACTATGCGTTAGCGAATTTTCTTTTAAATATAATTGACCCTATCATAAAGTACGATCTTGCCTCTGTAATTTAAGGCCTCTAATGTCCAAAAATTCCTACGGGAACAGATATTAAAATTGATTCGAACTGACCCCTTAAAGTCGCTCCAATTTCCTCCGATGTATCACACCGGATATTTCCATTTTACTATGCGTTAGCGAATTTTCTTTTAAATATAATCGATCCTATCGTAAAGAACGATCTTTCCTCTGTAATTTAGGGCCTCTAACGTCCAAAAATTCCTTTCGGGAACACATTAAAATTGATTCGAACTGATCCTTTAAAGTCGCTCGAATTTCCTCCGATGTATCAGACCGGATATTTCCATTTTACTATGCGTTAGCGAATTTTCTTTTAAATATAATCGATCCTATCGTAAAGAACGATCTTTCCTCTGTAATTTAAGGCCTCTAACATCCAAAAATTCCTACGGGAACACATGTTAAAATTGATTTGAACTGACCCCTTTAAGTCGCTCGAATTTCCTCCGATGTATCAGACTGGATATTTCCATTTTACTATGCGTTAGCGAAATTTCTTTTAAATATAATCGATCCTATCGTCAAGTACGATCTTTCCTCTGTAATTTAAGGCCTCTAACATCCGAAAATTCCTACGGGAACACATGAAAATTGATTCGAACTGACCCCTTAAAGTCAGTCGAATTTCCTCCGATGTATTAGACCGGATATTTCCATTTTACTATGCTTTAGCGAATTTTCTTTTAAATATAATTGACCCTATCGTAAAGAACGATCTTTCCTCTGTAATTTAAGGCCTCTAACATCCAAAAATTCCTGCGGGAACACATGTTAAAATTGATTTGAACTGACCCCTTAAAGTCGCTCCAATTTCCTCCGATGTATCACACCGGATATTTCCATTTTACTATGCGTTAGCGAATTTTCTTTTAAATATAATCGATCCTATCGCAAAGAGCGATCTTTCCTCTGTAATTTAGGGCCTCTAACGTCCAAAAATTCCTTTTGGGAACACATTAAAATTGATTCGAACTGATCGTTTAAAGTCGCTCGAATTTCCTCCGATGTATTAGACCGGATATTTCCATTTTACTATGCGTTAGCGAATTTTCTTTTAAATATAATTGACCCTATCGTAAAGAACGATCTTCCCTCTGTAATTTAGGGCCTCTAACGTCCAAAAATTCCTTTCGGGAACACATTAAAATTGATTCGAACTGACTCCTTAAAGTCGCTCCAATTTCCTCCGATGTATTAGACCGGATATTTCCATTTTATTATGCGATATCGAATTTTCTTTTAAATATAATCGATCCTATCGTAAAGAAAAATCTTTCCTCTGCAATTTAGGGCCTCTAACATCCAAAAATTCCTACGGGAACACATGTTAAAATTGATTTGAACTGACCCCTTAAAGTCGCTCCAATTTCCTCCGATGTATTACACCGGATATTTCCATTTTACTATGCGTTAGCGAATTTTCTTTTAAATATAATCGATCCTATCGTCAAGTACGATCTTTCCTCTGTAATTTAAGGCCTCTAACATCCAAAAATTCCTACGGGAACACATTAAAATTGATTCGAACTGATCCTTTAAAGTCGCTCGAATTTCCTCCGATGTATTAGACCGGATATTTCCATTTGACTATGCGTTAGCGAATTTTCTTTTAAATATAATCGATCCTATCGTAAAGAACGATCTTTCCTCTGTAATTTAAGGCCACTAACATCCAAAAATTCCTACGGGAACACATTCTAATATTGCAGAAAATAATCCTTTCAAAATCAGGGCGAATTTGGTCTGAGCCGACAGTTGAGCATTGTTGTTCGCACTTTATTCAATGCTGTACCAATTTAATTCCTCCTCGGTTGCCACAGGATCCAGTTGATTGAACTTCGTTCTAAATAATTCATGAACGCTGTGCGCTCCGTTCAACTGTTTCTCGTTGTGTTTTATTCAGATCTGTTTTGCGGTCGACGCGACGCCGTTAATTTGTCGCCAGGAATTCCAGTCCCGATATTTATTGGATCGCGATTAAAGATGGCTCGGTTTCGTTGTCGCGCAGCGTTGTTCAGAGCTACGCGACGCGTCGTGGCTCGTTCGCCGCGGTCGAGAGAAGTTTCAGGGACATCTCGGATGCTTTCGCGGCAGCTAAGAAGTTTCTCGAGGTTAAAAAGCTCCGCTCGAGTGTCTCAGCTCGTCTGTGACGTTGATCCGGGACAGAACTCGAAGAACGGACTCGATCGAACTGTCCGACGAGATAACAAATGGTGCATTAAAGGACACCGGACGATTTCACACAGGGAAACTACTTTTCCCTCCTTCAAATCCTCCCGTTTTCATAAAATACCCCTGACAACTGTACTCATAATAATTAAAATGATATTTACACTAACTAAATGAATATCGTAACAAATTCATTCATTTAAATCTCTTATTCGCTGAATAAAAATCGAGTCAGTCTAATATTTATCAGATTGGTGTAACTGGTAATACATTGTTTAAAATGAAAAGATATTCAAGCACCAGGAGTGGCTCGTTAGTATTAATTCACAGGTTGGAGAATGAATTAAAATTTTCCTTGTAGCCGGAAATCCATTTGAACAACGATATCCCACAGATTGGAGAACACTTGGCTCGAGACGTGAGGCGCAATATTCTAAACACGTGAAAAGTGCTTAATGTGTGTACCTCGGTTTAAGATCGGAATAAATAAAGAGGCAGGTAATATATCCGAGATGTAAGAAACGGAAAGTACACCGAGCATTTTAATAAGGAAAATCGATAGAGCCGACTACATTGTGCACCCCACACACGCTGTCTAGGTATTTCCACTTTAAGGAAACGATCCCGCACAGGGAAACCGTTATTATGGTCGATTAAAATAATTGTTGGCTGTACAACATAATTACCATGCCTAACAGAGATCCGGCACTGCCTAAATATGGCCCTAGTTTCGACGTCTAAGCTGAATCTAAACAGAGATTGCGAAAAGAGTATTGATTTCAGTTGGACGTTCTCACGTGGCCTAACACTAAACAGTTCCTCGGCAATTTAAAAAAAATTTTGAAAAATTTTTTCACCACTCAGGTCACCACGGATTTAAAGAACGAAGCTTCCTCCACGAAATGAGCACAAAAACAATCACTTTGCCTCTGCTGACACGGCTAGACTCGTAACTAGACTCCATTATAACAAAAACAAGCAAGTGCAATTTAAAACAGTGAAACTATTAAAAGTCTAAGAGTATTAATATATTATTTTCGCCACATTAAATTGATTAATGTAGAATATAAATTTATATTTAGCTCGTGCGTCCTGCAGTTGATGCACAAACTTTTTATTCTGCATAAACATCCGGAGTTTACACATAACAAGTATAACTCATAACGGAGACCTAACAGACCTAACCCTCGCTGAAAGCCACTCTTGACCTACTTACATCCAACGAAACACATTAAACTCGAAAAATGTACAACCTTGTTCCGACTAGGAATAAACTAACTCGAAAATTCTGTGTCCGAACAATAGAAAAGTCTGATTAAATTCGTTGGGATGAAAGTTCCGTGGCTCTGGCGTTGATCAGACGCGGAGAATGGAACGCAAAAAGGCTGGGGCACAATGGGATCGCGTTCGCATCGCTTCATTGTTCTACCAGAATTGTTAACCTTTAGCTTTTTCTCCGGGCACACCCGGCCCGTTTCTTCCGTGATGGTAATAGTGGCGTGCGTAGGGTCAATATTGCATGGAAATCGTTGACGTAAGCCGT
This sequence comes from Lasioglossum pauxillum, assembly GCA_933228785.1. Classification (NCBI taxonomy): domain Eukaryota; kingdom Metazoa; phylum Arthropoda; class Insecta; order Hymenoptera; family Halictidae; genus Lasioglossum; species Lasioglossum pauxillum. The sequence continues at coordinate 2,744,774 of OW121699.1, forward strand.
TGGTAGCCCGCCATCGCCGTTGCCTTCGCTGTCTACGGTGTTTATAACCATGACTGTGTGTTCGTTACGCGGGTCATGGTTCCGTTCTCTATCGTGATCAGGAAATCTGTAGGTACAGCTCGGCCCTTTCTTACCTCCTTCATATTTCTGCCCATAATCATGACGCGCGATAAATAGAATGTGTTCATTGTTAACACTTTACCTACCGAAAGAATATTAATAGGATATTCAATAATTGTGCTGTACCAAAAGAAAACACAGAAATTTTCATTGACATTACAATCTTGAGGATGTTCTGGAGGTACAATGGAAGACAAAAGTACAAGAAATTCGAAATCCATCAATATATTGGCAATGAAAGCCATTCATGAGTAAGGTGAAGTGCCCTAAGTCTGGACAGTCCAAAAGTGATACCTAAATCTGGACAATTGAATTTTCATAGTAAAATCAGTAATTAAGAGATTAAATAATTATATTATATATTCTGAGGCCTCAGCTACAAGTAGGTGTGAATATTATTTCATTAAGACATCGATTGAAATTTAAAAATGAATTCAAAGTTCATCTGAAAACAGTATACAAAATCGTCTGTTTACATGCGAATCATGTGCATTTATAGTTCGAACTTTTGTTAGAAAAAAAGATATAATTTAAGCCCTCAGACAAAAAATAATTATCACGCATAATAATATTGATATTTTAAAATAAACTGGCAATCAAGCTTAACGTAAATAATAATTATTAATCCAAATATTAGATGTCCAAGATTAGGACTGTTTTCAAATATAAGTACTCCATACTGGGACGCGATGACAGTAGCTGTTCCACTCTAAGCTTATACGCAATGTGCTTACGCCTGAAGCCGGACACGTGTTTGTGAATAAAATCAACGCATTGTTTGCAAATTATTTAACTACATGTACGTATAATTAGTCTTCTATTAGCTTGAATAACGTATGTAGAAAATGTATTCCGGTTGCGACGTTAATAATACTTTATGTTTACATCTTAAATCTATTAGTATTACTACCTAACCTTAAAAGTTGTATTATGACAAGTTTTATTAAAACAGTAAATGAAAATAAATATATATTTGGTTAAATAATACAATACTGTAATCTATGATAAGAATACTACATATTACGCAAAGCATCTTCTATTCGTCATGCGCAACAGCGCCACCAACCAACGTTTTAGGTTATGTTCGCTCGATCAACTCGTAAATTGAATTTGTCCCGATATAGGCTTTACTTCTGTCCAGGTACTAGCTTAGATTGGATTTAATATGTCCAACTATAGGTTTGAATTATTCTTGTTAATACAATTAAGATATTAACCTAAGCAATGATTTTTTTATTTTAAATTACTTTACAAACTCTGAACTGTATGTTAAAACTCTTCAGAAATTGTTTTTGTTTATTTAAAGTGATACAATTTAAAATAGAAAAACATGCTGTCCAGGCATAGGGCACTTCACCTTATATTTTCTTTTTGGAATTTCTAGTTGCGTTTTTTCAAGGTTTAAATAGGGTTTGAAGTGGAATTTTATAAATTCTCCATAAGAAGACGTGTTAAAATGTGCAAACTTTAAGATGCTGTAATTCTTAAACCGTGCAGTGAATCGAACCCAAACTTTGGCAATTGCATTAATTTAGTAAGAATTATATCTTGTCAAATTATCAAAAATTTTGTTGTGTTTTTATATACCTCCAGAACATCCCTAAATGAAATTAGATGACGTTATTAAGGGTGACTTGGTTCCATTAAAAAGCGTTTAGCAATAAACCATAGATTTTTCAAAATGATGCAATAATCAATCACCAAATAAACTGTTTTACATTGTTCGCTGTTAACAAAGGTAACAAATAGTTACCGAGATACAAGCTGTCAGAATTTTTGCAATGAATTTTTGAAATGAAAAAGCGTTTAGCAATGAACTATAGATTTTTCAAAATGATGCAATACTCATCAAATAAACTGTTTTACATTGTTCGCTGTGAACAAAGGTAACAAATAGTTACCTAAATTCAAGCTGTCAGAATTTTTGCAATGAATTTTTGAAATGAAATTAGATGACGTTATTGAGGGTGACTTGGTTCCATTAAAAAGCGTTTAGCAATGAACCATAGATTTTTCAAAATTATGCAATAATCACCAAATAAACTGTTTTACATTGTTCGCTGTTAACAAAGGTAACAAATAGTTACCTAAATTCAAGCTGTCAGAATTTTTGAAATGAATTTTTGCAATGAAATTAGATGACGTTATTGAGGGTGACTTGGTTCCATTAAAAAGCGTTTAGCAATGAACCATAGATTTTTCAAAATTATGCAATAATCACCAAATAAACTGTTTTACATTGTTCGCTGTTAACAAAGGTAACAAATAGTTACCTAAATTCAAGCTGTCAGAATTTTTGAAATGAATTTTTGCAATGAAATTAGATGACGTTATTGAGGGTGACTTAGTTCCATTAAAAAGCGTTTAGCAATGAACCATAGATTTTTCAAAATTATGCAATAATCACCAAATAAACTGTTTTACATTGTTCGCTGTTAACAAAGGTAACAAATAGTTACCGAGATACAGCTGTCAGAATTTTTGTAAAATCTCATTGTGTGCAGTTGTACGTAATTGCGTGCGTGCCACGAGAGATGAAAGTTTTTCTTTGTTTATTTGATCATTATAAAAATATTCCACGGAGTAAAAACGAATAACGATATGAATAATATGAAAGAATGCACTGTGTTTCGCGCTCACATAAAAACAATGCAAACGTACGATAAAAATTCGGCCGGTTATTACCGGAAATTCGACACGTTGAAAAATCAGTTTCCGCGACTGTTCGCGAAGGATCGCAATAATATCCGTTGGATGAAAAAGCTCGAAAGCTTCGAGAGCACGTTGTCGCTTCCCGATGAAAATTTTCTCGCACGAGGGTCAGTCGAAACGTTCGAGGAGGGTGGTCGGATTCGATGTTTATTGACTCGGAATAACAAATTTTTCGGAATTTTTTCGGAGTGCGAAAGGTCAGAGAATTCCATTTGAACCGGGTAGGGTCACGGCACTGCCGTTGCACCCTCTCCCCAACTTTCCATTGATTTTGAGCACCGTGGGTGTGTCGCCGAGAGCACGTGCTTCCCCGGGAGTGAAACTGAAAATTTCAGCACGTGAATAAAAGCGCGCATAAAGCTCGCGATATTGAAACCATCGGCTAATGCGTTTCTAGTTTCATTATTCCGGAAATCATCGTTGCTGGAAAGCGTATTTGACTTCGACGTCAAAAGCAGGGTTCGCATAATAAATAATATCCCAGCTGTTGCAATATTTTTGCATTAAACCGTTGAATGGTAAAAATTGCATTCACCTTTACACATCTATAGCTTCGCCATTTTTTTTATTATTCCATTTTCGAAAAGCTTTTGAATCGAAAAGCTTCCCACTCAATCGGAACGCTTAAACTAAAATTTGTAATATCGCTGAATATCTTTTTTTATTTTTGATTGAATATATTTTTTTTATTTTAGTGCGAAAGTTTTGAAAAAGGTTGATTGTTTAGTAACAGAATTATTTATAGCCGAGTGCAGCCACGGCAAAATTAGTGAACAACGACGTGGTTGGCTGGATGCGTAATGCGAAATAGGCGTTCCACCCCTAACAGGATTTTATGAAACATCACGGTCCCTGAAAATTGCTAATACAATGGGGACAAATAAGGGGAAATTGAATCGCTACCCCTTTTAGCCATTCCGTTGTTCGCTCCGTGGTACCTAAACTTCTCTAGCCCGCGCATCTAACTCCATTTCGCGTTAAATACTCGTAACTTCCTCGCTCGGCGAGTTTCGCAACTCGAATTAGTCCGGAATATTAGTAACAACGATTATTATAACGTTCTTATTAAATAGAGATATGTTACACGTTGCTTCAAATTATCATGATCCCTGTTTGCGAAGACTTCACTGAGAAACCGAGACGAGAACCTTGAATGTTAATAGAGCGCAACAGATAAGCAAGATTAAATATTTATCCAAAGTAAAACGGGATCACTTATTCACACTTCACTTCCAGCGTGGTCCAGGTCGTTGCCCAAGTACTGAACAAATTAATTCTAATATAATGTTAATGACGTGGCACAGGCTGCGATTCACTTGCAGGTTAGTCCAATTAGTACGTAATAGCACTTAAATCTCCCCTGCCCATTCAATCAAAATTTTATATCAAATTCTAATATTCTCCATGCATAGTAAAGCGTCCCAGTGCGCCTTCCGTTCAACTCAATTACCGCCTAATGCAACCCCCACCCTGTCCCCAATCAAAAGTCACAGAACCTCGAAAATCCTTAGCCACACGAAATGCAGATTCCCTTCGGGTGCACTCTGGGATCCATAACCTCTGCCACCCATGCTCCATCCAATCTCACTCCGATCCCGCCACGTCGCTCCTCCCGACCCCGAAGAAATTAGAAAAACATTCGAAAACTAGGCGTCAAGTTCCAAGGGCGTAAAAAAGAGGACGTAGACCAACAACCGCCCCTCGAAAACAATTCCATTCCACGGAGAGAAACAGAGAGAGAGAGAGAGAGAGAGAGAGAGAGAGAGAGAGGGAGAGCGTCTCCTGTCTCCCCACCCCTCGCGAGCATCCACCACCCCTGCAAGGGGTGGCCGGCGTCGTCGTTTTCGGCGCCGAAGCCTCGACGAAGGAGGCGCTCGCGTCGATAGAGCCACGAGAGGACTGGCTCTCGCTTCGTCTTGCTCCAACGTGGCTCGTATCCTCTCCCATCCCCTGCCTCCACCCTCAGGAGAGCACATCCCCCGAAGAAGTTTACATTTCCCTCGGCCACGTTGGAGCTCGTCACGTCTCCTCCACCCTTCGACCCTTATTCTCTCTCACACACTCTCTCGAATCCAATGGTTTTCCCACCTGGAAACCACCCTTAGCCCTGAACAGAACCACCCCGTGGACCTTCATCCACCCTGAGACCAGAAACCTACCCTAAACCACCCCTATTTCTCGCTCTCTTGTTCTCTCTTTCACTCCTTAGGCTCTGCGAGCCCACCATTTTGTTTGTTTTCGAGTCTCGCGAATCCTGGCTAATTCGACGGGATCCACGTGTCGGTGGCTGGTGGGGGTGGATTCGCGAGGGTGAGGGTGAGGGTGGCTCCTCTGCGACCACCGGACGCAGTTCGGCCTGCTGTCTCCGGCGACGGAACACTTTTCCCGACGGCTTCCCTCGCACGGGGGTGGTTCGGGGGTGAGTTCTCACGGTCCTGGTGTGCTCTCAGTGAAGTGTTCTTCTGTATCGGTGAAGTGACGCGAAAACACACAGAGATCTTCTTAACCTTCTCGAGAAATTGATTCAGTGATACGAGTCAGTGATTCCATCATCCCCGCCCCCTTTTCCGCCGGAAGACCAGCGGAGCTGCCACCCCCTCGCGAGGGGTTGGTGAAAGGCTCGCTGTAGCAGTTTTCCTCCGGGATCGAAGACTCCGGAGCCCAGAGGGAGGAGAGATCGAGGGACGTGGTCACGTTTCGGGAAAAAATTGATCGCGAGTGTCCGGTGGGGGACGTAGACTTGTGATCCTTCGAAGAAGATTTCTTTCTAGGAGGAAAATATTTATCGATGGTGTTCTCATTCCTCGGTCTGTGTCAGCCGGTTCGTACGTTCCGGCTTCCGGTGGAGAGATGTGACAACGGGGGGTGGTGAAGTTTTACCCGGGGGGTGGGGGGTTGCAGTGTGCTCGATGACGTTTCACAGGATCGAAGGGATGGCACAGGAATGGTAAACGTGTTTACGATGGTGGGCAGTCGGTTGACGAGTAGTGGAGAAGGGGATCCAGCGATCGTTGACTAGATCAATCGTGAGAGCCGGTCCGATCGAAGCGATCGGGGACGGAGGATGGGTCAGGATTGGTGTGCACGCAGGAGGAAACGATCGAGCAGCGGTTGCTGCCCCTGCGGACCACGTGTTCATCCCTCAAGTAGGTTAGTGAGACGATGGGATAGATTTTAATCCTGCGAATGGACCGAGCGGAATCGCTTTTGCACTGCTGTTTCGAGGGAATCCGGGGGCGAACGAGTTATCGAATTCCGGGACGACGGAATATGCCGACCAGGTTTAATCCTGCGTGCTGCAGAAGAGAATTTCGCTCGCGGGAGAATTTCACCAGCGGAATTTGGGGAGGACGTCGGGCTCGGTTTGTTGGCGGGGCTTTTTAACGCATTTTATGGACTACTGTCTTACGATCTGTTTTCATTTCTACCCTGGGCGGAGAAGTTTGTTCGGAGAACACTGACCCAGTTGCAAGTGAACGATTGGGTGGGGGTTGTGTTTGATTTTGTTGGTGGCGGTTCGAAGACGTTTGGCAATTTTCTCTGTTAGGAATCTGTCTTAATCTCGGCCTTAGTTCGTGGGCAGAAAGTTTGTTCAAGAAGACAGTTCCGAGAGAAAATTTGTTGGAACTTTTCACTTTTAACTAGCTAGTGGAATCGTCGAGAATTTAAAAATAATGTTAATTGTAGTGGGGGTTATGTTTGATTTTGTTGGTGGCGGTTCGAAGACGTTTGGCAATTTTCTCTGTTAGGAATCTGTCTTAATCTCAGCCTTAGTTCGTGGGGAGAAAGTTTGTTCAAGAAGACAGTTCCGAGAGAAAATTTGTTGCAACTTTTCACTTTTAACTAGCCAGTGGAATCATCGAGAATTTAAAAATAATGTTAATTGTGGCGGGGGTTGTGTTTGATTTTGTTGGTGGCGGTTCGAAGACGTTTGGCAATTTTCTCTGTTAGGAATCTGTCTTAATCTCAGCCTTAGTTCGTGGGCAGAAAATTTGTTCAAGAAGACAGTTCCGAGAGAAAATTTGTTGGAACTTTTCACTTTTAACTAGCCAGTGGAATCGTCGAGAATTTAAAAATAATGTTAATTGTGGTGGGGGTTGTGTTTGATTTTGTTGGTGGCGGTTCGAAGACGTTTGGCAATTTTCTCTGTTAGGAATCTGTCTTAATCTCAGCCTTAGTTCGTGGCGAGAAAGTTTGTTCAAGAAGACAGTTCCGAGAGAAAATTTATTGGGACTTTTCACTTTTCACTAGCCAGTGGAATCGTCGAGGATTTAAAAATAATGTTAATTGTGGTGGGGGTTGTGTTTGATTTTGTTGGTGGCGGTTCGAAGATGTTTGGCAATTTTCTCTGTTAGGAATCTGTCTTAATCTCAGCCTTAGTTCGTGGCGAGAAAGTTTGTTCAAGAAGACAGTTCCGAGAGAAAATTTATTGGGACTTTTCACTTTTCACTAGCCAGTGGAATCGTCGAGGATTTAAAAATAATGTTAATTGTGGTGGGGGTTGTGTTTGATTTTGTTGGTGGCGGTTCGAAGATGTTTGGCAATTTTCTATGTTGGGAATCTGTCTTAATCTCAGCCTTAGTTCGTGGGCAGAAAGTTTGTTCAAGAAGACAGTTCCGAGAGACAATTTGTTGGAACTTTTCACTTTTCACTAGCCAGTGGAATCGTCGAGGATTTAAAAATAATGTTAATTGTGGCGGGGGTTGTGTTTGATTTTGTTGGTGGCGGTTCGAAGACGTTTGGCAATTTTCTCTGTTAGGAATCTGTCTTGATCTCAGCCTTAGTTCGCGGGCAGAAAGTTTGTTCAAGAAGACAGTTCCGAGAGAAAATTTATTGGGACTTTTCACTTTCCACTAGCCAGTGGAATCGTCGAGAATTTAAAAATAATGTTAATTGTGGTGGGGGTTGTGTTTGGTTTTGTTGGTGGCGGTTCGAAGACGTTTGGCAATTTTCTCTGTTGGGAATCTGTCTTAATCTCAGCCTTAGTTCGTGGGCAGAAAGTTTGTTCAAGAAGACAGTTCCGAGAGAAAATTTGTTGTAACTTTTCACTTTTCACTAGCCAGTGGAATCGTCGAGGATTTAAAAATAATGTTAATTGTGGTGGGGTTATGTTTGATTTTGTTGGTGGCGGTTCGAAGACGTTTGGCAATTTTCTATGTTGGGAATCTGTCTTAATCTCAGCCTTAGTTCGTGGGCAGAAAGTTTGTTCAAGAAGACAGTTCCGAGAGAAAATTTGTTGGAACTTTTCACTTTTCACTAGCCAGTGGAATCGTCGAGGATTTAAAAATAATGTTAATTGTTGTCTCTCTTTGTTGGTGACGGTTTGAACATGTTCGGAAGTTCGTGAAAAAGTTCCTTGACGTAACGTTTATAAATGGCACTGATTGCTATCTGTTCTCCTAGTTGCTGGTAGTTTAATCAGCTTCTCGATGTTTGGGAATCTGTAGCAGAGATTGAAGCTCATTTTTCGACTATCACGCTATAAATTACGAGGTTCGTGACTCGCTAAAGCACGAAATGCATGCACGTGATGTAGGAGCTGTGAGTGGTGAATTGGGGAGAACTTTCGGACAAGCAGAAAAATAATCTACACTGTTTAACTAAATATGCAACAATGTAACGCGTCTCTTCTCTTCTGAATTTTTCCAACGTTCTAACAGAGCTGCATAGCGGTTACGAAATGGTTTCACTGCGAGGAAAAAACGTAAATGGTGTTTTGCAGAGTATCATTATTATTCATAGCTGTTAAACAGTTTTGTCGCTATTCATCAATCATCCGAAGCCCGCGAACGATGGAAAGGGAACACAGCGGTGCGTCTTTAGACGACGCAGCCCCCATCGCGCCGCGCCGGGTCCAATTAATCTTCCCCATGAAAGAAATCGCTCGGGGAAACTTTTTCCAACGCTGACGAACTTGCTGTAATCGAATTCACCCGGAGCCCATTCACGTAACACCCGTCCCCGCGTGTTCTACTCTTTAAAATTTACTTCCTTTCAGCAAAAATTACGCGTTAGCCCCGTGCTGCCCACCGGAAAAATCAATCGTTGTCGCGAGAACTTCATTCACCCAACTGCGGAAGTTCCTTTCGAAGATAAACCGCTTTCTGCCAGATACAAACCCAAATTGGGACTCAATTCTCATTCTTTGAAATTTCATCTCATTTAGGTTTGACTTTGCGGTCTTTAAAGTGTTATCACTTTGTGAGAAAAAATAGCAGGATAACCTACCTTGGCTCATTTTAAAGGGCGAACTCTGCGCTTTAAAACGCACTAGGTTGCTTCTAACGCATTACACTTTTTCATTGAAGAACGAACGAAATAGTAAAAATGGTCATTTTTCCAAATTTTTTAAATTTGATTGTCTCTGGAGAGTTTGGAAAATTTTTCCAACGACTCTAATCACCGCAGATTTAGAGAATGAAGCTTTAGCTTTAAAATGAGCTGGAGAACATTGCTCTACGATTTTTCAATGCCGAGTTATCCCAATTTGAACGAGAGGAGTGCAATTTCTCAGCCAATACTTTTCAATGAAAGTGCTGCAAAATGGCAAAGAAAAAACGTAGATCAATTTCTTAGGGCTCGTTGTAAAGCGTAGGATTCCATCTTCGACTGCGCAAGAGTTGGAAAAAGTGTTTCGAGCGTAAAATATTATGGCGAGTGAACGGTTTCATCTTTTCGGGCAACATTCTACGGATGTCGAGGTTCCGAGAGCGTCTGCGACACGTTTCCCCGGCTCTGGCCTGGAAAAGTGCATTTATCGTTCATTTCACGGCCGGACTCCGCCGACATCTTCCTCAATTTCCGCTTCGGCTGTTGACACGCGGACGGGATAGACGCTCGTTCGCCGGCTTGAAAGGCTGAGGGGGCGAAAGCGTTTACCTTCCGACACCCGAGGCAGGTAACACGTGACGCCGGCCCACGATGGGGTATGCTGCATGCACGCGAGACGCATTTGGCCACGGTCGGCCGGGCTGTGTCAGCGCCTCGCATGACGACCGTTCAAGCTTCTCGATATTACGCTCGTCACGCTGCGAGAAATCGACGTTCCGCAACAGACACGCGATCCTTGCGGATCCGGCCGATTCGAGACGCACGGCAGATTCGCCCCGGGGAACGTGACTGCGCTCGTCTTTCGACTCTGATCGCTTTCGAAGAAGTTCACGGGCTCAGGGTCAGTCGAAATGTCGTGTGAGGCGACCATAAGGTAGTCCAATCTAGCCGCACCTTCGAGGGAGGTGATCCTCTCTCGTTGCAATCACACGATTATTTCGATTACGTACTTAAAGGAGTCTACGAAACGTTGTTCGAATATTTGAGGGCTGAAGACTCCTTCAAATATGTAATCGAAATACCACGTGGCGGGGATGACGGTGCGAGAGAGGATATTCGAAACGGAAAAATTTACAACACAGCTAGGTACCGGTGGAATTTTTCTCCCCGCGGCAGAGCGGTCTAACTTTAGCAGTTCTGGAACTCTGGAGCTCTGGATTCTCGTTTAGAAGACGAGGAACTTAAACCCCGGTAATCTATGAAGTCGTCTAGTAAACTTAGACTGTCTGAACGCCGGAGGATGGTGGTAGTGGCAAACTTGTTCGGGTGGGGACAGCTTAGGTGAACGCCCTTCGCTGGTCAACTTATCTCCGCCAGGCTGCTTCGGAACGATATCTTTGAATGTTCATATTATTTTTTATGTGTACGTCGATGTGTGAAATGTTGATGAGAAAAATTGATCGATAGTTAAAAGACAGAACGTGTTAAATCGTTATTCATCCGTTTGGCAAAGTTTTGCGGGGCGTTGAGTCCATCTCTTGACATGCTTGCGGTGAAATTAATTAAGCAACGGGATTAATGAAGGCGAGGACGTTCTTGAATTTCTCTTTAGAGTAGGAGAGTGGCGAGGTCCGGGGATACCGGGACGGGAGAATTGAAAGAAATTGGGAACAGTCGTCCATTGTTGTCAAATGCCTAGCCCTTGTGCACTGAAAACGAAAAATATCGTGCGCTGCCGTCGCACAGCCACTGGAAAGTGCATTGCTTGTCTGACCACGTACTGGCACAATCTACTCGAATAGAAAATACCTCTCACAGATGTTCCAAATCTTTTCATAGAAAATACAAACCCACCACGCTGCGGGAAGACAATGCAAGTAGATTCATACTGTGCCTAGTCAGACCAACGCAATTTCTTAATTCTGCTCGTTCTCTTTATAAATGCCTGATTGAAGGCAGGCCTATTCTACTCGGAAATCTTTCCATCTAATAAATTAATCACCGTGGTAGAAGATGGAGAAGAATAGACATTATTAATTCATGCTAAGAGAAGAGGGCTCTTTAAGTAGATTCATACTGTACCTAGTCAGACCAACGGAACGCAATTTCTTAATTCTGCTCGTTCTCTTTATAAATGCCAATAGCAAATACCTCTCACAGATGTTCCAAATCTTTTCATAGAAAACATAAACTCACCACGCTGCGGGAAGACAATGTAAGTAGATTCATACTGTGCCTAGTCAGACCAACGGAACGCAATTTCTTAACTCTGCTCGTTCTTTTTATAAATGCCTGATTGAAGGCAGGCCTTTTCTACTCGGAAATCTTTCCATCTAATAAATTAATCACCGCGGCAGAAGATGGAGAAGAATAGACATTATTAATTCATGCTACGAGAAGAGGGCTCTTTAAGTAGATTCATACTGTACCTAGTCAGACCAACGGAATGCAATTTCTTAATTCTGCTCGTTCTCTTTATAAATGCCAATAGTAAATACTCCTCACAGATGTTCCAAATCTTTTCATAGAAAATACAAACCCACCACGCTGCGGGAGGACAATGTATGTAGATTCATACTGTGCCTAGTCAGACCAACGCAATTTCTTAATTCTGCTCGTTCTCTTTATAAATGCCTGATTGAAGCAGGCCTTTTCTACTCGGAAATCTTTCCATCTAATAAATTAATCACCGCGACAGAAGATGGAGAAGAATAGACATTATTAATTCATGCTAAGAAAAGAGGGCTCTTTCAGTAGATTCATACTGTACCTAGTCAGACCAACGGAATGCAATTTCTTAATTCTGCTCGTTCTCTTTATAAATGCCAATAGCAAATACCTATCACAGATGTTCCAAATCTTTTCATAGAAAACATAAACTCACCACGCTGCGGGAAGACAATGTAAGTAGATTCATACTGTGCCTAGTCAGACCAACGCAATTTCTTAATTCTGCTCGTTCTTTTTATAAATGCCTGATTGAAGGCAGGCCTTTTCTACTCGGAAATCTTTCCATCTAATAAATTAATCACCGCGGCATAAGATGGAGAAGAATAGACATTATTAATTCATGCTATGAGAAGAGGGCTCTTTAAGTAGATTCATACTGTACCTAGTCAGACCAACGGAACGCAATTTCTTAATTCTGCTCGTTCTCTTTATAAATGCCAATAGTAAATACCCCTCACAGATGTTCCAAATCTTTTCATAGAAAACACAAACTCACCACGCTGCGGGAAGACAATGTAAGTATATTCATACTGTGCCTAGTCAGACCAACGCAATTTCTTAATTCTGCTCGTTCTCTTTATACATGCCTGATTGAAGCAGGCCTTTTCTACTCGGAAATTTTTCCATCTAATAAATTAATCACCGTGGCAGAAGATGGAGAAGAATAGACATTATTAATTCATGCTAAGAGAGAGGGCTCTTTAAGTAGATTCATACTGTACCTAGTCAGACCAACAGAACGCAATTTCTTAATTCTGCTCGTTCTCTTTATAAATGCCAATAGTAAATACCCCTCACAGATGTTCCAAATCTTTTCATAGAAAATACAAACCCACCACGCTGCGGGAAGACAATGTAAGTAGATTCATACTGTGCCTAGTCAGACCAACGCAATTTCTTAATTCTGATCGTTCTCTTTATAAATACCTGATTGAAGGCAGGCCTTTGCTACTCGGAAATTTTTCCACCTAATAAATTAATCACCGTGGCAGAAGATGGAGAAGAAAAGACATTATTAATTCATGCTAAGAGAAGAGGGCTCTTTAAGTAGATTCATACTGTACCTAGTCAGACCAACGGAACCAAATTTCTTAATTCTGCTCGTTCTCTTTATAAATGCCAATAGCAAATACCTATCACAGATGTTCCAAATCTTTTCATAGAAAATACAAACCCACCACGCTGCGGGAAGACAATGTAAGTAGATTCATACTGTGCCTAGTCAGACATACGCAATTTCTTAATTCTGCTCGTTCTCTTTATAAATGCCTCTTTGAAGGCAGGCCTTTTCTACTCGGAAATCTTTCCATCTAATAAATTAATCACCGTGGCAGAAGATGGAGAAGAATAGACATTATTAATTCATGCTAAGAGAGAGGGCTCTTTAAGTAGATTCATACTGTACCTAGTCAGACCAACAGAACGCAATTTCTTAATTCTGCTCGTTCTCTTTATAAATGCCAATAGTAAATACCCCTCACAGATGTTCCAAATCTTTTCATAGAAAATACAAACCCACCACGCTGCGGGAAGACAATGTAAGTAGATTCATACTGTGCCTAGTCAGACCAACGCAATTTCTTAATTCTGATCGTTCTCTTTATAAATACCTGATTGAAGGCAGGCCTTTGCTACTCGGAAATTTTTCCACCTAATAAATTAATCACCGTGGCAGAAGATGGAGAAGAAAAGACATTATTAATTCATGCTAAGAGAAGAGGGCTCTTTAAGTAGATTCATACTGTACCTAGTCAGACCAACGGAACCAAATTTCTTAATTCTGCTCGTTCTCTTTATAAATGCCAATAGCAAATACCTATCACAGATGTTCCAAATCTTTTCATAGAAAATACAAACCCACCACGCTGCGGGAAGACAATGTAAGTAGATTCATACTGTGCCTAGTCAGACATACGCAATTTCTTAATTCTGCTCGTTCTCTTTATAAATGCCTCTTTGAAGGCAGGCCTTTTCTACTCGGAAATCTTTCCATCTAATAAATTAATCACCGTGGCAGAAGATGGAGAAGAATAGACATTATTAATTCATGCTAAGAGAGAGGGCTCTTTAAGTAGATTCATACTGTACCTAGTCAGACCAACAGAACGCAATTTCTTAATTCTGCTCGTTCTCTTTATAAATGCCAATAGTAAATACCCCTCACAGATGTTCCAAATCTTTTCATAGAAAATACAAACCCACCACGCTGCGGGAAGACAATGTAAGTAGATTCATACTGTGCCTAGTCAGACCAACGCAATTTCTTAATTCTGATCGTTCTCTTTATAAATACCTGATTGAAGGCAGGCCTTTGCTACTCGGAAATTTTTCCACCTAATAAATTAATCACCGTGGCAGAAGATGGAGAAGAAAAGACATTATTAATTCATGCTAAGAGAAGAGGGCTCTTTAAGTAGATTCATACTGTACCTAGTCAGACCAACGGAACCAAATTTCTTAATTCTGCTCGTTCTCTTTATAAATGCCAATAGCAAATACCTATCACAGATGTTCCAAATCTTTTCATAGAAAATACAAACCCACCACGCTGCGGGAAGACAATGTAAGTAGATTCATACTGTGCCTAGTCAGACATACGCAATTTCTTAATTCTGCTCGTTCTCTTTATAAATGCCTCTTTGAAGGCAGGCCTTTTCTACTCGGAAATCTTTCCATCTAATAAATTAATCACCGTGGCAGAAGATGGAGAAGAATAGACATTATTAATTCATGCTAAAAGAAGAGGGCTCTTTAAGTAGATTCGTACTGTACCTAGTCAGAGAAGCAAGGTATGTTTCCCTCTGCAAAGACAATTAAGCAGTAATGGTCTGACTATATCCAAGGTTGGTCTACTTTGTATACGTCTTCATCATCGTCCGACTGAAAACGTCTGATTATGCACCGACTTGATCTACTTAGACCTCTCGTTGCAGATTATACAAACAACAAAAATGGTGAAAGGCTTATCATCAATTCCCCAGAACGGAGGAACCTTTCTTTAAGGCGAAGATTAATTTCGTTCGCCGTTGAACGTCTGGCTACGGCAGGTTTAATCTACTTAAAGGCTTCCCGACTCGCACCGAATTAATACTTCACGTCGAACAAATTGCTTATTAATTCCGTGGAACGGGGGAATAATTTTTCAAAGTTGAGTCGACCGTGAAGGATCACACGCTCGCGTCTCGCAGCGAGATGTAAATAATTCTGCTCGGGTTTCGTTGCTATAAAACGGCTGCGAGAGTTACGTCTTCTTGACACGGATAAATTCCCGGTGTCGGAGGCCGCGTTATTTTCCCGGTACGTTTCTGGCGCGGCGTTTCCCCGTTTTCGGTTCTCCGAGGTGTCATTATTGTCGGAACCGTGGTATTTCACCCGCGGAAAAATTCCCTCGGTTGAAGGGGCACGTCACCGTGGCAGGATGAGCGTGTGAAACTTGCAGAACTTCTAATAATTAACAGCCGAGGCTGGGACACCGTTTACGTTTCGAACGGTCGTGCTAGGAAATTCTGAAGTTTGACGACGAACACGGGAACACGTACCTAACCCCCTTGTCTCTCTCTGTCTCTCTGTATGTGTGTGTACGTCGTCTGCGGGAGTGTAGTGGTTTCGTCGGACGTGAAATTTACAGTTATGTGCATCTGGGTCTCGAATGGATCAATAATGATCTATCTTCCACGCTCTCCCACGGCGTCTCGAGAATTTCAAACGGTTCCGAAATTTTCAATTAAATCCACGTCTTCGTAGACGGTCTCCTCGCTGCGTTTGTTCTCCGGTGGAAATTTATTTATCGAGGAATGTCTGACACTAAATCGTTAATATTGTCGTAAGAATTATCTATGCGAAGTTCCCATCAAAGTCATTCCAAGGTCATTAATGTATCCTTAAGAGGAAGGATGTATTTTTAACTTCGCAACGTTGCAGCTGTTCTCAAGATAAATTTATCAAGCACACGACGACATTGAAATGCTTATCACGCGTTTCCTCAAGCAAAGAAAGATGGTTCTGACCTTCATCTCAAGGTTACGCCAAGATACAGTAAACTAGGTCGTTAAACTAATCCTGCCAGTAGCCTCAGGACTCGGGACACTTTCCCCAGAAGGATAACAATCTTGGGAAGCACCAGGCAATTTAAAGAATCATTCAATTTTTCTGTTTTCCTTGGAACTGGTGCGACTCTCGGGCCAGAAATGTTTGTTTACCTCCCATGGTAACACAGGTAATTATTAAACGTGCGTTCGTATCGCTTCCCCGTAACGGTTCCGTGCAAAACGCGTTAACACCACCCCCATTACTGAAATAACGTTGCCGGGAGGATTTGTCGAGCGCGAGGGGGGTTGGTCGGATCGATGGGGCGGGCTCAAGTATCGTTGACTAATCAAAAATTTAATTAATAGACCGCGAGCCGGTTATTAGTGATATTTCCTCGGATCAAACCTCCCCGACACCCACCTCCACCTTCCTCCCCGTCTCCTCCGGCGTTGCCGCGATCCGAACTGATCGATGTTGTGGCGGTGGAGGCTGCCTGGGCCAGTGACGTAATCAAGAACCTCCACCCCCGAGGTTTGACGTCACTGATGCCCTCAAATGCGCGTGGCCAGGTGCGTATCAGAGAATCTCTGCAGCGTCCCCGCACCCCCCGTGTTTCTCGCCTGTACTTACTCCCCACCCCTTTCGCTCCACAACCACCTCTCACCCTCCTGTCCATTTACTCAACACCCCCCACCACTGCTGCGTGACGACCCACCCCAACTCCTAGCTGACTCGTTTTTTTTCCTCCTTCCGTCAGCCTTGCACCCCCGACTTCAACCCCTCTCTCTTCCTCTCTTTCTCTCTTCGTGTGTTTCTCTTTTCCTCGCTCTCTCTCTCTCTCTCTCTCTCTCTCTCTCTCTCTCTCGCGGCTGACATCGTACACTGTACACGATTAGAAAAATGGAGCGGCGGCACGTTAACGCCGGACGGGGTCGTCGCAGCCGGCGACGATTATTGGCGGCAGCATAATTCACCGAGGGGGTGGTTTCTCTTTTTTTCCGTGCCGCGAGAAATAATCCGGTTAACTCGGGGCCGGCATTAGCGCGCGACCGCACTGAAAGCGGGAAATTGAACTCGGAAATTGGAGAAAGGATCTCCACTACACCGATGATCTGCTTAACTACCCTTAATGTTGCGAGTCTTTCTTGGACGGCTGTGGACCAGGCCCTTAGAGTCGCTCCGTTCTTCATTTAGCACTGCTTCAGCAGTTTCTTGGATTTTTCGGTGATTTTTCTATTTTTATTCTGGATCTTCTTGGTCCTGCTAGAGAAACTAATTTTCCTTCGTGTTCTAATCAGTGGTCCCCTGATAAGGAAAATGATTTTTTTCAGGAATTACTTCTCTGCCAGATTTATTAAAATTGTACGAAATAATTACTAGATTGTAAAATATGTTTGCGACTCGTAGCGTCACCATGTTTGCTATAGCGAATATTTTCGACCACAACCAGCGTGGAGAATTTGCGAAGAATCCCAGGACTCAGTCGATAGATGTACCCCGCAGGAATCTGCTTTATCAACGCGCCTTTCTCTGCCTTATCGTCCCTGTAATATTGAAAATGCTTCCCTTATCAGGGGAGTATTAAATTCGTGAGCGGTTTCATAAAAGACCCCATCGTCGCTTCTCTCGGTGCTCTCATGAATAATTTATGTTTCGTCCATCCGCAAGACTCGTTTTATATTTGATCTCGCTGAACGGGAAGGTAATTCTGGAATTTTTAGTGTCCACAGAGGAAATAGTTCTCCTCCCACTGGCTGGATATCGCAAGTACTACATTGAACGATGAAACACACTATTATACACATTGTTTGCTTTTTAATATTTGTCTCCGAATACAAATTACCTCATTGTCTGTCAGACACATTTAACCCCTGGCTGTAACATTCTCTTATAAATAGTTACTATACATTGAATCAAACGTCTTTATACCGAAAATGTCGAAGAAGAGAAAAGAAAATTTGTATTTATTCAATCGCTACATTTACTTTAATCCTTGAATATTTATTAGAAACAAATCAAATTTTATTTCACTTAACCCTTATGTCAATAACCGGGTCTCTGGGTATCCATTTTCAATTTATAATTATAATAACTGCTTTTTAATATATTTGTTGATAAATAGCAAAATTATTGCAGACTTTATATTCTTCGATGATCACAGTATGAATATAAAATTGATACAATACCTCATACAATACTTAAACGTTTAGTAATTGATTAGATACAAGAATTGATTATATAGATTAATATGTAGCAATAAAATTTATATTTATTCAATACATGAATATTCATTACAACCGAATCAAATTTTAATTCGCTTAACCCTTATGTCAATAACCGGTTCTCTGAGTATCCATTTTCAATTTATAATTATAATAACTGCTTTTTAATATATTTTTTGATAATTAGCAAAATTATTTCAGATTTTATATTCTTCGATGATCACAGCATGAATATAAAATTGATACAATACCTCATACAATACTTAAATGTTTAGTAATTGATTAGATACAACAATTGATTATATAGATTAATATGTAGCAATAAAATTTATATTTATTCAATACATGAATATTCGTTACAAACGAATCAAATTTTATTTCACTTAACCTTTATGTCACTAACTAAGTCTCTGGGTACCCATTTTCAATTTATAATTGTAACAACTGCTTTTTAATATATTTGTTGATAAATAGCAAAATTATTGCAGATTTTATATTCTTCGATGATGACAATATGAATATAAAATTGATACAATACCTCACACAATACTTAAATGTTTAGTAATTGATTAGATACAACAATTGATTATATAGATTAATATGTAGCAATAAAATTTATATTTATTCAATACATGAATATTCATTACAAACGAATCAAATTTTATTTCACTTAACCTTTATGTCACTAACTAAGTCTCTGGGTACCCATTTTCAATTTATAATTGTAACAACTGCTTTTTAATATATTTGTTGATAAATAGCAAAATTATTGCAGATTTTATATTCTTCGATGATGACAATATGAATATAAAATTGATACAATACCTCACACAATACTTAAATGTTTAGTAATTGATTAGATACAACAATTGATTATATAGATTAATATGTAGCAATAAAATTTATATTTATTCAATACATGAATATTCATTACAAACGAATCAAATTTTATTTCACTTAACCTTTATGTCACTAACTAAGTCTCTGGGTACCCATTTTCAATTTATAATTGTAACAACTGCTTTTTAATATATTTGTTGATAAATAGCAAAATTATTTCAGATTTTATATTCTTCGATGATCACAGCATGAATATAAAATTGATACAATACCTCATACAATACTTAAATGTTTAGTAATTGATTAGATACAACAATTGATTATATAGATTAATATGTAGCAATAAAATTTATATTTATTCAATACATGAATATTCGTTACAAACTAATCAAATTTTATTTCACTTAACCCTTATGTCAATAACCGGGTCTCTGGGTACCCATTTTCAATTTATAATTATAATAACTGCTTTTTAATATATTTGTTGATAAATAGCAAAATTATTGCAGATTTTATATTCTTCGATGATCACAGCATGAATATAAAATTGATACAATACCTCATACAATACTTAAATGTTTAGTAATTGATTAGATACAACAATTGATTATATAGATTAATATGTAGCAATAAAATTTATATTTATTCAATACATGAATATTCGTTACAAACTAATCAAATTTTATTTCACTTAACCTTTATGTCACTAACTGAGTCTCTGGGTATCCATTTTCAATTTATAATTATAATAACTGCTTTTTAATATATTTGTTGATAAATAGCAAAATTATTGCAGACTTTATATTCTTCGATGATGACAATATGAATATAAAATTGATACAATACCTCATACTTAAATGTTTAGTAATTTATTACTACCAACATATTTAATAATGTACAATATTTTAAATAATGTCTTGCAATGTTTAGTGGCGACTCTGAGGCACTTTTCGAGCGCTAAGGGTTAAATAGTGATAGTTCCGCAGAAATGACAAAACTTGGCGCGTTTCTGTTTGTCAAACATTCTCTCTTTCGTTTGCCAGCTACTTCAGGGAAACTGCAACGAAGTCGGTGAGAATCTAGGTCGGTGCAGCTTGGTGCAATTGATTTTCCATGGGGTATGGGTCACCATTGTGATCTCCTGTTTACCGAGTCTCCCGATAACCAGCAAAGATCAAGGGAGGCGAGCTTCCTGGAATTTCACTCGAACGGTGCGATGTCAGATCCATGGACACTTCCTTCACCTGCAGGTAGACGGGCGGAAAATTGCTAGAGACCGTGCGACGAGAACATTGCGAATAGAAAATACTTACAATAGATTCTGAGAAATTATACGAACTCCGAGCGGGGCGTTATCCTACAGAAATTATTAAGTTCCATTACTCGACGCGTCCAGAAATCCTTGTGCATCTTCCAAGCCATAAAAGGGATAGGTAATGTCGTGGAAGTTGGAAAGAATAACGTCTCGTGGGTTGAAGATCGAAGTGAAATAATGTCGGGGAAAATTCAGGCGAACGAAGAATTCGTTTAGCGGTGAACGAAGGGCGACTGGAAACTTCTCCTCGAGGTCTCTCTGGGTCGGAATTAAAATTATTGGGGTTGAAGAATTGAATTTAAGGGACGGGGAGCACGTCGAGCTGAGAGACTATCGATCTGCGAACGATTTTCAGATATTCCAGCGTGTTTGCAGGAAAAACGACGGAAACAGGAATAGCATTTCATCGAATTTGTTGGAAAACAGATCATGCCACTAAAAGTAAAATAGAATTTCTTAATCCGAAAAAATATACAGAGTGTCCGAATTTTTCTCGCCACCCCAGATAGTGAGAGAAATATTAAAAAACAATTACATTCGACCAGCGTGTTCAAGGAGAAACGGAACGGGCTTGGTTTCGCGTAATTAATTTTAATTAACATCGCGGCATTAACGCCGGAATAATGAATCGCCAGAGATGATGAGTTGCGTTATTCACGTTGACATAATTGTCTAACGAGGCGTGCGATTCTCATTAAATCTCGATGTTCCTTTTATTAAACGGCGGTCGGTTATTAGTAATTAGTCTGCGATTGTTTTTCGCAACGAGTTCTGCCGAGTGCTGCAGGACCACGTGGAGGTAGAGGATGAATGGAGGGAGGGAGGGGATGGGGAGAGTTAATTTTTTCTGGTGGAGAGTGATTCGTTAAACCGAGCGAACGCTCGATTAAGAGACGGCAAAGCGACGCGAATTTATCTTCGCGGCGAGATCAGCTTTTCGCGAGCGTTTTCCCAGGCGGGCGACGCAGTTTCCCCTCATTAAAATATTATTATTCGCCCGCCGGGAAATATTTCCAGATAACGATCCCAAGATAGCACGCCGACACGTGAAAATAAAATGGTAACGCGATGATAATTCGTGACATGCCGGCTTGTATAATGAGCGTGGCACTCCAACGCAGACGATCAATCCTTCGATTAATTATTTATGTTCATGCATGAATATTTCATAACAACAGTAACTGCTCGCCGAGAGCGTAATCTGCATTCTGAACGTGTCACGCTGCTATACCGATCCACTCTGTCGTCTTGCTTCTTGCCCACGGCAACCCTAATCGACGGGATTTCAGAAATTAGTGCACATCTAGTGGAAAGTTCGTTCCGTTTTTTGAAAATATTTTGGCTGACTTTCGGATCACCCTATACAGGGAGGCCCGTTTTAGTTCGAACACCTATATATCTCGGTTATTATTAGTCGTACAAAAAATCTTCACAGAATAAAGTTGTACTGTTTCAAGGGGCGAATTTGATGATGGTGTGGTGGCTGTAGCACCACATACGCCAATGCATATATTTTCTTCTAGAAATTTCTCTTTCCCTTTCAACTCTGTTACGCTATTATTCTCTATTTCCGGCCTGGCCGCTGGTCGCACATTTGGTGACCAGCCCTTCACTAAATTCCAATGCATCCTTGAGAACGTCGCCAGAGTTCTGCTTTTCGTTAGTCTCGGTCCTTCGCCTACCTCTTAGCTTTCTCTGTTTATGACTCTTTTCCGCTGTCCCTATCGCTGTCACTGTTTTCTCAAGTTTTCCTTTTTCTACTCTCTTTTCTTTTTCTCTCCTATCTTTTTGCCTTTTCTAAACCACCCGACATGTTTGAAAAGGGCATCGAGAGTCACCAGTCGATTGCAAACCTCCGAGACTACAACACCATCACTGCACTGATACCCGCGTTTTTACAGATTTGTTAATAAACGAAGTGAGGACAATTTCTGCTACTTTATACTACCTTACCCACTTCAATGGCAAAAATTTTTTCTCGAGGTCATTTTTTTACAAAATTTCAAGGTCATTGATATTTTTTTTAAATGGAATGAGGTATTTTTTAATACATCAATCGATGCAGCTGGACATTCGTTATAGAAAAGTACTAACCCATGTATGTCGAAAAGTTAGTAGTTCAAGAGATATTTCAATTTAAATAACTCTAAAATACCATTACTGTCGTACTAAGACGTTACACAAGTAAGTAAACGCTAACATCAATTTCAATTTCAATGTCAATTTTTCAATCTCAACTTCAATCTCAATATCAACTCTTACTCTTCATTTTCAACGTCAATTTTTCAATTTCAACTTTAATTTCCACTTCAATTTCAACCCTTTCACTTCAACTTCAATTTCTATTCTTCCATTTCAACTTCAATTTTTCAATTTCATTTCATTAATATCAACTTCAATTTCAATATCAACCCTTCAACTTCAATTTCAACTCGTCAATTTCAATTTCAACTTCAATTTTTTAATTTCAATTCGTTAATTTCAACTCTTCAACTTCATTTTTGACTTCAATTTTTCCATTTCAACTTTAATTTCAACTTCAATTGCTACTCTTCCATTTCAACTTTAATTTCAACTTCAATTGCTACTCTTCCATTTCAACTTCAATTTTTAAATTTCATTTCGTTAATATCAACTTCAATTTCAATATCAACTTTTCAACTTCATTTTCAATTTTTCCATTTTAACTTTAATTTCAATTTTAACTCTACCGATTCAACTTCAATTTCTATTCTTCCATTTCAACTTCCATTTTACAATTTGGCTTCGTTAATTTCAATTCTTCAATTTCAACATCAATTTTTCAACTTCAACCCATCAACTTAAATTTTTCAATTTCAACTCTTCAATTTCAGTTTTTCAATTTCAACATCAATTTCAATATCAACTTTTCAACTTCATTTTCAATTTTTCCAGTTTAACTTTAATTTCAATTTTAACTCTCCCGATTTAACTTCAATTTCTATTCTTCCATTTCAACTTCAATTTTTCAATTTCAATTCGTTCATTTCAACTCTTCAATTTCAACATCAAATTTTTTATTTCATCTTCAATTTCTACTCTTCCATTTCAACTTCCATTTTACAATTTGGCTTCGTTAATTTCAACTCTTCAATTTCAACATCAATTTTTCAATTTCAACCCATCAACTTAAATTTTTCAATTTCAACTCTTCAATTTCAGTTTTTCAATTTCAACATCAATTTCAATATCAACTCTTCAACTTCATTTTCAATTTTTCCATTTTAACTTTAATTTCAATTTTAACTCTCCCGATTCAACTTCAATTTCTATTCTTCCATTTCAACTTCAATTTTTCAATTTCAATTCGTTCATTTCAACTCTTCAATTTCAACATCAAATTTTTTATTTCATCTTCAATTTCTACTCTTCCATTCCAACTTCAATTTTACAATTTCGCTTCGTTAATTTCAACTCTTCAATTTCAACGTCAATTTTTCAATTTGAATATCAACCCTGCAACTCCAATTTTTCAATATCAACCCTTAAACTTCAATTTTTCAATTTCAACCCATCAACTTCAATTTTTCAATTTCAGTTTTTCAATTTCAACATCAATGTCAATATCAACCCTTCAACTTCAATTTCAATTTTTCAATTTGAACTTCAAGTTTTCAATTTCAATTCTTTAATTTCAAATCTTCAATTCCATTTTGAACGTCAATTTTTCAATTTCAATATCAACCCTTCAAGTTCAATTTTTCAATTTCAACCTATCAACTTAAATTTTTCAATTTCAACTCTTCAATTTCATTTTTTCAATTTCAATGTCAATTTAAATATCAACCCTTCAACTTCAACTCTTCAATTTCAATTTTTCAATTTCAATTCGTTAATTTCAAATCTTAAATTTTATTTCAACGTCAATTTTTCAATTTCAATTTCAACTCTTCAATTTACACTAGCAAGTAAACGCTAACGTCTTAGTACGACAGTAATGGCCCTAGTAGCACAAAAATATTGGATAAATATTTTTTAAGCCACACTTTTTCATATGAGAAAAATATTTCTTCCTAACTTATATAAAAAAGAATATTTGGTACTTAATGTAAAATAAATATTGTATGTATATTTGAATATTAAAAACAGATTGAATCTCTTTTTGATATTATATGAATGTGTATACAATATCTTGTGCTGCTAGGGGGTGTTTTAGAGTTATTTTAATGGAAATATCTCTTGAACCACTAACTTTTTGACATACATGGGTTAGTACTTTTTCATAACGAATGTCCAGCTAAAAAATATCAATGACCTTGAAATCTTGTAAAAAAAATGACTGAGAAAAAATTTTTACCATCATCAAATTCGCCCCTTGAAACAGTACAACTTTATTCTGTGGAGATTTTTTGTACGACTAATAATAACCGAGATATATAGGTGTTCGTATTTAAAAGGACCTCCCTGTATATCGCGACAGGTATTAGTATAAATATTATATTACTCTTTCATCGGGAAGTCTATTTTTATTCAAAGCGAACGAACTTTCCATTCCGGGTAATTAGTGCTGCCTCTAATTAACTCCAGGCAGCTCTCGTTACCATTTCGAAGGCTGTGGTTGTTGCAAAATATCATCTGTGTAATTTGATGGCTTTATCAGCACGCTTTTAATCCCACACGAAATTATTTTATCACTGGACAGCACAACCAATTCTTTTTTTTTAATATTCTCTTCGTTTACTGTGTGATTAATGAAGTTTCTCATTTTGTTTGTTACAGGTAAGTTGCTGACGAATTTGTTCGTTCCCTAGTTACGGAACTGTGCAGCTCACGTAAGCGATACAATTTTGCATTGTACATTTATCGATATTTTCAGATTGCATTATCGTTTTTAGTACCAGGAATATTTTACTTTATCTCTGGCACGAATATTTCAAAAGGTATATTCCAATTGTTTCTGCGATAGAATTGGCTACATGGTAGCAAATACGCCGAAACGGGATTATGTTTGCCAAACTATCGTCGACCAAGATCAAATCTGCCACGTAAACATACAGCTCACGTGACTGGCTGCGCAAAGAGAATCACATGTGGCCTCTGTTGTTTGCGAACCTCGTCACTTGACGATATTTTTCGACGAAAGTGGTCAAGCTACTAATTTGAAACTTCGCGGAGCTGATTCTAAGTAATTGGTAAACGCGCAGAATTTTTTTCGTGCGAAAACAATCCTGTGCGAACTTATAGCAGACTAGAAACTAAATTTTAGCCCTCATACCACGAACTGAATCTGTCCCTCGGTGTCAAATTGATATTTACGTTTCCCTTGAAAAAGTAAAAGTCAGGAACAGTACAAGTTATTTCAGGAAAGGCTATAGCCGAGTTTGATAGTGAAATTCGCCCCCGGCGGGATTTTAATCGAGCTGGGACCATTCGAAAGACTGCTCAAAAAGACCCCTCTCTGCCAAGTTTCAGCCCCCTATGTCATCTGTAAGGGTAGTTATTGAGAAAAAACGAAAAACCATTTTTTGGCCCATTTTCCCTATTCATTGACAATTAAAAATTCTGAAAAAATCTGACACATTTCGGACACCAAGCCACATATTAAGTATCATTTCCAGATTTTTCCGCTGCAAGCTCTGCTTGTAAAAAATGAAAAACACGAAAAAATGCAGATTTCATATAGAAATCTAAAAGGTGCCGCCATTCTTTGTGTGAAATTGACAGGAGGGACGGATGATACCGGGCTCCCCGGGCAATGGCTACGGCCATGGCCGGCTCGCATTTAAAGCGCGCGAAGATATCGCAAGACAATCGATTGCTTTCGTTCTCTTTCCCTCTACCCGGATCTTCGGTTGGTTCTCTTAGTTTGTCCTCGCAACGAGAGCAGCTCGAAACGCAGATTGATCCACTTTCGTTCCGGGATCGAAGCCACCCGCTATTGTGATCGCATCGGAACGGTTTGAATGTCGGAGCTGGTTGACATTTTTCCACAGCGAGGTTCCCTGAAAGAATCGCTTTGATTTTTCCATCGGCAACAGATGCCAGTCCATTGGCTTTATCTATTCTCTCTCTCTCTTTTTTTTTATCAACCCGTCCACCCTAATATACTCGATTGTGATCGATTGTGACGCAAGCCTGCCGTGATTGTGCTCGTGACCATTATCGTTGTGACTCACGAGACTGTTGTTTGAAATGTTCGGCCTCAGTTGCCGCGCAAGTTTCGCAGTGATAGCAGCTGCATTGTGGCCGGCGCTGCTTCTGTGATCGCGCGCTACTTTCGCCGGGAAAATCGGGAAGGGAAGTCCGTGGGCTGGGTGGCCGACGTTTAAGTGCAATTCAAAACAGTGAAAACATTAAAAGAATATACAAATACATAATAATGACTGGTTACGTGAGTGGAACTTCATTTCACTCCAATATAAATAAATTCTCATTCAATAAGATAACTTAACTTACTCCAATATAAATAAATTCTCATTCAATAAGGTGTCGATAAAAGTCGACACCTCTGTTCGGGCTTGAAACGCTAAATTTAAAGTTCCGAGATCGTAAATGCGATATGCGAGTAATTAAAAGTTTAACATATTAAGAAAGGAAATAAATTCCCGTTTAGTGTTCCCGTCGAGTGATTACGCTGGGTTTCGAACGACGAATGAGGGAGTGGAATTAGCATAAAGGTCCGCAGTCTAATTATAGAGGACGCATAAAACACAATTAGGTCGATTACATAACAAACGAAAAAAAAAAAACAATGGCAGGCGTGTCGCTCGTTCCGCGTGAGTGTGCAACAAGAAGCGTGCACTTGCGCTCGAGATCGCGTCCCGACGCCGAGCTTCGCGGCGTCGCGTGACCGTAAACGCGTGCCGTGAGCTTAGTTCGTCTCGATTCACGTGGTGGTGCGGTCGTGAATCACTTTTCCCGTGTTTTCGGTCCGCCGTATGGTTCACCTATTTTCGACACCGCATATTCTCGCCAGCGAACCGCCCAACATCTCCAAAAACACGATCCAACGAACTGTCAATTTGTAATTTTATAATTCGTATCGGTGCTGAATTTTCGATATTCATCGTGCTCGTCTGTGATTTGTGGAAGTTGTGAATTTATGTGTTTTGAATTGCGAAATGTTTAACCGAGTTTCACAGTTTTTTCACGGAGGTTAGTCTCGCGGCTGATACGAGTGAAGTTTCGTGATTTAGAGAACGAAACTGCGACGTTGATTGCTTTGACGCTGCGTCGTTCACTTAGTTGTGCAAACAGGTGATTCATTGTGCCTTCTCTGCAGTTCGTTATAGTTTTTAATTAGCCGGAAACGAGGTTTGCGCCGACACAAAAACTCGAATGTTTTGACAAGTGCAGACGACTCTCGTCATTTCACCGCTCTAGAACGCATAAACAATTTTCAGAGCACTGCAACGTTACATCTGGCTGTCGGAGGATGTTCGACGAACGTCTCTGTCAAATTTCAGAACAATCGGCCTCGTACTTTTTATCAATTACCACGAAAACGTTGAAAATTGCGTAAGCGTGTGAAACAGGTACACGAAAGTTTGTTGATAACTTCAGACACAACAATCTCGAGAAAAATGATCGTAATGGTATGTTTATAGAGTTCGTTGGATTCGTCTTTTCATGCTCCACGAGAATATTAAAGAGAAGATACTGACAACCTTGAAATCTTTCTTCCAAAAATGTTTTGGCTCGTGTTGACACATTGTGTATTCGGTCAGTTGAATTTTTAGCAATCGATCGAAGATTTTCTGCAGTGGCTGGTGTTCCACGATGATTTTCCCCATCCTGCCGAGCAACCTTGACGAATCGTTGCCAGGCGAATCCTACGGCAGCTCGCAGCCAGCGGAATCATGCTCCTTATTGACGATTCCCGGCCGGCCGACGTTTTATTGAATATTTATTGCGCTGGTGTTAATTCGCGCGCCGTGGCTTCGTGTGAACGAGAGGAAGGCCACGCCGCTCGGCGATCCTCGGCGTCACGGCTCGCGCGTTTTATCAAACGCTTGTTAAGTTCGTTGAAAACTCAATGTTGTTATGAAGCCGGTTATATCATTGTTCTGTTCGCGCGAACGAATTTGCGTCGCGCCGCCGACGCCGATGAGACCGACAAGATACACTTTTTGCAACAGTCACGGTCCAACGCAGATTCACAGATTAAACTTCGAACAATCAGCCAGCCTTGAACATCTGAAACAACGATCCGAATACAACACACCGCTGACTATCTCGAAACTCGACGCGGCCTGCTGAATATTAATTTCGGACTACCTAATCGTGAGAATTGGTTACTTATCGCGTGCATCGGTGTACTCGCGCATTTTCCATGCTCGCCGAATGTCCGGAAACGCCTGTTCCAACTGGAAATATTTTTTCAAACATTCTCCCGCGCACTCAATCGCGTAGAATAATTTTTAAACATTTTTATACATACACGAAATCTTTCCCAAGTTGAAGCCTCGGAATGGGGTGGAATATTTTCCAATTTCTGTCTTCGAGGATCTGCTGTCGAAGTAGATTAGACCTGTGCGTGTCAGACAACGAGGGTTGCAACACCGTAACGGTCCCAAGGGCTGGAAACGTGGGTCAGGGTTCTCGCATCGAAATGTTCGCCGCTGCTCCCGCGTTGCGTTAATCGCGCATCAGCCGGAGGCATTTTTTCCACCGACGACTTAATT
Organism: Lasioglossum pauxillum; assembly: GCA_933228785.1. Classification (NCBI taxonomy): domain Eukaryota; kingdom Metazoa; phylum Arthropoda; class Insecta; order Hymenoptera; family Halictidae; genus Lasioglossum; species Lasioglossum pauxillum. The sequence goes on from OW121699.1 coordinate 2,773,657, forward strand.
AGAAATTCACGCGTCGCCCGCCGCGCGCAGTGAAACTGATTTAACATTCGCGGCTGCGTCACTTTGCATTGCTAATGCGCCGGGATAAACGGCCACGCGACCGCCGCGGAACGGAAGTTGAAATTTTCATTTCGCCCGGGAGTAATGGGCCGACGTCGGAAAACGAAAACTCTCGAGCCTCTTACGGGGGCCGGCGCGGCCGTGCAAGTGTGTGCGGGGACATGCACACTCAAATCACGCTTCAACATTGCAATGAGGAGTTCAGAAGTAGTCAATTGTGATTCCTAAAAGTCTGCTACAGGGTGGTACGCTCCCCAAAATGCATATTTTTACGTTATAGAGGAATAATTTGTAATATTCGGCAGACACCGCCTGTCACAAATAATAATACAGCACCTCGCAGTTTTTAAATTTTGCACTAGTAGCACCACTGTCTCGTGCCTTATGTATCGATAATACAGTGTCCATCGTCCATGCAAATACTAAATTTATTGATCGCAAACACTGGTACGCGAAGTGGCTATCTTCTGACGGATGCCTCGTGACAGGCCAACGCCAGTGGTGTTGGACAGGCAGTATCTGCCGAATATTATAAATTATTCCTCGATAACGTAACAATATACATTTTAGGCACCGGGCAGACATAGATTGGACATTTAGGAATCACAATTGACCGCTTCTGAACTCTTCATTGCAATGTTGAAGCGTCAGTTCGCATAGAAAAAATTACCTTGTGTATATGTATACGAAAGTATATGTATATGTATACGAAAGCACACTCTTGCACGGCCGCGCCGGCCCCCTTAAGGATGTTCTGGAGGTACAATGGGAGACAAAAGTACAAGAAATTCGAAATCCATCAATATATTGGCAATGAAAGCCATTCATGAGTATATTTTGCATGAAACTTTTGCGAATACTGTACCCTCTGTAACTATATTCAGTGGTCTATACTTGTCGCGTTTCCATGCTAGTAAGAGACAACACGATAAATTTGACGTTTTGTAACAGTTTATAATTTTTTTGCTCAGTAACTGTTTAGTGAATCCTAATAAATTTTGAACATAATTAATTATACAATTTTTACTACATATAACAAAAAACTGAAGTTTCTAGTTGCGTTTTTTCAAGGTTTAAATAGAGTTTGAAGTGGAATTTTATGAATTCTCCATAAGAAGACGTGTTAAAATGTGCAAACTTTAACTTGCTATAAATCTTAAACGGTGCAGTGAATCGAACCCAAAGTTTGGTAATTGCATCAATTTAGTAAGAATTATATCTTGCCAAATTTCCAAAAATTTTGTTGCGTTTTTATATGCCTCCAGAACATCCTTAAATCGCGACATTATTTTTACCATTTTCCGGACAACGAACGTTCCGATCCTAATAGCAATGAAGGAACAGATTTTTTTCCCACGGAAACCGTAAAAGAAGATTGCAACGCAATGTTTAATCTCTTTGTCGAACGCGCACGTACGCGTTCGCGCGCCGAGTAAGTAGAAACGGAATGCATTGAACAGACACGTTAGGAAATGCAGCGGCACGCGAGCCGAGTCATAAACCAGTCTGAATTTTTTAAACAACTGCGCGATCTTTTATTTACCTTGTTCATTTGCAGATGAATTCCTGTTCTTCCGCACGGTATTAGTGGGATTGTCGTCGTTCGTTTCTACGTTTTACAAAAACATTTTTGCAAGAATCGCCTATAATTCCGAGCGACGCGATAACTTTCCTGGAAGCGATAAAAATTTATTTATCGACCGATACGAGAGCCGCGAGTTTGTGAGACGGCCTGTATAATGCACGATGGTATTTCAGTGACATTTTACAGCCCCTTCGTGTCCCGTATTGTGTCTAATGATTGGGGGGTTGGCAGACGGGTGAACTGCTTTAATTTTCCGTGCCGGGATGTGGCGCAACTGCGAAGAGTGTCGGGATTTTTCAATGGAATCGCAATGGAACCTGTTACGGCGGGGAGAATCGATGGAATCCATTACGAAAATTGAAATTCCCGGCTCGCGGCCGACTCAACAAGTACCTGGATCCCGCCACTACGTCGAACAATGTCTCTGGCCTAAAAGATCCCGGCGTGTTATCGGGAGGCCACGCGATTTCTCGGCTCACTGACTCGTTATCGATCCGTGTCCCTGATAAAATTGGGCGTTTCCGGATCCGGCAACCTTCATCGTAGATTTATACACTCGTACCTGGCATTTCATCTCTCCCACTCACGATTCGAATCCAACGCTTGTAAACAAAAACTGTTTACCGGTTCTGAAACATCCTGTGTGGGATAATCACAACAGAATTTAATTCTCGACTGGCTAGTTTAATCTCAATAAAATACAATCTGTTCACCTTTTGGAATTGTGGCCATATATTTTGGAAGTCTTACAAGGAGAGTGCAAGGACGACGTCTCACCGATTTAGTTGATACTCTGTATACTTATAGATCTCGCTCTCCCATTTACGAATATATACCATTATAGACGCTAACACTCAATAGTTGTCGACATATTCATAAACAAAGTTCTTAGATTACTGCTTAAATCTGCTATTGTAGAGGAGGCATACAACGAACAAAGCTTGATGTATCGACAACGTACGAGACTTCCACCCGATGGGCTAGGGTTCGATTCTCGTCTGTTGAAAAATTTTTTTTCATATTTATTTATATTATTTTTTCGCTGTGTAACATTGACTTGTCTATATGAGATTGCACATTTATTACAAGTTAAAGAACAAAAGGATTAATAAATTATAAATAAATTCGCTGTGTAACATTGACTTGTTTGTAAGAGGTTGCACATTTATTTATATACAACAAGTTAAAGAACAAAAGGATTAATAAATTATAAATAAATGAGCCGAAGTTAATAAAATAGTAAATATCTCTCTCGTGTCTGAAAACAGAAAAAATTAAGTAAATATGGGAAGAGAAAATATGGTATACGATAAATTTAACAATATTGCACTTACATATTTTCAATTACAACAGTGATACATGTCGTAAAAGCATACGAAACATAGCATACAGAAACAGCTTGCATATCGAATAAGTGCAGTATTATTGCATTCGTAAAAAATTTTCTAAAAAAGATACAGAACTGCACTTATTTAATAGAAAATGGAAGAGAAATTGCAACCAGAGAAGATGCACTTAAATTGCATTCTTTAATTTAAGATGATTAATTTTTATCAGATGAGAAATAATATCCCTTTAGAATTTCTTTGAAGTTGAATATTAAATTTTGGATCACCCATTTCGGAGCGTCCTGTAGCGACGAGAGTCAAGAGTCAAATTCTCCCATGAAGCGTGGACTTTCGAATCGGAACGGGAGGCCGATTAGCGTGCATTGGTTCTCTGGGCTGGGATCTTCGGCTTTTGTCTCCCGGCGAAATCCCAGTCACGATCGTTCGATTAAATTGCGTTGTTTGCGGGACGAGGCGCAATTAACCTCGTCACCGACGGGGTACTCTTTGTTCGATTCCGCACAGCCGTGACTCGATCGCTAAATATTGACTGGAAGTATCGCAGGCGGCGTCGACGGCGATGGCAGCGGCAGAGCGGCTTGTCCTGACGTCATTCCATCGTTGAACACCACGAAGAAGCCTGGGGATGGGACCCGGGGATCGCGGGAGTATTAATATTTGTGAAGCACTCCGGTCGCCGGGATTAATTTTTCTCCTGGTTGCTCGCGACAAAGCCCGCGGAATTCTCGAAATATAAAAAGAGACTCGTCGACCGGATCCTCGCTCCTCAAAGGAGAGAGAGCCCGATCTCGAGTGTCGGACATTATCAAGGAACCTGACTCCGGTCGCTTGTTACGAGATTCGAGATTCTGTTCGAATGGGAGTGTACCACAGACGTCATTAGCTTCCTCGTTTTGGCGACCGGCGTAGCCATTGTTCTTCCACTTAGCACTCGTCCTAACAAAATCCTCGAGATGTTCAAGGTCAGTGACTAACATGGTCGCGATATATTCTAGACAACTTTATGATGAATCTGAATGTACTCTGAACTGACTTAAAGGTTAGGTTAATGCCAGAGAGTCCCAGTATTATCAGAGAAGATTCTGCTCTAATGGAAGCGTACCACTGACGTCATTAGCTTCCCTTTTTGGTAACCGGCGCTCTTTTGTTCTTTCACTTAGGACTCGTCCTAACAAAATCCTCGAGATCTTCAAGGTCTGAGACCTAACCTGGTCGCAATATATTCTAGACAACTTTATGATGAATCTAAATGCATTCTGAACTGACTTAAAGGTTAGGTTAATGCCAGTGAGTGCCAGCATTATCAGAGAAGATTCTGCTCTAATAGGAGTGTACCCCTGACGTCCATTAGCTTCCTCGTTTCGGCGACCGGCGTTCTATTGTACTTTCATTTAGAACTCATCCTAACAAAATCCTCCAGATCTTCAAGGTCTATGAACTAACCTGGTCGCAATATATCCTACACAACTTTATGATGAATCTGAATGTACTCTGAACTGACTTAAAGGTTAGGTTAATGCCAGAGAGTCCCAGTATTATCAGAGAAGATTCTGCTCTAATGGAAGTGTACCACTGACGTCATTAGCTTCCTCGTTTTGGCGACCGGCGTTCTTTTGTTCTTCCACTTAGCACTCGTCCTAACAAACATCCTCGAGGTGTTCAAGGTCTAGGACCTAACCTGGTTGCCATATATTCTAGACAACTTTATATGATGAATCTGAATGTACTCTGAACTGACTTAATGGTTAGGTTAATGCCAGAGAGTCCCAGTATTATCAGAGAAGATTCTGCTCTAATGGAAGTGTACCACTGACGTCATCAGCTTCCTCGTTTTGGCGACCGACGTAGCCATTGTTCGTTCACTTACTACTCATCCTAACAAAATCCTCGAGGTGTTGAAGGTCTTGGACCTAACATGGTCGCAATATATTCTAGACAACTTTATGATGAATCTGAATGTACTCTGAACTGACTTAAAGGTTAGGTTAATGCCAGAGCGTTCAAGTATTATCAGAGAATATTCTGCTCTAATGGAAGTGTACCACTGACGTCATTAGCTTCCTCGTTTTGGCGACCGGCGTCCTTTTGTCCTTTCACTTGGGACTGGTCTTAACAAAATCCTCTAGATGTTCAAGGTTAGTGACCTAACATGGTCGCAATATATTCTAGACAACTTTATAATGAATCCGAATGTACTCTGAGCTGACTTAAAGGTTAGGTTAATGCCAGTGAGTGCCAGCATTATCAGAGAAGATTCTGCTCTAATAGGAGTGTACCCCTGACGTCCATTAGCTTCCTCGTTTCGGCGACCGGCGTTCTTTTGTTCTTTCATTTAGAACTCGTCCTAACAAAATCCTCGAGATGTTCAAGGTTAGTGACCTAACCTGGCCGCAATATTTCCTAGACAACTTTATGATGAATCTGAATGTGTACTCTGAACTGACTTAAAGGTTAGGTTAATGCCAGCGAGTCCCAGTATTATCCGAGAAGATTTTGCTCTAATAGGAGTGTACCACTGACCTCACTAGCTTCCTCGTTTTGGCGACCGGCGTTCTTTTGTTCTTCCACTTAGTACTCATCCTAACAAAATCCTCCAGATCTTCAAGGTCTATGACCTAACCTGGTCGAAATATATCCTAGACAACTTTATGATGAATCTGAATGTATTCTGAACTAATTTAAAGGTTAGATTAATGCCAGAGAGTCCCAGTATTATCAGAGAAGATTCTGCTCTAATGGAAGTGTACCACTGACGTCATCAGCTTCCTCGTTTTGGCGACCAACGTAGCCATTGTTCTTTCACTTACTACTCATCCTAACAAAATCCTCGAGGTGTTCAAGGTCTAGGACATAACATGGTCGCAATATACTCTAGACAACTTTATGATGAATCTGAATGTACTCTGAACTGACTTAAAGGTTAGGTTAATGCCAGAGCGTTCAAGTATTATTAGAGAAGATTTTGCTCTAATAGGAGTGTACCACTGACCTCACTAGCTTCCTCGTTTTGGCGATCGGCGTTCTTTTGTTCTTCCACTTAGTACTCATCCTAACAAAATCCTCCAGATCTTCAAGGTCTATGACCTAACCTGGTCGAAATATATCCTAGACAACTTTATGATGAATCTGAATGTATTCTGAACTAATTTAAAGGTTAGATTAATGCCAGAGAGTCCCAGTATTATCAGAGAAGATTCTGCTCTAATGGAAGTGTACCACTGACGTCATCAGCTTCCTCGTTTTGGCGACCAACGTAGCCATTGTTCTTTCACTTACTACTCATCCTAACAAAATCCTCGAGGTGTTCAAGGTCTAGGACATAACATGGTCGCAATATACTCTAGACAACTTTATGATGAATCTGAATGTACTCTGAACTGACTTAAAGGTTAGGTTAATGCCAGAGCGTTCAAGTATTATTAGAGAAGATTTTGCTCTAATAGGAGTGTACCACTGACCTCACTAGCTTCCTCGTTTTGGCGATCGGCGTTCTTTTGTTCTTCCACTTAGTACTCATCCTAACAAAATCCTCCAGATCTTCAAGGTCTATGACCTAACCTGGTCGAAATATATCCTAGACAACTTTATGATGAATCTGAATGTACTCTGAACTGACTTAAAGGTTAGGTTAATGCCAGAGAGTCCCAGTATTATCAGAGAAGATTCTGCTCTAATGGAAGTGTACGACGTCATCAGCTTCCTCGTTTTGGCGACCGACGTAGCCATTGTTCGTTCAGTTACTACTCATCCTAACAAAATCCTCGAGGTGTTCAAGGTCTAGGACCTAACATGGTCGCAATATATTCTAGACAACTGTATGATGAATCTGAATGTATTCTGAACTGGCTTAAAGGTTAGGTTAATGCCAGCGAGTCCCAGTATTATCGGAGAAGATTTTGCTCTAATGGAAGTGTACCACTGACGTCATTAGCTTCCTCGTTTTGGCGACCGGCGTTCTTTTGTTCTTTCACTTAGGACTCGTCCTAAGAAAATCCTCGAGATGTTCAAGGTCAGTGACCTAACTTGGTCGCAATATATTCTAGACAACTTTATGATGAATCTGAATGTACTCTGAATTGACTTAAAAGTTAGGTTAATGCCGGAGAGTCCGAGTATTATCAGAGAAGAAGAAGCAGAGCTCGACAACTCGTGGACGGTGATCCATTATCCGCGAGATTTAGGACAAGAGTCGTTGAACGGTGCTCACGAACATTATTGTTCTCGAACACGACGACAGCCGGAAACGCGTGTCCGTATGCAGAGATTCTTCCATTTTTATTGAACACCGGCGGAAACTGCGGAGGACACGTGTCTATCGTTCAGCGGACAATTCTTCGCGTGTTTGACCGTGTTTGCTCTCATAATGTTTCGCTTTGGAATTCTGCAGCATGAATCGTTGTTCCGGATAAGTTTCGAATATCTCCTGGATGCACAATTATTAGAGTATCCGTGCAGAATTGAATGCAACGCTGTTTCATATTTGGTCGAGTGAAGTCATCCCGTGGTTTACCACTGGTTGTCCATTGTTTGATCCTTTGTTCATGCTCGTCCATCGAGTAGCAATTATGTAATTGAAACAATTGTCTTCGCGCATCGTTATCCGGATGTAACGCGAGAGGTTTAGCATCGTTGTTGCATCGAGAACAATACACAACCTAATACAAAAGTTCTAAAATGTTTTTAGCGATGGAACATTGATTTCTGGAAGAAAATATGTGGGGAATCGTTGTCAGAGTGAGTGTAATTGGTAACTATGGTGGAGATCGTTCAGTGAGAAACCGAGGGTGCATATAAGAATTCGAGTTCGGAAGTGTGAGCGATCGATGTCCCGATCGATGGCCGAGTGGGTGGGAGGCGATGATCGAAGACACGACGATGATCGCCCTGTTGTTCTTCATCTGGATGATAGTCAGGTCGAAGGAGCAGCAAAATCTGAAGCCGGACTCGAGGAGGAACTCTCTCGCGCGGGATAATCGAGATCGCAGCGATTCGAGGCGGAATTCGAGAGACGCGATTAGTCTGCCGTACATCGACAGACGTCGGCATCGTCTTAGGCGCCACTCGCGTCGTTATTACGTCGATCGTACCAAGAGGTGAGTCCGGGGCACGTTAATTAGTTTTTTAAGTGGCTCCGGGAAACAGTTTGTATCGTCTGGAGCGCTTGACTTCTCACTTGAACTCGAAACTGTCTTGAGGAGTTGAGAACTTGCAAAATCGAGGCTGGTTTTCTTTCTTAATTGGTCAATCAATTAAAAAACATTCTGCGGCCTGAACGGTAGTACTTAGAGTAATTAGGAAAATGAAAAAGGGCTGTATATAAATGTTTCTTTTTATTCTCAGTGACTTGTAAATTTATAGAAAGAGATTTTATAACGTCCAGAAATTGTTCGTTAAATTATACAAAATTATGAGGGACGAAATGCATCGAGATCAATCAATTAAAAAACATTCTGCGGCCTGAACGATAGTAATTAGGAAAATGAAAAAGGGCTGTGTATGAATGTTTCTTTTTATTGCCAGTGACTTGTAAATTTATAGAAAGAGATTTTATAACGTCCAGAAATTGTTCGTTAAATTATACAAAATTATGAGGGGCGGAATGCATCGAGATCAATCAATTAAAAAACATTCTGCGGCCTGAACAATAGTAATTAGCGTAAATGTAAAATGGCTGTATATAAATGTTTCTTTTTATTGTCAGTGACTTGTAAATTTATAGAAAGAGATTTTATAACGTCCAGAAATTGTTCGTTAAATTATACAAAATTATGAGGGGCGAAATGCATCGAGATCAATCAATTAAAAAAAAATTCTGCGGCCTGAACGGTGGTACTTAGAGTAATTAGGAAAATGAAAAATGGCTGTACATAAATGTTTCTTTTTATTCTCAGTGACTTGTAAATTTATAGAAAGAGATTTTATAACGTCCAGAAATTGTTCGTTAAATTATAAAAAATTATAAGGGGCGAAATGCATCGAGATCAATCAATTAAAAAAAATTCTGCGGCCTGAACGGTAGTACTTAGAGTAATTAGGAAAATGAAAAGTGGCTGTGTATAAATGTTTCTTTTCATTCCCAGCAGTGATGCCATATGGAGCTCCAAACGGAGCTCTCGTACTCTCCTCCTTACCCCTTCCACTATTCCATTCCAGCACCGTGCGCAGGCGCACACTCCACGGTCCCCATCGCGCACGTGCAACGTGTCTCCCATTTGCTCCACTCATTCCCCGTCATCAGAGAGGGGGTACATCATTTCACCGTGACTCCCCGCATCTGGCATCACTGATTCCCAGTGACTTGTAAATTTATAGAAAAATATTTTATAACGTCCAGAAATTGTTCGTTAAATTATACAAAATTATAAGGGACGAAATGCATCGAGATCAATCAATTAAAAAACATTCTGCGGCCTGAACGATAGTAATTAGCGTAAATGTAAAATGGCTGTATATAAATGTTTCTTTTTATTCTCAGTGACTTGTAAATTTATAGAACAAGATTTTATAGCGTCCAGAAATTGTTCGTTAAATTATACAAAATTATGAGGGGCGAAATGCATCGAGATCAATCAATTAAAAAAAAATTGTGCGGCCTGAACGGTGGTACTTAGAGTAATTAGGAAAATGAAAAATGGCTGTGTATAAATGATTCTTTTTATTCTCAGTGACTTGTAAATTTATAGAACAAGATTTCATAACGTCCAGAAATTGTTCGTTAAATTATACAAAATTATAAGGGGCGGAATGCATCGAGATCAATCCATTAAAAAACATTCTGCGGCCTGAACGATAGTAATTAGCGTAAATGTAAAATGGCTGTATGTAAATGTTTCTTTTTATTCTCAGTGACTTGTCAATTTATAGAAAAATATTTTATAACGTCCAGAAATTGTTCATTAAATTATACAAAATTATGAGGGGCGGAATGCATCGAGATCAATCAATTAAAAAACATTCTGCGGCTTGAACGATAGTACTTAGAGTAATTAGGAAAATGAAAAATGGCTGTGTATAAATGTTTCTTTTTATTCCCAGTGACTTGTAAATTTATAGAAAGAGATTTTATAACGTCCAGAAATTGTTCGTTAAATTATACAAAATTATGAGGGGCGAAATGCATCGAGATCAATCAATTAAAAAACATTCTGCGGCCTGAACGATAGTAATTAGCGTAAATGTAAAATGGCTGTATATAAATGTTTCTTTTTATTCTCAGTGACTTGTAAATTTATAGAAAGAGATTTTATAACGTCCAGAAATTGTTCGTTAAATTATACAAAATTATAAGGGGCGAAGTGCATCGAGATCAATCAATTAAAAAACATTCTGCGGCTTGAACGATAGTAATTAGAGTAATTAGGAAAATGTAAAATAAATGGCTGTATATAAATGTTTCTTTTTATTCCCAGTGACTTGTAAATTTATAGAAAGAGATTTTATAACGTCCAGAAATTGTTCGTTAAATTATACAAAATTACGAGGGGCGAAATGCATCGAGATGAAATCGATACAGGCAAAGACCGGTCGAATTTGAACGCACCCTTTGCATTGAATTACACCGACGGGCTCGGCAGTAAATGGTCCTAATAAACAGGTCTGCAGTAATCCCATCGATGCTCTGCACCCTTACGTGGTAACCTCGTGGAAGTAAGCTGCAGCGCGTAATACCCGTTTCAGATTATATCCAGCAGGGTTTATTAAATCCGATCCACTTACAACCCTTAATGCTAATGTAATCGATGTGCAGCTCGCTTGCGGTGCAGCTTACCAACCGTCTGACGAAAAGTCGTTACCATCTGGCCGCCGGGTTATTCTTGGGAGTAATGGCTGCGAACTTTCTCCTCTCTATCAATCCTGGAACCTTCACCAACGAGAAACTCGCTGGACAAAAGTTCCACCCCGACCGCAAAACCAATTCTAACATCCTCAAACGATCGACAAATTTCCAGAATATTCTGCAGCGTCCTACGGGGTTGTTTTTTGTTCTGGAACACCTTGTACGAAGACTTGCCGCTCCACTTCGCGCTGTGCAATTACCAGCTGCCATGTTTCTCTAATTTGTTTTCCATTTTGAAGCAGTTTCCTAGAAAGAGTACGACCATAACCATTAAACGAACCCATCGCGAGAGCGAAATGATCCTCGGGAAAGGTTGCGTGGTGAAAAGTCGAGGTCACGATACCCTCGCGCCGTTCATCCTTGAAGAAACCAGACTGCGAACCGAACGCAGTGATTTTCGGGGCCGAGAATATCCGTGTCCGCGGCCCACCGTAAATTCTTCCGCGTACGTTCGATGAGTTTCTTTTACGGGCTTTGCGATACATGCATATCGCGCCGCTGCAAGAAGGGAGTTCTTGACACAAATCTGACGACCCTGAAGAGCACGTAGGTGATAAACACCCTTAACAACCGCGTGGCACGCCAACTCTTTCGTGATCGATACCGAGCTTTCACCCCGACCTTTCAGGGGAAGCGAGACAGTTTCTGAAAAATTCGTAGCAAAATTCGACCACTAACCCGTGACTAACAATGGGATATCAGAGGATCGAAGGAGATAACGGTCCCCACAATTCCCAGTTAGCGCGGCAGCGACTGGACACCGAGTGCATCGTAGTAAATCCTTCTTCTGGTAGCGTTGCGTTCGCGACCTAATTTTCGAGCATAATCGAAGCCTGCATTCAATCCGGCTAATGGAAAATTATATCGGCAGCGTGTATGGACACACGTCCGCCACGCCTAAACATTCGCGGCGCGTAAGTCCCATCTGAACGCTCGATAAGATTGTCATTATTTCGAACAATCACGTCGGAGAGACTCGTTCTAATTCCAATTTCCACGCTCATATCCATCGTTTATCCTTGTGTTTGCTCCACGGTGCCGGCGCACCGTTTCTATTTCTGTTGTGTGTACAACGATAGATTTTATTTCTGTTTCCATTTTCCTCGCCGTCTGTTTGTTTGCACTGATCTACCGGGTGTCCCGGAAATCTAGGTTATCACGCGAAATATTTTTTCAATTATTCACAAGAATGTCACGAAGAATATTTGTATTTGATATACAGTAAGGAGCATAACTGATTCCACACACTTTAGATCGGAATAACTTTTATATGAATGGACCAAACGACTTCAATTTCTCTGTAAGGCTAGAAGAATTAGTTTAGTAAATTATGTCTAATAAATATTTTGAAAAAATGCATTTGGTCGGAATTGTGAAAAACAGTACTAAAAACTGATTTCTACAACTTTTTTAGCTAGCCCAATAACGAAAAATACGCTCTGAAAATTTCATTGAAATTGGTTAATTGGTTTACGAATTATAAACGATCACAATTGGTAAAACTTGCCACTTTATGGTACACTAGAAATTACCACTTTTGATCGTTTATAACTTGTAAACCAATGAACCAATTTCAATGAAATTTTCGGAGCGTATATAATTTATGCAAGTCGACCAAACACATCTTTGAAATTTTCGTTATTGGCCCAGCTAAAAAAGTCGTAAAAATCAATTTTTACTATTGTTTGCAAATGCATTTTTTAGACGTCATTTAATAAACTAATTCTTCTAGCCTTATAGAGAAATTGAAATCGTTTGGTCCATTCATAAAAAAGTTGATCTGATAAAAAATTTTTCGATGTGTACAGGGTGTATAAAAAGTTATGGTCATCTGTCGTAGGGGTGAATCTACACCTCTGGATCGGTGGACATTTCTAAAGGAAACTTGTCGCAAAGTTGTTTACAACAAAGAAAATTGTTGTTAAAGTTTGTTTTTACATCAATACCTTCTACTAATAGTAATTAATTTCAATTAATATCTTCTACTCATCGAGAAGAAAAAAAGTTTAAAAGAAGCTACATGTCCCTTGCAAAATTTGATTGTGTGGAGTTATACATATTGACAAAAGTCTACGACTACAGTCCACCCGACCGTGTGGATGAAACAGAACATAATCGTGTGCGTGCCTAGACAAACAAAATTTAAGGGGGCCGGCGCACAGTGGGGAAAAGTGACTTGCCTCGCTTCAAAAAGGAATAACTTTCGATAGAAATGAGGTAGAGCGATGAATTTTTTTTTAAATTAAAGCTGAAACTTTGCAGAATATGGGAAAATAGGAAGATTATGGTACGAACGTTTTATAACCTTGAGAAAATTCGTTAAACAATTCGTTCACAAAAATCGATTTCTTGTAAAATCCTGAAGTCGTAGACAAATTTTGAGACCAGATTTGAAATCAGCGTGAAAAAATCTACGGGAAATGATATATAGCAAAAATTAAAAAAATTTTTTTCTGCCCGTGGTAACGCAGAAACCACATTTTCTGGAAATTGTAAAAGTTTAACGAATTTTCTCAAGGCTAAAAACCATTCGTACCGTAATCTCCCTATTTTTCTCATATTCTGCAAAGTTTCAGCTTTAATTTAAAAAAAAATTCATCGCTCTACCTCATTTCTATCGAAAGTTATTCCTTTTTGAAGCGAGGCAAGTCACTTTTCCCCACTGTGCGGCGCGGCCGTGCAAGAGTGCGCGAGGACATGCACACTCAAATCACGCTCCAACATTGCAATGAGGAGTTCAGAAGTAGTCAATTGTGATTCCTAAAAGTCTGCTACAGGGTGGTACGCTCCCCAAAATGCATATTTTTACGTTATAGAGGAATAATTTGTAATATTCGGCAGACACCGCCTGTCACAAATAATAATACAGCACCTCGAAGTTTTTAAATTTTGCGCTAGTAGCACCACTGTCTCGTGCCTTATGTATCGATAATACAGTGTCCATCATCCATGCAAATACTAAATTTATTGATCGCAAACACTGGTACGCGAAGTGGCTATCTTCTGACGGATGCCTCGTGACAGGCCAACGCCAGTGGTGTTGGACAGGCAGTATCTGCCGAATATTATAAATTATTCCTCGATAACGTAACAATATACATTTTAGGCACCGAGCAGACATAGATTGGACTTTTAGGAATCACAATTGACCGCTTCCGAACTCTTCATTGCAATGTTGAAGCGTCAGTTCGCATAGAAAAAATTACCTTGTGTATATGTATACGAAAGTTAGCGTTTATAATTCGTAAACCAATTAACCAATTTCAATGAAATTTTCAGAGCGTATATAATTTATACCAGATGACAAAACACATTTTTTAAATTTTCGTTATTGGGCCAGCTAAGAAAGTTGTAAAAATCAATTTTTAGTATCGTTTTTCACAATTGCGACCAAATGCATTTTTTCAACTTATTTATTAGACGTCATTCACAAAACTAATTCTTCTAGGCTTACAGAGAAATCGGAGTCATTTGGTCCATTTGGTTCATTGGTCACCCCTAGAACGGATGACCTTACTTTTTATACACCCTGTACAAACGATTGTTAGATCATTGGAACAGAATGGTGAATCCGCGAACACGAATTTATTTCGGTATTACCGGCAACGTGTAATTGCAACGTTAACACACTATCACGTAGCCTGTTGCATTTCTGCGAGCGGCCGTAAGCTGTACGTAACGGTATTAACGTCGCCAATGCGAATTTCGTGTGGAGAGTGGTAATTAAGCTTTGTCAGGCATGAACTAATTACAATTCACACGATACTTTTTCATCCAAAACACGTCGGTGCTCAGAAATCATCGACACGTTATTTTCTAAATAATTTGAAGCTTGCACATCAATTTACCGCGGCCGTAATTCTGCAATTAAACCGCGGATTTACATGCAAATTCACATTTTCGACGATGTGCGAAAATGGTGTAAAGTGCAATTTTGTTAACAGAAACGAAATTATTAATATTCCACAATTATTAGCATTCTATAATTAATTTTCAAAAATATTTCATTGCGAGTTTATAAATTTTTTGATAGAGCTACGCTGTTTCTGACCACAATAAAAATTACATTTTCGCGAATTTACCGGGCGACGCAATCTCATTCTTCGCGCGCTGGTATCAATTTCACGCAGGGACGATTTTCATTTTTCTATTTGGCTTTCACACTGTGGATACGGCTTTATCGGAGTTCCGCGTCGAGATTACGGCTTCAAAAAGAAAAGATACGAAAGAGTGCGAATCGTTATTGAGCCACGTTGTAAACATAATACTAAATTCGAGGTATTATCGGGATTGTAAAACAAATCTATTCCGAGTACTGTGTAAACAAAAGATAGTAACAATTGCCTACTGCGTTCTTATTGCGGTCGCGAGTGCTAGATTTCGTTTACTATACTTCACAGAAACACTTGCAAAATTGTCTCCACTGTTCAGAAACATTCTCAATTTTTCAAACTATCTGAATGAATTTTTTAAAATCGCCATGCACATTGCAAGTTCTAAAACATGAAAATCACGAAATGAAACATTTGGAAATAGGGCAAGTCAATTAAAAATAAAATATGACTGAGTATATTTCGGAATAATTTTCAGAGTTACCACTCCCCTAATTTTAGCGAATGAGAGTTTACGGCGAGGGGTGGGGGTGTCGCGGAGACGAAGTATGGCATTTAGGGTTGGCATTCGTCACTCGTGCACTGACTTTGACGGTTCGCAGAACGAGTGGTGCGCAAGATATACGGGAAAGTTTGGATTTAAAGCGTTTGTTCGGG
The DNA here is from genome assembly GCA_933228785.1 of Lasioglossum pauxillum. Classification (NCBI taxonomy): domain Eukaryota; kingdom Metazoa; phylum Arthropoda; class Insecta; order Hymenoptera; family Halictidae; genus Lasioglossum; species Lasioglossum pauxillum. Next base: position 2,789,257 of record OW121699.1, read on the forward strand.
ATTTACGAGGACCATAACGTCTCGTTATTTCGGGTAGTTATGCGAGCCTGTTGTAAACGGCGCTGACTATCGATTTCCAGCTAGCATGGCCGCGAAAATGGCCCCCGGTGCGCGCAGTCGTTGACATTCGATCCCCGATGATTGACGGGAGTCGCCCATTCTTGCTCTCGATCGTCGAATCTCATAATTCGAGAGTCATTTTCTGGGTAATTTGCAGCCAATCGACTGGCACCGCCGTCTAATTGGCCGGTCACGTGATCGGAGCCATTTTACCGGTTCTATGTGCTAGTAGACTGCGATTAAATAGCGATTTTTTGTTGCAAATATTATTAAAATTAAGTTAAATTCTCGGAGCTCACAAATGTAGATTAAAAATAAAATAATTGTGGATGGCCAAGTTCTAATATTTGGACTGTTTATTTTGAAAGTGGTGTAAGTCCATTTTTTTAAAAAATGAGATATCACGTAATTCATGCTTAATTTAATGTAAATAAAATTTTTTAAAAAATATAAAAAACAAGTGAAAATGGACTTACACCACTTTCAAAATAAACGATCCTTTTTACAAAGTTTTATAAATTTTTATTTGAACATACGAAGAGAGAAGCTAGCGCAAGAGGGACATTGAAGCGACGCTAAAGTTAGTAATTGGCTACCTGAGCACCTGGAATTAAGTTTACTTTAATTGAACCTAATTGAACCATGACCGTCAACTGCTGAAGTTTTAAATTCTGCTCCAACTGAAGAAATAAATGGACGAATGTCCTGTTAGCATACATTTCCGTAATTGCTGAGCAACTTCGAGCCGACGTAGCAATTAACGATTATTAACAACTAGAGAATTAATGATTTATTTAAAATTGTTTTTCTATATGCAATGGTAGAAATGAGAAATTAAATAATAGCCGGCATGAAATGTGTAATACTTTTGAGGATATTTCAGTCGATAGCGTGGTGATTGATTTCGTAATTAATTAACAGTTTCTTAATTGGCAGTTCGGTGATAGCGAGCGCCTATTGTTTCCCCAGGAAACGTCACTGATGATGATTCGATCTTCCTCGCCGCGAATGAAATTGGAGCACGGCGAATTGAATTAAACTTATTGTTGCCGAAGCTCGGTCTGCTGGTAAACAACAATAAAATTGTAGCGAGAGCGGCTGCGGAAAATTGAATTCCCCGGGAATAATGACTTTATGGTCTCCTTTAACGATAAACCACGCCTCCAATTAAGAGAGCGGTATCTAAACAAATTTCCACAAACGACAACTTCAGTCTGCTCCATCAAACACTATGAACATTATCTACTGTTGTCACGATTGGGGTGATCCTCTATTGATAAACATAACAATGAATAATAGAAGGAGAATTATTTTGCGAACGTTCGACTTTTGCAGGAGAAATGTTAATTACAGAATTTAACATTTCTTCCTCTTGGTTTGACAGGCTTCGTAATTGCTTTGCTGAAACGACTCGAAATTAATTATATTTTCTGGAACTTCAGAAAAGGAAAACAAATCGGTTGGACAAATCACGTTCAAGCAATTCAAGGGTAAATAAAAATTTAGATAATAAATCTGAGTTATACAGGGAACAGGTTTGAGACATGAATGAGAATTCTGTTGGATAATATTTCCAATGAATTGTGGGAGTGGTCGGGGTAGCTAAACGCGCCTAAATATTCCTGAATAACACGTCGACAGATGTCGCTGGCAATCAACGGGAATTGCTACAATCTTCATTGGTGCGTTTAAGTTTATGGCTCCAGTCAATTTGTGTCAACTGTTCCGATGTGTGGGACGTAAATTGCACGTTCTACACCTCCCCGCGGAAAAGTTGTTGACGTCAGAGCATTCATTGTTCCGCGTGAATTTTCGCGCAGACAGTACCAGAAACCAGAGAACTGCAACACCTACAGATTGTAACTTGTTGGAAATCTCTGTCGGTGGTAAAAAATCGTGAATTCTGCTTTGAGCGTTCTTCCGGGTTCGCGGTGAACTCCCGACTGTGGAATACAACAGGGAAGTCGCAGCCCTTTTTCTGTATCGCGCCCGTCGTCAAGAAGAAAGTAACGAATGGTCTCGTTAAGAAAACTTCCACCATAAAAATGTCTCCCTGCTGTGTCTCCGTAATAGGCACCAGTTTTCAGCTTTTATGTTTTCATTTACCACCTCACGTTGCCGAGAACTTGCTCCTCGGCTTTTGAACATAAATCTCTGTTTCGCTGATGGAGCGGCTGGTCGCTAAAAAAACAGCATAGAAGAGATTTTCGGTTGCTCGGGAAGATGTAGACCCGAGTGGAGGTAATTTTATTTTTTTTAACGAGCTGCTATTAAATAGCGACTACTTTAATGGAGGTACACACGAAGTTTCAAGTTAATCGGTCAACCAGACCTTGAGCTATCATAGCAGCTATTTGGATATTTCCTGTTTCCATTATCAATTTACCTAATCGGTCGTAATGAGCACAATTTTGATCGTAGCTTCGTATAAAAATTCGTAGACATCGCTGGAACATAACCTGAAACATACATTGAAACCGCATATCGAAAGCTTTTCTAGAATTCCCTTAAAAAATTCCCGAAGTCAATCTTTAATTGGGGGCCAATCTTTAATTCCCCAAGAACAGCAACCCGAAATAAAAATAATTATTTGAATAAAAATAAATTTTTAAAAAATACCACGTTTAAAAAACGGACTAAAAAGTATAAAATAATTTCTTCTAGCCCCATACAGATTCCTAACCCCGTACAGATAGCCCTGAAAATTTGTGATTGTGAATTTTGAATAGCTATGAAAATACTTGTAAGATTTAAAACGAAAAACGTGGGGCGCATGCAATAGATAATTGCCTCATACAGCAGCCATTTGCATTCCGCGACAAACCTATGAAACACGTGCGAAATTCGATGAAAATTCTATGCAAGTCTTGAGTTTTGTCTTTCTTCATTCATAGTGTTATTCTTTACATTATATAGAAGTATATTCTACAGTTCTACGAAATATCGAAGGCTACAATTCGAAGTTTTTTTTTGCAATTTATTTGTACATTTTACGATTTGACTTTAATTCGCAAATTAAGTCAAGATCAAATGAAAAATTTATACAGGGTGAGTCTGAAGGAACAGAACACCTAAATATCTCCGTTCCTTTTCGTTGTACAAAAAAACTTCTTAGGACAAAGTTACACTGTTTGAAGGGCCACATGTAACGGTGTAAGGGACAAAATTTTCGAGGTCATTTTTTTATGAGATTTCAAGGTCATCGATATTTTTTTTAATGGAATGAGGTATTTTTGAATACATCTATCGATGCAGCTGGACATTCCTTATAAAAAAGTACTAACCTATGTATGTCGAAAAGTTAGTAGTTCACGAGATATTTCAATTTAAATAACTCTAAAACACCATTACTGTCGTACTAAGACGTTACACAAGTAAGTAAACGCTAACATCAATCTCAATTTCAATGTCAATTTCTCAATTTCAACTTCAATTTCAATATCAACTCTTCAACTTCATTTTCAACTTCAATTTTTCAATTTCAAGAATTCAACTTTAACTTTTCCTCTTTCAACTTCAATTTCTATTCTTCCATTTCAACTCCAATTTTCCAATTTCATTTCGTTAATATCAACTTCAATTTTAATATCAACCCTTCAACTTCAATTTCAATTGCAATGTCAATTTTTCACTTTCCACTTCAATTTCAATATCAACTCTTGAACTTCATTTTCAACTTCAATTTTTCAATTTCAACTTCAATTTTTCAATTTCATTTCGCTAATATCAACTTCAATTTCAATATCAATCATTCAACTTCAGTTTCAACTCGTCAATTTCAATTTCAATGTCAATTTTTCAATTTCAACTTCAATATCAATATCAACTCTTCAACTTAATTTTCAACATCAATTTTTCAATTTCAACTTCAAGTTTTCAATCTCACTTCGTTAATATCAAATTCAATTTCAATATCAACCCTTGAACTCCAATTTCAATATCAACCATTCAACTTCAATTTCAATGTCAATTTCAACTCTTCCATTTCAACTTCAATTTCTATTCTTGCATTTCAACTTCAATTTTTCCATTTCAACTTTCATTTTAACTTCAATTTTAACTCTTCCATTACAACTTCAATTTCAACTCTTCCATTTCAACTTCAATTTTTATACTTCCATTTCAACTTCAATTTTTCAATTTCACTTCGTTAATTTCGACTGTTCAATTTCAACATCAATTTTTCAATTTCAACTTCAATTTCAATATCAACCGTTGAAGTTCAACTTCAACTCTTTAATTTCAATTTTTCAATTTCAACGTCAATTTTTCAATTTCAATTCGTTAATTTCAAATCTTCAATTTCATTTTCAACGTCAATTTTTCAATTTTAATTTAAACTCTTCAATTTACACTAGCAAGTAAACGCTAACATCTTAGTAAGTACGACAGTAATGGTGTTTTACAGTTATTTATATTGAAATATCTCCTGAATTACTAACTTTTCGACATACATGCGTTAGTACTTTTATATAACGAATGTCCAGCTGCATCGATAGATGTATTAAAAAATACCTCATTCCATTTAAAAAAATATCGATGGCCTTGAAATCTCATAAAAAAAAGATCTCGAAAATTTTGTCCCTTACACCGTTACATGTGGCCCTTCAAACAGTGTAACTTTGTCCTAAGAAGCTTTTTGTACAACGAAACGTAACCGAGATATTTAGGTGTTTTGTTTCTTCGGACTCACCCTGTATAAATCGATACCACGACGATTAATTGAAACTATAAAATTATTTAAATAAAAATAAATTTTTAAAAAATACCACGTTTTTAAAACGGACTAAAAAGTATAAAATAAAATTTTTAAAAACGCCACGTTTAAAAAACGGACTAAAAAGTATAAAATAATTTTTTCTAGCCCCATACAGATTCCTAACCCCGTACAGATAGTCCTGAAGATTTGTGATTGTGAATTTTGAATAGCTATGGAAATACTTGTAAGATTAAAAACGAAAAACGTGGGGCGCAAGATAATACACAGCAAGGAGTGTAGAGAGTAGCTGCCGCTGAAGAAACTCGCAAAACAGTTCATATCATTTGCAGTGCAATAAAATTGTTAGTAATTTAGGTGTTCATGCATCAATTATCTATTGCATGCGCCCCACGTTTTCCGTTCTAAATCTTACAAGTATTTTCATAGCTATTCAAAATTCACAATCACAAATTTTCAGGGCTATCTGTACGGGGTTAGGAATCTGTATAGGGCTAGAAAAAATTATTTTATACTGTTTAGTCCGTTTTTAAACGTGGCGTTTTTAAAAATTTTATTTGATACTTTTTAGTCCGTTTTAAAAACGTGGTATTTTTTAAAAATTTATTTTTATTTAAATAATTATTTTCTGCTTTGTAGCCTTATATGTGTGTAATTTTACAATCGATTTTGAACATTTTGATGAGATTATAACAGAGACATGTAGTAAATTTCAGACGGAATTGCGACGCGTCATATCGAAAACGAACGCCGTGGTAAAATGTCAAAGATAAAGGTTCGACGGAGAATTTCGGTGTAACTGTTCTTTCGCTTGGTGAACAAACATTATACTATAATAATACGTAGTAACTTTGTAAACACCGTACGGAGCTCGAACGCACACTGACGCACACTGAGCTCCTTCGGTGCGAAGCGGGTCAGTGGAGTGGGGATGAGTCAGAGTGGGAACACGTAGTAGAGTGGGGAC